>JAQPPZ010016370.1:6477083-7772500 GCA_028583015.1 Wollemia nobilis | reverse complement strand
TTGTAAATAAATGAAATTTCTCCAAGGTTTCTTTTACTTAATGTGTGCTTGTGATCTTGTGAAGATCTATCAAATAAGTGATAGGAATACCTTAGTGATTTACAAGAAACTATTAACAAGGGGCTTGTATTGGTATTATTTTATTGCTATACTAGTGATTGTTCATGAAACTTAGCAAAACAAAAAAATGTGATTGGCCCTCATATGACCACAATGCAAAGCCTTAGTTCATTTTATCTTGAAGTATTTGAGGTAGATTTTATCTTCTTTTAGTTAAGAAGATTTTAGACAAGTTTTATCTTGCATTATAAACCCTGCTTTGAGCATAAAAGAGAAGATTAAAATCTATATTTTGAAATGCAAAGTTTGAATGATGATTGGATTTATTTAATGTTTCTTTGAATATGAAAGTAAAAATAGCCTTTGATATAATAAATAAATTACCCCTCTTTAATGAAATTAGAATTTTCATAAAGAGAAGTCAATTTATTGCTTTAAAAATAATGGCCTTTTGAAATGCCATATAAATCACTCCCCTTTAATGAAATTGTAATTTTCATAAAGGAAAGTTAATTTATTGCTTGCAAAATGAACATGCAAAGCTTGAAATTTGATTTACCTTCAAAAATGTGAAATTATGTAAAATTCCAAAATTACAAAATGCTTGTAAAAAAACAACTTTGAATAATTTTTATAATTTTGACATGGCTTAAAAATAGAATCAAACTTGTTCTAAATGGAGCGTTAAAGTTCGTTCTTCACACCCATGCATCTATTTTTGGAATTTTAATTATTTTTTATTTTAATTTTAATTTTCGAAGTTTTAAAAAACTACAAAAAAGGGTAAGGTTAAAAAAAGAAATTAAAATATGAAAAATGGAATAGAAAGCTGAAAATACTAAAAATAAACTACTACCAATATGAAGCTACCCTATTCCTACAAAATCGAAGATGTGAGAAATTTCTGCATGTAACCTAGTTTATCTGAATCTACATTTGCACAACCCACAATAATCTAGGTGCGAGCTTCTAAGGAAAACGAAAATAAATTTCATGCTTTAAACATTCAATGATGTAACCATTAAAATGCATTGAACATCATCTATAAGCCTAAAGCATGAAAGGGGAAAATAAATAGTTAATCTAAACATGCAAAATATTTCTCCTCCAACTTTGCTAACAAAGTGTAAATTTCTGATGTATTTGCATTAAAACACAGAAATCATGGTTCTGTAACAACATATTTCTAGCCCTTCCAAGAGGTTTCTAGCATTGGATTTCCCCAAAACATCCAGCCTCTGTTCAATAGTTTCAATCTGCTTTTAACATTTTCAGTACAAACCCGAATTTTGAGAGATGCTTTGTTTTATTCCCCAAGTGCTTAACCCGACTTTGTAACGTCTTTTCAAATAAAAATATTCGTTGTTCTTCTTCTACTTTTCTTTTATTTTTCCTTGAAACCCTTTCTTTCGTAATGTTTTCCAACATTTTTGTAACTTATCTTTCCACCTTCATTGAACTTGGTGACCGTAATACATTCAATCAATTTTTTATAATGTTCTTTGTCAACATTTGAAATATTTCTAGATGACTTCTTATAAATACCTTTATCACATGGCAAACCATAGATGCAAGCATGCTCCTCCTTATCAATGGACTCCAACCACCCCATTGTGGTTACCTTTCAAATGAGTGCCTCTTATTAATGTCTATAATATGTGCTTATATTTTGAATCCATGTAATATTTGGTGTCCAATTTGTACTTGTTACTCGTTGTTCGATAGCCTACTGGGGTGTCCTTGCAACACTAACAACTGACAAATTCCATCTTATGTTTTATCTTGCATTTAAACCCTGCTTTGAGCATAAAAGAGAATATTAAAATCTATCTTTTAAAATGCAAAGTTTGAATGATGATTGGATTCATTTAATGTTGCTTTGAATATGAAAGAAAAAAATAGCCTTTGATATAATAAATAAATTACCCCTCTTTAATGAAATTAGAATTTTTATAAAGAGAAGTCAATTTATTGCTTTAAAAATAATGGCCTTTTGAAATGCCATATAAATCACTCCCCTTTTAATGAAATTGCAATTTTCATAAAGGAAAGTTAATTTATTGCTTGCAAAATGAACATGCAAAGCTTGAAATTTGATTTACCTTCAAAAATGTGAAATTATGTAAAATTCCAAAATTACAAAATGCTTGTAAAAAAAACTTTGAATAATTTTTTTAATTTTGACATGGCTTCAAAATAGAATCGAACTTGTTCTAAATGGAGCATTAAAGCTCGTTCTTCACACTCGTGCATCTATTTTTGGAATTTTAATTATTTTTTATTTTTATTTTAATTGCCGAAGTTTTAAAAAACTGCAAAAAAAGGGTAAGGTTAAAAAAAAAAATTAAAATATGGAAAATGGAATAGAAAGCTGAAAATACTAAAAATAAACTACTACCAATATGATGCTACCATATTCCTACAAAACTGAAGATGTGAGAAATTTATGCATGTAACCTAGTTTATCTGAATCTACATTTGCACAATCCACAATAATCTAGGTGCAAGCTTCTAAGGAAAATGAAAATAAATTCCATACTTTAAACATTCAATAATGCAACCATTAAAATGCATTGAACATCATCTATAAGCCTAAAGCATGAAAGGGGAAAAATAAATAGTTAATCCAAACATGCAAAAAATTTCTCCTCCAAATTTGCTAACAAAGTGCAAATTTTTGAAGTATTTGCATTAAAACATAGAAAACATGGTTCTGTAACAACATATTTCTAGCCCTTCCAAGAGGTTTCTAGCATTGGCTTTCCCCAAAACATCCAACCCTTGTTCAATAGTTTCAATCTGCTTTTAACATTTTCAGTACAGACCCAACTTTTGAGAGATGCTTTGTTTTATTCCCCAAGTGCTTAACCCAACTTTGTAACGTCTTTTCAAATAAAAATGTTTGTTGTTATTCTTCTACTTTTCTTTTATTTTTTCTTGAAACCCTTTCTTTCATAATGTTTTTCAACATTTTTGTAACTTATCTTTCCACCTTCATTGAACTTGGTGACCGTAATACATTCAATCAATTTTTTATAATTTTCTTTGTCAACAAAATATTTTTAGATGACTTCTTATAAATACCTTTATCACATGCCAAACCATAGATGCAAGCATGCTCTCCTTCTCAATGGACTCCAACCACCCCATTGTGGTTACCTTTCAAATGAGCGCCTCTTATTAATGTCTATAATTTGTGCTTATGTTTTGAATCCATGTAATTTTTGGTGTCCAAGTTGTACTTATTACTTGTTGTTCGATAGCCTACTGGGGTGTCCTTGTAACACTAACAACTGACAGATTCCATATTTCATTTTGAGTAGAACTACTCCCTCTTACTTCTGTGACTGATAGTCTTCACAACCAACTATCTGTATCACCTACCATAATCGGTCTCGTAATGCCTTAGAACATTTTTCCCGCTTTAACTTCCATATTTCATTGTCTACATACTCACTATCATGGGTTTCTCTAGTATATGTCTACATGTCCCAAAACCTTGGAAACCGCTATTGTCTTCCATAATAAACTATGATCAAAAACATCCTCCTCAGCCAATTATGGAGCTCTTTCATCTTTGTCACTTTTACTAGCATGATTTGTGAGGATTTCAGCACCTGCGGGTGCTTCTACTCGTGTGTTCTATCCAAAAACATCCAGAATGCATGCATAGTTGATCATGCTTCTAAGGATACCTTCGCTCTTAGTGTCGTAGAGGAAAATCAGAATAATGCATTGAATTTTTAGATTAATGTTGTTCGTCATTTCCTAAAACTCCAGTCTAGTGCCTCGACAAAATTAGAGCCACAAGGACCTTTATCTATAACAATGTATCTGAACCCTGCAATAGGTTCAATGCCATGGATGATTTCTTTTATTATTCCATTTCTAAAAACTGAGCAACCAAGCATGGGCATTCAAAATTAATCTTCGTATTCACTTGTATCTCCCTTGCGGTATGAAGCATCTCCATGTTCACAATTGCCATGAATATTTTTCTAAGTATGAATTCTTTTTACACGATGTGAAACTTCTTTTTCTCTATTTTGAATATTTGCAAATAAATACCTGATACAAACCTCCTAAATACATGTCGTGAATCATGATAGCTCCCTTCACTATCATTGTTGCCTATTTTTTGGATACCTTCTCAAGGTTATTGATCATCGAGATTAGCATGACAATACCGTATTTCATATATTTAATATCAAAGATGCCCACACTACCGCAATCCACTTCTGCTAGCCATATTATTTCATAGGAAAAATAAAATAATCCAGCGATCACTCTGGCAATCGCATATCATGCCACATCATCTTTTCATGTATCTGGGTGAATTGGGATGTGAATATTACCTATCTATACTCACTAGAAAGGTCCACTTTAGTTACCTAATAGTCCATATCCCTATTTGGGAGTTCGTATCATAATCAGTCATATGATGATTCATCCAAGCATGTCTGAGTGTCTTGTGACATCCACGGTCACCTAGGGCCCACACATATCTAGCATCGTTGTCGCCACACTAGTCATGTTCAGATCTAGCCTTTCCATCATGTGATGTCGAAGATCCCCATGGGCTCCATTTCTAGCATGTTATATGTCCATCAGGATTGAGTTCAATCGTTGCCATGTCATTTAGGTACTCACAAATCGTTGTCTAATCACATCCAGGTCACAGATGCGTCGTCCATGGAAGTTTCACCTCGTTACACAACTATAGATAGAATCAAACCCTACAAAAATTAAAGGAATGATCATTATTAGATTTTTAAATTACCTCTGAATAAAATCCTAAATTTAACCTTTAAAGCTTATCCATTAATCATCTAAATAATAAACACTACAAAATATAAAGTGAAAATAAACTTAATACCTACTAATATATACATAGATTTATGCCTATTTTATTATTTATTATATATAATTTTTTATATTTATTTTTATGTTTATATATATAATATATACACATATATAAACTTATTTTATGTTTTATGAATTGGATCAATCCATTTCAAAAATTTGAATTATTGAAATTTCAAAAGAAATAACAAAGCCACATTAAAACCCACATTTAAAATTCAAAATCCAATCATAAACCAAAACATAAACACTATGAAATAAATACAATGAGGACACTCAGCACCACACAAGCCTACAATGCAACCATGGAGGCTACAAAGCAAACTCAAGGGGAGGAACCTTGGAACCTAGAACTCAAAGACAATAGAAATCCTCAAAACATGAAAATTTAAGTTGGGTCCCCAATTTTGGGATAAGTTGTGCAATGGCCACAATAAATGGCGACTCTGCTAGAAAATACTCTTGAGCATTTCGGGTGAAGAACCCATTTCTGCAAACAAAAAAACCAAAGATCAGGAAAATATGCATCATCTAGCAACATTCAAAGAAAATGGGGATAGATTGTTTCAATGAAAACGCCTAAACCTTTGCTTTAGCTTTATGTGTGTGTGCATGTGAGTTCATTTTGCATGCTTGAAAACCATTCGGATTTCATCACCTGGCCTACATTTAGGCTATAGAAATATTTCTCACAAAAATAATTTTATAGTTAGAGCCCTACTACCAGTTAGACGTCCATAGGCCTGGTAGAGTTTATCTACATTGTCCATGGTTTAATTAATATTTTGCAAAACCATATTTTTTTTAACAAGCTTTGTCGATACAGATGATGGAATATGAACGATTTCAAGAAATGCAAAATGAATCACTTTTCACACACTGAGCAAAGGCAAATGGATTAGTTATTTTTATTCGAAGTTTTTTACCCCCACCTTCTCGAGACATCACTAAAAAAAATGTATTTCGTTGATCTTTTATGTTCTCATTTCAGATTGGGTTCTTCACCCGAAATGCTCAGGAGCATTTCCTAGTAGAGTCACCGTTTGTTGTGGCCATTGCACAACTAACCCCAAATTTGGGGACCCATCTTAAAATTTTAATTTTTGGGATTTTTGGTTGTCTTCAAGTGATAATTTTGGATAGATGTGCTTGTTGGTCAGTGTCTCTTATTTAATTTCATTTGAGAAGTCTTGAGTTTAGGTTGTTTTGGTTATTTATTAATGTTTTCAATAGTTTGAATTTGATCATTTCAAACATTTTCCTTATAAATAAAAACATAAATATAAATATATATATATAACATAAAGTAAATAAATAATAAAAATTAAAAAATAAAATAATAATAATATATATTATATATATGTGAAACAAAACTTTTTAAAATAATATATTTAATAAGATAAGATAGCATTTATCTACTTTGACCATCCTTCACATTATGGTGGACTAGATTATAATTTTGAACTAATGTGTTTGTGCATTATAGCCTTGCATGGGGGTATTCATTGAGTTGTGGACAAAGCTAATTTGAAAAATAGTAAAATCTAGTTCAAATGTGTGCAAGTCTTAACACGAACACATGAGGTTTGAGAGGAGTGCAGTCAATGGCATAGTTTCCTCAATGTGGTGCAACTTCAGTGATGACACATATACCGATGTTGAGGTGGTGAAGACCGACACGATGGGTGTATGGAGATGATTCATCAGATGCGAAGGTGTTCGAGACCACCGGTGACATGTATTATCCCACCATAACCATGACATGAATGCAATTGTGAGATCAAAGACACCATGGCCGAGTGACGACTTAACATAGGTCTGCACGATGGATTTGAAGATGGTGTCGATGGGGTGATTCGATCGATAACAGACATGGAGGACATTCTGCATAGGTGAAGAAGAGACACACGCACCAACTTATGAACATGGATGATAATGGACTATGAACCACTTGGATAGAGACATTGATCAGAAAGCGCGTGTACTGTCAAATAAAGACCAATCCTTATTTGTAGGTTTCAACAAAGTGACTATGGACAAAGTTACTGGACCCCTTAGTGAGCCTTATCATGGTGAATCTTCCAGTATTCCATTCACACTATCGTATCATATGGGTTTATCAGTGAAGGAGCTATGGACCGAGCTATGGATGGTAGTTGATGAAGATGTGTTGGCCACACGATAGATAGCTCAGGTAGAGGCGCTTATCAAGGTGATTGCTATCATGTCCAAGGAAGCCTATGTCAACAAAATCAAATGGGGGTCAGGGGTATTTCATTACTGATATGGACCCCGTAGTTGGTTTGGTAGTCTTATATGGCCAATATTTTAATGATTGCGATGTGTTCTATCATGGAGCGATAGGATTAGAATAGTGTATCTCCAAAGCATTACAGTTTACAGTTCAGAGAGCTATGTGATAAACTCTCCAAGCTCTAAATGAGTGGCGTAGAATTTGAATGTAGATGACGTCAATATTACCTTTCAAATGTAGCAGATCTATGTACAGACATGATAGCCAAATTTGTGAGCAGAGGGAACAATTTTGTATGGCAAAGATTCATTGTTGATTTAAAGTGCTTAGGTTAATGGAGTAGTAGCCTGTAAAATCATGATAGAGCATTCTCAAGGAGATTGAGATGTTGAAGTCCATTGACATTGCATATCTCGCTCATTCGTCGAAGAATGTACTTGTCACCTCATGTGAAAATATGGAGGGATTAAGCTTGATTATGGCAAAACTTTTTTATTGCGTGTCTTATTCGGCCCTTTCAAAAGGAGAAATAGGAGTATACACATTCATACTCGGGTGAAAGAGAATTACTTATCAGAGTAATTCATGGGGTATAGTGTTGGGGAATTTTTCATATAATACACTCGTCGGCCATGTGCCTTTTAGGTCATTGCAATATAATTTATTTTAGGAAAGGCTACCAATTATGGTGGTTGCGCGCCCATGCACCGTCATATGTACATAAGTATTGTAACCGCCACTCAAGTAGGAAATAGAATAAAACAAAAGTGTGGATAAAACGTTACGAAGAAAAATGCCAATGTTAAAGGAAAGTGCTTACAAGGTAAATATGGCTGCCAGCAAGAGAAAATGAAACCAAGCCAAGCGAAAAGGTCTTATAAAATGAAATGTTTTGAAGCCAAACCCAGAGGAGAAGAGGAAGCGAACAATTTTTCTTCGTAGGGGAAGAAATACAGATGAAAACCATGAAAGTTGAGGTTGGAAATATGTTACAGGACTGTGTTTTCTATTTTTAATGTAAATACATCAGAAATTTACACTTTGTTAGCAAAGTTGGAGGAGAAATCTTTTGCATGTTCAGATTAACTGTTTATTTTTCCCCTTTCATGTTTTAGGCTTATATATGGTGTTAAATGCATTTTTATGGTTGCACTATTGAATGTTTAAAACATGGAACTCATTTTTTTCCCTTAGAAGCTTGCACCTAGTTTATTTCGGACTATGCAAATGCAACTTCGGATAAACTAGGTTACATGCAAAAATTTCTCACATATTCGGTTTTGCAGGAATAGGGTAGCATCATACTGGTAGTAGTTTGTTTTCAGTGTTTTCAGCTTTCTAGTCTATTTTCCAAATTTTAATTTTTTTTTCTAACCTTACCCTTTTTGCAGTTTTTTTAAACTTCGACAATTAAAATAAAAATCAAAAAAATTAAAATTACAAAAATAGATGCACGGATGTGAAGAAAAAGCTTTAACATTTCATCTTATGCAATTTTTATTTTAGTTTGAAGCCATTTTGAAATTATAAAAATTATTCAAAGTTGTTTTTACAGGTATTTTTTAATTTTGAATTTTACATAATTTTGTATTTCGAAGGTAAATCAGATTTCAAGCTTTGAATGTTTGTTTTACAAGCAATAAATTAACTTTCCTTTGTGAAAATCACAATTTCACTAAAGGGGAGTGATTTATATGGCATTTTAAAGTCCATTCTTTTAAGGCAATAAATTGACTTCTCTTTATGAAAATCATTATTTCATCAAAGAGAGGTAATTTATATGATATGTCACAGGCTATTTTATTTACCAAGTTATTCATGTAGATTATTTTATTTTCATGTTCAAAACAACATTAAATGAATCCAATAATCATTAAAACTTCCATTTCAAAAGACAGATTTTAGTCTTCTCTTTTATGCTCAAAGTAGGGTTTAATAATGTAAGATAAAACTTGTCTAAAATATGCTTAATCAAAGGAAGATAAAATCTACCTAAAATAATCCAAGATAAAATGAACTAAGGCTTTACATCATGGTCATATGAGGGCCAATCACATTTTTCTTTTCTTTTAAGTTTCATGAACAATCACTAGTATAGCAATAAAATAATACCAACACAGACCCCTTGTTAACAATTATTTGCAATCACTAAGGTATTCCTAGCACTTATTTGATACATCTTCATAAGATCACAAGAACATATTAAGTAAAATGAACCTTGGAGAAATTTCTATTTATTTGCAAGAGAGGGTTTTCTAATCAAAATCTTGATTGTGATGTTGATTTTGTAATTGGGCAAAATTTCCACTCAATAGGACCCAGCAGCTGTGGGAGGAGATGCAAACATAGTCTACTTTAGAGAGCTAGAGGAGGATAACCCCATATATATAGACCCTAGGGTATATTATGTAGGAGTTGAGGTAGGTTATGATTAGTGGTATGTTGGGATATGTCCTTCATGGATCATTAGAGTTTGCCCAAATGGGAACCCTAGGCTGGTATATGCAGCGATGGTGATGGCTCGCTAGAGAGAGATATAGAGAGATGATATTGGATTAATATGGATAGAACCAAATATATTTAGAGGAGGATGGAAACCTGGAGCTAGGTAGGGGATAAGACATGATCATATCTTACAACCATCATAGGGTACTCATCAACAATAGAGCTCACCATCATAGTGGTAGGTTTCACCACCACAACGACAAGATTCACTCAAGAAAGGCATTGAGATGGAGGTTGGAGAGACGAGCAATGTGGGAAGGTTTCTGCTTTACAGGCATAGAATACTAGAATAAAGAGCTAGATAGCAATACAGGCAGGCTAGATTCAATCATTGGAGGCTCATCTTACATAGTCACAAACTCCACTTGCACAGCTATAGGCACAACTTGCACAAGCATAGGATCAGCCATAGTAGATGAGGATTTTTCTCTCTATGATTAGGTCAGCCCACTCTATGGGAAGTAGTCTACATCACTATCTATAGGATGAGCTAACGATGGCACAAGCAAAGGTGACACTAGTAGCTCAATGAGAGACCTTCTACTAGACTTTATATTTTGAGTTGATTCTAGAGGATCAAAGAGTGATATTACCCCCAGGTTTGGTTACTTTGAGTCACACTCGATTATCTTCTTGGACAATGTCCTAGGCTACACAATTTTAGGAGCCTATGCCACCACCTGATGAGGGTTAGACCTCTAGGAGATCCTAGGGATGATATGTTAAGGTTTCTTTTTTGTGGCATACTTTCCTAGTGACTGAGTATACCAATTTTTTTATTGTGTTATACCAGTCGGTCTCTATGTACTTATGTATCTCTTCTTGATATTAATATCATATTGTTGTTTTACCTTTTTATGTTTTATGTAGATGAAAATATTTTTTTTGTTTTTGATGATCTTACATAATGATGCTTATGGTCACTTTTTGATTTCTAAAGCACTTTTTATTTTTCTAGTCACGGTATGATTGAAAAAAAGAATAAGATGTGATGTGATGGAGTGTGATTGATATTTGTAAAGTATGGTAATTTGATATTTATAATGTAATTTATATTTATAGAAAAAGTGTGTTAGTAAATATCTTCTTACGATCTTGATCATTTAGCAATAGGCCTCAAGGATGTGTGCTTGTGTATGACCTTTTATGGAGGCTACCCCTCGCGTGTGGTCATGAAGCAAATCTTGTATGAGGTTTGGTTGTGATGCTGACATCAAAGGGATATGATCCAAAATGTGTTTGAAATTATTATTTGAATATGACATAGTTGGTAATAAATAATGTATAATCTTAAGTTTAATTTGACTTTAAAACTTCATGAAAATAAGACATAGTATAAGTGTCTGGGCATGATTAATGGGATAGAGGGCTTGTGCTAAGCATAAGAGTCCTATTGTGAAGTAAATATAAGAAAATCTTACTAGGGTTATCTCATGCCATCATCGTAAAGTCCTTATGTAACTATATTACCAAGCAATTATGTATGATCAATGCAAATTTTTTATATGACAAGAAATCATAAAATATAATGAAATAAATGACTGTGAGTGCATTGTACTAAAGTGGTGTATATGAAATGCAAGACTAATTATTGTTTTAGCCTCAATTTCTTATGCTAACAGTCATACAAATCCATGAAGATATAGTGACTTTAGCCAATCAAAAACTCAAGGAGAATCTTGGTTATTTCTGATATGAATTCAGGTTTATCAAGAACTAGTGTGTGTGATTCATGCATTTTTTTTCCATCTTGATCTTAATTATGATGGAAATTTCTCAAAAACCAAGTGTGTGTGCTTATGAAGTTCATTAACCAATTTTGAGTGAGGTAATGATGCAAACCAACTTAAGAACCATTGTGTGTGCAAATGATGGATTCATTTACCTTGATTTTGTACGTGGTTGAACTTAACTACTTCATAATACAAGCCACCATAAGCTAGCTCATCCATAACCGTACATTGGTCTATACAAAATAAGGCTGCTAATATAACATACATGTTGCCATGTGTAAGACTACCCCATTTCCAGGTAGGTTTCATTCAACCCATTGCTATAATGGAGATAATCCCATTGCTTTTGAATAATTGAGGATTCCAGGAATTCAAGCTCATACCCCCTTCTTTTCTTTTGATTCCTTTTATTCAGGGGTTCTTGCTCCTTTTTTATGATGAACAAGGGGATTTATTTGATTTGTGATAAAAATTACTTCTTTTTTTAGGGATACTTTCTCATTTTAGTGGAAGAGCAAGGGATTTTATTGCTTCGAGTAGGGGGAAGCTTGTCCTTTTGTCAATTCTCAACATTCTAGACCATGCACATAATAGGATAGCAAGGAAAACCTTTCACTTAAAGGGTAAGGACTACTATGTAGCATCATATTTCCTTGCACAAAATCATATTTAGAATGTGTAAATATATTTTGGTTCAAAAGTGGTAGAATCGATTTCCAAAACTCAAAATGTTTATTAATGAGAGATGTGTTTAGATTAGAGAAATATTTTTAATCAACATTCAGAATCAAAATTTATTAAAATATGAATATTATGAGTGGTTCAAGATAAACTCTTATTGACTATGAATCTTGACAACATCTATCTGATATTTAAACAACATACTAATAGGATGTGACTATTTAACATTTGTAATTGGACTAAACAAGCTTTGGGAAATACAAAATACAGCTAGATGATAGATGATGTGTAAGATTATTGAAATTATAGAATGAACTAAATGGAACACATGATTTATGTACAAAAATGGAAGATGGTTATGTACAATGGTGGGACATGATTTTATGCATAGTACCTTTTGAGATGCTTTATGTTCATTAGCTATTTAAGATATTTTCCATCTAATGTGACCAAACGATATGTACTTGATCCAAATTTAGCAGATATGATAAATGGTCTTGTATCGCTCCAAAATTTTTGCATCCTTACCCTCAGGCTATAGGATCCGCGCCCAGAAGGGGGATGCGAGAAGGATGGGACAATACCTCGGACTGAGAGGCCCTTTGAAGGTCCCGCCTCTCGGGGGAGGAGTATAAAGGTGAATTTTTGATGGATGGTGGGTTCACCAGGAAACTTTTGAGTGGCAGTTTCCACGCCTAGGTTGGGAATGGGTTTGATGTGTTCGTTTTATACTCAATCATTCAATTCCTAGGTTTGGCCAAAATGAATCTAAACTATTCTATATGCCAATAATGATTTAAATGGATACAAAAAATAGAAATGGGTGCTAAACACAGAGAATATGCAGATTAGGACAGATCATACCTGATTTCGGATGTCTGATGAAGGTTCTGAGTCTTGTAGCAGTCAGAATCGTCTCAAACTGCACGTAATCATCTGAAAGGAGACAGAATCATCTCAAATCACAGTCGGTCATCTGAGATCAACGAGATCATCTTGAATCTGACGAATTCGTCAGACGAATTCGTCAGAAACCTGCAATCACAAAAGCAGATACAAAATACCAAATATGCAAGTACCAAAACACAAGGGAAATGATAGAAGTAATGGTAAATTTACCTAAATGATAAATCCAAATAGAAATCAAAGAAGAAATGCATCAACTTAACAATGTATTTTGATTTTATCATGCATTTACACTAGATGAGGTGAACTCCAAGATGCATAAACATAATAACCCAAGATAATGCAGAATTATAATGGAAAAATGCAGGAAAGTTAAGAAGATGCAAACTCTGGGCTCGGATTGCCCCCAATCTAGATTACAGTCAGGATCACCTCCAATTGTATGAAATCATCTGCGCTCCTCGACAGGATCGTCCGAGATAGTCTGGAATCGTTTGCGATGATCCGAACTAGCTTCGACTGAAAAATAGTAGGGTTCCTGCAAGAAAATGCAAAATGCAGAATACAGACAGTAGTACGAGGATGCTCTAGTGAATAAGGATCTAAATCCATCAGCTAAGGGGTTCAGGGGAATCAGAATCATGGGGATAAACTAGAAAAATCCTAGTTTATATAGGATTAGGGGGAGGCTAGGAGGTTGGGGATCATCCCAATCTGGGAGATCTCCAACGAGGAAATCTCCAACTACGCAGACGCGCTTCTGCCCAAGTTGGAGAGGCTATTGAAACAGAAGCTAATTATGAACATTCGATTTTGGGACGAAATCGTCTGGACGTTCTGTTCCAGACGAATTCGTCAGATCGGGGATGATTTCATCTGATCTAGCGACGATATCGTCCAACGGTCAAAACAAATCCTAAAAATGGCACGAAAAATGAGGGAAACGGGTAACAAGCGGTTTTGGGGCAGTTTTGGGGTTAAAATTTAAATTTTTATCTTTTATCTTTTACTAAGGTTTTAACCGTGCCAATTTTAGGGTGCTACATTTTGCCCCCTCTTTAGCGAATTTTTCGAAGAAAATGCGTTAAAGACGAGTTTTTCCCATTTTTACGAGAAAGCAAAAATGTACTCAATTTTTTAGACGACGATTCTTCGTCGAATCGTACGAATGCTGACTATGGTGCCCCCTCCGTGTTTTTACCCAAATCGAACGTTTGAGGTAAAAACGCGAAAAAGCAAAATTTTAAAATGTTGTTGGTTTTGAATAAAATTAAGAAAAATAGGGAAAACCCTAATTCATTTTTTACTATTCATTTTTATTGGTTTTTAGAGCTCTGCAAACAAAAAAATGGTGGAGACAGCGCATAGAGCGACAGAGGTCCGACGCGGGCTACGGGTAAGGATCTAATCCTAATAGATTAGGTTTGATTTTGCTTTGTGCAATTTTTGGATTTAAATTTTGATTGTTTGGGGCATCGCGACCATTTTTAGGCCGTCGACGACGTCGGGATGAAATCATCCCTATTTCATCGAAATCGTCTCTAGATCATCGATTTCGTCCAAGGAGGAAATCGACGAACTAGGGGCGATCCCCAAGTTGCGAAATCGAAGATGATTTCATCCTAACAAAGGACGATGCTGCCCAATTTGGGACGATATAATCCAATGGTGGACGATATCATCTTGTTAAGAAATTAAGCTTGATTAAAATGTTTTTAATTTTATTTTAATGATTGGTTATTAATAAATTTTGTTGTTTATTGTTTGTTTTGCAGAGGGGATTACTAAAGAGCCGAGAATGGAAATACGACGGGCTGAGAGACGACTTGGCCACTCTCGACCAGGCAGAGCACGACCAACTAGCACAGGTCGGGCTACAGCATGTGGCAGAGATGCCACAAGTACCGACTGACATAGGGCTTCTGACAGCCCTAGCAGAGAGATGGTATCCGGGGTCATCCTATTTTTGGCTACCGATAGGGGAGATGGCTCCCACACTAGAGGACGTATGGAGGATCATGAGGATCCCCATACAGGGATGGCTCATGACGCCTACGGCCAATCAGGGCCAGGCGATGATGAGATTGACCGGAGACCCGAGCTTCACCCTGGAGAAGGGCGAGGTGAACATCGAGTCTCTGAGGTAGATGCCTGGGGCATCTAGGCTGACTCAGGTTTTGGTAGGGGTAGTAGGTGGCTTACTGCTGTGCCACCAGAGTGGGTGCAGATTACCGTGGCTCCTCTTAGATATAGTTTGTGACATGAGAGACCACGGGTATAGGTTTACATGGGGTAGCTTTGTACTATGTCGCTTGTATAGGATCCTACATGGGGTCGTATACAAGGGAGGTCGATGTCTGGTCTTGACATCACTGCTATAGATTTGGTGCTGGGAGCACATCACGGTGCGGAGGCCGATAGGGCTCCCATTGACAGGGGTTGACCGAGAGAGGCCCCGAGTTTACTATTGGTGGCTACAGAGAGGGTCACAATGGTGGATAGATCTGTCGATGTCTCGAAGGTTGTTGGATGACCTCATCCTAGACCAGATCACCTGGAGGCCATGGAGAGAGCACCCCGGGTGGGCAGAGGATGGGCAGGAGCTGGCTCGCATCAGGCGAGTCTACTGGCTGAGGATGGAGCGGGGAGAGGTAGAGCTCCACCGCTATGATCGAGTACTACGATAGTTCGGTCTATAGTAGGGGATCCCTTCTCTCAGGGATTATGAGTACTCTTGGACTATTCGGGATAGTACTACGTTGAGCGGGGCTCTAGACATGCAACGATTTTGGAGTCAGGATGTGGATGATGCCCCCATCCAGCCAGTGGATGGTGATGACGTTGGGGTTGCAGATGGCTATGATGCCTGGTACGTAGGCATCCACCCTCCTCGGATGACGAGGGCATAGGGTTCGATGCACGTGGTTGTGCGATGGATGGGGAGGCGGTGCCAGGCTGCCATTGAGGCAAGCAGGGTCACGATGGGAGAGAGCAATGATGATCCCCATAGGAGAGATGCCAGCGGATGGGTCAGGCTCCATAGAGGCCATAGGAGACAGGGCGGAGGGAGGAGAGATTCCCTTCGTAGTAGGGGGAGAGACCACCATCGCTTGATAAGGGCAAGGGTGTTGAGGTAGGGGAGAGCAGCGAGACGGTGGCTCTTCGGGCTGAGGTTGCCCACCTTCGGGCTCAGGTGCAGACACTGCAGGATGAGGCTACACGGCTCAGAGCTCGGGGCGGAGGAGCGAGCACTCAGAATATGGCACGGTCTATTGCTCAGACCACATTTTACCAGGGGTTGTACTATCATATGGTTCCAAAGGGGCAAGAGGATACCGCTGCCAGCCCCCATTACGGAGCCGATCATGATGGGATCGTCGAGGACATCCTCACGATCGACGACGAGGACCCGAGACACAGCCCGGACCTCTATGGGACCACCTCCTCCATGTCAGGGTGGGGAGGAGATGAGGCTGAGAGCTCGAGGGCTTCTCGAGGCTAGCTACTATAGAGTGCATTATTATATATATATATATATTTTTTTTTTTTTGAGGGGATTGAGTATGCCAGGGTTTTGATTGTGGCATACCAATCCAGATGATGTACATAATTGATTGATGATATATATAGATTGTATTTTTGATGATATGACTTGTGTATCTGTTGTATGATGCTTGAATTGTTGATTCATGTAATTATGTCATTGGAAATAAATTATAATGTTATGTCATGCCATAAAATTGTAAATGAAATAATCTGATGTGCATAAATTGGTTGTTTTGGTGTGATTTGATGAAAAATAAAAGGGACTTCTAACAATAATTTCAAAGGACATTGTCGTTGTTATAGACCGTTTCATGGAGTCACCGCTCGCTAGGTCGTCAAGCTAATCCTAGTATAGAAATATTGCTAAAAGTAAAAGAGTGCTTAAGAGACTGTCTTAAGACTTGGTGTTGTGATGATGAAAATGATGATGGTGATGATTTGTTTTCAGATTTTTCACAAAATTATGCATGAAATATATTTAAAAAGTGATTTTTGCTAGGCATAAATTCCTAAGTGTGATAAATTTTTGAATAATTCCTTAGAAATTATACCATGGTTGCAAAATGGAATGTTTGACATAATGACATGAAATAGAATAAGTGTTCGTTCGTTTTGAAGCACAATTGTGTAACATAATGATGTAAGCCATATGTGTTTTTAAAATGGATGGGAAAATAAAATTAGAACAATGGTTTGCGCTAGGCATAGAATTTATAGGTATAGACTTATACCATCATCGCGAAATCCAAAGAAGAAATTGATATTTTTAGTTTTATTGCATGATTGATTTTTGATTTTTGATAAACAGAAAATAATAATATGATGAACATGTTGTTTGAAATCGTTTTGCGATTTTGTGAAACAATGTATATAATTGTTTTTATACAAAACAAAATTCTGAAATAAGAGGATAAAATTATTCCGAAAAGAATTACAAAAATATTTTAAATTATCTCAAAAACAAATGTAGGTTTATAAGGGATCCTCATGTGCAAATGTGAGTTCATTACCGATCTTGATTTATCATAATGATACAAAATCTCTCAAATACAAATGTGTGTGCGATTGTATTGTTCATTCACCAATTTTGAGCAAGATAATTTGATACAAGCAATTTGCCTTAACCAAATGAGTGTTCCTTAACCATGATTTATATGCATATAACCGTACCAGACTACTATGTAAGTCGGGTTATCAAGAGCTAGCTGATCCATAAGCTGACATAGGTCTGTACAAAAGAAGGTCGCTAATGTGACAGACATATCACCACGCTAGGAATTACCCAAGGCCAAGCGGGTTGGGCACAAACCACCTGTTATGGGGCTTACCTCACAGTTTTCGAATAATTGAGAATTCCAGGGATTCAAGCTCATTCACCCTTCTTTTCTTTTCAAGGGGTAGGGAAAGGGATTTTATTGCATTTTGCTTTTTCGTTTCACTTTTGCTTTTCTTTTTCTCTTTTTTTTCTCTTTTTGTATTTTTGCTTGGAATATTGTTGCGATGGTACAAAATGATATTTTTCTTTTTCTCATTTTTCTTTGACTTTTCTTTTTCTTCCTATGCTAGGGATACTTGCTCGGATTGGTTGTAGAGCAAGGGATTTTTATTCTGGGTAGGGGTGAGCTTGTCCTTTTGTCAATTCTCAAAGATTCTAGACCATGTGCATGATAGGATAGCAGGGGAAACTTTTCGCTCAAGAAACCACGTCTACTATGTAGCATCATATTGAATTTGCAATGAAATCATTTTAATGTGAAAAGATATACTTGGTTCAAGTAAATAACAAGATCAGTTCTCTATGCTCAAAACTTTATTTAATGCCAATGTGGACTTTGATATAAGAGAGATTAATAATCATACTAAATAAAATCAAGATATTTATTCATGTGAGTGTGATAGTGCGGGATTCCAAATAAATGCTCATTTATCCAAAATAATTGAAAATATAACTGCAAACTCCAAGAATTGATAGGTATGAAAAATATGTTTTTGAAGATTTTGACAATTTTGATGTTTTTGTATTTGATTTTAATTGATGAATTGAAAGAAATACAATGTGATTGTTTTTTTTTTTTTTATATATATATAAGTGACTAAAAGAAATAATATGCAAAACAAATATATACAATGATGAAATGACCAAATTTTATGCATAGTAGCATTTGAGATGCATAATGTTCATAGGTTCTTTAAGTTCTTTACCATCTAAGGTAGATAATTTGTATGCTCCCGATCCAAATTTAGCAGTAATAATATACGGTCCAAGCCAGTTGGGCTCGAATTTACCTTTAAGGTCTTTAGTAGCATTAGTATTTTTTTTATTTTCTTTTAAAACAAGGTCGTCGATCGCTAAGGATCGATGATGAACTTTCTTGAGATATGCTCTCTTAAGCTTGTTTTGGTAGGCACGAAGATGCTCCAAAGCATTGATGCACTTTTCATCTAAAAGTTCTAGCTGACTAAATCTGCCAGCATGATATTCATCCCCTACTTCAGTATCTTGAAGTAGTAGAGCCAAAGAAGGAACTTCTAATTCAAAGGGAAAAATAGCTTCAGCGCCATAAACCAAAACGAAAGGTGAAGTTCCAGTGGGGGTGCGAACACTAGTGCGATAGGCCCACAAAGCAGGATATAATTGGATGTGCCAATCTCGACCAGATTTATTGACCAGTATTTTGAGAATTTTGATTAATGTTTTATTAGATGCTTCTGCTTGGCCATTACCCTGAGGATAATAGGGAGTGGACCAACGATGTTGAATTTTATATTTTTGACACAATTTTTTGACATCTTTATTTTTGAAACAAGTTCCATTATCTGAGATGAGATTTGCAGGAATTTCGAACCTACAAATAATTTGATTGAAGATAAACTTAGAAACTTGGATTCCAGTACAAGAAGCTAAAGGCATAGCTTCAACCCATTTTGTAAAATACTCCGTAGCGGTTATGATAAATTTGTGTCCATCAGATGACATAGGGTTGATTTTCCCAATGATATCTAAGCCCCATTTTGAAAAGGGCCAAGGAGATGAAATAGCTCTGCAGCTCTTGTGCAGGCGCATGGACAAGGTCAGCATGTTTCTGGCACTTGTCACAATGGCGCACATAATCATGTGCATCATTCTCCATGGTAGGCCAAAAATATCCTATCCGAAGGAGCTTCTTAGCAATGGCGTTACCACTAAAGTGTCCTCCACAAGATCCATCATGGGCTTCACTCAAAGCTGATCTAGATTCTTCTAGATTCAAACATCTTAATAATATGCCTTCAAAAGATCTCCTATACAAGGTATTACCAATAATTACGAAGCGACTTGCTCGTCTACGTAATAATCGATGCTGGTTGCTAGTATAACCATCAGGGAAGGTCCCATTTTGCAAAAAATTAAATATATCAGTGTACCATGGTTCGGGAGTAGTTTCGTTGATTAGAAACACATCCAAAGGTTCTAAGCATGATTTTCTTGAAGCGGGTTCCTGGAGTCGATGAATAATGATGGTAGCATATTCATCATCTAACTCCAAGGGCAAAAGAGATGCAGCTGCAGCCATAGCGTCAACCGCACGATTGCTAGTTCGAGGAATAGCTTCCAAAGTAACTTGATCAAATAAGGATAATAATTGCAAAACATATGTTTTATATGGGCGTAATTTATCATCTCTGGTCTGATAAACATCATTGATTTGATTTATGACAAGTTGGGAATCACCAAAAACTAACAAATTTTTAATTTTTAGGGCCAAAGTTGCTCGTAATCCAAGGATTAGAGCCTCATATTCAGCAGTATTATTAGTGCAAGCAAACGTTAATTTAAAGGACAGAGGTATAAGATGTTTTTGTGGAGATATTAAAATAATACCCACACCAGCCCCACTCATGCATCGGGCTCCATCAAAGTATAGGGACCATTGTTTAGGATGGTCTGCCTCTAATTTAAGGCATTCATCGGGAAACTCAATGATGAGGGGATGGGTAGACTCTAAGGGTGCAGCAACTAATTGATCTGCTATGATTTGACCTTTAACAGACTTCTGTCCTATAAACATGAGTTCAAACTCGCTTAGCGCAAGAACCCACTTGGTTGTGCGACCAGATAAGTACGGTCGACTCATGAGATATCGCAAAGGGTCGAATTTGGCAATAACATACGTTTTCTGACTGAGCATATAATGTCATAGTTTCTGTGTAGAAAATATGACTGCAAGACATAACTTCTCTAATATGGTATAGCGAGTTTCATAACTGATCAAGGTTCTGCTGATGTAATAATTAGCACGTTCTTTCTTCTCATCGTCAAGTTGAGCTAACATAGCTCCTAAGGCAAAATCGGAAGCAAAAATGTACAAAATAAATGGACGATCAGATCTAGGTGGGGAAAGCACTAGTGGTTTAAGAAGATATTGCTTAAGGAGTTCAAATGCTTCCTGACATTTGTCGTCCCAATGAAAAGAGACATCTTTCTTAAGAAGTTTAAGAAAGGGTCCGGTTTTATCTGCCAACTTATCAATGAAGCGGCGAATAGCTTGAAGCTTACCTTGTAAACTTCGTAATTCTGATATATTTGTGGGTGCGGGCATATCAGTGATAGCCATGATCTTGAGAGGGTCAATTTCAATGCCACGTAAAGAAACGATAACCCCCAATAATTTATCGGACTTAACTCCGAATATACATTTGGCTGGATTCAATCGGATAAGATACTCCCTTAACCGATCAAATACTTTTCTCAAGTCATTTAAATGATCATCTTCTTTGATGGAACGAGCTATAATATCATCTACATAATCATGTAGAATATCATGCATCATATCGTGAAAGATATAAGTCATGGCTCGTTGATAGGTTGCACCTGCATTCTTTAAACCAAATGGCATTACTTTCCAACAAAAGGTTCCCCAAGGGGTAATAAAGGTTGTTTTAGCCTGATCTTCAGGAGCTATCCTGATCTGATTATAACCAAAAAATCCATCCATTAGGGATATCATTCCACTCCCAGCAATAAAATCAATGATTTGATCCATGTTGGGAAGAGGAAAATCATCTTTAGGGCATGCAACATTAATATCTCTCAAGTCTGTACAAACCCTAACTTTAGTGGCTTCTTTCTTAGTTACTTGGAACTACATTTGAGATCCATTCAACATAATCAATGGCTTGTATAAAAATGACCTTCAACAGTTTTTCTAGTTCTGCTTTGACTAGTAAGGCCACTTTAGGATGCATTTTTCTAAGTTTCTGTTTAACAGGTTTAGCATCTGGATGGACTACTAGATGATGCATAACTACATAAGGGTCCAAACCTGGCATGTCGTCATATGTCCAAGCAAAGACATCTTCATAGTCTTTAAGAAATGAAATGTATTTATCTTGTTTTTCTTGACTTAATTCTGATCCAATATTGATTATGTGAGGGTTATGTTCGGTTCCAATGTTAATTTTTATACCGTTTTCAACTTCCATATGTAAATCTCTCTCAAAATTAGGTGGGGCGGGTGAAACACCCAATTCTTGTAATTCTTCCAAGGTTAGCTTGGATAATTCGTCTTGAGGAGTCGAGGCCTCAAGCTGGGCTATACTAGGTATAGAGCCATCAAAATAAAATTCGTTATGTAACAAGTCATCAACGGAGACATCATGGAAGATATCCCCTTCCAACTCATCGTCGGATTCGGCAATCATCTCAGGGTAGGCGAGAGATAGCATATGACAGGTAAAGGGATTATTCTTTGAACGCAAAGAATCTTGTTTATCCAGATAATCTTGATAACATGTAAGATGGTCATCCTCCTCAAATGGGAAGGGTTGACCTTTACTAGGAAATAGGCCCACACCGCATCGGGCAGGCCACGGTTCTACCTCAATAGGTTCCTTCATACCATTTTGGGAAGGTCCCAAACCTTTCCCTTTATAGCCCAATTTAAGCATTATGGGTTTAGCTTTAATATACTCATTAGCAAAATAGCATCGAGCATATCCATCACAATGTGTCTTGATGTTTCTGGGTATTCTTCCCCAATCATATCCCTTATAAATAAAAGCACAACTCCCGACTTGGTAAATACTTCCCATAGGCTGTGGGAGGCCCAAGGTACGAGGAGAGGGTGGGAGTTTATTTAAAATAAGGGAAGCTTGCATGGCAGTGTTGATTTCTTCTGATATAAGAATTTTAGATAAATCGGGTAAGAGTTCATCAGTAAGAGCATAAGAGGTAGAAGGAACATTTCCTAGATCGTCTGATGTGGAAAGGATGCCTGTAGTGGATGGGGATGTTATAGGGATATCGATGGATGAGTCTATCGGTATGGAAGTTATAGGGGTAAAACAAGAAGCATTGGTTGTAGTTCTGGGATCTTTTTGAGGTCCTAATGTGGTTTGTTCAGAAGATGGTTGAGCTATATGTAGAGGTGTAGTTGATGGGGAAAAAGTAGGTGATGTTATGGGTGAGTGTTTCACACGCTTAGACGGTTGATGAGAATTAGGATGTGTGGATGACAGAGCAGGGCAAAATTGAACTCCAACCGGTTCTGCCAAAGCACACATATCAAAGGGTCTAGGGTCACCATGAATGGTAACCAACTGGTTTTTAAATTTGAATTTAACACACTGATGTAAAGTTGAGGGGACAACTCGCATTGCGTTAATCCAAGGGCGACCCAAAAGTATATTGTATGATGCAGGGCAATGTACAATAAACACGGTCGTGTCTAAGGTCCTAGGACCAACTTGCAAGGGGATAGTAATAACTCCACATGTTTCTTGTGTTTCGTCATTAAAGGCTTTTATGATCATATCCGTTCTTTTCATTTCGTCACTTCTAAAGCCAAATCTTTGGTAGAAGTCAAAAGTGCATATGTTTAAAGATGAACCATTATCAATCAAGACGCGTTTAACGGCTACATCCCCAATTAGGGCAGTAATATATAAGGGGTTATCCTTATGTAAACTATGTTGTGGTATATCTCTATCTCGAAAGTCAATACAATCGACTTCTCGAGTTATGATAGTATTGGTCATGGCTTCAGGCTGAATATTTTGTGGTACCATCATTTGGCTTAATGTGAGCATTAATTCATCCCTATGGGTAGGAGAAGATCTTAAAAGGTCCAAAAGGGAAATTCTAGCTGTAGTATTGGATAATTGTTCATTAATATTATACGGAGGCTTAGGTTGAACATTAGGCATATGATTCCCTTTATTGGGATTTTTCAAAACAAATGGAGCTGATCCATCGTTCTGAGTTTGATCCTGTTGAGAGTTTTGAGCCTGTTGTCGAGTAACGACTCCGATGGTACCTACAATATTATTTTGAGGATGATGAATTGGTCTTGGTCTAGCGTTTATGGCTTGTTCATTAGAAAGGAATTGATGAGAAGAGGGTCGAGTAGTAACTCTTCTAGGAAATGGTTCTTCCGGAACCATAGAATTTGTGATGGGTTGAATAGGATCTGATTCATTTTCAGAACTATTCGATTGATTTGAGGTGATTTCCATGTCACTTTCAGTATCAGATTCTACATCACTAAGATCAGGTGTTTGAATATTATATAGGGGTCTGGACGTAACCATGGATAAAGTTGTGTCAAATATTTCTAGATCGTGAATAGGTAAATGCCCACTAATGGCTCCTACATATCGGGTAGGAGGGGGAACATTATGATGTTCAATTTGATTAGCCACCTCTTTACCATGCTTTGGTAAAGGATGTTGAAATATGTCCAATGATTGATTGGCATTCTGATTCTGACTTTGAGGGGTGTTCTTTTGAGCATTATTAGTAGGATTTTGTTTAGGTTGAAAGGCTTGCACCTCCATCTCATTGTTATCAATTAAATCTTGTATTTTATGTTTTAACCATTTACAAGAGTTGGTAGCATGTCCAGGTCCTCTATGGAAATCACAATGTAAATCAGCTCTATATCCGGGTATAGTTGGATCAGGTTCCCGGATATTGGGTAATTGAATCAAACCTCGGGCTAATAGTTGCGGGAGAATGGTTGATAAAGGTTGATTTAACCTAGTAAATTCTCGGGGTGGTTTATCAGGAGGTTTCAATATGAACTTCTCTATTGTTTTCGTAGTATTAACATTGGCAATGTTTCTGCTATCAGTGACTCCATCACCCACAACTTGTTTATTTTTATATTGATTTCTGGATGTTTTCTCATCATCTTTCTTTTTGAGCTGCCCTCTTCTAATGAGAGCATCTTCCACTCTTCGAGCTAAATCTATAGCTTGATCGAAGGTGGTCAAGGTAGCAGTTGATAATTCATAGGATAGTTGTTCTTGTAAATTATTGATAAAAATATCCAACATTTCTCGATAAGGTAACACAAAGTGTAATTTTCCTATCAACTTGCCTCCATCGAGCTAAGAAGTCAGCAAAACACTCATCTTTGTCTTGTTTTAGGTTGTACAAATCTTTAATGGTTACATGCCTTTCAATATAGGCACTAAATTGATGCACAAAAGACTCAGCGGTCTCTTCGAAATTTCTCAAAGAATGAGTGGGCAATTGATAATACCACTCCAATGCCATCCCTCCTAAACTTTTTGGGAACATTTTTAGTAATAACAAGTCATCATGTGATATATCATGACATGCTATCCTAAACATACGAAGATGCTCTATGGGATCTTCGGTTCCTTTGTATATAGGTAGGACAGGCATGGGAAAGTGTTTAGGATATGGTTGTGCTACAACTATAGGATCTAGAGGTTGACTACACATCTCTCGATAATTGTACGAGGGATGGTAGGGATCTATTTGGTCCATACGGGAGGCTAACTGTTTCACCATGGCTTCCAGATTACCAGTTTGCCCACCATATTGGTTCGGTGGTACATGAGCATGGGATTTGTGAGCGTAGGAAGGCGGGACATAAGGATTAGATGCTATATTGTTGTTATGCAAATGGTTGGTAGGAAGAGTATTATGAAGAAGATTTGTGGTAGCATTATGTTGTATCCCAGATTGTTGGAAATTAACATTTGGTTTTGTTTTAGGCTTTTGTTGATTTGAGGTATATTGATCAATAGCTTGGCGAAATAGAGCAGTGAATGAAGGTTTCTTTTGTGTGGGAATAACCCTAGGTTTAATAACAGGCACTCTAGGTAGTTGGGTAACCTGTTGTTGTCGCGTGTTTTGGATTATAGTAGCCATGTCCAAATTGGATGGTCCAGCTTGATCACTCTCTTGATCAACGAAGGACAAAGGATTAGTGCGTGTGTGATATATGTCTTCTAGGGTTGCTTGAGTGTCACTAATTTGATCTTTGTCCATATGAACTGCTCTATTAAGGGTGCCCATATTATCATGGAGGAACTTCCAGAAATGTTCCATGTTCTCAAAAGTAACAGCTCCTTCTGGAGATATTTTAGGAGATGAGGATTCTTCCTCCCTAACATTTTCTCTTTGTTCATTTGCATCAACATACTCTTCTTCTTGTTGGTCTAGAGTTCCTTCTTCCTGAATTGGGTCTTCAGGAAGGACATCTGGGTTGTTTTCTGTTTTCCTTAACCAATCTTCTTCTACCTCAATTTGTTTTCCATTCCTGAGTCTAGTCATTATGTCTAAATCTTAGATTTTAGCAAATATATATTGATATATTTGCAACAGATCTGGGAGGTATATATTTTAATTATATACCTACTATAATGCTTTAAAAATAAAATGTTTTGATTTTTTTGTTATGATTTTGTTTTTTTTGTTTTATTTTTATTTTATGCTTATAAAGACAACAAACAACACACTAAATACAAGAAATAACAATAATAAAATAATAGCTTAGTTTTCTAAAAAGAGTTTATGAATGTCATTGATAGGATCAAGTTCATCAGGAGTCATAAAATGCTCTTCTTCAAATTGGAAATGGTTTTTCAAGAATTTGATAAAGTGTGCTATAGTGATATTATCTGTTTCAGATTCTGTCTTGTAAAAATAAATCTCATGGCAATACTCTCGATATAACACAGCTCTGGGGACTCTATTCCATCTTTGTCTATCCGTAAGAATGACCTCTTGGTCCTCTATACGAGACAAAAATTTATGTACTACAACTGCATTATCGAGGTATTCCTCAAAGGTATACAACTCAGAAGACACAAGGGCTCTTTTATCTTGCTAACCACCTATGGCAAGCTCTCTGAAGCTCATGATACAAAGTCACTTGATCGGGATCCAGGATTCTATCTAGGACAAACCTCTTGATTTGCCTAAGTTCGGTTGCTCTAGATGAAATGAGATTCAATCTCCTATTAAGCTCATCCCATAAAGGTGGGACTCTATATGTTGGAGCTACTCTAAGCAAAGAATTAATCTCTATAGCTGCTAATTGATTCTCAACATTAATGGTGACGGCTCGTCTTTTGTTATAATCTACCATCTAAATATGACATGCAATCTTTGATTCTAAATGCATTTATTTTTTTTTTTTTTTTTGGATTGTTTTCAAAAGGTTTTTAGTTTTCACGTCGGGTTCACCAAAATGTATCGCTCCAAAATTTTTGCATCCTTACCCTCAGGCTATAGGATCCGCGCCCAGAAGGGGGATGCGAGAAGGATGGGACAATACCTCGGACTGAGAGGCCCTTTGAAGGTCCCGCCTCTCGGGGGAGGAGTATAAAGGTGAATTTTTGATGGATGGTGGGTTCACCAGGAAACTTTTGAGTGGCAGTTTCCATGCCTAGGTTGGGAATGGGTTTGATGTGTTCATTTTATACTCAATCATTCAATTCCTAGGTTTGGCCAAAATGAATCTAAACTATTCTATATGCCAATAATGATTTAAATGGATACAAAAAATAGAAATGGGTGCTAAACACAGAGAATATGCAGATTAGGACAGATCATACCTGATTTCGGATGTCTGATGAAGGTTCTGAGTCTTGTAGCAGTTCAGATCATCTCAAATCGTACGTAATCATCTGAAAGGAGACCGAATCATCTTGAATCACAGTCGGTCATCTAAGATCAGACATAATCATCTTAAATCTGATGAATTCATCAGACGAATTCATCAGAAACCTGCAATCACAAAAGTAGATACAAAATACCAAATATGCAACTACAAAACCGAAGGGAAATGATAGAAGTAATGGTAAATTTACCTAAATGATAAATCCAAATAGAAATCAAAGAAGAAAAACATCAACTTCACAATTTATTTTGATTTTATCATGCATTTACACTAGATGAGGTGAACTCCAAGATGCATAAACATAATAACCTAAGATAATGCAGAATTATAATGGAAAAATGTAGGAAAGTTAAGAAGATGCAAACTCTGGGCTCGGATTGCCCCCAATCTAGATTACAGTCAGGATCACCTCCAATTGTATGAAATCATCTACGCTCCTCGACAGGATCATCCGAGATAGTCTGGAATCGTTTGCGATGATCCGAACTAGCTTCGACTGAAAAATAGTAGGGTTCCTGCAAGAAAATGCAAAATGCAGAATACAGACAGTAGTACGAGGATGCTCTAGTGAATAAGGATCTAAATCCATCAGCTAAGGGGTTCAGGGGAATCAGAATCAGGGGGATAAACTAGAAAAATCCTAGTTTATATAGGATTAGGGGGAGGCTAGGAGGTTGGGGATCATCCCAATCTAGGAGATCTCCAACAGGGAAATCTCCAACTGCACAGACGCGCTTCTACCCAAGTTGGAGAGGCTATTGAAACAGAAGCTAATTATGAACATTCGGTTTTGGGACGAAATCGTCTGGACGTTCTGTTCCAGACGAATTCGTCAGATCGGGGACGATTTCGTCTGATCTGCGACGATATCGTCCAACGGTCAAAACAAATCCTAAAAATGGCATGAAAAATGAGGGAAACGGGTAACAAGCGGTTTTGGGGCGGTTTTGGGGTTAAAATTTAAATTTTTATCTTTTATCTTTTACTAAGGTTTTAACCGTGCCAATTTTAGGGTGCTACAGGTCTTAACCAATTTGGTTGAAACTTACCTTTAAGGTTTATTCGAGCATTAGTATTTTTTTATTTTCTTTAAGAACTAAGTCACCAACCTCGAAAGACCTATTATGAACTTTCTTTGAATAGGATCTTTTAAGTTTTTCTTGATAGGCACGAAGATGCTCTAAGGTATTTATGTGCTTTTCATCTAGTAATTCTAGTTGACTTAATCATCCAACACGATATTCATCTCCTACTTCGACATCTTGAAGTAGAATCCCTAAAGAAGGTACTTCAAGCTCAAAAGAAAAAATAGCTTCGGTGCCATAAACCAAGACAAAAGGGGAAGCACCTATAGGGGTTCGAACACTAGTCCTATAAGCCCATAAGGCTGGATATAACTAAATATGCCAGTCTCGACCAGATTTATTTACCAACATTTTTAATATTTTGATTAAAGTTTTATTAGATGCTTCTACTTGGCCATTGCCTTGAGGATAATAGGGAGTAGACCATCTATGCTGGATTTTATATTTTGCACAAAGTTTTTTCATATCTTTGTTTTTAAAACAAGTTCCATTGTTAGAAACGAGTAGAGGGGATCCCAAATCTACATATGATTTGATTAAAAATAAATTTAGAGACTTGGGTCCCTATACAAGAAGCCAATGGCATGGCTTCTACCCATTTGGTAAATATTTTTTTGATATTATTATAAACTTATGACCATCAGATGAAATTGGATTGACCTTCCCAATGATGTCGAGGCCCCATTTAGAAAAGGGCCAAGGGGAAGAAATGGTTTGAAGATCCTGAGCAGGAGCATGAACAAGATTTGCATGTCGTTGACACTTGTCACATCGATGCACATAATCATTTGCATCCTTCTCCATGGAAGGCCAAAAGTAACCCATTTGTAGGAGCTTTTTGGCTATGGTGCTGCCACTAAAATGGCCTCTACAAGATCCATCATGCACTTCACTCAATGCCTTTTGATATTCTTCCAGGTTGAGGCATCTTAGGAGAATACCTTCAAAATATCTCTTATAGAGGGTATTTCCTATGATGACGAAGTGGACAACTCTTTTACGTAGAAGTCTACATTGGTTTCTATCCAAACCATCTGGAAATGAGCCATTTTGGAGAAAATTGATGATATTCGTATACCAAGGTTTCGATGATGTTTCTCCAATTGCAAAGACATCCAAAGGTGTTAGGCATGATTCTAGCAAGGTAGGCTCTCAGAGTTGATGAATGATAATGGTGGCATGATCATCATCCAACTCCAAAGGGATGAGGGAAGTGACTGCAATCATAGCATCTGCAAAGTGATTACTAGTGCGGGGGATAACTTCAATGGTAACCTTTTCAAATAAAGACATAAGATTTTGGAAAAATTATTTATAAGGATGGAGTTTCTCATCTCGAGTTTGGTAGATATTATTAATTTGGTTTACCACGAGTTGTGAGTCTCCAAAAATAGATAAAACTTTAATATTTAGGGCTAGAGTTGCGTGTAAGCCAAGGATTAAAGCTTCGTACTCTGTTGTATTATTTGTACAAGAAAATTGGAGCTTGAATGATAAGGGAATTAGTTGTTTTTGTGGAGACACCAATATAATTCCTGCACCTGTGCCACTCATGCAGTGAGCTCCATCAAATAATAGAGACCAAGAGTTCGAATGATCATCCTCTATATTAAGACATTCATCTGGAAATTCTATGGTTAAGGGATGAGTGGATTCAATGGGAGTAACAACAAGTTGGTCAGCTATAACCTATCCTTTGATGGAATTTTGACCAATAAAGGTTAAGTCAAATTCACTTAAGGCGAGAACCCATTTTGTTGCTCGTCCCGACAAGTAGGGTCTACTCATCAAATAACATAGTGGATCAAATTTTGCTATGACAAATGTTCTTTGACTAAGCATATAGTGATGTAGTTTTTGTGTAGAGAACACAATAGCTAGGTAGAGTTTTTCTAAGGGTGTATAGGGATTTTCATAACTCACTAAAGTCCTACTAATGTAGTAAATTGCTCACTCTTTCTTTTCCTCATCATGTTGGGTGAGCATTGCCCCCAATGCAAGCTCTAAAGAAGAGATGTACAAGATGAAGGGGTGTTTTGGTTTAGGAGGGACAAGCATAGGTGGTGTAAGTAAATACTTTTTAAGAGCTTCAAAATCTTCTTGACATTCAACATCCCAATTAAAAGGGGTACCTTTCTTAAGGAGCTTAAGAAAAGGTTGACATTTATCTGCTAACTTGTCAATGAAGCAATGGATAGATTGAAGTTTACCTTGCAAACTACGAAGCTTAGTCAAATTCTTAGGTGGTGGTATATTTATAATGGCATTGATTTTAACTGGGTCTATCTCTATTCCTCGCATGGAAATGATGAACCCTAATAACTTTCTAGATTTAACACCAAAAACACACTTGTCCGGATTTAGATGGACCTTGTATTCGTGAAGCCTATCAAATACTCATCGAAGATCAGGAATATGATCTTCCTCATTAATAGAATGTGTGATAATATCATCGATGTAATCATGTAAGATGTCATACATCATATCATGAAACACATAGGTCATTGCTCTTTGATAAGTTGCACCTGCATTCTTTAGACCAAAGGGCATTACTTTCCAATAGAAAGTTCCCCATGGTGTGATAAAAGCAGTTTTAGGTTGGTCTTCTGGTGCTATACAGATTTGGTTATATCTAGAAAAACCATCCATAAGGGATAACATCCCACTTCCTACCATAAAATCAACAATTTGATCCATATTGGGGAGGGGAAAATCATCTTTGGGACATGCAGCATTGATGTCCCTAAAATCAGTACATACCCTAATTTTCTTAGCCTCTTTTTTAGATACTGGAACGATGTTGGATATCCAATCAGAATAATCAATGGCTTGGATGAAATCAACATCTAAGAGCTTTTGTAGCTCTTCTTTGACCAATAAGGCTATTTTAGGATGCATTTTTCTAAGCTTTTGTTTCACAGGCTTAGCATCAGGATGGACCACTAAATGATGCATGACTACAGATGGGTCTAGGCTAGGCATATCTGCATACGTCCATGCGAAGATATCAGGATATTCTGCAAGGAGTTTCATATATTTACCTTGTTCCTCCTTACTCAAAGTAGCTCCTATTTTGACTATATGAGGATTGTCTTCAGTGCCAATATTGATTTTCAAAATATCCTCTATTACAATGTTTAAATATCTTTCAAAATTAGGGGGGTGGGTGAAACACCCATTTCTTGAAGTTCTTCTAAGGATAGATTTGCTAATTCATCCTGCGTAGTTGATGTTTGAATGTGTGCTATGCATGGGATGGACCCATCGAAAAAGAAACCATTTTGCATGACTTCATCGGGTGTGATGTCATAAAAGACATCTCCTTCCACACATTCATCTAGAGTGGCAATTATTTTAGGATGAACTATCAAAAGCATATTGCAGTAAAAATGGGAGGGAAAATAAGGTTCCTTATACTTCTTGATCTCTTTCAGACGTTGCTGATTTTCTAAATATTCACCATACGTGATCAGATGGTCATCATCATCGAAGGGAAAAGGTTGGCATTTTATGGGAATGTAGCCAATACCACATCGTGCAAGCCACTCTTCAGCATCGAGAGGTTCACATATGCCATTTTCCAAGTGACCTAAGCCTTTTCCCCTATAACCCATGTCACACATGATCTGCTTGGAAATTGTATAACTATCTAAAAAATAACAATGGGCAAAACTATCTTCGTCAAAGATCAAGCTTGTTCTATTAACGATAATCTCATATGTGGAATATCCCATAAAAATGAAGGTGCAACTACCAACATGGTATATATCTCCTTTCTTGTGGGGTAGTCCCATCGTACATGGAGAGGGTGGTAGTTTAGACAAGAGGATAGAATCTTGTATAGTGAAATTGGCATGTTCAACTAGGGCTAGTATGGTGGGCAAATCAGTTAGCACCTCATCTGTGAGAGGATATGATGTAGAAGGATCATTGGTATGAGGAGGTGTGTTGGATGAATGTGGTTGATCAGATGTTGTTAGGGATGAATCAGAAGAAGTAGGTGCTAATGAAGATAAGCTAGGGCAAAAGGGCACATCAATAGGTTCAGCCATAGCACACATCTCAAAAGGTCTAGGATCACCATGAATGGTAACTAATTGATTTTTGAATTTAAATTTCACACACTGATGTAAGGTAGAAGGGACTGCCCTCATTGCATTAATCCAAGGACATCCTAGAAGAATATTGTACGATGTTGGGCATGGTACAACATAAATAGATGTATTTAAAGTTCTAGGACCAACTTGTAGTGGGATGGACATCACACCACATGCATCTTGAGTTTCATCATTGAAGGCTTTAATGATCATATCAATTGTTCTTAAGTCCTCATTTTTGAATCCAAATATTTTGAAAAAATTGTAGGTGCAAATATTCAAATATGACCCATTATCTATCAATACCCTCTTAACACAAACATCTCCAATTAATGTTGTTATGTAAAGAGGATTATCTCTATGTAGAATTTGAGGAGGAATATCCTTATCATGAAAATCAATGTAATCAACTCTGTTAGAGGCTACAACATTAACCACAATAGTTGGTTCTATATCTTGAGGCACCATCATCTGACTTAAGGTATTCATCAATTCTTCCCTATGAATGAGGGAGGATCGAAGAAGTTCCAAAAGTGAGATTCTAGCTGTTGTACTAGCTAGTTGTTCATTAATGTCGAAAGGTGTTCTTTGTTGAGGTTTGGCTAGATTATTACTTTTATTAGGTGCCTTCAATATTAAAGGTGGTTGAATGGAGTCATTTAATTGAGATGAGGATATTTGTGGTTGAGATGTTTGGGCTTGAGCTTGTTGTCTAGTTATGGCCCCAATCGTGCCCACTATATTGTTTGATTGAAGAGGAGGTAATATAGAAATGAGTGAAGAGGTTGGATTAGCTCGAATGGGATGAGGTCTATGATTTGCTGCTTGCTCTAGAGGGAGCAATTGACATGAATAAGGGTGAGTCGTCAACACTCTCGAAAAGGGTTCCTCAGGAACAAGCAAATCTGTGATGGGTATCATAGGTCCTGATTCATCCTCTGAACTATTAGACTGAAGGGAACTAATGTCAAGTTCAGATTCTGATTCACTTTTCGAATAATCAAAAGACAAGGGTTGAGATTCTCACCATCTTTCGATTATAACAATAGATTGCGTAGGTACGAATGTACTCTGTGAAGATTGTGATGGTAGAAAGTTACCAACCATACCTACGTAGCATGTTGGATGAGGGACATTTTTATAATCCACTTGATTTACTACTTCTTTACCATGGTTGGGTAATGGGTTTTGGAAAATGTCCAAATTTTGGTTTGCATTTTGTGCTTGCTATGTAGGAGCCTGCATGTTTTCCGGAGGATTGGGGTTTTGAGAAGAACTTTCTACCTCCAATTTACCATTGTTGATTAGATCTTGCACTAAGTGTTTTAATCTCCTACAAGTATTTGTTGGATGACCATCAACTTGATGGAAATCACAATGTTGATCTGGTCTATACCAAGGCTAGGAGGTGTCTGGTTGTCGTATTTCTAGTAATTCTATCAAGCCTCTTTCCAACAATTGTGGCAAGACCATTGTCAAGGGTTGATTCAATTTTGTGAAATTACATGGTGGGGGTTTTTGTGGTGCTTTCAATACAAATTTTTTGCAACATTGGCAACATTAACATTTGTAGGGGGTCTATTATCTGTGACCCCATATCCCACCACATGTTTGTTTTTGTATTGGTTTTTGGATGATTTATCTTCATATTTTCTTTTAAGTTGTCCTCTTCTGATAAGAGCTTCTTCTACTCTCCTTGCCAAATCGATGGCTTGATCAAAAGAGGTTAAAGTAGCAGTTGCCAATTCATAAGATAATTGCTCTTGTAAGTTTCCAATAAATATTTCTAACATCTCTTTTGGAGGTAAAGTAAAGTGTAATTTACCCAAAATCTTCCTCCATCGAGCTAGAAATTCAAAAAAGCTTTCTTCTTTTCCTTGTTTCAAATTATACAAGTCTTTGATCGTTACATGTCTCTCTATGTAGGCACCAAATTGATGCACAAATAGTTCTACAGTTTCTTCAAAATTTCTTAAGGAGTGTGTTGGCAATTGATAATACCATTCTAGAGCCATACCCCCTAGACTTTTAGGAAACATCTTTAGAAATAGCATATCATCATAAGAAATATCATGACATGTCATTCTAAACATGTGAAGATGTTCAATTGGATCTTTAGTTCCCTTATAGATTGGAAGGACTGGCATGGGAAAATGTTTGGGATATGGTCTTGCTACGATAATGGGATCTAATGGTTGATTGCACATCTCCTTATAATTGTATGTGGGATGATAAGGATCTATGTGATCTAATCATGAAGCTAATTATTTCACTATAGTTTCAAGATGGTGTGGTTTCCCATTGTGCATATTTGATGCCACTATGTTTGCATGAGGAGGGTAATAGTTAGCTTGTGTGGCCTGATATGGAGTCAGAACTGAAGTTGTAACATTATTGTGCATAGGATTAACAAAGGAAGAGTTGGCTTGATGTTGATTCATATATGGGATAGAGATGCTATTGTGAAGAGGATTTAAAATGGGCATAATAACTTGTTGCATTATGAGAAGAGTGTGGAATATATGAAGAATAAGGATTAGAAATTTGTGGAGGAATGAAATGGAGTGGTTGTGAATGAATTGGTTGTGATGAAGGATTATTTTGTGATGTAGAAGCTTGTGCGTATGGATTATAAAATTGATGGGGAGGTATGTTGTTATAGATATGGGCAAATAATATTTCAGTAGTTGAGGAAACTTGTGGGTTTTACCCTTCACTAACAGTTGTAGTAGTGGCATAAACAACTTATTGTTGTGATACTTTGTGGGCGTTATCTTATGAGTGATCATCTAGAGGTTGGATAGATTGAGTGGTATCAAGAGTAGGATTACCAAAGGGGATATGATGAAATGGGGTAAGGTTAGTTGAAGTCATTCCTGCGTGGCTCTCGGGTTGAAGTCTGAAAGCTTGCTCTAAGGAGGCTTCAATTGAAAGTTGACCCCTAAGATAGTCTTCTACCTCAAAGGCTTTAAGAATAGCAGGGTGATTATAACTTACAAAACCCCAAAATTGATCTGTATTTTTAAAATGAACCTCCCCTTTAGGTCCTACCTTTGGCTCAAGGTGAGGTTTTGGATTGGTTACAACTTGTTCTATTTGTTCATCTTGTTCTTCTTTATTTTCTTTTTTCTGGCTTCTACTTCATTGCTCTCATCATTAGGGTTTTCATGTCTAGTGGTTTTTTTCCATCTTGATGTTCCTTTGAAGGATCTGCAACTTCTTTACCATTTCTTAAATGCATGATTATCTCTTGACAATCCCTTTGTTTCTTTTAAGGTTATCAAGACTCTTGATAAAATCCTTTTTAGGATATCTATTTTTTTATATATATATATATATATATATATAATACTTCTCACTATTGTTGATTACAAAGTTTTCTTTCTTCACTAATCTTAATCGCCACACTCAATCCTCTTTAAAGATCTTATGAATATCATTGATTGGTTCCAATTGTTCAGGGCTCATATAATGCTCTTCTTCAAATGTAAAATATTTTCTCAAGAGATGAATTAAATGAACAATAAAGAATTTTCCTTGAATAGTTGTAGGACTTTCAAATTGTAGATCATGGCAAAATTCCCTAAAGAGTATAACTCTAGGTGCTTTGTTGTATCTCCTATTATATTCTAAGGTCACCTCTTTGTTCTCTAGATCTACTAGGAACTTGTGGATGGTTAGAGAATCCTCAAAATAGCTTTCCCAAGGATATATTGTTGAATGGACACTAGCTCTTTTATCTGCTAACCAACATTCACAACTCCTCTTAATTTCAAAGTAAGGTGAGTAGTAGTCTGTACCTAGAGCTTTTGCTATATTGATTCTCTTAATTTTTCTTAACTCTTCAGACCTTCTCCTAATGAGATCGAGGTTATGCCACAAATAATTCTAGTGTTCTTTATCATTTCTAAAAATAAGATCAACTTCTTGTTCTATGAATGCTTTCCTAAGGTCTATGAGCGTGGATTCCCTAATGTTATTATCCACCATTTAATTATCTCTCTTTTTTATGTTTTTTTTTAGAAAAATGAAATAAAAAGTAAAATATACTAAAAAAAAAATTTCTTCTAACTATAATCCTTTCTTCAAAATATGTGAAAAGTTGGAGGTCTAGTTGTCTTGTTTCAAATTAGGCTTTCACCTGGATGCCTGCATGCAGATGCTTGGTGATGAAGTCCAAGTCGTGATGAAGCCTAGGTCCTACCAATCCTCACCCAGTTCACCGTGGTCAGTGATACACTCTCCGAAGAGAAGTGTGTGCTCTATTCCATGGTTATGATGGTTGTTGGATCGACTAAATTTTAATCTTGATTAAGGTTTTCAATTTTCTGGGCATAGGCAAAAGGATAATCCCTTTTTGAAGGTTCATGGGTATGGCTAACCCCCTTCACTATGTATTCTCATTGTGTCCAGACCAGCTGAAGTTGTGGAATAATATGTCGAATGTGATTCTTTTTAAGGAATGATGTATAAAAATGAAAAGTGTGAATCGATTCAATTTAAAAATTATATTTTTATATGCTTTAATCTAAGACAAACAAATTTTAATGGTCTTTTTTAGTTTTTTTTTTAAAACAAAGAAAAACAAAAAATAAAAGTGGTGGTGTTTTCACGTCGGGTTCACCAAAGAATGTAGACTCAAAATTTTTGCACCCCTTTCCTTCAGGCTAATGGATCCGCACCTAGAAGGGGGATGGAAAATAGGGGATCTACACCTCATATGAGAGGTACTTGTGTCGTACCCTCTTTGGTGGTTATCGATGAATTATGGTGGGGTTCACCAGGAAACACTTGGTGGTGGTTTCCATGCCTATGCAATATGAAAGTTTGATGTGTTCTTTTAATTGGGCATACACCTAGAGTTTGGGTAAAATGCAACTATACTTATGCTATATGCATTTCAGATTTCATGAAAGCAACAACATACAATTAACTAAAAACCTTTTAGAATTAACTATAATGCAACGAACCTTATGAATGCAAGAAGGTAATTCTATGCTATCATATACTTATATATATTTATATATATATATATATATATATATATATTTATATATTTATATTTATTTATTTTTGTATTTTTCTTATGTTATGAAGATGATCTATGAATAAAATGCATAAAATTAATAGAGAGTTGAAAATTTAAATCAAAACTAAAGAAACCAAATGCTTATCTGATTTGGATGGTTGGTGCAGATGAATACGAGACTGCTAAGCAAATTCACGCTCTGTTGGCTAGCCCACAAAATCACATCCTCAAAAGATCTACAAAGAGCTTCTACACAAGACCCTTAAATTTGGTGATTAGAGTTTGGGGATCTACTTAGGCCACTATAGATCTGATTCTTGATGGCACATAATCAAATCCCCTAGGTCTTTTAAACAACCTTGCACAAGAAAATTGAATAACAAAAGCATGCATAGATCTGAATCTAGATTGAATATGCGAATGGAATCTAAGGATGATTAAGTATTATTGAATACAAATTGATCTAAAGTGATATGTATATGAAATTATAAATATGAAAGCATGATTATTACTCCAAAACCTACACTTTCATGAATTTGCAATCTATCTATGAATACACTAACTGCAAATTTGATGACTGTCAGGGCACGAATTCACTAGATTAGCAGAAAATAATATATTTTCATCATGAAATGCAATTAAATGATAATCTAAGGATTATGGAGGGAACTTACAGTGGATTACGTAGCAAATCGGATCATTGGATACCTAAATAGTGATGGTGAAATGGTGGATCTAAGCAACAACAAGCCTTTCCCTGCAACTAATCTCCATGGTAGCAAAGAGACCCTATTCCAGCTTATCAAACCTACAAGAAAAATGTCAGATCTCTACTTTCTAAGTCAAAAAATAATATTACCATGATTTTTATTCATAAGATATTCAACCTATTAACTCACTATTCAACTATCCAACTATCCAACTGATTATAGAGGCTAAACCTTGGTTTTAATGGCTTCATTTGATGTAGAATAGTTTAACCATCGTGAGATCTATGGTGCCAAATTGGGTCAGCTTGGGCTAATTTGGAGTTTTTCCAAATTAAAAAAATTCATGTTCTAGCCGTCAAGTTGTGAAATTATCGATATCGGACTGTTGGCCAATTTAGGATGAAATCCAAATGATCAGCTTGGTGAGAAGCATATTCCAGATTCTGTGGATATGTGTTCTAGCCGCTAGATCAAAAAATCACAAAAAAAATGGAAAACATGCCAAATCATTTGTCACATGCGGGGAGAAGGATAAAATTTGAAATAAGGGTGAATTTACGTATGTTAAGGGAGATAGGGAATTTGACATGGGTCAAATTTCCTTGTCTACAAGCACTTTCAAAAAAGGATCTTCAAAGTGGACCCAAAGATAGGGAGTCTTTGGAAAATATTCAAGTAGCGTAGCTTGAATCTTCTTTTCCAACTGTGAAGGTTTGGATCCCATTAGCAAATTAGATTTGGTGATGGTATCTCGAATGATCATTGAGTTCCCATGTGAAGGGTATCATGTAGAGTGATAATCACCTCAATTAAACCATCATGGAGATGGGATAATTGAAGACTGTAGTTTTATACATGGTGTAATGTGTAAACTAAGAGGCCTTATGGTCTAAGTACTACCATAGATGGACTTATACTAGTAATATAATTGGTGTCCTTTATCTCTAATGATTGAGATAGGGTTAAGCCATATGTTATGGTCAAGTTATCCTACATTCATGGAGAGTGTAAGGAAATGGGGTGACCATGTGAAAGCATCCTTTAAATCGTAGAGGTGTACAAGATAAACCCTAGTGATTTTACTAGCTATTGGCCACTTCTATCCATTGGAGGGATGTCTGCAACATCTTGAGCTTGAAATATGGTGAGGTCTCTATGAATATAAATCCTATATTGGAAACATCTTGGGAAACCTTGTCAAAATTTCTTCTGCTTTAAAAAAAAATTCTCTCTCCTAGGTTGATTAGATTTGGGTTGTTACACAAACTATGATAAATACTATCACTTTTTGACCCTAGTCAACCACATTTTGTATGTCTTCTCATCCTTTCAGTGTAAACACTATCTCTACACCATAAAATTATAATCATGAAATTTAAATCCAAGAAAATGAATTAAGAGAAATAATGAAAATCTTTTTAAATCAACTAACATGAAAAAGAGGTAAAATTAGGGTGGTCAATGGAGTAGCAACTAGTAATAATTAAGGAATTAGAATTATTGAAGAACTCTTTACCTCACAGGAGACCAATTCCCTTGTCATAATTAGAATCAAGTAGGTAATCAAGTTCAAAAAAATATGGCGAACACTAATTCAAAAATAAATACATTGTGATGTCTCACATGTAATGTTAGGTACAATTCCTTAGAATTTTTTATTACTATAATAAATGCTTAAACTACTCTATATAATCAACAATATTAGGTACAATAAAGTAAAATTACGAGTTAGGTGGAGTTTCTCATATTCCAAACACAAAGCAAGTCGTGCTTCAACTACCTACCATGATGGACCCATAAGAACCAACAAAATAGTGTCTTTTAGTTCTATTCAATTTGAATAATATAATATTAGTAAATTTTGGCTTCCTAAAGATATAAACAACTTCTCCTTTGAATATTAAAGGGTACTAACTAATAAAAAATAAGAGGTCGTGACTAAAATCAAGAGAAATATGACAAATGGGTGAACTAAGTCATCAAATCATCAGATAGATCTACCTTAATAGCTTGATCAAATATTAATACTACAATTATGAAAATAAGAAACCCCCATTGCACCATATAGATAAAAAATCAATTACAACCACTCATGGGACTAAAGGAAAATGCATAGGAAATACATCTCAAATCCCATAAGCTAACACCCAAAACACAAATGAACATATGATAAAAAAAGGAGTATTTCAAACAGAGGAGTGGATTAAAAGGTAGTAGTTACAAAAAGTAGAGAGAAATCTATTGTACCCCTTCCTCACTAGTGGAGAAAACAATGGGAAAACTCAAAAAATTATGCCTTGTAATGATGATAATTTATCTAAAATTAGACTTAACAATACAAAAGAACCAACAAATATTCTAACCAAGTTGAGCATGCTATAAGCATTAACTTTTCCAAAATAGAGGGATTTACTATAAAAAAGCATTTAAAAAAATAATGGAATTATACCAAAAGCAAAGTAATTTAATTTATTCATACACATCCCAATTAAATAGAGCAATAAGAACTCATAATCTAGGATCCTTTTGGTGTTCAAGTAAATATAATAAATATATTAATTGATCCTAAACCTAAAAAAATAAAGCTACCTATTGGGTACTGGTTCGTCATCGAGGTTGAACCTTGAAATATGACTATTATCAAAATAATTTTGAAGGCAAGCACCCGCTAGTCACAACCTAACACAAAAATTGGAAGAACCAAATTGCTTTGATTCAACATCTAGAGTAGGTTGGTATACCTTGTCAGGTTAACAGATGTTAAATCCTTTTAACTCAAAATTAATTAAGGTTTTAAGGATAGAGATGAAAGGTTAAGAAATAAATGAATTAATGATGGACAGGTGAAGCTAAAAACATAGGCATCCATAAATAATCTTCCCACAACTTAACTTCTTGGCAACAAGGCTCGGGAATAACAACATTTGAGACTTAAAAATCCTTAACATCAAATTATTATTGCATACTTAAGGAATTATTCCAAACATCAAGAGCACAAATTATCCAAGTTAACAAAATAAGATCAATGCTTTGACTAACAGAAATACAATTCCCATAAGAATACATACAAATATGAACCATTCCAATTTTCTCTAAGTTAGAAATCTAAATTGTTGGACATTTTGAGTTCCTAAGCTAAGAGTTGTCATTGATTTCAAAAGGATCTATGTAAGCTAACACTATGTTTGTGTAGAAGCAAAGGTTTTTGTTCAAAGGTTCAAGAAGGGATGCATGGCATGTGGTTCCAAAAAGGAGCTTCAAGGGAAGCTTAGAAAAAGGTTTTTATTTAAAACCATGGATGGCATATTTGAAATGGGTTTTTCTTAAAACCCAAGTTGGCTTTTCGTTTCATCAAAAAAGGTGCCCCGATGATGGAGTTATTTAATTCTAAATATTTAGTTTAAATTTTAATTTATTTAAAATTTTAATTTTAATTTTAAAATTAAATTAAAATAATATTTTCCGATGTCATAAATAAAGGTTCAAAAGCATCGATGTTTCCAAGCTAAGGGAAGGCATATATATATACCATTAAATTTTTTGAATAAGATTATCCTTGCTTGATTAATATTAACGACTTGTTTTTGCGAAGGAAGAGCTCGTGTTATTTTTGTTTTGTGAAGCAGGGAATATTGAAAGCTAACCGTGTCCATTTTCCAAAGTATGTTGGGCAGTTTGGCCTAATGGTAGCTTGTTTTGAGCAAAGGTGTTGGTGGCAGGAAGGTTAAGTGTTCAATTCCTGCAAGCATCATTTTGGCTTTTTTGAGGTGCTCAAGGCGCATTAATTTTTTGCTTTGTGGAAAGAGAGAAGAACAAGAAGTGAGTGGCGCTTATTTCTTCACAACGAGCCCGTAGCTTGTGCGGTAGCTTGGTCACAGCTAGGGCATTTGCGTTGGATAGGACAGCGGTTTGATTCCTCTTGAGGCAGGTATTGAGGTTTTTATTTATTTTGTTATTGCCTAAGGTGGAGTGATAAGGGTTAAAGGAAATTTGAGAGTTTATGTATTGAATAACCTTAGGAATAAGGTTATAGTGGCTATTTGAGTTGTGGGGTTAAATTTTTAAATGTGATTTTTGAAATTATTAGGAGTAATAAGGGTTTTTGATAAAGTTCTTTTAGTGAAAGTTATTTTTGAGTAAGGATTTTCTGTAAAAATAACTTTGGTGGATGTTAAAATAAATTAGGAGTAATAAGGTGTTACTTGGACATTATTTTATTTTTGTGTTATTACTCAAGATCTCTAACCCTTATTGAGATTGAAAAAAGGAAAAGTGTGAAGAACAAAAGCTTATACTGAGAGGGGGGGGTGAACAGTATAAGATCGCTTTCTACTTTTTCTTTCGACTTAACTTGCAGTTTCAATATTATGCAGTGAATATATAATAGTATCAAAAACAAAAATCAAAGCAATGCACAGAATATCATCCACAATAGAGACAACAATTTTACGTAGTTCACCCAATGCGGGCTACTCCACAGATAAATTTTTTACTAAATTTTATCACCTCAAATTTTGGGAAACATATCCCGATTACAAAGTTTATGGGCACCAACCCAAAGGAGATACCTTCCCCTAGCTCTGCTCAATCTGGTGATCCTCTAGAAGACCTCTACCTCTCGTAGCCCTTAGCAAGTGGAACTCTATCCACGGAAGACACTTGTCTTCCCTACTCCGGTCGGAGACCTCTGTCCTCAACTCTATCACCGCACAGTCGGTCCTCTTCTCTGCACCAAAACATAGTCCTTTGGTCTGGCACTATTGTCCTCGAACTTGCACCTCTGTGCAATTACAACACTCGATCAAATATCTACTTATGCACCTCTGTGCAAACACAATAGCAATCTCTTCACACACTTTGCTCTTCGACGATTGAACTTCTCCCCGCACTCTGCTTCTTCAAAATTCGCACTTCGAATGCACACTTTGATCGATGATCAAACTCTCTGAACAACCCTCCTTTTATACTAACAATCTCAATATTAGATTCTTGGTCTTAGTCGGTTGTAAATCCCTAAAACAACATCGGCTACACAACCCTACACTTCATCGGCTCAAGGTTAACTCTGTCGGCTTCAACCGCCTCTGCTGATCTATAGCTTTTCTTGTGAAACTATAGCATGTCATGATATCGCAACACTTTTACAATCGTACACCTTCTATAGCCTGCTGTCGTGAAATCGTGACACCTTGGCCTTTGTCGACTTCCTTTGTGCTTCTGTCACAAAATCGTGACACCTTTGCCTCTTGCTGACGTCATCTCACTTCTATCATGAAATCATGACACTTTAGTCTTCATGGCCTTCCTCTCAACTTTTGTCGTGAAATCATGACACATTTGCTTCTGCTGACATCATTTGCAACTCTGTCACGAAATTGTGACGCTTTCATTGCCTTAAGCTCTTTTTTGCCATATGCCCGTGAAACTGGAACATGTCATGAAATCGTGACGCTTTCGCCTTCGAGCTCTTCCTTCTTCAACTCATCGTGAAATCATGACGCTTCTTCTGTTTAAGACTTGCTAACTATTTTTGTCATGAAATCATGACACCTTCTCCAACTGCAAGCTGCCATCTCAACCTGTCACAAAATCGTGACACTTTCTGCATCCGTACTTCTTTGTAGCCTATCACAAAATCACAATGCTTTCAGCTTCTGAAAGCTTTCCTTGCAACCTGTCGTGAAATCGCAACGCTTCTCCTTTAAGAATCTTCCCTTTTGCTGCATGTCACGAAATCATGACAGTTCTCACTTTGAGCTTTTCAGTATGCCATGAAATCGTGACAGTCCTCAACTTGACCTCTGCAACATGTCACGAAATCGTGACATTTTACATGTAACTTTCTCTCTCTTCGAACTTGTCACGAAATCGTGACAGTTCTTTTTGCAGACTCTCTCTTCAGCATCATGTCACAAAATTGCGACACTTTTTCATCCGTACAACTTACTTTGCAGAATGTCACAAAATCGTGACACTTTTCCTTATCTGCCTTCCTACACTTTTCGATTCGCAAAAATGTGACATGTCACAAAATCGTGACACTTTCCATCTGCTCTTCTGATGAGGCCTGGATAAGCCTCATTTATAGCATGTTTTAAATAATTAAAACTGCCTAAAATTGCCTAAAATTCTTTTGAATTATCTTATATGCTAGTTAAGTTGATTTAATATGCTCTGTATTAACTGTTTGCATGATTGCAGTGTTAAGGACATTATATTCTGATTTTTAACAGTTTTGGTATAGTTTTATGTTATATTTTCATGCTTAGGTTGACAGCAGCATTTCAGTAGTCTTATTTTGATGATCATTAAGCATTAGTTTCTCAAATTCAGCAAATAGTACAAAGACTTATTACTGTGCAGCAGAAAACTGGTTTTTCCATATAAATTTCAGAAAGCTACCAATGAATGGCAAGCCATGGAATTCACATCCAAGGAAGAATGAAGACTATTGCAATATGATCCTGAGGTCTAATACACTTGAGAAATGCAGCCAAAACCATTTGGAGTCAACATAGTTGGTCATTCTAAAGATCTTCAGAATGAACACAGTGTCTTCGGAATGAGCAGATCTTCGGAATGAGAATTGCAGTATCTTCGGAATGAGTGGATCTTCGGAATGAGAATTGCAGTATCTTCGAAATGAGCAGATCTTTGGAATGAGAATTGCAGTATCTTCGGAATGAGCGGATCTTCGGAATGAGAATTGCAGTATCTTCAGAATGAGCCACTTATCTTCGGAATGAAAACATAATGTACTTTTTGACTTGTTGACTGACTTTTGGTGGTGGAAAAGGGGATAATAAGGTTGAGAAAGTTAAGGGAAAATATATCCCATCTAATTTTGTCGTCCTTGTCGTCCAAAGCCATCATTTATGGAAAATATCAAGTTTGATCTTCTTCTAGGATAAACGCAGGAAATTCTGCAGGATATCAGGACAACATATTTTATGTTTGTAATTAGATTTTAGGCATCTATAAAAGATAGCTTCTGTAAAGGTTAAGCTATTAGGGAAGAATATTAGATATTAGAAATATTAGATTAGAGATTAGACATATTAGAGATAATAGACCTATAACAGATTGCAAATCTGTAACAGATTTCAAAAGAATTGTAATTATGTTTCTAAAGCAATAAAAGTGTAGTTTCATTCCATTTAATTTGTTATGTCTGAGTGTGAGTAAGACTTAGAGAATAAATTATACCTTCTTTTGGAAAAGGAGGCCGGCCACTTTCAAATCTAGGAGAAGGACTAATAGACAGGTTTTCAATCCTGATTTTACTGCAGCAGAATAAGTAGTGGAACTTGTCAACTTCAGCATTTTGTGGTATTTATTTTCTGTTTTAGTTTTTATCCATCTATTTTATATTTGTGATGTAATCAGCAATAGATATAATCAATTTCTTTATTTTTCAGTAATTTTCCAATTCCCTGCACTTTACATTTCTAGCAATTTACAAGTTTTTCTATAATTTCCTGCATTCTTGTTTTTGCTGTCAAACACTACATAGAAGATTGACGACCTTTTGTTTCAGAGTATTGACAGAATTTGATTACTTGTTTTATCTCATCATTGCAAAAGTAAATAGGTTTCTCATTTAGCAACTATAATTAGGATTTTCCTTCTGCAAATCAATTAAGTCTCAATTTAGCAATTGTAATTAGGACTTTATTTCTACAGACAGCAATTAGTTTTTCATTCTTGCAAATAGATTAAAGTTAAATTTATGCAATTTAGGGATAGAAGTGACACAAATCCCCCACACAATCAATCCTAGAAATAAATACCTGCTGCTCCTAAATGATCTGAAATGCAACTCTGTTTGAACTTTCTATCGTAAATAGCCTTGGACACCACCCCGGATTGATAAGATATTTGAGATTTAATGATGGTATAACGAATACTCATCATCTTCTTCCCTGCCAACATGTCGTGAAATCACGACAGTTTTTTCTGCTTCGTCTCTGCCTTCCAACATGTCGCGAAATCGTGACAATTTTGCCCAAACTTTCTCTCTCCTCAAACATGTCACGAAATCACGATAGTTTTGCCAGCACTTTCTCTCTCCTCAAACATGTCATGAAATCATGATTGTTTTGCCAGTGCTTTCTCTCTCCTAAAACATGTCATGAAATCGTGACAGTTTTTCCAGCTTCCTGCATACTTTTTCTTACTTGTCTTTTTCTTGATCTTTTGCAACTGGGCTACCTTGATCTTCTTGGAAACTCACTATCTATGCTGAAACCTTCATCAAGACACATTCTTTGACATCAAACCAAATTGCTTCAAGACCTTCTTGACATCAATGACAACATCTACACTTAGAGCAAAGGCAATGTACCCAAGGTACCCAAAATTGCCAACAATCTCCCCCTTTGTCATTGATGGCAACCCTTAACTAAAAACATAACTCAAGAGCCAAAATTGAACCCTACTGATCCAACAACTAAGAATCTACAATTGAAGTTTTTTCTCCCCTTGACTTGAAGCTTTCTTCTTCACTTGAATCTCTCCCCCTTACTCATATCTCTCCCCCTTTGTCATCAATGGCAAAGGGTCACCTTTGGGGCTTGGGACTAAGAATGAGCTTCTTAGCTTAGTCCCTCCCCCACCTCCTGATGAGGTGATTTAAAACAAGGGTGGGAGTGAAACTCCCATTAGGCACTCATCATCATCGGTGTCTACAATTTCTTTGTCGGGCCTTCTCTTGAACTCTTTGTCAGTGTTTCTATTTTTGTCACTTTTCTTGTTCTTGTTCTCATCTCTTTTCTTGTCCATACCTTGATCCTTGGACCTGTTTATACCATTGTTCTTGTTCCTGTACCCTGGAAGATCAGCTCTGCACTATCTGGCTGTGTGACCTACATTGTTGCACTTATAGCAAGTAACAATATTATTTCTTTCGGGCATAGCTGTTCTTTGAATCCACCTATTCTGACTAACCCAGTTCCTGTTATTTGCCTTGTAGAAAATTACCTTGTTCCCGAACCGTTGACAAGAGTAGCAATACCCTTGAAAGAAACTAAAACTTCTGAATTGTTGTTTACCCTTTTTATTTGATATTTGCACTGTGAAGCCGTGTGACCAAACCTGTGACACAAAAAACATCTGCCATAAAATATTCTTTTAATCGACCTTTTGGGTCCTGAAAACTTCTTCTTTGCATTCAAAATTTTGTTTTCTATTTTTGCTTATTTATCACTCACGGACTCTTTCTCTGAGATACTCTCTTCATCAGAACTCTCTTCTTTTTGAAATTTTTTACTAGATTCCCCAACCTGTTCCTTGTGTGGTTTAACAAAACCAAGACCTATTTTATCTGTTGTCTTTCTTTGTCCTTTGATAAGAGATTTAACCTTTTTGGAGCTTTCTTGAAACCTGTATAGTTTATCCTTGTATTCTTTATTTTCCTCTTTCAAGGCAGCCATTTTCTGTTCTAATTCACTATACTCAAGCATCTTAGATTCTAACTCATTCTTGAGTTCTTGTGTCTTAGCCATAGAGATGTCAAGACTTTCTATGAGTTCATCTCTCTCCATACAACATTCATATAATTTATCCTTGAGTCTAGCATTCTTCTTTCTTTCTTTTTTTAAAACACTAAGAGCATTAGTAAGTTCATATTCAAGATCCTCTATTTTATTGCATTTTGAATCATCAAGGCCTGTTTCGGATTTCTTATCACTAGAGGTGCTACCCTTTTCAAAAACCATACAAGCATCTTCCTTATCATTTTCTGAAGCATCCTCATACATACTAGCAACCAATTCATTATTTGTGCAATCATCCTCAAGGTGCCCAAAATTTCCACATCTAAAACATTTCATGACAATGAATTTATGTTTCGGTTCTTCCTCTTTTTATGAAATGAACATCTCATTTTCATCATCACTAGAAGAACTTTCACTATCACTGCTAGAACACTTACTTGCTTTGTCTAGGTAGAAGCTCTTCTTATTCTTGTGTGAATGCCTCTTTCCTTGATTGTTGTGCTCATCTTTGTTCTTTCTGTAATACCTATGCTTTTCAGAATCCTTACTCTTAACATCTTGTATATCTTCATCACTTTCATTCTTAGAAATAGTACATTCAGTAGCATAATGACCAAACTTTCCACAGTTGAAACATCTTATGTTTTTCTTACTTTTGTGTTTTCTAGAGAACTTGCCTTTCTTTTTGTAATATGCCTCTTCATCACTAGAAGACTCATCACTCTCTTGAATCTGTTTGCCCTTTGATTTCTTGTAGATTTGAAAGCTGCCTCTTTCTTGACATCAACTTTTACTTGAGTTCTTAGCTCAAATGCTGCAAGAATACTATGGAGCTCATCCTTTTTCAATTTATCTAAATATTTAGCTTCCTCAATAGCAGAAATCTTTTCACTAAATCTATTAGGAAGAGATCTTAAAATATTATCACACACATCATTTTCAGCAACCTCAAGACCAAGGTCTTTCATGGAGTTAACAACCTCATCCATACGAAGCATGTAGTCACTAATATTTTCATCATCATTCATTTTGAGTTGTTCAAACATACCTTTAAAATGTCTCAATTTGGCCTTTCAAACATTTGCATCACCTGTATGAACCACCTACAATTGTTTCCACATTTCACTAGTTGTCTTGCAGTGAATAACTTTGGTGAGATCTGCTTTCTGTAAGCCTCTCAAGATTGCATTCATGGCTTTTGAATTTATGTGAAGCATGAGCCTATCTTCTTTGGTATAAGGACCATGTTCAAGAATAGTGTATTCGTCTTCAATCACTTCCCATACCTCATTACCAAGTGCCATTAGATAAACTCTCATTCTTGCACTCCACAGACCGAAATCTGATCCATCAAGAATAGGTGTTGCATTACCACCTAAAAAATCCATTGTGTTCTTAACCAGTTCTTTCTTTCGGTTGTTAAACCTTTCTGAAGGAACCGGCTCTAATACCAATTGAAGAACACAAGCTTATACTGAGAGGGGGGGTGAACAGTATAAGACCGCTTTCTACTTTTTCTTTCGATTCAACTTGTAGTTTCAATATTATGCAGCAAATATATAACAGTATCAAAAATAGAAATCAAAGCAATGCACAAAATATTATCCACAATAGAGACACAACAATTTTACGTGGTTCACCCAACGCGGGCTACTCCACGGATAAATTTTTTACTAAATTTTATCACCTCAAAATTTGGGAAACATATCCCGATTACAAAGTTTATGGGCACCAACCAAAAGGAGATACCTTCCCCTAGCTCTGCTCAATCTGGTGATCCTCTAGAATACTTCTGCCTCTGCAGCCCTTAGCAAGTGGAACTCTATCCACAGAAGACACCTGTCTTCCCAGCTTTGGCTGGAGACATCTGATCTCAACTCTATCATCGCACAGTCGGTCCTCTTATCTACACCAAAACACAGTCCTTCGGTTTGGCACTATTTTCCTCAAACTTGCACCTCTGTACAATTACAGCACTCGATCAAATATCCACTTATGCACCTCTGTGCAAACATAGCAGCAATGTCTTCACACACTCTGCTCTTCAACGATCAAACTTCTCCCTGCACTCTGCTTCTTTGAAAGTCGCACTTCAAACACACACTTCGATCGATGATCAAACTCTCCGAACAGCCCTCCTATTATACTAATAATCTCAAGATTAGATTCTTGGTCTTAGTCAGCTGTAAATCCCTAAAACAACGTCGACTGCACAACCCTACACTTCATCGGCTCAAGGTTAACTCTATTGGCTTCAACCACCTCTACTGTTCTGTAGCTTTTCTCATAAAACTACAACATGTCATGATATCACGACACTTTTACAGTCGTACACCTTCTATAGCTTGTTGTCACGAAATCGTGACACCTTGGCCTTTGTCGACTTCCTTTGTGCTTCTGTCATGAAATCATGACACTTTTACCTCTTGCTGATGTCATCTCACTTTTGTCATGAAATCATGACACTTTAGTCTTCATGGCCTTTCTCTCAGCTTTTGTCATGAAATCGCGACACATCTACTTCTGCTAATGTCATCTGTAACTCTATCGTGAAATCATGACGCTTTCGCTGCCTTAAGCTCTTTTCTGCCATATGCCCACGAAACTGGAACATGTCGCAAAATCACGACGCTTTTGCCTTCAAGATCTTCCTTCTTCAACTTGTCGTGAAATCACGACGCTTCTTCTGTTTAAGACTTGCTAACTATTTCTGTCATGAAATCGTGACACCTTATCCAACTGCAAGCTGCCATCTCAACCTGTCACGAAATCATGACACTTTCTACATCTGTACAACTTCTTTGTAGCCTGTCACAAAATCATGATGCTTTCAGCTTTTGAAAGCTTTCCTTGCAACCTGTCACGAAATCGCAACACTTCTCCTTTCAAACTCTTCCCTTTTGCTGCATGTCACAAAATCATGACAGTTCTCACTTTGAGCTTTTCAGTATGCCACAAAATTGTGATAGTCCTCAACTTGACCTCTGCAGCATGTCGTGAAATCACAAAATTTTACATGTAACTTTCTCTCTCTTTGAACTTGTCATGAAATCATGATAGTTCTTTTTGCAGACTCTCTCTTCAGCATCATGTCACGAAATCACGACACTTTTTCATCCGTACAACTTACTTTGTAGAATGTCGCAAAATCGTGACACTTTTCCTTCTTTGCCTTCTTGCACTTTTTGAGTTGCGAAAATGCGACATGTCACAAAATCGTGACACTTTCCATCTGCTCTTCTTCCCTACCAACATGTCACGAAATCATGACAGTTTTTCCTGCTTCGTCTCTGCCTTCCAACATGTCACAAAATCATGACAATTTTGCCCAAACTTTCTCTCTCCTCAAACATGTCACAAAATCACGACAGTTTTGCCAGCACTTTCTCTCTCCTCAAACATGTTGCAAAATTGCGACAGTTTTGCCAGTGCTTTCTCTCTCCTAAAACATGTCGCGAAATCGTGACATTTTTTCCAGCCGCCTGCATACTTTTTCTTACTTGTCTTTTTCTTGATCTTTTGCAATTGGGCTACCCTGATCTTCTTGGAAACTCACTATCCATACTAAAACCTTCATCAAGACACATTCTTTGACATCAAACCAAATTGCTTCAAGACCTTCTTGACATCAATGACAACATCTACACTTAGAGCAAAGGCAATGTACCCAAGGTACCCAAAATTGCCAACAAAGTGTTGAGTGTGGCAGATTTAGTGGACAACTCATAAGGCATAAAAAAGATATGAGTAACATTCTCCATTGATTTTATTTGGGTGGTTGATTTTTGAAATATCATTGGAGTGAAAAGGATTGATTGTGGTTTCCTATTCAAAAATAGTTGGTTAATGCTTCAAGATTTTCTGGTTTGAAAGTTGTGATTAAAACCTTGTTTTATAAGCATTGTTGTTGGAGTGAGTTGTTGTGCAAAGAACCTGAAATTGAGCTAAAAATAACATGAGTATCATTGTTATGTAAGAGTTGTTGTTGAGTATTGTTGAAGACATTTTGAGTTGGTTGATTCATGCTTGGACTAGGGTTTGTGAAAAAGAGTTGTTCCTTGTGGTGATTGGTTGAGTAGAGTTGTGTGAGCCTAGTCAAGTGATTGAGTGAAGTGGTTATTCAAGTTCCATAAAAAAAACTATTCTATATTCTGATTTGAGTTGATTTGAGATTGGGATTTGAGTATAGAACATATTGATTCTCTAACAATTCTCTTTATGCTTCTATGAGATTAAGTTGATATTTTGTTGAGTTGATTTGAGGTAAGTCTTTGAGAAGGCTTGTGTACTGATTTTGAGTAAGCTTTTGTGAAAGCTTGCTATGCAGATTTGGGTAGGTTCTAAGTGAACCTATTGAGCAGATTTGAGCAGGTTTTGAGTGAGCCTATTGAGCAGATTTGTTAGGATTCTACTCCTAACCTCCATACTAATCACATTATTAGTTAATTATTTAATCACTCTCTCTTTCACAAAGGTTGTGACCTTTGATCACACCTTCACACTCGTAGAAATAGGCATTTCATTTGGTATAGTTGAGGTATCGAAGAATATAATTATTAATTAATTGTTGGGTTCCCCATACAATAAAACAACGATTCCTTAATAAAATCGATTCCTTTTTATTATTCTAGCATTATAATCAATCTTTCTCTATTGGGTTCACTACATCTAGATCAGAGCTAGTTCAATCCATTTTTTTTCTCCACACAACCACCGTCTCCACTTTACATGCCACCTTGTCATAAGTGAGTATGGGTCTGCCTCACAGCACTGTATTCCTCTATGATAACACAGGCCGACAGCGGAATAAAAAATAGAGCTCCACCATAATGTAAATTGTCAACATTGGCTGAGTTCTAACGCAACGATAGTGCAATAAGCAAACATAAACTCTAGAATTTTTTTTTATAGCGAACGAACAAGCTGTCATAGTCTCTTTGGTGTTTACCTCACCAAAAGGACGAAACAGTAACCCAATCTGGTAGAAAATAAAAGCGAGAATTTATAAAAAATTTGGAAGTATGGTTGTTGAAGACTAGCAGAGTGATTCGACCAAGCGCAGATTAAAAAAAATACATCAAATCTAAAGAAATCATGAAAAAATTGGTCGCTTGCAGAGTTTTCCGACAAAGACACAGGTTAACGATGGAATCGTATAAAATTAGAGTATAAACTTAAGGTTTAAAATAAATTTTACCCACCGACGGCTATGGTTCGCGTCACTAGAAAACTTCGGCATCGAAGAAAGGACGAAGGTCACAAGAAGTGGCAAAGGATATTGCGAAAGAGGTCTCGAAATAGGTTTCAAAAGAAATGAAAGAAATGATGTAAGAAATGGCTGATGGAAGAATATAATCTTGCCCACCTACGTCAAATCACATCAGTGAGGGTATATAAAATTCAGTTCCAAGATATCGCCAATCACATCACAGGGTTGGACGAATCAATCCTCATAAGTGGATTCATCAATGGATTGAAAGAAGAAATTAGAGTGAAGATCATGATGTACACTCCTCGCACCCTACAGGAAGCCATTGGATTAGCCTTGTTAGTCGACGATACATTCAATGTTCAACGTCAACATGGGGAGCAACCTATTGATAAATCAACATTCACACACACTATTCCAAAACACAAACCCTTGCCAGTTAAGTACCTTAGCCTATAAGAAATGGAGTGACGAGCGAACAACCTCTGCTATACTTGTGATGAGCAATTTGGGCCCCTTCATTGTTGTGCTACACAAACATTGTATTTATTGAAAATAGTTGATCCCTGTCACTCCATAGAGGAAGAAGGTGAGGAAGATGTGCACGACATGACCAAATCACCTAATCATAACAATGAAGGAAATGAGGTTGATGTGCAAGAAGTGCTCGATGCACCATGAAAAGATGAGGTAGACATCCATACAGTAAATAATGAAGGCAATACATACACTCTCAAAGAACTACACACAAGTTCATCGCCAATAGTGAGTTCTCATCGTATAGGCAGCCTGATTAAAAAAAGAGGCAAAAGAGTGAGAGCACCTTTATTTTCCATTCATTCTACATAGGAAGAATAGGCTAAAGCATAATCCTACCGTCATCACAATTCTCCTAAGGAATATTCTACTATTCTTTCTAGCAACCCCCCACTAATGCTTCGACCTTCAATATAACCTTGCCTTCGAAAAAGTGACATTAAAATAGTACAAGAACTTGCACAAATTCAATTGGGAAAACAAGCAATGAAGCTCCTTACTTTGATATTTGAGGACAAAGCTCTTTTTAAGGAAGGTAGCATGTTAGGATTATACTCCTAACCTCCATACTAATCACATTATTAGTTAATTATTTAATCACTCTCTCTTTCACAAAGGTTGTGACCTTTGATCACACCTTCACACTCGTAGAAATAAGCATTTCATTTGGTATAGTTGAGGCATCGAAGAATATAATTTTTAATTAATTATTGGGTTCCCCATACAATACAACAGCGATTCCTTAATAAAATTGATTCCTTTTTATTATTATAGCATTATAATCAATATTTCTCTATTGGGTTCACTACAATATTTGAGCAGGTTTTGAGTGAGCCTATTGAGTAGATTTGAGTAGGTTCTAAGTGAGCCTATTGAGCAGATTTGAAGAGGTTCTGAGTGAACCTATTGACAGATATTTGGAGGTTACAGAGTATAGAGGATAAAGTCTCAATGGATAGATATCTAGTAGCCAGGGCAATTGAATACATATTTGAGTAAGGAGTCTTCAAGTGGAGAGAGATCCACAAGTCAGTGCAGTAGAGAGATAGAGTCTTCTAGAAGATCACTAGCCAGAGTAGAAGGGGAAAGAGTTATCCTATGTAAGAGATCCACGAACTTAAGATTTAGGGGATCAACATCTCCTTTGGACAGAGGTCCATAAACATTGTAATTGTGAAAGATTCCCAAGATATTATTTGATAAATATTTAGAATAAATATTTTTTGTGGAGGTAGCCCACATTGGATGAACCACATTAAAAATGATGTCTCTCATGTGTGTGATGCTTTGTGTGATGTTTACTGCTTTATTAATGTTGATGCTACTATTTGGGGAAAATTTTATATTATATTGTTCACCCCCTCTAAGTATAAGCACATGTTCTTCAATTGGTATCAGAGCGGATCTCTCCGTGAAGAGTCTAACAGCTCGGAATAATATCCTTCGATAGAACACATGACCTCAAAAAGTGAAGAAGAAAGTGGGTTTGATATAAAATAAGAATTCTTTTCTACTCTCAGAAAACTGTAAATACTTAGAGAGAAAAATACAAACTTGAAGGAACAAATTCAAGAAGATGAAGAAGCAAGAGTGGAACTTATACAGAACCTTACAGAATTCAAGATTAAGGTAGAAGAAGGAAATAAGATTGAGCAAGATATGAAAGATCTATTTAGAGCCAAGGAAACATAATGTGGAATATTGGAAGCAAAAATTGTTCTCCTAAGAAATAAACTGGAATGGATCAAGATACTACAAAATACATAATATGTGAAACAAAAAGAGGAATCAAGCTTCCAAAAGGCAGAAACTTCAAAAAAATAAAAGTAAGCAAAGTACATCAGAAAGGAAGAGAGCAAAGAGGAACCATGGATAATATTTAATTATAAGAAGAGGATGTCTTCTTAAAAATATCCAAGATCTCCAAACAGGTACATAATCTCTTTCATGGTTATTGTTTTTCTTGCAATAAATATGGTCATATAGTTGCAAACTGTACTCATCATGCAAGATACAATAGATATTTCAATTCCTTTGCACCTCTCATGGATAATGATTTTATATGTTACAAATGTAATAGCTTTGGGCACAAGGCTAGATGGTGCAAAATGATATTTCTTGAGTTTAGAAAAACAATTCCAACTAGGAAGGATGAAATAAATAATGATAGGGCTAGATCTATGTTAGTTCAAACAACCCTGCATGCTCAAAATAAAGAAGAATAATGGTATCTAGATAGTGTTTGCTCTAGTCACATGACAGGAGACAAAGACAAATTCATTTTTCTAAAGGAAACAAATAGAGGATCTATAAGTTTTGGTGGTAATGGATCAGCTAGGATTGTTGGGAGAGGTACTCTAAGTCTAGACAATGGAAAAATAAAAATAGAGAATGTTTTGTATGTCAAAGGGTTAAAACACAATCTACTGAGTATAATTTAACTTTGTGATCAAGGATATATGGTTACCTTCCATCCAGATAGATGTGAGATAATGAAAACTAAAATAGGAAGAATTATTGCAAATGCAAGAAGGACTCCAAAAAACTTATACATGCTCAATGAGATCAAAGGAGAAAAATGTTTTCTATCACAAAAATATGAGAGTTGGTTATGGCATAGAATATTAGGTCATTTGAATTTTTACAACATAGTTAGCATAAGCAAAAAATAGGCAGTCAAATATTTACCCAAAATAAGGAGACCTCAAAACACAATTTGTGCATCTTGTGAACATGGAAAGCAAACTAGGACAAGTTACAAACCAAAAGGCTATATGTATTCTGAACCTTTAAGTTTAATACATATTGATTTGTGTGGTCCTACCAGAACACAAAGTATTCAGGGTAAGAGTTACTTCATGTTGTTTGTATATGATTATTCCAAAATGGTTTGGGTAACTTTCCTAAAAGAGAAGTCAGAAGCCTTCAAAAAATTCAAAGCATTCAAGGAATTGGTTGAAAATGAAATAGGAAAAAGGATTAAGTATCTAATATATGATATAGGAGGAGAGTTTACTTCAGATGAGTTTGTAGAATGTTGTGAACAACATGGAATCAAGAGAGAGTACTCAACAGCAATAACTCCCCAAAAAAATGGAGTAGTTGAAAGGAATAACATGACTGTTTAAAACATGGCTATAGTTATGTTAAATGAATCTAAGTTGTCAGATGGTTTTTGGAAAGAAGCGATATCCACAACTATGTACATAATTACTAGGGATCAATTAAGGGTAAATCATCACAAGACTCCTTATGATATTTGGAAAGGAAGACCTGCTACTATAAAACATTTCAAGATTTTTGGAAGCAAATGTTACATAATACGGGAAGATCATAATTTGGGAAAATTTGATCCAAGGTGTGATGAGGGAATTTTTCTTGGATACTCCACTAAAATCAAAGCTTACAGATGTTACAACAAAATAACATGCACTATGGTGGAAAGTACGAATGTGACAGTTGATGAAAATATAGACTCGAGAGAGCCAATTCAACAAACAATATACCAAGAAGATGGATGTTGTCAAGAATATTTTTGTGAAGAATCAGATAATGATGAAGAAGAAACACAAATTTTTCTTCCTAAAACTCCTTCCAGATACGTACAGAAACATCACCCAAAAGATCATATCATTGGGAATCCAGATGAAATACAGACAAGGAGAAGAATAATAAAACCATCTCAACAAGTAAATGTTTCTTTACTATCTAAGATTGAGCCAAAATATTTTTCTCAGGCTTGTGAAGATGAATTTTGGGTTAAAAAAATGAATGAGGAATTAGATCATATTGAGAAGAGAAAACTTGGGAACTTGTTCCATGACAAAAGGACAAAAATGTGATTGGCACAAAATGGGTCTTCAGAAATAAGTTGAATGAAGATGGAAAAGTTGTCAGAAATAAAGTAAGGTTAGTTTGCAAAGGTTATGCACAAGTAGAAGAAATTGATTTTTATGAAACTTTTGCTCTAGTTGCATGACTTGAAGCTATAAGGATGTTTCTAGATTTTTCAAGTTTCAATAATTTCAAAGTATATCAAATGGATGTTAATTCATCTTTTATAAATGGGATTCTAGAAGAAGAGGTCTACATTGAACAACCAGAGGGATTTATACTATCAGATACTCCATATCAGGTATACAGATTGAAAAAGGCACTGTATGGCTTAAAGCAGGCTCCCAGAGAATGGTATTCAATATTGGATAGGTATCTATAGGAACAGGAATTTAGGAAAGGAATAGCAGAAAATAATTTGTATATCAAAAATGAAGGAAATGAATGTTGATGACATAATTTTTGGGGGAAATAATGACAAGATGTGCAAAGATTTTGCTAATAATATGCAAAGTGAATTTGATATGTCTATGCTTGGTAAATTATCCTTCTTTCTTGGTCTTCATATTTCACAATCAGAAAAGGGAGTGTTTCTTTCTCAACCCAAATACATCAAGGAGATTTTAAAGAAATTTATATTAGAATATTGCAAACTAGTAAGTACTCCTATGGTCACATGGTGCAAGTTAAGTAAGGATGATGAATCTCTAGAGGTAGATCAAATACTATACAGATCCATGATTGGCAGCTGATTGTATGTCACAGCTACAAGACCAAACATAGTACAATCAGTGGGATTAGTGGCAAGATTTCAAGCAGCACCTAAGGAAACACATGTGGCAATAGTAAAAAGAATTTTTAGGTATCTAAAAGGGACTATTGATTTTGGACTTTGGTATCCTAGAAGTGACAGTTTCACACTTACAACATATATAGATTCATATTGGGCCAACATCATTGATGATAGAAAAATCACAAGTGGAGAAGATTTCTTTCTTGGAGAAAGACTAGTCTCCTGGTTAAGTAAGAAGTAAGTTTTAGTATCTCTATCTACAACAGAGGTAGAATATATTGCAGCAGTAGCCAGTTGTACACAGGTATTATGGATGAATAAGACTTTAGAAGACTTTAGGATAAAGCATGATCAGCCTATTCCTACACTATGTGATAATATCAGTGCCATATGTATCTCAAAAAATTTGGCAATGCACTCCAGGACGAAGCGCATTCCAATTAAGTATCATTTTATGAGAGAACAAGTGTCAGATAAACAGGTCTTATTGGAGTGTGTCACTACAAAGGAACAGATAGCAGATATTTTCACTAAGCCACTCTCAAAAGATACTTTTGAGTATCTTCGAGGAAAGTTGGGAGTGATAATCCCACCCTAGAATTAACCATCTCATGTGGAGGTGGGGGAGGGGCCAAGCTAAGAGGCTTATTCTTAGCCTCAGGATCCAAATATGACCCTTTGTCATTGATGACAAAGGGGGAGATATTTGTGTATATTCAGGAGATTTATTGATATGGAGAGAGATTTGATATTTGAGAGAGCATTGAGCCAGGGGGAGCAAAGTCCCAGGGGGAGCAGGAAAGAAGGTCAGATTTTAGTAAAAGGATATGGGTTGCCATCAATGACAAAGGGGGAGATTGTTGGACATTTTAAGTTTCTAAACTAAGAGTTGTCATTGATGTCAAAAGGATCTATGTAAGCTGACACTATGTTTGTGTAGAAGCAAAGGTTTTTGATCAAAGGTTCAAGAAGGGATGCATGGCATGTGGTTCCAAAAAGGAGCTTCATGGGAAGCTTAGCAAAAGGTTTTTATTTAAATCCATATATGGTAGATTTGAAATGGATTTTTCTTAAAACCCAAGTTGGCTTTTCATTTCATCGAAAAAGGTGCCTCCCTGATGGAGTTATTTAATTCTAAAGATTTAGTTTAAATTTTAATTTATTTAAAATTTAAATTTTAATTTTAAAATTAAATTAAAAGAATATTCGTCGACATCATAAAGGAAGGTTCAAAAGCATCGACGTTTCCAAGCTAAGGGAAGGCATATATATATGCAATTAAAATTTTTGAATAATATTTTCCTTGCTTGATTAAGATTAACAATTTTTTTTCACAAAGGAAGAGCTCGTGTTATTTTCATTTTGTGAAGTAGTGAATATTGAAAGCTAACCGTTTCCATTTTCTAAAGCATTTTGGGCAGTGTGGCCTAGTGGCAACTTGGTTTGTGCAAAGGTATTGGTGGCTGGAAGGTTAACCGTTCGATTCCTGCAAGCATCATTTTGGCTTTGTTGAGGTGCTCAAGGCGCATTCCTTTTTCACTTGGTAGAAGGAGAGAAGAACAAGAAGCGAGTGGTACTTCTCTATTCAAAATGAGCCCGTAGCTCATGCAGTAGCTTGGTCATGGCTAGGGCATTCACGTTGCACAAGACGGGGGTTCGATTCCCCTAGAGGCAAGTATTGAGGTTTTAATTTATTTTAATTTATTTTGTTATTGCCTAAGGTGGAGTGATAAGGGGTAAATGTGATTTGATAGTTGATGTATTGAATAACCTTAGGAATAAGGTTATAGTGGTTGTTTGAGTTGTGGAGTTAAATTTTTAAATATGATTTTTGAAATTATTAGGAATAATAAGGGTTTTTGATAAAGTTATTTTAATGAAATTTATTTTTGAGTAAGGGTTTTCTTTAAAAATAACTTTGGTGGATGTTAAAATAAAGTAGGAGTAATAATGTGTTATTTGGACATTATTTTATTGTTGTGTTATTACTCAAGATCTCTAGCCCTTTTTGATATTGGAAAAAGGAAAAGTGTTGAGTGTGGTAGATTTAGTGGACAACTCATAAGGCATCAAAAAGGTATGAGTAACATTCTCCATTGATTTTATTTGGGTGGTTGATTTCTGAAATATCATTGGAGTGAAAAGGATTTATTGTGGTTTCCTATTCAAAAATAGTTGGTTTAATGCTTCAAGGTTTTCTTGTTTGAAAGTTGTGATTAAAACCTTGTTTTATAAGCATTGTTGTTGGAGTGAGTTGTTGTACAAAGAACTTGAACTTGAGCTGAAAAGAACATGAGTATCATTGTTATGTAAGACTTGTTGTTGAGTATTGTTGAAGAAATTTTGAGTTGGTTGATTCATGCTTGGACTAGGGTTTGTGAAAAAGACTTATTCCTTGTGGTGATTGGTTGAGTAGAGTTGCGTGAGCCTAGTCAAGTGATTGAGTGAATTGGTTGTTCAATTTCCATAATAAAAAACTATTCTATGTTCTATTTTGAGTTGAGTTGATATTGGGATTTGAGTATAGAACATATTAATTCTCTAGAAATTCTCTTTATGCTTCTATGATATTGAGTTGAGATTTTGTTGAGCTGATAAGAGGCAAGTCTTTGAGAAGGCTTGTGGACTGATTTTGAGTAAGATTTTGTGAAATCTTGCTATGCATATTTGGGTAGGTTCTAAGTGAACCTATTGAGCATATTTGAGCAGGTTCTGAGTGAGCCTATTGAGAATATTTGAATAGGTTTTGAGTGAACCTATTGATAGAGCTTTGGAGGTGACAGAGTATAGAGGACAGAGTCTTAGTGGATAGAGATCCAGTAGCTAGGACAATTGAAGACAGATCTGAGTGAGGAGTCTTCAAGTGGAGAGATATCCACAAGTTAGTGCAATAGAGAGACAGAGTATTCTAGAAGATCATTAGCCAGAGCAGAAGGGGAAAGAGTTCTCCTGTGGAAGAGATTCACAAACTTGAGATTTAGGGGATCAACATCTCCTTTGGACAGAGGTCCATAAATATTGTAATTGGGAAATATTCTCAAGATATTATTTGAGAAATATTTAGAAGAAATATTTTCTATGGAGGTAGCCCACATTGGGTGAACCACGTTAAAATGATGTCTCTCATGTGTGATTTTTTATGTGATGTTTACTACTTTATTAATGCTGATGCTATAAGGATGTTTTTGGCCTTTTCAAGTTTCAAGAATTTCAAAGTATATCAAATGGATGTTAATTCAGCTTTTCTAAATGGGATTCTAGAATAAGAGGTCTACATTGAACAACCAGAGGTATTTATACTATCAGATACTCCAGCTCAGGTATGCAGATTTAAAATTGCATTGTATGGCTTAAAGCAGGCTCCCAAAGCATGGTATTCAATATTGGATAGGTATCTATAGGAACTGAGATTCAAGAAAGGAATAGCATACAATAATTTGTGTATCAAAAATGAAGGAAATGATATTTTGATAGTGGTTGTTTATGTTGATGATATAATTTTTGGGGGAAATAATGACAAGATGTGCAAAGATTTTACTAAGAATATGCAAAGTGAATTTGATATGTCTATGCTTGGTGAATTATCCTTCTTTCTTGGTCTTCAGATTTCACAATCAGAAAATGGAGTGTTTCTTTCTCAACCCAAATACATCAAGGAGATGTTAAAGAAATTTAGATTAGAATATTGCAAACCAGTAAGTACTCCTATGGTCACAGGGTGTAAGTTAAGTAAGGATGATGAATATCTAGAGCCAGATCAAATACTATACAGATCCATGATTGGCAGCTTATTGTATGTCACAGCTACAAGACCAGACATAGTACAATCAGTGGGATTAGTGGTAATATTTCAAGCAGCACCTAAGGAAACACATGTGGTAGCAGTAAAAAGAATTTTTAGGTATCTAAAAGGGACTATTGATTTTGGACTTTGGTGTCCTAGAAGTGACAGTTTCACACTTACAGCATATACAGATTCATATTGGGCCGGCAGCATTGATGATAGAAAAAGTACAAGTGGAGGAGATTTCTTTCTTGGAGAAAGACTAGTCTCCTAGTTAAGTAAGAAGCAGGTTTCAATATCTCTATCTATAGTAGAGGCAACTTATATTGTAGTAGTAGCCAGTTATACACAGGTGTTATGAACGAAGAGGACTTTAGAAGACTTCATGATAAAGCATGATCAGCATATTCCTATACTATGTGATAATATCAGTGCCATATGTATCTCAAAAAAATTGGTAATGCACTCCAGGATGAAGCATGTTACAATTAAGTATCATTTTATGAGAGAACAAGTGTCGGATAAATAGTTCTGATTGGAGTATGTCACTACAAAAGAATAGATAGCATATATTTTCACTAAGCCACTTTCAAAAGATACTTTTGAGTATCTTCGAGAAAATTTGGGAGTGATACTCCCACCCCAAAATTAACCATCTCATGTGGAGGTGGGGGAGGGGCCAAGCTAAGAGGCTCATTCTTAGCCCCTGGTCCCAAAGGTGACCCTTTGCCATTGATGACAAAGGGGGAGAGATTTTTTTATATTGGGGAGATTTATTGATATGGGGAGAGATTTGATATTTGAGAGAGCATTGAGCCAGGGGGAGCAGGAAAGAAGGTCAGATTTTAGTAAAAGGATATGGGTTGCCATCAATGACAGAGGGGGAGATTTTTGGACATTTTGAGATTCTTAGCTAAGATTTATCATTGATGTCAAAAGGATCTATATAAGCTAACACTATGTTTGTGTAGAAGCAAAGGTTTTGATCAAAGGTTCAAGAAGGGATGCATGGCATGTGGTTCCAAAAAGGAGCTTCAATGGAATCTTATCAAAAGGTTTTTATTTAAATCCATGGATGGTATATTTGAAATGGGTTTTTCTTAAAACCCAAGTTGGCTTTTCGTTTCATCGAAAAAGGTGCCCTGATGATGGAGTTATTTAATTCAAAATATTTAGTTTAAATTTTAATTTATTTAAAATTTTAATTTTAATTTTAAAATTAAATTAAAAGAATATTCGCCAACATCATAAAGGAAGGTTCAAAAGCATCGATGTTTCCAATCTAAGGGAAGGCATATATATATGCAATTAAAAATTTTGAAGAATATTATCCTTGCTCGATTAAGATTAACGATTTGTTTTCGCAAAGGAAGAACTCGTGTTATTTTCATTTTGTGAAGCAACGAATATTGAAAGCTAATCGTGTCCATTTTATAAAGCGTGTTGGGTAGTGTGGCCTAGTGGAAGCTTTGTTTGTGCAAATGTGTTGGTGGCAGGAAGGTTAATCGTTCGATTCCTGCAAGCGTTATTTTGACTTTTTTGAGGTGCTCAAGGCGCATTACTTTTTTTCTTTGCGGAAGGAGAGAAGAACAAGAAGCAGGTGGCACTTCTTTCTTCAAAACGAGACCGTAGCTCATGTGGCAGCTTGGTCGTAGCTAGGGCATTCGCGTTGGACAGGACGGGGGTTCGATTCTCCTTGAGGCAAGTATTGAGGTTTTAATTTATTTTGTTATTGCCTAAGGTGGAGTGATAAGGGGTAAATGTGATTTGATAGTTGATGTATTGAATAACCTTAGGAATAAGGTTATAGTGGTTGTTTGAGTTGTGGAGTTAAATTTTTAAATATGATTTTTGAAATTATTAGGAATAATAAGGGTTTTTGATAAAGTTATTTTAATGAAAGTTATTTTTGAGTAAGGGTTTTCTTTAAAAATAACTTTGGTGGATGTTAAAATAAAGTAGGAGTAATAAGGTGTTATTTGGACATTATTTGTTGTTGTGTTATTACTCAAGATCTCTAACCCTTTTTGAGATTGGAAAAAGGAGAAGTGTTGAGTGTGGCAGATTTAGTGGACAACTCATAAGGCATCAAAAAGCTATGAGTAAAATTATCCATTGATTTTATTTGGGTGGTTTCTGAAATATCATTGGAGTGAAAAATATTTATTGTGGTTTCCTATTCAAAAATAGTTGGTTTAATGCTTCAAGATTTTTTGGTTTGAAATTTGTGATTAAAACCTTGTTTTATAAGCATTGTTGTTGGAGTGAGTTGTGCAAAGAACTTGAATTTGAGCTGAAAAGAACATGAGTATCATTGTTATGTAAAAGTTGTTGTTGAGTATTGTTAAAGACATTTTGAGTTGGTTGATTCATGCTTGGACTAGGTGTTGTGAAAAATAGTTATTCCTTGTGGTGATTGGTTGAGTAGAGTTGTGTGAACCTAGCCAAGTGATTGAGTGAAGTGGTTGTTCAAGTTCTATTAAAAAAACTATTCTATATTATGTTTTGAGTTGACTTGATATTGGGATTTGAGTATAGAACATATTGAATCTCTAAAAATTATCTTTATGCTTCTATGATATTGAGTTGATATTATGTTGAGCTGATTTGAGGCAACTTTTTGAGAAGGCTTGTGGACTAATTTTGAGTAAGATTTTGTGAAAGCTTGCTATACAGATTTGGATAGGTTCTAAGGGAACCTATTGAGCAGATTTGAGCAGGTTCTGAGTGAGAATATTGGGCATATTTGAAGAGGTTCTGAGTGAACCTATTGATAGAGCTTTGGAGGTGACAGAGTATAGAGGACAGAGTCTCAGTGGATAGAGATCCAATAGCTAGGACAATTGAAGACAGGTCTGAGTGAGGATTCTTCAAGTGGAGATAGATCTACAAGTCAGTGCAACAGAGAGACATAGTGTTCTAGAAGATCATTGGCCAGAGCAGAAGGGGAAAGAGTTCTCCTATGGAAGAAATCCACAAACTTGAGATTTAGGGTATCAACATCTCCTTTGGACAGAGGTCCATAAATATTTTAATTGGGAAAGATTCTCAAGATATTATTTTATAAATATTTAGAAGAAATATTTTCTATGGAGGTAGCCCACATTGGGTGAACCATGTTAAAAATGATTTCTCTCATGTGTGTGATGCTTTGTGTGATGTTTACTGCTTTATTAATGTTGATGCTATAAGGATTTTTTTAGCTTTTTCAAGTTTAAAGAATTTCAAATTATATCAAATGGATGTTAAGTCAGCTTTTCTAAATGGAATTCTAGAAGAAGAGGTCTACATTGAACAACCAGAGGGATTTATACTATCAGATACTCCATATCAGGTATGCATATTGAAAAATGTATTGTATGGCTTAAAGCAGGCTCCTAGAGCATGGTATTCAATATTGGATAGGTATCTATAGGAACAAGAATTCAGGAAAGGAATAGCAGACAATAATTTGTATATCAAAAATGAAGGAAATGATCTTCTGATAGTGGTTGTTTATGTTGATGACATAATTTTTGGGGGAAATAATGACAAGATGTGCAAAGAGTTTGCTAAGAATATGCAAAGTGAATTTGAGATGTCTATGCTTGGTGAATTATCCTTCTTTCTTGGTCTTCATATTTCACAATCAGAAAAGGGAGTGTTTCTTTCTCAACCCAAATACATCAAGGAGATGTTAAAGAAATTTATATTAGAATATTGCAAACCAGTAAGTACTCCTATGGTCACATGGTGCAATTTAAGTAATGATGATGAATCTCTAGAGGCAGATCAAAGACTATACATATCCATGATTGGCATCTTATTGTATGTCACAGCTACAATACCAGACATAGTACAGTCAGTGGGATTAGTGGCAAGATTTCAAGAAGCACCTAAGGAAACACATGTGGTAGCAGTAAAAAGAATTTTTAGGTATCTAAAAGGGACTATTGATTTTTGACTTTGGTATCCTAGAAGTGACAATTTCACACTTACAACATATATAGATTCATATTGGGCCGACAGTATTGATGATAGAAAAAGCACAAGTGGAGGAGATTTCTTTCTTGGAGAAAGACTAGTCTCCTGGTTAAGTAAGAAGCAAGTTTCATTATCTCTATCTACAACAAAGGCAGAATATATTTCAGCAGTAGCCAGTTGTAAACAGGTGTTATGGATGAAGAGGACTTTAGAAGACTTCAGGGTGAAGCATGATCAACCTATTCCTATACTATGTGATAATACCAGTGCCATAGGTATCTCAAAAAATTTGGTAATGCACTCTAGGATGAAGCACATTCCAATTAAGTATCATTTTATGAGAGAAGAAGTTTCAGATAAATAGGTCTGATTGGATTATGTCATTACAAAGGAACAGATAGCAGATATTTTCACCAAGCCACTCTCAAAAGACAATTTTGAGTATCTTCGAGGAAAGTTGGGAGTGATACTACCACCCCAAAATTAACCATCTCATGTGGAGGTGGGGGAGGGGCCAAGCTAAGAGGCTCATTCTTAGTCTCGGGTCCCAAAGGTGACCCTTTGCCATTGATGACAAAGGGGGAGATATTTGTTTATATTGGGGAGATTTATTGATATGGGGAGAGATTTGATATTTGAGAGAGCATTGAGCCAGGGGGAGCAAAGTCCCAGGAGGAGTAGGAAAGAAGGTTAGATTTCAGTAAAATGATATGGGTTGCAATCAATGACAAAGGGGGAGATTGTTGGACATTTTGAGTTTCTAAGCTAAGAGTTGTTATTGAGGTCAAAAGGATCTATGTAAGGTAACACTATGTTTGTGTAGAAGCAAAGGTTTTTGATCAAAGGTTCAAGAAGGGATGCATGGCATGTGGTTCCAAAAAGGAGCTTCAAGGGAAGCTTAGCAAAATATTTTTATTTAAATCCATGGATGGTATATTTGAAATAGGTTTTTCTTAAAACCCAAGTTGGATTTTCGTTTCATCGAAAAAGGTGCCCCAATGATGGAGTTATTTAATTTTAAATATTTAGTTTAAATTTTAATTTATTTAAAATTTTAATTTTAATTTTAAAATTAAATTAAAAGAATATTCACCGACATCATAAAGGAAGGTTCAAAAGCACCGACGTTTCCAAGCTAAGGGAAGGCATATATATATGCAATTAAAATTTTTGAAGAATATTATCCTTGCTCGATTAAGATTAACGATTTGTTTTCGCAAAGGAAGAACTCGTGTTATTTTCATTTTGTGAAGCAGCGAATATTGAAAGCTAACCGTGTCCATTTTCCAAAGTGTGTTGGGTAGTGTGGCCTAGTGGTAGTTTGGTTTGTGCAAAAGTGTTGGTGGTAAGAAGGTTAACCGTTCAATTCCTGCAAGCATCATTTTGGCTTTGTTGAGGTGCTCAAGGCGCATTCTTTTTTCGCTTGGCGGAAGGAGAGAAGAACAAGAAACGAGTGGCACTTCTTTATTCAAAATGAGTCTATAGCTCATGTGACAGCTTGGTCATGGCTAGGGCATTCTCATTGGACAAGATGGGGGTTCGATTCCCCTCGAGGTAGGTATTGAGGTTTTAATTTATTTTGTTATTGCCTAAGGTGGAGTGATAAGGGGTAAATGTGATTTGATAGTTAATGTATTGAATAACCTTAGGAATAAGGTTATAGTGGTTGTTTGAGTTGTGGAGTTAAATTTTTAATTGTGATTTTTGAAATTATTAGGAGTAATAAGGGTTTTTGATAAAGTTCTTTTAGTGAAAGTTATTTTTGAGTAAGGGTTTTCTTTAAAAATAACTTTGGTGGATGTTAAAATAAAGTAGGAGTAATAAGGTGTTATTTGGACATTATTTTATTGTTGTGTTATTACTCAAGATCTCTAACCCTTTTTGAGATTGGAAAAAGGAAAATTTTTGAGTGTAGCAAATTTAGTGGACAACTCATAAGGCATCAAAAAGGTATGAGTAACATTTTCCAATGATTTTATTTGGGTGGTTGATTTATGAAATATCATTGGAGTGAAAAGGATTGATTGTGGTTTCCTATTCAAAAATAGTTGGTTTAATGCTCCAAGGTTTTCTTGTTTGAAAGTTGTGATTAAAACCTTGTTTTATAAGCATTGTTGTTGGAGTGAGTTGTTGTGCAAAGAACTTGAACTTGAGCTGAAAAGAACATGAGTATCATTGTTATGTAAGGCTTGTTGTTGAGTATTGTTGAAGGCATTTTGAGTTGGTTTATTCATGCTTGGACTAGGGTTTGTGAAAAAGAGTTTTTCCTTATGGTGATTGGTTGAGTAGAGTTGTGTGAGCCTAGTCAAGTGATTGAGTGAAGTGGTTGTTCAAGTTCCATAAAAAAAATTGTTCTTTATTTTGTTTTGAGTTGAGTTGATATTGGGATTTGAGTATAGAACATATTGAGTCTCTAAAAATTATCTTTATGCTTCTATGATATTGAGTTGAGATTTTGTTGAGCTTATTTGAGGCAAGTCTTTGATAAGGCTTGTGGATTGATTTTGAGTAAGATTTTGTGAAAGCTTGCTATGCAGATTTGGGTAGGTTCTAAGTGAACCTATTGAGCATATTTGAGTAGGTTCTGAGTGAGCCTATTAAACAGATTTGAGCAGGTTTTGAGTGAGCCTATTGAGAAGATTTGAGTAGGTTCTGAGTGAGCCTATTGAGCATATTTGAAGGGGTTCTGAGTGAACCTATTGATAGAACTTTGGAGGTGATAAATTATAGAGGACAGAGTCTCAGTGGATAGAGATCCAACAGCCAGGACAATTGAATACAGGTCTGATTGAGGAGTCTTCAAGTGCAGAGAGATCCACAAGTTAGTGCAGTAGAGATACAGAGTCTTCTAGAAGATCACTGGCCAGAGCAGAAGGGGAAAGAGTTCTCCTGTGGAAGAGATCTACAAACTTGAGATTTAGGGGATCAAAATCTCCTTTGGACAGAGGTCCATAAACATTGTAATTGGGAAATATTCTCAAGAGATTACTTGAGAAATATTTAGAAGAAATATTTTCTATGGAGGTATCCCACATTGGGTGAACCACGTTAAAAATGATGTCTCTCATGTGTGTGATGCTTTGTGTGATGTTTACTACTTTATTAATGCTGATTCTACTATTTGGGGAAAAAATTTATATTATACTATTCAACCCCCCTCTCAGTATAAGCACATGTTCTTCATAAATTAACAGAATAAACTAACCACAACAGCAAGAGTAGAAATGACTCCAAAAATTATAATATGTAGACACAAATCTAAGGAAAACATCCCAAGCAATGTTCCTTTCATTAATTTGCAAAAAATGTACAATAGTAGTGCAAGCAAATACTTTAGAGCTGACCTTTTGGGAGGAGGTCATAACCTCTATTTATAGTTTTACAATGAATTTCAAATAAAATAGAGCATTACAAGGAAAATGCATGTTCAACCAATAGAATGCTAAAGTGGTGGTCTTATATTTAATTCAACAAAAGAGAGTTGGTCTTATTCCATTGATCTTCTACAACTACCTTTACAACTCGTTCAACAACTTGCCCAACCCTCATGGTTTCCATCTGCATCTTCGTGAATCGTTATAATAGATTCTGAACAAGCTCTAATCTCTACCATCCCCTATTATTGATATACCTCCATGACCATAGATTTGCAATTCAATTTGTTGAGCCAAGGATTCTTGAAGCTTCTAGACTGTAACATGGTATTTTTTGCTTTCATGGCACCTTAAACAATCTCCCCTGCTTACTGCAATATGCAACCATGCACAATTGCCTTAAGAATTTAAAATCATGGAAGATTGAATCTTAGTCATTGATCAAAAAATGAGCGGTTATGATTAGCTAACTTGTGGCCAATATTCACCTTTACGCTTCTAGAAGTCACTCTATATTCTTATATTTTTGAGTTTCTAATAGATCTAGTTGCGGAAACCAAAAAATAGTGGATTTAAGAGATTCACCTGTATCATGTGTCTGCCTTGTAGCTACTAGATTTGTTTGATCTCTTTTGAAGTTCAGTGGATTCCTTGAAAGCACACCTATTAACAACTCTTATCCTTCTCTATCCTTGAATTCAACCCATGGTAATGCATCTTCTATACTTCTTAGAGAACTTTCTCATTTCTATGCCATCACCATTCGTTGACATATTTAATATTTTGATCAGTTTAGTCACAGATTCAACAAAATCAATATATTCTAGCTTGCTCCTCCTAGCCACGCCCTATAAAAATGAGATTTAAAAGGTCTTTGGCCATTTTTCATCATATTAACTATAAAACTTCTAAAATCAGTGTATTTGTGCTTACACCTCTCGATTGCTATGCTAACAAAAGAGATAGGTTGATCATGCTCCATTTTGTAGTTTAGCCCTTTTCTTACAAATTCTTCGATGAAATCGTATTTTTAGCATATTAGAGTCTATCCGACCTCTACACTTCTTCCTCCAATAGCTTTCAATTTTTTGTGCTATTATAAAATAAGAATAGATATCCGCAGAGCAACTATATATTTTGTTCTAAGAACAATCTTCCTCATGGATTTGTTAACATCAAAAAATTTGAGGAAATTGGTATAATTGAGCAAAGCCTTTCAACACTTAGCACAATATTGTAAATTTTTGGACTCAACTACTCATTTATCTTATCTCAAAAAAATTCAAGGTATGTGACTTTTGAGCCTACATTATGGCACCTCTGAGGGTACTTTTTCTTGCAAAGTTACAATACTTACACAAACTTATCCTGATACCAGGTATTTTAAAGTAAAAATGGGATCTAAAGGATGCACTGGGGAAGTAAGAGAAGACTAAATGAGAAGAAGGGGAAACACAAATGGGTACAAAATGAAGGAAAAAATAAGAGAAAAAATAAAAGCAGGGGGTAAAACATAGAGAGGTTCAATGGATAGGGATAAAATGAACCTCATAATACACATGAAATGGTGGTGAGTGGAAATGGGTGAGAATAGAACACAGAATGAAAATTTATAAAAAATAATGGGGGATACCAAAAAAGGAATGAAAAGTAGTATTTTTTATAGGGGAAAGAGAGAAAGCAACATTAGGGTGTTGGGGATAGGGTAAAAAGAGGAACGAAAAAGGGAATTGGAATTACATAAATTGAGGAAACCACTAAAAAAAGAATACCTCACTATGTATAATCTATTGGGGTGCAAAGTATCTTCAATGACAACATACCTTGTTGAACATACTCTTTCGGGGTGTAGAGTTATTTCCAAAGCAGACTGATTTCCATGAGGTAAAAACTTTTTGGGGAAATTATCTATCTTTATTGCATCTTCTCTTCTTCCTCATGTAATCAAACAACATTTTTCCCAGCCATTCATACCCCTCTCCATAGTTCCTTTATTGCACCATCTGGGCCATATCTCTCATTGAAATTTTTAGCCTTTGATTTTTGAGTGGTACTCCTTAGATAGAGCTAATATGAAGGAGAGCATTTCATCATTTGATGACTATGCAATCATGCTTCTCAAATTTGTAAATACTTAGCTCGATTGAACTATCATTCATGCGTTAGCAAGGTCTTTTATTCTGTCCCAAGCTAATCTCTTTCGCATGGGACATGATGTTCTTTGCTCAATTTCACCCATGTAATTTTTTATTTTCCAAGCATCCATTTCACCACTTCAGGGTCACTTCAGTCTTATCCATTGGACAGTAGAGTCAAAACAATATTATTTTGAAGAAATGCATAAAGGAGAAAACACCAGTATGTAGTGTTGAGCCTCTAAATTTTTGGTTTATGATAGATATTCTATCCATTTATTCTAAAGTCCCAATCCCTAGAGTATTATTTGCTTGATTTGTTACCCATGATTCCTTTCATTTATCTAAAATATATGTAAAATATGGTGCAATGCACATGCTTTGTAACGAGGTTGCCTTGCTTTATTCATCATGATTGTAGTCAACCATTTTATTTACTTGTTTTCTATATACACAAAAATTTGGTGTGAAAGCCCATGCCTAGATTTGGGACTCATTTTGTGGAGTTATCCCATGAATCTACAATATTCTGACAATATAGTCCTAAATTTGTACCTTTCCTCATGCCCTTGGTCAGACATTTTTTAGAACTATCCTATCCTTGATGAAAAATTTTCCAATCTCACACTTCTCTCTGGATGATCATTATGTCGATCAAATGATGACTCAACAATTGTTGAGATCTCAACTAGTTGCTTCTAGTAGGATATTCGAGCCTCTAAATAATTTTGAAGGTATTCATACTCATGTGAATACAACAACTTAGCCTCTTGTTATATAATATCTCCTTGATCGCTTACACAATATTTAAGAAAATAATCACTCGATGTCTTTTAGTAAGAGAAAGAGTCTATCACGATCATTCATTGCTACTTGTCACTCCAGAAATAATATTGTCTGATTTCCTTGTGAAAAAATGTTGACCTCTACTTTAGTAATGATGATGTTAGGTGGAACATAGACTTGATTTTGCTTTTATTCTTTGGTAATGAAACGATGAAGGACCTTGTTTAACACTTTAAAAATATTTCCTTCCCTAAATATTTTAGCGTGATTTATCTCGTACTCTAGGTGGAAACCGAACTGACTGATGGCAGATTCAGAAATACATATGCTGAATAAAGGAGGAATATTAGCCACCACTATATTGTGAACCATGACCAAATTTGGGTGTCCATACAACATCATTACAAAATTCCTTAGGATGCCAACAACTCTTATAGTCTTCTCTCCAAACTTCAACCACTTGGGTTCCATATGGCCCATAGTCAAGTTCAAAATTTCACAATTTTTTTGGGGTATTATAGACACCTCAACTCTTGCATCTATTACACAATTGTGCAATATCCCTTTTTCTATAAAGAGTGACAAATAGCATGGACTAACTTTGTTTTTCTAGTAATTCAAAGTTCTACTTCTCGAAGTTGTATTGCACTCCTTAATCCCTAAAGAGATATCAATTAAATTAAAATTTGGATGTACTAGCAAGTCCTCCCTCAAACTTTTCTCATATTGAAAAGAGTTTTTAAATAGGTTCTAGAATTGACCCATATTTTATTTTCTTTCTTCTAGATTCAGAGATATAAAATATAGGCTTCTACAAGCTTCAAACCTTCTCTAATTTAGGATCTCCATTTGTGCAATTTTTTCCTGTGTCCCTATCTATTCTTTTACTCGAATTGGCAAAGCTTGAAGGAAATTGCCCACCTCTATTGGGTAATTGATATTTGCATTACGATTTATCACCCCTCTTGGAACTTCTTGGTGTTGGTTCTCTATACAAAAAAATCTGACTAATGTGACTAGTGTCATGGAGATCCTATAATAATTTTCCTCTTCACCACATCCTAGGCCCTTCCGCTCTTCTCCTTCGTTGTAAAAATTCCTACTGACAGGATAAGAGCCACAATTTTATCTTTGTTACCAGTATTGAATTTCTTCACTGCTAAATCCTTTTATTTTAATTTTTAAAACATATAATTCTTCCCTTTCATTTCTCCATTCAGTGCACTACCTCATCATTCCTAACTCCTGATTTATATGAGCATAACTCATATTATAATTAGAGGAAAAATTATTCCTACTTTTCTGCCATGGCCATGACCTCACTTCTTGTAGGGATTCATCATAAAATGAGTTGAGAGGAGGATCTAAGGAGGAATTGATTTCTTTATGAGGAATTTTACCTGTTGTGATCAACATATTTTTAGCTGAAATAGCCTCTTGGAAGAGATGAGGGAAGCTCTTTTCTTTGTACTATTGAATAAGGAGATTTAGATTAGGATGAAATGCATGAATGTAGTAAATATATGCTTAGGGGTGGGAGGGTTGGTATTCTTGGGGAATTCTTCTTCACATTCTCTTAAAATGGACATTGAACTTGGGAAGACTCTCTTGGGAAGATTTCTTTATAAGTAAAAATTGAGTGAGCAATAGAAAGGGATCTCCAAGATCATCAAAATCATCAATGAAAGCCTTAGTTAGATCTACCCAAGTCACGATGCTCCTATCTTCTAAGGACTTATACCAAATCAGTACCTTACCTTTTAAATATAGAACCAGTAGTCTCACCATGACATCTTCAAATATAATTTTATAAACTAATGATAAGGAAGCTATATCTCGATAATGTTCTTAGGTGGTCTTTTCTTTCCCTTGATAACTAGGCAGGTTTTTCAAAGCAATCCTAGGAATTTCATGAAGAATTGGGATATTGAGGGGGTCAAAATCATACCATGGGGGGTAACTTTGATGATCCATCAACTTTATCCTATGTGGTCACAAAAACCTATGGTGTGTGACCTTCTCACATGCAATAAGACCAGTAGGATTGATGAAGAAATAAAATATAGATACAAACCACTGGTATAACTATTTTCTAAGCTAGGCATCTGGTTCATCTATTTGCAAAGTCACCAAGTGAATTTGATTCCACCACTTAATGAGGTCAAGAAAATTCACTAAAATCTTGATTCCTCTAGGAAAAGAGGCCAAATTTCTCTAGCATAGATCTGGATTAAACTTACAATAGATTTGCTAGGTGATCTTAATGAAAAATTATTAATATAAGATATCACCCATCCCTAAATTATCTAAACTATGGGATGTATATCCTACCGAGTATGCCAAAAATTGTTGGGTACTAGTTTGTCATCGAGGAACCTCAAACTGTAACTATTATCAAAATAATTTTGAAGGTGAGAACCCTCTAGTCACAACCCATACCAAACATTGGAAGAACCAAATTACTTTGATTCAACCTCTAGAGTAAGCTAGTATACCTTGTCAAATTAATAGATGTTGACTCCTTTTAACTCAAAAGTAATTAAGGGTTTAAGAATAGAGATGAAAGATTAATAAATGAATGAATTAATGGACATGTGAAGCTAACAACATATGCATCCACAAAGAATCTTCTCATTGCTTAACTTCTTGGCAAAAAATCTCGAGGCTAACAATATTCGAGACTTAACAGTCCTTAACATCAAAATATTATTGCATACTTAAGGAATTATTCCAAATATCAAGAGCACTAATTATCCAAGTTAACAAAATAAGATCAATGCTTTGACTAAAATAAATAGAATTCTCATAAGCATACATACAAATATGAAGCATTCCAATTTACTCTAAGTTAGCAATCCAAATTAACATAATAAACTAACCATAGTAGCAGTAGAAGAAATGACTCCAAAAATTATAATCAGTAAGCAATATAGAAACAAATCTAAGGTAAACATCCCAAGAAATGCTCTTTTCATTAATGTGCAAAAAATTTACAATAGTAGTGCAAGAAAACACTCTAGAGCTAACCTTTTGGAAAGAGGTCATAACCTCTATTTATAGTTTTACAATGAATTTCAAATAAAATATAGCATTACAAGGAAAATTCATGCCCAACCAATAGAATGATGAAGTGGTAGCCTCATATTAAATTCAATAAAGGAGAGCTGATCTTGGTTCGTTGATCTTTTTCCAACTTGTCCAAACTCCTCATGGTTTCCAGTTGTATCTTCTTGATCTGTTACAATAAATTTTGAATAAGTACGGATCTCTGTCATTCCTTGTTCTTGATATACCTCCATGACCATAGATCTGCAGCTAAATTCATTGATTTGAGGCTTCTAGAACCTTCTAGACTACAAGCTGGTATTTTTTACTTTCATGGCACCTAAAACAATCTCCCTTGCTTACTACAATACGTAGTTGCGCATAATTGCCTTAAGAATTTGAAATTATGGAATATTACACCTTAGACATAGATCTAAGAATGAGCAGCTATAATTAGCTAACTTGTGGCTGCTCTTTGCCTTTACGCTTCTATAATTTGCTCTATATTTTTACCTTTTTGAGCTTCTAACAGATCTAGCTGTGGGAACCAAGAAAATAGTAGATTCGAGAGATCCGCTCACATCGTGTGTCTGCCTTACAACCACTAGCTATGCTTGATATTTTTTTATGTTCAACATATTCCTTAAAAACACAACTATTAGCAACTTTGATCTTTATCTATCCCTGAAGTTGACCCACGGCCATACATATTCTATGCTTCTTAGAGAACTTTCTCATTTCTATGCCATCACAAAATGAAATGGTTAGCCACTGACATAGTCAATATTTTGCTCAGTTTAGCTACGAATTCACCAAAATTAATGGATTCTAGCTTGCACCTCCTCACCATACCTTATACAAATGATATTTAAAAGGTCTTTAGCCAATTATCATCATATTAACCATGAAAATACTGAAATCAGTAGATTTGTGCTTATGCCTCTCAATCGCTATGCTAACAAAAGAGATATGTCAACCGCACTCCATTTTGTGGTTTAGCTCCTTTCTTACAAATTCTCCAATGGAATCATTTTTTTAGTGGATTAGATTTCATCTAACCTTTGTACTTCTTCCTCTTGCGGATTTCAATTTTCTATGCTATTATCAAAGAAGAATAGATAACCGTGGAGGAACTAGATATTTTATTCTAAGAACAATCTTCCTTGTGGATTCACTAACATCAACGGATTTGAGGAAACTGGCAGAATTGAGCAAAGTCTTTCAACACTTGGCATAATATTTTAAAAATTTGGACGCAACTGCTCATTTAGATTTTCTTAAAAAAATTCAAGGTATGTGGCTTTTGAGCCTACAGTACCTTTATTTTATATTACATTAAAGATTTATAATTCTCTTCTATAAAGTTGAATCATTAATTCTAGGTTTGTGATAGTCATGACGAAAGTAGTTTATGAGGAGATAAGGTTTTTATACTTAGAGAATACTAGTAGATCTATTTAAATGGATGAAATGAAAATAAATGATATTGGTATATTGAAAGACCTTGTGTTGATAGTATGAAAGAATCCAAAATAGGTTGTTGTATAGGATGTGATATCAATTATTTTTTTCCATATTGTAGAATGTTATTATCTTGAAAATAGACAAATAAATAACTAGGGATGGTTATTTGGCAATGGACTACACACATATGAAGGTTTTATTACATAGAAAGATAATAAGAATTAAAAATGAATCACATGCAATCATCTCCTACACAAACTAAGGAATAATGGATAAACAACTAGAATAAACTCCCAAAATTCAGTGATGATAAATTGAATGAAGGATATCTTATCTTAGAGATGTATATTATCATTGGTGTTGTACAAGGTGAGGAAAGTAATAATTTATATGGATCCTATGAGGAGAAAAATTGGGTAATTTTCTGATAATAAAACCCACTAATATCCCAACTCTAATAATAAAATATACTCAAGGATTAGATTTCATACATGCAATGCATTTTGATGGTGCTAGGAACAATAATGGAGTTGGTATTGGCATATAACTCATAAACCTATAAATAAAAGAAATTAATTATGTTTTTTATCTAGATTTAATTGCATCAACATAGACACATATAAAACCTTATCCACTAGATTGAGAAAGGCAGAGTTAAGGATCAAAAGTTTTAAAATCATTTATGATTTAGAGCTAATAAAAAACTAGGTCAATTTAATCTATGCTACTAAGAATAAATACATAAATTCATATAAGCAACAAGTTTGGAATTTTCTAGAAAGCTTTAACGCATGTAAAGTAATAATAATTTCTAGAAAGATTAATGCAAAAAACAAATAAGTTAGCATTTATGCCCATTAAGTTTGATCTATTCATGGATATGTGGAATAGACCAAAGGAGTTAGATGTGGTTTTAGGCCTATGGTTCTATACAATGCCATTCATTGGCAAGTGTTCAATAATGACGAACAAAATTCATATTCTTGGTTATAGAAGCACAATATGCAAATGCAAGGAATGGATATGGTGATGATATTAAAGACATGGTAATTTAGCTAAAGATAAAGTAATCACTAAGAGGATTGATCACTCTTGAAATCCTATTTAATATTTATGATAGTTATCAAAATACCAACTTCAAGGTGAAGCCATCATCCTATCAGCCTATTCAGATTACCAAAGGTAAGAACCTACCAATCAAGAAGAAATACATGGAAGAATAATCTCATCTCTTCAAAGATATATACAAAAAATTTAATAATACCATCACCTAGAACTATGAAGACTCTAAGGTCTATGATAAAAATAAATCGATCATATAATTGATATTAAGCCTACATCCAAACCATTCAACCAAAAATAGAGATATATCAACCCAAATATAGAAGCAATGATGAAAAGGGACCTTTTGAAATTGCTACAAGCCCAAATCATCTTTCCTATAAAATCCATATGGGTAGCCAACTTGGTACTAGCGCACAATAAAAATGGACATATTAGGTTATGTTTAACTTCAAAACATAAATATAACATCCCTCAAGGATTATTATCCTTTCCCATCCATGGACTAGATTTTACAAAGGTGGTAGGATCATTTATGTTGTTATTGCTAGATGTTTTCTTAGGATAGATTTGAATATAATTTAACGATAATAAAAAACATTAAACTACATTCATTACTAAATGAAGATCATTTTCATAATAAACAAGTCCTTTTAGATTATCTAATATAGAAACCATTTTCCAAAGGGTTATGGACATTGCCTTTAAAGGCTTTACTAATGAAATTATCCTTATTTGTCTTAATGATTTAATAGTTTCTCTAAGCATAAGTCTAAACACATCATGTATTTAGAAGTAATCTTCAAGAGGTATAGGAAATATGTAATATCTTTAAACCTTGAGAAGTATATATTCTTTGTACATGATAGGAAACTATTAGGAATATAGTATCATAATATGGTATTAAAATTGACCTAGACCACATTAAATTAATTTAATAATTAGCATTGCCATCACCAATTAAAGGTATTAGATCATCTTGGAGCCATATCCAATTCATATCCAGGTTTATTACCAATTGTGTACAATTAGTTAGACCTATTACCAAAGTACTAAATAAGTATGCTACTTTTATGTGGATGGAAGAAGATAAGAATACCTTTTAGGAGATTAAAGAAGAAATAACCAAGGCACCTCCATATTTCTTGGAAGAATATAGGTTATATGTGTTTAGTACTAATGAAAGTGTAATGCCTATACTAACTCAAAAATATGACAAAGAAGAAGAACATCTAATATCCTTTATGATTTAAACTCTACATAACTATGAAGAGCAATACACTTTTATTAAAAACTGAGTGAATTCCATGATGAAAAAACTTAGGAAAATAAAAATAAGTGAATTCCATGATGGAAAATCTTAGGAAACTTAGGTTAAATTATTATATTTGTAGTCTATACTAAAATGAGATCTATAATTTTACATGAAAAATGAGATATTGAGAGATCAATAAAATTTAGGAGTTCAACCTAGAAATCAAGCCAACAAAGTTGGTAAGAGTATGGGCATTATGTGAAAATTTGGTTATCTTTCCCTAATGAATAGGTGACTCTAGTGGAAGAAATCAATAAAGATGAATAAGTGGTATGGAGGGGTGATATAAGGAGGTACATGTTGATTGAAGAAGTTTCAAGAATTCTAACAAGGTATAACCAAATTTGAAAGCCCCTTATTCATAGAATTTCTAACAAAATTTCTAAGAAGTTTCAAGAATTCAATAAAGATGAACTATGCTTGTCTTAATGATATTGTTATTTATACAAGGTATGATGGAGTGCTCTTAAAATTTATCTAAGATGAATAAAAAAAAAACTTACTAAAGGAATACCATAATTATGGTGTCCCTTATTTAGCCTAAATGTTTGCTCATCAAATTTTGAGGATATGATACTATTGGTCCATTATATTTATTAATAAGTTTCAACGGGTAAAGAAGTACAAAGCACGTTGACAGTTGAATGTTCATGGCCTATAGAAGGAAGGTGTATATGCCCCTAAAACTATTAAGATCTCATTCTAATATTATTAATAATTGTCTAGTCATGTGGTGCCAAGCCCATATAATGTAACCATTATGTATTATAAAACGACATTATTTAAAGATGTAACAATTATTCTTTAGGAGTTACTAGCTTGAGCCTCCACTTGCACATGGATGGAAATTGTTGGTGTATTATTTATGCACCTTATTACTTTAGTTCACTTAGGATATTGCCTAGGATCTTATATTTATTTTTTCCATATTATTTATTAGTGGTATATTAGCTCATAGAACTTAATGCTTGCTAGTTGGATATCTTGTCTTATTAGCCTCTTTTTCTAGGGTGGATAGTCATTCCCTCCATTTTTCATCCATGGCTCATCATTATGGATGGTGGATATTGTAGCAACCCAAATCTAACCATCTTGGAAGAATTTTTTTTGTACAGTTAAGGTTCACAAAAGATGTACCATATAGGATTACAATCACAAAGGCTTCACCACATTTCAGGTTCAAGATATTGTAGTCATCCCTTGAATGGATAGGAGTGATCACTCTCCCATAAACCATTGGGGTTAACCTTATACACCTCCACAGCTTAAAATATGCCTTCACATGGTCCCTCCATTTTCTAACACCCTCCACGAATGTAGGAGAACTTGACCATGGAATGGATATTAACCCTGTCTTAGTCCTTTAATAAAAAGGGTGTCAATTCCTTTACTAATATAAGTCCTATTCTAGTACTTAGGCATAACATTTCTTAGTTTACACTTTTCACCATGTATAAACTATGGTGCTCAATTATCCCATCTCTATGATGGTATAATTGAGGTGACTATCACTCTACGTGGTATCCCTCACATGGACGCCCAATATTCATTTGGGGTTCCATCACCAAATCCAATTTGCCCATGGGATCTGTTGATGTGCGATTTTGTCAAGTCACAAAACCACTCGACAACTTAGAACTGTAAGTTCTCTCTTGCAAAGAAAAGTATATATATTTTCAAGGTTCTTGTATTCAATGTTTTATGCATAAACTCATATAAGTGCTAAGAATAAAACTTTGGGATCTTGCAAGTATTGTTAACAAGGGGCGTGGGAATCAATAATTGATTTCAATATCTCATGTACGATATGCTTTTCATCAGATATAAATAATGAAGTAAATTTATCTTTTGAACTAAGATTTATTGAATCAAATGTAATGATGCTCTTAATCCACAAGAATGTTTTCAAATAACTAATTTGAAAGCCCAATTTACTCTAACATTTACTATGAAATTTTAGTTACCTTATGCCAATTAAAGTAATGAAATTCTGAAATATTGATAAAAACCATGATAGTAAGTATTAATATTAAAGCTTACGGTTCAATCCTATAAAAATATTTTACCCATCTCAAGTATAAAATTAGAATTGAGGTACTTGAGGTAGTGGATAAAATAAAATATTTAACACTGATTATAAAGTTTTGGACACTTTATTAATTATAAGTCAAAAGGGCTTATTGTAGACATCATTTGTGAACTTTGTATTTTATAATTTAAAAACAAGTTCCTAAACGTCTTTCTTTATCTTGTTCGTGTATTAAATATTTTTAAGAACCTCACACAATCCTTCTAAAATAGTGTTTGGATGTGATGTATAAAATAATTATTCCAACATGAATCCAAATACCATTTAATAACCTATATTTATTCTGATCCTCAACTTATTGAAATAAAGTTGGACAGAATATTCACACTTTTCTACGCAAGATGTCAACTCTGTTTATATCAACTTCATGATTTAAAGTTAAACAAAATAGAATATTTCATTTATTTCCAAATAGGGACAGTTATTCTGAACATTAATGAATTTAATGTCAGAATATCAATAACTTTATAGTGACTCAATAATCAAATTTAGGAATTAAACTGCTCGAGGATTTTAAGTCACTATTTAAAACATATAAAACCGAATAAATAAATAAATAATTATTTTAGGCTCTAAGACTTCAAACGAAACTATTCAAAAAAATGAATAAACTGTAGTGAGCACCCAAACTAGTCTAAGGTTTACCAGATCAACACAGTACAACCAGAAACTAATGCTATCTTCAATGGAATTAAAAATTTGAAATTTATGTCAAAATACTTCATTCAATTGAAACACAGTCCTGCACATGCTTCAAACAGAAATACATTGACATAAAACTGAATCTTACAATATAAATGAACCCTCTGCAATTCTCTTTCTCTGAACCAATGCTACTTCCAAAATTTCCTTCTGCTGCTTGCTTACAATCCTGCACCAAACGTTCGACCCCGGTTTCTGATCTTCAATCTCAATTTATAATTTTCCCTTTACCTAAATTTGTTGTGTCAGCTTTTAAACAATCGTTCTAAGAGACGGTTGGCTCCTTCCATTCCAATAACCACTTTATCGTTTGTTTAAGTTTCGAACTCAAAACTCTTCGTATAATAACGATAAAAGTAAAAACTTTAATTACTTTCTATAATGGCAACTACCACCTTAATATGGTGCTTCTAATCCCGTCGAATGTTTTAATTTAATTTTAATTTCACCATACAGATTTCCCTTTCATCGAAACTCTACTGAAATGCCTCGGTACTGTCGTTGTCGTTTGTTACTAAACATGTCTTCATACCTGCCTTGTATAACATCGACGATGTATTGCATTTACCAAAATCCATATGCAATCTTATCTTTACAAAGCTTCGATATACGAAATCCCACATACTGCACGAACCCCCTTTTATATCATGCAATGTGAAGCTTTCACGATATTATATCCTTGTACTTCGAACCCAGGTCATTTGTCCTCTTATGCCACAGATCACCCTTTAAAATCATCTTTTGTTGCAAACACCTTTGCTTAAGACATGTGCCCCATAAAACCATTTCAATCTCTTTTGCTTTGTTCCCTGGCCAACGTGCTCGGGTCCACCCATCTCACCACCTATTTTGAATACCTTGGCAAGCACCCCATCTCGAGACACATGTCCCGTCCCTTCGTTTTCTTCAGTCTTATACACCGTTATGCTTTGGAACGTCGAAACCATATTGTTCATCCACGCTCGCCCATTCAGATGTCATTCGTGATTACAATACGGAGACGTCATGCTCTTCCTTTGTTGTGCATATACACCAAAGATGATTACCTCCTTCATATTTCTGACATCAGGTTACCATAGCTATCTTAGTGGGCATTATGTTTCCCGCGTCAATTTTATCGACCTTCGTCATTTCCTAGCACCGACATCCTTTAGCAAATATCAAAACTGACTGCAATTTTCATCTCTCTACGGTAATAAGATGAGCAGTTGGCATATCCAATTATTGTCATATCCGAATGTCCAAGTAAGTGAATAAGTTAGGGGATTTGTTCACATAGACCATTGAACTAAAGTGATTACATTAAGAGGTCTATTTTATAAAACTTTAGTAATATTCATATGTTCTAAAGTTAATTGAATTTAATCTCAAATAAAATGCTAAACTTATTTTCAGGATAAGTATGTTCAAACGCATTTTTGTTTAAAATATTATATGATCAGGGTGAAATAAGTCCACATATTCAAGTTTGATATCTTAAAACTCATTTCACTTTATTATTGAGGTAGATTAATAAAACATGTTATACATGATACATATGAGATCGTTTACCTAATTGCCTAGGCCCCTTGTTAACAGCACTTGCAAACCACATGAAGTTTTTAAGGCACTTTTACATATATTTTAAGGCACTTTTACATATATACATGCTTAACATTTGAAATATTTTAAGTGGAGACCTTGAAGAAACACCCATTTCTTTGCAAGAGAGAACTTAAAGTTCTAAGTTGTTGAGTGGTTTTGTGACTTGACAAAATCATCCATCAACAAAATCTAAACCTCCACGGTTGGAAAATAGGATTCAAGCTGCATCGCCTAAATATTTTTCAAATACTTTCCTATCTTTGGGTTAACTTCGAAGGTCCATTATCGAAGTGCCCATTGTAAAACCCTCGGGTGTTACTACACTGCAACCACATCAAGTTTGAATCCATTCTTTAGGTTCTTCTAGATTTGGCTAACTAAGGTGTTTCGCCCAAAGATACAAAACTTACACCCAAAGTAAAATATGAAAATATTTTTTCCTTTTTCCTTTCTCTCCCTCTCTTATTATAAGATTCATCAAATTATATGCATGAAAGAAAGTATAACACCTACTTAATCAAAAGTAAATAACTTTGCAACATACATGTAATAATAAGAGGAACATTTTCAAATGCTAAATATTTAAAACAACGAAAGCATTATCTCAATTGCTTAAATTTCATCCATCCATACTAAGGCAATATATTCCTAATTCACATTTGAGTACAACTCTAATTTATAATATTTCTTCTCAAATAGCATATAAACTACTTATTGAGTCATTTATCAACAAGTTCATAAATACAAAGTTTCTCAATGAAAGCCATAGTGAAGCCCTCCTTGGTCACGTCCTCCTTTGTTTCTTTCAAGGAGCAGGTAGGTAAGGGATCAAGATAGCTCCTTATGATGATTATGCACCCTAAATGCATGATTCTTTTCTATGCATCTAGAATCAATATATGCATATGCTCTCTTCTTTCAATCATTTGAAAACAAGGAGGAAACCCCATATTTTCCTCCAGTCAACACATTCAATGCAAATAATGTACCCCATAATACATTTCTCATTGCAATATAAAGAAACCCTCATAAGTTTCCTTTTTTAAATACATTGGACTTCATGTCCTCACTTCTAACCATAATTTCCATAATTTCCATAATTTAAAATAATGCTTCCTTTAACATAAAAGAGAAATAAACATATAACTTATATTCATTTTATTCCCACCCAGGTGTTGTAGGTGAGTTGAAGAGGAGAGGGAAATCCTCCAAGAGAGGCCCCAAGTTCAAATCTCCACCCTACCAAAAAGCTGAATTGGATATCCAAAATCCAATTAATAATGTTAGTGCGGGCAGGGTCGGGTGCGACCCCCGGGTGACTTTGATGGTGTAGAACCCCATGTTCGTGGTCTCTCAGACCAAGACGGCCTCGCAAGGGGTTTTTCGCTTTAAAATATATATATTCATTTTATTCCCAAACTAAATACATGAATATAAACTCTTCGATAATCCACGTTATCTTATAAACAATCATTCAATATCCAACAATAATATTTTTCTAAAAAAATATATATCAAATAATGCATGTTGATTTAGTTTACAAAACGCTTTTGTAAAACTTCCTTATAACTCATTGTAACTTCCATCTAAAACTTATAACATATACAATTTTTTTATCCCAAACAATGGAATACACTTAACCCTTATATTTTTTCACTCTTTAAAATAAACCAAGTTCCTTTAAACCAAACTTTATTTTAATCAACATTTATTTAATATTAAAGAAAATACTGAATAAACAAAATACTCATATTTTTCCTATTAGAATCATGTTAATAAGTAAAAGCCTCATCTTTTAAAGAATCTAAATCATTTATTAACCTTATAAACTTCATAATTTAGATTATCCCATAAAAGAAATCTAATTAAAAACATCACATTTTTTTTAAATAATTAAAAGGACCTATATGCAAATACCCTTTTCCCAGTCCCCTTTGACTTTTTCACATTCAAAACAATCCTAATTATATTTATTAATTATTTCCCCTTCATTTCCTATTAAGGTATCTAATAATTTATGCCCAGTTTAATACGTGCATCCCCAGGTAGAAGTATCATTCCAGATGTACATGGTTCCATGTCTTCATCTCCCATTTTTTTAGACATTCTAGGGCATACATACAACTTAAGTTTTCTTTTTTTTAATTTTAAATTAATCATTCTACCTACTATTGAAAACATAGGGTAATTTATACATAGAATACATCTTTGACATCCTTTCATTCATGCAACGACGACGACCTATGTCGCAGGTGAAGACATAATGACTCTAGAGCACCCAACGTACATCGGGTCTGAATGAAATGATATCCATCCCAAGGTTTTTGGGACAATAACTAAATTTAAAATATATATATATATATATATTTTTTCAATGGTTTTAATATGTTTTCCTTCTCTAGTTTGTGACTCACAAGCTTGCTATGTTTTTCTCATGAAGTAAATGAAAAAAATTCCAATTAAACCACATGTTCAAAGCAAGAAGATAATAAATTTACCCTAGACTTTGAAGCTTGGTAGATGAAAAAATGATAATGCAATAACAAAACCCTTTGATTCCCTATGTAGCATCTTCCCAGGTTCTCTATTCTTATTTTCTCCAAAATACAATCATGAGTCTCTTGTCTTTCCATATTCTTATTTTCTCCAAAATACAATCATGAGTCTCTTGTCTTTCCAAATGGGGTTCTTAAGATGCAAGGAGATAGTTCGGTCGACTTTACAATTAAACTTTGCAACCACCTGCACTCAATTTGTTTTTTTTTATTTTTTATTTTTTATTTAAAAAATGCAAAGTCTTTTTTGTAATTTTTATATATATAATTTAATTTTTTCAAATTTTTTAATGTTTATAAAGTATAAATATTAATAAATCCACTTATTAATATATATGACACAACATTAGAAATACAATGTTAATTTATAAAATAATATTAATAAGTCCCCTTATTAATATAACATTGGAAATCATAAAGTATTTTTAATTGGTTAACTTCCAAAACAAAGGCATCATTATCACATGAAGCAAATAGTGACAAATATAAGGAAGGAAAACACACAAATCAAAACAAGATGGGGTAATACACCAACATTCCTTACTTCTCCTATCTAGTGTGCAAAAGACGTTTACGATAACTTTGAGGTTATCAACTTCTACAATGGATGGATTTTTTAGGTGATGATGACTACCTACAAGCACAATTGCATGAATGCATGAATGCAAACTACATGCGATAACCACTTGTTACCATGTGTACATCTTACCATGGAGTTGTTTGTCACATCATTTCCCTTCTGGTATCTCATTCTCGGCAATCAACTTTCTCACCCACCCATGAGAGCATCTGATCCTAGAACCACAAACCATATCAATAGTACTATATCCTTACATCATAATGCAATTGCATATAATAAACTAAATGCACTCAAAACTAAGTATTAATCATCATTTATCAATACAAAGTCCATTTTATTAAAAAATCTAGCCAAGTTGGGTCATGACAGATATCCATTCCCTCATTTTTCATGTTTGATCCTATGATTCTCATTGTAAAACCTTACCTATATTACCAAGGGCTTCCCTCTCTTTGAGATTGAGTTAGCTAGTATTATCATTCTATCATAATCTTGTTAGAATATTGTAGCATTTGCTTATGATTTCCATTAATCTATAGAGATTTTATTGTGTCATTTGATTCTTGTTGATAGCTTTAGATATTGTGGTGATATTGTTGACACTTCATATTTTGGAACTTGCCTTGTTGACCACATAGACTCTATGAGCAAACTTTGGTATGATATATTTGGTCACCTTAACTACAAATATCTACAATAGTTAAGCACACAAGACATAGTGCTAGGTCTTCCTAGGATCTCTTGTTCAGATGGAGTTTTTCTAGGATGTATACTTGGAAAACAACATCAAGACCCTTTCCCAAAAGGGAAGGCTTTGAGAGCTTTGGCATCGTTGGTTCATAGTGACTTGATGTCTTTTCCAACTCTATCATTTCTAGGGGCCAAGTATGTGCTTACTTTCATTGATGACTTCTCTAGGTGCACTTGAGTGTACTTTATTAAGTACAAAAGTGAAGTGTTTACCCATTTAAAGTTATTTAAGACATTTATTAAGAAGCAATATTCTTGTTCTATCAACAAGATACACATGGATGGGGAGTTTATGAGCAAAGATGTTTTATATTTTCTTGAGAAGCATGGTATATTGCATCAATATTTTATCCTTTATACCCCTCAAAAAAATGATGTAGCTTCATGCTTCATTCTCAATATGGCAAACTACATGCTTCATTCTCAATATATTCCACCATTTGTTTTGGGTCGAAGGAGTGAATTGCACCAACTACATTCAAAACCACACTCCTCACAAAGCACTTGAACATATGAATCCCGAGGAGACTTGGACCCATGTCAAGCCTGATGTTTTAGCATTTAGAATTTTTGGTAGTCTTGCTTGGGTGCATGTACCAAACAAGAAAAGTAAATCCTTGTATAGAAAGAGTAAAACACTTATCTTTGTTGGTTATTATGAGGATATGAAGGCTTATCAGTTGGTTGATCCACACTCACAATATTCTTTTTTATAGAGATGTATATTTTGATGAGTGAACCATTTTGAAATATTTCCTACCTTCCACTTCTACTCCCTCTTGTCCATCTTCATATTCTTCACTTGAGGATTATTTTCTTCATTATGTGGATGTTTTTAATGAGGTAGCTTCTTTCATTGGTGACCTTCCAGATTCTCGATATTCCACATCTCACTCCATAGATCGTAAATTTTTTAGTCATGCAATTTTAGATGGCCCACAACACTTTTCAAATGCACATGAAATTTTTGAATGGGATACAACTATGGTCAATGAGTATTCTTCCTTTATGATGAATCACAAATGGGATCTTGTTCCTCTTCCTAAGGGAAGAAATTTGGTTTGATGTAGATGGGTCTATCAAACCAAATATGTAGTCGATGGTTCTATATCCAAGTACAAGGCTTGTCTTGTGGCAAAGAGATTCTCATAGGTTGAGGTGATTAATTACTCTAAGGCTCACTCTCACTTCCAATATGGATTCCATTTTCCTTCTACTTTCTCTTATTGCTTCACAAGGATGGTTAGTTTATCAAATGGATGTGAAGAGTGTCTTTCTCCATAGTGACTTGCATAAGGATATTTACATGGAGTAGCCTCTAAGATTTTTACAAGACCCTTCACTTTTTTGTTTGCTTAGAAGGTCACTCTATGGCCTCAAGCAAGCTCCTCGAGCTTGGTATGAGAATATGAATGTCTTCTTGCTTTATTTCAAATTTATATGCTACCATTGCGACCACACAATATACATACAAAGGCTTGGAGAGGATATTTTCATACTTGTTCTTTATGTTGATGATATCATCCTCACTAGCAGCTCCTCTAGCATGATTTAGACTACACAACACTCCTTGATTGAGCATTTTGATATGACAAATTTGGTACTTTAGCACTTTTTCCTTGGTCTTAAAATTACATAGTATTCTTAAAGGATTTCCATATGTTAGTAGAAGTACACACTTGATTTGATTCATATATTTGGCATGGATAATTATAAGCCAACCCCTTATCCATTTTATTCAGGCATCACTTTAACTTCCACTTGCACCACACCTCAATGTGATCCTATCTTATAAATGTGGTTGGTTGGTAGTCTTATCTACTTGATACATGTCCTGATATTTCCTTTTTTTGGGGGGTTATCTCTTGATTCTCATAGGATCCACATGAGAGTTGTTGGAAGGTATCCAAGTGTATCTTGAGATATATTTAGGGTATATCAAACTTTGGTATTTTGTACACACCAAGGACTTTAGATATTGTTGGTTATTTTGATTCAAATTGGGCAGGCAATGTTGATGACTGACGGTCTACTTTAGGGTTTGCATATTGTCTTGGTACTAGTCCTATTGCTTTGTCATGCAAGAAGAAATCTACTATTGCACTTTCATTAATAGAGGCCAAGTACATAGTATTAGTTCTTGCTATCCAGGAGGTTCTTTGACTTTATGAGTTATTGATAAAGTTTGGTTTTCCATCTGATAATCCTATTACTCTTTGATGTGATAGCCAAAGTGCTATTCACATCTCTCACAATCTAGTAGAGCAGCAGCACATCAAATATATTGAGATCCATATGCACTTCATTCGAGATATTTTCCAAGATCGAGTTCCTAGTTTGGATTACAAGCCTACACATGATCAAATTGTAGACACCATCACTAAACCTTTGGCATCACCTCATTTCCTTGAGTTGTGATCAATACTTGGAGTGGAGGAAGTTGTCCTTGGGGGTCTTCTTGAGTCCTCCTTCCTTCACATTGATATTATATTATACATGGGTACCTCATTAGGCCTATTTGTTGATAGCCATATCAGAGTACATGTCTCTTTCAGTATATTGTACACTTTATCCTAAGTTTCACTTAAAGGGGAAGTTGGTGTATTAGTCATGCACCTTATTACTTTAGTTCACTTAGGATATTACCTATGAGATTATATTTATTTTCCCATATTATTTATTAGTGGTATATTATCTCATATAGCTTTATGCTTGCTAGTTGTCTATCTTGTCTTAGTAGCCTTTTTTCTAGGGTGGATATTCACTCCCTCTATTTTTTATTCATGGATCATGTTGTGCCTCATTATGGATGGTGAATATCCATTCCCTCCTTTTTCATTTTTTATCCTATGATCCTCATTATAGACCCTTGTTTATATCATCAAGGGCCTCCCTCTCTTTGAAATTGAGTCAAATAGTTAGTATTATCATTCTATTAGATTCTTATTCGATTACTATAGCATTTGCTTATACTTTCCATTAATCTAAAGAGCTTTCATTGTGTCATTTAATTATTGTTGATAAATTTAGATACTGTGGTGATATTGTTTTTTATTAGATATAAAAAGGAGGGATTTTGAAAGGCTCTCTCAAACCTTTTACATTCAGAACCCAAAAATAGCCAATTAAAAGAAATGCCCAGGAATCAAGATAAAACCACTAAACGAGAAAGAGCCAGCCCAACCCAAACCACCAAACTTCAAGAAGGAGAGAAGGGAACCACCAAAAGAGACCACATAGAAAAGTAGAATCACCAATAATATTAGGATGAATCATCAGATATGGGGACATCCATATTTATATTATTAGGATTTTGTTTTAACTTCTAAACTAGCTCATTAACAAATCAAGCAGTCTACTTAATAAAAAGTTTGATGGATCTTATAAGCTCCTTAGCAGGATCACAATAGAAGCTTGGTGTAGCCATTAAGTCAACAATAATCCTCCACCAAAAATGTGAGGTGACAGGAATCTTAGGCTTCTCCTTGAAGATAAGGGAATATTTAGAATCATTTGAGTCAACAATATAATGAGTCTTCAGCCTCTTTGTTGCCTTAGAGTGAGTATGCATCGATCTCCTTGTGAATTTAACTTCCACCTTTAGCTTCTTCAGGTGATAATACTTTCTCGTTCTAGTTGGTGTGTCCTCCTTGAGAGACGGTGAGTCATTATCCTGACTCTGATGAGATAGAAGTAGTTTTTTTTTTAATCCTAATGATCAACCTTTTCATGAGGGTCATCCCCCTAGCTATAGACCCAGATTTACCTCTCCCATAATCTTGTCAACAATATTTTCCAACTCCATTTTATCTAGCATTGGATCCATACAAGGTTTAAAAAACCACCATGACCAACATTATCCTCAATAAGAGGTACAGAGCAATTACCCCTAGAAGGTGGACAAGGTATTTTTGCTTATTTTCTAGAAACAATAATATCCATAGGAATAAAGAGGAATAACCTATGTTTATCGAGAAAAATGAATTATTCTTTAAGGAAATGAACTTAAAAGTCAAAGTGAAGAGACCCTGATGGCTAGGAAGATAAATGTTACCATATTGAATATTAAATGTCATCTTCTATATTTATTTGAAAATAAATCCCAAGATGTTCATGTGCTTCTTTCTCCTGATGTGATTCACTATAGCCAGATGGAAGCTGTGAACATCTTTATTACATTCTAGAGTGAAGAAGTTCATTTTCATAGAAATTACTTTATCCCATAGTGACTTAAAAGTATTTGTTTTATACCCATTGTGGTATTTCTTAGATCGACCTACTTTACTTCCAAACAATTCCAATTCTTTTTCTAAAGAATGCTTATTTTTGTTTACGTAGTCTCCATGATCTGGGACCCCAATAATTTTGGCCGACATAGGAATGGAGATAGTGATATTGACTTCCTTAATAGACACCCTCCCTCTATTCCAAGAGAATACCATTTCTTTGGCTAAATCTGAGTCATGCCCATCAAATAATTTAGAAAACATAAGATACCACTTTTTTCTAGAATATGAATAACCTTCTTATCAGCCACCACCTTAGAAGGTTTTATTCCTTTAGTGACATCCTACATGAATGGTAAACACTTGATCTTAGAAAATAACAAACAAGACGTATGAAACAAGAGAGAAGGTCTCCAAAGATTTAAAGAGTTTGAACCATCCCACTTCTCCTTAAAAAATACCTTAAGCAAAAAATAAATTAAAACAATATGAATAACCTAAAAAGATTCATGAAGACCCCAATCTCGATGCCAATTTCTCACACATAAATCCATGAAAAACCTTATAGAAAAACCCAGTATCTCTTGCAAAATGGATTGAATCCACATAAAATGTAGCTAATTGGCATGTGTCAAGAAATGATGCAATCCAAATAGATTATCACCCATGATGACCTTCCAAACCAACCAACAAATAACATGTAACCAATCACCATGTGTGAACAGTAGGGAGTGCCAAGTCTTACTAAATCAATACCAATTCAAAGTGTCATAGGAAATGTGCCAATATTTCCTAGCACTACTCATGCAACAAGGACAACTTTGAATGAAACAAAGAATGCAATCCTGGTTCAAAGAAAAAATCCACAAAGGAAGGCACAAATTCCTTGAAATTAGCTTAAAAAAAAAGAACTTTGAGACAAGGTAATCAGCATCCAGTTTTCAATTTCGGGTGCTAAGCCCAATTCTCCTAGAGGCACCATTCTCTCACCCAAAATTAAAAATATCCCACTTAAAATTATAATGCAAAAAAAATTAAAATTGAAGGCTTAGAAAAGAAGACCAAGCAATAGATTATCTCAGAATATTTTCCAATATTGCAAAATAAAGAGAAACCTAACACACCAAAAGAGTGAAAAATAGTAGAAATCATTATAAAACTGGAGACTATATGAAGGCCCTTCATTCTAAATAATTTGCAAAATCTCTTAGGAAAAATCCCTTCGCCAGACCATTAAAACAATTTGCATCATTCCTAAGTTAGATAAATATTTAGTTGCCTTATTCCCTTCTCTAAAAGCATGCTCTAACTTTAAGGATTCAAGATTCCTTAACAATCTAATCAATTCACACATCATACTATCAATGACCCAACTAGAAAATTTTTTGGCAAGAAGAATATTGATGATATTTAAAGAGTCTATTTCAAAAATAATCTTTGAACCCTAAAAGGAGCTAAGGAAAATGGATCCTTGATAAGCTGCTCTTTCTTTCATAAAATAGCTTGATTGATGACCCAAATTTTTTGTAAAGACCATAATAATTTCTTCTTTCTCATTTATCAAAATTCCACTAGCGCCTATAGGTCTTGGTTTTCCTTTGGAAGCACCATCAAAATTGAATTTTATCCATCTAGCCTAAGGAGGTTTCCAAACAATCTATCTTCTAGTCCCTTGAGAAGAACCAAGAGGGTGGTTAGAGACTTTTAAAATCCCAATGGTCTCTACAAGACTAAATTCCTGAGGTGGTTCTTTCTCATTAGGGAAAGTGATGCAAGCCATGTTTTCTTTAAAAGCATAAATAATTTTGCTACTAACTGAAGAGGCATACTTAAAATAATTCTTAAAATTATAATAATTATGCTCTTTCCAAATACCCCATAAAAAATGAGGAAGAAGGAAGGCCCAAAAAACTCTGCATCTTCTACTGATAAAAGGAGTCGACCATTGTTCAAACAACTCACTCAAGGAATTCAGAACTACCCAAGGTACTCCAATTAGTTTTAGGGGAGCACAAAGGACTTCAATGGAGGAGTACCTAAAAAAATATTATTTAAATTTTCCTTATTTTGATCACAAAGGTAACATCTGTTGACTAAAAATTGTTGGACATTTTGAGTCCCTAAGTCAAAGTTGTCATTGATGTCACCATTGATGCCACCAGATGGAGTCATCATTAATACCAAATATTTCAGCAGGAAATAAAGGCGACAAATATGGTCATTTGATATTCAGCAAGAAGGTAGAAGTTCGAGTGAAACAGTGCAAAAGACAGAAGTTGAAAAGGAGTTATAATATTTATTTTATAAATTATTTAAATTCGGGATGAATTTAAATTTTATAAATAAATATTAAAAGGTACTTTATCAAAGGTGAAATATTATAATGGTTAGAAGTGCCATGGTGAAAACCCAAATAAAATATTTGTAATTTTCATTACAATATTTTATATTGCAAAAGTGGGTTTATAAAGTCTAAAAATATCTTAATAAACCCAAAGGTTGGGTTTAAAGGTTTAAGACCAAAGAATATTTTAATAAATCCAAAGGTTGGATTTAAAGTTTTAAACAAGGCAAAGTTTATTTCCGCCGATGTCATAGAAGCCAAAGGGAAGCGTCGACATTTTTGATTTAGTGGAAATGCATATAAATACCATGCCCAAAGTTGATTTTCGAATTATCCTTGCTCGAATTGGAAAGAGAAAGCATACGAATTAAATGTAGAGCTCGTGAGATAGAATTGCGAAATTCGTGTTTGACTTGATGGTGAAAGGAAACAAAAGCAAGCGCGTTGATTAGTTGGAAGCCAACAAGGCACCTTGGCCTAGTGGCAAGTGGGCTGCAAGCTTACATTTTGGTGTGCATGGTGGATAGTGTTCGAATCCTACGAAAGCTTTTGGTGGACGTGTTGAAGGTGCCAATCGTTAGGCGCATACATTTTGCAAGGCAAGGAAGGGGTGTTGAAGCACGTGGTGCTTCTTCCTTCCCAACGAGCTTGTAGCTCGTGTGGTGGTTTGCACCATGGGCAAAGACGTTTGTGTGGGCTGCGTTGAGAGTTTGAAACTCTCCAAAGGCAAAGGTACATTTTTATGTTTTATTTTATTAATGCCTAAGTTGGAGGTATAAGGTATTTGGTGGTTGAAGTCTTTGCATTGTGATAAAGGTTGGTAGTTGAGAAATACCATTAGGAGTTATAAGGAGAATTCTATTTTTATTTTCAAGTCTTAAAATTTGCTATTGTGGAATATTGAAAGGTTAAGACTTTGTGGGTTGTATGTTATTTTGAATAAAGGGTTTTGTGATTATTGTGAGGATATTGCTTATTGTTTAAGTTGGAGTGATAAGGTGTAATTGTGATATTATTTTTGTGATATAAAAATTATCCTCTAACCCTTATTGAGTTTGGCAAAGAAGTATTTGTGAGTGTGGCAGATTTTGTGGACAACTCCTTGGCAACAAAAAGGTATGGGTAAAATTCTTCTCTGTTGAGTTGGGTGATTGGCTTGATTGAAAATTAAGTTTGGAGTGAAAAGGATTTGATTAGGGTTTCCTTTTCGAAAGTGGTTGAGTTAATGCTTCAAGGTTTTCTGGATTGAGAGTTGTGATTAAACCTTGTTTGATAAGCATTATTGTTTAGACCATTGGTTGAGTGAAGTACATTGAGTTAATGCTTAAAGGTTTTCTGAATTGAGAGTTGTGATTAAAACCTTGTTTTATTAGCATTGTTGTTGAAGCCAATGGGTTATGCAAAGAACTTGAACTTGAGTTAGAAAAGAACATGAGTATCATTGTTATGTGAGATTTGTGTTGGGCATTGTTGGAAATATTTTGAGTTGGGTGATATATGCTTGGACTAGGGTTTGTGTGAAAGGATTGTTCCTTGAGGTGATTGGTTGAGTAGAGTTGATTGAGCCTAGTCAAGTGAATGTGTGAAGTGGTTGTTCAAGTTCCATGAAACAAACTATTCTATGAGATTGATTTGAGTTGAGATTGAGATTTGAGAATAGAACATATTGAGTCTCTAACAATTCTCTTTATGCTTCTATGAGATTTATTTGAGTTGAGATTGAGATTTGAGAATAGAACATATTGAGTCTCTAACAATTCTCTTTATGCTTCTATGAGATTGATTTGAGTTGAGATTGAGCTTTGAGTATAGAACATATTGAGTCTCTAACAATTCTCTTTATGCTTCTATGAGATTGAGTTGAGAAAGTGATTGAGCATTGAGTATAGAACATATTGAGTCTCTAACAATTCTCTTTATGATTCTATGAGATTGGACAAGTTCTGTGTGGACTTGTTAAGCTGATTTGAGGCAAGTCTTTGAGAAGGCTTGTGGACTATTTTTGTGTGAGATTTTGTGGAAGCTTGCAATGCAGATTTGAGCAAGTCCTAGAGAGGACTTATTGAGAATATTTGGATAGGTTCTGTGTGGACCTGTTGAGAAGATTTGGATAGGTTTTGTGTGGACCTATTGAGAAGATTTGAGATAGGTTCTGAGTGGACCTATTGAGTAGATTTGAGTAGGTTCTGAGTGGACCTGTTGAGAATATTTGAGCAGGTTATGAGTGGACCTATTGAGCATATTTGAGTAGGTTCTGAGTGGACCTATTGAGTAGATTTGAGCAGGTTCTGAGTGGACCTATTGAGTATATTTGAGTAGGTTCTGAGTGGACCTATTGAGAAGATTTGAGTAGGTTTTGAGTGGACCTATTGAGCAGATTTGAGAAGGTTTTGAGTGAACCTATTGAGCAGAGCTTTGGAGGTGATAGAGTAGAGAGGATAGAGTCTCCAGTGGATAGAGATCCATTAGCTAGGACATTGAGGATAGGTCTTCTAAGTGAGGACAAGAGTCTTCAAGTGGAGAGAGATCCATAGTCAGTGTAGTGGAGGCAGTGTCTTCTAGAGGATCACCAACCAGAGTAGAGGAGAAGGAGTTCTCTTATGGATAGAGATCCACAAACCAGATTTAGGGGATCAACATCTCCTTTGGATAGAGGTCCATAAACATTGTAATTGGGAAGGATTCCCAAAATATTATTTGAGAAATATTTAGAAGAAATATTTTCTCTATGGAGGTAGCCCACATTGGGTGAACCACGTTAAATCTGTGTCTCTATTGTGTATGGTGTTTTGTGCATTGCTTTGATTACTGCTATTGATACTGCTATCTATACATTGCATAATATTGATTTGAAAAGAAAAGTAAAAAGTGGTCTTATACTATTCACCCCCCTCTCAGTATAAGCTTGTGTTCTTCAATTGGTATCGAAGTGGGTTCCTTCAGAAGAGTTTGATAGCTTGAAGGAAAAGTGGTCTAAGAACACAATGGATCAAAAGGATCAAAGGGATGGGTCCATAAATAATGTAGTACCAGTATTTGATGGAAGTGACTTCCTGTATTGGTGTGTGCTGATGAGATTTCACCTGATGGCACTTGGAAATGAAGTTTGGGATGCAGTGGAACTTGGATATGATTCAGTAGCCAATCCTCCTACAGATAAGGAAGGTAAGCTTCTAATGCATGCAAATTCAAGAGCTATGAATGCAATTATAAAAGGGTTGCGTAGATCAAAATCTATGAAGGTTATGGAGTGTACAACAACAAAAGATATGTGGGAACTATTGCATACCATATATGAAGGAGATAAAAGTGTCAGGAAAGCTAAGATCAGAAATCTCAAAGGAGAATTTGAGAACCTAAGAATGCGGGATGATGAAAACATTCATGACTATCTCAACAAGGTTGATGAACTTATACATGAGATGAAAGGTCTTGGAATGAAGGTTGATGAATCTGATGCTTGTGATAAGATCTTGAGAACTCTTCCAAAAAGGTACAGTGAAAAGGTTTCTGCTATAGAAACATCAATTGATAGTGATTCTCTGACAAGGAATTCTTTGCTTGGCATGCTTACGACTTTTGAGATAAGAACAAAAGATCCTATCCCTCCAAAAGAGGTTGCATTCAAAGTAAACAAGAAGATAAAGGGTAAGAAGTCAGAATCAAGAAGTGAGTCATCTAGTGATGAAGAAGCAAATTATGGTAGAAGAGATAAAGGTTCCAGAAGACCTATAGATCTAAGATCTGTTAAGTGTTTCAATTGTGGAAAGTATGGACATTATGCAATAGAGTGCAAAGAACCAAAGAGCAACAATGATGAAGAAAAATAGGATCACAGGTACAGGGAATCAAAAAGACACAGGTACCAGAAGAAAAGCAAGGATGGACAAAATAGACAAGGGAAGAAGTTCTTCCAAAGGCAAAAGAGAAGCTACTATGCGGATAATGCAAGTAAGTACTCAAATGATAGTGATGCTAGCTTTTCAGACAATGATAGAGATGAAGTTCTATTTATGGTTGAAGAGAAAGAACCAGTTAAGAAAAAGACTCCAATTATTCTCAAGTGTTTTAGATGTGGTAGATTTGGACATCTTGAAGATGATTGCACAAGGGATGGTTATAGTTTCAGTGATGATGATTTTGAAGATGCACTTGAAAGACCAGATGAAAATATTCTAATGGCATTAGAAGAAGAAGTGAGTGATCCTATAGAAGACAATCCAAAAGAAAGAAATGATATGGACAAAGGTAAAAAAATAGAGGATTATTCAGCAGAGAATGGTTATGATCTCAAGGGAGAACTTATCTATGCCCTTGACACAGTAAAGAAGGTAAGAAAGCAACACTCTAAGCTTGAAATTCAGTTTCAAGAATGTGATGAAGAAATATTATTGCTCATAGAGGATTTAGAAAATTCAAAGGCTAAGGCAAGCAAGTTCAAAGATAAGTTAGAAGCAAAGATTCTGGAATGTGAAAAGTTAACACAAGAAGTGGCCCTACTAAAGGAAGATTTAGAGGATTCCAATAATAAGCTATACAAGTATGTAAACAGTGCAAAGAGTGTGGATAAAATAGTCAAGATACAAAGAAGAGCAACAAACAAGATAGGTCTTGGTTCTAAACAGGTTCAAAATAAAAGGGAAGAAGAGTCTACTTCAAGTCTTGAAGAAGAAGAAACTTCAGAAGAAGATACATCAGAAGAAGATAGTGTAAGTGGGAGTGAGACATCAGAGGATGAGTTGGACAACAAAGAGTTCAACAAATATAGGAACAATGCACAGAGAAGATACAAATGGAACAACAATCAGAACAGGAGACCAATGAGGTCAAGACAAGGAAGCTTCAATGGAAGATGTTTTTCATGTCACAGGTTTGGGCACATGGCTTCACAGTGCAGGACACATGAAAGATAGGAATATGGAAAAGGATAGCTTTTCCAAGGGTATTGCTACTCATGTAATGAGTTTGGTCACAAGGCAATGAATTGCAAGATTCATGATAGAAGAGGATATGGCTTCACTAGGAGAAATCCTAAGACAGTTGCACCTCCAAGGAATAATAACATTAAGTGTTATAAGTGCAATAATGATGGTCACACAACAAGATGGTGTAGAGAAAATATTCTAGAAATAGGCATGAACAGGAACATGAATATGAATAAGAATAGGAATATGAATAGAAATAGGAATATGAACAGAAATAGGAATATGAACAGGAACAGGAACATGGATGAGAACAAGAATAGGAACAAGAATAGGAACATGGATGAGAACAAGAATAGGAACAGGAATATGGATGAGAACAAGAATAGGAATAGGAACATAAGTGATGACAGGAACAGGGATGATGACTTGGAAAGAAATAGTCAGAGGATTCAGAAAACTCAGAAAAGAAGAGAAAAATATAAAGGTAAAGAATAGTGCTTTCGGGGAGTAGAAATACTCCCACTCTAGAATTAACCACCTCATGTGGAGGTGGGGGAGGGGCTAAGCTAAGAGGCTCATTCTTAGCCCCGAGCCCCAAAGGTGACCCTTTGCCATTGATGTCAAAGGGGGAGAGATTTGTGTATATTGGGGAGAGATTTGATATTTGAGAGAGCATTGAGCCAGGGGGAGCAATGTCCCAGGGGGAGCAGAAGAAAAAGAAAGGTCAGGTTTCAGTAAAAGGATATGGGTTGCCATCAATGACAAAGGGGGAGATTGTTGGATATTTTGAGTCCCTAAGTCAAAGTTGTCATTGATGTCACCATTGATGCCACCAGATGGAGTCATCATTAATACCAAATATTTCAGCAGGAAATAAAGGCGACAAATATGGTCATTTGATATTCAGCAAGAAGGCAGAAGTTCGAGTGAAACAATGCAAAAGACAGAAGTTGAAAAGGAGTTATAATATTTATTTTATAAATTATTTAAATTCGAGGATGAATTTAAATTTTATAAATAAATATTAAAAGGTACTTTATCAAAGGTGAAATATTATAATGGTTAGAAGTGCCATGGTGAAAACCCAAATAAAATATTTGTAATTTTCATTACAATATTTTATATTGCAAAAGTGGGTTTATAAAGTCTAAAAATATCTTAATAAACCCAAAGGTTGGGTTTAAAGGTTTAAGACCAAAGAATATTTTAATAAATCCAAAGGTTGGATTTAAAGTTTTAAACAAGGCAAAGTTTATTTCCACCGACATCATAGAAGCCAAAGGGAAGCGCCGACATTTTTGATTTAGTGGAAATGCATATAAATACCATGCCCAAAGTTGATTTCTGAATTATCCTTGCTCGAATTGGAAAGAGAAAGCATACGAATTAAATGCAGAGCTCGTGAGATAGAATTGTGAAATTTGTGTTTGACTTGACGGTGAAAGGAAACAAAAGCAAGCGCGTTGATTAGTTGGAAGCCAACAAGGCACCTTGGCCTAGTGGCAAGTGGGTTGCAAGCTTACATTTTGGTGTGCATGGTGGATAGTGTTCGAATCCCGTGGAAGCTTTTGGTGGATGTGTTGAAGGCGCCAATCGTTAGGTGCATACATTTTGCAAGGCAAGGAAGGGGTGTTGAAGCACGTGGTGCTTCTTCCTTCCCAATGAGCTTGTAGCTCGTGTGGTGGTTTGCGCCATGGGCAAAGACGTTTGTGTGGGCTGCGTTGAGAGTTCGAAACTCTCCAAAGGCAAAGGTACATTTTTATGTTTTATTTTATTAATGCCTAAGTTGGAGGTATAAGGTATTTGGTGGTTGAAGTCTTTGCATTGTGATAAAGGTTGGTAGTTGAGAAATACCATTAGGAGTTATAAGGAGAATTCTATTTTTATTTTAAAGTCTTAAAATTTGCTATTGTGGAATATTGGAAGGTTAAGACTTTGTGGGTTGTATGTTATTTTGAATAAAGGGTTTTGTGATTATTGTGAGGATATTGCTTATTGTTTAAGTTGGAGTGATAAGGTGTAATTGTGATATTATTTTTGTGATATAAAAATTATCCTCTAACCCTTATGTGAGTTTGGAAAAGAAGTAATTGTGAGTGTGGCAGATTTTGTAAGGACAACTCCTTGGCAAGAAAAAGGTATGGGAAAAATTCTTCTTTATTGAGTTAGTTGATTGGCTTGATTGAAAATTAAGTTTGGAGTGAAAAGGATTTGATTAGGGTTTCCTTTTTGAAAGTGGTTGAGTTAATGCTTCAAGGTTTTTTGGATTGAGAGTTGTGATTAAACCTTGTTTGATAAGCATTATTGTTTAGACCATTGGTTGAGTGAAGTACATTGAGTTAATGCTTAAAGGTTTTCTGAATTGAGAGTTGTGATTAAAACCTTGTTTTATTAGCATTGTTGTTGAAGCCAATGGGTTATGCAAAGAACTTGAACTTGAGTTAGAAAATAACATGAGTATCATTGTTATGTGAGATTTGTGTTGGGCATTGTTGGAAATATTTTGAGTTGGGTGATATATGCTTGGACTAGGGTTTGTGTGAAAGGATTGTTCCTTGAGGTGATTGGTTGAGTAGAGTTGATTGAGCCTAGTCAAGTGAATGTGTGAAGTGGTTGTTCAAGTTCCATGAAATAAACTATTCTATGAGATTGATTTGAGTTGAGATTGAGATTTGAGAATAGAACATATTGAGTCTCTAACAATTCTCTTTATGCTTCTATGAGATTGATTTGAGTTGAGATTGAGATTTGAGAATAGAACATATTGAGTCTCTAACAATTTTTATGCTTCTATGAGATTTATTTGAGTTGAGATTGAGATTTGAGTATAGAACATATTGAGTCTCTAACAATTCTCTTTATGCTTCTATGAGATTGATTTGAGTTGATATTGAGCTTTGAGTATAGAACATATTGAGTCTCTAACAATTCTCTTTATGCTTCTATGAGATTGAGTTGAGAAAGTGATTGAGCATTGAGTATAGAACATATTGAGTCTCTAACAATTCTCTTTATGATTCTATGAGATTGGACAAGTTCTGTGTGGACTTGTTAAGCTGATTTGAGGCAAGTCTTTGAGAAGGCTTGTGGACTATTTTTGTGTGAGCTTTTGTGGAAGCTTGCAATGCAGATTTGAGCAAGTCCTAGAGAGGACTTATTGAGCATATTTGGACAGGTTCTATGTGGACTTGTTGAGTAGATTTGGATAGGTTCTGTGTGGACTTGTTGAGCAGATTTGAGCAAGTTGATATTTGAGCAGGTTTTGAGTGGACCTATTGAGTAGATTTGAGCAGGTTCTGAGTGGACCTATTGAGCATATTTGAGCAGGTTCTGAGTGGACCTATTGAGCATATTTGAGCAGGTTCTGAGTGGACCTATTGAGCAGATTTGAGCAGGTTCTGAGTGGACCTATTGAGCATATTTGAGCAGGTTCTGAGTGGACCTATTGAGCAGATTTGAGCAGGTTCTAAGTGGACCTATTGAGCAGATTTGAGAAGGTTCTGAGTGAACCTATTGAGCAGAGCTTTGGAGGTGATAGAGTAGAGAGGACAGAGTCTCCAGTGGATAGAGATCCATTAGCTAGGACATTGAGGATAGGTCTTCTGAGTGAGGACAAGAGTCTTCAAGTGGAGAGAGATCCACAGTCAGTGTAGTGGAGGCAGTGTCTTCTAGAGGATCACCAGCCAGAGCAGAGGAGAAGGAGTTCTCCTGTGGATAGAGATCCACAAACCAGATTTAGGGGATCAACATCTCCTTTGGACAGAGGTCCATAAACATTGTAATTGGGAAGGATTCCCAAAATATTATTTGAGAAATATTTAGAAGAAATATTTTCTCTATGGAGGTAGCCCACATTGGGTGAACCACGTTAAATCTGTGTCTCTATTGTGTATGGTGTTTTGTGCATTGCTTTGATTACTGCTATTGATACTGCTATCTATACACTGCATAATATTGATTTGAAAAGAAAAGTAAAAAGTGGTCTTATACTGTTCACCCCCCTCTCAGTATAAGCTTGTGTTCTTCAAAAATAGACCTCTCTTATTGAGGTTTTCAATAGTTAAGATTTTATTATGAATTGCTAACCAAAGAAAAAATTTATCTTAGGAGAAAGGGCCTTAAGCCAAACCTACCATTTGAGAGTCCAAAAATACTTTTTAGGTTTTAAAATTATATAAGCATATTTAACCATGAATACTCCCTTGCTTTCTAGAGCCCAAACCAAAGAATCCTTACTATTCACTTGAGGAATGACATACCCCTTAAATTTATCACACAATCTCTACAAAGCATCATTAAGAGCAACAATAGAATTAGAAATAACTAGCTCCTTCCAGCAATTTCTTCATCCACTTCTATAAAAAATTTGTAACTTTAGAACTTGATAAGGGCTCTAATAACTCTTTAAGAGGAGAAAATATAGGGATTTTGGAGATAGGAGCATCAAAAATCCAAACATCATTCCAAAAATAAATAGCTTTGTCATTTCCCAATTTCCATCTTAACCCTTTCTGAATGATATCTCTAGTTGAAGTAATGCTTTTCCAAAAGACCAAACCTGAAGGAAACTCATGCTCATCCAATAGGGAGAGGCCTCTATTAAGGTATTTAGCCTTAACGATTTTGATCTAGTTAGAGATTTCATATGATATGAGTCTCCATCATTGTTTAGACAGGAGAGCAAGATTCATGAGGTCTAAAATCTTCAGTCCAAGCCCACCTTTCTTTTTGTTAGAGCAAAACTGACCCCAAAAGATGATATTATTTTTCAAAAAACTAGATCTTGGGAAGTATATGATTGTTAGATCCTTTTAATTCTAATATGAACCCTTGAGTGCTAGGTTTAGGGTAAGTGAAGTCTTTAAAATACCAAGAGGGAAAGAGAAGAAGCATCTCATATTTTGTTGTATTGAGGCTTTGCTTCTAAATAGGTTGCCCCCTCAAAGAGGCTTGTGATTTTATAATGTGTTTATGTTTTCTATAATGTAATTTTTTTCAATTCTATTTTATATTACAATATTGTTAATTTCATGTTTTTATTATTATTAATGAAATATCATGTAGATGTGTTCTTATTTTATTGTAAGGTTCTTATTTTCCCCTCTAATTTTCTTGAGGAAGAGAATTGAGGCAATCGTACCTCGTGCAAAGTGACATAGTAGGGCCAGACCCAAAACTATGAGGGTTGGCTCAATCAAGGGCCTCTAGGAGTTCTTTACAAGGCCGAAACCTTGTTATGATGTGATCTTTAGGTACACTTGTGAACTTAGAAGGAAAACATATGCAAGAGATAAAATGATAAAAAACCTAAACTAAAAAGGTGGTGATGTGCCAAAGATCAAATAAGACCTCCTTGCACAATAGGCCTAAATGCTATGTGCCAGTGTGAACATTATCATCTCCTTGACATAGATGATCCCATATGAGAGTTATAAATATACACATGCATGAAAGAGATATATCAAGGTATGAGAACCATCGATGGCTACTCAAAGTAGGCACGTAGGCCTCCAATATACACACATATGGAAGCAATTTTATAAATATAGGTAAATTTGTAGATAAACACACACAAAATATATGGGTCAGAGCATGAGAACCATATATGGCTATCCAAAGTAGATGCATAGGACTCCAGTAAATTTATTTATGCAAGCAAATTTATAGATATTATGCCTGGAGTAGGGGTTTGATTGCCCACAAGCCACTCAAGATTCTTCTAACTATTGTATAGATAGAAATGAAAGGAAATCCTTTACAAACTTGTCAATATTATTAAATCTATCTATTTATAGATACAATAAGGATAGTTTCCCTCCAAAATATTATAGGTGCCTCTGAAAATTTTAGCTACCCCTTATAGGGATCCTAAAAATTGAAGGGGATATCCTTAGTCAAAATAATTGTTATATGTAGGACTATAGTTTCCATACCCTCTAATGAATTTCTTGACCTACTCAACCGAGGTGAAATTTGGTAGGTAGTCCTTATTCCTCCTAAATAATAACATGTTAATTTATCTCACCTACCCTTCCTAGGATCTATACATTCTGGCTTGCTGAAGAGATTGTTATCTTCAAGTTCTCATTGTGCCTCCAATCTCTTCAAAACCCAATGTATTCTTGTTCATTGATCAAAAAATTTTACCACTAGCCTTCGTTATTTTTTACAAAACTTCTAATATCTAAAGTTATCTAGGAATAAACTTCCTTCTCCATTGGTTCTTTTATCATTATGTTTTGTTGGAGCTTTTCTCCCTTCCATATTATAGACTCCAAAAACTTTTTATTATCAGGACCTTTCCTAACTTTCTACTTTTAAATCATATATGCACTTTCATATTTTTTGCTTGTTTCCTTTACTTGAGACTTTTATATAACTATGGTCGACTCTAATTGGACTTTTTATTCTCCTCAAAAGTTTCCCTTAAGAATAATTTAGTAGTGAAAAGTCACTACAATTTTGGTAGCTCATAGGGGCCTTCTATATTGCTTGAATGAGTACCTAGAATTATTGACTTCATCCTTGGGCATGGATTCAAAACTTAAAATTTCTACAAAAGAAAACATAAGAAAAAAAATACAAAACATTATAGGGCTATCAGCCTTTGCAATGCTTCCTTGACTTTCATCCATTCCTCCTTATATGAGCATTGGGAAGTGGTTGTATGTTGTCTCTAAATCAATATGACCACCTCTGGGGAGACTTCCAATTCTTGTGGTAATTATACGTGACTAAAATTTAGCTTAAGCATTGGCTTGATTGAGCCCAAAATGTCTTTTGGCCTTGGTGATTCTAGTCATATTTCTAAAGGCAAATTGATTCCTTTTCAATTTTCTAGGAATTGTACATACTCTTGTTTTGTCATAAGGATAAGGAAGTTCTTTCTATAATAAAACACCAATTCCATTCCTAAAATACTTGATAATATAAAAAATTTAGTCTCACATATATGTGTTATTTACTCTTTGTTAATCAAATCCATTAATTTCTACCTTATTGTCCCTCCATCAAGAATTCTCATGGTCTCCAATTCAAAGTCTATTATCAAAATTAATTTTTCTTGATACATCCTAGCCTCTATTAATTCTATAGATACTTAAACCATGCTCGACTTGATATTGTGTTTTTCCTATGCGCCCAACTTGATGACCATATTGGTAAACTTAAGTATCTTGTGGAGTGGGTAAGTCAAATTGATGATCTGATCCTAATAGATGTCATTAACTCTCTTGATTATATTTTTTACTTTCTACCACTATTTTTCTTTACTTTTTTCATTTAATATTCTCCATATTCTTTTACATATTCTACTTTTCTAGATAGAATCCAACATCTTGCTCAATCAACTATCCTAAGAGCCTTTCAATCTACTCTTATTTATTTGTTATGAGGTGGTTTATGGGTTTTATTTCTAGGTGCTTAGCTAATTTATCTACCTATTTTTGGAGTGACTTTGTTTTTATTTTGGAGTCCTTCAAGTTATTTTTTACCATCTCAAGCTCTCTTTCTACTTCCTTTAATTTTAGCTTTATATTCATACAATTGTATGCAACTATTTTCTCTATTTTCTATCTAAATTGTATCCTATCTCTAGCTTGCATGATTATCAAATTGAGTTATTTTGTTATTATTTCCCAATCTATCTCTATCATTTGGTCTTTAGGATTTTCTCCTAATGGATATTTTCTTGAGATTATTAGAGCTTTATCTTGAGGAGCAAAATAAAAATCCATTTGGATTGAGGCTTGCCATTTCATAAATAATGCTTGCTTCTGTTGATTTATTTACTTTGTTTATTATTATGTATCCTATAATCCCTTGGATTATATGAGATGAGATATGATGAATAAGGACTATGATAAGATGAAGGATGTACCATCAAAAGGTTTACAAGTTGGGATAATAGGAGGCTTCTTAAGGCTTTCAACTAGGACTACCTCAAACAAGTTTATTGTCTTTGGAGATGGATGTTCTTTAAAGGGGGTTAAAAAAGTAGTTGGAGGTCCAATTCCTTGTTCTTTTCCTATTTCTACTAGGCTGGTTTTTTAATCTGATATGGCTATTAATGTTTCTATTGCATTTTCTTCCATGAATATTTCCTCCTCCTCTCCTTGTTTGTTAAGTTCATCCACCCATTTTCATTTTGGGGGAACACTTCTCTGAGCTAGGATTTTATATCTCTCCTCTTTCTCTAATTATTTTTATTGAATTATTAATTTTTATTTCCTTGGTAGGGTTTTACCTTTTTAATTATTCTACCTTATATCCTTGATTAGATGGTCTAATGAAACTCTTAAGGCCTTATTTTGTTGACTAGGACTAATATTTATAGCCTCACCTCTATTATTATTGGTTAAGACTACTTATGTGTGTTCCTTATCATAACTCATACTAAACACTTCATCTTCATATGGATCTATACTTCCAAAAGGTGCCTCAATCTGGTCAATTTCTTGATGGAACCTCCACCATTCTTTGATATTGTTATCACTCCATTTTACCTTTTTAAGCCCCTTTCGCATAACATTGATTGTTAGTGTAGGGTCAAATTATCTCACTTTTTATAAAAAGTTTCATATGGTTAGAAAAGCTCATTTTTGAGTGATGGGAAGGCTCCTTGTTTGTTTCTAAAATTTTCAAGTTTAGGCCTTGGTTCATGTTCAAATTTTCTTAAAATATCGGTGGAGAAGCTTGTCTTACCATGCAATCTCAAGGATAGGTAATGGATTTGATGGTTTCACTAGAGAAGTCCCTACCAAAGGATGGGTTCAGATCTGATGGGTATTCGACTAAAGAGAAGCGGGTTCATTCTCATATTTTTTATCATGGAGCTAGACCATGGTTGGACGCTATTAGAGGAAAGTAGAAAATACCAAATAAGAATTTCAATCTAGCAATGGAGAAAGGAAAACTGATTATATCATATGAATTGGCTAAAATGGGTGTGGCACAAGGTGATCTATGTTTAATTGGAAAAATTTTGGGTGCTAGACCTGATTTGGATTCAATTCAAAAATGGGCCCATGCTAAATGGAAACCATTGGGGTTTATGGATATTGTGGCCCTTCTCACAAATTTTTTTCTGGTTAAATTGAATTGTGTTGAGGATATGGATCATATTTTGCAAAAGGTTCCTTGGGTTTTTTGTAGAAGGGGTTTGTTTCTAAAGCACTAGACTCCGAATTTTGATCCTTATAGCCAAAACATCCTGTAGGCTCCAGTTTGGGTTAGATTACCTGGACTTCCTTTGCATTTGTGGTAGGAGGATATTTTTGAAGGGATTGCAAAGGATTTTGGACAGCTTATAGCGATTGATCCGGCCACTACTATGAGATCTAGGCTGATCTATGCAAGATTTTGTGTCAATATCAATCTGGAGAAAGATCTACCAAATACTATTGAAATTATCTCCAAATTTGGCAAGTGGTTGCAAGTCATTGAATTTGAGAATATGCCTATCAAGTGTAATGTGTGTTTTAAATTTGGTCATGTTGGAATTTTTTCCCTAATCATCTTGGGAAGAAACAACAAAAGTAGATCTAGAAAAAGAAAAATGTAGGCAAAATGATGAAAGATGATCTTGGGAAGCAAGGACCGGATGATAGAGACCAAATGAATTCCTACAAGGAATATGGTGGATTAGCTATTGTCTTGTTTGAAGAGGGTGATATTGTGGATGATCATATTAAGGTATGCCCTTATGTTTCTATTCCAAGTCTTTCTATAAATGAAATTCCTACCAAAAATCCATTTGATTCATTGGAAAACCTAGATGAGGAAAAGGAGAAAACTGTAAATGAGAAAATGGATAAAAATTTTGAAACTAGGGATGAAAAGACTGATGAAGTGCTAGGAAAAGAGCTTATAACACCTGAGGTTAACAAGGGAGAAAAATAAAATATGATGCCCCATGGATCTGGCCAAAAGAGATTATCACTAAAGGGGAATAAAAGTCTAACTGCATCCAAAATAACAAGGAATAGTAAGAAGACTAGAATTGATGTAGGGAGAGAATCTAAACCACCTGGTAGACCTTCAAATAAGGAGGTTTTATAGAGAGAAACAACTATGGATGTGGCTAATGGAACCCAAATGATTCTTAATCTAAGTGAGAAGAAGCAACCCACTAGATCTAAGAAATGAAGGTCATTTCTTGGAATGTAAGGGGTCTCAATGCCCCTTCAAAACATCATCTAGTGTTCTCATTGAGGAAAGAATCCAAACCCTGGATTCTAGCTTTACAAGAAACAAAAAAAAATTGAATAAATGCAGTGAGTCATGCTAATGGGGCATCAGGAGGCATTATGTGTTGTTGGGATACAGATAAATTGGAAGGAAAAGTGATTAAAATAATAGAGAGGTATATATCCATTTTCTTCTACTGCATTGATACCAAACAAAGTTGGATATTGACTACAGTTTATGCACCTAATACTATAGTGGGTAGAAGACAATTATGGCAAGAACTTGGTGAAAATAAGAAATCTTTTGAAAATATCCCTTGGGTTTTGGTTGGGGATTTTAATTCTCCACTATTTCCTTCAGATAATATGGGGGGTAATTCCCTCATATCGGATGGTATGATTGATTTTGAAGCTTTTGTAAACTTAAATGAACTGATGGATATTGAGCTATGAGGTATCAAATTTACATGGACTAATAGAAGAATTGGTGATAAGCTTATTCAGGTAAGACTAGATAGATTCTTGATTTCAAAAGTAATATTTTCTATCTTTGGGGATTCTACACTTTTAGCTTTTCCTAAAACTGGATCAAATCATAACCCATTAGTTTGGGAAATAGAAACAAGAATAAGACTCTTCAGAAGCCCATTTAGGTTTGAATTGATGTGGTTGCAGCATGAGGAATTGGAACAAAGGATTGGGGAATGGTGGAGGAAGGATTTTTCAGGACCTATTATCTTGCAAGTGGCAAAAACAACTTAGGTTCATTAAGTAGAATCTAAAAATATGGAATAAGAATATTTTTGGAAACCTAATTGTCAAAACACGAGAATTAAAACAACTAATGGATGTTGAGATTTCTCTTAATAATGGAAATATTATAGGTGAGGTTCATGGGAAAGAAATAAAATTATTATCGAATTTTCATAATACACTAGCATGTGAGGAGATTGTTTGGAAGCAGAAATCCATAATTCAATGGCTCAAGGAGGGTGACCATAATATGAAATTCTTCCATACTTCAGTTTTGAAGCATAGGAGTTGTAATAAGATTAGAGAAATTTATATGGAAGATGATAGAGTCATAGATAATATCATGGAGATTAGAAATGAAGCTGTCCATTTCTTCAATGATCTGATTGGGAAAGAGGAAATGATTGATGAAGAGACAATGAGTTCACTCCTTCAGAATATTCCAACTCTTGTTACTGAGGAGCATAACAACTACTTGATCAATCCTTTCAAGGAGGAGGAAATTAAAGAGGTAGTTTTTGGAATGGGTGGGGAAAATGCCCTAGGTCCTGATGGGTTTCAAGCTACCTTCTATCAAATATTTTGGAAAATTTTGGGATCTGATGTCATTAGTGCAGTGATGGAGGTTTAAAAATCCAATCTTATACCAAGGGATGTTAATTCTACTTTCTTGGTTTTGATTCCTAAAATTGTTGGGGCTAAGGATTTTAAAGACTTTAGACCAATCATTCTTTGTAATAATTTACATAATATTATTACTAAGGTGATTGCAAACAGGTTGAAGTATATTTTACCTTTTATTATTGATTCACAACAAGGGGGTTTTGTGATGGGAAGGCAAATTTTAGATGGCATCATAACTATACATGAGGTTATTCATTCAATTGATAAAAGTAATAAAGTAGGGATGTTGTTGAAACTAGATATTAACAAAGCGTATGATAGAGTTTCATGGAGCTTTCTTGTAAAAGTTTTGGAAAAATTTGGCTTTCATGCACAATGGATTGACCTAATCAAGGAATGTATTATGAAAGCAATGTTTTTAGTTATCATCAATGGAGTTGTTACTGGATATTTTAAAAGTTCAAGGGGATTAAGGCAAGGAGATCCTCTTTCTCCTTATTTGTTTATAATCATGGTTGAAGCTTTGGGTAGGACTATTTCAGCTACTACCAATGAAGGTAAATTAGATGGAATTAGACCAACTTCAATCCTTAATCCAATAACTCATCAACAATTTGTAGATGATACAATTGTCATAACAAAGTCTTCAATTCCTCAAGTGAAGGTAATAAAGAATATTTTGGAAACTTTTGAGAAGGTTGCTGGCCAAAAGGTGAATTTTCTCAAGAGTAATATTTTCTTTCTTAATACACCTTTGGTAAGACAAAATATGATTGCTAGAATTTTTGGGTGTGAAATTGGAAGTCTTCCAACAACATATTTGGGAATGCCTCTTTTCAATGGTAGAATGAAAGAGGAATGGTGGAATCTGGTGGTGGAAAGGTTTGCTAAAAAATTGGTAGGTTGGAAAGGGACCCTTCTCAGCCAGGCAAGTAAAGCTCAATTGGTAAAAGCTACTCTCCAAAGTATACCCATCTATTTCATGTCCTTGTTCAAAATGCCTAGGAAAATTTGGGAGAGAATTGAATAGATTCAACAGAATTTTCTATGGACTGGAATGGAAGAAAATAAGAGAATTGCTCTTGTGGCTTGGGATAAGGTATGTGTTAGGAAGGAAGCTGGAGGACTTGGCTTTAGGAAGCTAAAACTAATGAACAAAGCTCTCATGGGGAAACAAGGCTGGAAACTAGTCACAGATGAGAAGATGACTTGGGTTAAAATTTTGAAAGCAAAATATATGGGGAATGAAAATAAATTTTTGGAGGAGGCTAATGCAATGAAAGGATCATTTTTTTGGAATAATCTTCAAAAAAAAAGATCTCTCCTACAAAAAGGTTTAAGGTGGAAAATTGGAAATGGAAGGAAAGTTAGTTTTTGGAATGATAGATGGATTAAGGATATACCCCTTAGAGATGATCTTGATTTCAAGGACTTAGAACAAGATATATCTCAACAATATGGTCAATGGGTGCATAACTTCATCATTGAAGACTCTAATGGAAGGAGGATGTGGAAATAGATCCATTTGGAAGGGATGGATGATAGGAAAAAGCAAATGCTCAAGAAATTAAACAAAATGTTACAAGTTTACTTCCTAAATCATGAAAGACCGTAGGATGCTCCAATATGGAATTATAGGAAGGATGGGAAGTATTCAGTCAAGACTGGATATTTTCTACTAGAAGATGAAGGAAATGGATGGCTACCTACAAATAAATTTTGGTTGAAATATTTAACCCCTAAAGTGGCTTTTTTCTTTTGGTTGGTTATACAAAATAAGATCCTCACTCTTGATAATTTGATGAAGAGAGGTATGTCAATTCCAAACAAGTGTCCTCTATGTGAAAATGCTTGGGAGGAGGTATGGCATCTATTCTTTGAATGTCCCTTTTTGTATGAAGTTTTTACTTCCATTCTTGATAAAATTGGTGTGGCTTGGGTCATTCCAAACTCTATGGTGGATATGTGCTTGAGTTGGGATTCACCTTTTAGGAGCAAGAAACTAAGAACACTTTGGAATTTTTGCTTACCATATTTCATGTGGGGCATTTGGAAGGAACGTAATCATAGGATCTTCAAGGGTGAGAAGAAAGATGTTTTGTCTATAGTTATCAAGATTTGCAATGTCATAAAGGAAAATGTATTGGCTATAGACTTTAAATATTCATGGGTAGTGGATGATGAGAGAGTGATAGCTAATGCTTGGGGGCTGCAATCATGTTCTAATCAAAGGCTTAATTCTTCCACAATTACTAGACTTGAAACAAAATGGAAACCTCCTCCTCAAGGGTGGTTAAAACTCAATTTTGATGGGGCTTCTAAAGGGAATCCAGGAAGAGTAGGAGCTGGTGGTGTTATTCGCAATGAAAATGGGCAGGTGATGAGATTATTTGCAGAGAATCTCAAATTTCAATCCAATCATTTTGCTAAAACTAGGGCTTTATTTTTGGGAATCAAGCTTGTTGATAGTATGGGAGTTAGAAATCTTGTTATTGAAGGGGATTCCCTAAATATCATCAATCTAATACAAGGGAATCAAAATTCACACTAGGAAATAGATGATATGGTAAAATAAATTAGGAGGTTAGTTGGGAAGTTGGAAAATGTCCAAATCAAACACATATACCATGAAGGAAATGAAGCTGCAGATTGGGCAAGCTAATTTTGGTGTTAAAAATGAAGGATATATTATGATGGAGGACAATTTTCCTCAAGAACTAATGGATATCACCTACAATGAATTTTAGAATGCATATGTTTGAACTAAGTATCAATATTTTAAGTATAGTGAAGAAGTATTTAGGAATGTATTTTGATAATATATTTATATATTATGAAATTAGTAAATAACGACAATGGAAAGAGAATATATCAAAATTTTGTGATTGTTGGGATGGCATATTGGATTTGACAAGTGGTGTTATAGGTTGGAGGATGGTGCTTTGTTCAAAAGGGTGATGGTTTAGATGGAAAAGAAGTGGATGGTGAGGAGAATTGTCAAATGGAGAATCTAAAGGGTGTGGAGAAAACTTTTATGAATTAGTCTAAGTATGGGGATAAAAATATTGTGAAGGCCATGGTTTAGGAAGAGTTTCATGTTAAGGATCCTAGGGCTTCTGAAGGTGATATTGAAATATTTATTGTTGTAATTGGTTTAGGTACCAATTTGATGTTCTTGGATAATCTAGCTTCCCCAATATGATGCAATACCAAATACTTCAAAATGCTCGTCGATCAAATTTTGGGGTTTGTAATGGATACCAAAATCAAGTTGACCACCTTGGCCAAGAAGGAATAACACATGGTTGCAACTACATGAATGCTAAAAGGAAAATATTTAGAATGAATTTTCTATATCATATTGTGTTGGTCAATATGGTGTTTAATCTATTTGGTTTTGTTAATGGTGTTTAGTTTATTAAATAAATGTTGTGCTACAGTCTTGGTCTCAATTTTTTTAGTGGTGCTACTGTTATATTTGTGTCTAAGTTTGTAATAGATCATCTTATATAGTTAAGGATATATGGGATAGTTCATGTAGTTTAATATGGGTTGTATCCTTGAATAGGAGGACCTATGTATTGTCCCATTTTGCATTAAAATGAGTCATATATGTATTGTGTGACATTGTAAAAGGGTTGATACCCTTACAAAAACCCCTTATTCCAACCTTATCAACAAAAAATATTCAATTTTTTTTAGATATGAGCATTTTTAGCCATGCAACAAATATGTCGTTAGGGTCATAACTCCATGTATCTTCTAGAATATTTAACCCTAGCTATTTTAACTTTGTTTCTAACTCCTCGGTTGCTCTTATCTTGTCCTGAGTTATTATCCCTAGCTAGTATGGAGTTTTATAAAATCCTATTTTATTTTATCCACTTGAATAGTTATAATCTACCAAATCTACTTGCATTAAAATTTCAATTCATACCACTCTATTGGTTACATATGCTAGAAAAATTAAGATTGGCCTACTAAAACCAAGTATGTGGACTATAGTTCCTTCCTCCAATAAATAGAAATCCCATTTTATTTTTACTTTTAGGATATTCAAAGTGTCCCTCGATATTTGTTTAGTCTCTTCTCCCTTGATTGTAGTTATTGTGGGAACCAAGAATTTATTTTAAAATCTATAGTAAGTAGAGCTCTAGTATAGAATTTATTTTCAACTAGTCACACGGGTTGCTTCCTCTTTCTTATTTACCCTTTTCAAATTTCCAACTATTTTGATATAAAATTAGGTGTATAAAATATGAGCAGTACCTGAATTCTTGATTTCCATTGAAATTGATCAACCCCTCATGGATTTGCTAAGCAATAATCACTAAAATTAGGAGCCAATGAATTTATGTTTGCATTATTCTTTAACATATGGATTATGGCCAACCTTTCCCTTGTTACTTATGCATCATTGAAAGCTCCAAAAATTAAAGTTGCCATACTTAGAGCATATCTAACTTCCTATACAAATATATTCCTCTTTAAAGAGAACTCTAGAATGGTTTTTGTGACCCTAATAAGATTTTTTTAAACAACTTAACTTATATTTTGTCTTTAAGTAGTATAAACTTACAATTTTTGGGTTCATCCTAAAACCCTTTGGTACTTGCAACATTTATTGGATGGCTTCTCTAGATATAATTACTTGAAAAACACTATCATGAGGACCTAAAATTATTTTTGAGTGAGGGTCAACATAGTGTCCCACACATGCCTGCACCAATTTGTAATAGGGTTGAACCTATGGAAGAATATATTGGGTGAGGTAACTACTCCATACTTTTACTATGATATATTATTTCTTAGCCTCTTGATACCTTTGGTAAGCCTCATTTCTAAGTACCCTTCCATCCTTTGATAACCTAGGGTCACTAACCTTTTAAGATTCATCATCTATATGCTTCAAGGTATCAGTATTTACAGCTTGGGCCCACTTTACCTTCTTCATACTATGTTTTAATGGTGTAGTTGTATTCTTATCCTTTCTTTTTCATTCCATGGCTTCCGTTGGATTTCCCATGACATCTCCTAGACTGTGTTTTATTATTGGTTTATTTGCAAGGTATTTTGTTGTAAGGTGAAACAAATATGTGTGTAGATGATTGCCTTGGTGACCTATACTTATCCCCCCTTATTATTTCTTAGTAGTGAACCTCTAATGAGCACCTTCAATTTTTCTTGATATACAAAAAAACTTGGTTTGTGCAGCCTAGTCTTTGTTTGGTTGATTCTAAAAATGTTAAATCAATGATGTCCACCTATTGATATTTTCTAGATTTTATCTATTTGTTCATATTAACTAATCAAAGGCACATTAATCATTGTGACAAATTTGGGTCCCCCAACTACTATAGTCTAGTGCTTTTCTAATGTCCAATGAACATATTTTGGCATATTATGGTGCTTTTTATTTTAAACTAAAGTAAGGTCAAATTCAACCTACCCTAGTAATTTGGTGCATCCAAGAAGATCTAGGGTCCCAAAATTTAGTTAATTTTTACTTTGTAGGGCTCTTTGTGGTAAGCAAATATTTTTCCTTATTAACTTAGTCTACTCTTGCATCTAGTATCTATTCAATGGGTGACTTAGTTATGAACTTCTAAGATGACACATGCCTTCTTATATTGAAATAATTTTCCTATTGACTTCACCATATGCATTTTTATCCCAATAGAGTATTCCTTTTGTCCCTATAGTATGACATCTAAGTATATGGTCCTTATGATGAGAATAACAACCTTCTCTCATTGTAATAGGTTTTTTGATATCCCCAAATCATTAGATAATTATGTATTTACCCTTGTCAGTAAGTCTCTAGGGCTTTTCATCCAGTTATCTAGTCATGAATAAGCCATTATTTTATTTTAATTAGGACCCTTTGGGAGAAATTTTTGCACCCTTAAGAGATTTGTCACACTACAAGACTTCCCTAATCCAATCAACATTGTGGACTCTTGTGGATCCACCTCTTTGACTCAGGTAAAAATTATCCTAAGACTCTAGACAGATCGAGTAGGGTAAGGAAACTCTAGAGGTGAGCCTATAATATTTCTCATATGCTCATGCTCATCCATATTTTTAAAAATGAAATACAACTGCAATATAATATTTGACCAAGCTTGAAATTAACTCCCAACTAGTGCTTCAATTAGTAGACCAATGCCTTATCCATTGGGTAATTGTAGCCAGACTTAAAATATCATGAAGAGAGAGAAGGGGGAGAAGATAAAACTAATCTAGCCATTTTCGTTCAAATAATGCAATAAAGACGATTAAGCATGCCAGTGAAATAAGACACCATTTACATATTAAAATGATGTAACATGTAAATAGGACAACACAACTACACAAAAAACTATTGAAAGGAGGAAACATGATTGTATTAATCAATAAATAATTACAATGGAAGTTTGATCAAGATAACTAAATCTCGCTAAGAAAAAACAAATGAATTATCCATTCAAATGATGCAATAGAGAATTGCAACTCTTCATTCAAATGATGTAACAAATAGCCTCTTGGCTTTTTGCCTAAGCCACTAGAATTGATCTTAATAAACTGGGCACCTCCTCAGCAAAAACCTACACAATAATGGGGAAGAAAAATGGTTGACTAGACAAGATATAGAAAGGAAAATACAATTGACAAAGGAAGGGCACTTTGGTATACCTATTGTAGAATTTTACTATGTAAAAACTTGATCCATTTTCTGCTACAACAACACTCTCATATAACTTAAAAATTGGTTCTCATTCAAAGATCCATGATGGTCTGCAACTATAATTATTATTTATTAAAACCAGGTGATGGCCCATAATAACTACAACTACCTCCATATTTGATCCATAATATTGATTGCATCCATCTTGGTTTTTATTCATGGCCGGATAGTGGTCTCAACCAATTAAAAATACCTCCATATTTACTTGTTATATTTTCTCTCAAAGTTGGCCAATTTAGATTTAAAATATTAATTAATTCTTAGTCATTTATTTTATTATATGGCTAACCTTAGCCAATATAATAAAATAATAATAATAAAATATGAGTCATTTTAATTAGTTATTACAACTTAAAAAAAATCTTTGGATAATAATAAAAATATTATTATTATTTGCAAGCTTACTGCAGTGGTAAGGGCTTTGGCTTCTCTTTGAGAGGTTCAAGATTCAAACCCCACTCGGTACGAGGGGATCATGAACCCTCATAAAAACATGTGTAAAATCATTGAGAAAATAAAAATGTTATTATTATTTTATTTTATTTTTAATATATATATATATATATATATATATATTATTTTTCCATTTTTTTCTTTTCATTCTTTTTTTAAATTTTTTTCTTTTTTTTTGACCTCATGGATCGTCATGTAAAAATGGACCCAAAGAGAACCCAAGGGCTTGTGGGGTCATATATGTTGGACCCCTGCATAGGCCTCTCCGCACAGTCCCACGTGGCCCCAAGGGGGGAGGTGCCTTGAGGTGGCTACACGTTTACAAATCATTTAGGGGCTGCCTACCTCCCCACATGGAACAAATTTTAAGAGTAAAATCAAAACGTAAAAATTATCCCATGCTCTATGAAACAAAAGACTCATCGGCTGCAAGATGTCACTTTTCGATTGGAGTGCCCAAGATCCCCCGCTTGCACCTACATTGTTGATCTACTTGTTAACTCTTCTCTATCTTGGTTTTTGTGCATACCCTACCAGTTGTCATGCTCTGATTAGATTGCTTGAGACCATCATTTATTGCCTACTCGTACCTGCACCATTGGATCACACACTATTTTCTAGACCATTGATCTCCTCTTGCCAATAAGCTTATGCCATATTTCACGCTCTAACTGGAGCACTTTGGAAAATGCACTACCCTCTACTAAAATCCATGCCACTAGATCAAGCACTTTTCTCTTGATCATCAGATCCGCATCGCTTGACTTATTGACCTATGATAGCTTTCGAAGGTTTTACTTAGGGGTAATTTTAATTAAAAGGGAACAACTCGTGATGGGGGGTGATGGAGGAGTTAGGTAGTAGGTAGAAGCTTAGGGAAAATGAAGGCTATGGGGATTAAGAAATAAAGTGGGGCGGATGGGATAATGGGTTGGGGAGCAGGTTAGGTAGAGTCCCCTCCCCCTTTATTATTATTATTATTATTATTATTTATAGGATGATGGAGTGAGGGGGGGTTTATGATGTAGGGAGAAAGTGGCGAGAATTAGGATTTAGGATAGAAAATGAAATGGGAAATTTTTGGGACAAAGGGCCAAAAAGGGGTTAAACACTTAATTAAATTAAATTAAATACATAATCATATTTAATTAAATTTTTAATTAAAATTTAATTAAATATATAATTTAAATATTAAAATTTAATTATATATTTGAATTAAATCATAATAAAAAATTTAATTAAATATTTAAGACCATTGAAGGTCAAAAATAATTAATTAAACCTTATTTAGGCCAAACATTTTTGGCATAAGATCTTAGGAAAATCAAAATAAGCCCTAATCTTCATGACATAAAAAAAAAATTCAAAAATACTCTTGGAGGGTGAGATAGGACTTTGAAAAGACCAAAAATTTGCAATAATTGAAAAGGACTAGGGGGTATTGCAAATTTGAAAAGACCTAAGACAAAGACTCATAGGACACCAAAAATTCAAAAATTAGGGGTAAACTCAAGTTGGATTTTGAGGATCCAACACAAGCTTCGATTGGGAGAGGTGATGAAAAGACTCTTTGAAAATGAATCACCTGAGAACTCCAAAATATCCAACAGACCACAAGGACTCAAAAACCTGCCTAATCACCTAAAATAATGCCTTAATCACCTAGAAAGAACACATTAATCACCTAGAAATAATGCCTTAATCACGTAAAAGGACAAGACTGAAACACTTTTTTTTCTTTTTTGTGAGGCTTCTCAAGCCCTCTATGTAGAATGATACAATTTCAAATGCTAGCCATTGATAGGAATTAAAAATTTTGTACCATCCAAAGTTTACAATTTGTAAGTATGTTGGCCTATATTTTGAAGGATTTGATAAGGGCCAATCCATTTGGGTTTCCACTTCCCCTTCTCACCATGCTTTTCAATTTTGGGATTCTATTACAACACTATATCTCCTCCCTAAAAAGGTTTACCTCTAACGTTCTTATTGAACAACTGTGATGTTTTGTAAGTATGCTCATTTATCTTCATTAATGAAACCTTTCTATCTTCCTACAACTTCACAATTTGGGGTCCCCAAAAAAAAACTTCACAATTTGATCAAGTCTTCTCTGCAAGAAATTTGGATTTTCATGATCCTGAAGAAGCAAAGATAAAGCATGACTTTCCACTTGGGGGGTAATAGAGAATTCTCACAAAGTACTAGTTCATAATGAGATCTTCTTGTACTTATTTTGATAGATATTCTATCAGCTCATAAAGCAAACTTCATCTCACTATCCCAACTTCTTTTGTTTTTGCCTAATGCTCTTTTGATTCTTGTGATCAAATTCTTATTTGAGGATTCTGCTAAACCATTCCCTTGAGGATAGTAATTTGTAAAATGAGAAATATTTATGTTGTACCTAGCACAAATTCAATCATCTCAAAATAAGTCAAGTAGTTACCATTGTCTATGACTATCTTCTTGGGAATCCCAAATATTATCAATATGTGCTCTTCTAAAAACTTGATGACCACTTTTGTAGTGGATTTCTTGAGAGGTGTTGCTTCTACCCACTTGGTAAAATAGTCTATTGCTATAATGATCCACCTGTGACCTCCAAAATAATTGGGGTTAATCTCACCTATGATATATATTCCCCATTGAGTAAAAGGAGCTTCCATAATTACTGGCCTTAGGGTATGGCTAGAAAATTATTTTTTCTTGCAAAATCTGACAGTTGTGACAACTTCTAACAAATCGATAGACATCCTTAAATAGAGAGGGCCAATAATAACCAACTCTCATGATTTTATGAGAAGTAGAATTTGGAGCAAAGTGACCCCCAAAAAATCCAAAATGATATTCTTTTAGTACTTGGGGGACCTCTTTCTTAAAAAAATAGAGAAGCAACGCACTATTTGGATGCCTCCAATATAGTCTACCTTCATGAATGTAGTATTTTTTTGATAATTGCTTGATATATCTCCTTTTTTTTTGGGGTATGTCTTCTAGAAATGATAAATTTTGAAGGTAAAACATAATTCCATCATACCACTAGTAATCAAAATTATCAATTGCTCTAGCTTCTTGCTGCTCATCTATCACAATAGTGTTATTCACAGCCTCTACTTCTTTGTTAGCCAAATATTTTTCTAGTCCCTGTCTTCTAACGGTCTGCACCGCTTTGAATTCTACATCATATTATAGTAATTTAGTCATCCACCTTGTAGGATTACCTAAAGTTTCAAGCTAAGTGAAAATATCTTTAACAACAATGTAGGGGATATAGGCTATTACCTTGTTGGATCCAAAGATACATTTGAAATGATCTAATGCTTTGATTAATAAATAAGCCTATTTTTCTAGCATAGATTATTTTATTTTAGCACCCTTCAATCCTATACTCATAAAGGCTATGGGCCTTTCATTTTTCTCTTTATCCTTCTAAGCTAGAACTGCGGCAATAGTGTGTTTTGAGGCAAATGAGTAGATTTTGAAATCTTTGGAGTAATCAAGGCAATTTAATACTAGATCTTGAGTAATTGCATCTTTGATATTCTAAAAAGTTGGAGTATTTTCCTTTTTCCACCTTATTTCCTCATTTTTCTTGATCATGTCATTTATTGGCTTGGCAATATGAGCAAAATCAAGGACAAACCTCCTAATAAAGTTAATCTTCCCAAAGAATGATCTAACTCCCTTAAGATTTTTAGGAGGGGTAATTTTAGAAATTGCTTCTATTCTTTGTGGATCAATGCTAATCACATCCTTTAAAACATGGCCAAGCAATTTACCTTGAGTGGCCCCAAACACACATTTTCTAGGATTAAAATATATGCCAAACTCCTTGCACCTATCAAACGCTTGAGTTAGATGTGCAAAATGATCTTCAAGATTCTTTGAAAAAAATTGTAATGTCATCAAGATACACTACCACTATCTTGAAAATTATCCCCTTAAATGCAACATCCATTACCCTTTGAAATGTGGCCCTTGCATTCATCAACCCAAAGGGAATCCTAAGATATTCAAATGTTCCCCATGGTGTGGTGAAATTTATTTTGTGCCTGTCTTCTAGATTCACTAAAATTTGATTATAACCTAAAAAGCCATCCAATAAAGACATTATTGATTCCCCTACCATTGTTTCAAGCAACTATTCCATATTTAGAAGTGGATAGTTGTCTTTGAGTGATATTTTATTCAAATTTCTAAAATCTACACAAAGCTTGATCTCACCATTCTTTTTTCTAACTGGAACCAGATTTGCCAACCAAGAAGAAAATCTCACCTTCTTGATTATCTTGGTATCCAATAACTTTTGCACTTCTTTTTGCATAATTGGATGCAAAGTGGGATTGAAATTTCTTTATTTCTACCTAGGCTCGATGTCCTTCTGAAGGGGTATTATGTGAGTCATCACCTTTGTGTTGAAGGTCTTTAGATCCTCATAAATCCAGGTAAAAGTATCAATTTTATTTTTCAAGAAGTTGATATACTATTGCTTCTCTTTTCTTGATAGAGCTTTATTGATCCTAACAATCTTAGGCTCCTCCTCTATTCCGATATTAACTTCATCTACCTCAGACTCCTGAACAAGAGGTTTATATGCTCTATCAAATTCATCAAACAAGCTCTCTAAATATACCAACCCCCTGGGGATCCTGTTGGTATTCAATTGTATGACTTCTATGGGTTCTCCAATAAAATCCTTCAATTTTTCTTCATCACTTTCATCACAAATAACATCAAAAAAATCATTTTGCATAGTCATAAAATTATTCATGTGTATATCATCATGAAAAACTTATAAATATACCACATTATCAAGGAAAAATGGCTTATAAGTCGATATGATTAGGAACATATCCATAAACCAATTATCTATCTTAAAGCTATTTGCTCCAAAAGCATTAATTGCCAATAAATTTGCATTATTATTTTGTGCTCTAGGAATATAGTGTAGATCAAATGCCAAGAATTTATCTATTTCATCCAAAATTGTCTACTTATATTGCTTTAATCTAGGGTGCTTTGTTTGATATTTCCCTTTGATCTATTGAATTATTAGCTCAACATCCCCACTAACTTTGAGGTAATTAATACCCAATTAATTGGCTTTCCTTAGCCCTAGCAATAAAGCTTCACACTCAACAACATTATTTGTACAAGAAAATTCTAACTTGTATAGTATGCTAAGATTGTTTCCACTAATATCTATCAACATTACCCTAGCTCCTACTCCTACTTAAGATTTTGACCCATCAAAAGTCATAGTCCATAACTCTAAAGTCAAAATTCTATCAACTTTTACATCCACTTTAACCTTTAGTTTTGGATCCATATTCTCAGCATCAGGTACTTCCAATAAGAAAGGAGAGTGCCAAACAGAATAAACCCCCATGTCTTTTTCCTTAATAGAATTCATGACATTAACCATATTATCATTAGGATATCTAAATTCAATTGAATATCTATTGAAGGGTTCTCTTTTCAAGATGAATTTTTCCTTGCCCTATATTGGGATAGTGGCATATGACAAATCCAACTGAATAGTACCACCTAGTTGCTCTACCCAATACCTAGAGAGTAATATGGAAAAGAAAGGGTCTAAATCTACAACTACAACATCCATTACCAACCTTTCTTAGGATATTGTTCAATATGGACAAGAAGGCCAATGATAATGTCTACATAAGGTACTCTTCTATTATCCATTACAAAAATAGGAGGGTACTCTTTTTGATAAATCAAGCCTAACTAAGTAGCTACCTATTTTGATATGAATAACATGCATTTATGAATAACATATTGGTCTCCATAGCTTTATGTATACCTTAGTGATATGTAAAATGGTTTAACTAAATATGGGGCTCTGACTGCATTATTTTCAAGGCCTAAGGGATTTTTACGTTGTCCTCCTAAATGATCAGTTAGTTTGAAGGCTCTACATACCTGACACTAGTAATTTGGAATAGTCATTAAATCCCCAAAAGTGATGCTAACCTTCTCTTTGACAACCTCTATACCCAAGTCAAACTAATCTCTCTTATCATCAATTGTTTTTCTAGATTTCTAATTAGCCAAGTCATTTTGTTTCTTTTGAATAATTTCCTCTACATCAAGCTCTTCAAGAATCATTTACAACTTCATCTGATTTACCTTTTTCTATGAAATCACTCCTATATTTTTCTTCTTTTATGCAGGTCCATCAATTTTGTCCTCCATTATTCTATTCCTGAGATTTATAACATGTATTCTTTCTAAATACTCAACCTCTTTTGTTGTAGGTATAAGCTTCCCCTACTTTATTCTATCAAACCTAGTATTAGGAGGCTCACCTGAGGTTGATGCCTCTCCAAAGACTAAGGCTCTTTGCTCAAGATCATTGGTACATATCTCCATGTCCCTTTCAAATTTTTATTCTCTAATTTTATCCTCTTGAGTCCAACACACATTAATTCTAATATCTTCATCTTCAGATTCAACATTTAAATCAACATTGAAATGTAAACTTAGATAAATACCACAATCAACAAGGTTATGTGGTGCATCACAAGAAAAGAAATATAAATGATAATTTTATGCTATATTGTTAGATGGTATTGGGTTTGTAATAAAATCTAGATCTCTCTCTATTTGTTTCTTTTTTCAATTTCTATTTTGATTCCTGTTTCCCTCTCCATTTCCATTTTTATTCTAGTTTCTATTGAAATTCCTCCTAAAAGAAGGCATGTTATCTACCTGATGTCTATTATCACCGTATGAAGTTTTTGTAATGCTATCTTTACCTTTTTTTATCTTGTCCAACCTATTATTCAAAGTAGTAAACATCTCACTCAATTGATTAACTATTTTTTTCATAGGATCCTGACTATTTTCTTAGGGATAAATAACTCAACCTTCTTAGGCTTCCTTTTAGGTTGATTGAGCTCTAAAGAGTATGCTTTTATATTCCCACTATCAGTCATATTTCTCTCTATTTCAATAGCTCTTTTCATACATATATCAATGGTGGTTGCTTCTTGTTGTCTTAGCTCATAACTAAATGATCGTAGAGCCAAAATTACAGAGAAGAAAAATAGTTTTATTTTATTCAAATGCAGCAGAGAATTACTGTTACAACAGAATATTACAGTCATAGCAGAATATTACATAAGTCGCAGAAGAGTTGCGCCTTTACAAAATTTCTCAAATCTGGAAATACAAAAAAAAATATTATCGTTCCAACCATTTTCCAGCCCCTGTGCATGCCTTTGCTCTCCTTTTTAAAGGTTCTCAGGTGACGCTCCATTTCCAGTTGGTGGCCCTTCGTTTCCTCTTCCAGAACCTTTCGTTTCGCCTTCCCGTGTCGCTTCGTCGTCCAGGTATTCGAAACGTCTCCCTTTCCGACTCTTCGTCTTCGGCTTGTCTTTCGGGCGCGAAAATACGACATGTCGCGATATCGCGACATTTTTTCGCCTCTGGCTCTTTCTCTGTCTTTCATCGCGAAAATGCGACATGTCGCGATATCGCGACACTTTTCTGTCTCCGGCTCCTTCTCTGCCTTTTCGTCACGAAAATGCGACATGTCGCGATATCGCGACACTTTTCTATCTTCGGCTCCTTCTCTGCCTTTTCGTCGCGAAAATGCGACATGTCGCGATATCGCGACACTTTTCTGTCTCTGGCTCCTTCTCTGCCTTTTCGTCGCGATATCGCGACATGTCGCGATATCGCGACATTTTCCTTCCTCGCTGCCTTTCTTATCTTCAAGTCGCGATATCGTGACATGTCGCGATATCGCGACATTTGCCTTCGGATGCCTCCGCTTTTCTATTCTGGTCGCGATTTCGTGACATGTCGCGAAATCGTGACAATTTCTTTGGCATCTTCTCCCTCCTGCTTTTGGTCGTGATTTCGTGACATGTCACGAAATCATGACATTTTCATCGGCATCATCTTTCGGTTGCTTTTGGTCACGATTTCACGATGGTCGCGATTTCGTGACATGTCACGAAATCGTGACATTCTCATCGGTATCTTCCCCTGGCTGCTCCTGGTCGCGATTTCATGATGGTCGTGATTTCGTGACATGTCACGAAATCGTGACATTCTCATCGGTACCTTCTCTCGCCTGCTTCTGGTCACGATTTCGTGACATGTGAAATCGTGACATTTTCACCATGCTTATGCTCTTTCTTATTTTGGTCGCGATTTCGCGACATGTCGCGAAATCATGACATTTTTCCTCCGCACCTTCTCTCTCCTGGTTGAGTCATGAAAACACGACATGTCGCGATATCGCGACTCTTTTTCGATCGCGATATCGCGACACCAAGGCAAACACTTAGAAATATTTTTGTTGATGCAAGATTGCTCTGCTGCCACTGGATGCTCCTGCATCAGACATCCGAGGTAGATTGAGAAGTGATCCTCACTTCTGAACTGTTAGAGGGAGACCCAGGTGGTCAACCTCCATTTTAGACAACCAAGTTGCATCTTCTACCGGTCTGCCCTTCCACTTGACCAAATATTCAAAATACTATCTATTTCTGGTACTTCTACCTTCTCGAGTGTCCAGTATTTCCTCAATCTCATCTGTGGTTGGAGTAGACGCTGGAATACTCCACAACTCTGCGCTTGGTGTCTCACTACTATCCCCCTCATGGTATTTCACCAAATCTAAAATGTTAAAGACAGGTGATATGTTAAGCCCACTTGGCAATTCTACTTCATACGCATTGCTTGAATCCCGTTTTGCTAGGATTCTGCATGGTCCAAACTTCTTCATCTTTAGTTTGTTATAGGTTTTAGCAGGAAATCTTTCTTTTCTCGGATGGACCATCACTTCATCTCCCACTTCGAATTCCTTAAACCGCCGCTTCTGGTCTGCTTTCGTCTTATATTGCGTATTCATTTTAGCAATATGCTTCTTCACTTCTTCATGCAGGTTCTTCAGATGCTCTACAAAATCCTCAGCCTCGGCACTGCACTTTTCCCCTGTATTCAGCTTCCTTAACTCAGAAACATTTCTTGGACTGCTTCCATATATTATCTGAAATGGAGATTTGTTGGTACTCCTGTTGACAGAATTGTTATATGCAAACTCCGCCTACGGCAAAATCAGATCCCATCCTTTGGGCTTATCTCCTATCAAGCACCTCAATAGGTTACCCAAACTTCTGTTTACCACCTCTGTTTGCCCATCTGTCTGTGGGTGGTATGCTGAACTGAATTTCAAATCTGTCTTTAGTTTCTTCCACAGGGTTCTCCAGAAATACCCAACAAACTTGGTATCTCTGTCGAAAATGATACTCTTCGGTAGACCATGCAGTCGTACCACCTCTTTGAAAAACAAACCTGCAATATGAACTGCATCATTAGTTTTCTGACAAGGGATAAAATGTGCCATCTTTGAAAACCTGTCAACTACCACAAATATGGAATCATTTCCCCTCTGTGTCCTTGGTAGACCAAGAATGAAATCCATGCTGACATCTTCCCATGGTTTCTCCGGTACAGGTAATGGCTGATATAATCCGGTGTTCTGTCTCACACCTTTCGCCATCTGACAGACTCTACAGCTCTGCACAAATTTCTGCACATCTTGCTACAGTTGCGGCCAATAATAATTCTCGCTCACAAGGGCAATGGTCTTATCTCGACCAAAGTGCCCAGCCAATCCTCCACTGTGTTTTTCTTTGACTAGGTTTTCCCTCATGGAACTTCTTGGAATGCATAATTGGTTTCCTCTGAACAACATTCCATCTTGGATCAGAAAATCCAACCACTTGGTTCTGTCCAAGGTAACTGGTGCCAAGCAAGCCTTCCAGGCTTCTACAAAATCGGGATCTTCAGGGTACAAACCCTTCAATTCATCAAATCCCAACACTTCCACCTTCATTTCTGTCAGCAAACTCTGCCTTCTACTCAAGGCATCTGCAACTCTGTTGGACTTTCCACTCCTGTGCTTCAACACAAAGGAATAACTCTGCAGAAACTCAACCCACTTCAAGTGCCTCTGGTTCAGTTTTCCCTGGCTATTTATATACTGTAAGGCCTGATGATCAGTATATAACACAAACTCTTTTGGCGACAAATAATGTCTCCACTTCTTCAGGGCCTGAACTATAGCATAGAATTCTTGGTCATACACTGAATACTTCTTCCTGGCCTCATTGAGTTTCTCACTGAAGTAAGCAACAGGCTTGCCTTCTTGACTCAGCACAACTCCTATGGCACTGCCACTGGCATCACAGTCCACCTGAAATACCTTGTTAAAATCTGGAAGTGCTAAAATAGGTTGCTCAGTGACCTTCTTCTTCAACATATCAAAGCTCTTGTCTGCTCCTAGGGTCCACTTAAAGTCTTTCCTATCCCCTCTCATTGTTTTCGTAAGGGGTGCACAAATACTTGCTAAAATTTTTGATGAATTTCTTGTAAAAACTGGCTAGACCATGAAATGATCTCACTTCAAAAGTGCTTCTTGGAGTAGGCCATTCAATGATAGCCCTCACCTTTTCTGGGTCCATTTTTAGACCTTCAACTGAGATGACAAATCCCAGGTATACCAACTCCTTCTTCACAAAATTGCACTTCTTCAAGTTGATCAACAACTGTTCTTCCCTCAACTTCTCAAAAACCCTCCTGATATGCATCAGGTGCTCTTCCAGGGTTCTGCTGAATATCAAAATGTCATCCAAATAGACAATAACAGACTTGCCTAAAAACTCCTTCAGCACTTCATTCATCAACCGCATGAATGTGCTTGGTGCATTGGTTAGCCCAAATGGCATGACCAACCACTCATACAAACCTTCTCTGGTTTTGAAAGCGAGTTTTCCACTCATCTCCTTCTCTGATCCGAATCTGATGGTAGCCACTCTTCAGGTCAATCTTGGTGAAGTACTTGGCTCCACTCAAACAGTCCATAATATCATCCATCCTTGGTAATGGAAATCTATATTTTATGGTGATCTTGTTTATAGCTCGGGAGTCTGTACACATCCTCCACTCCCCATCCTTCTTTGGTGCTAGTACTGTAGGTACCGCACATGGACTCAAGCTTTCTCGAATCAGTCCCTTTTTCAACAACTCATGGACTTGCCTGCTCAGCTCCTCACTTTCCATAGGAGTCATTATGTGGGCTGCCTTGTTGGGTAAACTAGATCCAGGTACCAAATCAATATGGTGATTGATCTTCCTCATCGGTGGTAAACCCTCAGGCACATTATCTGATATGATGTCTGGAAATTCTTCTAACAGGTGTTCGGCCTCTGCTGGAACATCTGTGTACTATTCTTTCTTAACAGTAGGGATTAATGCATAACACATTGAATCCCTCTTCAGACCATCCAAAAATTGTCTTCCATCCACCAGGCAGATTCTGGCACTACTGCACACTTTCTCATCCACTTCCTTCAGTGGCTTCAATTTGTGACGTACTCCATCCTTCGTCAGAGAGTACGTATTTGCATGCCCATCATGCACTTGCACGTCTATCAAATTGCCATGGTCTTCCCAACAACAAATGGCAAGCATCCATCGGCAAAACATCACATAGGACCTCATCTTGATAATTCCCAATGTGAAATTTGACCAAGCACTGTTCACTGACAAGTGCTCTGTGGTCTTTCTGCAACCACGCAATCCGATATGGATGCGGGTGCTTCCTCTTTCCCAATTTCAACTTAGTAACCATCTCTTCTGAAACTAAGTTGTCTGTGCTACCATTATCAATGATAACATTGCAGACCTTCCCTGCACATTTGCACCTCGTGCGAAACAGACTCTTCCTCTGTTCTGGTTCTTTTTCGTCATTCAACAGTGCTCTTCTCATCATCAACACTTCTCCTCCTTCTGCTTCTTCAGAGTGTTCTGACTCTGCACCTTCATCTGCCACAGCAGCTCTGGCATGACCCTCAGGTCTCTTGTCCGTCCTTTCTTGGTGTTGAGGACACTCGTATGACCGATGTCCCTCTTCTCCACACTGGAAACAGGTTCCACGGAATACCCCTCTTCCATACCCACGTCCAGGTCTACCTCTTCCTCTCTGGTAGCCATTGTTCTGATCACGCGGGCGGTAGGTATTCTCCTTTTTCTGTTCCTGGGGTTTGCTTGTTTCACCAGTCTTCTTCTGGTCTCGGTAATTTCCTCCATCGGTTCTTCCACCACGATCCCTTCCTCTCTGTTTGCCTTCAAATCTTCGGTTCAGTTTCTCTTCAACCTTTAAGGCCAACTGATATGCATCTTCTATGGTGGTTATTCTGATCAAGCTGAGTTCTTCCTGGATGTTCATTCTCAATCCATTTATGTATCTGGCTACTTTCTCCTTATTAGCCCCTGAATGGCCAGTTCTGATGGAGATCTTGTAGAACTCTTCTGTATATTCTTGGACAGACTTGCCTGACTGTCTCAAACTCTGCATCCTCCTCAACAGATCCAACTCGTAATCTATGGGAATAAATTGTCTCTTCAATTTCTCCACCATTCGGTCCCATCTGGTTATCTTTTCTTTTCCATTTTTATTTCTTTCGAGTTGCACTCCTTTCCACCATAAACTAGCATGGCCTTTCAATTTTGTTTTTGCATACTTGATTCGGTCTGGATCTGCAACCTCCTCATACTCAAAGTATTCCTCCATATCGTTGATCCAATCAATCAACTCTTCTGGGTTGAGATTCCCAGAATATGTAGAGACATCAAACTTCGGCCTCTTCCCGGCCTGAGATAGGGCTTTAAGCAATCTAGCTTCAGAAGGATCCAATGCTTCTTCATCATCTGATGGACCATCAGTTTCCCAGGCTTCATCGTCACTATTGTCTTCTCCTTTTGGCTCGACCCCTTTTCGCAACTCTTCTTGCAGGGCTTGCACTTGCCTCTGCAATGCTCTGAAATCTTCTTCAGGCACCACATTTCTCCCATGACCACGATTTCTTTTTGGAGGCATTCTGCTCACTTCTCTCGCAAATCTCAAATGGTCCTGGTGCAAACTGCCTCACGTTCGATGATCTGTTTACACACTCAGAGACCTTCAATTCTCTCTTCTCAGAACCCTTCCACAGATCCTGGTGCAATCTACCTCACTCTCGATGATCTGCTCACACACTCAGGAACTCCTGCTCTGATACCACTTGATCGAGAGCCAAAATTACAGAGAAGAAAAATAGTTTTATTTTATTCAAATGCAACAGAGAATTACTGTTACAACAGAATATTACAGTCACAGCAGAATATTACAGAAGTCGTAGAAGAGTTGCACCTTTACAAAATTTCTCAAATCTGAAAATACAAAAAAATATTATCGTTCCAAAAATTTTCCAGCCCCTGTGCATGCCTTTGCTCTCCTTTTTAAAGGTTCTCAGGTGACGCTCCATTTCCAGCTGGTGGCCCTTCGTTTCCTCTTCCAGAACCTTTCGTTTCGCCTTCCCGTGTCGCTTCATCGTCCAGGTATTCGAAACGTCTCCCTTTTCGACTCTTCGTCTTCGGCTTGTCTTTCGGGCACGAAAATACGACATGTCATGATATCATGACATTTTTCTGCCTTTGGCTCTTTCTCTGTCTTTCATCACGAAAATGCGACATGTCACGATATCGTGACACTTTTCTGTCTCCGGCTCCTTCTCTGCCTTTTCGTCGTGAAAATGCGACATGTCGCGATATCGCGACACTTTTTATCTCTGGCTCCTTCTCTGCCTTTTCGTCGAAAATGCGACATGTCACGATATCGCGACACTTTTCTATCTCTGGCTCCTTCTCTGCCTTTTCGTCATGATATCGCGACATGTCACGATATCACGACATTTTCCTTCCTCGTTGCCTTTCTTATCTTCAAGTCGCGATATCGCGACATTTGCCTTCGGACGCCTCCGCTTTTCTGTTTCGGTCACGATTTCATGACATGTCATGAAATCATGACAATTTCTTTGGCATCTTCTCCCTCCTGCTGCTGGTCACGATTTCATGACATGTCATGAAATCATGACATTTTCATCGACATCATCTTTCGGTTGCTTTTGGTCATGATTTCACGGTCATGATTTCACGACATGTCACGAAATCGTGACATTCTCATCGGTATCTTCCCCTGGCTGCTCCTGGTCACGATTTCGTGACGGTCACGATTTTGCGACATGTCACGAAATCGTGACATTCTCATCGGTACCTTCTCTCACCTGCTTCTGGTCACGATTTCGTGACATGTCACGAAATCGTGACATTTTCACCGTGCTTCTGCTCTTTCTTGTTTTTGGTCGCGATTTCGCGACATGTCACGAAATCGTGACATTTTTGCCCCGCACCTTCTCTCTCCTGGCTGAGTCGCGAAAACGCGACATGTCGCGATATCGCGACTCTTTTTCGGTCGTGATATCGCGACACCAAGGCAAACACTTAGAAAAAATTTGTTGATGCAAGATTGCTCTACTGCCACCGGATGCTCCTGCATCACTAAAATATCCAAGGAAGGCATTCTTGTAAAAACAAATGGATTACTCATTATTTGGCCTTAGTGCTACCAGAATCTTGTTTCTAGTCTTAAAGAATCTCCTATTGAAATCTTCCACTAATTTATTTTTCTTCTTTTTCATGGTAGCTACTTTTGTCAACAAGGATTGTTCATTCTTCCTCTCTTTATATTTCCTAAGGAATATTTGCTCTATTTATTGAAAATTATGGATAGAACGAACTCCAAGATGGTTAAACCATTCTCAAAAATATTTCTCTAAAGTTTGAAAGATAAATCTAAGGATGACATCTTCATCATCTACCTCAAGACTATCCATGACATATAAAAAATCCCTAATATGATCTCCATTGGTAACAACATTATTTCCTTAGAATTTAGGCAAGTATTTATGAGCTTTACCAGGGAGAGGATTCAGATTTGTAGGTAAAACAAAATCTCTATATCTATTGGTTCTCCACTTATTGAGATTTTAGTTAGCATTGAAACTTTGATTAACATTGACATATTTATTTGCATTAGGAGCTATCATACTCACTATAGTTATTGGGTTTACAGTAGGAGCAAACTAATTTAAACCAAGACTAGAAACATGAATAATAGGAATTTGAATTGAATTTTTTTCATGAGATTTGAAGAATACCTCAGTATTTGGCACTCTAGCAAGCACTTCACCACTTCTTCTTGTAGATGCCAAATACAACTCCTCATTTATTTAAATTTTTAAAGTTTTGAGTTTATTCGGTGTTGCTAGTATAGGTGTGCAAAGAAAGAGAAATATCTTCAACAATACTCAGACCAAGATTTCTTAGCTTGATATTCACTCAAATCTCACAAATTTCACTCTAGGAAAGACTATGAGATATACAAACATAAAATAAAACTGAGTCTTCCCCAATAACTACACCAAAAATTATTGGCTAATTATTACTGCACAAAAATGGTTCATAAAATAAAAGACACGAGTCTTAGAAATACCGATAATGAGAATTCTAATCCTCAACAATGATGCCAAAAACTATTGGCTGACTGTTTGCTAGTAAAACGTTTCAAAATGTCGATGGGAAGTAAACTTCAAACAAATAACTTGCATATAGCACAAAAGTTCATTCCTCAATAATGGCACCAAAAACTGTTGGCTGACTGTTGCTGCACAAAAATAGTTCATAAAAGTAAAGACACAGGTCTTAGAAATCTCAACAATGAGAATTCTAATCCCCAGCAACGATGCCAAAAATTGTTGACTGACTATTTGTTGGTAAAAAATTTCAAAATATCGTTGGGAAGTAAACTTCAAAAAAATAACTTGCATATAGCATAAAATTTCATTCCTCGGCAATGATGCAAAAAACTATTGCAGGAAATTCCTACACCCTTATGATATTTGTCATGCTGCAAGACTTCCCTAATCCAATCAACACTGACTCTGGTGGATCCACCTCTTTGACTGGGGAAATATTATCCTAAGACTTTAGACATACTGATTAGGATAAGGAAACCCTATAGATGAGCCTATAATATTTCTCATATGCTCATGATCATCTATATTTACAAAAATGAAATAAAACTACAACATAAAAGTTGACCAAGCTTGAAAGTAACTCCCAACTAGTGCTTCAATTAGTAGACCGATGCCTTATCCATTGGGCAATTGTAGCCAAACTTAAAATATGATGAAGAGATAAGGGGGAGAAGATAAAACTAAGTCAACCACATTCATTCAAGTAATACAACAAAGGTGATTAAACATACCAGTGAAAGAATATGTCATTTACACATTCAAATGATGTAACATGTAAATAGGACAACACACAAAACTATACATAAAATTGATAAAAGGAGGAAGCAATATTATATTAGTCAATAGATCATTATAATGGGATCCTGATCAATATAACTAGATCTTATTAAGCAAATACAAATGAGTTCTCCATTCAAATGATGCAATAGAGAACTGTAACTCTTCATTCAAATGATGTAACAAAGAGCCTCCTAGCTTCCGACCTCAGCCACTAAAAATGATCTTAGTAAATTGGGTACCTCCTCAGCAAAAACTTGGACAATAATGAGGAAGAAAAAGGGGTGACTAGACAAGACATAGAAAGAAAAATACAATTGCTAAAGGAATTGAACTATGGTATACCTCTTGCAGAATTTTACTATGTAGAAACTTGATTTATTTTTTGTTGCAACAAATCTCTCATATAACTTACAAATTGGTTCTCATTCAAAGCTCTATGATGGTATGCAACTATAATTATTATTTATTAAAACTAGGTGATTGACCATAATAACTACAACTGCCTTCATATTTGATCTACAATATTGATTGTATCCATTGTGGTTTTTATTTATGGCTGGATAGTGGTCTAAACCGATTAAAAATACTTCAATATTTACCTGTTATATTTCCCTCAAAGTGGGAACCCAAATGGCTTGGCCCCTATCACTTCCTTTAGAATGTAGGCTATCATGCTTTTAAATTGTAAACACTAGATGGTATGGAATTTTCAATTCCTATCAATGGCCAGCATTAATAATTATATCATTCAGCATCGAGGGCTTGAGAAGCCTCACAAAAATAATGTTTGTTCTTTCTAGGTGATTAAGGTGTCATGTTTAGGTGATTAAAGTATTATTTTAGGTGATTAAGGTGTTAATTTAGGTGATTAGGCAAGTTTTTGAGTCATTGTGATCTGCTTGATATTATGAACATCTCAGGTGATTCATTGTCAAAAAGTATTTTCATCACCTATCCCAACGGGAGCCTATGTTGGATCCTTAAAATCCAACTTGAGTTTACCCATATTTTTTGAATTTTTGGTGTCTTGTGAGTTTTTGTCTTAGGTCTTTTTCAAAATTTGCAATAATCCCCTAGTCAGTCTCCTTTTAATATTTTTTTGGGTCTTTGTGAGTCCTTCCTTACCCTTCAATAGATTTTTTTATAAAGCTTATGTTGTCAAAATCAAGACTTATTTTGGTTTTTCTAAGGTATTTTGCCAATAAATGTTTGTCTTAAATAAGGTTTAATTAATTATTTTGACCTCCAAGGGTCTTAAATATTTAATTAAATATATATGGTTTAATTCAAATATATAATTAAATTTAATATTTAATTAAATTATAATTAAATATTTAATTAAATTTGATTATTTATTTAATTAAAATATTTAATCCTTTTTGTTTCCTGAGTTTTTCCATCTCTTCCAACCATCCTAAACCCCACCCCTCATGTTATAATATTTTAAAAAAATAAAAATATTAAAATGAAAAAGGGGGAGGGGGCACCACCTAACCCGCTCATCATCCCATTATCCCATCCCCCCACTCTATTTTCTAATTCCCCCATCCTCACAACCTATTCCCTACCACCCTTGCCCCCATCACGTACCTTCCCCTTTTAATCAAACCATCCCCCTTTCCCCCGATGGCAATATATATAGTAAATTAAAAATTAAAAAATCAATCCAACGGTGTGGGTGAGCGCATAGGTAATAGGGAGAATTGGTCCATAGATGCTATGTGGAGCCCTCCAAAGTAGAGAAAAATAAAAATTGAAATTAGTATGATGGTGTGCGTATAAGTAGGGGAGGCACTGAAATTAAAGCACTTTGACAAGATCATGACAAGAGGCAAAGGCGGGCATAGAAACTGAAGTAGTCAAAGTCTAACTAAAGAGATCAATAACATAGGTAAAATTGCCTAATCTAATGGTGTGGACTTAAGCAAGGGTAGCATGGATTTCCAAGTGCTTCAATGGGAGCATGACACATGGTAAAATATTATTGGCTTAGGTAGATCAACGACCTAGGAAAAAGCATGCGATCCAATGACATGGATACAAGTAGGGGTCTTTGAATGCTCCAATTAGGGAATGTCACATGGTGACAGGTTTGAGCATGTGTAGCATTCATGTTTAGTTTTATTTTTCCCATGGAGAGATGGGCAACCCCCAAACGAATTTTAAACAAGGGGCCGCCTCAAGGCGCCTCCCCTATGGGGCCATGTGATTTCATGGTGACGGTCCATGCACGACCTATGTGATAAAAAAATCAAGGGGGTGTGTTTTTTTTTTTTTATTATCAAGGTTTGTACCATGATTATAATGGCCAAAATTGGCCATGTAATTAAGGTCTAAAGTTTTAATTAAAACCTTTTGTATTTTTCTTTGTAAAAAAAAACAAAATTGAAAAAACAATATATATATATATATATATATAAGAAAAAATAAATTATTATTATTATTATTATTCAAAATTGTTTAATAAAATTTGTAACAACTAAATGCCTCAATTTTTTTATTATTATTTGATTATATTGGCTAAGGTTATCCATATAATCAAATAAACGACTGAAAATTAAAGTTATTTTTGGCCAAATTTGAGGGGAAATTGTAACATGCAATTATGAAGGTATTTTTAACCAGCTGAGACCACTACCAAACTACAAATGAGAACCACTACAAGAGCAATTAATAATATGAACCATCATCGAGGCAATTGCAGTTTTTGCAAGTATGGACCAAATTATCAAGCTATTTAAGAGAGTAGATGTAGTAGGAAAAGGGATCAAGTTTTTACATAGTAAAATTCTGCAAGAGGTATACCTGAGTGCCCTTCCCTTGTCAGTTGTATTTTTATTTTTGTTTCTTGTCTAGTCACCATATTTCTTCCCCATTATTATGTATGTTTTTTCTAAGAAAGTGCTCAATTTACTAAGATCATTTCTAGTGGTTGAGGTAGGAATCCAGGAGGCTCTTTGTTACATCATTTAAATGAAGAGTTGTAGTTCTCTATTGCATCATCTGAATGGAGAATTTATTATATTCACTTAGTAAGATATGGTTATCCCGATCATACTCCCATTGTAATGATCTATTGATTAATACAATCTTGCTTCCTCCTTTCAACACTTTGTGTGTAATTTTATTTGTTGTCCTATTTACATGTTATGCCATTTGAATGTGTAAATGGCATCTTATTTATGACATGTTTAATCACCTTTGTTGCATTATTTGAATGAATGTGGTTGGCTTAGTTTTATCATCTTCCTTTTATCTCCCTTCATTATATTTTAAGTCTGGCTACAATTTCCCAATGGATAAGGCACCAGTCTACTAATTGAAGCATTAGATAGGAGTTACTTTCAAGCTTGGTCAATTTTTATGTTGTAGTTTTATTTTATTTTTGCAAAGCTAGATGAGCATTAGCATTTGATAAACATTATAGTCTCACCTCCAGGGTTTCGTTATCCTACTCAATTTTTCTAGAGTATTGTGATAATATTTTCCTGAGTCGGAAAGGTGGATCCACCAGAGTCCATGGTGCTGATTGGATCAGGGAAGTTTTGTAGTGTGACAAAAGGTTGCAGGAATTTCCCCCAACAGGACCTTTTTTTGGATTTCATTTAGAAATTGATGGTCTTTTGAATATGCTTCAAAGGAGGTTGCCCCTTAGATAGGCTTGCAATTCTATAATGTGTTTTTATTTTTTGTAATATAATCTACTACATTTCTATTTTGTATTACAATATTGTTAATTTCAAGCTTATTTTTTGTTATTATTACAATATCATGTGGATGTGCTTTTATTTTACTGTAAGGTTCCTATTGTCCTCTCTAATTTTCCAATGGAAGAGAATTGAGATAATCATGCCCTGCATGGAGTGACTAGGGTCAATCTTGATACGATAAGGATTGGTTCAGTTGGGGGTCTTTAGGAGTTTTGTAGAAGGTTGACACCTTGTTATGATGTGATATTTAGGCACAATTATGAGCTTGGAGGAACAAGGGATATAAGAGAGAAAATGGAGAAAACAAAAAAAAAGGAAAAAAACCAAAACTAACAATGTGGTAATGTGTTAAAGATCAAATAAGATCTCCTTGTACAATAGACCTATATACTATGTGCCAACATGAACAATGTTCTCTCCTTGACATATATGATCCTAGATAAGAGTTACAAATATACACATGCATAAAATAGACAAGTCACAGTATGAGAACCATATAGGGCTACTTAAAGTAGACGTGTAGGCCTCCAATATATACACATGTAATAAATATTATAAACATAGGTAAATTTAAAGATAAACATACACAAAAGAGATGGGTTAGAGCATGAGAATCATAGATGGCTACCCAAAGTTGATGCGTAGACCTCTAGTATATATATATATATATATATATATGAAAATTATAGATATTATGCCTGGAGCGAGGGTTTGATTACCCATAATCTATTCAGAATTCTACTAACTATTGTATAGAGATAAATGAAAGGAAATTTTTTACAAACTTTCCAGTCCTTATTAAAGCTATCACTACTATTATCATAGGTACAATAGGGATAATTTCCCTCCAAAACATTTTAAGTGGATCTAGTAATTTTAGCTACCCCTTTTAGGGATCCTAAAAATTGAATGAGATATCCTTAGTCACAACAATTGTCAAATGTAGGACTATAGTTACCATACCTACCTTTAATGAATTTCTTGAGCTGCTCAACTGAGGTGATATTTGGTAGGTAGTCCTTATTCCTCCTAAATAATAGCACATTAATTTGCCTCACCTACCCTTCCTAGGGCTCTACACATTCTAGCTCATTCAAGAGATTTATATCTTTGAATTCTCTTTGCACTCAAGATATTTATATCTTTGAATTCTCTTTGCACCTCCAATCTCTTCAAAACCCAATGTATTCATATTCATTGTTTAGAACTTCCTACCACTAGACTTTGTCAAATTTTATAAAACTTGTGATATCGGGAGTTATTTGGGAGGAAAATTCCTTCTTTGTTAATTCTTTTATCATTACACCTTGTTAGAGATTTTCTCCCTTCCATTTTATATACTCCCAAAACTTCTAATTATCAGGACCTTTCCTAACTTTTTGATTTTAAATCATATTGTGTGCTCTTAGATTTTTGGCCTATTTCCTTTTTTTGAAACTTCTATATAATTGTGACTGCCTCTAATCAAAATTTTTGTTTCCCTTGGAAGTTTACTTTAAGAAAAAATTACTAGTGAAGAGTCACTAAGTTCCTAATAAGTGGTATCATAGTGCTTTCTAGGGTTGCATCCTACTGCAATGCAAATAATTCATGTCCTACCATTTCTCCTTATTAGGTATAATTTTTCATTATTTTTATTTTCCTTCTTATTACATTATAAATAATAATCAGGCCATTTTTTATTTTATTTTAATATTTTATAAGCCCTATGTTGAGGGTTTTAAAATATCATGGATGAGCTATCATGATTTGTTATGCTAGATTGCCCATAAAACCTCTAGTGAAGTGAGGAGTGATCAAACTTCAATACCCAAGCCTTAGATAGGAATCATTTATGGACTTCAGATCCCATGTAACTTTGGGTATATAGGGAGACCCCTTAGGTTTAGGATATACCTTTAGCCATAAGAAGTTTTTTGATTGTGTATCTATCCATAGTGCACCAAGCACAACACTTAGGAAGATTATCCTCTCATACTATAGGAGAGGCAAATAGCGCACTCAAGGGTGTGTGTGGAATCCTCCTTGAGTAGTGGCCTAAAATATTTGTCCAAACATTATTATTTTTCATTGTGGTATAATATAGGACTATGGACAGTACACACACATCAGCCTAGATAAGGAGACCACACCTATCAAATAATTGATTAAAATATAAATATTATTGATAAAAAATATACTTGTTTGGGGTTATTAATAGTTAGAAATAGTTTCAAATAGGTTAGTTGTTAGTAATGGTCAAAATAAAGTCTAGTAGGGTAGTTGTAAATAATAGTCAAGAATAGTGTTAGGCAAGGCAGTTGTTAGTAACAGTCAAAACAAAGTCTACCAAGATAGTTGTCAATGATAGTTAGAAATAGTGTTATATAAGGAAATTGTTAGTGATAGAAAAAATAGATTCTAACAAGGTAGTTGTTTGTAATAGACTAAATAGTGATAGATAAGGTAGATATTGGAGAACAAAGAAGAAAGCTATTTTCTAGGTGAAAAAAAATTTAAGAGAAAAATAGATGACACTTAAAAAAACTTTAGGGTGCTCAAAAAATATCATTTTAAGCCCTAGTCCATTGTGACCATCTTTTTTAATTGATAGTTTTGATATATAGCATCCAAACACTTTTTTTGGACCATTACTAAAAATAGTAACTAAACAAACAACACTTCTATCTTTAGAAAGGCAATTTGGGTGGTCCAAATCACAAGTCCATGGTAGAAGGAACTAAAGTAGCCATGAGGAAGATGAAGCAAAACCAATTGAGTAACCATATAGGCTAGCCAAGGAAAAATTTATTGCTCAATGATTTTCATCTAAATATCCATAGACTAAACCTCCATTTCCATCCAAAATCACATAAAATCTAAGAAATAAATCTCCAATAGTTAAGTGATTGACTAGGAAGAAAATGGATGCCAATAGAGCACAAGGATTATGTTATAATAGTGATGAGAAATATTCTTTAGGTAATAAATGTGTACAATAAAAATTGTATTTGCTAGATGTAGATGATTTTGTAATAAATGAAGTGCCTGAAGAGAAATAGAATAGGAGGAATAAGAGCACCAATATGAGGATGAAGTACAAGAATAACCACAACCATATATTTTAGTTCATGCACTTGCATGAATCTTGACCCCTAAAACTATGAAGGTAATGGGATTTTTCAAGGGATAATTAATTATAATTCTTATTAATTTAGGTAGCATGCATAATTCTATTGATCCTCGAGTAGCTAAGAAAGCAAACTGCTACATATATTATTTCAATTCTTTTGAATTCATGGTGCCAAATAGAGGAACATTACCTTGTAAAGGGAAATTTCAAGTATTAAGATGAAGTTAGGGGGTTATGAACTTAAAATTGATATATTTTCCCTTTTTTTAGGAGGATGCAATGTTGTTTTGGGGGCACAATAGCTTTGTACATTGGGAATAGTAGCTTGGATATTTGTCAAACTTTGGATGCAATTTACTCATAGTGGGATGCCATAGACTCTCTATGGCTCACTCATGAGATCCACTCAAGTTATCAATTCAAGTTGAATGGATAAATTATTAAAAATATCATCACATGGGGTAGTAGCCTAGTTGTTTGCAATCCATACAAACTACTGAAGTAGATGAACAACCAAGGTACTTGCAACTCCTTTTGAATAAAAATGATTCTATATTTGTGGAGCCTAAAGGGATTACCTCCATACCATTCCCATGATCATGCAATATACTTGGTACTAGGGAAATTACCACCTAACATCTGACCCTACAAATACCTCTATGCATGAAAATCTAAAATTGATAAGTTGGTCAAGAAAAAATATGGGTTATAGCAGTTTTGTGTAGACTTTCATGAACTCAATAAACTCACCATTATGGATCAATTTCCTCTTCCCTATGATTGATGAGTTTTTGAATGAGTTACATGGTGCTAAATTTTTTTCCAAGCTGGATCTTCACTCTAGATACCATCAGATAAGAATCAAGGACAAAGACATTCCAAAAACCACATTCAAGACTCATGAGGGTCATTATGAATTCTTGGTCATGCCTTTTGGCCTGCACCTTCCAAATTCTAGAACCTCATGAAAAATATATTTTTTCTATTCCTTTTCAAGTTTATTTTGGTCTCCTTCAATGACATTCTTATCTGCAATCACACTTGGAAAGAGCACCTATAACATCTAGACCAAACCTTGCAACTATTGTAGGACCATTAATTATTTTCCAAACAATACAAATGTTCCTTTGAAATGCAAGAGGTCAAATACTTGGGGAATATTATTTTGTAGGAGGGATTTAAGGTTGATCAGAATAAAATTGAAGCCATACAAAATTGGCCTAAGCCATAAACTCTCAAGGCACTTTTGGGATATTTGGGTCTCACTAGCTACTATCAATGATTTATCCAAGGTTATGGAAAAATAACATCCCCACTAATTACCATGTTAAAGAACTCATTTATGTGGAAACCTCCAATAGAAAAAGCTTTTGTAGATATCATAAAAGCCATGATTTTGATATTAGTGTTATCCACTCTTGGTTTTTCCAGACTATTTTACGTCATGGCATTAGTGTAGTCTTAATGCAAGAAGGATGACCCCTAGATCTTACTAGTAAGGCATTGTCAAGATTTTTTTTTCAAAAATTCACTTATGAAAAATAAATGGTGGTCATCCTCCATGTTTTTAATCATTGCTAACCTTATCTTGTTAGGATGCATATCTCTATTAAAATGGATCATCACAATTAGAAATATTTTTTGGAACAGAGGGTACCTACTCCAGTGCAACAAAAATGGGTTTCAAAAATTTTGGGGTATGATTATGATATTATTTACATGAAAATGAATGAGAACATTGTGGAAGATGCCCTATCACATCAGTTCAAGAATCAAAAAATACTTTGTGCCATCTCTTCCTCATTTTATGAGTGGGTCTCCCAACTTCAAGAAAGCTCCAAAGGGAACCCAAATCACACACCAGGTATTCATGGGATGGAAAACTATTAAGATACCAAGCTCACAGTATGGTTCCTAAAAATTTATCAATTTGTGAGGACATCATGAAGCAAATGCATGATTCACCTAAAATAGGCCATTTGGATTTTTTTAAGATATAAGAGTGAGCTAAATAGTCATTCTCTTAGCAAGAAATAAAAAATGACATCCAAACATTTGTAGTGGAGTGTAAGATTTGCAAATGGATTAAAGGATAAATGGTTCACACTCTGGGCACTCTACAAACTTCACCAATATCAAAAAATTTATGGACTAATACTTCCATGAATTTTACTAGACTTCCTAAATATAGGGGGGAAATAGTTATTATTGTGGTGGAGGACCATTTTTCAAAGTATGCTAATTTTTGTTCCCTTGTCCATATTTATTATGCCTCCATCATTGCTCAAATATTCATGGAATTCAGTTTCAAACTCCATGGTATGCCAAAATCCATTGTTTCTAACTGAGATCCTACTTTCACCAGTTGTTTTTAGCAAGAATAATTGAAACTATAGGTATTAAAACTAAGAATGAGATCAACCTACCATATTTAGATTGATGGGTAAACCAAAATTGCCAATAAATGCTTTGAAATCTACCTTCACTATTTTACTTTTGAGCATAATTTCAATATTGATCAACACCATTCAGAGTATAACTTTAATATAGGCAATATGGTCTTCCTTCAACTTCAACCATACAAGCAATCATCAATATAACTTTATACTCATTAAAATATTGTAGAAAGATTTTTTGGATCCTTCCAGATATTGCAGTAGATTGGACAAGTGGTCTATAAGCTCACATTACCACCTTCCAAAATCCATCTAGTCAAACATGTCTCTTGTCTCAAGAAGGTACTTGGAAACCACATTTAGGTCTAATAAACACTTTTGAAGTTGAATGATGAAGGTTCAGTCATCTTGAAACCTAATAATATTCTAGACTATAGAACCCACACTCTTTTTAACCACACCATCATTAAATTCTTGGTCCAATGACAAGGTTTATAATAGGAAGATGTCATATGGAAGTCTCTTTAGCAGTTTCAGCAATAATTTCCTTATCTCCAACTTTAAGGATAAAACTTTTTTGAAGGGGATGGGCATGTTAAAATTTCATTCTAATATTATATATAATTGTCTAGTCATATGGTACTTCAGGTACCTAGGCTTATGGGCCCATATGATGTAATTGTTATGTATTATAAAAATATGTTATTTAAAGATTTAATGGTTATTATTTAGGAGTTACTAGCTCGGGCCCCCACTTGCATGTGGATGGAAACCCTTGAGTGTTAGGATTAGGGAAGCTAAAGTCTTTAAAAGAACCAAGGGGCCAAGATAAGAAGATCTCATAGTTTGTTGTATTGAAGCTCTACTTCTAAGGAGGTTTCCTTTCCAAAGAGGCTTGTAATTTGTAATGTATTCTTGTTTTCTACAATATAATATATTGTATTTCTATTTCGTATTGTAATATTATTAATTTCAAGCTTATTTTATGTTATTATTGCAATATCATATGGATGTGATTTTTTTAACTGTAAGGTTCCTAAAAAAAACCATGGTCGTAATGAAACCTTTTAAACAATGGAGTCTATATTTCATTGGAAAAAATAATCCTCCATCTAGTGCTAGATAGGATTGTGTTCTTATCATCATAGATTATTTCACTAGGTGGGTTGAAATAGTTCTAGCAAATTTAGTAAATCACGAGACAATCATTCAACTACTAGAGAAAATTATCGTAAGGTATAGGATACCTTTGGTTGTGATGATAGACAATACCATAATATTTTTATTGATTAAGTTAATGTAGTTTGCACTTGAGTATGAGTTCATTCTAAATACCTCTTCTATTTCTTATCCTCGAGTAAAAATATATGGTTGAATATTGATAGGATCTTTTAAAAAATTCTCAAATACTAGATAGATTGTCATAATAATTTGAAGAAAGACTTATAGGAAAAATAGGGGAACTCACAAGACCTCACCAGGAATTTCACCCTATGGGTTGGTATTCAATAAAGAGTTAGTACTTATAGTAAATATTAAAAAAAAATTCACTCCAAATAATTCAACATTGCTCCAATTCAATCTAGGTTTAATTCCTTTTTATAGATAGAGGAAGATAATGAGAGAGACTTTACAATATTTATCTAGCATTAGAAAACCATCAAAATATGGTTTAATACAAGAACAAATAGTATGGAACTCAAAGAAAGAAATCTAGTGCTAAAGTGGAACAAAGATAGGCCAAGATAGGCTAGAACAAAAAGTTTTTATCCTTATGGATTTGGTCATCCTAGGTGGAAATATTTATAGGGTCTAATGCCTATGAATTGCTCATAATGGATGGGAGATGGTTTCCCATGTTGGAGAATGAAAAAATCATAAGCTCTAATTCCTATAAATTAGTAATAATGGACAAGATACTATTGAAGAATGGGCAACATTTGAGACCCCTCTAACTTCAAAAAAGGGTAAAACTATTTTAAATATGTATATAGTAAATATTTTTTTCTTTTCCTACCTCTCTTATTTTTTTATTTCTCTTTGTGTCAACAAATCCCTCCTATATCTAAGTTTCTTGAAAAGGAAATTTGGTTTACATTTATCTAAGGTGAAAAACAATAAAAAAAATGGAGCAAAAATCTATAAAAAAAACTCCTAATTCAAAGTGCCAATAATTTACTATCTTATCCAATGATAAATTGACCAAAATCAATGATCCACTAGCTATGTAGGATATGTAATGTCTACATAAGTAATAATTGTCGACCAAACCATAAAAAATATCCCCCAAGTTTCCAAATCAATGATTTTTCCAATTTAGAGCCCAAATATTCAATGAGGATGATGATATCATCCTAATGAAGGCAATATTTCATGTACCAAAGGGGTAAAAATTTTCCAACTCCAAAAGCTTCCAATTTACTAGATAAGACTTTGGCTCATCACCAAGGAAGAAATATTATAGAAATGTGATATAATGATAATATAAATAGTGATCATAGTGCATGGATGAAAATACATAGGAAGTATGAACAAATATCCTAATCCTTCGACATAATAAGCTAAGTTAAAGGTAAAATGACACATTATAATGATGTTGATATAATATATCCCAATCCATTGAATTTGTATAAGTACTTTGAGATGGAGTGAGGTCATGATGACCTTAGTATATAAACTATTGATTTATAACCATGGTGGGTGTACACTTCAAATTTATTTCACACACATGGGGTTGGACATAGAAAAATATATAAAACCCAAAAACCTCATGTAGAATGTTTAAATTTCGAAGTATTAAATCTCTCCTACAACATTGTGATTACATTCTTGCTATAAACCTCAAGAAAGATTACTTTTACAAATTATTTCCACATCTACCATAAGAAAACTTCAAAAAAATCCCATGTAATCATGGATATTAACACTTAAGTTGATAGATCACATGTAGGTATAGTAGTAAGAAACCCTAATATCTATCATTAATTTATTCAATACTATCATTTACCTTCCTTTATCACATCTTTGAGTGCAAGTAGAGCCTTTTACATCCACTACATATTTGTGAATCCTTCTCATTGTTGCATCATCCTACCTCGTTATTTTTGCTTCACTACCATTACTTCACTTGATTAACCTTAAAATTTCCATACCAATGGGTTGACCATGCTTGAAAAAACAACAATAAAATCCTAATCCCAAGTTATTTCTATTCATAGACTTGAAAATATATTCATTGACCTATGAATATAGTGACCAATCATCTTGATCACTTTGGCCAAATGTAAAGAAACAAATACTAATTTTAGACACCTTTCATTCATCGATTAGACTTTTGATTTGATGAAAACCAAAAAATACATAAGCAAAAGAAAATAGTAAGTTAATAAAATAATGAATCAATAACAAATCCCCTAATTTGGTGATAGAGACAAAAAATAACACTTGTTGAGACTTGTTAAACATTCTTAGTCACCTAATAAATCTAAACTACCAAATATTTCAACTATAGATCTTGCTACCATAGACCCCACCAAGGAAATAATTGAAGTGGATTTTGAGGACAAATTTGAAGAGACCCTTGAGAACCTACCAGAGGAGGCCACATAGCAAGAACAACCAAGCATCTCTAGTCAATAATAACCTCATTATTGCAATATTGAAATGAGCTATTGCTTTTATCCCTCATCATCCCAATAATAAAAAAGAGTGAAAGGATCCATAAAAGCATTCCAAACTATGTATGAATTGGTATATGAGGAGGATCTCAAATATTATCCGTGTGACTCTTAGGTGAAGTCCATTTGGTTCTATCAAATGAACCCCAATGACTCCTAGATCATGGCCAGGCTATGGACTTTAGAAGTAGGTTAAATTGTAATACATGTCTAGTATTATCCAAAGTTTGTGCAATGCATGCACTATCAAATATAATAAGAAATAAATGTAATCATCCCAAAACAATGAGATGCATCCCCAAATGTAATCACACCTACGTCCATTAGGGAAAATTATGCACATCTAATAAATCAACATAATATGGATTCTCTCATCCTAAAAGCCATAACTAAAATTCTTTGATAACAAGATCCAACAATATTAGGAAATTTTTGTGGTAATTAATCTAAAGAGTTTTTCAAAAGCAATGGGATTCTAATTGCCTCTCAAGATAGACACATTTAAGGATAAGGCGTAGTGAATCCCATTAGAAATAACTTTTGTAATAGAAATAAGGTTGGACATTGGAATGAAGGAAGGAGAAAGTGGGAAAGCTTTATGCAATTTGGGACATAACTTAGTACCCAAAAATATTAGTTTATGCTACATATATATCCAAGATGATGAACTCCAACTAGAGCATCTTTAAAACTCCAATGTTTTAAAATTTATTTCCTACTTTATATGGCTAATTTTGCACAAAAATAAGGATTGGTTCCTTGACCTTAACTTGAACTATAAGGGATAATATGAAAAGCCACTACCCATTTTGAGTGTATAGATATACTATGCAAGGTGGCAAAAAACTTATACTATAATCTCAACCTAGATTTATATGCACATATAATAAGAAGGATGTAATATGGACTTCTAATATTGTGGCTGGAGACAAGGGCACTTCTTTAGACTAAATGGAAATATAATAGTGACTTTTACTTAGGGAGATATTTATCTTTTGTAAGAGTATATAGGTATTCTCAAGAAGTGCATAGGTTTCTAACATTTATTCTAGATACTATTTTTGTATTAGAATTTATAAGGTAGCTAGACTTGGTAGAAAAAATATTTTGGAAGTGGTTATAAAAATACTAGCATTTTTACCATGAAATAAAGTACCTAATAGTGAACCCATTATGCAAGGACTGTACAAATCCAACTGTAAAGTGAATCAATAAATCTTACCTCTCAATGATGCATGAAAAATGGGTCTATGATGCTAATGATATGTTCATTGGTATATTAATCCAACAAGGAATTCCAACCATCTATGCCATGAACATTAGCTTAATATAGAATCTTAGAAGAAATTTAGTGAGGATAAGGCCATGAAAAAAGTTAGATTAAAATAAGGACTAGGATGATAGGTACAAGGTGCTAAAGGAAATCTCCTTCCTATGGTTTTGATTTTACAAGGGACTTTTGAAGGAAGGGGCAAGGGGAAAGAAATGAATCATGACTATGTCCTAATAGAAACATCAACCACCAAATTATAAGTTCCCTAATTGGTCTAAGATATAAATAGAACATAAAGAAATTTATAACTTAATCTATGATAAGGTATGATATAGGAAAATAGTCCATGGAAAGTTATTAAGGAATAGTTTTGTTGTAGATCTATCTCATAAATGATATGAGTATCATATTCATGAGACTCATAGAAAAAATAAATAGTATTAGTTACAGCTTCAAGACTCATCTCCTTAGGTGTCCACAAATCAAGATAATCTTATCATAATAAGTAAGGTAGTTAAGGAACTCATTAAGGTATCATAAAAAATATCACCATACATGATCAAGGAACCATGTGTCTTAACATAAATACAAATAGATAAGAGCTATAGTCTATGCCAACTCAAACCCCAAAAGTTGACCTAGAGGAAGGAGAAATTTAGGCTAAAAATAAAGTGATCATAACCATAAAAATAGAGAATAGAGGTAGCTAGGAACTGACTTAAAAAAAATTTATGGCTATTGATGAATGATTCAAAGTTGTAACAACCATCCCCACAAAATATGGTGTGGTACACATGATAGATGTCACTTTGAAGGATCTGTAGGATTTTGTAAGCATCCTATCCACCATCAACTATTCTTCTCAATATTCTTCTTTTATTAGTATCTCTCCTTTACGCTCTATATTTTTTTCTAAACTTCCCTCTTCTATTGGTTTTCCTTCTATTGCATCTCCATCAGCTTAAATACGTATAACTATTACTAGTATATAAAGGAGAAAAATTATATGGCATTTCGAAAAGGAGTTGTGGTTGATTCTTTATCATTGTATTCAAGTGTAGTCATTCCTTCAAAGCAAAAGAGACAATCCATATCTATCACATCTTGATCTGTATCACACTGAATGATAGAATTTACACTCAAGTTGGTGCTTATATAGCACAAATTACAAAAAAACTATCTTCTATATTGTAGCAATGGCTAAGTTCAGAAGATAGCAAACAAAAAATTCTAAAACAAACACATAACACTACACTTCTAACTAACAAAAAATGTGTTATCAAATATTACATTATTTGGTACATTGAGTATCATGAAGTACCATGGGGTACTATTGTAAATATTTAGTTTAGGGAGTGTGTTTAATATTTGTCTAAAGTATGTGTCAAAGTGAGAAGAGTGTTTGTGTGTGAAAGGTGTCAAGTGTGCAAGTGAAGAGTCATAGATGATAGGTGCCAAGTGTGGAAATTAAGAGTCATGTGAGATGTGTAAAAATATGTACGAGGTTATGTAATCATGAGAATATTTGTCATAATGTGAGGTGTGTGAAAGGTTGCATCTCTTGGGAGTTGGAGGAGAGCAATAGTTATAGGTATTGAGAGTTTCTATGTAAAGTTATATATCAGAGACAAATCTCCATGCTATGTAATATTTTGAATGTAAGAGAATGAAGTTTTTTTTAAGTAAATTAAACATTTGAAATCTGAATTGAAGTTTGAATTAATTGGAATTTGTGCCCAACTAAAATTTAAAAGTGAAATTATGGAATTGAAACATAGGAATATATAATAATAAACTTAATTTTGATTGTTTATGAATTGAAATAAAATGGGATTGATTATTCAAATTTGAATATTGATATTATTTTTGAAAATTGGGAGACATAAGAAAGAATTGCAATTTGAAAATTGAAATTTTTTTTAAAGTAATAATTTGAAGAAGAATATTATGAAATTGGGATTTAATTTGAAGGAATTTGATTATTAAGTTGGGAGCAACAAAGAAAATCTACAAATTGAAAGAGAAATTGCTTTGTGAAATTGATCATGGAAGAAATTATTCAAAATGCATTTTCAAAAGATAGTGAGGAGATGTTGGAAAAACTAAAATATTACACACAACATCTAATAGAGAATTTTTATGAACAAAAAGATATTCCAGTAAAATTGAAGAAGGGACCATATTTAATTCTCAAAGAAGCCAAAATTAAAAGTTTACAATATTTGACAATTATCTACATTCAAAGCTTTTTTGAAGCAAAATAAAATTCTAAAGATGCTATTATACTACCTATTGATATAGGTATGATAATATATATGGCATTGCTTATTTTTGAAATCTATAAAGACAAGAACCAAAGACAAGAAGAATTAGTTAAGAGTTTGAAAAACAAACCAGAAATGAAGGATATTAGTTGTGACACAAATGATTTATGGCATATGATAGCAAATAATCTTCTTCAAGAAACACATTTGGGTGTCAAAAAAAAATTTACAAACAATATGGATGAACAAGATGATATGTTGATGCATTCAACATATGTTAACTTCAATAAGGAGTCATTAGATTCAAATATTCATAGAATATATTATTGTGATGACTTACTTATAAGAATGATAGACATCAAGCCAGAAGAACATATTCAATGTCTAAACATAAAGGAATACTAGAGTTAGCATCAGGAGGATGAATATTGGATGAAGATAAAAGATAAATATTGAAGACTAAAAGTCTTCACACTAAATAATGTAATACAAGGGGTGTTAGCAGATATTACATTATTTGGTATGTTGAGTATCATGATGTACCATGGGATACTATTGTAAATATTTAGTTTAGGTAGTGTATTTAATATTTGTTTAAAGTATGAATTAAAGTGAGAAGAGTGTTTGTGTATGAAAGGTATCAAGTGTACAAGAATAAGTCAACTGTGCAAGTGAAAAGTCACTGATGATAGGTTTCAAGTGTGGAAGTAAATATTCATGTGATATGTTTCAAAATGTGAAGTAAGGGTTTATGTAATCATGAGAAGATTTGTTATAATTTGAGGCATGTGAAAGGTTGCATCTCCTGAGAGTTAGAGGAGAGAAATAGTCAAGAGTATTCAATAATTTCTATGTAAAGTTATATATTGGAGACAAATTTGTATGCTATATAATATTTTGAATGTAATAGAATGAAGTTTGTATTAAGAGAAGTGTTATTTTATGCAATATTTTTTTTTTTGAAAAAATTAAAACTTGTATTAAAACAAAAACCAGATACAAGCGGGAGAGAACACATCCCGAGCCAGAGCCAAGAGCAACACAAAAAGGTCAGCGCATAAAGGCAACACTAGCAGCCACAAGGCACAGAGAATGGACGGCGCGAAAAGGCGACATGTCGCGAAAACGCGACATGTCACGAAATCGTGACAGGCAAACCCGTCACGGCCACTTCGGCGCCAACAGTCGCGATAACGCGACATGTCGCGAAATCGCGATAGGAAGGGCCCTCGACAGCCAACCACAGAAAGCGTCGCGAAAGCGCGACAAAAACACTAAACAGCAGTCATGCCGCAAAAGGGTTGCGATATCACGACAAAAAACCAACCAATCGTAAAAGAGCCAAACATGCCGCGAAATTGTGACAAAAAATCCAAGCTGCATCCACTTAGTCAACCTGTTGCAAAAACGCGCCACCATACCACCTTTGAACAGCATCTTCAAGAGAGGCCCAATATCGCTAGCAAAGCCCAGCAAAAGCCACGACAGCGCTACATGGCGCGATATCGCGCAAGAAATTCGCCAAAGGCCAGGAAGGCACAACCTGTCGTGAAATCGTGACAAAAACCAACTCGTTGCCGCGACAGCGCTACAGGTCGCGATATCGCGACAATTTTCCACCCGGCCGCCTAAGTGCCAAACGTGTCGTGAAATCGCGATAGGAAAACCATGCAGCTTCCAAATCTCAAACTTGTCACAAAAAAGCGATGAAAAATTTACTTTGCTATTCAACTTCATGAAGGGAACGAGAGCGCGGCAAGAACGCCAATCGAACGAAGAAATCGGGACCTGTCGCGGTATCGCGACATGTCGCGGTATCACGACACGCGATATTGTGACATGTCGCGATGTCGTGACAGAAACCCACCAGAGGCCGCGGAGGCTCAACCTATCACGATATCACGACAGCAACCAGCTAGAGGCCGCGACAGCACTACATGTTGCGATATCACGACAAAAAGGACCCTTAGCAAAAAAAACTTTGCACATTATTTCAAAAATTGTTCAAGGCCTTGTCTGATCTCGGCATCCTCCACAGACATATTGCTATGCAGATGCATCCCAACCTCTCTCTCAGCACCCATCTTAGCAAGGAAATCAACCGCTTTATTGAGAGATCTACTAGCATAAACAGGTATCACATCCTCAACTTCCTTCCAAAGCTCTAAAATTTGGGAAACCAAAATCCTCAACCTCCAAGCTTTTAAGGCAAAGTTCCTCATGCAATCAAGAGCACCAACCAGGATTTGGGAATCAGACTCAATGATTATCTTTCTGTGACCATGTTTGACGACCTAGATGGAGGCAGATTTAATAGCATTACCTCAGCTTCATTGTTTGTAGCATATCCCAGACCTTGCAATTCCCAATAGAGCACAGTCCCAGCATGATCACGGCAGATAACTCCACTACTAGCATTACCCGGATTACCTTTTGCAGCTCCATCAGTATTGATTTTGACCCAGCCTTCTGGGGGAGGTTTCCAATAGCTTCTTACCTATCTCTCAAGATCAGCAACTCTCCCTTTCAAAGGCTTAGAAGCTGGCTGATTTTCCTCCTCAGCATAGATGGCAACGGTTTCCACAACTTTGCTCCAGATGACCTGCCAAATCCCATCCATCGAAGAGAAGGTTTCACGGAAAATACGAGCATTTCTTTCCAACCACACCTGCCACCAAATAAAAAGGAAACCGAGCTCCCAGCCAGTACGAAGAGCTTTAGATATAAATCTACCTCTCTTCCAGCTTTCCCATAAATTGGTCCGGGACAAGTCTCCAAGCGCCTGAAGTTTAAAGTGGGAGAACCAACGATGCCAAATCTGCTGAGTGAAAGGACAATCAAACAGAAGATGATCCACAGTTTCCTCATTCCTATAACACAAAACACACTGGGAAGGGCCAATGATGCCTCTAATTCTAAGGTTGTCAAAGGTCAAGATACCATTATGCATCAGCTGCCAAGCAAAGAAGTTCACTTTCAGCCAGCCCTTGGGATGCCAAATATTCCTCCATTCATGAACTGGAAAAGAGTGTGGGGGGGCTCAGGAAGGATCGAAGCATAGCCCTCCTTCACAGAATAAACCCCAAGGTTCCCAAAGCCCCAGGCAATCTCATCCTCCTCATCTCTCCCAGTAAGAAACCTTTCTGCCAAAAATTTTTCCAGAGTTGGAGCCTACTCCGGAGGTATTGGAATAGGCCATTCACCCAGCCGCTTAAACTTTTGAACCTTATACTCCCCCAATTGGCTGGTATTGAAGTAGCTCTCAATATTAATCCAACCCTTATCTTCAAGAGCTGATTTTAACGGATGCAAATCAGGAAACACAGCAAGGATAGGAGGATGCTGATCCCAGGAATCAGACCAAAACCGGGCCTTCTCCCCTCTCCCAACTTTCCAGAACAATTGATCTTTGATAATGCGAGATCCAAGCTTGAGCGCCTGCCACACAAGAGATCCATTACCCTCCAAAGGATAGCGGCCCAAGTTGTTGGGATGAACAAGACCCAAGTATTTACTAGAGAGGATTCTGCTGCATAGGGACGAAGGCTGGGAAATCCACCTCCAATACAATTTCCCAGCCAATTATTTTATGCAATATTGGTGTTGTGATTGTGAGATATTATTTGTGAGTGGTTTTAAGATTTTGGGAAATCAGACCTATGATATCTTTGGGTCCATTTCCTAACATATATAGCTAGTAAAAATATGCTAACTAAAGCTTAAATTAGGATATTTTTAAAAAATAAACTAACAACCTAAGCTAACAAATAACAACTATGAAGTTTCACACATGAAGCTTTATTGGCACAATCCTAGGATAAATAATATAAGCCTAAAAATAATTAATTACATAAAGAGATATCCTCATCATACCTCCCCACAATAGAAGCATTGGACTCCAATGCTTTTACAATAAAAGTATAAGGGTGAGATATAAAAAATGGGTTGCATATCCCACTTTCTAGATAAAACTCAAAACTAATTAGAAGCTAAAACTTAGGTATTGCTAGTCCTAGCAAGTACACCACAATGAAAAAATCCATTGGGATCTCTTAATGGAGATCTAAGTTCAATTCATGGAAAGAGTGGCCCCTGATATACCCCCACTTTTCAAACTCTTTAAAAAAACTTAGGTATTGCTGGGATAACTTCTATAGATCCATTATATGCCTCAACAATTTTGAGTATGCCATGAGATATCATTTCTAAAATATAATGCTTGGAAAAAATTCCATCTCCAACATTGGAATGTGGAGGAACTTCACAAGGACCCATGGCTTGCTACTGTTGTCACTAATTCTTCTATAAAATTATAATCCATGAGGATGAAGGAGGTTGCAAGTGTTGGATAGAGGAAGACACCTATGCAAGATATTTTGGAATGGACTTGGTTGCATAAGAAAATAAATCAATGTTATGAATAGGATGAATAGGAAGAGATTTAGGAGGTGAAGTATTGATATGCTCTTTGTAAGGAGGAGGTACAATGATCGATGTTGTATCTTATAAATGTGGCCTAAAAAATATTAGGGTAACCTTTTGTGGTTAATTGGTAAGGAGTAGAACTATGGTGTTTTTGATGTAGTGGATAACAATTTTTTTATTCTCATGACGCAAAACGTAGGTATTGTGATAAGAATTATATAGAGCCTTCATATCATATTGTTAGGTTTTACCAAGGAGTGATCCATAATAGTCCATTGGCATCACATTAAAAGTGGCTTGATCCATAAAATTCAAGCCAAAGGTAAAGGACACTATGCAAGTATGTGTGATGTGGAACCGTTATCCTGCCATCCAAGTCAGTATGGATGAGTATGTGGTTCTAGTGGTAGTTGCAACTTGTCAATAATGGATCTTGAAATTAGGTTTTTCTATGAGTCATTTCAATTATATAGTCAACTAAGAAATCATGAGTGAGGTAAGCTCTCATGACGAACAAATTATCATGATAATATTCATACAAATTGTTGGCAATTTTGGGTACTTTGGGTACATTGCTTTTGCTCAAGTGTATAAGTTGTCATTGATGTCAAAAGGCATTTTTGTGTTGATATCAAAAAGAGTGTGATGTCAAAAATATCTTCAAAAAGCTTCATATCGTTAAAGGTTTTTTATTAAAACCATGGTGACAAGGTTAAAGGTTTTTCTTAAAACCATTTGGACTCATTAAGGGTTTTTATTAAAACCAAGCTTAACTTAATGCAAAGGTTTTTGCTTCTTGAAAAACCTTGAAGGTCCATGTTTATTATTAATAATTAAATTAACTCAAACCTTTGACAAAGGTCTAAGTTTAATTTATTATTAATAAAATAATAATTATTATTATTTTAATTATTATTAAAGGGTCTTTTAACCCTTAAGCGACGTAGAAAAAGTTTTCTTTCGTCGACATGTTGCCATCGTTGGAGGAGCGCCGACGTCAAACAGTTAAGGAGAATTGGCTATATAAGTGGGGATGATTTTCTAAAGTAAGTGCACCACCGATTAATTGGAGTCTTCAATTTGTGTTTGCTCTGTATCATTCGAATAGCGCTTGGTGTCTTCGATTTGTGTTTGCTCTGTATCATTCGAATAGCACTTGGTGTCTTCAATTTGCATTTGCTTTGTATCATTCGAATAGCGCTTGGTGTCTTTGATTTGTGCTTGCTTTGTGTCTTCAAATCTCCAATTGACATCTTTGAAATCGTGCTTGATCTGTGTCTTGGAAACTATGCTTGGCATACTCGAATTTGAGCTTGGGCTGCATCCTTACCTTTTTGCTTGACGTTAGTGGATTTGCAATTGCACCTGAACTGTTTTTTTCTAGACTGTGTTGTGAGATGATTAATGCAAGCATTCAATAACTTATGTTTTGGACAGTGCTAGGAAAATGAATACGTTTTCCATATCCTATGATCAAGTGAAAATAAAACAAAGGATAGTTTAATATTTCTTTGTCGGGCACTTATGCTCCAACGACGATGGAGTTTGAGTAAAGGAGCTCGCTAGGCAGAGATACAGGTTTCGAATCATGTCGAGTGCATTTTTCCTTTTGTTGCAATGCACGAAGGAAAGCGGCTATGATTGGGCTATGTAAGTAGAGGAGAATGCGCTTTAGCCCTTATAGTGGTGGCTCCTCATTTCTCCTAAGGTTGGAGAACTAAGTATTGCCAAGGTAAATCTTTTTATTGTTGACTTGGGATATTTGAGTTGATTTGATCAAGAATTATTGATGGAAGTATAAGGTTAAGTTGTAATCTTTGTTTTGACATTGTTATTATTAATGCTTGATGCTTATGTGGAGTAATAAGGTGTAAAGAGATTTTACTTTGTATGTATATTATAATTTTTGTGGTTAATATTAAGTTGGAGTAATAAGGTGTTATTTTGGATCTTTATTATTGTATAGTTGCTAACTCTAATTGGTGGTAAATTGAGAGTTAATGTTGTGACAGTTTTTGAGTTCTCCTTCTTCATCAAAGTAAAGGTATGGGCACATTCTTCCATGGTTGTTATTAATTGATGGTTTTTTGAAAATAAGTGTGGAGGGAAAAGGATTTCTATTTGTTTCCTTTTCTTGTGATGATTGGTTGAATGCTTCAAGGTTGATGTTGAGTTGAATGGTGTTGGTTGACTAAACTTTGTTTGATGAGCATTGTTGTTGAAACCCTAATTGGTTGTGGAAAGAACATGAGTATCATTGTTATATGAGATATTGCATGGTTGGCAATTGTTGGGTTGTGTTTCATGTTCTTGAGAAAAGCATACTACATCTATCTTATTCTGTTGAGATTGAGATTTAGTTGAGATTGATACTGGGAGTTAAGTATAGAACATATTGAGTCTCTAACAATTCTCTTTATGCTTCTATGAGGTTGATGAATCACATTGGGTCTCTAACAATTCTCTTTGTGGGTTCATGCTAAGCAAGTTTTTCTTGGTGAGCTTGCTGAGGTTTTGGACAGGTTTCGGTGGGGACTTGTGAGCAGGTTTTGGACAGGTTTCGGTGGGGACTTGTGAGCAGGTTTTGGACAGGTTTCGATGGGGACTTGTGAGCAGATTTGGATAGGTCCTAGCAGAGGACTTGTGAGCTGATTTTTAGAGTTCTATCAAAGAACTTGAGGACAGAGGTGCATTGGTTCTTTGAGAAGAACCTGAGGACAGATTTGGCAAGTCTTTGAGAAGGCTTGTGTGCAGAGGATTGATTTGTTCAAGTGTTGGACAGATCTGACAGACAGAGGAAGAATTGTACTAGACCAACTGACTGTGTTTGGTACAGGTTGCTAAGCTGTTGTGGACATGATCATAGAAGGCAGAGGTCTCTTAGGCTAAGCATTGAGGATAGGAGGTCTTCGGTGGAAAGGAGTTCCACGTGCTGGCAAGAGGTAGAGGTAGTTGATCTTCTGAGGGATCATTTCCAGAGCAGAGGGGAAGGTATCTCCTTTGAGCAGAGGCTCATAAATTTAGATATGGAGGAAGGTATCTCCTTTGAGCAGAGGCTCATAAATTCAGATTGGGAGAAGGTATCTCCTTTGGGCCGAGGCTCATAAACATTGTAATTGGGAAGGTTTCCCAAAGAACTTTGAGATAACTTTTAGAGAAAATTTTTGTGGACGTAGCCTGAGCTTTCTGGGTGAACCATGTTAAAATTGGTGTCACTTTGTGGATGATATTGTGCTTTGTTTTGATATTGCTTTGGGTATATTGCTTTACTGCTTTGAAGTATAAAGGAAAAAATAAAAAGAGGTCTTATACTGTTCACCCCCCCCTCTCAGTATAAGCTTGTGTTCTTCACAATGGTAAGACATAAATGTGACATTACTAAGTTTATCCTTGAGCTCATCATATACCTTGTCTTCATCTAGAATATCAATGGGAACATGTGGTTCCTCATCTTGATATTTTATAATTATATTATTTTTCTTCCTAAAACATTCAGATTTTGTATGCCCTCTCTTATTACAATAAGTACAATTTTTTTTCTATCAAATTAAGGAGAAGTTTTTTAAGAAGGATAAAAATAAGAAGAAGAGGAAGAAGAAGAAGACTAAAAAATCTTGTTTGCTTTAAATATTGAGAACCTCTCAATTGAGCAACATGTTTTTCTTCCATGAGTTGTGCACAATTATAAGAAACATATTATGTGGCAAGGTGACTATAATTAAACTCCCCAATACAAATTATCTTGTAAGCCACTATTGAACTTGATGATGAGCATGGGACCTACATCTACCACACCAAGTAGAATTTAAAAGCTGATGAATTGAAAAATATAGTGCTACATAGACATATTATTATTTTGTTGCAATCAAAACCATTTGACAATGATATCCTACTCATAATTGGAAGGATAAAATATTTTCTTCAAGGCCTTAATGAGGTATTCCCAAGTGTTAAGTGGGTTTTAGATTCCCTATCCATCACCAAAAATTTTTATAACCCAAAAACTTTTAGTTTTGCAAAAGGAAAATGCTTCTCATTAGGAATTTGGGTATAGGAGAACAATGTATCCATATCAAATATCCAAATACCAAATATGTTTGGATCTCTACAGACATCATACAATTTGACCTCACACTTATCCTTACAGTGAAGGTCATTATTGTAAATTTTTACATCACTTGGGACATTTTGAACACTTATGTCATTGACCTTATTGGCTAGAAAACTTAGTACATGGGTTCACTAAACCACAATTTCAACCAATTTTGTGGTCATGGATGAATGAGTGAAATACTTATGCAATTACATAATTATGCCTAAATTGATCAAAAGATTGACAAATGGTTTACAAAAATTATGGCCTATTACAAGTACTTACAAGGAATTAATGTTTCTCTATGTTGTATAGAAAAAGGTGGCATACAACTTAGGAAGGTACGAAATTATAAATTAATTAATTGAACTAATTGAATTAATATTTTTTAAAGTATTAAATTAATTAGAATAATTAACTTAACACTTTACATATTTATAGCTTAGAAAATATTATTGCCAATTGTCATAAGTCAACAAGATACTCAATGGAAAATTTCTAGCACCTACTTTCAATGAACATCATCTGGATTTTAGCATCATGGGCCATGCCACATGTCGTCTAAGCTAGGCAAACACCAACCACTATGGACCATGCCATGTGGAATTTCCAATGTTATTTTCAACTGCATTGTTGAACACCTATATTTCCATACAAGTTGGTACGTGCTAAAATATGTTGTCCTTCAAGCTATACATCCCTTTGAGTTCTGTGTCCCTTTTGAACTGTGCCATTTGCATCGATTGGTCTGGTCGACTTAATATGCCATGACCTATTTGACTTCTTGGACCATTTACAAAAAGGAAGAATTTTAATATTCCATGGTCTATTGGACTACTTGGACCATTTGCAAAATGAAATAACCCATGCTATAAGAACACTTCATTGGGAACCATCCTCTCTGGAAGAATCTCACACTAATGTGTTGTCATTGAAAACAGACATCGCATGAGTTGCTACTTTGTTATAATTTTGAGATGATAAAGGTAACACTTCAAGGGAGCTTGATTTCTTAGAATTACTCCTCTCAAATGTTCACAATTCTTCTCAAACAGACATTAATGACTCTTTTCAAACAAATGTGTAATTTTAACACTTTGTTGATTTAAAAACACTACAAATTTGATGAAGAATAATATTGTACACCTCTCTTCTCTTTAGCTTAGGTTCCTAGGCTTATATTATTTTTTATATTTTCAATAATATTATGTACATTTGAGAATATTATTCTCACATTATGATTCTATATTATTAGGTGTATCTTTATATACTTGGGTTATTTTAGTTAATTTCACGTAGGCAGCAAATCCACCTCCTAGAAGAAGAAAAAGTAATCCATGGATTTGCACATTTTTGTTGAATTTTGCTCAGTTTTGATTAAAGTGTACAAATGTTAAATCATACAGCAACGATAAAAACGTACAAGGTTGCACATGTATAATGTGAAATGAAATAAAATGAAGTTGGAATGTGCATTTGGGGTTAATTTGATAAAATTTGAACTAGACCTTAATAAACCTTGTAAAAAGAATTGTTTTGAAAATATGTTGGGAATGGTAGTTGTAAATGATGTAATGATTTAGAAACCACTTTCGAATGGTCTGGGAATGCATTATATAGCCCTATTATTCATTGTTTGGTTTTTAATTATGGTTCACTATTGTTCATTCATGCTCATTAATTGTCTACTGTTGCAATATCAATATAGAATTCATGAAGTCTGGATTGTGAAGTGGAATTGTTGTTCAATGAGTGATAATTTTCTGAATGATAAAATACTATTGATAATCTGAATATGACAACTATTTTCCTCAATTCCTTTTCCTTTTGAATTCCCCCATGCATTCTAGTTGTTGTAGGTTGTGTAGTTAATGTTTAGCACATAACTTGGCAGGTATATGGATGGAATTGCATTGTGAATGATCATGCTTACTCTACAGACTTGGTGTGAAGCATGGAGTGGATTATAATATGATTTGAAGTCGTATTTTTATTTACAATATTTGTATGATTTTTGGAATCATCCATGGTAAATATAATTCATTGCTAATGAATTAGGGTTTGCATGTTATGGAGAATTGGAGCAATTGATGCTTAGATCCTTCCCAAAATCTATCTTGGAAGAATTGGTTGTATCAAGTGATAGATCTAGAATATTATTGCAGCAATATTTTGTACAAACCATACAATATTTTCTACAAAATTATACAAACTGTTGTTTTACCCTATTTGGTAATTAATGCTGCAACACAATTCTACCAAATAAGGAATTAATACTAGTTTGAGGAAATCGATTACAAAACTGATTGATTTGACTTACAAAAATTATTCCAATTATTTGGATGTGTACCAAATCATACGATGTATAGGGTTGTATTATTTGTATCATACAACTATGTAATTTGGTGATCGTACAAGTTGTTTTGGCAAGTTGGACTAGTGTATGATGGAGATTGTACAGGCTATACGATTTGTACAAGTTGGGTTTTGAGATCTTGGGAATAATTTCCATAGCTTATAAACTACTTTCCCATCATGAATACTACACCTCTCAAGATATATTATCTAGTATTTGTTAATTTTTCTAAGTTGAGTGATGTACATCTTGGAAGCATCATTATGTTATAGCATATGTAGCCTTTATTGAAGATTTTGTGGATTGTTAGTTTCATGTCAATTCAACATATATAATTCCCATAAATACCTTGCATATGAATAAACAACCAATTGTAATTTTTCCCACATCAATGATATCAGAGTGTAAATGAGATTCACTGGGAACTATGAGTTGAGTTTTCTACTGTGTGTGTAAAGTCATATTGTAACTTTGTTGAGATTTGAGTGGTACCTCATGAGGGTTCAATTGGAAATTTAATATCCAACTATACCTCAAATAATTATTTCAAATAAGGGCTCTTAAATTTAAAACTCCTTGCTCCATTTTTCTGACTCCTTTTTTAACAACAGAGACATCAACCTCACTTGTTATTTTGGTAGAATCTTTTGGAGAATGAAAATTTTAGCATGCTCTTTCTATGAGTTCTAAGATTTTATTTGAGTATGTTTGATTCCTTTTTGGAATGATTTATGGTTTATTTGAAAAATAATCAATACCTATATGCAGAGTCTTTTTTGAGTTGAGATGTCTTACTTTATTTGAACTAAAGCTGAGAGATCAAGTAAATTAAGTTGTTTGCTATAGAAATATTAGACTCACTAGAAGTTTTTCATTTTGGAAGGCTCCAACTCATCAATTAGAATATTTAATTAGATTAATCCTTGAGATTAGTCATCACATTTTGGTTATTTTTTTACTATTTCAAGCATTGTCTTTTTTATGACTATAATGGCACCTTTAGGCAACTTGATCATCACTTTTTGATGACTATAAATCATTGTATTTTTGTGACTAGAGCTCTCAAACCTTGGTAACACAGAGCTAGTTGCATTCTAGATATGATAGGATCATCATAATTGAGCCAATGCACTTTTAGGTAATGCCAATTTGTCATATTTTGACAATGTAAACATCGCCTTTAGATGATATTGGATCTCATCGCCTCTCAACAATATGAACTTTTAGCCCTAGCAATGTGAGAGATTGCTTTTTGATGACCCTTAGACCCCAATTATGCATAAGGTTAGTTTTTATGATGTGCAAGGTCGCTTCTCGATGACCCTCACACCTCAATGATGTGGACCATCACTTTCTAGTGACATGGGTTGTTTTCTTTCAACAAAGCAATGGCAAGAAAATCAAGCTTGTGCTTTTATTTTGGTAATATGACCCTAACTCGAGCATTGATTTATGTTTTCTAATTCATGCAAATTGAAAACTTGCTAGAAAGATATGAACCTTTTTTTCTCCTTATAGAGGATTGTCAAAGATTTCTATTGCAGCCACTAGAAATTAAAGTCATCAAATAATTATTTAAGGTGGCACCTTAGAAGATTTACTAAAAATTTAATTAATTATTTAAAACTAGTTAATTCAATTTCTTTTTTAATAATTGATTAGTTTGATTTAATTAAATTCTAAATTCGTTAATAAATTTCTTTTGATTAATTAATTTTAAAATAATATTAATTAAATCACTTAATTAAATAATTATTTTGAGAAAAATAATTAATTAGTTTATTTAATTAATTATTTTACAAAGGAAATTCAAATTCACACAATTTTTTGTTAGTTTTCCCTTTTGTATATATCTAAAGAGCCAAAATAAGTGATTAAATTGTAATTTAGACTATCATTGTTGCTTTGTATCAAGTTGGTCTAAAATCTCCCTGTTGTGGCTGATCCACAACGTACCCCAAAATTGGGGACCCACCTTTTTTGCATGCTTTCCAAGAAGACCGAAGTGGCCCATATGCTAAAGATCAAAGAAAAAAGCAAAACACCACAAGGAGAAAAAGTGTCGCGATATCGCGACATGTTGCATTTTCGCGGTCCAAAGCAAAGGGAGAGGCCAAAAGAGAAAAAGTGTCGAGATATCGCGACATGTTGACCATCGCGGCCAAAAGAGAAAAAGTGGCATGATATTGTGACATGTTGCACCATCGCGGCCAAAATAGAAAAGTGTCGCGATATCGCTACATGTTGCACCATCGCGGCCAAAATAGAAAAAGTGTCGCGATATCGTGACATGTTGCACCATCACGGCCAAAAGAGAAAAGTGTCACGATATCACGACATGTTGCACCGTCGCGGCCAAAATAGAAAAAGTGTCGCGATATCGCGACATGTTGCACTGTCGCGGCCAAAAGAGAAAAAGTGTCGCGATATCGCGACATGTTGCAGTTTCGCGACCAAAGAGAAAAAGTGTCGCGATATCACGACATGTTGCACTGTCGCGGCCAAAAGAGAAAAAGTGTCGCGATATCGCGACATGTTGCATCGTCACGGCCCAAAGCAAAGGAAAAGAGAAGAAAGAAAACTATCGTGATATCACGACATGTTGCATTTTCATGACCAAACGAGAAAAGCAAGAAGAAAGAAAAGTGTCGCGATATCATGACATGTTGCATTTTCGTGGCCAAAGACAAAAAGTGTCGCGATATCGCGACATGTTGCATTTTTGCGGCCAAAAGGAAAAAGTGTCGCGATATCATGACATGTTGCATTTTCACGGCTAAAAGCAACAAAAGATAGCAAGGAGGCAAAAGTGTCGCGATATCGCGACATGTTCCATTTTCGCCAAGGTAACAAACCTGCATAGTGACGTGGACATAAGGACAAAATCCAATGAAGAAGACAAAGCGTTACATAAGGAATCTTTAATGATTTGAAATAATTTAAGATGGTTGTTACACACGGAGGGAAACGGACGCAAGCCCATGTGGAGAAAACGTAGCGAAGGGCCACAAAATGGAAACCAAAGCACACGCATACAAGGGAAGGTGAAACGAACAGTCAAGGAAGGTGAAACGAACAGCCATCGAAAAACGAAGTGAACCATCATGGAAGGAGAAAGAATTGTTTTTTAGAAGTTTAAATACGCCATTCAAAGAGGCCAGAAAGGGTCAGAAATTGTTGCGAGCAGAGTTGCAAATTTGAAGGCGAGATTGCCATTATGGACCTGTTTGAGTCGTTTTTTCTTCCATTGACTGGTTTGGGAAGACCAAAAATTTTGCTATTGTAAAATGACACATTTTTAATGCAGAAGTTTTTAGAAATTTGCATCTTGTGGGCAAGAAAGGAGATTCTCTTTGCATGCTATGGATTTAATGTCTATTTCTTTTCTCTCTTTCAGATTTCGAGTTTGTAGATGGAGTTAATGCAAGTTTACTTGGTTGCTTCATGTGAATGCTTGAACTTGAAATTTATTTTAAACCCTAGGAACCAGCACTTAGTCTATGGGGATTGTGCTTGTTTTGCAAGTCCAATAGGTTAGGTTGCGTGCAGGGAGACCTCACATCTTCGGTTTTGTTGAAATAGGATAGCATCATACTGAATGCATTTTATTTTCAGTTTTCTGCTTTTCATTTTCATTTTTCTGCATTTTATTTTTTCCAGAAATTTTAACTTATTTTTAGGCATTAAAATAAACATTTAAAAAAATTTCAAACTCCAAAAAAAAAAAATGAACAATCACCAAATTTTCATGGTGAAATAAACCAATATTGCCCCTTGTTTACAGTTACTTGCAATCACTAAGGTGTTCCAAGCATTTAAATTGAATATTTTTATTTGAGATTACTAATACACATATGCAAATGCTAATACAATGGAGACCTTGGAGAAGTTGTTTATTTAACTTCTTTGCAAGAGGGGATTTGGAACCCAAATCCTAAAGGAGAGTGTACTTTCATAATTGGGTGAAAATACCACTCAATAGATTGGCGCTAGAAGGAGGTCCTGAATTGTTTTATTTTAAAGTGATTCAAATGCTATAGGGATTTAAATTTTCAATATTTCATGCCCTATTGATTATTATCTTTAGCCCTCTTTTAACAATACACTTTGTAGTGTTAAAAGGAGGACACGAATTGCTATGCATTGCTCTAACGCTTTTTGATTGTTCATACAGGAATAATGTTTTTTTATTTTGATTTAAAAAAAAAAAAAATTGACTAACGAGGTTGTCTCCATGCAATTACTTTCATTTGATTTTAATAGATACATATCTTGGTTGATGCTGACATGATTATTCATACGTTACATGTTTGATATTTTCTAGTCATTTCATGCTTATTTGTAAGGAATTATTTTGTCTAAAAATGTATTTGTTGTCGGTATTATGCTCTTCACCTGCGTGTACTGCGATCTTGTGAATCAAAAAGCCTACAACACTAGGAGTATGCTCTTCACTTATGCATATGTGATCTGGTTAATCAAAAACTAATTTACATTTTTAGAATATTACTTTGTCATGGTTCCTTCTTTCATTCACAACTAACAAATTGATTTTGAAGTTATTCTTTGAATTTCATTAATTGCAAGATTTTCTGTGTCGCAAGTTTTCTTTGAGGTATTGAGAGTTTTGTCAGGTTTTGTAGGGTAGTTTCATTTACAAGCTAGACCCACCGCATCGCATCGCAACTAGGTCCAATACAACCGAGGAAACCATATTCCAAAGCCTCTCACTCGCTCATAGGAATCCAAGGAATAAAGTCGAGCAGTTCGGGCATGGATCCCGAGGCACGTGGCAGCTGAGGTTTGACCTACAGGGCATGGTTCCCGAGGCGGGCATAGTTTTCAAGGCAGACGTAGTAGTCGAGGAGGATCAGATTGGCTCAGATCTCAATGTGGATCGTTGATCAAGGTGACACGTGGCAGCACGAGGACGCGACACATGGCGATAGCAGAGCAGACGAGCAATGCGCGGATCGAGGCAGCTGGCAGCAACGTGGCAGCGGGTGGTTTGTCGAGGTCAATAGCTAAAATTTTGCCATGTGGCGAACGGTGATTCGGCATTGAATGACATGGCATCGAGGCAGTCAGTGATTGGTCAAAGCGGCAGTACAGATCGGTTGAGGATCGACTGCCCGAAGGCAGTCGAACACTACTGTGTGAGCTAAGGGTTAAAAACCCTTTCGCGTCCATCGTCGGACGCATGTGGGATAATCCCACGACAATTTTTTTTTTTTTTTAAATTCGCCCGCTATCGATATAAAACCATCCGCACTCCCTTCCATTTTCGTCCGAAGCGATTGGCGTGACGGTCAAGCTGTTTGTTGGCTGTGAGGAGGTCCGGGGGTCAAAGCCCGCCGTGCGCGCTGTGAAGGAGGTAAAATTTTTAATTTTTTTTTTTTTACGCCGCCGCCCAAGGTATTATAAGGAAGTCGCGTCTTCCTTGCTCACGGAGGAGCCGTGTAGACGAGCGGCTAAGGCGCTCGCTTCGCCGACAGCAAGTCGCGTGTTCAAATCGCGGACCCAACAAAAAAAAAGGTTTTTTTATAAAGTTTTTTATTATTTTAATAATGTTTTATTTAATTTTTTAAATTATAGTTTTTAAATTTTTTTTTAACTATAATTAAAAATTAAAAAAACATTATTTATAAAACTTTATAAAGTTTTTTTTTTTTTTAAACCTTTGATATTGCTGGAAAAGAAAATTGGAAAACAGTTTTTCATGGTAAATTATTTTCCTCAAACTGATGTGCAATGTTAGATGATCCGATCTGAAGGGTGCTATCATGCACTTCTCTCTCTTTTGAAGAGAGAACCGCCAGAATCCTTTGATGCAAGGGTTCATCGATCAGGGCTTCATACTGTGTTTTGTCAGTTGGAGAATCAGGTGATTGCTCACCTGAGAAAGCCGGATTCAGGATACGAGGCAGATTCAGAAGACAATATTTTTGGACAGAGAATTGAAGAGTCCGAGACCGTGCAATTTGTTTCGGACGTACAATCTGGTGCCAGTTATACACCAGGTGTACCAACAGCTGAATTGAGTGAGGGCTATACACCACACTCTCCTGAGCCTGAATCTGAACCAGCGGAAGTAGAAGAAGAGGAAGCGAAAGAAGAAGAAGAGGAAGAAGAAGCAACAGAAGAAGAAGAAGAAGAAGCAGTAGCAGCAAAAGAAGATCCTGCAGAGCCTGAAATCATTGTCATCAACAGCAGTTCTGAAGCGGAATTTGAATGTACTAAAAAGGCAAGATTTTATTTAAATCATTAAATCATTATGTACTGCTTTGTATTTCCAGTTTGCCTCAATAAAAGTACTTGTTTGCTTCGAATAAAGGTTGTTTTTTATTCTCGCAATGGTACAAACACTAGTCTACCAATCCCCGAATTTAATGGTAGTGACTATGAATACTGGTCTATAAAAATGAAGACTTTGTTGATAGGAAAAGGTCTTTGGGGTGTAGTTGAAGAAGGTTATACAGAACCAACTGCTGCTGAATGGGAAGCATTTTCTAATGCTGATAAAAAGACAAGAAAAGAAGCACAAAATAATAATGCTTTTGCCCTATATCACATTCATGCTGCCTTAGATAAGAGTATCTTCCCTAGGGTTGCATCTTATGTAATTGCACAAGATGCCTGGAATGCCCTCAAAGAAAGCTATCGAGGTAGTGACCAAGTGAAGCAAGTAAAACTGCAAACCTTGAAGCGAGATTTTAAGAATTTCAAGATGCAAGAGAATGAAAGAGTCGGTGATTACTGTGTGAGAGTGAAAGCAGTAGTCGACAAAATGGTCACACTAGGGGAGGATATTAAGCCAGATATGATTGTGAAGAAAGTGTTGAGAACACTTCTTCCAAAATGGAATTCTGTTGGAATAATTATTGAAGAATCCAAAGACTTAACCACATTGTCTTTTGATGCATTAACTGGTTCTCTTCTCTCACATGAAGAGAGGTTACAGGAAACTGCTACCACCAGCTATGGAGGAGATGAGAAAGCTTTTGCCACACATGAAGGAAGAGGTAGAGGCTGTGGCAGAGGTCAACAAAGAGGCAGAGGCAGGAATAATCAAAGAGGGGGACCTCCTAACAGAGGAGGATCATCCAACAGAGGTGGAAATCGAGAATAGAGGAGGACAACGAACAATATAGAGGGAAATAATCCGGCAAAGGAAAAGGAGGAGACAAATCAAAGCAAGTTTGCTACAATTGTGGCAAACCTGACCATTATGCTCGAGATTGTTGGTCAAAGACTTCGCAAGGAAGCAGCAGCAACCAGAGCAGTCGGTTTGGGAATTTTGGAGAAGAGGAAGAGTCCTCAAATCTCTTTCTTTCTTATGGCCAGACAGAGTAAAATATGAATGATACATGGATTTTGGACACTGGGTGTTCAAATCACATGAGTGGCAAAGAAGAACTCTTTGCTAAGTTAGACTCCTCATACAAATCCAACATCCGATTGGGAGATGACAAGTCATTGGCAGTTGAAGGCATTGGAGCCATGGAGGTTCCAACAAAAGAAGGCATAAAGCAAGTAAGTGATATCTATTACACACCTCATCTTCAACACAATCTTCTAAGTGTTGGTCAAATGCTTGAAAAGAATTATAAGTTGATTTTTGATGAGGGTAAATGCACCATTTTTGACAAGAATAATAGTAATAGAATCATTACACAAGTGCCAATGTCGAAGAATAGATTATTCCCTTTTAAGTGTGGCCAGCCAGGAGGAAATAAGTTAGCAAATGTTGCAATTACCAATCCAAGTGTCCTGTGGCACTTGAGATATGGTCACTTGAATTCAGCAAGTTTGAAATTGCTAACTTCACAAGCAATGGTGACTGGACATCCCAAAGTTCAAGACAGTAAGGAAGTCTGTGAAGGGTGTGCCTTGGGCAAGCATGCCAGATCGAAATTTCCTCATGGACAAGCATGGAGGGCCAGCTATCCTCTTCAGTTGGTACATTTAGACATCTGTGGTCCGATGCAGACCAAGGTTTGTAGTTTTACCTGCTTCACTTGGTCACTACCTCGATAGCTTTCTTTGAGGGCATTCCAGGCATCTTGTGCAATTACATAAGATGCAACCCTAGGGAAGATACTCTTATCTAAGGCAGCATGAATGTGATATAGGGCAAAAGCATTATTCTTTTGTGCTTCTTTTCTTGTCTTTTTATCAGCATTAGAAAATCCTGCCCATTCAGCAGTAGTTGGTTCTGTATAACCTTCTTCAACTACATCCCAAAGACCTTTTCCTATCAACAAAGTCTTCATTTTTATAGACCAGTATTCATAGTCACTACCATTAAATTCAGGGATTGGTAGACTAGTGTTTGCAGCCATTGCAGAATAAAAAACAACCTTTATTCGAAGCAAACAAGTACTTTTATTGAGGCAAACTGGAAATACAAAGCAGTACAGAATGATTTAATGATTTAAATCAAATCTCGCCTTTTTAGTACATTCAAATTCTGCTTCAGAACTGCTGTTGATGACAATGATTTCAGGCTCTGCAAGATCTTCTTCTGCTGCTGCTGCTGCTTCTTCTTTTGTTGCTTCTTCTTCCTCTTCTTCTTCTTCCTCTTCCTCTTCTTCTGCTTTCGCTGGTTCAGATTCAGGCTCAGGAGAGTGTGGTGTATAGCCCTCACTCAATTCAGCTGTTGGTACACCTGGTGTATAACTGGCACCAGATTGTACGTCCGAAACAAATTGCACGGTCTCGAACTCTTCAATTCTTTGTCCGAAAATATTGTCTTCTGAATCTGCCTCGTATCCTGAATCCGGCTTTCTCAGGTGAGCAATCACCTGATTCTCCAACTGACAAAACACAGTATGAAGCCCTGATCGATGAACCCTTGCATCAAAGGATTCTGGTGTTTCTCTCTTCAAAAGAGAGAGAAGTGCATGATAGCACCCTTCAGATCGGATCATCTAACATTGCACATCAGTTTGAGGAAAATAATTTACCATGAAAAACTGTTTTCCAATTTTCTTTTCCAGCAATATCAAAGGTTTTTTTTTTTTTTTAACTTTATAAAGTTTTATAAATAATGTTTTTTTTAATTTTTAATTATAGTTTAAAAAAAAATTTAAAAACTATAATTTAAAAAATTAAATAAAACATTATTAAAATAATAAAAAACTTTATAAAAAAACCTTTTTTTTTGTTGGGTCCGCGATTTGAACACGCGACTTGCTGTCGACGAAGCGAGCACCTTAGCCGCTCGTCTACACAGCTCCTCCATGAGCAAGGAAGACGCAGCTTCCTTATAATACCTTGGGCGGTGGCATAAACAAAAAAAAATTAAAAATTTTACCTCCTTCACAGCGCGCACGGCGGGCTTTGACCCCCGGACCTCCTCACAGCCAACAAACAGCTTGACCGTCACGCCAATCGCTTCGGACGAAAATGGAAGGGAGTGCGGATGGTTTTATATCGACGACGGGAAAATTTAAAAAAAAAAAAAATTGCCGTGGGATTATCCCACATGCGTCCGACGATGGACGCGAAAGGGTTTGTAATGTAAAGCAAATATCATATAGCTCCCAAAAATATATGTACACAAGGGTACATATGATATAATAAGGGCATTGACTGTCATCATTCTAAGTTACCCCATGTCTCGAATACATAGTCCCATCACCCCAAGGAATCCTATATACATCCTATGGTTGACATGATGGCTATAATAATAAATTTAATATAATACAAATTACAAGTACAATGTTATAAAATTAGCCCCTACACACCTCTAATTGTGTGTCAACCAACTTTGCTATGGTCTGAGAGGTGTGAGTTTAGGAGTGTCACATTAATAACATCCTATATCCTGCTAACACTTCTTAGACCTATGCCAAGTCAAGTTATATCTACATCACCTACTATTATAATACCCTTAGCTCGCACAGTAGTGTTCGACTGCCTTCGGGCAGTCGATCCTCAACCGCTCTGTACTGCCGCTTTGACCAATCACTGACTACCTCGATGCCACATCATTCAATGTCGAATTGTAGTTCGCCATGTGGCAAAATTTTAGCTTCCGACCTCGACAAACCACCTGCTGCCACGTTGCTGCCAGTTGCCTCGATCTGTGTGTTGCTCGTCTGCTCTGCTGTCGCCATGTGTCGCGTCCTCGTGCCTCCGCGTGTCACCTTGATCAGCGATCCACCTCGGGATCTGAGCCAATCCGATCCTCCTCGACTACTGCGTCTGCCTCAAAAACTATGCTTGCCTCAGGAATCGTGCCCTATAGGTCAAACCTTGGCTATCGCGTGCCTCGAGATCCATGCCCAAACTGGCACACTCTGGCTCTGATACCAGATGTCGAATTCAGTCAAACAAACAGCCAGTTACGCAGTCAATCAAACATGCAAAGGAGAAAATAAAATATTATTTATTTAAAGCACCATCTAACTCTCAACATAATGAATATCAAATATTATATAGAGAAGGTGGGAAAGAAGTCGGTGGGAAAGAAGTCGGAGGGATAAGGTGGGTGGTTGGAGAGATAGAGGGGAGAAGTCGGCGAAGGAGGGATAAGGGGAGAAGAGGAAATGGAGGGATAAGGGAGTTATGAAACGTGGAGGAAAAAGGAGAGGGAATATAGGAGGGAGTTAGGGTAGAAATTGCCGACAAAGAAATTGTCGACAACCATAGGAAGTGGAGTGTTCACACTTAGGCTTAGGAAAGGGATTTTTCTAAGCCTCTTTAGGTGAACCCCTGTTCACACTTGCAACACGCACCCATTCCAATTCAACCAATCACAGCCATTCCCCCCATTCCTTCATTTTTGCAAAATAGTCAACAAACTATGCAAGGAGCTAGTCCAATTAATTCTCAGGCTATAGTTCCTTTCCCCAATCCAATTTTGATTCAAAGTGTGAATCCTTACGTATATCAAGTGGCTCAAAATCCAACTCAAATGTTAAGTCAAGATCTCACTAATTACTCAAACCCTACTGGAACTAGCAATAACATAGCTCAACCAAAAGAGATTTATTCAGAAGTTGAAGAACTCAAAAATATAGTTCACAAATTGAGTAATGATTTGGTTCACAAACAGAAGTATGAATGCCATGCCCCTCACCCAAATTGAAATTTCAACAATAGAGGGAGACAGTGGAATACAAAGCCAAACAATGGGGGTGTGCCTTCCCCTATTAATAATCAGATAGATACTTCTGTAGGACCAAGTCACTCTAGTTCCATTCTTAATATTTCTAATTTTACGTGGGAAAAGGGGTGTAGATTGCATAATACAAAGGAGCATAATGAAAGGAATTGTCCCGAAATTGCTAGGTATACCCATTGTCTCCAAGCTCAAGTGGATGATTTGGAACTTGTGCCAAATGAGGGTCCACCCCAACATCAACAAGGAGAGGACAACATTTTGGTGGTGGAAACTCTATACTGTCAAGAGAGTGAGAATGAGGAAGAAGAGGATGAGATATTGGAACAGGAAGTGCAGGCTTTTAGAGAATTTAGAAAGGGGAACCATGGATACCACTTGAGGAGTAAGCCCAAAACCCCTAAAACATCCTCAACTCCTCCAAACAATTCCATTCTTCCTCCCGATGCTAAGGTTGATAATAATCCCCCTCCTCCATCTAGAAGAGAAACGTCTAAGGACACACAAAAAACATTGAAACCTGAGAAGTCAATTTATGACATAGTGGAGGATTTAAGGAAGTCCAAGTCTAGCCTTTCATTTTTAGAGGCGGCTAGGTTGCCTGGCCAAAAGGAAGCATTGATAAAGGCTTTGGGTTTACCTAGTCAAATGTAGGAAGGAACGGAAGTTGAATCTCACCTGGTTTTACGAAAGGAAAGATGAGATGTCCCTCCTTTTTTATTGACTGTGAGAATTGCTGGCAAAAATTTGCACAATTGTTTGGTGGACACAGGTGCCACAAGTAACCTCATGCCTGCAAAAATTTATCAAATGCTAGGCCTAGATCCTGTTTCTGCTAAATGCAAGGTTTTGCAATTGGATCAGTCCGAGGTAAATGTGGTAGGGACCCTCTACGATGTTAATATCCAACTCAATTCTGAACCTAGGGTCCAATAGGTAGTTGATATTTTGGTTGTCAATATCCCAAGTTGATATGGAATGCTACTTGCTAGGGATTGGATGAAAAGTTTGAATGGTTATTTCTCCACTGATTGCTCGCACATGTGGATACCCTGGAGAGGGATTGTTAATCAAATTAGAGTGGAAAATGAGCCAAGGCTTAAGGAAATCATCACAGAATTCAACAAGCCAAATGAAGTTCAATTTTATGAACTTTAGTTAGGAGTCTATGCTTTTGATGCTGAAAGAGCTACCGAAGAACCTCAAAAAGAAACAGTTTCTTGTAGCTCTTCTGAAGAAGATAATCTAGTGTGGTTACTCAAGTTTGATGTATCTAAGACAAAACAAGGGGCAGGAGCTGGAGTTGAACTCACTTGTTCGAGAAGTAAACCATTTTTTGTTGCCTATAGATTGAAATTTCCTTGCACTAAAAATGTGGCAGAATATGAAGCTCTTATCTTTGGATTACAATTGGCTTTGAGCAAGAAGGCTAAGTGTTTGAAAGTATTGGGAGATTCATAGTTTGTTGTCAAACAAGTTAAAGGACAATATACCTGTCGCGATAAGAGATTGAGCCTTTATAGAACTAGGGTGAGGGACCTCATTGAGGAATTTGATGCTTTTAATATATCCCTTATTTCTAGGAAAGGAAAGCGTATATCTGATTCTCTGGCGGTCGCTGCAGGCATGCTAAATCCAGTTAACACAAAAAAATGCAAGAATTTTTCCATTGAGTTGGTCCCTTGCCCATCGATACCTAATAATGTCAGAAACTTGCAAGTTTTTGAGAATGATAGACACATTTTCAAATTTGTCACCAATTCAGGTATTTTTGAGAACCAAGTGATTGATGAAGATCAAAGGTGGCAAGAAGAAACAGAAGGAGAAAGCGAAGCTACATTTCAATCCAACAAGATACCTAAGAACATCATTTCATTAGAGAAGATGTTTGATATGGGATATAAAGCTAGAAAAGGAAAAAGGGTTCCACCTCCTAAAGATGCTTGTGACTCGATCAATATAGGTAGTGTGGATAATCCGCGTGAAGTGTATATTGCAAAGGCATGTACGGCTGATGAGAGGGAAAATATAATACGTACACTAAAGTATTACATGGATTGCATTGCTTGGAGTTACAATGAGTTGAAAACGTATGATCAAAATGTTATTATGCATACCATCCCTCTAAAACCAGATTCCAAACCCTTCAGAAAAAGACGACCTGTTAACCCATTACTTGAGCCCTTGATAGAGAAAGAGGTCAAACGATTGTTGGACGCAAAGATAATTTTTCCCGTCAGGCACTCAACTTGGGTCGCTAATCTTGTTTCGATGAGAAAGAAGAATGGGGAGATAAGGCTATGCATAGATTTTAGAAATCTCAAAAAAGCCTCACAAAATGATAATTACCCATTGCCATCAATTGATGAAATCTTGCAAACGATGAATGGGTCTGAAATGATGTCTTTTCTCGATGGATATTTCGGATACAATCAGATTCTTATTCATCCCAATGACAGGATGAATACGGCCTTCACAACCAAATGGGGAACATTTTCCTATAGAAGAATGCCTTTCGGATTATTAAATGCAGGCGCAACATTTCAATGTGCCATGGATTATGCGTTCAAAGGGCTCATAGGTAAATGTATCATTGTGTATGTGGATGACATTCCTGTGTTTTCAAAGAAAAGAGAAGACCATGTGAAATATTTGAGGAAAGTTCTCCAAAGGTGTAAAGAGCATGAAATTTCTTTGAATCCCAAAAAATGCATCTTTGGAGTGACAAAAGGAAGATTGCTTGGCCATATCATTTCAAAAGAAGGTATCTCCATTGATCCGGAAAGGATAGAAGCTATCCAAAACTTGCCTCTCCCAGGTAGCAAAAAGGAATTGAGATCTTTCTTTGGGAAAATCAATTTCATGAGGAAGTTTATTTCTGGCTTCACTGAGATAGCTAAACCACTGAATGAGATGCTCAAAAAGGATGTGAATGTCAAATGGAACGAAGAAAGTAGGGTTGCCTTTCAAAGCATCAAGGATGCTATTTCTAGAGCCCCTGTCCTTATAAGTCCAAATTATTCTAAGCCTTTCTTTATTTATTCTTTCGCATCTGAACACTCTTTTGCGAGTGTCTTGACTCATAAAGGTGAAGATAACACAAAAAATCCCATAGATTTTCTAAGCACTCCTTTGAAGGATGCTCAATTGAGATATTCCATCCTCGACAAGCAAATGTATGCACTTTTCAAAACAGTAAAAAAGTTTAGACATTACATTGTGCATAGTAGGGTCTTTGCCATTGTGCCTGACCTGCTGTCAAAACCATGTTTGTGCAAAATGAGCTAGGTGAGAGAAGAGGTAAATGGATTTCTACCATTCAAGAATTTGACCTTGAAATTCAACCCATGAAATTAGTTCATGGACAAGGACTTGTGAAAACAATTGTTGAGAACAATCCCCAAGTCACATGCCAATATTCAAGTGGAGAGCACATTTCCAAATATGATTGGTATGTTGATATTGTGTATTTTCTGTTAAATGGTAAGTGTCCATCACATCTTAGTTCTACTCAAAGAAGAGCCTTGAGACTTAAATCTGCCAATTATCATATTATATCTGGTGCTCTTTACAGGAAAAATCACGAGGGAATTTTCCTACGATGCTTAAATCAAGAAGAAGCTACCAATGTTTTGCAAGAGTTTCATGGTAAACACGGAACTGGCCATGGTTCAGCAAATTCAATAGCACATCAAATCCTATGAGCGGGATATTATTGGCCCCACATTTTTAAAGATGCACATGCACACGTGCGATCTTGCCATATTTGTCAAGTGGTTGCCAATAGAGAAAGGAATGCAGCTATTCCATTGCAACTTGTAGTTGAGATGAGACCATTTGCACAATGGGGATTAGACTTCATTGGGGTTATTAACCCAAATTCTTCTGATTCCCATAAATTCATACTCACAGCTACAGATTATTGCACTAGGTGGGCAGAAGTAATTCCCACGAAGCATGCTACTATGGACGTGATAATAAAATTCCTCGAAGATCATATCGTAACAAGGTTTGGAATGCCTGATTCTATTGTAAGTGATAATGGTAAAGCTTTTGTTTCCACTCAGCTTGCAAATTGGGCATATGATAATAAGGTGAGTTTAAAGTTTTCGTCTAACTATTACCCTCAAGGTAATGGTTTGGCAGAATCTTCAAACAAAAATTTGTTAACCATCATTAAGAAATTATTGGAAAAGAATTCTCGGGATTGGCACAACCAATTAAAATTTGCTCTTTGGGTAGATAGGACTAGAGAAAAAGAATCAATAGGGAATACCCCTTATCATCTAGTTTATGGGCAAGATCCAACTTTTCCTGCAAATTTGAAGCTTCAAACCCTTCGTTTCACACAAGAATACCTTGGAACTGATAATCACATTGAGGCTAGATTAAGTCATCTAATGCACCTTGATGAAAAAAGAGAAGAAGCCATGCTCCACATGAGCAAACATCAAGATGTGGTCAAAATATGGTTTGATAAAAGAGCCAAAATTAAGTCTTTTAGGATCTCGAACTTGGTTTTATTGTGGGATAAAAAACATGATGAGAAAGGGGATCACAAAAAGTTTGATTGTCTTTGGTTAGGTCCTTATCAAATCTCTAAAATCGTAGGGGAGAGTACTTTCAGACTAAGAACTTTGGATGGGAAATATTTGATGTTACCGGTTAACGGGCAAGTTCTAAAGCATTATTTTAGCCCTTAAATCATGTGAGATTTGTATCATATTGCACATTTGTATATGATACTTTTGGTTTTCGTGTTTTGGTTTTGGATTGGATCTCATTTTGGTTTTAATTTTTGTGTGTTGGTCCTTTGGACACTTTTGGTTTGTTAACTTAGGTCCTTATGAATGTTGACTAAGACTAGGAAAATATGAAACATCGGAATTGTATTGCAGAAAGCTCCGCGAATATCGCAAACACATTAAAGAATATCGTTTGGAACTTATGATGCATGAAGTTGTCAATTTTATAAATTATGGCAAAGTAGGTGGTATACTCCATCCACATTTCAAAAGGAGCAATGCATTCATATCTCATGTACATTCCGCATTGCATATACATTTCATCTCAGTTGCATCTTTATTTCATGTACAATCATTGAAAAGGTGTCGAATCCTCTTAGGGTTATTACATAACATATATTAAAAGGATCCTAAGGTTGGGAACTGATGCCCGAACTATCTTGAACCAAGAACGTTCTACGCATATTAAAGAGGATCTTGAGAAAAATGGTCATACTTGGAAGAAAAGGTGAGGTGAAAGGAGTATTTCGTGTAAGTCCTATTATGCAACATAATCCTTAAAATAGTGGTTTTTACCACTCCCATAGTGCTTAAATCCTAAAATCAGAGTAGTAAGGATAGGGTCTAATTCTCATCTCGCTTAGGTTGAGAATACGATTCCCCAAAGCTCTGATTTGACCTTCATGAAGTAGTAAGGATAGGGTCTAATTCTCATCTCGCCTAGGTTGAGAATCCAATTCCCCAAAGCTTCTATTTTGCCCACTCAAGAACTTGAAATTCCAAAGAAAATATTTTTCATTCTATTTTTCATTAATATTGGATTGGAAGGATCGTACTACATGTCCCTTGCAAGGATGGGTAGTCATCCCCAAGGTCCAAATAAAATCAAAAGTAAATCCAAACCATGGATTATGGGGTTAATCTCCACCGGGGCTATAGACGCCTGGCTGGCAGTGGAGTATGCTCATGCGTGGCAACACGTCTTGTCTAAAAGCAAGACCACTGACTACTCAAACGGACAGGCTAGCCTGACAGTTTCATCCATAACAGGTTAAATCATTTTGTTCAAGATGAGGTAATGAACTCCAGATCAAAGTAGTAAGGATAGGGTTAAATTCCCATCTCGCTTAGGTTGGGAATCCTGTTCCCCAAAGCTCTTTTCTCACTTACACTTGCACATGGGTTAAAGATGTGATGCAGGAGCATCCGAAAGCGGTAGAGCAATCTTGCATCTTCAATTTTCTTTTTATGTTCAGTACCTTTTAACTTGTTGATTTTACGAAGTGGGGAAGGTTTTGTGAAGCAGTTTTGGTTTGGAATGGTTTTAAAAGGCAAGGAGGGGAAGGGTCACGAAATCGCGACCCAAAAGTCTACAGTTTGGCTTGGTGGGTTTTCGTCGCGATATCGCGACGTCGCGATATCGCGACGGTCTCACTTTGCAAAATTAAAGGGCTTTAGTTGTTGTGATATCGCGACGTCGCGATATCACAACATTCTATTAAACTTTGCAGAGGAAGGTTTTGTCACGATATCACGGCTAATGTGAAGTCGCCACGTGGCACAGTGGGTCTAAGGCACGAAAGTGGTTAGAAAGTGCAAGGCACCGTGGAACCAAGTTGCGGAGGTGGTTAGGTCGTGATATCGCGACAATTTGGATCGAAAGAAGGCGAAGCAGTGGTTGGGTCGCGATATCGTGACATGTCGCGAAATCGTGACATGTCGCGATATCACGGCCAAAGGAAGGCAGCCCGAGACAAACACGCAGACGGCCATACAAGGCCGGATTTGACACATGGCTACCATGTGTAATGAGACAACTCAGCCAGTGAAGAAAAAGGGACCAGAAGGGGACACGAAAGCTGCCACGTAAATTTAAGTGGAGTTGACGGCCGCGTATGGTAAGGTTAAAATCAATCAATACAGCAGTTCGAAGGATGGAGATTTGAACAAAACATCGGTGCAGAAGAGCAATCTAACCCAGGGCAGCGGTTGTAGAGTAAGGAAGACCATTAATGTAGGACTCTTGGTAGATCGGGCAGATGGCCCATTTATGATCAAAATTTTGAAAACCCCGAAAAGGGGGGGAAAGTTTGAATTTGAATCTTGTTAGGCAGGCATTAATTTCCTAGAGGATCGGGGCCTCGATAAAACCCGAAATTTTGTAATAGGGACGGATGGTGAAGTCGGGATTCGGGAAGAGAGACTGTAAGCTTGGAAAAATTATTGTATGACTATGTTAAGAAATTTAATGAAAGTTACTGTGATTCTACTTTGAATTTGTGGTGTGAAACCTGACTTGCCATCAAGTGGTATCAGAGCGGGAGCTACTGAGAGTGTAACAGATCACCGGAGAAGGAGGCAGTTACACCAGGATCTATGGAAATATTTTCTAAAAAAAATATATATATATATATAATGCCTCCACGAAGGAACCGAGGCGGAGGAGGAGATGTGGTGTCGGCCGAAGACTTCCAAGCCTTGCAAAGGCAGGTTCAAGCCCTGCAAGCAGAGTTACGCAGAAGGCACGAACCCGGAGGGGATGAGGAAAGTGAAGACGAAGTTGAAGAGGAAGAACAGTCTGAGGAAGAAGAAGAAGTTGTGGATCCAGCTCAAGCTCGGTTGTATAAGGCCATCTCTCAGATTGGAAAGCAACCTAAAATGGAGGTTTCTACATACTCGGGAAACCTAAATCCAGAAGAAGTGATTGACTGGATAAATGATTTAGAGGAATATTTCGAGTACGAGGAAGTTGAGGACCCTAACCGGGTCAGATTTGCTAAGACTAAGTTGAAGGGTCATGCCGGCATTTTGTGGAGAGGAATACAGTTGGAGAGAAACAGAAAAGGGAAGGAGAGAATAACGAGATGGGATAGAATGGTGGAGAATCTGAAAAGACAGTTCATCCCGGTAGATTACGAGTTAGATCTGCTAAGAAAAATGCAGAGCTTGAGACAGACAAACAAAACTGTCCAAGAGTACATTGAAGAGTTTTACAAAATTTCTATTAGAACAGGGCATTTAGAGGCAAACAAAGAGAAGGTGGCCCGTTACATTAATGGGTTGAGGCTTGGTATCCAAGAAGAACTGAGCCTGGTTCGAGTAAACACCATTGAGGATGCTTACCAATTTGCCTTGAAGGTAGAAGAAAAGCTGAATAGGCGGTTTGAAGGCAAGCAAAGAGGAAGAGGCCGAGGTGGAAGGACTGGTGGGAGGACCAGTGGGGAAAAGTACAAAGATCCGAAGAAGACTGGTGAAGCCAGTAGTAACCAAGAACAAAAATAAGAAGATGTTTATCAGCCTCGAGATCAGAACAGCTACCCAAGAGGATGGGGTGGATCTGGACGAGGATTTGGAAGAGGAGTATTTCGTGGAACATGTTTCCACTGTGGTGAAGAAGGACACCGGGAATTTGAATGTCCACAACACCGAGAAAGAACAAACAAGAGGCCTGAGGGCCTAGCCAGATGATGGCAAGCCGGGATTCACACAAACACATTCACAGTAATTTCATGGTAATTTCATTAAAAATAGCTTAATACGGTTTACAGTAGTCTCTCCAGTATACCACTTCTCCCCCAATCCCGAACTTCACCATCCTTTTCCCATACAAATTTTCCCCGTTTTAATGTGGTCTCGGCCTTCCCTGCAATTAATGCTCCCGCCCAAAGACCAATTCGAATTTCATCTTCCCTCCGTTGAAATTTCAAGATTTTCCTTTCCTTTTGTTTTCTGCCATAAATGGCAACTGTCCGATCCGTCCAGAGCCTGCATTCATGGCTTCCCATACCCTGCACCCGCCGTTTTAATCTGACTGTCTTTAAGTACCGTTGTCTCCGCCATTAAGTCTTTCACCTGTAACTACGGTTTCTCCAGAAACAACATTCCAAGATACTTAAACTTGGTCGACATCTATATCTCTCTCCTCCGATTACGTGGCCCTCATCCTCATGATCTGTTACAAGTGTGTCTCCACGTGTCAAATTTAACTCTATCCCCCACTGGTCGTGTTGCCTTTAAGACACGTGGCAACCACGTGTCTATTTCACCCTGTCCGACCGTCCGCGTGTTTACTTTCGTTTGACCTTTTCTTGGGCCGCGATATCGCGACATGTCGCGATATCGCGACCCAACTGACGTCCGCCCTCAGCTTTGAAACAACGTCACGATATCGCGACGTCGCGATATCGCGACAAAAGTACGTCCTGCATTTGTCTCTGCCTTTGACGTCGCGAAATCGCGACGTGTCACGAAATCGCGACGCGTCGCGATTTCGCGACTCCAACCCCCACTCCTTGCAACAGCTTCAACATGGTCACGATATCGCGACGCCGCGATATCGCGACGTCGCGATATCGCGACCCCTTCGTAACTTAAGACTCGGCCAACCCAACCGTCGTGATATCGCGACGAAACTTGCTCCGCCTTTGCTATAGCAAATGAGGTCGCGATTTCGCGACCTCACACCAACTTTTGCCTTAGTTCCTTTAACAACTTCCTTTTCTGTCTTACGACATCTCCTTCCCCGAAAAAGAACCAAATTGCTTCAAAAATACCAGAACTTTAAAGAAAATTAAAAGATGCAAGATTGCTCATACTTTCACCGGATGCTCCTGCATCAGACACCGGGGTAGATTAGAAGTGACCCTCACTTCTGTTTTGTTGGGGGAAGACCCAATCGGTCAACCTCCGCCTCCGATACCCAAGTTGCATCTTCAATAGGCCTGCCTTTCCACTTGATCAAATACTCAGTATATTGTTTATTCCTGGTGCTTCTGCCTTCACGAGTATCCAATACTTCCTCGGCTTCATCTGTGCTTGGAGTAGATGCTGGAATTTGCCATAACTCTGGACTTTGCATTTCTGTACCTTCTCCCTCATGATATTCCACTAAATCTGAGATATTAAAAATTGGTGAAATATCAAGCCAACTTGGCAATTCCACTTCATACGCATTTCCTGACTCTCGCTTTCCCAATATTCTGCATGGTCCAAACCTTTTCATTTTCAATTTATTATAAGTCTTGGCAGGAAATCTCTCCTTCCTGAGATGCACCATGACCTCATCTCCTACCTTGAACTCCTTGAACCGCCGCTTCTGGTCCGCCCTTGTCTTATATTGACTGTTCATTTTTGTAATTTGTCTTCTTACTTCCTCATGCAGACTTTTCATATGTTCTGCAAATTCTTCTGCTTCGGCACTACATTTTTCTTTTCTGTCCAACTTTCTTAGTTCAGACACATTCCTCGGGCTGTGTCCATATGCTATCTGGAAAGGAGACTTATTGGTGCTCTTATTGGCTGAGCTGTTATATGCAAATTCTGCTTGCGGTAAGACCAAATCCCAACCCTTGGGTTGATCCACTATCAAACATCTCAGTAAATTACCCAGGCTTCTATTGACCACCTCCGTTTGCCCATCTGTCTGTGGATGGTATGCTGAACTGAATTTTAGGTCTGTCTTCAATTTCTTCCACAGAGTTCTCCAGAAATACCCAACAAACTTTGTATCTCTGTCTGAAACTATGCTCTTTGGTAGACCGTGAAGTCGTACCACTTCCTTGAAGAACAACCCAGCAATGTGAACTGCATCACTTGTCTTTTGGCAGGGAATAAAATGTGCCATTTTGGAGAACCGGTCCACCACCACAAATATTGAATCATTTCCTCTCTGTGTTCTCGGCAATCCAAGAACAAAATCCATGCTTATGTCCTCCCATGGTCTCTCGAGCACAGGTAATGGTTGGTACAGTCTTGTATTTTGTTTTACACCCTTTGCCATCTGGCATATTCTGCAACTTTGCACAAACTTCCGTACATCTTGCCGAAGTTGTGGCCAGTAGTAATTTTCCTCAATCAAGGCAATGGTCTTATCCCTACCAAAATGCCCAGCCAATCCTCCGCTGTGCTTTTCTTTGATTAAATTCTCCCGCATGGAACTTCTGGGAATGCACAACTTACTACCCTTGAACAGCATCCCGTCTTGGATTAAGAAATCCAACCATTTTGTTCTATCCATAGTAAGAGGTATTGAGCAAGCCTTCCAGGCTTCGCAAAATCCGGATCTGCAGGGTATAGACCCTTCGAGTTCTTCAAACCCCACTACTTCCATCGTCAATCTGGTCGCAGAGTCCGCTCTCCGCTTAAGGCATCTGCAACCCTGTTTGACTTCCCACTTCTGTGCTTCAATACAAAGGTATAACTTTGGAGGAACTCCACCCATTTCATGTGCCTTTGGTTCAGTTTTGTCTGACTGTTAATGTATTGCAAAGCCTGATGGTCAGTAAACAGTACAAACTCCTTTGGTAATAAATAATGTCTCCACTTTTTTAGGGCCTGAACTATAGCATAAAATTCTTGATCATAGACAGAATACTTTTTCCGAGCATCATTTAACTTTTCATTGAAATAAGCAACTGGCTTGCCTCCTTGACTCAGTACCGCCCCTATTGCACTGCCACTGGCATCACAGTCCACCTGAAATACCTTGTTGAAGTCTGGAAGTGCCAAAACAGGTTGTTCTGTAACTTTTCTCTTCAATGTATCAAAGCTCCTTTCAGCCCCTGATGTCCATTTGAACTCCTTTTTATCTCCCCTCATTGTCTCTGTGAGAGGTGCACAAATACTGCTGAAGTTCTTTATGAACTTCCTATAAAAATTGGCCAGACCATGGAATGACCTCACTTCTGTTGTGCTCCTTGGAGTAGGCCATTCAATGATGGCTCTCACCTTTTCGGGTCCATCTTCAGGCCTTCTACTGAGATTACAAACCCCAAGTATACCAATTCCTTCTTGACAAAATTACACTTTTTCAAATTTATTAATAACTGTTCTTCTTGCAGCTTTTCAAAGACTCTCCTGATATGCATCAGGTGTTCCTCCAGGGTCCGGCTAAATATCAATATATCATCTAAATAAACAATAACAAACTTTCCCGGAAATTCTTTCAGTACTTCATTCATCAGCCGCATGAAGGTACTTGGTGCATTGGACAGTCCAAAGGGCATGACCAACCACTCAAACAGAGCCTTCTCTTGTCTTGAAGGTTGTCTTCCATTCATCCCCCTCTCGGATACGGATCCGATGATAACCACTTTTCGGGTCAATCTTTGTGAAGTACTCAGCTCCACTTAAACAGTCCATGATATCATCCATTCTTGGTAACGGGAATCTGTACTTAATAGTAATTTTGTTGATGGCCCGTGAATCTGTACACATCCTCCATTCCCCATCCTTCTTTGGCGCCAGCACTGCAGGTACTGCGCATGGACTCAAACTTTCCCGAATTAATCCCTTTTCTAATAATTCTTGGACCTGTCTATTTAACTCCTCAGTCTCTACAGGTGTCATCCTGTGTGCAACTTTATTTGGCAGGGCTTGATCCTGGTACTAAATCTATATGATGGCTAATTTTTCTCACAGGGGTAAGCCCTCAGGCACATTGTCAGACACAATGTCTGGAAATTCCTCCAGCAGATTTAGAACTTCTGTTGGGGTATCCCGGCATTCCTTCCCCCTAACTCTAGGGATTATTGCATAACATAAATGTTCATGCTTTAACCCGTTCAGAAACTCTCTCCCCTCAACTAAACAGACTTCGGAAATATTACATACCTTTTCATCTCGTATCCTTCAAGGGCTTTAGTTTATGGCGTACACCATTCTTTGTCAATGAGTAGGTGTTGGCACGGCCATCATGTACTTCACTCCGGTCAAACCGCCGGGGTCTCCCCAGCAACATGTGGCAAACATCCATGGGTAAGATGTCACACAGGACCTCATCACAATAATTCCCAATGTTAAATTTAACAGAACACTGCTCATTGACCAAAGCTCCGTGGTCCTTTTGTAACCATGCGACCCGGTATGGGTGTGGGTGTTTCTTCCTTTCTAACTCGTAACTTTGTAACCATTTCCTCGAAACCGGGTTATCCGTGCTACCATTATCAATAATGATATTGCAAACCTTGCCCGCACATTTACATCTAGTGCGGAATAAACTTTTCCTCTGGTCTGTGTCCTTCTCCTCGTTCAACAGGACTCTTCTTACAACCATTGTTTCTCCTCTCTCCGCTTCTTCGGAATGCTCAGATTCGAGCATCCTCCTCTCGCCACGAGCGGCTCTGGCTGGGCCCTCAGGCCTCTTGTTTGTTCTTTCTCGGTGTTGTGGACATTCAAATGCCCTGTGTCCTTCTTCACCACAGTGGAAACATGTTCCACGAAATACTCCCCTTCCAAACCCTCGTCCAGATCCACCCCGTCCTCTTGGGTAGTTGTTCTGATCTCGGGGCTGATAAACATCTTCTTCTTTTTGGTCCTGGTTACTACTGGCTTCACCGGTCTTCTTCGGATCCTTGTACTTTTCTCCACTGGTCCTCCCACCAGTCCTTCCACCTCGGCCTCTTCCTCTTTGCTTGCATTCAAACCGCTTGTTTAGCTTTTCTTCTACCTTCAAGGCAAATTGATAAGCATCCTCAATGGTGTTTACTCGAACCGGGCTCAGTTCTTCCTGGATACCAAGCCTCAACCCATTAATGTAACGGGCTACTTTCTCTTTATTTGCCTCTAAATGCCCTGTTCTAATAGAAATTTTGTAAAATTCTTCAATGTACTCTTGGACAGTTTTGTTTGTCTGTCTCAAGCTCTGCATTTTTCTTAGCAGATCCAACTCGTAATCTGTCGGGATGAACTGTCTTTTAAGCTTCTCCACCATTCTATCCCATCTTGTTATTCTCTCTTTCCCTCTTCTGTTTCTCTCCAACTGCATTCCCCTCCACCAAATGTCGGCATGACCCTTTAACTTGGTCTTAGCAAATCTGACCCGGTTAGGGTCTTCAATCTCCTCATACTCGAAATATTCCTCTAAATCATTTATCCAGTCAATCACTTCTTCTGGATTCAGATTTCCCGAGTAGGTAGATACCTCCATTTTTGGTTGTTTTCCAATCTGAGAGATGGCCTTATACAACCGGGCCTGAGCTGGATCCACAGCTTCTGCTTCTTCCTCAGACTTTTCTTCCTCTTCAACTTCATCTTCACTTTCCTCTTCCCCTCCGGGTTCGCGCCTTCTGCGTAACTCTGCTTGCAAGGCTTGAACTTGTCTTTGCAAGGCCCGGAAGTCTTCGGCCGGCACCACATTTCCTGCTCCGCCACGGTTCCTTCGTGGAGGCATGATATTTTCTCTGTATTATTTTTTTTTTTTTTTTAGAATTCTTCCACAGATCCTGGTGCAACTGCCTCTCTCCGGCGATCTGTTACACGCTCAGGAGCTCCCGCTCTAATACCACTTGATGGCAAGCCGGGATTCACACAAACACATTCACAGTAATTTCATGGTAATTTCATTAAAAATAGCTTAATACGGTTTACAGTAGTCTCTCCAGTATACCACTTCTCCCCCAATCCCGAACTTCACCATCCTTTTCCCATACAAATTTTCCCCGTTTTAATGTGGTCTCGGCCTTCCCCGCAATTAATGCTCCCGCCCAAAGACCAATTCGAATTTCATCTTCCCTCCGTTGAAATTTCAAGATTTTCCTTTCCTTTTGTTTTTCGCCATAAATGGCAACTGTCCGATCCGTCCAGAGCCTGCATTCATGGCTTCCCATACCCTGCACCCGCCGTTTTAATCTAACTGTCTTTAAGTACCGTTGTCTCCGCCATTAAGTCTTTCACCTGTAACTACGGTTTCTCCAGAAACAACATTCCAAGATACTTAAACTTGGTCGACATCTATATCTCTCTCCTCCGATTACGTGGCCCTCATCCTCATGATCTGTTACAAGTGTGTCTCCACGTGTCAAATTTAACTCTATCCCCCACTGGTCGTGTTGCCTTTAAGACACGTGGCAACCACGTGTCTATTTCACCCTGTCCGACCGTCCGCGTGTTTACTTCCGTTTGACCTTTTCTTGGGCCGCGATATCGCGACCCAACTGACGTCCGCCCTCAGCTTTGAAACAAAGTCGCGATATCGCGACGTCGCGATATCGCGACAAAAGTACGTCCTGCATTTGTCTCTGCCTTTGACGTCGCGATTTCGCGACTCCAACCCCCACTCCTTGCAACAGCTTCAACATGGTCGCGATATCGCGACGTCGCGATATCGCGACCCCTTCGTAACTTAAGACTCGGCCAACCCAACCGTCGCGATATCGCGACGTCGCGATATCGCGACGTCGCGATATCGCGATGAAACTTGCTCCGCCTTTGCTATAGCAAATGAGGTCACGATTTCGCGACCTCACACCAACTTTTGCCTTAGTTCCTTTAACAACTTCCTTTTCTGTCTTACGACATCTCCTTCCCCGAAAAAGAACCAAATTGCTTCAAAAATACCAGAACTTTAAAGAAAATTAAAAGATGCAAGATTGCTCATACTTTCACCGGATGCTCCTGCATCACCAGAGCTGTTGTGGCAGAGGAGGATGCTGAATCTGAGCATTCCGAAGAAGCGGAGAGAGGAGAAACAATGATTGTAAGAAGAGTCTCGTTGAATGAGGAGGACACAGACCAGAGGAAAAGTTTATTCCGCACTAGATGTAAATGTGCGGGCAAGGTTTGCAATATCATTATTGATAATGGTAGCACGGATAAACCGGTTTCTGAGGAAATGGTTACAAAGTTACAGTTAGAAAGGAAGAAGCACCCACACCCATATCGGGTCGCATGGTTACAAAAGGACCATAGAGCTTTGGTCAACGAGCAGTGTTCTGTTAAATTTGACATTGGAAATTATTGTGATGATGTCCTGTGTGACATCTTGCCCATGGATGCTTGCCACATGTTTTTGGGGAGACCCTGGCAGTTTGACCGGAGTGCGAGTACATGATGGTCGTGCCAACACCTACTCATTGACAAAGAATGGTGTACGCCATAAACTAAAGCCCTTGAAGGATGCAGATGAAAAGGTATGTAATATTTCCAGAGTCTTTTTAGTTGAGGGAAGAGAGTTTCTGAACGGGTTAAAGCATGAACATTTATGTTATGCAATAATCCCTAGAGTTAGGGGGAAGGAATTCCAGGATACCCCAACGAAGTTCTAAATCTGCTGGAGGAATTTCCAGACATTGTGTCTGACAATGTACCTGAGGGCTTACCCCCTGTGAGAAAAATTAGCCATCATATAGATTTAATACCAGGATCAAGCCTGCCAAATAAAGCTGCACATAGGATGACACCTGTAGAGACTGAGGAATTAAATAGACAGGTCCAAGAATTATTAGAAAAGGGATTGATTCAAGAAAGTTTGAGTCCATGCACAGTACCTGCAGTGCTGGCGCCAAAGAAGGATGGGGAATGGAGGATGTGTACAGATTCATGGGCCATCAACAAAATTACTATTAAGTACAGATTTTCGTTACCAAGAATGGATGATATCATGGATTGTTTAAGTGGAGCTGAGTACTTCACAAAGATTGACCTGAAAAGTGGCTATCATCAGATCCGTATCCGAGAGGGAGATGAATGGAAGATAGACTTCAAGACAAGAGAAGGCCTGTTTGAGTGGTTGGTCATGCCCTTTGGACTGTCCAATGCACCAAGTACCTTCATGCGGTGATGAATGAAGTACTGAAAGAATTTCTGGAAAAGTTTGTTATTGTTTATTTAGATGATATATTGATATTCAACAGGAACCTGGAGGAACACCTGATGCATATCAGGAGGGTCTTTGAAAAGCTGCGAGAAGAACAATTATTAATAAATTTGAAAAAGTGTAATTTTGTCAAGAAGGAATTGGTATACTTGGGGTTTGTAATCTCAGCAGAAGGTCTGAAGATGGACCCCGAAAAGGTGAGAGCCATCATTGAATGGCCTACTCCAAAGAGCACAACAGAAGTGAGGTCATTCCATGGTCCGGCCGATTTTTATAGGAAGTTCATAAAGAACTTCAGCGGTATTTGTGCACCTCTCACAGAGACAATGAGGGGAGATAAAAAGGAGTTCAAATGGACATCAGGGGCTGAAAGGAGCTTTGATACATTAAAGAGAAAAGTTACAGAGCAGCCTGTTTTGGCACTTCCAGACTTCAACAAGGTATTTTAGGTGGACTGTGATGCCAGTGGCAGTGCAATAGGGGCTGTACTGAGTCAAGGAGGCAAGCTAGTTGCTTATTTCAGCAAGAAGTTAAATGGTGCTCGAAAAAAGTATTTAGTCTATGATCAAGAATTTTATGCTATAGTTCAGGCCCTGAAGAAGTGGAGACATTATTTATTACCAAAGGAGTTTGTCTTGTTCTTCGACCATCGGGCTTTGCAATACATTAACGATTCGGACAAAAGCTGAACCAAAGGCACATGAAATGGGTGGAGTTCCTCCAAAGTTATACCTTTGTGCTGAAACACAGAAGTGGGAAGTCAAACAGAGTTGCAGATGCCTTAAGAAGAGGGCAGACTTTGCTGACTAGGTTGACATTAGAAATAGTGGGATTTGAAGAACTGAAGGGTCTGTACCCTGCAGATCCGGATTTTGCAGAATTCTGGAAGGCTTGCTCGATACCTATTACTATGGATAGAACAAAATGGTTGGATTTATTAATCCAAGACGGAATGTTGTTCAAGGGTAGTAAGTTGTGCATTCCCAGAAGTTCCATGCGGGAGAATTTAATCAAAGAGAAGCACAACGGAGGATTGGCTGGGCATTTTGGTCGGGATAAGACCATTGCCTTGGTTGAGGAAAATTACTACTGGCCACAACTTCAGCAAGATATACGGAAGTTTGTACAATGTTGCAGAATATGCCAGATGGCAAAGGGTGTAAAACAAAATACGAGATGCTGTACCAGCCATTACCTGTGCCTGAGAGACCATGGGAGGACATAAGCATAGATTTTGTTCTTGGATTGCCGATAACACAGAGGGGAAATGACTCAGTATTTGTGGTGGTTGATCGGTTCTCCAAAATGGCACATTTCATTCCCTGCCAAAAGACAAGTGATGCAGTTCACATTGCTGGGTTGTTCTTCAAGGAAGTGGTACGACTTCACGGTCTACCAAGAAGTATAGTTTCAGACAGAGATACCAAGTTCGTTGGGTATTTCTGGAGAACTCTATGGAAGAAATTGAAGATAGACCTGAAATTCAGTTCAGCATACCATCCACAAACAAATGGGCAAACGGAGGTGGTCAATAGGAGCCTGGGCAATTTACTGAGATGTTTGATAGTGGATCAACCCAAGGGATGGGATTTGGTCTTACCACAGGCAGAGTTTGCATATAACGATTCGGTTAATAAAAGCACAAATAAATCTTCGTTCCAGATAGTATATGGAAACAGCCCGAGGAATGTGTCCGAACTAAGAAAGTTGGACAGAAGAGAAAAATGTAGTGCCGAGGCAGAGGAATTTGCAGAGCATATGAAAAGTCTGCATGAGGAAGTAAGAAGACAAATTACAAAAATGAACAGTCAATATAAGACAAAGGCAGACCAGAAGCGACGGTACAAGGACTTCAAAGTTGGAGATGAGGTTATGGTGCATCTCAGGAAAGAGAGATTTCCTGCCAAGACTTATAATAAATTGAAGATGAAAAATTTTGGGCCATGTAAGATACTGGGAAAGCGAGAATCAGGAAATGCATATGAAGTAGAATTGCCGAGTTGGCTTGATATTTCACCTATTTTTAATATTTCATATTTAGTGGAATATCATGAGGGAGAAGGTACAGAAGTGCAAAGTTCAAAATTATGGCAGTTTCCAACATCTACTCCAAGCACAAATGAAGCCGAAGCAGTATTGGATACCCGTGAAGGCAGAAGGACCAGGAATAGATAGTACACTGAGTATTTGATCAAGTGGAGGGGCAGACCAATTGAAGATGCAACTTGGTTGTCTAAAACGAAGGTTGACCACTTGGGTCTTCCTCTAACAACCCAAAAGTGAGGATCACTTTTCTTTAATTACCCCGGGTGTCTAATGTAGGAGCATCCGGAAGCGGTAGAGCAATCTTGCATCTTCAATTTTCTTTTTATGTTCAGTACCTTTTAACTTGTTGATTTTACGAAGTGGGGAAGGTTTTGTGAAGCAGTTTTGGTTTGGAATGGTTTTAAAAGGCAAGGAGGGGAAGGGTCGCGAAATCGTGACCCAAAAGTCTGCAGTTTGGCTTGGTGGGTTTTCGTCACGATATCGCGACGTCGCGATATCGTGACGGTCTCACTTTGCAAAAGTAAAGGGCTTCAGTTGTCGCGATATCGCGATGTTCTATTAAACTTTGCGGAGGAGGAAGGTTCTGTCGCGATATCGCGGCTAATGTGAAGTCGCCACGTGGCACAGTGGGTCTAAGGCGCGAAAGTGGTTAGAAAGTGCAAGGCACCGTGGAACCAAGTTGCGGAGGTGGTTAGGTCGCGATATCGTGACAATTTGGATCGAAAGAAGGCGAAGCAGTGGTTGGGTCACGATATCGCGACATGTCATGAAATCACGACATGTCGCGATATCACGGCCAAAGGAAGGCAGCCCGAGACAAACACGCAGACGGCCATACAATGCCGGATTTGACACATGGCTGCCACGTGTAATGAGACAACTCAGCCAGTGAAGAAAAAGGGACCAGAATGGGACACGAAAGCTGCCGCGTAAATTTAAGTGGAGTTGACGGCCGCGTATGGTAAGGTTAAAATCAATCAATACAGCAGTTCAAAGGATGGAGATTTGAACAAAACATCGGTGCAGAAGAGCAGTCTAACCCGGGGCGGCGGTTGCGAGTAAGGAAGACCATTAATGTAGGACTCTTGGTAGATCGGGCAGATGGCCCATTTATGATCAAAATTTTGAAAACCCCGGAAAGGGGGGGAAAGTTTGAATTTGAATCTTGTTAGGCAGGCATTAATTGCCTAGAGGATCGGGGCCTCGATAAAACCCAAAATTTTATAATAGGGACGGATGGTGAAGTCGGGATTGGGGGAAGAGAGACTGTAAGCCTGGAAAAATTATTGTATGACTGTGTTAAGAAATTTAATGAAAGTTACTGTGATTCTACTTTGAATTTGTGGTGTGAAACCCGGCTTGCCATCAATATGGTAGGGGCACATAACCAACTTTGGGATCTAGTAAATTAATTCAGTATATATATATATATATATATTTGGTCCTAAGAGGGTTTGATAGTTTTAATATGTTTGTTCATGATACTAGAAAGTTTGAGCCTTTGCAAAGCAGGTTGTTATATCTCTAACATAGTTGTCATACATCAAATCCTGCACAAATCATTCATAGCCTTGCATATGAATCATAAGTAAAACTAACAATGGAAAGTTGAACGAGTTTCAAACGATAGGGAATGAAGCACATTGCACACATCGAGCTGATGCTTAATAATTCTAATGCTTCATGTATTTCTCGTCTAGTTTCATTCTTGGGATATTCGTTGATGCTTGTATTTGATTCTGTGTGTTTTTCAGGTTGAGTTCTCACCGAAATGCTCAGGAGCATTTCCTATTAGAGTCACCATTTGTTGTGGCTGATCCACAACGTACCCCAAAATTGGGGACCCACCTTTTTGCATGCTTTCCAAGAAGACCGAAGTGGCCCATATGCTAAATATCAAAGAAAAAAGCAAAACACCACAAGGAGAAAAAGTTTTGCGATATCGCGACATGTTGCATTTTCGTGGTCCAAAGCAAAGGGAGAGGCCAAGAGAGAAAAAGTGTCACGATATCGCGACATGTTGCACCATCGTGGCCAAAAGAGAAAAAGTGTCGCGATATCGCGACATGTTGCACCATCGCTGCCAAAAGAGAAAAAGTGTCGCGATATCGCAACATGTTGCATCATTGCGGCCAAAAGAGAAAAAGTGTCGCGATATCGTGACATGTTGCACCGTCGCGGCCAAAAGAGAAAAGTTTCGTGATATCGTGACATGTTGCACCGTCGCGGCCAAAAGAGAAAAAGTGTCGCGATATCGCGACATGTTGCACTGTCGCGGCCAAAAGAGAAAAGTGTCGCGATATCTTGACATGTTGCACCGTCGCGGCCAAAAGAGAAAAAGTGTCACGATATCGCGACATGTTGCACCGTCACGGCCAAAAGAGAAAAAGTGTCACGATATCGCGACATGTTGCATCGTCGCGGCCAAAAGAGAAAAAGTGTCACGATATCGCGACATGTTGCATCTGTCGCGGCCAAAGAGAAAAAGTGTCACGATATCGCGACATGTTGCACTGTCGCGGCCAAAGAGAAAAAGTGTCGCGATATCGCGACATGTTGCAATGTCGTGGCCAAAAGAGAAAAAGTGTCACGATATCGTGACATGTTGCACTGTCGTGGCCCAAAGCAAAGGAAAAGAGAAGAAAGAAAAGTGTTGTGATATCGCGACATGTTGCATTTTCGCGACCAAACGAGAAAAGCAAGAAGAAGAAAGAAAAGTGTCGCGATATCGCGACATGTTGCGTTTTCGCAGCCAAAGACAAAAAGTGTCGCGATATTGCGACATGTTGCATTTTCGCGGACAAAAGGAAAAAGTGTCACGATATCGCGACATGTTGCATTTTCGTGGCTAAAAGCAACAAAAGAGAGCAAGGAGGCAAAAGTGTCGTGATATCGCGACATGTTCCATTTTCGCCAAGGTAACGGACCTGCATAGTGACGTGGACATAAGGACAAAATCCAATGAAGAAGACAAAGCGTTACATAAGGAATCTTTAATGATTTGAAATCATTTAAGATGGTCGTTACACACAGAGGGAAACGGACGCAAGCCCATGTGGAGAAAACGTAGCGAAGGGCCACAAAATGGAAACCAAAGCACACACATACAAGGGAAGGCGAAACAAACAGTCAGGGAAGGTGAAATGAACAGCCATCGAAAAACGAAGTGAACCGTCATGGAAGGAGAAAGAATTGTTTTTCAGAAGTTTAAATATGCCATTTAAAGAGGCCAAAAAGGGTCAAAAATTGTTGCGAGTAGATTTGCAGATTTGAAGGCGAGATTGCCATTCTGGACCTGTTTGAGTCATTTTTTCTTCCATTGACTAGTTTGGGAAGACCAGAAATTCTGCTATTGTAAAATGACACATTTTTAATGCATAAGTTTTTAGAAATTTGCATCTTGTGGGCAAGAAAGAAGGATATTCTCTTTGCATGCTATGGATTTAATGTCTATTTCTTTTCTCTCTTTCAGATTTCGAGTTTGTAGATGGAGTTAATGCAAGTTTGCTTGGTTGCTTCATGTGAATGCTTGAACCTAAAATTTATTTTAAACCCTAGGAACCAGCACTTAGTCTATGGGGATTGTGCTTGTTTTACAATTCCAATAGGTTAGGTTGCGTGCAGGGAGACCTCAAATCTTCGGTTTTGTCGAAATAGGATAGCATCATACTGAATGCATTTTATTTTCAGTTTTTTGCTTTTCATTTTCATTTTTCTGCATTTTATTTTTTCCAGAAATTTTAACTTATTTTCAGGCATTAAAATAAACATTTAAAAAAATTTCAAACTCCAAAAAAAAACAATGAACAATCACCAAAGTTTCATGGTAAAATAAACCAACATTGCCCCTTGTTTACAGTTACTTGCAATCACTAAGGTGTTCCAAGCATTTAAATTGAATATCTTTATTTGAGATTACTAATACACATATGCAAATGCTAATACAATGGAGACCTTGGAGAAGTTGTTTATTTAACTTCTTTGCAAGAGGGGATTTGGAACCCAAATCCTAAAGGAGAGTGTACTTTCACAATTGGGTGAAAATACCACTCAACACTCCCTTTGCTCCTAGATTATACCTGATTGACTATGGTCTTAGATTTAGCAGTACAAATGGTTGAATTTTCCAATGTTGTAAGTTCCCTAGCTGATAAGGTGAATGACATTAATATCCAAACAATTTCTCTATATATAAAAATTTACAACAATGACCAATGCTCCAATAGAAAATGCAAGGTCTCTTTGTTTAATGGATATAGATATCCAAATATTTTGAATAGTTGGATTTTGGATATGGAAATATGGTTTTCATATAGTCAACTCCCTAAAGAGGAGAAAGTTCATTTTTCCAAGCTTAAGCTTTCTGGCTTAGCTAAAATTTTGGTGGAACATCAAGAAGGTCAAAATCCTCTCAACACTTGGGAGGATCTTATTAAGGCCTTGAAGCAAAATTTTTATCCTTCCAACTATGAGCAAGACTTAATCATCAAATGGTTTTGGTTTTGGCAAGGAAATAACATGTCTATGTAGGATTACATATTTTATGACAAATATTTAGGATATCATGTAGCTTTAGGCCTTAGGATTTCCTAAGTTATTATTTTAGCTAGCATAGATTTATTTTATTATTATGTAATAATTTGTGAGCCTCCATTGCTCAAACTGGGCTACCTAGTTAGTAGTTATTTTAGCCAACCTATTAGCTATTAGCTTCTAAATAGCCTAAGTTAGCTAGAAAGTTTTTAGGGAGTTAAACCTAAGATTGGCATGTTAGCTAAGGTCCTAAATTTAGATTAGTTGTTATCTTATTTGTTATGGGTGATCTTATGATTTTCCATCTTATGCTTGTGTGTATTTGATGATTTTTAATAAAAGTATAAGTTAGAGTATACAATCTACATCAATGATATCAAAGCACTCAATCAGGCCTAGGTAATTCTAGCCAGTGCTAGTTCATTTGATCAAGCATTGGTTTTGGATTATTTCTCACCACCTCTTGTGTAGGAAGATGGAAATATTGCATGAACTTGGACCTCATTTATCTATTGAAGCTAAATTCTACACGCTTTTTTGTGGAGCTTGAGTTATGGTTGGAGAGTCATTTTTTGAGTAGATCGAAACAAGCTCACAAATTATTTATATTTTTCACATGGTGATTTGATGGTTGTACATATTCGTAGTGCATATATAGTCACCAACCAAAGACATTCTTTTATGATCCATATTGACAACTTGAGTCATAGTTTGGCCAACATCAGTTGACTCATCCAGTGGCCTTTATGAGATCATCCCTACATGTACAATCCTTGATATCAATAGCAATCCTTGATATATCAATTGCAATCCTTGATATCAATAGCAATCAACGTATATTCCTACCCATGATAGATACTCACATATTTTCATTGAACAAATAGATGATATATCTTTGGTATTATTTTTAATATTGCATCAACCCTTTGGACTTTCTAGATTTGATGCGATAAAATAACTTGTTGGCAACATAGAAAGCTCAGTTATTCAGTTGTATCTTTTCTATTTTTTGGTCAATTAGATTCAATAGCATGAGAAGGCCAACATGATCAAAAACTCAGGAGGGATAAGGGGGATGCCCAATAAAATTATTTATCTTCTTTTGCATGATGAGATTGTCATAATTCAGACAACATCCGATGTGACAACATAAAATATTTGAAAATTTATTTATCTAGTAAACCCTATGAGAGAATGAGATATGGACCAATGGAAGGGTGTTTTTACATTGTATTTATGTAGGTAATTTGATGGGAATTATGGATGACATCAACACATGTAATCTGACTACCATCAAGGATGTTTTTGGTAGAAACTACAAAGTCAAGAAGATGCAATAGAAAACTATGGATGGAGATCACCACATTGATATTGTAAATTTGCAGTCAAGCTTTGTGTGGGTGGAGTTAGACCAATTAAACCATATAAAATTTCTTTACCTATCGAATGGTGGTGCCACATGGCAGTCAATTGGTTGTGTTTAATTGTCAAACGATGTGTTGGGTGAGGAGGCATATTTTGTCTTTTGTATATTAATTGTTTTATCCCAAATGCATGGGATTGAGAGACTATCTCTTGCTTAAAAGGAATTATGGTGGATATAATAGTCAACCAACACCTGTGGTTGGTGAGTCGCGTGTAACAGGAATCAATTGGATCATTTGCTTGTTGAGTTTTATTGACATGGTGGGCCCTTTGACTCTATTACCCATATATTGGGCATTGACTATTTTATGTACTGCATCTATTTCATAGGTATCTAAAGAGGTTAGCCAAATACTATCCAAGGTGAAAATATTTTATTTTACTAAGCATTAAGATGACATTTAAAAGGCTTCTTCACATATGAAAAGCATTAAATTAATTTTTTTTAGTTTAATACATTTTACAATTCAATTAATTAACATAATTACATTTATTATGTTACTAATTGATTAATAATGAAATTTCTTTTTGAAGACTTCCTTTTGAAAACAAGGCTTCTTTTGTTGTTGATGTAAAAGTATTTTATTGTATTATGGGAAATAGTCATATCTTGTAATTATTTTGTCACCTTAGGCATCCATTTTTAAAGTCCACATGGCTTATACTTATTCAAAAATGGCTTTCAATTTAGTGGAACAAATTACTACTTTAGCTATTGTAGTTAGTATATTATCATAAAAAGTAAAAGATATAGTAGTCCAAAGTGGTCCTAATGGCATCAAAATTTACAACAATGACCTACACACAAGAAAAAAATGCAAGGTCAAGATTTATGATGGTTCAAGAGATCCCAAGGTCCTAAACAATTGGATCCTTGACATGGATACTTGGTTTGCTTACAACCAAATTCTTGAAGATGAAAGAGTCCCATTTACAAAATTGAAACTTTTTGGTGTAGCTAGATTTTTGATAATAGACTCCCAATGCAATCAAAATCCCATCAACAATTGGGATGAACTATAAAGGAAGTGAAGGATACTTTTTATCCTTCAAATTATGGTAAATATTTCATCTACAAATGGCTTCTCTTAAAAAAAAAACCACCATGAGTGTCAAATATTACATATACTAGTTTAAAAATTTGAGAATCTTACATAGAGGATTAAAATAATAAACTCATTATTAAATTTAAGAGTGATTTGCAAGAATAAATATTCATGGAGTTGAAATATACCACCTCACTACCTTGAATGTAATTTTTAATCAAGCATAGTTGGAAAATAGAAGATTAATTCTTAGTCAAAGAAAGCTTCTAGACTTTCGAATCAACAATAACCACTTAATGCAAAGATACCTTATTCATTTGTCTTCTTCTTCTTCTCCTTCTCCTCCCTCCTATCTTCTTCGTCTTATCCTTCTTATTTCAATAGTAAGAAATTTTGAAATTATTGTAAAACAAGAGGACATGTGGAAGTTTATTGTTTTAGAAAGAGGAAAAATATTATTGTAAAATATCAACCCAAAGAACCATAAGATGGTCCCATTGAGATTATTGGATAATATCAAGAGTATGATTAGTTAAAGGGTAAAATAAAAAAGGTTACCCTAATGACTCATAATTTGTATGAAGGTGACTGTGACAATTTGTTTGTCATGAAAGCCCACCTAACTCATAATTTTTTTGTGGATTGTATCATTGACAATGAATCATAAAAAAACTTGATTGCGAGATCAATTGTCAATAGGCTACAACTTCCTATGGCACCTCATCCTCATACATATTCACTTGAATGGAAGGGCATGGTTCCACCTAATACATCACATAAAATTGCATGGTGTTCTTTGCATTTGGTCCACATTTTATGGACTATCACCTATGATGTGACTCTAATGGATTATTGTGGTCTAATTCTTAGTAAGACCTATTAGTATGGTAATATGGCACACCTAATGTTTTACCCCCTCAACATTTCCCCCATTTGGAAATGTCACGCATGACCATCATAGTCTATAAATAGTTTTGATGAGGCTTGCAAAATTTTTCGAAGAGGCTTGCTTTACTAAGAAATCTAATGTGTTCCAAGTAGGCCATTTGTTGGATAAAATAATAAAATTCCATCATAAAATTTGATACTTTGGTAAACCCTGCTCTTTTTGGCTAATTTTTGATGAGTTTTTGGAATGGTCACCAGTGTCTGAGCAGTACTGAATGAAAATATTATTTTTATTTAGTCTCACATGCATGGGAAGGTGGCCCTTATAGGGGTTTAAAAGAAAGTATTTAAAGATCTTATTGATCTTTAGAAATCAACTATTATAATTTCTTAAGAGAAGGAAAACTTTGTAAACCTTTGGACCTTATTTCACCCCTTTTTGATCCTTAAGTGTCCCTTTGTGTTCATCCATCTAGATTATACCTGATCATACATGGCCTTAGACATAGCAGATTAGATGACTGCTCTAGCCCAAATAGTTGATCTATTAGCCAATAAGGTCCAAGACATCATAATCCAAAGTACCTCTAATGTAAAGATCTATAATAATGATCTCAGGGCAAAGACAAAATAAAAACTTATGATGGGTGTAGGAATATTAATGTCCTTGGCAGTTGGATAATAGACATGGAGATGTGGTTCTCCTACATAGAGGTTATTTTTGAATAAAGAGTAACTTTTTTCAAACTCAAGTTGTTAGTGTTATCCAAGCTAGTGATTATGGAAAGACAAAATGGAAAAAATCCAATTACCACATGGGATGGTTTAGTCCAAGCTTTGAAGGATACTTTTTACCCTTCCAATTATGAACAAGAGTTAAATGGTAAATATTGAGATAGACTTATAATATGCTTGTTCAATATTATGTCTTCCAATTTAATAGATTGAGAATTTTGCTTTGTGTGAAGGATCAAATAGAATCCTTTATCATAAAATTTACAAGTGGTCTACTTGAACCCTTGTATCGGGAGTTGAAATATACTCTCTTAGATACTTTGTGTGCAACTTTCAATCAAGCACATTTAATGGAGGAGAAGTTTACTAGCCAATTGAGAGGAGCTCAATCATTAGCACCCACCAAGGTGTCCAATTAGCAATAGAAATTGAATAAAACATCTTCCTCCTTTTCTTCTCCTTTCCTTACTTCTATATCCTCTTCTTCTTCCTCTAAAAATTCTTCTTCTTCTTCTTCCTTCAACTTCTTTGATCCACATTACCTCTTCTATTATAATAATTACAAAATTTATTGCCATTGAAAGGAGGAGGAGGAGAAGAAATATATAAATAAGAAGGCTTATTTTCCTTCTAATTTTGTGTCTTGGATATGCCTACAAAAAATAAATATTGATATCCTCTCGATGGAGCAACAAGTTTCTCCTTTACAAGTTATGCATGGTTGAACGTGGCATCAAGTGTGGATAAGGGAGAGCATTTTAACTCCCTATACAAATAATCCTATAAGCCACTCTTGAATTGGGTGATGAGTGTTTTAGCTGCATCTTTCATCCCAAGCAAAATATGTAACCTGTTGAATTAGAATATATAATCCTACATAGACATGTTGTTACTTTGTCTTAATCTAAACCATTTTACATGGAGGTATTGCTCATAGTTTGAAGGATAGAAAGTTTTATTTAAATATTTGATTAGGTTATCATAAATTTTGATTGGATTTTGGCCTTCTTACCATTTCATGATCAAAATATTTGCTAACCTAAAGAGTTTGAGTTTTACAAAGGAAACCTTCTCTTTAGCAGGAATCTCAGTGTAGGAGAACCATGTCTCCATGTCCAATATCCAACTATTTAGGACATCTGGATTTCTAGAACCATCATATGGTTTGACTTCACATTTAGTCTTAGCATTAAGATCATTATTGTAGATCTTCACATCTAGGATCTTTTGGACTATCATATCATTGATATTATTGGCCAATATACCAATTGTATTGGTTAATGCAACCATCTACTCTACCAAATTTGAGGCCATTGTTGAACTAGTATAAGATAGGTGTACCTAATTACAAGGAAATACTATGACCAATGTGGTACCAAAAAAGGTTAATTGACTACCTTGAGTACAAATGTATTCTTTTGATGTGACTCCTTACTAATTACAAAGCAACTAAACTCTCTTTTTATTTGCACCTTAATAACAATCCCAACGGAGTAAAAGGTTTTCATAAGCACAATTGGAAGATTTTTCTATTTTTTCTATACAAATTAATTATTTTATTAAATAAATTAGTTAATATAGTCATTTTAAGAGTAGAATTAATTAATTAATGCTAACTTAGCTAATATTTAAAAAAAAATTAATTAATCAAATTAATTGATTAATTTATTAAGTTAATTTAGCTAATTAATAAAAAGGAATAGTATTTTTAACTTAAATAAATAGATAATTAAGTATTTTAAGTCTAAGGTTTTTAACCTTATATAAATAAAACTTTACCTCCTCTCTCTTTATAAACGTTCTTGATTTTTCTTTTCATTGGAGTAGAGTCGACGACCCCCAAAAATTATTAAGGACCACTAGAATGAACCTTTGATTACCATAAAAATTTTGAAGGCCTCTAAAAACCATATCTCATGCAGCATTCACTTTGGTGGAAATTTAACACTCGTGTGGTTGGAAACAAACAAGCATAGGTCATTGAAAATTATCTCCATGTCGACGTAATATAGGAATAGTTTTCCAAGTCATCGAGAAATAGAACCAACAAGTAAATTGGTCACTGAATAATGATGATGTCTATCAATAAAGTAAACATAACAGTTTTTTTTTTTGGGTTACAAAAAACATATGTTGTGTCACCATGGTCTGAAAGTTGACATCTCATTGCAAGAAGTTAGTCAATTGTCATAGAGGTAAGAGATGCAACTAGGTTGCCAATAAGGTTTTTAAGGTGTCCCTTCATAATTTAAATTATATATATAAATTTTAAATTGCTTCGCACTGCTATCCAAAATACATAACAATTCGCATGACAAATATCAGAAGTCAAAAATCATTCAACTTGCATCTTTTGGTGTTGTAGAAATCAAACCTGTTAATTATAGTTAGCCAAAAAATAGGATGAGAACATTTTGGCAGTCCACAAAATTTTATTATCTCAATGTCTAAGCTTGCAATATCTCTAAGGTAATAGCAATCCACTCTTAAACTGCAACGATCACTTTCAAATGTGACTGTGTCATTGCTCAAAGCATTTCTACCCTACGGTTCCAAAATGACCCACCAATCAGAATGCACCACCAAATTGAGACATCCATGGTATATGTGCTTCTAATGAGGTCACCATGGAAGGGATTGAAGGTTATGGCCCAAACTACAATCCAAAAACAAAAATATTTTGTGCCATTATGCATAAACCACTCTTATCTGGCAAAAACATTGTTAAAATTATCCACGAATTCCCAATAGTAAATTTTTTTGCCGAATGTTTTGTTGAAAAATGGTTCTCTCCTACACTATCTTGTCTAAGCTAACCCTTTCAAACCATATGAGACTCAATACACTCTCCTGGTTTTTTCTAGCATCAAGTCAAACTTCACTACCAACTATTTAACAAGGAGATAAACCGGTCTAGAACAAGGCAGTCAAAAGAAGTGTATGTCCTTGATGCAAACACTATCTCATGAAAATACAGTATTGAGTACAACTTTAACTTCTTATCTTTTTAATGCAACTAATAAGGAAGAAAAATCAATATTTTTAGTTGCCCACACTGGATTTTAACCTATGGGAAATTTCATGCCTGCCAATCTTGGAACCCAACCCATAAAGTGTGACTTTGATTTGATACCAATGATATGGGAGAAAATCAACTAAAGTCTTATTGAGATTTAATTGATATATAGGCATGAATATGTCAAAATTATAATCAACAAACATTCTTCATATCTCCAATAGAGCCTTAACTTGAAAGAATCTACAACTACTAGAGAGGATATAATTTAACTTTAAAAATACCAAATTAACCTAAGTATCTAGAAAAGATACCTAAGCATCTAGAATTCATGTGGGAATACTATTATCATGTTTATATAACATTTATTATTAAAAATAAACCTAGGAACTACAATAATAAACTAATCCTAGGACTAACAAGTAATGTCCTCATTGCTGATACTTAGTCAACATTGGATTTTGATCAAGTCTATGATGCCAACACTCATCAAACTCACTACGATTCTTCTATGTCATATTTAGTGGTATGGCATGGATAGTATCCACACTAGGTTCATTAGATTTCTTCTTAGTATATGTCCCATAATTTTCCTTCCTTCCCTTATCAAAGCTATTATGGGAGACATGATGAGGAATAATAATGTACACCTATCTTCTCTTTAGATTAGATTCCTAGGCTTAGATTAGTTTTCTTATTTATAATAATCTCATGTACATGTCATAATAGTATTCTCACATTATGTTTCTAGATGCTTAGGTGTATCTCTAGATACTTAGGTTTTTTATTTATGTTCTAGATAGATTATATGGTAGTTGTTGATTCTCATAAGTTGAGTTATGCACATCTCAAAAGCATCATTCTTTTATAGAATATTTAGCATTTTTTGTAGATTTAGTATATGATTAGTTTCATGTAAATTTGACATGTCCAATGCCTATAAATACCTTGCATATGAATAAATAACCAGTTGAAATTTTTCCCACATTAGAAATTTGGAGGATGTTAGTGAGTATTTTTTACTAGTAGTTAGCATGAAAACTGCATGATGATGTAGGGTTGATGCCATTCCATGAGGAAGTAGTCTTTCTCCTCTATTTTATGAGAAATATCTCACACATGAATCATGGAAAATTAGAGGTTGAATTAGAAGTCTAATACATAGTTTCATCCCTTTGGTTGGCAAGCTTTGAGTGTGCTTGTTGGGGAATATATGGTATAAATAATCATATTGACAATAATATCATTACCCAATGTTGACATCTAGCTCAAACTAGTTCCATCACTATTTATTTTCTATTCACCACACCACTCAATTTGCTTCTAGTTTATCCTTGATCGATGTTGAATCACCTTGGGAAAATCAATGGCAAAATACTAGTTGAGAAAGGATAAAATGTGTAGTTGAGAGGTAGATAACTCCATGTTCTAAATAAGGTTTGAGTGATTAGTGAGTCAACATACACAAACAAGATAATAGCAGTAAATAATCAAGTTTCCTAAGATACTATGCATGTATAATGGCTAGAAATAACCCAAAGTCATTGCATGAGTAGAACAAAGCATGGTATTTACCCAAAGCTATTGATCTCCAACTCTAATACCATTGATGTGGATTACACCCAAAGCTATAATTTACATTTAAACTAGTGCTTATTAAGCACAAATTACATAACAAACTATCTTCTAGATTATAACGACAACTAAGTTTGGAAGATTAAAAATAAATAATTCTAAAACATACATATAACTCTAAACTTCTAATTACTAACAAATAGCTAACTAATAACAACATGCTAATTGAAGCTTATTTAGGAGATTTTCTAGAAATAAAGTAACAACCTAAGATAAAAAATAACAACTCACATGAAACTTTTTTGACATAATTCTAGGATAAATAATATAAGCCTAAAACTAATTAATTATGTCAAGAGATGTCCTCATCACATCTAGAGAAGGAATCGATGTCATCACCTCACCATAAATTTCCACCACTATATCCATACCAATACATACTACCACATTGTCTCCAATTCTCACCACATCATTCATACCCACTTCACCCACACCTACAAAATCTGTCACCACCCAAACCAAATCAATAATGGCTTCTCACACATGGTCCATCTAGTTTATGATCCAACACTATGTGTTGGGGAAGCTAAAGAAAAAAAATATTGGATCATCAAGGGATACCAAGTTGCTTGTGGAAACAAAAATTATAAGCCAAATAACTAATCATCTAGAATATATAATTCTAGGCATGACTCCTTGGATAAAATTACAAGTGTCACTCAACGTAACATGGTTCTTAGTCCTAAGCTTATGGTTATGGGAATATATATCTAAACCTTTGTGGCATAAGAACTAACCAACCTTTCATTACAAATGCTCACATCTCTAAGAATTGAAGGTGTGGATATCATGGATGAAGACCTTGTTGGGATTTATTACATCATTTGATGTGATTAGGTCAAAATTAGTTGAGTGGTTAGAACCACTCACATAGGAGTCTTGTGTTGTTACTTAGTTGTAATTTCCACCAATTATAAAAATCACAATGTTATTGTAAAAATAGATGTAGTTTTTCTATATTGAAAAATATTCTTTATATTTAAATAGTTTTGATCAATGTAAATATTATCAAAGCATTCTATAAACATTGGTATCAAAGCAAGAGGAAATTATGAAGATCAGTTCTTCATCATTCAAGAGCATGTGAATGTAAGTCAAGTTAGAAGGTCATATTAGGGCATTGCTAGTGTTGTAGGTCTACAAATAATATATACCATGGGAATGTGAATGATCTACTCATTGGATGCTAGGTATCAATATGTTTGTTTATAAATTTTTGAAAACATCAAATGCAAAAGTATGTGTTTTACCATGATATATGTCATGTGTTTCCAAAGGAAGGAGTTATTTTAGGTCTTATCTAGGAGAATCAACAAAATATACACATATCCTAGAATGCATTCTATATTGATGATATGTATTTCCTATTGAAGAATATTTTGTTGTCATTGAGAAGAAGAAATCTATCTTTGAATGCTTTCACAAACATAAAGGAATTTTTCAAAATTCATTCATAATGTTTGTCATCTTCATCCAACTATTCTAACTTTGGCCATGGGAGCCAAATATTAGTTTGAATACATGACTAATCATTATTTTAGTTATTTTTATCAAATCTTGCAATATTGATGTGCCATTTTTAACTCCTTGGAAATAAAAAGAGATAGGCATCTTGTGCTTGCATAGAATGGTATTACTTTGCTAAGGGTTTATGTTTAGAATATGAGTTCAAGCTAAGTTCCCATAAATTAGTCGTTCAAGTGTGAAGAGCCCATGATTAGAGGGGGAATATCCTCACTAGTTCCAAGCATGGGATATTTTATATATCCTTAATATTAGTTTAGTTATATTTAATTTTTAATGTATTGGGGTTATTTGTAATTATCTTGTACATTCCCCATAAAAAATGTAAGGAATTAACGGAGGATAGATGAGTAATTGAAATTTAGTTCTTTTAGTATTAACATTAAAAAATATAAATAGAGTATGTCAAGTAAATATATCATGTGTCAAAGTCCAAGGCATATGAAAGATAGATTGAATTTCTCTTATAAAGGGTTGTGAGTAGTATATTATCTTTGAAATAAGTAGTAGATAATGAAATAAGTTTGGTATTCTCTCAGTTTGATTCACAAACATCAAGTAAAAAGGTGACACTTAAGTAGATCAATGTTGGATTTATGATGATGGAAGGTGATGATATTATCCATCACAAGGTGAAGTTTTGTTTTTCAATGAATCAACTAGCTATAATTGATGACAAAGTAGAATGTGATGAGGTCAAAATTATTTTGTTACATAGCATACCTTCTATTTATGATAATATTGTATTCAGATTAAACAAAATTAATCCCACTTAGGAAGATGTAATTTCATCTTTAATTGACAAAGAAAATTGAGTTTAAAAAATGACTCAATTAATGAAGAAAATGTATTATTTGTAAAGAAGAAAGAAAATAGTAATGGTTCTTCATCCAAGAGTAAATTTATGTGCTTCTACTACAAACAACTAGGCCATGTAGTAATGAACTACATCCAACAAGCCAAGGACCTGATAAATGAAAATATAAAAATAATGATTGTAAATGAAGATGGTAATAAAGAATGTAGTCTTGCAAAACATGATGAATACCCTCCACATGAGAGAAATAAAGAAGAATATATTTATTGAATTGATTTAAGATTGATCATTTTGAATAGGTGTGTATGTCTCTATTCACAAGAGAGCATCAATTTTGGTCATAATTCCCCTTAAAAGTGTGTTTTATGTACTATGTGGACACACATGCCACACTTATTTATGATTGGTTGTGTGTCCCCAATCATAATTTTTGTGATTAGTAGTGTGTGTCTATATTTACAACTTTGGTGTTGAATATATTGTGTGTCCCTATCCAATTGTGTTGTATGACCATATATATATGAGTTTGTCTCAATACCATGTTAAGAGTTTAGTGAGGCCATTCCCATTGAAGAAATGTAGTGAGGATATTCCAACTATTGGTTGTTTCAAATAGGTGACTGTGTTCATATGCATACCCTAAGTGGATTTGATGAATTATTGAGTGTGTTCTAGTTCATCATATATTTATGTATTATTGTTAGTATTCTTGCCCATGTTTGAATCATGATGTAATAAGGGGGTAATGTTGGATTTAATTACATAATATGATGTGATAAGGTTAAAATTAGTTTATTAGTTAGAACCACTCACATAGGAGTTATGTTGTTAGTTAGTTGTGACTTCCATCAAATATTGAAATCATATTGTTATTGTCATATTATATGTAGTTACTTAATAGTAGTAAATATTACTTGTATTTAAATAGGTTTGATCAATATAAATATTATCGATGCATTCCTTAAACACACATATGTAAGACTTAGTAAGCAATTTGTCAAAATAGTCATACATAACCTCATGTCCTTGAAGGAATTACATGCACTCAAAATATATATTGTATAATGGGGAAGATAAATGCTATTTTTCAAAGTGCATCGAATAGATGCCAGCCAACTATCCATGTTGACATTAGTTTTTATTATTGTTGGTATTTTTGCCACACTAAAATAAATTTTAAAATTTTGTTTAAGTATTTACCAAGTTTCATTTTGAACATTTTTAGCTTCGCCTTTGTGAAGACCCATTTCGGGTCCACGCCTTAGCGAAAGCCCCTTTTCACTTGTGCCTTGGTGAGTTCTAAGAAATCACGTTTTGGATGACAGTTCAGTTTTGGCAGTGAAATTCTAGTTCATGCTTTGCCTTGGCAAAATTCCTTTTCGTGCAAAAGCCAAGTGAAATTCTAGTTCGCGCAAAAGCCTTGGTTAAATTCCTTTTAATGAAAGCCGATTAAAATTCTAGTTCATGCGAAAGATTGGTGAAATGCCTTTTTGTGCGAACATTGGGCGAAGTGCCTTATCGTGCGAAGGATTGGCAAAGGCATATTTCGAAGATACTCCCTAGAGAAAGCCCTTCTCAGGCCTCGTCTTGGCGAAATCAAGTTTTTTGTTCTCTCCAGTAGAAAAATCATTGTCAAAGGTGCTCTAAGTGAAGATCTGATTGGAGGGGATTTCAAGACCAGTGAATTCAATTTTTAGGGCAAAAAAGGTTAGAATTTTCTAAAATCATTTCTAATAAAAATCAGGTTCGACGGATAACCAGAAGATCACCCAAATTAAATATCATCCACTCTTAAATATGGTGTGATCCTGCTATTTTTGAGGTACCACCATGAAGATGAATTTTTTTGATGATTTTGGCTAGATCCTAATATGCCATCTTTCGAAATTGCTCTTTGCTTCCCAAGGTACCACCAGATAGGTTCGTTGATGCTTCCAAGAAAAAATTACAATCGACCAATCTTTCATTTCCCATAATTTTATTTAATGAGAATTTAATTTTGGAGGTGAAATCCTCTATAAATACTAGAGAACTCGATGTAAAAAGGATGGACATTTTGCTTGTGAAACTCTCTGAGTTTAAACATTTGTTGTGATATAAAGACTATTTGGCTCTGAGTTCCCGATCATTTTGTGTATGTTTATACTTTTTGCTCTGCATTTCTATTGAATTTATATCATCATTGATGGATTAAATTCTGAGTATGAATTTAGTTTTCAATGAATAATGAATTTTGAAATGTCATTGGAAGTCATACTTTATGATATGATCTGAGTTTAGTTTCTATTTCGTCTTTCTATTGAATGTTGTTAGTTTAAATTGGGTTTTTAATCTTGCAGTTAGTTCATCCCTACATTATCTCTTTGTCTCACAACCATGTTTCCTATTTCTTTTTGTTAATTTATTTTTCTAAACTTCATACCAGTCTTAGAATAACAAGGAAACCAGCCCTCTCTGGAGATTAGCTTGAAGGACATTTCTTTCCTTCAACCTTTCAATGTTGGTCGATTCTAGGGCACACATACATTTTATCCTTAGGTAGATTCTTGACCAAAAATTACCTAACCATCATACTTGGATCTCCAATGGGCTAGAGCCCTTAGGATTGTGTAGTTCTCCAAACAAGCCAATTTGGCAATGTCATTGAATTATCTTTAGTTACCTAAGGAGAACTAGGAGCTGGTAGTAACACTTGAAATAAAGAATGTGGAAGCCTAGGAGAAGGAAGACTATGTCATTAGACTAGAGGAAGAGCTGAAACCATTAAGACAAAAATATGGTTAACTAAATGAATAGATTGAATAAAAAAAATATGGATGATAACAATTGGAGTAGAAAAAGGATAATTTGACAAGAGATCTAGAATCCTAAAAGAAAAATATGGTTGAATTCTTGAAGTGAAAGGATAATGACACTAAAAAAATGAAGCAAATATAAAAGAAATTAACAAAATATATGGAGTCCATGAAGGGCAAGGTCTTGGCCATTTACATAATCAATCTCTTTAGTATCAAATACTAAATAAGGTAAAATAGGCCAAGGTGTATCTACAACACATCCAATATTATGAATAATTGCTTTCCAAAAACTAAGATACCATTAATAGTGCTCAATCTAAGATAGCCTCAAATACCAATTACATAAAAGTGATGATACACACTCATAAGACCATAAACCAACAACTCATATAGCTAGGTCTACCTAATAAATAGGTAGTGCAAGTTTGGTTTATGAACATAGCACTAAAATAATAAATTTTGGAAACCACAATGCCTCCCATGAGAGTATTAAGAGCACGATAGATAAGCTAAAGGATAATGCTACCCAATTGGTCTAATAAATACTTCCAAACTCTCTTTTGTATCAAGGAGAAACTATGCTTGATGACTAAAACATGATTTTTATTCAAGAAGAAAAGAAAATTTTCATATATGTAAAGAAAATATCTTTAGAAAATGCAGTGGCTAATACTCTGAATGTCATCTCAAATTTAGAGTTGCTACTACAAGAGATCAAATCAATCCCTAATATGGAGGACCTATTGATAGAGAAATATGATTACCTACCTACAACAATGACATAAATGGACAGTGACAAAATTCCTTCTAATGATGAGGAAAAATATTTATAGGATCTCTGACATAAAAATAAGATTAAATTTTCACAATGTTTATAATTATGATCAATTTCAGTGACTCCAAGGCCTAGTAGATCAAGTTTATTTGGGTTCATCATCAATTAGGCTTAATGTCCCTATAAGTCACTAGTAATATGGTGCTTGGTACTACCTTTAATTTCAAAAACATCCAAATTGGTAGCCAAGTAGAAGGTGCAAGTTAGAACAATAGGAGGATCCTAACTAATAATGAATAAAGTTAAAATTTTGTACCAATTAGAAGTGCATGACACAATTTGTTTTCAATTTTTAGACTAAAAATAAAGTAAAAGGAAGAAAATTTGTTAAGTATGGAATTTTACGATCTATTAACATAGTCAACAATTCATTGACAAGTTCATGATTTATCACTTGGTTGGTGATTCATAAAATTAATGCATGATTCATTGTACAATAGGCAAAGTGGACATTGGAATATGAATTTTGAAAGTATGGACCTCGATGAGCTTCTTAAAATAACATTTTTTTGTTGTTGTAAGTATAAATTTTAATCATTTTTGCTTAGGGGAAAAACAAGGTAAAACCCCTACTATAAATCATAGCCATGGGCTCATTTGTATTCTTTTTTTGTCATTTTGAGAACTATGCTTTGTGGTCAACACTATAGTTTTTATATTTTTATTATTAATGGAAAATTTTCCATGGTGCTTATGTTTTGATTATGTTCTTTGAGTTCTTGTTGCATGAGGAAATGGTGTTTGTGGCACTACCTTCTCACCTCGTATTAATACTCTTTTCTATCAATTAGTGATACATTAGTGTCTGATGACACTAACAATAATTTATTATCTCAAATTGACTTGATTGCTCATGGACACTAATCTTTCTAGATTAGTGGAGAGTCAGCCTAAATAGAAATTTTGAAGGAACTTAAACCTCTCCTCCAAAATTTGATGTAGAAGCATGGGTGCAAATTTGATTTGATTCTATTACAAATCAATAAGTATATATAAAGATAAATTTTAATAATAATTTATATAATATAGGAAATCAATAGACATCAACATTATCTTATTCCTAACTATTCGCTTACCTTTATAAATAAAATTAACTAGTATATATTTACTTTTGGTGATTAAGTTAGTCATAGCATTTATCTTAATGTAAGGGTTATTATTTATCTAAACAAAAGCATCAAATATTAACATCACCTCTTTCACTATTTAACATAGTGTAGAATAATTCACATATAGTTCTTCCTTATAGTTTACCAAAATAACTATGACTGACATAGGTTACAAGCCTAACAACAAAATATCAAATTGGGTATGTCAATTTATAAACATAAGCAATGTTGCTATTGAGTGATATTTCTAAAGGTGGAAAATATAACAAATTACTAATTTTGATTGAGTGTAACTTCCTTCTTATGTACTAAATCCAATTTCGTTAAGATCACGAGTACGTATTTTATAGATATAGTCTTCCCTAATTATATATTTGTTACTAATGAATATAGAGACAATAGAATTAATCATGTCCCATATTAAATTTTAGTTGTCAATGAGAATCAATAATGAAATTCTAGTTCATAAAGGCGGTAGGGTAAAATAAAGTTATTTACTTGAAATTTCTCTTTATATTCAATTGATTGATAAGGATAGATGCAAAGTTGAGTTTCACTTTAATTATACTATTTTTTAAATTGCTCATGTAAGTATTTTGTTTTCTCAAGGCTTATAATAGGATAATTTTCAAATTGCTTCCTCACACGTAGGTGATAGTATACATATTGATGTTGTTCATAAACAAAGGGATACCACACATAAATTGTAAGGACTTATGGAAGTATTTAATTTTAATTTAAGATTACACTTTATACTCCATTCAATTTATTATACATAATATAGGTTCTAAAATTATTAGAAAATACATATATAATACTTTCTAGTGAGATGATAAGATATTTGCTAATAATCCTAAGAATCATCATTGGTTAAATGAATATCTTATATTTGATAATATTTTTGATAATGTCATCTTGTATTTCAACTTAGCCTATTCATTAAGTACCTCATAAATCCAAATAAAGGAAATAATCAAATATCAATCAAGTGAAATAAAATTTCATAGTAAACAATTCATAAACCAACATCATACTATATATATATATATATATATATATATATATATATATATATATATATATATATATATATTTTTTTTTTTTTTTTTTTATTTTTTTTTTTTTTTTTCGGATAAAAAGAATGGTGATTTGTTTATTGAAATCAGAAAAACACACAAGAACATCATACTATATTGAGGTGAAACAATATCATCATAATATCTTATATGCATACCATACAATTAAGTTATAATAGTAGTCCTTATGAAATAATATTAATAAATTTCCAAGGTGCTAGGATTTAAGAGGTCATTTAAGAACAATGTATAATTTATTTCTTTAAAAATATTTATTTAAACCATTTCAAAATAAATCACATTTGAATTTTATGAGTAATCTTTGGGTATGTTTATGCGTATATCCTTGAGTATTAGAGATACAAACATAAAAAAATTATAAATATAAATTAATAGGCTAGTAACAAAAATAAATTATATTGTGGAATCAATTTTGCATATGTAAAAAATGTTTCACAAGAACTACCAAGTCCTTTGAAGACATTCATGATACTTTTAGTCTAATTTAGTGTCCATCATAAATGCATTTAGCTAGTTTCTTCAAAACCTTTAATATTGTATTTTTTAAATCTCTAAAATTTCTAATGTTGTTATAATCTTAGAAAATATAATAATATATATTTCACATTTAGACACTAAATTTGAAAATTATATATATATATATATACTTTTGCTTGAGTAATCATGCAATAATAATATTAAACAATATGTTTTGTGCCAAGAAGCGTAGTCTCTAGTCCACATGAATTCGAACTTTTGGTGTCTATTGATGGATAGGCGATTGGGGAACATTGACAGCCGACATTATATTTTTCTATTTTATTTATTATTAAATAATACAAATAACATGAATAGATTAGAAAGCTCAAAAAATATATATATTAAAGAAGAAGTACGAACAAAGAAGAACCTAATGATACGATTCATCTTTTTTGTCCTTATTTTAGTAATTTTTTTATTTTATTTTATTTATATATACTCATTTTAGGAAAATTTTAAAAAATTCTTTTATAATAGTCGTATATTAAAAACTTATTTCACATGCTTATGTTGAAGGTATGTTGAGTTAATAGGTTATTTTTGAAAACATAAAATGCATAAATAAAAAGATACATTTAATATCATAAGTAATCTTAGAAAAATTATAAAAAAATTAACATTATTTTTATTTATATACATTTATTTTAGGAAAATTTTAAATATTTTTTTATAATAGTCATATATTAAAAAAATATTTCACATGCTTATGTTGAAGGTATGTTGAATTAATAAGTTAATTTTGAAAACATAAAATGCATAAATAAAAAGATACATTTAATATCATAAGCAATTTTAGAAATATTATAAAAATAAATAAAATTAGAAGAAATTTTGGATTTGTTAAAACACAATGCATATCATGTTTGAACAAATGGTTTTCCATAATGTACATGAGAACCAAAGTTTAACCATACCAAAAAATAAAAGTAGTGGTTATTGGTGAGGAGGTCTCTATTGCAAGGAACATAAGCAACAATCTAAAAAGGGAGTGGATGATAGTAAATTTAGATCTGGAGAGAGTGTGGAGACGTGGAGCAAGTGGAAGGTTGTGACCATGGTGAGCTTCACGTACAGGCAAGCAATGGTTGGGTGGTGTGATCGTAGGTGGAAGAATGACGATCTAAAACAGGACGAAGGTCACTGGTTCGAAACCTGCAAAAAGTTGAAATAAAAAAATTAGAACCCTCAAAAACCCCAAATCATGGTTTTTAATGAGGAAACCCTAAACAAGTTGAAGAGTCTGGATGCAAGAAACCTGAATGATCCCACCGACATTGGTCACTTCGATGTTTCTTGATTGTGCCAGAAATTCGATTTTGGAGTAGACCGAGTGTTATAGCAAAAAATTGGAACCTTTGAGCGATGGTGGACTCTCAAAAATTTGAACTTCATGGGCACGGGAGCATTGCAGGAATGCATGGTCGGAATCATGGTGATGGGGATCCCTTAGGTGGTCATGCAACAGGCGGTGAGGAGTTCAATGATGACGGTACGAAGGATGTTGATGGGGATGATGGTCATGAAAAAGCCAAGAATTTTTGGGGCCCTCCTCCGAAGGACCCACCTCAAAACATCCCACCTAACTCCTCCTTCATGGATAAAGTTCGCAACAAAATGGGTTTTGGCCCAGTTACTCAACTCTCGATTCCTTTTACTATCTTAGGTCACGAAGTTATTTTTCCTCCTAAAGCTATGGCACCTCTCATCTCTCAAGAATCTTTATCTCTCATTGGCAAATTCATTGGAGCGCGGCCAAACATCGAATCCGTTCATAAATGGGCATTCTCAAAATGGTGCCCTATCAAAAATATGGAGCTAGTGGCGTGCCCTAGGGGTTTCTTCATGATCCGACTGAACAATCCCCAAGACACAAGTAAAATTCTTACTGGTGGTCCATGGTTTTTTGGTCATAGAGCCCTATTTCTCCATCGATGGGGAGAGGATTTTGATCCAAAAACACAAAGTATTAACATGGCACCAATTTGGGTCAGGCTACCAGGTTTACCCGCCCACTTCTGGCACCCAAGAACTCTCAAAGCCATAGCCCAATCGATTGGGGAATTGGTCGCCATTGATGTTGCCACGAAGGCAAGATCTCGGTTGACTTTTGCTCGCATCTGCATCACAGCCAACCTAGACTCTCAACTTTCAACCTATGTTGACCTGGTTTCAGGTTTGTACCACAAACGACAAGTTGTTGAATATGAAAACAAACCCGCTTATTGTATTGAATGTAAAAAATAGGGTCACTTAAGGGTTCAATGCCCACTACTGAAAAAAGACTCAAAGAAATATGGATATCAAGGTAGAGGAGTGATGGGCAATGGTAATGGTCAAGTCTTCCACCAGATCCAGAGAAAGAAGCAGTTTGACAAAGGCAAACAACCAATAACCACCCACCAAATAGCGCTCCAAATTGGAAACACTTCAAATATGGTAAGATCTTTATTTGCCAATTCAAATCTTTTTTTATCGTTAAATTCATCAAACACCTCCCCTGTAGAGGTTGTTATGGGTAATGAGTTAGAGCCAAATCCACCAGTGGACATTCCCAAAAACCCAGAACCCCAGGGAAATCTTCCTGAAGGTCTAGGGGTTACTACTACGGATGGTCATTCTCCCTCGAAGTCGGGACCCTCATGTCCTCCCTTGACCATTGCTTCACCAAACCAAGCTTCTAATTCCCCATCTCAAATTGATTTAATAAACATTCCAGTTAACCTAGTAAATTCCCCTATTCTTGAGGAACTAATCAATTCTCCAAAGTAGGCTTTATCCCCTACCTATGATGAAGCTTATTGTTCCCCAAAGCAAATCACACGAAGCCAAAAGAAATTTGTAATAGCTGATGTGGGCAGTAGGAAAAATAAAGGATGACCATCCATCCAGGATGCTAGGAGGAAGGAGATAGAGAATGACATTGCAAATGGCACTCAAACCACCATTTTGTCATATCTTGTGGATCAAACTAGCACTAATATGCCGAAAGAAGAAGAAAAGTGACCCAAACCACCCTCATCTCAATGAGGAGGGGGAAAAATCCTCATCAAAAAATCATAGATGAAGATCCTCTCATGGAATGTGAGAGGCCTCAATGGCCCATCCAAGAAAAGGTTGGTTAGGTCTATGAGGATGGAATTAAAACCCAACATCATTCTCCTGCAAGAAACCAAAATAGATATGGATAGCAGTGATAAAATAGCAAAATCCCTGTGGAAGGATAGTGAATTTGTGTTCAATCCAGCCAGGGGCTCTTCAGGTGGACTTTTTTGCATGTGGGACCCAAGCAAGGTTGAAGGAAGACTAATAACTAAGACTAATAGGGTAACCAATATGTTATTTTTTTGCAAAGACACTCGAATTTAGTGGATACTATCAAACATCTATGCCCCAAATAATCCATTGGGTCATCGTGCCTTCTGGAATGATCTAAGCCAGATGAGGAACAACTTCCAAAATGAGTCATGGATGCTTGTTGGCGATTTCAACACTCCTCTATTCCCATCAAAGAAAAAGGAGGAAACACCATCAGTTTCAGGTGTCTTGAAGACTTTGTTGATTTCATTGAACAAAATGAACTAATGGACATTCAATTGAAAGGAGCAAAATACACCTGGAGCAATAGAAGAATAGGTAATCAGCTAATCCAACTGAGACTTGATAGGTTTCTATTATCCAAGGAAGCAATTCAGTTCTTTGGAGATGCAACTCTTCACACTCATCCAAAAATTGGTTCAGACCACAACCCCTTAGTTTTTGAATGGCAGCAACAAGGTCAAATATTTAAGATACCATTTAGATTCGAATCAATGTGGCTTCAACATGAGGACCTCAAAAGCTACATTTCATATTGGTGGAGCAATCCCTTCTCAGGCTCACCATTAGTCCAAATAACTAAAAAACTTTACTTTATCAAAGGAAATCTAAAAATATGGAACAAGGAGGTCTTCGGCAATATTTTCCAGTGCAAACAAAAAATTGTTGATCAACTAAATGCAGTTGAAAACAACATCCAAAATGGGAATCTGGAACCTGAAATGAGGCAAAAGGAAAAAGAACTCTTATCTGAATACCACAACATCCTGGCCAGAGAAGAGGTTTTTTGGAGGTAAAAATCACGTTCTCTATGGCTAAAAGAAGGAGACTCCAACACCAAGTACTTCCATGCGTCAACTCTCAGACATAGAAGTAATAACAGAATCAAAGAGCTCTTTCGAAGTGATGGTGCATCCACTTCAGATATTCTTGAGATCAGACAAGAGGTTGTCAATCACTTTGAAGACATTCTTGGCCCTTGTCATCCATGCTTGTCTCAGGTGCACAATGCTCTCCTCCAAAACATTCCAAATCTGATTTTCCAAGATTTCAATGTTGGTCTCCTTAAAGAATTTACCTTCGAAGAAATTAAAGAGGCAATGTTCTCAATGCACCCTGATAAATCTCCTGGACCTGACGGCTTCCCTCCCAGATTTTTCCAGCATTTTTGGGACATAGTAGGTCATGATATCTCTACAGCTATCCAAGACTTCCAACACTGCAAAAAAATTCCAAGGGATGTTAACTCCACATTTTTGGCCCTTGTTCCAAAAACCCACAATAATCGGTCCATGTCTGACTTTAGGCCTATCAGTTTATGCAATGTTATTTATAAGCTCATTTCTAAGGTCATTGTAAATAGATTAAAATAAGCTCTCCCAACCATCATTGACCAATGCCAAGGCAACTCTGTCCAGGGTAGATTTATAACTGACGAAATAATAACTATTCACGAAATCATTCATTCTATCTCCAAGAGCAAAAAATCAGGAATATTTTTGAAATTAGACATGAACAAAGCCTTTGATAGGGTATCTTGGGATTTTCTTTTTGATGTCCTTGCCAAATTTGGGTTTCATGAGGATTGGATAGCCTTAATCAAAGAATGTGTAACCTCGACATGGTTTTTTGTCCTTGTTAACGGTTCTGTTGCAGGATATTTTCCAAGTTCAAGAGGAATCAGATAGGGGGATCCCCTCTCTCCTTTTATTTTTATTATCATGGTTGAATCTCTTGGTAGATCCCTAAAAGAAGCTTGTTCACGCGGTCTTATTTCTGGAATCAAACCCTCTTCTCAGTCCAGAGCTATCACCCATCAACAATTTGTTGATGATACTATTCTAGCCTCGTTGTCCTCTGTTCTAGAAGCTAAAATTATCAAAAACATCCTCAATTACTATGAGGTAGCAGTTGGTCAAAAGGTGAACTATGAGAAAAGAAAATTTTCTTTTTGAACACACCAGTCCAAAGGCAGATAAAAATCGTGAGAATTCTTGGTTGTAATATTTCCAACCTCCCTTCAATTTATCTTGGTCTTCCCTTGTTCCAGGGCAGCATGTCGAAGAATTTATGGAATAATATCATTGATAGAATTCTGAAGAAACTTGCAAGCTAGAAGAAGGTATTGTTGAGTCAAGCGGCAAAGGCAATTCTCATCCAAGCCTGTCTCCAAAGCATACCAATTTTTTTATGTCCATATTCAAAGTTCCAGCAACAATATGCCAAAAAATTGAACAAATTCAAAGAAAATTTTTGTGGTCCGAGAATGAAAATCGGAGCAGGTTTCCTTTAGTTGCTTGGGATAAAATTTGTTGGAAAAAAGAGAGTGGAGGGCTTGGTTTCAGAAGAGTTCATCAAATGAATCTAGCTCTATTGGAAAAATAGGGATGGAGAATTGCTTTAGATGCCCAATATTCATGGAGAGATATAATCAAAGGGAAATACCTCCATCAAAATACCTTCATGGATGAGGTCCCAGTTCACAATGGATCATACTTCTGGAATTCGGTTGTCCAAACTAAAGATATTCTGAGAAGGGGTCTAAGATGGAAACTTGGCAATGGTAGAAGCATAAGGTTTTGGGAGGATCCATGGCTAAAGGATTTCCCTCTCATCAGAGACCAAAATTTAGCAATTTTAAAGCCTTTCACGGACCACCTGTTTGGCAGCCAAGTGTCTAATTTCATCACTCAAAATCCCAATGGCCAACAATGAAAATCTATTCCGACTGACAATCTCAATCTTGCTTGCAAAAATGTGGTAGTAGCCTTAGCGAATCTTCTTAGAGTGCACGTGATCCCAAGAAACCAATCGAGAGACACCCTTGTTTGGAATCCCTGTGAAGATGGGCAATTTTTAGTCAAATCAGCATATTACATCCAAGGTCCTCTTGTTGCCCGGTGGCCCCTTGCAAAGTTTGTGTGGCCCAAAAATTTGATTCCCAAAGTCTCCTTTTTTTCGTGGCTCACATCCCAGAATAAAATTTTAACTACAGATAACCTTATAAAAAAAGGTATGTTCATTCCAAATCATTGTTGTCTTTGCAACTCCAATTGGGAATCCATCCAACATCTATTTTTGGAATGCCCCTTTTCCAGGTCTATCTTAAATGCCCTCTTTGAGATTGTCAATGTTGCTTGGGTCCAACCGCCTTCCATTCCTCTCCTCTTTGAGCAATGGCCCAATCCATTTGTCAACTCCCAACTCAAGTTCCTTTGGTCTATTTGCCTCCATCATTACCTTTGGCAAGTTTGGTTGGAACGTAATAACATAATTTTTAATGATTGTAGTAGAGACCATAAGTCAATTTTTTCTCGTATCATTTCCTTTGTGTCAAAAAATGCTCAAATGGTGTCATCTGAAGAGTGTCCCAGACCTGGTCTTGAAACCCATCTGTGTGCTTTCTTTAAACTCAGTCACATTTTGGGTAGGGCCCCCAAATCCCAAGTGGATAGATCAAGCATCAAATGGACCTCCCCTCCTCCTGGTTGGACAAAGCTCAATTTTGATGGTGCAATGAAAGGAAACCCAGGTAGGGTGGGCAGTGGAGGTATTATCAGAAATGATAGAGGAGAAATTCTCATGGCATTTGCAGAGAATATCAAAATCCAGATGAATAATATGGCTGAGGTGAGAGCCCTCCACCAAGGACTGATGGTGTTAAGTGATCTTGATATTGACCAACTCATTGTTGAAGGAGACTCCTTGCTTGCCATTAATTGGCTTAAGGGAAACCAACATCCATCGTGGAACATCAACAACATCATCGGTGAATGCAAGAGAATGTTGGGTAAATATTTGAATATCACCATTCAACACGTGTACAGGGAAGGTAATAAGGCGGTTGACCTGTTGGCTAACAAAGGTGTCATGGAGCAATCCTTCCATGTGTGGCGAACCAACTTTCCATCGGGGCTCACAGATGATAGCAGTGGAGGTAAAATTTATCTTCTTTAATATGGTTAATAATCTTGGTCAGTTATTTAGGCCCACCAACCATCCAAATATGCTCCACATTTGTCCCTTACCTCTTGGAAGGTCAACCTGTTGATTTTTGTTTCTTGTGGTGATCCTTTTTGGATTCTTAGTTTAGCTTTGTAAAATATTTTGGGTCTTTTCAAAACCCTTCCATCAATCCAAAAAAAAATTTAACCATACCAAATTACACTCGCCTTCATTTAAACCTTGGACCTAGCCCTAACCTTTGCACTATCTCTACCAACACTACATTCTAAATTTTGACTTTTGAGTAAAAAGTAAATATATAAATTAAACAAATTAAGAACTTTCTTTTCATCTCTTTTACTCTATCTTTATATTTTATATTTTATATTTTATATTTTATATTTTATATTCAACTTTGTAATCTTTATTATTATTTATATATAGATAATAATAATAAATTATAGAAAACAAAATGTGGGCTGTCAACATTCCCCGACCATCTATCCATCTGTCCACACCAAAAGTACGAATTGATGTGGACTGTAAACTGCGCCTGTTAGAACAAATTATTTATTAAAGTTTTTTATAATTGTTAATCAGTATCCAATTTAATTGTTTAATTATTGTTATAATTTAAAAAATTATTAATCTTTAGTTTTTTTTAACGAATTCTATATTCATTGTTTCATAATTTCTTAACTCATAATATATTTTATATTAATGACTAGTAGCTAGTTATTTGTTACAAATAATTGTGATTCCCTTATGTTGATCAAGTATGTTATAAATATCTTTGTTTTAGCCTAGGTAACATAACATGCACATGCACTTTTTATTTTAACAAGCTTTCCTTAGTGTCAAGGTAATATGTTTTTAAAAATTCTATTTTTTTTTTAAATCTTATTAATATATTATAAAGATATTGGTATTTTAGTATTAATTTGTCTTATTCAAAGTGTCCATATACTTTCATTAAGATGTTGAATATCCTTATTTTTATTAAGTTTAATCGAGCCAAATAACATTCAAAAGCAATTGAAATTTTATTATGATATTTAATTAAATTTCAAGAATCTTTAATATAATTTAAAGGGTTAACAATAAATAATATGGTTTTGAAGCTATACTTCAAGGTAGATTAATAATTTTAAATAAAAAATTATTAATCATTTTTATTTATTTTAATTATTATTTATGAATTTAAATCAATCTTTATTAAGCATTTAAATATTAAGTTTAATATTATATTTAATAATAGGTGAAGAGCGAACTTTTTTTTGAGCTCTGGCGATTTGGCGGGAATCCTTCTGCACTGCCGACGGCCGTGGCTCTAGGGTTTCAGTTCGGAAACCTCCTCCAGCGTGTTTGGGGTTTGTTGCAGGCTTCTGGTCTAGGATCTTTCGGTGTCCCGGGAGGGCCCAATGGGGTCTCTTCCTGGTTCTCTCGAGGGAAAAAGACCTCTTATGCGGAGATTCTTCGAGAAAATCCTGCGTCTTCCTCTCGCCGATGCTCAACGCAAAGGCCTTCCATCTCGCTAGCCAAGAATGCGGGCAAGGGCTCTCCCGGGCACGTAATCAATGGATGTCTCCCGCAATCCGCATCAAGACCGAAAATAGTCATCGAACCGTAGCCGGTTGAAGACACGATAAACTACCGGACCACTCATGATCCGATTTGCAAGTTCATGGGCATTCGACCCACCCCCGCACTTTTTGCATTCCCCGGGTGAGACAAAACTGGGAGCCAATCGGTGAGTACTCCTTATGGCCCATTAGCAATGGGTATTTCATTATTAGTTTTTCTTCCCTAATGGATAGAAACAGAGCATTTGAATCAGAGAAGAGGAGCCATGGCCCGGCAGGGTTATTTGTCCAGCCGTGGAGAGCGGGTTTCGACCCTCGCATTGAACCCACGGCCGTCCCGGTTTGGATCCGGCTGTATGCTCTCCCGATGGAGTTTTGGGGTGAGCGGATTCTTGAATTGATAGGCAACTCTCTAGGTAGATTTTTGGGAGTTTCTAAGGACACCATTGAAGGAAATACTGCCGTTTATGCAAGAATCTGTGTAGAATTGGATATTAGTCAACCGCTACCAGCTGAGATGGAATTGGAGCTAGCAGGACAATCTTGGGTACAGCAGTTAGACTATGAAGCCCTACCTTTCCGTTGTAGAGTCTGTCATTTGCATGGCCATTTGGCAAGGTTCTGTCCAAATATCTTGAGCACCAATGCGGATGCTACACAGGGAATGTCAAATCGCTCCCGAGGAGGCAAGTCCACTTCGGCCAAGGAACCACCTGTCATTCCCACTGGGTCTGAGGGCCAGAATGATGGCTTTGAACAGCAGAAGAGGAGAAGAAACAAAAAGAGAAATGGTAAGGAGCAAGCTCTTCCCAAGCCAACAAATCGGTATGAAATCTTCAAATCTCTTGTGGATCAAGAAGACCAACCTATGGAAGGAGCAGATGGGATCCTTGAGGATAATATCATCCTTACTCATGCTCCTCCTTCCTCAACCCCTGTCCTTGAACAGGCGATTGACTCCTCTGAGACTTTGCACCATGAAAACCTCGGGACTCTGGTTATCCACTCCCCAGCCCAGCCTCGTTATTAAAGATGTTTCCATGGGAATTGCAGAAAAGCTCAGAGAAAGACCAGCTCTTGGAATTTCCCTGGTGGAGAAGAGGTCGAAAAATAGTAATTCCCAAGGGGTGGGCAGGAAATCCAATAAGGATCTAATTGCAAGTGCAAGGGGATAAGCTAATCAATGGAGGATTGGCAAGAACAATTGATTCGTATTGCTCCCAAGGTTTCCAATGATTATACAATCTTGGAATGTGAGGGGTTTAAACAAAGAGAACCCATCAATCTATTGTTCAAAGACTTTTAGAAAGAAGTAAAACAGACTTTCTCGCTCATTCAGAAACAAAAATGTCATTAGACCTCATGAGTAAAACTGTCGGCCGAACTGAGGGGTGTCGGCCATATGGCGATGGTCGCTCTTGGTGCCTCGGGAGGGATTGCTACTCTTTGGAATCCTTTGGCGTGGATAGCAATAGATCATATAGCCTCGGAGAGGGGTCCTAACATCTCTTTTCAAGAATATAGTTACAGCTGAACAAGTCTTAATTACAAATTTCTATGGGGCTCAGAATACCGAAGGTCAGCGGTTTCAATGGAAAGTTGTTCAAAACATGAGGTCCTCCCGGAAGATCTTGATTGGATTTTAGCTGGGGACTTCAATGCTAAATTATCCGCTAGAGATCAAGAAGGTGGCATCCCTGTTCCGGATACAGGGATCGGCCGTTTATTGCCCACGTCCGTGCCTTTAACCTTGTTGACATCAAAGGCCCCGGTACAAACTTTACCTGGACTAATAAGAGAAGAGAGCCATACAAGAGGAGGGTTAAGCTTGACAGGTTTTTGGTCTCGGAGGAAGCTTATGTTAGATGGAATATCAAATTCCGGATCTTGGAGGGCCCAGCTTTCCGATCACTCTCCCATTTTGGTCGGAGGGAGGGACTATGTCGGAAAGTATTACAAACCTTTTAAATTTGAAAATTTTTGGTTGCAAAAAGAGGACCTACGAAGGAAAATTCCACAGTGGTGGGAAGAAGGCCGTCCCCCTTTTGGAACAGCTATGTTCAAATTTCATAAACAACTTCTCTATGTTAAGAGTAAACTGAAACAATGGAAGCAAACTAACAAATCTGATTTCCAACTCCAACGGGCTCCCTTGCTGGACAGATGGAATGAGGTGCAAAAACAATTCAGAGAAGGAATTATTTCTGAGCATCTTAAATTTGAGGATGACGCTTTACGCAAAGCAGTTGAGGACATTGATAATCAAGAAGAGATCTACTGGAGACAGAGAGCTAGAAATACTTGGCTATTAGAAGGAGACAGAAATACTAAATTTTTCCATCGCTCTGGCTCGTGCTAGAAGGCAATTGAATAACATGGAGTTCCTTCAAGATGAGTTTGGAAACTCTTTTGACACTCTTCCTGATATGCATTCCCTATCTATGGAGTACTTCTCAAACCTCTTCAAGGAAAGTATGCAACATGATGTGGAAGCTCAAAATGAAGTCATTGAGGGAATTCCCTCTATTATTTCTCATGAAGAGAATCAGTCCCTTCTTAAGCCCATTGATCGTGATGAACTCAAGAAGGTGGTCTTTGGGATGTGCACAGGAAAGTCGCCTGGTCCGGACGGTTTCCCTATTGAGTTCTTTCAGGCCTTCTGGGATATCTTGGAGGAGGACGTGTTGGCTGTCATTGAGGAATCCCGAATTAACAAAAGAATGCTCAAGGCTCTAAATCACACCTTTATCACTTTAATTCCTAAAGGAGAGGGGGGGCTCACATTTCTGATTTCAGACCTATTGCTTTATGTAATGTGATCTACAAAATTATTACTAAACTTATGGCTGAAAGACTAAAACCCCTTCTTCAAAATTTAATTTCCCCGAGCAAGGGGGTTTTGTTGAAGGAAGACAGATCTTGGATGGAGTGATCTTGGCTCAGGAGGCTATCCATTCTATGCATAATTCAGGTAACAAGGGAATGTTCATCAAATTGGATATGTCTAAGGCTTATGACAGAGTAGAGTGGGGTTTCTTGGTCAAGATGTTGGCAGCCTTTGGTTTTTCTCAGGACTGGATTGCCTGGGTCATGAGCTGTATCTCTACGCCTTCATACTCGTTTTAATTAAGGGGCTTCCCTCGCCACCTTTTGGAGCCTCTCGGGGTCTCCGTCAAGGAGATCCCTGCTCTCCTTATCTCTTTCTTATCTTGGCTGAAGGTCTAGGCAGACTCCTCCTGAGAAGAAGACGTCAAGGACAGATTACAGGAATTAAAATCGGAGCCGAAGTTTTGACTCATTTACAGTTTGTGGATGATACGGGCTTGGTGGGAGTTGCCAGCCTCAGAGAAGCAAGAGGAATCAAAGATACTCTTAACGTCTACCTTCGGGCTTCTAATCAAGCCATCAATGATTCAAAATCAAAAGTGGTCTTCTTCAACCTTGATCAAAGGTCGCAAGAGAGAGTTATGGAGATTCTGGGTTTCACTCGGACCTCCCTTCCTGTTGTTTATTTGGGGGTTCCTCTGCATTTCAAAAAACTGACAACTGATTTTTGGAAGGACCTGCTAGATGGCATCAAAGAGAGAATGAATCACCGGTCTCATAGATGGTTAAGCTATGGGGGCCGACTAACTTTTCTGAAGTCTCGTTATTCAGTGCTATGCCTATTTACAAATTCTCAATCTCGCCGCCCCTCCCTCAACCGGAAAGAGTTGGACAAAGCGGCTAGAAGTTTTATCCGGGAAGGTGCCAATGGAGAGAGGAAATGGGCCTTGGTTGGTTGGGATAAGGTCACCCACCCCAAGGAAAAAGGTGGGTCGGGCTTGAGAAGTTCCAAGTTTAACAATCGGGCCCCGGTCGGGAAACCGTATTGGAGGTGGATTTCCCACCTTCGTCCCTCTCGCGCAGTAATCCTTTCTAGCAAATACTTGGGTCTTGTTCCTCCCAACGACTTGGGCCGCTATCCTCTGGAAGGTAATGGTTCTCTTGTGTGGCAGGCGCTCAAGCTTGGATCTTGCATTATCAAAGATCAATTGTTCTGGAAAGTTGGGAGAGGGGAGAAGGCCCGGTTCTGGACTGACTCTTGGGATCAGCATCCTCCTATCCTTGCTGTGTTTCCTGATCTGCTTCCGTTAAAAATAGCTCTTGAAGATAAAGGTTGGATTAATATTCAGACCTACTTCACTACCAGCCAATTGGGGGAGTATAAGGTTAAAAAATTTAAGCGGCTGGGTGAATGGCCTATTCCAATCCCTCCGGAGCAGGCCCCAACTCTGGAAAAACTTTTGGCCGAAAGGTTTCTATCTGGGAGAGATGAGGAGGATGAGCTTGCTTGGGGCTTCGGGAACCTTGGGGTTTATTCTGTGAAGGAGGGCTATGCTTCGATCCTACCTGAGCCCCCCCCACACTCTTTTCCTGTTCATGAATGGAGGAAGATATGGCATCCCAAGGGCTGGCCGAAAGTGAACTTCTTTGCTTGGCAACCGATGCATAATGGTATCTTGACCTTTGACAACCTCAGAATTAGAGGCATCATTGGCCCTTCCCAATGTGTTTTATGTTATAGGAATGAGGAAACTGTGGATCATCTTCTGTTTGATTGCTCTTTCACACAGCAGATTTGGCACCGTTGGTTCTCCCACTTTAAACTTCAGGTGCTTGGAGATTTGTCCCGGACCAATTTATGGGAAAGTCGGAAGAGAGGTAGATTTATTTCTAAAGCTCTTCGTACTGGCTGGGAGCTCGGTTTCCTTTTTATTTGGTGGCAGGTTTGGTTGGAAAGAAATGCTCGTATTTTTCGTGAAACCTTCTCTTCGGTGGAGGGGATTTGGCAGGTCATCTGGAGCAAAGTTGTGGAAACCGTTGCCATCTATGCTGAGAAGGAAAACCAGTCAGCTTCTAAGCCTTTGAGTGGGAGAGGTGCTGATCTTGAGAGACAGGTAAGAAGTTGTTGGAAACCTCCCCAGAAGGCTGGGTCAAAATCAATACTGATGGAGCTGCTAAAGGTAATCCGGGCAATGCTGGCAGTGGTGTTATCTCGCCGTGATCATGCTGGGACTGTGCTATATTGGGAATTGCAAGGTCTGGGATATGCCACAAACAATGAAGCTGAGGCCTTTGCTATTAAATCTGCCTCCATCTGGGCCGTCAAACATGGTCACAGAAAGATAATCATTGAGTCTGATTCCCAAATCTTGGTTGGTGCTCTTGATTGCCTGAGGAACTTTGCCTTAAAAGCTTGGAGGCTCCGGATTTTGGTTTCCCAAATTTTAGAGCTTTGGAAGGAAATTGAGGATGTGATTCCTGTTTATGCTAGTAGATCTCTCAATAAAGCGGCCGATTTCCTTGCTAAGTTGGGTGCTGAGAGAGAGGTTGGGATTCATCTGCATAGCAATTTGTCTGTGGAGAATGTCGAGATCATACAAGGCCTTGAACAATTTCTGAAATAATGTGCAAAGTTTTTTTTGCTAAGGGTCCTTTTTGTCGCGATTTCGCGACATGTTGTCCTGTCGCGGCCGTTGGCTGGTTACTGTCGCGATATCGCGACAAGTTGAGCCTCCGCAGCCTCCCCTGGTTTCGTCGCATTCGTGCATGTCGGTTCGCGGTCGCGATTCCGCGACATGTTGCGATATCGCGACATGTCGCGTTATCGCGGGTCGCGATTCCGTGACATGTTGCGATATCGCGACATGTCGCGTTATCGCGTGACGCGATTCCGCGTCTTGTCGCGATATCGCGACATGTCGCGATATCGCGACATGTCGCGTTTTCGCGACTCGCGATTCCGCGACATGTTGCGATATCGCGACAGGTCCCGCTTTCTAGGTTCGATTGGTGTTTTTACCGCGCTCTCATTCCCTTCTTGAAGTTGAATAGCAATGTAAATATTTCGTCGTGTTTTCGTGACAAGTTTGAGTTTTGGAAGCTGCATGGTTCTTCTGTCGCGATTTCGCGACACTTTTGGCACTTAGGCGGCTGGGTGGAAAATTGTCGCGATATCGCGACTCGTAGCGATGATGCGACAACGAGCTGGTTTTTGTCACGATTTCGCGACAGAGTTGTGCCTTCCCGGTCTCTCGGCGTATTTCTTGCGCGATTTCGCGGCATGTTTGGCTCCTTTGCGACTGGGTGGTTTTCCGTCGCGATATCGCGACCTTCATGAGGCTTGACTGTTGTTTTCTGTTTCTATCGCGCTTTCGCGACGCTTTCTGCGGGTGGTTGTCGAGGGCCCTTCCTGTCGCGATTTCGCGACATGTCGCGTTATCGCGCCTGTTGGTGCCGAAGTGGCCGTGACGGGTTTTCCTGTCGCGATTTCGCGACATGTCGCATTTTCGCGACATGTCGTTGTTTCGTGCCTTCCGTTCTCTCGTGCCTTGTGGATCCTTGCGTTGCCTTTGTGCGCTTTCCTTGTTGTTTTGCTAGTGGCTCTGGCTCGGGATGTGTTCTCTCCCGCTTGTATCTGGTTCTTGTTTTAATACAAGTTTTCATTTTTTCAAAAAAAAAATATTATATTTAATAATTGAGTGATTCGGATTTCATCTTCAACAACAATGTTTTATTTTTGAGATGAGAATTGAATCTATTTGTAAACTCTCAAGCTCTAAAGGAGAGAGTCGTGATTTGTCAAGGGTGGAGGACTTGAGTACAATCCCTTGTTCTTTAGCAGAAAAAAAAATATTACACTTAACAAAAAAAAATTGGCTAAGAATATGATAACAAATTTTGATGTTATGAAAATATTGTCAACCTAATCATTGTTTCTATTTTATATATTAAAAGGTTACTTGCAAGTTGCATGCTATGAATTTCACTAGGAAAGTAATTAAAGCTTATTGGTTTCTAAAATATTCAACATATTTTATTTTTATTTTCTTTATAAGTATAATATTAGATGACAATAATTGATTTAAGTATATTTTGAAAATACATGTCCTTATTTTTTGTTGTAATCTTGTAAGATTCCTATATGTTTTATGCATATAGTATATAAATTATCTATGTTATGCCCTAACTTAAATAAATTTCCTTTTCAAGAGTAAAATAAGCTATAACATAAAAATTTTAAAGGTTAACTGTTATATTACATACAACATAATATGTTGGTAACCTCCAAAATATATTTTATTCATCTAAGCTAATGAGCAAGAGCAAGCCATAACAGCTGAAAGTGAGTTAGAAGAGTCAGTAGCAAGCTAGGAGAGTCGAGAGTGAGTAGGAAGTGTGACTAGGAAGTATAAAGTAAAGTGCAATCAAGGAGAAAGTGCCACTTCTTGTTTTAGATCTTAGGAGAAACTAAAAAACTTAAATACTTATGTGAATAAAATCTAGGTAACATAGCAAAAAAGTCATTTTTGAAAGTCCTTACTAAAAATAAGGATGCCTTCGTTAAAACTATAGATTCCCTAGTTAACGATAAGAGGAAGAGAAAATCTATGAAAACCCTATTCAGTAGCACATACTAAACCATAAGTGAATATCAATGATGAGATGATTGAGAATGATAATGGTTCTTAAAACTAGAGGATTAAACTCTAATTTTTATGGATACTACCCAAGTTTTTATGAGATTCACAATTGGATCAAATGGAAGTGGGGATTGAATTTAAATCACTCCATGAATTTTCTTCCAAAGGATTTTTCCTCATTATCTTTTCCAGTTCAAAAATAAGGGATAAAATAATGGATGGAGGTCTTTGGTTAAGGGGTAAAGATGTATTATATTTAATACCATGAATTAAGATTTTTTTGTGAGGAAAGAGACTATAAAAATGCTTCTCTTGTGGATTAGACTTTTTGGAATTCCTTATCAACTCATAAGAGGTTTTGAAGAATATTAGAAATACTCTAGGTGACTTCATCCAAGAAAGACCAACTACTAAGGAGAGAAGGCATGTTGTATGCACTCGAATATGTATTACCATGGATATTTTAAATTTTTTTATTTTAGTCCATTGAGATTAAATCTAAATCAAGAGAATGGGATCAACAAATGGATTATAAAAACATTGCATTTCAATGTTGCAAATATCATGAAACCAAACACATAGAAAGAGATTAGAAACTAAAAAATATGGAGAAAGAGATGGAAAATTTTGGGCATGAGGGTAGCTTCAATATGAAACAAGGATACCATATCAAAGGAGAAGCTAGGTCAAATCAAATATTTTCCACTCCTAAGAAAATGACAAGAAAAAATCCCTCTGCATCAGCAGATGAAAAAGGCCATTATAGTTCACTCAAATCAACCATTAGAAGAAAAAATGACACAATGGATGAGGGAGTACAATAAACAGTTCAAATACAAAAGGGGTTAAAGGTGCAAAGGAAGATGAGGAGGCAAATTTCAAAGTAAAAAAAAATGGGAAGGTAAATTTTAAAGTGGACGAGGTGAACAAGGTCAAGCTTAATTTAGGTAAATCATCTTCATTTTCCTCAAGTAGCATAAAATATTCTCCTTGCAATAGGAATAAAATTAATATAGAGTATATTTGTTGCACTTAATGATTTCAAGAGTAGCACAATAAAGAAAATAATATGGAGAATATCTAAGGAAATTTAGGATTTCCAGGGCAATATAAGAAAGTAATGACTATGGAGGATCATCTATTTTTTTTTGTAAGTAAAGTTATTTATTAATTACCAGGTTTTATAGGTTGACCCAAAATCTATTACAAAAATCAGCCTTATGCTGATGCTTCGGATCCTATTCATGTTAAGGAATTTTTCTCCCTTACTACTACTGACCTTCCTAAAACGCCTTACCAGGAGGATGTAGCAAACATAACTAAAAACTTGATACATTTCAAACACAACTGAGCATTTTTCTTGAAAACCTTGACAAAAAAGATAAATAAAGAGAGGAACTGTAGTAACCCTGATTCTTCTTCTTCTCATGGGAGGGGTTTTTGGGATTTTTTGTAATAGCCATGGATGGGCCAGATTTTGAAGGAGATTCTAGGGTTTCAGGAAACACTGGATGGGCTTCTCCACTGTTTTCCTTTTCAACCTCTAGGTTGGCTAAGATTTCGAATTTATTAAAGGTAGGATCCTTGTTACATACCTGAGAATATTTTTCCTCTTTGCGAAGTAGCTTTCCTTTCTCATGGATTTGGGGTTGGGCTGCTATGACTTGATTGTTCTGGTTGGTTTTTACTAGCCTGTATCCTCCAAAGTTATGGCATGGTCCTTGGTTTCTAGGGATCCCTTTCCCGTTTGCTTTACCTTCTTGAGCTTTGTTTGTGGCTTTCCTGTTGGCTGCTAGTACTGGGCATTGGTTTTGAAGATGACCCTGGGTTTTACACTCACTACATAAGGTCAGCTTGTTATCATACTCCACTGGTTGTATTCTCAAATGCTCACCATATTCTAGTTCCACTTGGGAGGGAAGTTCAAAATCCAGGTTGGCATTTACGTAGATCCTGGCATGCATCATTCGGGTCCTTACCCGTGTAGGATGGTCAATAGCCACTAACTCTCCTATTTTTTTAGTGATGCATGTAAGCCAATACTCATTGAAGAACTTTGCTGGAATATTTGGCAGACGGACCCAAATGGGCGCTATATTGATATTTTTCTTTTCAAGGTTAAAATTCTTGCCCCATTGTTTAAGGAAAAGACTACACTTCCCCAAGAACCAGGATCCTCATGTCAGTATGTAGTTCACATCTGCTTTGTTATTGAGTCTTATCATGAAAAACCCCCTCGATAGAGCTACAATCTCTAGATTTCCTATTGTTTTCCATTTGGCCAATATCGTATTGTCGCTATGTTCGATCTCCCACCCAGGAACTTGCCTACTAGGGAAAGGGATTCCAAATCCAAGAAGCGTTACATGACCTCAGCAAGAGCTCTAATCTTGTTGTTGTATGTTATTAGGGGAGGAAGCACATCAATGGACTCCTTCCTTCTCCCTCTTAACGTATCCAGGGAGGGGTCCTTCCTAGGATCCCCCACCCCTTGTTGGGACCCTTTATCAGGATATTTGTCAGGAGGGTCGATCCATCTTACTTTTTCAAACTACGTGGATAGGGGATCTTGTCCTTTTCCTGCTACAGCAGGTTTTCGTGCCTCTGGATCCTCGCCTTCTGCCTGTTCGAGGTTCCCGCCACCCACCACCGCTTCTCCTCCACCGCTTCCTCCATTGCTCTTCGTCCGTTCCATCCTCGCATATTGCAGTGGGACTTGTGGTGCATTCTATGGATTTATGGAGGATCATCTATGCACTTATGGGTTTTTAAGGCAAAATAAAGAAGAAAGTGTTAGTGAGGCTATTCCTTACATTTCATATTCTTTAGGGAAACATAAATTTCTAGAAGATAAGTCTCATTATGAATAATATGAAAAATAGAGGAGATTTATGAATATGAGAGTGTTGGTGGGAATGAAAAATGGAGAGGAAGTTTATAAAAGTATTAACAAAGAGAAAAAAATCAAAGGGATATTGATTTGGGAAGCCAAATAAAAATGTCATAGGTGTTAACAGGAAATGGGTCTAAAACCACTAATAAAAATAAAAAGGGATGATGATGAAAATTATATCATGGAATATTAAGGGTATGAATACGATCCATAAAAAATAGTTATTAAGGAATATTAATATGTTGTATAGTTCTAAGTTTAGTTTAATACAAGAGAAAATAATTAAATAGTTAGAAGTGTAAGGATGCTTTTAAAGAGATTTAGAAGATGAGATGAGAAAATAATTAAGTAGTGATTTGGAAAATGGGATGGGAAATTATTAGAAGCAAAAAGTAATGGGGTTGCTAGACTATTTTGTAAGAAAGATGAAAACATGAAAGTTGGGGTTATGCTCCAACTATAATTACTCCTCATACAAGATGTTGGAAGGATCTTCGCATATTCTTTTCAAATACAATGATGATTTATTGTCATCTATGAATTATTGGAGATGATTTCAACACTATTCTATCTTCTTTGAAAAAGAAGGGTGATATTTTATGATGGTCTAAGTCAATGCAATATCTTCCTTCATTTGTCAATTGAAATGACTTTTGGGATGTTAGTCCTTCAAGTTTTTAATATACAAGGGATAATATATTCATTTGACAAACTCTTATAGCATAAATATTGGATAGATTCTTGTTATCCAATAAATGGTTATAAAGAGAGTATATATTATTTTCAGATATTTTATTGTGAACATGATTAGATCACAAACCCATTATTTTGACTTATGATTTATCCAATAATAGTCATCTAAATCCAATTTACTTCCAATCTATATGGCTCCAAGATCCTTATTTCTTCCAAATGGTTATGGTGGGATGAATCTAAATTTGAATGATCATATATGTATAGGTTTATTCAAAATATAAAATATTTAAAGGATCAAATAAAGATTTGGAATGCTAAATATTTTGGTAACATTTTTAAAGAACAAAAATAAATTAAATCCAAGCTCAAAAACTTGCAAGAGATAGTAGAAACTAATGGAATGGATCATGATTATTATATGAAAAAACTATTACTTTCTAATTATCATAATGCATTGAAAAATGGGGAGACATATTGGTTTAAAAAAATTAAGGAGAAATGGCTCAAAGAAGTTGAGAACTATAAATTTTTGATGCTACAACAAAAAATAAATTTTCTTTTTATCATATCAATAATATTTTAACTCTATATGGAAAAAATATTGAGGACAAATAAGATATAAGGAATGAAGTAATTGATTATTATAAAACTATTTTGTTAGATATTGGGCAAGATAAGGAGGAACAAGACAAGATTTTGTAAAATATTTCATCAATTATCACATAGGTATTAAATGAAATCTTGATATAGAAGATATCTATAGAAGAGCTACATGAAGCATTAATAAGTGAGATGAATGCCCCTTTTATTACAGTTAAAGTAATTACAATGGTATGGTGTTGGGATCTCATTAATGAATTTTTAGTTCAATATAAGAATGTGGTTTCTTTTAACAATTGTGATAGTGGTATATTTGGAAAATTAACAAGAGATTGTAATATATTATATGAATTGCTTCTAATTTCCAATAATGTACATTGTGATAGTGGTATATGTATATGACATGAAAAACTTTAAATTTATTTAAGTATCATTTAATTAGTAAGGTCAAGTATCTAAAGAGAAAATAAAATTCAGGTTTTTGAAAGTGTCCAAACCCTTCTATAATCCTAGATTGGTCTCTCCAATCTTACCAACCAAAGAGCCTCATCTCTAAATGCTATAGGACATTCAAAATATTGAACTCCCTTGTTTCAAAACTCTATATATTTACATTCATACCAACCTATTTACATCCATATCTTTAAAGAGTCTAAAAAATGAAACCCTTAGCAGATAAGCCTATAGATCTCCATATAATGAAACCCTTAGCAAACAAATCCACAGATCTTCAAAAAATGGAATCCTCAATAGGAAATTTCTATGAAAACCCAAATCGATAGATTTCTCACTTGAAATCTCACAACACATTCAAAAAGTCACAAATCCACAGATCTCCTAGCAATGGGACCCTTAGTAGACAATTTCATAGATCTCTAGAAAATGGAACCCTCAATAGACAAGTCCATAGATTTCCATAAGAAGGAACCCTCGATAGAAAAATCCATAGATCTCCTAAAATTAAACCCTTAGAAAGAAAATCCATAGATCTCTATAAAATAGATCTTTCACCATACAAATCTATAAATCCCCAAAAAATGAGTCCTCAATAGACAAATCCCTTAGAAACCCAAACTAGTAAATTTTTTAGGTTATTATGGCTAAAAGTAGACAAATTTCATAAGTCTCCAAAAAACATAACTCTCATTAGACATGTCCATAAATCTCCAAAAAATATTTTTTTATGGACATTATGAAAATCGAAACTTTCACCTAGTGAATTGACCTTCTATATTTCCTCCCTCCTTTACCTCTAACCAAAGTACATGTGGATGAATTGCATCTGGTGGTATCCATATTTTTGCTTCCTCTTGAAGAGCTCCCTAATAGGCCACCCCATTTATTTTTCTATACACATGTACCACCTGAAATTCTAGTGAATTTAGGGATCATAGTGTATATATTATTATGTCTACTACTCTCTAACTCATTGTCACACTTTTATTGAGGCAATTAACAACAATTAGTTAATCTCCCTCATTATTAATTTATTAGCCTTCAATTGAACCACTATCTATACTCCTACCAAGACCACTCTAGCTTCAGCCTAATGACTAGTCGTAATGCCAAAGTACTCACTCATTTCTCTGATCAACATTCCTTGCATATATCTTAGCCTTCCTCCAGCATTCCTCTAGTTGCCTTTAAAAGCCCCATCAAAATTTAGCTTCAACCATTTTTATTTGGGTGGTTTCCACTTAATCAAGCTCCTCAAGTCTCCTTAAGGATTATCATTCACCCCAAGTGGACTTAGATTCCAATTTTCAATTAATTATGCCTCCTCCAATGACTTTAAATTCTCATACAATTTCAATGCTTTAACATTCTCCACTATGGATGCTATGATGTGCTCTTTATTACTAATTGTAGATTTCTCCCCTAAATAGAATTTAGTAGTTACTACAAACTAATTTTAAGGAATAAAGGATTTTGATGAAATTAACAGTCGACATAAAATAAAAAATGCAAAGGAATAAAGTGGAACAAAAGAATTCAACATATAAATTAATGATCAATAAGGACAAAAAAAATGATTGAATGATGTACTCTTAGAGTAATAATTTTATAGGAAGATCCAAGCTCAAAAATATGCAAGAGATGGTACAAATCATTGGAATGAACTAGATACTTATATGCAAGAAAAATAATTACTTTCTAATTATCATTATATATTGAAAAAGAAGTCTAACTACTTCCAAAAATATAGGGAGAGATGGCTCGAGAAAGGAGATACAAATGCCATGTTATAGCCAATAAAGAATATGTTTTTCATTGCATAAAAAGTATTTCAACATTATATGGAAGAAATATTGAGGAAGAAGAGGAAGGAGGCAATTAATTATGTCAAATGTATTGTTCATATGTTGGGCAATATAAGGAGACTGAAGATAATATTTTATAAAATATTCCATCAATTAACATAGGAAAAAAATGAAAGCTTGATGAAGAAGAAATCTATGGAGGATCTAGATAAGGTAATTTTCTCTTTCCATCCTAAGAAGGCACCTAGCCCTAATGGATTTCTTGTAAAAAAAATCAAAAAATAAGGATTTATGGAAGAATGATATAGTATCTATGGTTGAAGAGACCCAAAAATGAAGGCTATAATAAGTGATATCAATACCACATTTATTACATTCATTCCAAGGATATACAAACAAAATATTTTGATAATTATCATCCAATAAAACTTTGAAATATTATTTATATGATCATTTCAAAATTATTGCAAACAAGTTGAAAAACATTCTAGATTGTGTCTTAGGGAAACATGATTTTCTTCAGGACAAACAAATTCTTGATAGTGTAATCATTGCATAGGACATCATACATTCTCTTAATTAATAGAAGGATATAATAAGTAATATCAATGCCACACTTATTATAGTCATTTCAAAGAGATACGAGACCAAATATTTTGATAATTTTCATCCAATAAAACTTTGAAATATGATTTATAAGATCATTTTAAAAATTATTTCAAACAGGTTGAAAAACATTCTAGATTGTATCTTAGAGAAACAGCATCGTTTTTTTCATGATAAACAAAGTCTTGATAGTGTAATAATTGCATAGGATATCATATAAAAAATATAGGTATGCATATAAAATTAGATATGGATAAAGCATATGATAGAGTTTGCTAGAATTATCTACATATTTATGAATTAGATGTTGTTATAGCACTATAAAATATTATATTTTAGATGTTGGATTCCTTTTAGGATAATTTGGGTTATCCCATGGACTCCATTAGGGTGATCTACTATCTCATCATCTAAATATTATGCTTGTGAAGGCATTAAGGAGAAATGTGTGGTTTTGACCAACGTTGGTGTGAATGATAAATGTTATAGCACTACGAAATATTCTATTTTAATAATTGGATCCTTGGTTGGATATTTTGGTTCATCCCATGGACTCCACCAAGGTGATCCAATATCTCCTTATCTAATTATTATTCTTGTGATCTTTCTCAAAGGAAAAATCAAAGTATTTAGTTTATAAAAAAATTGTCTCTTTGAATCTCATCTCTAGTTTGTTGATGTTACTTTTCTTTTGGACCATCCCTTAGTTAGTGATGTCATATAATCTAAATTATAATTATAATGAATGATAAGGTTGTTGGATAGTTGGTTGATACTATAAAGTATAGCATCTCTTTTACTAACAATGACCTATATTGACAATGGAATATGGTGGTCATTTTAGGGTTTAAAAATAGAAAGTTTTCATCAACATATTTGGGTATTCTTATGTATTATAAAGGAAAGACGGATCTTTAGGACCCAATTTTTTATAGAATGAAATTTTTTTTTGTGGATAAAGGAATATTCTTAACCATGAATAGAATGCTACAACTCAAAGTCTACTACATTACAATCCACCCATATCTATGGTGTCACTTTCAATATTGGTAGTAGACATAGCAACTAAATTTAATAAATTATAAATGAAAAGGATTTGAGAAAAAATTAGGTTTCCTATGTGTAAGGGGGATAGAGTTTGTAAAGAAAAAATATTAGAGGGATAGGCTTACAAAATTTCATAATTTGTGTGTTTGTATTTAGAGGCAAAACCTAGTTGGAGATTATTGAAATATTAATGAAAGAGTTGGAAGAAAATGTCACTTCAAAAATATATATAGTTTTTCTTTATGCAAGAAAATTATTTAGGAAATAATCCTTACCTAAAGGATTTCCAATATCGAGCAGATATCATATAGTTCGTAAGTAATCAATAAATATATTAGATGGTCAATAAATGAGGATTGTTTAAAATTTTGGTTTGATGCTTGGTTGAAGACTTATATTCTTACTGTTGATTCAAAATTTCATGTATTTTCTTGGTTTTGTATAGCTTGTAAAGGTCAAATATTAAATTAACATTTGTAATAACTCCATATCATGGATTGTTATTTGTAGCCTAGTTGAAGAAGAAGAATTCAACCAAACAGTAGATGACCTTCAAAATATGCTTCAAAATCTATCAAAAGATGGTGTATACTTTAGTTTAGTTGGGATATGAGGATTTAGAATAATCATTTTTTTCTTCTTCCAATGATTTCTCTTAGAAGAGTTTTTGGTAACTAGAGACCCTTGGTAAGGCCTCAATATTCCTTTGGTTAGTAGTCCAAAGAAAAATTCTCATAAGAGAGAGTCTAAAAATAAGATGTCATGGACCTTTTAAGTGTTCCTTATATAAGAAGTATCTATAAATATCAAATCATTATTGTTCTTCATCATTCCTTTGCTTACACCATTTAGGGTTGCTTTTTCAAAAATATAAGAATATATTGGGTAGCCCAATCAATATTGAGGGAGTTGATGAAATGTTAAATTAGTTATTTGAAAGCTGGAGCATTACATATTAAATGGATGATTGGTTATAACATTATTTATTGAAATCTATGGATTTAAAGGAATAATAGAATCTTTAAAAATATCTCTCAAAATCATGCCTAATTTTGGAACCGTATTATTACCTTTTTTGCAAAAAATTTGTAGTTATGGTGCTCATCATGGGAATTCTAATGTATGGAAAAAGAGGTGCTAGCCTCTTGGTTTTAGGATATGAATATACATGGAAGTTTCATTTACAATAATAGAGTTAACACAAAGGATTTGCTTCAATCTATGGTAAAATTGAAATGCTTGGAAATTAGGTTTCTCAAATCTAATATTGATGGTGCTTCCAAAAAAATCTAGGAAAAGCCAGTAGAGATGGTTATTTCAAACTAACGAAGGAAAACTTCTCCTCATCTACTTAGAATTATATGGAACTTAAACTTAAAACTATGTAGAGGCTAATTCACTTTATACATCAAAATTACAATAAAAAATGGTTGGAAATATATTTATAGTAAGGAGGACGCATAAATTATTAATGATACTATCAATAAAAATGCATTTCAGGATGAAATTAAAAATAATATTATTGTTGATGTTCATCAATTATTAATGGAGGTTTTTTCTTGGAAATATTTATTGAAATTCACACTATTTTTTAGAAATTAATTAAAGCAAACCATTCACTCAAATATTATACAAAAAATAAAAATAAGGATGAGAGAGAGATTTGGTGGGAATCCATAGACACCATAAATAATCACTATATTCATAGATATTATTATACAAAACTTTTATGATCAAATGAGGAGTGGGAGGGGGTATTTATACCAATACCAAAATTCCAAATACATATAAAAGTTTAACCTAAGCTCAAAAAACAAGAGGTATTAGACCAAATGGCATTAGCTTAACTGATAGATTCTTCAGCATCCAAGGAGGGGATCGAAGTTCAAATCTTGTCAAGCAATACATGGATAATATCCAAGTTGTTGTAATACCACTATGTGGTGATAATGTAATATAAGTGGTAGATGGCTAGACCAATTTGTGGTTGGGTCCTTGGGATCCAACTTTATTTTTCTCCCATTCATGGGCTACTTTTCAAATAAGGTTGTGCTTTGTTCACTTGGCTCTAGTGGAACGTGATATTTTCTCTGTTTGTTACAAGGCTTCAAGTTGTCATGTTAAAATCCTTTGAGCCTTTGTGTTATTTTGGTTTTGGTTTTGAAGTGAAATCTGGTGTTGGGGTTGCTATGGAATTGGCATGAGAGATGTATATCTTATGTTCAATTGCAAAGCTCTTCAACCACTCACTGGATGTCAACCTAGATCCAAGAATTTTTAGATCCAACTGATGGATTTTCTTAGTAGTTTCTTCTCTCATAGTTAGTAGGATGTTTGATTTGGGGATCCTGTTAAAACCTCGGGTGTGGCCAGCTCTTTTGGTCTGGAAGGATACTGTGTTTCTCTAATAGGATAATTCATGGGCTTTAAATTTTTAATTTTTCTCCTAATTTTAGGGTGTCCTCTATTTTTGGTTGTTGTTCCTCTGCCCTTGGTGATAGTCTTGGAGCCCAGTGCAAGATGTGTTATTATTATAGGTTTCATGTGTCTGAGATATTATGGAAGATTTTCTAGTTTATGTTCTTCGATTCCTTATGAGTGTGTTTGCCCCATCCACTGGATGTTTTGTTGGTCTGGATGCTAGGGTTTATTGGTTCTTTTCGTTAGGCAGGATTCCTTTTGATTTTTGATTCAATTTGTGTTATTTGGTTTGAGAAGGATGTGTAATTTTAAATTTCAATATCAATATGTATCACTCTTGTTTCATTTTGTTGTTGGAGTCGCCAATGCGTGGGATTGCAAGACCATTAAGTTAGATGGCTAGTTTACCCTATTTCTATTGGACTTGTGTTACTATTTTTTAATATTTAGAATTAGCTCCTTTTTGAAGTATTCCTAAAAAATGTGAAGGATTTGCATACCCACCTTCTAATTGGATGAGTGCTTTAGGATGGAAGCCTCTTTATTATCAATTCCCCCACTGTTTGGGTGTTGGTCCTCTCCTTCCTGGCTTTTAGCCTCGGTTATCAGATGTTGGAATGTGGGTTTGCCTTCTCTCCCGTTTGGTGGGAAGTTCCAAATTTGAATTCTTTGGTTAAGAGTGAAAATTTCAATTACAAATTCTTTTTCAACATTTAGATTCAAATTTATCCTAGAGTTTATTGAATATTTTTAGGGGTGGTTGGGTAATCCCTTTTGGGTTTGTGGGTTGTAAATCTTCGTTTGGAGTTTGCACACATTTTCTTTTGTGTCTATTGATTGTCAGCATATCGTTGTTTCTCTCTTTGAGCTTGTTGAATATATTTTTTTTTAGGTTTGGGGACCCTTAGAAAACCTCTTGTAAAAGGTTTGGGGACCCTTTCAAAACCTCTTCTTTTACTAAATAAAAATTATATATAGGTGGGGCCTCATTCAATACCATATAACCAATTGAAAAAAATAAGAGGTATTAAGATTAACTATAAGTTATAAATAGGGTTTAACCATAACAATATTAGTTATGGCCTATAGGGCTTACATAATAAAATATTACAAATAAGTAATACATTGTACAATTAAATGCCCTTAGTCCTATCCAATACATCATATAACGTCATCCTTGACCATGAATTAGATTACAATTTCAATAATATTAGCATATTTATAGATAAAAAAATTGTTGATCTTTGTCTTAGTGAAATTCAAATCATAGAAAGAAACTAATCGAGTAAGATTTTAACTCTTAATACAAATGATGTCAAGGATTTGTTTGCAAAAAAATAGCAATTTGAGAAAGATAAAAAATATATTTGATAGATAAAAATGAATAATATATTTAATAAAAAGATAAGTTGGCCACTTTTTAATTGACCTAATAGCAATGTAATATTTAGTTATTTTGATGAGAGTGGTCCCCAATAGAAGCCACATATAGCTTATTAAAAAATACATCATATAAAGAGTACATAAAAAGCTTCTCCAAATGGTATCTTTCCCACTATGGACCTTATTAACTTCCTTTGAATGGTAGCATCCAAGGTTACATATAAAAAAAAAAAAAAAATTGGCCAAGATGAAAAATGACTATATGATTTTGTATATATATTTATTTCATAGTTTGCTAGAATACATATTAGGTTCCCTAAGATGATAGAACACATTCCAAACAAATGGAATACTAAAATTTCTGCAAAGGTAAGGTAACCCCCTCTCCCTCGCCACACACACAAGGTCTAGTTTATAATCATGTACATTAAACTAAAAGGAAAATGAAGGTTCTATTATAAGGTCTTCATTATTTGATCAGATAATATTAGTCCTCAAGCTTCAATGCATAGCATAAAATATATATGATGTAAATCAATATGCGTCCATCTATATGTCAAGGTTAAAGTAGGTTTTAGAATGAGTCAATTACCTTCCTTAACTTGATATTTCTCTATATTATCATTCTTAGGGATAATTTTCATTTAATATATTACATAGATGAAATATGTGGAATACTGATATCCACATTAATTTGTTATGTGTATTTACATAGATAAATCCATTCTCAATGTTTAAGATGTGCTTTATTAGAAATTAAAATGACCTAACACCATATATCATATAGGCATAGATGAAATATGCAAAAAAATAAATATAATTTACTAGATGAATGAATGAATCCTACCCTTATAAATTGAAAATAGGTAAATATTTAAAATGACATTAATGGTATACTTATAACTTTTTTAGAGATAGTTGAATTATAAAGTGGCATGAGAGTAACGTTTAATACTTTATGAATCCTATTTGATTGTCCACTTAGCACATAATCCATAAGAAATGGGTTTCTCATGTTATTTTCAAGGAAAATAGAACTATTGATAAATATGAGATATGAAATGTAGAAAAATATTATTTCTAGTAGAAGAAAATAAACTCAAGATACATGCCCATAGTGATATTCAAGTAATTATAAATGTTATATTTTTCTGAATAAAGGTATAAAGGATAGAAAAATCAAGTTTATATTTGAGAATTTGACATACAAAAATTCATAATCATAATTTGAATACCATATTTATTCATGATGAGCTTTTTATATTATAGATAGATAAATAGATAGATAGATAGATACCCTAGTTGATGACTTTGGTTGTGCACATAAATATTTTCAATATTTAAAAAATAATAATTACATTAGTTAGTTAAAAAAGAAATTAAAATAGTAGTTTTAAATGACTATTTTTTATTGATAGAGGGGTTTTGAAAGGATCTAAAACCTTTCACAAAGAGAAACAAGTGTGAACCCAATTGGGATCAATATTGAAAGATAAACAAAAAACAAAAAAACATCTAGGAAAACCTAGCCAAACCATCCAAAATGGCAAAAAGAGAAACCTAGAAATTCCCAACAAATCCAAAAAACCTAGAAAATAAATAGGAGAAACCATCAAAACAAGCAAACCATGAATAAGAACCACGTAAACCAGAACAGGAAACCATAACTGTCACTTGAGCTAACATTGACCTGGATCTCGGAATTCTCATGAGGAATCAAAATACCATGCAAAAAGTGATTACTCCCAGGCCAGAGGTAAGGGAGTCTCATTTGGGATCCAATAGGCTTACTTGGACCACCATACTTGCTAAAGTAAACAAATTCCATCACCATGGTTTACCTCCACGAGTCCCACTAGGAAGTTAGACCACCAAATGCGAAGGGATTCTTCCATAACTCCTTTATTTGCAAGTAAATTTGTTGCTTTATTTCATTTTCTATACACGTGCGAGATAATAATGTTTGCATACTTACCCAATAAGCTTTTGCATTCATTAATCATATTGTGAACAGTCCACGATGGGACTTGATTTCTTTTGAGCCAATTGATAGCAAGCATGGATTCACCTGTAAGGGAGTCTCATTTGGGGTCCAGTAGGCTTACTTGGACCATCATACTTGCTAAAGTACACAAATTCCATCACCATGGTTTACCTCCACGAGACCCTCTGGGAAGTTAGATCGTCAAATGTGAAGAGAATCTTCTAGAACTCCTTTATTTGCAAGTAAATATGTTGTTTTATTTCATTTTCTATACACTTTCTAGATAATGATTTTTGCATACCTACCCAGTAAGCTTTTGCATCCATTAATCATATTGTGAACACTCCATGGTGGGACTTGATTTCTTTTGAACCGATTGATAGTAAACATGGAATAACCTTCAATAATGATGTGGTCACAATCAAACTCCTACATAATTATCAGACTTTGGTACATGGCTCTCACTTCTGCAAGGTTGTTGGACTGAATCCCAATATTGTTCGCATAAGCAAATATTATTTGACCCCTATCATTTATGATAATACCCTAGCATCGACCATCCGAGGATTCTCTTTTTCTGTGTCATCAAAATTTAGTTTTAACCAACCAACCGAAGGAGGAGTCCACTTAATAATAGATCTGTCAATGTGGTTTTGGGAGGCCACAGAAGGATTGCACTTAAACTTTAACATATTAAACAAGTGAGTTTCAAGACCATATTTAGGGACTTTATATGTAGGAACAAGTTGGACATTCTCTGAGGCAAGAGGGATGACACGGTGGAAGACAAACCAATGATTTTTGCTCAAACTATTAAACACTCTATTATTACACTCCAACCATACTTTCCATGGGTAATGATGCAGACAAGTGGACCAAAGGAACTTTAGTTGAATTTTTCTAACAATTGATAAAGGGATGATGGCTGAACCCACACAATTCTAAAGAGATCAAAGAGGGAGTTCAATATGCCAATGAACGTAGACAAGATAAAATTATTGATAATGAGTTAAATATCTATGACTAATTTTGGTCTTTTCCACTACTATGAGTTAAATGTAGACAGGACAAAATTTTAGAATATTTTTATTTTTTTAATTATTAAATAAACAATCAATAATTTAATATGGATGAATATAGATTCTCACTTTCCAAAAAAATTCAACCTATTAAAAAATAAGAAAGAGACATAGTCAATTTCAAACCATAAAAAAAATATAAAATAATTTAGTATGGATAAATATAAACCCTCACTCTTTTATTCTATATGTCTAAGTACAAGCAACTTATTCAAAGCTTAATATTTGACAAACAAATAATTATGTTAATGTAGACTATCACCATGAAGTAGTTAAATTACTTTAAGTTATCTATCAATATATTATTATTATAAAACATACATCTTTAATGAAAGAGTCAAAGTATCATATTCAAAAGTTAAAATATACTTAATACAATCAAAATATTAAAAAATTTGCTAAACACACTTTTTTTTTTTTTTTTAACACAATGCACACTATTACACATACACCATGGTTTGAACCTTGGACCTTCAAAAAAAACTAAAACCAAAACCATGGTTTGAACCTTGGACATTCAAAAAAAACTAAAACCAAAACCATAGTTTAAAAAAAAAAAATTATTAATATAAATAACATCTAACATTACTACTTATTTGTTACATTAAAAATATTAATATAAATTTATTGATAATTTTGTATTAAAATATTTAACACGTTAAGATTTCTTTCACGAAGATTTATTTTTATTTTAATGTTTATCTTGCATATTATTAAACACTTTGTTAAAAATTGTTTTTGCAATTAATTTTTTATAATTAATATAAAAAATTTAATGGTCAATAATCACCCTTTGATAATATATCTTACAGGACCATAAAAAAATAAAACATCAAAATTTGTATTCATTAACAAACATTTTTTTTATAATTAATATAATAAGTTCAACCATCATAAATTTATTTTATAATATATAAAATGGTGTTTTTTCATAATGTATGTAAGTTCATAGTCTAGGATAACCATTGAATACAAATACATCTCTAAAGTTTGTATTTATAAAATTATTCAAATTAAATATCAAATAATCATTAAAATAAAATATATTAATTGTATATTAAATAATATGAATTCGATAAATTAAATGTTTCAAATTTTTATATATACCAATTAAATTATTATAATACGGTTACACCATCATCATATAATAAAAATAAAACTTATATATATATTAATTATTTCTCAACACTCACCATTCCCTACATACAGGGACTTACAACTAAAAAAATATTATAATAGGAGTTCCTATAGTAACATTTTTACTAACCATTGTCAATCTATAAGGTATAATGATGTAGGACTTTTATCAAACAAATAAAAATATTAAAAAACATTAGATTTTAGGTAGCAGCCTGTCAAAAGAGAATAAGGATTATCATGATATGCTTCTCACCAGTCGAGTCATGAATATTCCCCACAGGATTGTGAAAAGTCAAAAACAACTTGGTCTTCAATAATGTTATATATGACCAACAAATCCTAAGAAATGAGGAGCATCACAAACTAAAAGCTCAGGGAGATGTGTTCAGAAAAGATGATGGTTGTCATGTTGAAGAAGCCAAGCACGAAGGCCTTGACAACCTGTAATGACAGACAAATGAACGCCAAAGCATTAACAAGAAGTGGGAGCAAAGCCAAAGGACAACTGACAAAGAAAAGGCTGAATGAAAGACTTTGCATTTTCAGTTTTGTGTCCCCACATTAACGTAGGTACATGTTTTCGCAGGCTATATTTCAAAACGCAGACCACAGGTTATTTAGGAAAAAATCACTAGTTCTAACTTCTTACAAGGTTACCATAAGATGGCTCTGCTCAATCTCTTGAGCTAAATCTTTTCATATGTAATATTAATCTTCGCCCCATATATATGGCAATAAGGCAGTCTTTTCAGATATAACCGGAAGTTCTTTGTGGATAAAGAAGAGATTTTTAGTGTTTGTCTCAGTTCTTTCAATTTAATAATAATAACCATTTTACTACTGTAATCTGAACCCTGACTCAATTTTGATTCAAATAAAATATATTCCTTTTGTTGAGGTTATAGAGCTGATTAAACAACTTAGAACTCTGTAAAACATTCTTCCTTCTTTTTTGGGAGCCAAGTACAAGATACATAACAATGTATCCTGGTAGGAATACAAGCAAAATCCAATAGTATTTTAAGCAATTATAGGTAGAAGTCAACTGATTTCAAGAATATTCATATAAAATCCCATCGGAGAGGAAGGAATTGTTAAAAGCACAGGTAAATGCCGCTAGAAGGAAAGAAAGAAAAATAACGTTCCTACTTATCAACCGAAAGATAAGAATATGAAGATCTTCAAATTTTAATTTAATGTGTTTTTGTTAAAGGATATATATATATATAAAAGAGAGTTGTGAGAAGCACAAATTATTATTTGTAAAATAAAAAGATATAAAATAAAATATTTTTATTTTATAAAAATTTATTAAATAAAATATATTTTTTTAAAATTTAAACATATAAATATAGAGTAATATTAAATTTTATTATATTAAAAAAAAATTATTTTTAATATTATAATTTTATTAAAATATTATTATAAAATTAATTAAAAAAATAAAAAATATATATTTTTATAATTATCATTAAAACATACCATATTTATAAGTTAGATGCTGAAAATTTAAAAGGCTCAAAATTAAAATATAAAGTTTAGTTGGACCTAAGTAACTCCTCTCGAGTGAACCTAATAGAAGCATAATGCTCTTTTCTATTAACCAAACACAAAACTGTTAAGTAGTAGGTTGAAATATTAATTATTTTTCAATTTTAATACAAATTTTTTTAACTTTCCACATGATATTATCTATTTAAGAATATATAGATATACATAAGGGAAATAGGTTTGGCATGTCTCGATTGATATAAAGGCAATAGGTTTAGCATGTCCTAAAGGCAATAGGTTTGACATGTCCCAATTTCCAAACAAGTTTCATTAATTTAACATTAATTTTACTCAAAGAAGAACAATCACTTAAAATACAATACGTGTTTGATTTTTTTTTAATGTTTAGAGAATAAGATTCAAATAAATTTTTGGATGTATATTTTATTTTTATTATATAATAAATAGTTTTTAAGTATTAAATGTTATTAGTTTAATTGTTTAGTTTCAGTTTTTAAAAGGAGATCAAAATACATGTATAATTGTTAATATTATTAAATGGTTTTGAGATGTAACACAGGTAAGGCCTATTTTAATCATTAATTTTACTTAAAGAAAACAATCACTTGAAATAGAATATGTTGATTTTTTTTAATGTTTAAAAAATAAGATTCAAATAAATTTTTGGATGTATATTTTTATTTTTTTTATTATATAATAAATAGTTTTTAAGTATTAAATGTCATTAGTTTAATTATTTAGCTTCGACTTTTAGAAAGGAGATCAAAATACATGTATAATTGTTAATACTATTAAAAGGTTCTGAAATGTAACATAGGTAAGACCTATTTTAATCATATATATATATATATATATATATATATATATATATATATATATATATATTATTCAAAAGAAAACAATCACTTAAAATAAAATATGTGATCTTTTTAGTATTTAAAGTATAAGATTCAAAATAAATTTTTGGATATGCCTAGAGCTATGTTTATTAATAGGGAATTTAACACAAAGCCACCAAACACCCACCCCATACTGTGGTTTGAACTTTGGACATCCCAAAGAATAGCCAAAGCCCAAACAGTTCGGACTGAGCTGATACATGCATAATTGTTAATACCATTAAATGGTTAAATGTTAGACAAGTGAGACCTATTTTAATCTCATATAACCTATTGGCTATATTGAAAAAAATAATGCCTCTTAAACAGGTTTTTGACTGGATTGAAAAGTTGGGGACATATCAAGTCACCCATTAAGTGGTTAAATGTAAGACAGGTGAGACCTATTTTAATCTCATATAACCTATTGGCCATATTGGAAAAATAATGCCTCTTAAACAGGTTTTTGACTGGATTGAAAAGTTGGAGATATATCAAGTCACCATTCGTGTGAATTGAACTTAAATCTCTATTAAGAAACCCAATACTTTTATCATTATAGCCTTCCGTCTCTGACTAAATAAGTGTTTTTTTTTATATTGAACATCGTTTACAAATATCAGCGTTCGTTCGAGTAAACACAAGAGGAATATGGATGATAATAACTAGGCAACTGCCATTACACCAAATGCCATTCGGCCTAAATATGTGTTTTAATAAAATCTTAAATTTTTTAATATGTTTACAATTTCCTCTTCCGAATTAAGAAAATCTGAACATATTAATAATTATATTAAAATTAAAAAGTAATAATAATAATTTTTTATCCATGTTTACAACAGCCAAACAACTACAGGAGAGGTGCCATATTCTACCCATTTAGCCAATTCTGATATTAATAGGTACATATCAGGCCTACCGGTAAGGTGAGCACTTGTTCAGTTAAGGATGTGGGTTCAATACTCAGTTCAATACTTAAATTAACTCAACACATACCCTCACACTTCCTATAGAAATACTAAAACAAATAAATACTAAATAATTAAATAAACTTTAATTGGATCAGCAAAATTTCATTATATTTCAGTTTTTGCTAAAGTAGCTCTAGCTTTCCGGCTAAATTTTAGCATGAAAGCATCTAATTTGTCATGAAAACACCATCTATATTCTAATATAGAATCTATGGCAGCCTTGAAAGTACTCTCTTCTGCAACTATAAACAAATGTAGCATAAAAATTACCTGGAACCTTTAGGAGGTGGGGACACTTGCTTGCAGTGGAACAGAGAAAATAACCATCAGCACCTCCATTTTCTTCATAAAGCAGAACTTAAAGAGTAAATCTAGCTGAGTTGTTATCTGCAAATGAGCACGCACAGTCCAAACTTAACAAAGCCGAGATAAACCGCTTCGTATATGAAGGATTAAAAAACACTTGGTTGAAGCACTTACCATAGCTTTTGAAGTCATTCTGAATTTCTTTTAGGTGTAAGATGGTAGTGAACATCAAATATATCATTCAGCAAAAACAATTATTGTAGTTAGTTCTACATATTCGTAATTTGGCAGCAATTTTCTCCAGAAACAGTTGAACTCCGGAATAAAAGTTGTTTGTTTCGCCTTTGACAAAAAAATAGCAGAGATTATCTTTCTTCGTATCGGAAGAGATAGACATTGAATATTGAATAAATGTTGAATAAATGTTGGACATGTGTGAGAATTCTCGTGAGTGTGGTTTACCGGTAAAGACGCTACTTGTATTATCAGTAATGTAATCGGATTCAATCTCTATGATAAATATATATTTACGTACAACTGGAACCCTTAGAAATTTAGAGAGAACAGGATTTTTCTTCATAACTAAAATTTAATCCACCGTCCACGCCATCAAATTCCAATCACAATTCAAAAAATCACATACCATCCCAATTTCGTTGCATAGAAATAAAATCCAACTATGACATAGACAGAATACTAGTTTAAAATAATAAATAAATTTATAAATCTACATAAATTGTTATACGGAATACTCTTATCATAGAGTTTTGTATATTTTTGTTAACTAAATTATTTTTTTCTTTTTAAAAAAGAATATAATAATAATTTTTTTTTGGTATGTAAAAGAAATTTTATTTACTAATTGGGTTGGAGGGTCCCATCCATGTTATGTAAAAGAAATTTTATTTACTAATTGGGTTGGAGGTCCCGTCTATGTTATAGTAGGCAGGCTTAGAGCCAACAACAAAATACAACTGTTACAAACAGTGAAAAACTTTGTAATCTCAAGGAGTGTTGCTGCTGCTTTCCCAAGGCTACTGGGAATCTTTGTTCTCTTCCTGATGATCTTTTCCATTCTGGTCGTGAGGCAGAAGGACATTGAGTAGGGAAGGGAGGTCCTTCAGATTGTTAATCGCGTTAGCCAGGAGCGTACTGCCTTCCCGGTAGACATTGGCAATCGACTACAGGTGATCAATCACTTTGCTGACACGGTTGAGGGCCACCGATCGAAGCTTGTCCTCAGCTTTGATGGTCTGGTCTTCCTCTTCGTCATTGATAATCTCAGGTGATGGGTGCTGCTCACTCATTTTCTGAGGCTTCAGCCTATTGGATTTTCTTCTCTTCAGGAGGGCCTGACCGACTTTTGCTTGAATCTCAGACGCTTGCCAGTGGGTGCTTCGGCCTTGGGAGCGGAGCTAGGGGGAGCTTCATTCTTGCCACGGTCCTGGGTAGGAGGGGGTGATGGTGGACCAGCCGAGGGCTTGGAGGTAGTGGGGGATCACCTGGGTTGGACGACGGGGGAGGGATGGGAGCAGCGATGTGGGTGGATTTGAGTGAGTGCTCAGGGCTAGGGGAGCGGGAAGAAATGCCCCCCTTGACTTAGTGGGCAAGGGCGTAATGGTAAAGCACCAGGAAGAGACCCTGGTGACGAGGGGGCTTCGAGGATTTGCGCTCCCTAAAATTATTGATGGAAATGGTGATGGAGCGGAAGAGGAAATCAGGGACATTAATGAGTCTAACGTCATGGAGATGGTTTACGAAGGCAAGGTTGTAGGCTCGGAGGGGGCTATTGGGGTTGTCGATAGAAATGTATTGGACGACAGGGATTATGGTTGTGTCCCAAGGCCGAGGTAGAGAAGAGCGCAGAACACCTTTGTTTTCCCAGACCAGGTCCTTTCCCTTGTCGGGGAATTGGTCTGTTTCTTCTTTAAAGTTATGCTTATCCCTATGAACTACCCTACCAGTAGGAGGGATACCAGAGACCTGAGCGATAGAGAGAGCGCTTACCTCAAATTGCAGCCCTCGAACCTGGACTTGCCCTTCGTCCCACGATTCAACGAAGTCCCTGGTGACTTCTTCATCAATCCCAGAGAACATTTTGAAGAAATTGATGAATCTTTTGGCGTCAAGAAGGGCCTCCGTCCCTGGGTCGATTTGTAAACTAGCTGGCTCGGTGTACGCCATGATATTGCACAGACCAAAGAAAACAACAGAGTCGGGGGGCCACCTTTTGATATCACAATTGTTTTTCTTCTGACAAATGATTTTCGAAACCATAGAGAGGGGATAAAAGGACCTAGAGAGGCGAAGGGAGCGCCAACCGAAGGTCACGGGGTGCACTGGCCGACAAAAGGGAGCGATGGTAGTTTTTTTGACACGGCTCGAGAAGAGCGGGCCAGAGTGGATCAAAGAGGGGGAAGGGGCGGAAAGGGCGGTGAAAGGAGCGAGCGATGGGAAAATGGGGGGAGAGTGGCGAATGGGCGATGCGAGGATGGTGAAAACGAGGTGACACGAGCAGGTGAGCAACGAAGATGGGAATTCATAGGTCTGGCCAGGGAGGCTGGCACGAGTCGAGCATTCTGCACTGAAGCCCGTACTGACATTGCTCTGGAGAAATATGGAGGTGGTGAATTTCCAAAGAGTTGTGGTGTTGAGAGAAAACACCCGTGGCATTGACAAAACACCTTTATGGTGGTGAGAGCCACCTTTGAAGGACTTCATCCTAGGAGTGCTGGTGTTAAAAAACACCTTTGGTGTTGACCATGAACCTTCACGACAGCTGTCACTGCGAATTGCGGCTACAATCCACATCTTGGCTAGCTGTGGTGATGACATCCTACGAGAAATCTTCTTCCCAAATGGTCAGGGAGGTTTGGTTGGCCGCTTTGTTGGCCAAGAGGTCGGCTACCTTGTTTGCTTCCTAGAACACATGGTTGATCGTGTTTTGGGGGTGGTGACCAAGGGACGCTTGACACTCCTGAATGATGTTCTGGATGTTCCAACCTGCTTGGTTGTTGTTTGTGATATGGCCAACTACAACTATTGAATCTCCTTCAAAGATGATAGGGTTGTTTGATGCTTTGCTAGCCTCAATGCATCTCCACAACGCATGGGCTTCTGCATAATTATTTGTTTGGATCCCCAAATTTTTGGCAAAGGCTAGGATGATGTTGTCGGAGTGGTCTCTGATTACGCCTCCAGCCCCTACGTTACCTGGGTTGCCCTTAGATGCTCCATCGAAGTTGGCTTTGAGCCAACCCGGGGGGAGGGGTCCATTTGGCTTTGGCCCTAGACCTAAGGGGATTCTGAGCTTTGGTGCAGTCTGTGGGAATCCCAAGAGAGACAAATAGAAGAGACTCATTCCCAGAGGTTGGGATGTCAGTACAGGGGATGAGGCTACAGTTTTCAATGGCAAAGGACAGAGCTCTAGTGGCAACAACATCCGGGTTTCTTGGTCTTTCATTGAAAATGCGGTTGTTGCGCTCCAACCATATCTGCCACGCCGCATGGTGGGGAAGGGAATTCCACAGGAAATTAAGGTGGGGATTTCTGAAGACCCTGGGCCATTGGATGAACAGATCCATAACCATCTTGGGCCAAACCCAGTTGACCTGGAATCTGCTGATCAAGGATGAGAACACCTCCCAAGTGTAGGGGCACTCCAGGAGGATGTGTTGGGTGGATTCCTAGGCCTGGGTGCACAGGTAGCACCTGTTGGGAACTATGACACCTCTTTGGATCAAATTATCCATGGTCAAAATTTTGTTATGGGCAATGAGCCAACAAAAATGTGCCACTTTCGGGATCAGTTGCTTGAGCCAAATAGCCTTGGCCACGGTCTTGCTGTCAATGATCTTGGGGTTCTTAGGGGAGGAATCCAACATCTGAGCTATGGATTTGATAGTGAATAGCCCATCACTGGATTCTTTCCAGCACAACTCATCCTTCTTTTGGGATTGGGGGATGAAGATTACCCTAAAGACAGCCTGGAGAGAAGCCATGACTCTGTCAATGACTGCATTTTTCAATCTGAAGTGAATCTATTTCCAGCGTCGACTCCCCTGCTCTATGGTAACGAAGTCAGCTACCCTAGGCCCAAACTTCTTATCTGTAAGGTGCTTGATGGCAACAATCTCAGGATATTTGATGAGAGGCTCATTTTTGGCCCAAGCGTCATTCCAGAAATCTATATCAGAACCATCACCCATCAACCACCTTGCCCCTCGCTTGAGGAGATGCTTGGTTTGAACTATGGAATTCCAAAAGTGGGAGCCATGATAGGGAACTTCTTCACCCATGAAAGGGTGATGTTGCAAGTATTTTATTTTAACAATGGAAACCCATTCCAGGTTGGCATTGGTGGTAACCTTCCAAGCTTGTTTGGCCAAGAGGGCCTGGTTCATGAGGCTTATATGACGCAATCCCAGCCCACCTTTGTGTTTTGGTGAACAAACCTTGTCCCAAGCCACCAGGTGGAACTTTCTCTGATTATCATTCCCTGCCCATAGGAAGTGTTTCTGTACTTTCTCAATAGCTTCTCCCACCACATCTGGGATCTTGAAGATGGATAGAAAGTACACTAGGATGCTCTAAAGAACCGACTTAACCAGGGTTGCTTTGCCTGCTTGGGAGAGGAGAGCCCCTTTCCAGCCAACCAACTTCTTTAGGATTTTTTCTATGACACTATTCCACATGGCCTTGATGGGTCTTCCTCTGAACATTGGGAGGCCCAGGTAGGTGGTCGAGAGGTCAGCAATGGTACAACCCAATATGCCTATGATTTTGCCCTACCGCTTGGAGGGGGTATTGATGAAATAGAGTTTACTCTTAGTGAAATTTATCTTCTGCCCAGCGGCTTCCTCATAGAGGTTGAGGATGGATTTGATGACTTTGGCCTCGGAGACCGCTGCAGTAGTGGCCAAAAGAGTATCATCCACAAACTATTGATGGGTGGAAGGAGGGAGGCTAGTGGTCGCCTTAATGCCGGAGATCAGATTTCTGGTGCAGGCATATTTAATGGCTCTTCCTAGACTCTCAGCCAGGATGATAAAGAGAATGGGAGAGAGGGGATCCCCCTGTCTTAGGCCTCTGGTGCTAGGAAAATACCCGATTGTTGACCCATTGATGAGGATGGAGAACCATGAAGAGGAGATGCAGTTTGAAATAAGGTTGACCCAGTTTTCATGAAAACCAAACTTGAGGAGGATTTTGATCAAGAATTCTCGGTTAACCCTATCGAAGGCTTTATTCATATCCAGCTTGAGGAAGAAGGCAGAGGACTTGGAGTTGTGGGCTGAATGGATAAGCTCATGGACCGTGATGACACCATCAAGAATATTCTACCCTTTGATCGTGCTGCCCTAACAGGGGTCAATAATGGATGGAAGAATCTCAGTGAGTCTGTTGGCCAAAGCTTTGGATAAAATTTTGTATATGACATTACAGAGGCTAATGGGGTGGTAGTCGGACAGGGACTGGGAGTTCGATCCTTTGGGAATCAGGGTCAGGAAAGTGGAGTTTACATCTCTGGGAATGATTTTGGTATGTTGCATTTCAATAATAGCACTGCACAGGTCAGGGCCAACGATGTCCCAGTAGGTTTGGAAGAACCTGGGGGAGAAACCGTCGGGCCCTGGGGCTTTGTCTGGCTGCATGGAAAATAGGGCCTGATGGATTTCCTTGGGGGACAGGGGGCTAAGGAGCAGATTGTTCATAGCCTGAGAGATGGAGCTGGGGATGTTCTTAAGGAGGGAATCCATGGACTGATCAGGGAGAGAGGGGGAGGGGCAAGGAGATTCTCAAAGTGGTTGATAGCTTCATCCCGAATCTGATGAATGTCGGATGTGAAAGACCCATCTTGCCTAGTGAGGCCTTTTATTCTGTTAGCTACCCTGTGTTTGAGAGTGGAAATGTGAAAGAACTTAGAGTTGGAATCACCTTCCCTGAGCCACAACTGCCTTGAATTTTGGTGCCAGTAAATTTCTTCCTTGTGAAGGGTGTTATGGTAGTCAGAGAGCAGTCTTCGTTCCTCATCCCTGAGACTGTCATCCCCCTGTCCGTTCTAGAATCTCTTTTTGATCTGATCAAGCCTGGTTTTGATGTTCTGTTTGTTTTCGAAGATATTCCCAAAGGTCTCCCTGTTCCACACTTTCAAATTTTCCTTGATCATCCAGAGTTTTTGCATAACCTGGTTGGTAGCAGTCCCAGGGAATTTTCTATTCCACCATTCGATGATCTGATTTTTGAGGTTGGGGTGTTGAGTCCACATTGACTCAAAATGGAAAGGAGTCTTAAACTGGGGTCTGCTAATGGTTTCAAAAATGAGCGGACTATGATCTGACCCAATCTTCGAAAGGGCCTATAGACTGGCATCTCCAAAGAGGGGAAGAGCCTCTTGAGATAGCAGAAAATGGTCGAGGCGCTCTTGGATGAGGTTAACACCCTTCCTCCTATTGCTCCAGGTGAATTGGGACCCCCGCAACTGAACGTCCATCAAGGCATTGGAGTCTATGAACTGCCCCAAATCATTGGTTGTTCTGTGGGTTATAGTGTTTCCTCCTCTTTTTTTTGAAAGGTGCAGGGGAGAGTTGAAATCCCCTGCTAAGACCCACGGGATGTTGACAAATGCTTGCCTCATCTGGGTAATGGTGTTCCACAGTGTCATTCTCCCCTGCGGAGTGTTAGGGGCATAGACGTTAGTCATGACCCAGGAAAGCTGGGAGCTGTGATCATGAAATAGGACATTGGACAGCCTGTCTTATCCGGAGATAAATCTGCCTTCCACTTTGGTGGGGTTCCATAGGCAGAGGAGTCCGCCAGAGGAGCCGATAGCTGGTGAATAGACAAATTCACACTTTTTCCAGATGATCTTGGCAACCCTAGGTGACCATTGATCATCTAATTTGGTTTCTTGGATGAGAAATATTGAGGGATTAATGTCTTTCCTCATGGCGGCAACCAACCTTTGTTTGGCTGCCCCATTCAGTCCTCTCGCATTCTAGGAGAGGACTTTCATTTGGCACTTTTGGAGGGTTTTTTGCCCCCTTTGCCTTGTTGCACGGGGGGTTTGGGTTTTCTGATTTCTTCCTTGTTGATGTTACCAATTTCTTGGAACAAGGTTTTCTGCGTTCCATTGGCTATGTCCTCGATGGTGTCATGGGTTCTCCTTTCTATGCCAGATGGCCTGCCTTTCTTTTTGTCACCTCCTACATCAATCTGGGACTTTTTAAAACTATGGGTCTGCTTTGGGCTCTAGTGGTCTGGGGAATCTTGGGTAGACTCCTCGCTGTCGGACTCAGCGACATTGGATTTGGTCGGGGATGCGGGGAAATCATGCTCCGTGGGTGGGGGTGATGGGGATAGGGGTGTGGAGGGACGGGGAGGTCTAGGAGGTGGGCTTCGGTTGAAGGTACTGGAGGGGGGATGGTCGTGGAGGGGGAGGGGGAAAAGAATTCTCCTGGGAAGAGTTTGCGATAGGGCACTATTGAGGGACTAGATGTGGACCAGGGAAACCTTCGACAGGGATTTCTCCTTCCTCGATCATTTCAAAAGAACCAGAATCATTGAGCAAATTGAATTTGTTAGAGATAGAGAAGAGACTACTTGCCTTTTGCGTATCTCCAATTGGTGGGGGTCGATTCTATTATTTGTTCTTGAGGTTCAGGGTCTGTCTCGGGCCTTGGTTCCTCTTCTGGTTGGCAAGATGATCTGGGTGGACCATAGTCTATGCCTCATCCTTCGTGATTTTATGTTTTGGGCATTGGGCCTGGAGATGCCCTTGAATTTGGCACTCTAGGCAAAAGGTGGGCTTATTCTCAAACACTAGAGGTTGTCTTCGCCTGAAAGCTTCGTAGATTAGGTTGATGTGATATGGAAGCTGGGATTCCAGGTTCACATTGACGCAGATGCACGCTTGGGTGAGATGGGTTCTAGCATGGGTAGCTGGGTCAATGGCGACTAGATCCCCGAATGCGTGAGCTAACCCTCGGAGCGCATCCTCGTAGAAGAAGTGGGCAGGGAGATTTGGGAGCCGAACCCAGATAGGAGCGTAGTTAATGCTCTGGGTCTCTGGATCAAAATCTGGTTCCCATTTTCTGAGGAACAGGCTTCACCTTCCGAAAAACCAGGGACCTCCCAACAAAATGCATTATGTATCCTCCCGCGTGTTGAGTTGGATCATAAAAAACCCCCTAGACATTGCAGATAGCTCCAAACTACCTAGGGTTTTCCATTTGGCCACCGCCCATCGATGAATTGAGTCCATGTCTGGGCGTCCCCCCATAAATTTCCCTACCAGGGAAAAGGAGTCTCGGGTGGCATATCCATCCATGAGTTGCTTAGGGCATAAAACATCCAATCCCTGTGTTACGAAATTACACTGAACAGCTGAGTTTTGTCTGGGATTGCCCTTAAGGAGCTCTACGAATGAAATTTGGTCATGTTGTCCTTTAGTGTTGCCTAATTTGTCAGGGGGTTCTTTCCCCTTGACGGTCCCACTTTGAATACATTTTGTCCCGGTGCGCGGGTTGTCCTCTGTGGTGTTAGCCTCATCGAGAGGGTTGGGTGCGCCGCACGATTGCGTGCGGCTCCCCGATCGGTCAATAGATGTGGTCTGTGTTTCATCTGCTACTAATGCACCGCCTAATGTTTCGCTCGCCATCGCATCGTCCACCTCCAACATAATCAACAATTTTAAACAACTAGTACAAAAATCTATTCTATATAATAATATTTTATTTATATTGTTTTTTAGTAATTATGTACATAAAATTTGATATTTCTGTTAATTAGAAAAAAATCCTTTTTAAAAAATATAATAATAATTTTATTTATATTATTTTTAATAAATATGTATATAAAATTTGATAAAACCAAAATAAATTTAGTTCGTGAAAATCAAAGAATTTAATTAGATAGACCCATATCATTAGATTATGTAGATACATAAATATATTATCATTCTTTGAGCTCTTTTCTATAGTTCTAATTGCAGTTTCTATATATTATTTCAAACTCTTTGCTTAACTCCTTGCTACCACTATAACCTCTAGTTGCACTGGGTAAACTTTTTAAGATAGTAGGCGAAGTTGACGTTGGTACAACACGCCTTTTAGTTCTACACGACAAGGATTCAAAATGTGGTCTCCACTCTCCCTAGGGAGCGCTTTAAGATAGTAGGCGAAGTTGACGTTGGTACAACACGCCTTTTAGTTCTACACGACAAGGATTCAAAATGTGGTTTCCACTCTCCCTAGGGAGCGCTTTGACCAAGACGAAACCCTCAACCTATACAAGTAAAGGTTAAGGTTAAGGTTTATATTTTACAATAAATAAATTTTTAAATTTATTCAAAACTTCTTAGTCTCATACAAGTATTTTAGCTATTGGCATTGTAGAGAGGAGCATTACACTCAACAAGAACCCTTAAAGGTTTGCATCCAAGTAGCTAGATAACTATTCTACATTAAGATGGTTTTCTAAGAATTATCTTCAAAAATACATTATATTTTATCTATTAGTGTTGTGAAGAGGAACATTACACCTAACAAGAACCCCTAATATGTAATGTGATAAGTGCTTGATTTTAAAGATGCATCCAAATAGTTCGAAAAGCATTCTACCATAAGATGTTTTTTCAAGGATTAACTCAAAAAAAAAATGTTTTAGTTTAGCTATTAGGGTTGTGGAGAGAAGAATTACATCTCAAAAGATTCCCTCAAAGTTTGGAAGGCAATGGATGCTTGATTTTGAAAATACATCCAAATAGTTAGAATAGTATTTTTCATAATATGATTTGTTAAGAATTAATTTCAAAAATTAAGTTACATTGGAGTAAAACATCTTTGTAGCATAACACGGTTTTAGTGTTGATTTTGTATAAAATATCACAAACCACTACTACAATAGTAACATATTTTGTACATTAGTTGTTAAAAGTAAAATTGGTTATCCCCGTAAGTGTGGTCTACCGATAAGGACGCCACTTGCATTATCGGTGATGTGACCCGGGTTCAATCCCCATGGTGGATGTGTATAAGAAGTATTATTTCAAAAAAATAAAATAAATAAAGTTGGTTGTTTTCTTTTTTTTTAAAAAGAGGGGTAAAAATTTATTAGATCAAAGAAACCTTACAGCAGAGAACAAACAACTAGCAAAAATAGCCAACAAAAACCTCAAACAGACATATCCTCAGCAAGTAAATTATGAAGTTGCTGAGAACAGCCTAAAGGGAGGTTATCCCAACCCTTAACAGACCAATTCCCCTGAAACTGAGAAGCCCATTTGGCCAAACAGTCCGCAACCCTATTCCATTCCCGAGGAATGTGAACAAAAGAGATAAACTCCAAATTACAACAGGTTTGAAGAATCTATCGAACAACCAAAGTCAACCTCCAATGAACATTATCAAGATGGTGAGTCCTTAACAAATTTATAATAATCTGTGAATCAGACTCACAGATTATCCTCCGCCAACCCATAGCCAACCCTTGTTCCAAAGCACAACAGATAGCAAGAGCCTCCATATAATTATTAGAGTGTATCCCCTTATAGCATGAAAAAATGAAACAAGCATTCCCAAGACTATCTCTCCCAACTCCTCCGATACCAGCATGCCCAGGATTACCTCGAGAAGACCCATCCGTATTGATCTTGAACACCCCCGGAGGAGGAGGATGCCATCTCCCATCTCTCTGCATTTTTTTTCCATCTCGGTTTCTAGATGAAATAACAGGACGAGGACCATTCTCCACAAATCCCAAATTTTGCATCATCAAAATCTTCGACTGCACCAAAGGAAGACTAATCTGGCATGTGGAAGAGACAGTTTCCTGGATCATACCAATGATTCGCTGCCAAAGCTGATGAACAGTAAGCTTGTTATCATGAAAAATTCGTCGATTTCTTTCCAACCAAATCTGCCATAGAATGCAAGAAGGACCAATAGTCCAAGCAACCTGGAGAAAGAAAGACTTAGCGGGAGGTCTCCCTAAACTCCTCCATAACTCCAAAAGAGAAGAAGCATGGGTACAAGGCTGCTTCCACACCTCCCACCAAAGATGCCAAATATCCCGTGCAAAAGAACACTGAAAAAGAAGATGACCTGAAGACTCTTCACTCTTCACTGTTCACTGGGCGAATCTTGTTAAGCAAGGTTTGTTCTGGATTTGTCATAAGGGTTCCAAGGCTCTCTTTTGGCAGGATGCTTGGGATGGGTTCCCTGCCATTTTATCCATGTATCCTCATCTTCAGAATTTGTGCAAAGTCTTTTTGGATGTCGGTTGGAATCGGGTTATGGACTACAAATTTGTTGAAAGAGTTGGGCAAGTTGAGGTTGTTCATTGGAAGGATCCTATAGATTGGCCAGTAGGGGGTACTTTTCAAGAAAGAGAGGAGTTGACTCATATTTTGGCTTGTAGGGCCTGCTCTTCTTTACAGGATGATGATGTTTTGGCTTGGGGCTTGGATCCTAGAGGGGTCTATTCGGTGGCTTCAGGATACAGGGAGTTGGATCGACAACATTTTGGGGATGTTGAGGTGCCCTGGTGGAAGCAAGTGTGGTCTAAGTTCTCTTGGCCTAAATGCAATTTTTATCTATGGTTAGCTACTCACAATAGATGCCTTACCTGGGATAATGTGCAAAAGAGAGGTTTTCAAAGTTGGTTGTTTTCTTTCTATCAAAACGACTATTTAATTATTTTTTAATATATTACACTTAAAAATTTTGTGTTTGATTGAGAGGAAAATGTGTTAAACAAAGCACTCTCTCTTGAGCTCTAGTAAATGCTCTTCTATGAAATTGAACCTATATTGATTTTATTATCATGTCTATTTTTGTTCTAGGACTTTCTTAATTGTGCCTCCCTTTATTTGTTGATGTCGAGTGAAACCTTAAGCATTGTTCCCTTAGAGCATGTGCCATGATAAGATAGGTGAGCCTTCAAGGCTTAATAGAGGCATGCATTGGAAATATCATGAACAAGCACGTGGAAGGGTCTAGATTTGGTAATTGTTATATGAAGGTCAATTTTGTTTAATTTTACCACTAGCTCATTATCCTTCCATGGTCATTCTCTAGTAATTGTCCCTCCATCCATCATTAGGATTGCTTTACTAGCTTTGCATTAGGAGTGACAACTAGGTGGTGGACAACTAGGGAAGGATCAAGATCTAGCATATTAGCATATGACAAATTAAAGATGTTACTAAACTTTGTCAAAAGTGAAGAAATTGTTCTTTCTAGCCAAGACAAAGTAAAATATAGCCAATACATTTCAAAACTATAAATGCTTTCATAAAACACTAATTCATTGATAAAATTGTAAGTATATATAAAATTGCAAGACCTAGCATAGTGTCACTAAACTCTATTAAAAGTTAATAAATTTAAAACGCCCATATTATTTCTAGCCAAGATGAAGCAAAATACAACCAATACAATTTAGAATTATAAATGCTTTCATAAATCACTAATTCATTGATAAAATTGTAGCAAAAGTATATATAAAATTTCTTTGTTCGAGAAACTTCTAGCTTGTGTTTAACTGAGCTAAGCAGGGAATCTCTAAACAACTAAGCATCATTGAAAATCATTTTTAGAATTGGGACATTGATCCTGATCTAATGCGGAAAGAAAAAAACCTTCTTGCTGAGTATCATAACATTCTGGCCAGAGAAGAGACATTTTGGAGGTAAAAATCTCGTGCTTTGTGGTTGAAGGAAGGGGACTCTAACATGAAATATTTCCATGCATCAACGCTCAGGCACAGGAGAACTAACAAAATCATGGAACTTTCAAGAAGTGATGGATCAAAAATCACCGACATCCAAGAAATCATATCTGAAGTTGTTTCCCATTTTTTAAATATTTTGAGTCCCAGCCCCGCATGTTCCATCCAAGTTCGCAATGCTCTCCTACAAAACATTCCTCGTCTTGTGTCTCAGGACCTAAATTCAGGTCTCCTCAAAAAATTCTCAAATGTTTTCCATGAACCTCGATAAAGCTCCAGGACCCAATGATTTTCCTCCTCGTTTTTTCCAACATTTTTGGGATATTGTTGGTCAAGAGGTCACAGAAGTTGTGCAAGAATTCCAACAAACTAAGTTGTTACCAAAGGATGTCAACTCCACTTTCTTGGCCCTCATCCCTAAATCTCAAGTCTGCATTTTTTCATCTCTGATTATAGACCTATTAGCCTCTGTAATGTAATTTATAAGCTCATCACCAAGGTCATGGTTAATAGGCTTAAGGACATTCTTCCATCCATCATTGACCACTACCAAGGTAGCTCAGTGAAAGGCAGATATATAACAAATGGCGTGATAACTATTCATGAGCTTATGCATTCAATAGCCAAAAACAAAAAACCTGGCCTATTCTTGAAGCTTGATATGAACAAAGCCTTCGATAGAATTTCTTAGGATTTCCTCTTTGCAGTGTTAGCCAAATTTGGGTTTCATGAGGAATGGATAGCTCTAATCAAAGAATGCATTTCCTCTACCTGGTTCTCTATTATTGTCAATGGTTCGCCTGTTGGGTATTTCAAGAGTTTTAAAGGTGTTAGGCAAGGTGACCCTCTGTCCCCTTTCCTCTTCATCATCATGGCTGAATTTCTTGGCAGATCTCTTAAAGAAGCTTGCTCCTTGGGTCTTATATCAGGCATTAAATCCTCTCCTATTTTCAGTTCGACCATTCATCAACAATTTGTAGATGATACCATTTTTGCCACTTTAGCCTCTATTCCTGAAGCCAAAATAATAATAATTATTCTTAACTTCTATGAAGAGGTCGCAGGACAAAAAGTCAATTTTGAGAAAAGTAGAATTTTCTTTAAGAACACCCCAATTTGCAAGTAAATCAAAATTGCAAGGATTCTTGGCTGCACCATATCCGACTTACGCTCCACTTACCATGGCCTCTCGCTTTTCCATGGGAATTCTTCTACCAACATGTGGAATATGGTCATTGAGAGTGTTACCAAGAAACTGGCAGGATGGAAAAAATCAATGTTGAGTCAAGCAACCAAAGCCACCTTGGTTCAGGCTTATTTGCATAGCATACCTGTGTTTTTCATGTCAATTTTCATGGTTCCATCTTCCATAGGGCAAAAAATTAAGCAAATCCAAAGAAAATTCCTTTGGTCTGGAAATGAGAACTGCAACAGGTTTCCGCTGGTAGCGTGGGATAGGGTTTGTTCCAAAAAAGACCATGGTGGAGTATGCTTCAGGAAATTCCACAAGATGAACCTGGCTCTCATGGCCAAACAATCTTGAAGAATTATCAATGATGAGAAATCTACTTGGATATACATAGTTAAAGGAAAATACCTCCAACAATCTTCTTTCATCTCTTAATACCATCTCTCAACCAATGTTGTTAATAAAGCCCTATCAAAATTGACCTTAGGTATGTATGTCAAGTCACACAAACCCACTACCACCAAAATCCTGATGTTTGTGTCATTAAGAAGCTCAAGGACTATAGTCAAAGTCCATGGCCACCGCTAATGGCAATCTACCACTCCAAGCTCTTGCAGTCGTGAAAATAGATCAATTCATCAGTCTATGAAGCTCAAATAAACCTTCATGTATCGTTTCCCCTTTAAACACCCTCCTTGGTAATAGCGCTAAAATTATGTAATAGTGTCGAAATTGCGATATCCCTACAAATTTCCAATAGCATTGATCACAATAGCACGACCTTTTTACAATAACATTAAAATAGCCTTTATGCAATAGTGTTGCCCTCCAAAATAGTGCCAAGAAAAAAATTAAATACTAAAAAAGGTAAAAAAAATTGAATGCAAAATTGGGATCTCAAAATCAATGCTTGGGGCACTATGTTGGTTGATGCAATGGCCTCTCACATGAGGTCTACACAATGAACAAGTCTTGGAATCATGGAATTGAGTGTGGTAAAAATGAATTATATATTTAACTTTCTCTTCCTCCTTTTTAACCCTCCCAACCCACCCCAAAACAATACTTTTTTTCTTCCTTATCTTCTACATAAGTTTCCGCCTCATTGAATTTCCTCGTGAAACTTTTTTTTTTCTAAAACTAAAGGGGCATCCCTAGGGACGCACTAATGATGACACATGCATTAATGTCACCAAAAATCATTAGTTTTTATAACAGTTCCTTTTGTAGCTTTGAGTGCCAAGAAGCATTCTTATAACAAAATTGGACTATATATTTTTGACACATTTATTATGAAATAAATACATAAAAAAAGGTAAAATATAGACATCTAATTTTGACATACCTGATCAACTAGCACTTCAATCATGACACCAAGCAATTGATCTTTAGTCAATCAAGCTATTCCAACCAAAATCCCCCTCATTTCCTCTGCCTCAAAGCAATAGTGCATATCTTCTATACATTTTTGACACATTTATTATGAAATAAATGCAGTAAAAAAAATAAAATATAAACATTTAATTTTGACATGCCTGAACAACTAGCACTTCAATCATGACACCAAGCAATTGATCTTTACTCAATCAAACTATTCCAACGAAAACCCCCTCATTTCCTGCCTCAAAGCAATAGTGCAAATCTTATATGATAGCGCTATATGCAGCACTATTGCAGTCTGACTTATTTTTATCAGTTTGACCCTCCAACGACCAATTCTGTCAGAAGTGCTCACATTCAGCACTAGCCCAACTACCAATGCTATTGTGAAAATGAAGTGCTGCTGGCATAAGTTGAATCTTTGTAACGAGCCAAAAACATATGGGATTCCTTCCTCCACTCTCTGATTTGACCACGTATGCTACCTCTCATCCCTAGGACTACAAAATTTGAATCCCTTGCCTTATCCTAAAGCATCTTTGACCTCTTTTTCCCTCCAAGAATTGCTCTCCCATAAGTCTTTAAATTGAACCCATGGGAGGATCATTCAACAAGCATTCTTTGAAGTATCCATACTCTCCCAATAACTTTTTAAATTAAAATCTCTAACATCCTAAAATTGTTCGTTGGCGGATATCAAAACAAGCTCTTAAGAGATGTTTTCCAAATGTTTTCTTTCAGCTTCTTTTCCTGTTCAAAAATAAATAAACTACAACCAGAGCAAACCCCTTGCCACTTTTGAAATATACTATAAATAGAAAAATACTTTTTAAGACAGTAAAAAATTATTTGTTGGTTTGCCAAGCAGATGCCACCTATGCATGAAAAACAATTAATCATTTCTGCAGAGCAGAGGGAGAAGATGAAAGACTGTAAAAGGGAAAAGGAGGAAGGAGAGCTTCTCTATTGCAGGTTGACAGGAGGAGTGCTGACATGACAGGCCTAAGTTAGAGCTAGAGCTAGGGTTTTCACGCTTCTAATGAGAATCCCCCAAATTTTGAAACGAGAGGCGGACGGACCACAAACCCTGCCAAAATCAGCTCCAAATTTAATTTAATTTATTTTTAAGTTATAATTTATTTTATTATTTTAATTAAGATTCTTCCTTGAAAGTTCTGAACTAAAGGACCTTGTACAGCTGACGAAGTTGTGAGCGCCACGACCTCCTAAAGAGCAATACTAGTTGTCGGGTTTCACCTTGTTTTTAGGAAAGAGTGAGCAAATACCCGTCACATGACAACTGATTCTGCACCGGTTTCATTTGCAAGATACAGACACGTCCTTTCCCACCGACAATGTAACTCTCGAGCGGTTCCTTTTGCTTGGAACGGGTTTTACCTCCTGTGCAATTCAACCCTGGGCCGGGCAATCCACCTCATAGATACGCCGTTTATTCTCAGAAATCTCACGACACTTGGACTGCTCTTACTACTGGCCATAAACCTCCTCTGCACTCAAACGACCTTTTTTTTAATGCCCTTCAAATATTGAGCCAGCATTATTGCATATTTATTGCATATTTATGTCGTTTGATGGAGATTCGAGATACAGTATTATAAACTTTTTTTAAATTTCGCTTCCACTTCGAGGTCGAACTTTCCTCGTATTCCAAAGGAGCCTTCCAGATAAAGACGCCCCATCCTCCCGCTCTCAAATGCCCAGATAGGGACTTCGGTGAAATGGGGTGCTCAAATCTCTTCCAAGCAAGCAACTATCCAAAGGCACCCACAAAAAGGAACAAAATCGCTCTGGCCGCTACTACTCCGCCATGTTAGTCAGCTGCAGAACACTCCCACGACCACCAATATCAATGGCTCTGCACTCAACAACAATCTCATTCCCGTCAAGATACGCAGCAGAACAAAGCCTTGCCCAGACATCATTTTGCTCTGGTACCAAAGTTAGATTTTGAAACAGACTTTTATTATTACATTCAACCTCGGATATACACATATAAATACATACAAATATATATGTCTTGGTTGTCCTGTTCGTGGTTCACCGTCATTTTTAACTCTTCAGCTTCTCTCAACTTGGTTGTCTCAAGAGACTCTTCTGATACCAAAGTTAGATTTTGAAACAGACTTTTATTATTACATTCAACCTCGGATATACACATACAAATACATACAAATATATATGTCTTAGTTGTCCTGTTCGTGGTTCACCGTCATTTTCAACTCTTCAGCTTCTCTCAACCTCTTGGTTGTCTCAAGAGACTGTTTGTGGCTCACCGTCATTTTTTAACTCTTCAGCTTCTCTCAAATTCTCGTGAGGTGTAACCATTATCAAATAATATAATTATCTAACAAATAATTATCAAATAATGATAATATAATAATTATCTAACAAATAATTATCATTATGTAATAATTATCCAGCAAATAATCAAATAATGTAATAAGTATCTACTACATATGAACCCGTATAGAATAATCAACACCGTTGTCAATTTGTTAGAAAGTCCTAAAAGTGAGAAATATACGAAATATCTTAACTTGCAGTCATTAAGTATTGAGAAATGCTTCAATTTTGTTGTCAACAGCAGTGTGAAGTGCGGATAGTATTAACTACGAAGGGCCCACCAAAAGAAGTTTGTCAGCCCAATATAGAAGATAACTCCAATTGTATATCTAATATCAAATTTCAAAAACCGTATCCAGTGAATCATAGTAGTCTTTTAATCCTTCTAGAAAAATTAATACTATTTGTTACTTTGTTGGAAAATCATCATAGAGAAAAAAATGCGAATCGTAACTTAGCAACCATGAAAGTCGTGAGACATGCCTCAATATAACCCATGTGAATCATTTTAGAATAATCAATAAAGTTGTTATTTTGTTAGAAAGTCATAAGTGCAAATCTTAACTTGCAACTATGAAAGTATTGAAAATGTCTCAATTTTGTTGCCAATCATGTGAATGGTACCACAATGAAGGCTCACCAAAAAATGTTTGCCAGCCCAATATGCATGAGAACTTCTACTATGTATATATTGCATCAAATTTCAGAAATGGTAAGCGAATCAAAGTGAGTCAATGCACTTGTAGATCATTGTGCATAAATTGTAAAAAACCACCAAGAAATCATTTAAAATGGAAGGTGCAGATAAATTTTCTCTGCTTGTCCACCAAACAATAGAGCCCTTATTCTTGGTAACCAAGTGTCAATATAACAACATGAATAAGATTGCAGTAAATCAAAACAGAAACCAATGAAAGTAAAAGCTCCATGCTAACTCCTCAGGCAAACCAAAATGTCTTTGTTCAAAAATCCGGCAGTTGAGAAATCCCTATGAATTGCTTTGGCAGTGCTTTGCATTCATCAAGAAACAACTAGTCAGGAGTTGGGCTTCCTTGATTAAGCTCAGCAAACCTCATGCTCACCCGCATAGAATGTTTCAAATATTTCTCCGCACAGCGCTGGACACATGTTTCTTCCTGTTTATCCAAAGTTTTGCGGCGAAAACTGTCTATACACTGTGTGAAGCACTTCTCCACCAATGAATTATACATCCTCAAACTGCATAACAAACAGCAAGAGAAAGAATGTAAGAAAAACAGAAATAGTAAGGCTTAAATTAAATTTTGATGTCTCCAATAATGAGCACATTATAGAGGCATGTTTCCTTACATAAATAATCTTCAACCTCCATATTAGCAGAGTGCAATAATTCTCTTTACACAGGACTTACCACAAACGTATATTTTGCAAAAGCAAAGAGCGAACTATTGATGGCATGAACTCCTTCCCTGACACATACACGGAAATGAAAGAACCGATGCCCTAGTAGCCGCCACTCTTGCATGCAAACATGATATTTAGAGGCAAATTATTGATTCCAATTGATATTTTACTGATAATGCAAAAAACTGTCTTTATTATGTTTTGTGATAACAAAGTATTGCCCTGCACCTAGCAAAAGGCAATATCCTTGGCAGTTCAAGAGGTTGCTAACCTTTGAACCCACAAGAGTAACGAAGGAATAAGGAATGTCTTCATTGGTGCTAAAATGCCCTGTAGAAGCTACCATGAATGCAATTTTAATGGCAAAGAATGGAAAAGAGGGTAGCAATATTTTATGCTGATGATGTTTCTATTGTCACTTCCACTTTAGCTTTTGATTTATATTGCAGCCTAAAAGTGGAAAGCATTAGGACTGTTGTGCTTGCTTTTGCAGCTTACTGAAGAGAGCATTTGAGCTGTCGAGAGGATGGTGGACAACAGCAGCAGCTTTTGAGGAGGAAAGAACAAAGGCGGCTGTATGGGAGCATTTTCTTTTACCCAGTTATCTGATCCTCTCCGTTTTATTTTAAATTTTTCTGGTTTTTGTTATGCTCCTGTCAAGTTTGAGGATTGCTACTGATTAGAAGAGCTCAGTTTATATCAAAATAATCCTCGAAAACCTTTTGTCAGCAATACCATACACTGTTGTGCAAGTTCAGATTTTGAAGAGTAGTTGAAGGTGTAATTCAGTAACAAATTTCAGAAGCACCAAGTGTGCTGGAAGACTTTTAATCAAGCAGAAGTTGGTTGGCATCCTTCTCTTACCCACAAAGACTCAAATATGCAGCATGGCAAACCCAAGCGGAAGGAGAATACACTTCTAATAGGAAGGGTAGTAAATTCGATAGTCCTTGGCAATTGTGGACAATGACTACCTTACCTCGAAGTCGCACAGTAGGGGTCTAAATTGTTTAAATGTGAAATAATTCACTTATTAGGCCATGGTCGATTTTTTAGTGTACTATATGGTATTATATTGGATAGGCCTACAGGCCCATTTAGCACCTTGCAAGGTAATACATGTGATATTATACTAACCAATAATATGTTGGTTTTTGACATTTATTGGGATATGTGCCTCATTAAAGGTGTATTTATACAACACCCCCAACCATCTATTTATACAACACCTCCAATCATCCTTGATTTACCATAAAAATCTGAATGTAAAACATATTTATCCATAATAATCTTCAAATCCTTAAAATTCGTAATATTCTCACCCTCAACCTATGTGTCCTTGATATTTATTGCTCGAACCAGCAATCTCTTAGACAAGTCAATAAATCTATTGGTAGGATTTATCAAAATATTTACCTCCTCCTTCTAAATGCATCCTTGAACCAAAAAACAAAAATTATAATGAAAACAACTCTCTTCGTCCCTTCTCTTCCTCTTTTGAAAAAAAAAAATGTAATTCCTTCTTTCTTCTCTCTTTGGCCTCCTTAAGACTTATATTTCTTTTCAGAGTCTTCAATTATATCCTTCAAAATAGTTCTCTTTATCCTTGTCCTGAGGTTCCTATTTGCCCAAGAATGTTTATTCAAGTCCCTTCCCAAGTGTAATAATCATTGTCCCTAGCAAAAAGTTTACACCAATGAAAAGCTTCCCTTTCTAAGTAACAACAAAGCTTAGATCGCCAAAGAAAGCTACAAAATATAAAGATATAAATTTTATCCACCATCCATATCATCCTTCCCCCAAATAAATGGGTAACTCCTTGAGCTTCCAAATAAATTAAAAAAGTCATGATGAAAACTTAGAATTTACTAAATTGGGGTTTCATAAATTAATATTTCAGGTCTCCTCATCACCAATTTTATTCCACATGAACAAGTAGATCTAAAAAATCCTTCAAAATGCAATAAGATGACAGCCATAATTAATTTGCTTACTTGAATTGAAAGACATCTCAATTTTCCCTTTAAAAAATCATGATTTGAAAAAGCGTCAATACAATTGTCCCAAATAGTTGAACTCACCAAGTTATTACTTTCTTATACTGCTTGGATTTCTTCATATAACCACTCATTTTGAAGCTTTTGAAATTCTGAAAAAGATGGACTAAGAATCATATGAATCTAATGCCTTTCCACAAAAATATTGCTTGTGGAAGATGAGGCGTCTTTGGGAGAAATAATGCCACAAATTATCCAGATGTATTTTAAAAAATCTCCCACTTACCCAAACCTAGCTCTAACATCACTTGTTAAGAACTTTGATACTCAATAACATAAATCACCATTCAATATGTACAAATAACAAGTAAATTATCCACCCTATAATAGAACAACACAAGAACCAAATTTACAAAATACCCACAAAATAGGGCAACACCAACTGATACTCCTTAAGGAAGGAATAACCCTACAAGATCTCCCCATATGAGAGCTCCAATTTGAGGGTGACTTTTTCTAAGACAAATACAATTCAATACCTGAAATCTCACAACTCCATGATTCATTACTTTGTATACTCTCATTTTATAATCCTAGGGAGGGATAATTTTTATTTTTTAATTGGTCATATGGATTTGAAATGGGCTCCACCTTGTTAGGAGGTGAAGTCAATATCCAGATCTCCAATGTTCTTCAGCAAAGAGGTGCATGGTGGTGCAACTTATGAAGAGGAAACAAACAGTTTTCTGGAGTCTTCCTTTTGGGAGAGGAAACAAACAGTTTTTTGGAGTCTTCCTTTGGAAGAGGAAACGAACAGTTTTTTGGACTCTTCCTTTGGAAGAGGAAACGAACAGTTTTTGGAGTCTTCCTTTTAGGAGAGGAAAGGAACAGTTTGTTTTTTCTATAAAAGGGGAATGACCCCTTGCATGTAAATATTGATTGCATGTAATTCTGCCGAAATCAATAAAAGATCAAGCTGCCATTGCCCCGTGGTTTTTCCTACACACTGCAAGTTTTCCACGTAAAATTTGTGTTACTATTTTTCCTGCGTTATTGTGTTTTTTCTGCTTGCATAAAATTTTGCTATGTTTTCTAACATCTGTTATCAGAGCCTAGGGTTTTTGTGCGAGTGGGAGCTGCAACAATGATTGGAAGTGTAACCAAGTTTGAGATTGAAGAGTTTGATAGCAGGAACTTCGCCCTATGGAAGATGAAGGTGGAGAATTTGTTGGTTCAAAATGACCAAGCCCTAGCCTTGAAAGGGGTCGCAAGTAAACCAAGCAGCATGAAAGATGAGGAGTGGGCAACGTTGGACAGGAAGGCGGTTTCTACAATCCGTCTATGCTTAGCGGACTCTGTCTTGTTCAATGTTGTTGAAGAAAACACCGCGGATGCCCTTTGGAAGAAGCTTGAAAAGTTGTATGAGACGAAATACGCAACAAACAAGGTTTTTCTGAAAAAACAACTTTATAGCCTAAGGATGAAGCAGAGTTCATCTGTGGCAGATCACTTGAATAAGTTTAATACCCTTATCAGTAAACTGGTTTCAGTTAATGTGAAGATGGAGGATGAGGACAGAGCTATCACCCTACTTTGTTCCCTCCCGGAAAATTGGGATCATTTGGTGATGACCATCAGCAATTCATCATCAAGAATTCTAAAATTTGATGATGTGGTAGTCGCTTTAATGGCAGAAGAGTTGAGGCGAAAAATGATGAAGCCCTACTGTGAGAGGTCGATCTTTCGAGAGGAGTCACAAGGTAGATCACAATCTAGATCTAAGTTTAAAGGACGCAAGCTGAAAGGGAACTGTTGGCATTGTGGGAAGCCAAGGCACTCAAAGGACTGTTGGCAGCTAAAAAAGGAAAAAAATGGTGAAAAGCAATTTCAGCCATCAGCTAAGGCTAGTACAGTAAATTCTGGAGAGACGACAACATGTGAGGCTTTCTGTATCAACAACAACAAATCTGTTTTATATACCTGGGTTTTGGACTCGGGTGCATCTTTCCACATGTCTCCTCACAAAGACTGGTTTGACAAATATCAGCCATATAGTGGTGGGAAGGTCTACTTGGGTGATGATCACCCTTTAGAAATTGTGGGAAGAGGAGACATAAGGATCAAACTGGACAATGGTAGAGAAAGGATCTTATGTGATGTACGACATGTGCCAGATTTGCCGAAGAATTTGCTCTCAATCAAGATGATGGATAAGCTAGGGTATTTTGTCACTTTCGGTAACAACTATTGCAAAATTACCAGAGGTGCTATTGTAGTAGCAAAGAGAGAATCTTGTGGGATACGGTGACAAACCATGCAGCAGCAGCAACTTATGTTCAGGATGTAGTAATGCTATGGCATCAACGCCTAGGCCATATGAGTGAAAAAGGTCTGAAAATTCTGCATCACAGAGGTATGCTTTTTGGGATTAAGTCTTGCAATTTAGACTTGTGTGAGCACTGTATTTTTGGTAAACAAAAGAGGGTTCGGTTTACTACAAGCCTTGGTAAGAGTTCTGATTTTCTGCAACTTATACATTCGGATATATTTGGACCAATCCCCACTCAGTCCTTAAATGGTGCCATCTATTTTCTAAATTTTATAGATGATTATTCTAGAAGAGTGTGGGTTTATTTTTTGAAGAAGAAGTCGGAAGCTTTGTAGAAATTTAAAGAGTTCAAAACTCGAGTAGAGAAAAGTTTGGGCAAGCCTATTTTATGTCTTAGGTCAGATAATGGGGGTGAATATTGCTCCAAGGAATTTGATAAATTTTGTACACAAGAAGGAATTAAGCACCAGAAGACTGTACCATATACTCCACAACAAAATGGTGTGGTTGAGCGGATGAATCGCACAATCATGGAACGTGCAAGAAGCAAGCTCAATGCATCCATGTTGGATAAAAGGTTCTAGGCAGAGGTTGTTAGTACATTTGTTTACCTCATTAACAGGTCACCTATAGCTGCGTTGGATGGACACATTCCGGAGGAGGTTTGGTGTGGTAAGCCATTTGATTACTCTCATTTGCGTACCTTTGGCTGTGATGCATTTGCCCATGTGCCTAAAGAAAAAAGGTCCAAACTTGACCCAAAGTCAAGCAAATGTGTTCTTCTCGGCTATGGAGATGCAGTGAAGGGGTATAGACTGTGCCCACAAGGTAATTATTATCCAAGATGTATTTTTGATGAAAAATCCATGCAAACGAAGGAGGTACAGCAAACACCTAATGTTGTACCAGTTGAAGTAGACATGAACGAAGATGAAAATGAAAATCAGCATGCTGAATTTTTTGAACAGCATGCTGAATTTTTTGACCAGCAAGTAGAACAGCAAGTAGAGCAGCCACAACAGTCACAAGACCAAGAGCCACAATCAACAGATCATTGGGTTAGAAGATCTACACATCCACAAAAGTGTCCGGAAAGGTATTCTCATGTTTATCAATCCTCTTTTGCTTTGTTAATTGATGATGGTGAGCCTAGTTCATTTTAGGAAGCTAGAGAGTCTGAGAATGCAGAAAAGTGGAGGAAATCCATGGAGGAGGAAATCGAGGCACTTCGCAAGAATAAAACGTGGGAACTTGTGGATCTCCCACCTAGAAGAAAGGTTGTTGGAAACAAGTGGGTTTACAAAGTAAAGAAAAACAGCGATGGGTTGTTGGAACGCTATAAAGCTCGCTTGGTGGCAAAAGGCTATGTGTAAAAGTTAGGTATAGACTTTAATGAAATTTTTTCTCTAGTTGTGAAGATGACTATTGTTAGAGTTTTACTTGCACTTGTAGCAACACAGGATTTAGAACTGGAACAGCTTGATGTAAAGACTACTCCCCTGCGTGGTGATCTTGAGGAGGAGATTTATATGGATCAGCTGGAGGGCTATGAAGAAAGAGGCAAAGAGCATTTGGTTTGCAGACTGAAGAAATCTTTGTATGGGTTGAAACAGGCGCCAAGGATGTGGTACAAAAAATTTGACACCTTCATGAAGAGCCAGGGTTTCAACAGGAGTGAAGCTGACCATTGTGGAGACTATAAGAGGTTTGATGATGGCAGTTTTATTATTTTGTTGTTGTATGTTGATGATATGCTGGTTGCAGGCCCCAACATGAAGAAAATCATTGATCTTAAGGCTTCATTGGCTAGGACATTTGAAATGAAGAATTTAGGAGCAGCAAACCAAATTTTAGGGATGAAGATACACAAGGACAAAAAAGGAAGAAAGATTTGGTTAAGTCAAAATTCATATATATAAAAGATTTTGAAGCGCTTCAATATGCAGAATGTAAAACCAGTTAGTACCCTGCTTATTTCACACTTAAAATTGTCTTCCAACCAGTGTCCTAGAACAAAAGCAGAGAAGACAAGCATGTCTCCTGTACTGTATTCATCAGCAGTCGGAAGCCTCATGTATGCCATGGTGAGCACCAGACCGGATATTGCCCAAGCAGTGGGAGTAGTTAGCCGGTACATGGCAAATCCTGGTAAGGAGCATTGGAATGCGGTGAAGTGGATATTTAGATATTTAAGAGGCACTTTAGATGCTGCTATTTACTACGGATCGGATAGTTTGCAAGTTAAAGATTTTGTGGATTTTGATTATGGTGGAGATAGAGATGGGAGAAAGTCCACTATAGGATATACTCTCAATCTTGTTGGTGGAGTTGTGATTTGGGCTTCTAAGTTGCAGTCTGTGGTGGCTTTATCAACCACTGAAGCAGAATATATTGCAGCGACTCATGCCAGCAAAGAGGCAATTACAGTTGGGTGACTTCAAGGTGATGCAGGGGAAAATTACGTTGCATTGTGATAGCCAAAGTGCTATTCAGATAGTGAAGAACCCAACATTCCATGATCGCACGAAACACATTGATGTCAAGTACCACTTTATAAGAAATGTGGTGGAAGAAGGTAGGATCCTGTTGCAGAAAATCAACACTAAAGTGAATCCTGCAGATATGTTTACTAAGCCGGTCAAGACAGAGAAGTTTGAGTGGTGCAGAACTTCTTTGGGCTTGCTGAAAATGTGATAAGGGCAGTGTTGGGCAATTGGCACTTGGATGGAAAAACATAGGCAAAGAATTATTGTATATCGACTTCATGTGGGAGAATGTTATGAGGTGAAGTTATCCAGATCTCCAATGTTCTTTAGCAAAGAGATGCATGGTGGTGCAGCTTATGAAAAAAAAACAAACAGTTTTCTGGAGTCTTCCTTTTGGGAGAGGAAACAAATAGTTTTTTGGATTCTTCCTTTGGAAGACGAAACGAACAGTTTTTTGGACTCTTCCTTTGGAAGAGGAAAGGAACAGTTTTTGGAGTCTTCCTTTTAGGAGAGGAAACCAATAGTTTGTTTTTTCTATAAAATGGGAATGACCCCTTGCATGTAAATGTTGATTGAATGTAAATTCTGCCGAAATCAATAAAATATCAAACTGCCATTGCCCCGTGGTTTTTCCTGCACATTGCAAGGTTTCACGTAAAATTTGTGTTAGTGTTTTTCCTGTGTTATTGTGTTTTTTCTGCTTGCATAAAATTTTGCTATATTTTCTAACACACCTATTCCATCATGACAATGGTAGTGGTATTTCAACAAACCACATGGTAGTATTCTAACTAGCAATTATGCATATATCACTTGGCAAGATTTAAACCTAGGTTTCCACATTGGCAACCCACATATTTAACCACTTGAGTTCATGTCATTTGATTCGGGGAGGTTATACCTTTGGCCAACAAATTAATATGAAAATAATATCCCAATACAATAAACCTTGGACTATGCAATACAACATCATATCCCTAGATACCAAGCACAGTTATCCTTCTTACTCCAAACAACATTAACCAATTGGCAAATGTGCTCTAAAGATTCCAAATCAAGCTATGAACATAGAGATGTACTGATGGTGCTTGAGGTTTGTTTGGAAAATTTAACAAAGTTTCCATGAATTGTTAAAAGAGTCTAATGAAACAAAGAGCTATCTAACACTAGATCTAACTAAAGGTCCATGCATAAGAGACTCAGCCACTTTGGAGGTTGGACTGCAATAGACATCACAAGCAAAGCCTTTCTACAATTCCAAAATTAGTCAAGCATGCACTCATCACTCTTGCAATATACCCCTACAAAGAAGAAGAGATACCAAATTTTTTAAAATTCAATGAAGACCAAGTACATCAACAAAGAATTAGGAAGCCCAATTAACCACTATAATCTGCAAGGAAAGAAAACAACTGTCATGAGACAAAGAGGATCCATATTGATTAAGGATTTATATTATGTCCCCTTACATTTGGGTAAAAGGTGATATCCTTTCATTATGATTTGAATATTATTGTTAATTTACTTATTATATTTATGATAAGTTATGTTCTCGACTTCAAACTTTGTATGACAGTTACTCCTTCCATGAGATACTTCATCATCCTTGAAGCATCACTAGAGTTGTTGCATGCCCGAGCCAATGTAAATATCTTGCACAAATCCAATGTGGTCTAATTCCAAAATTTTCAACTCCATATAATGTAAGTCAATTAGCTTATTGAAGAGTCAATTTTGTTGCAGAAACCTTATACTAACAATAATTACGTCACCTTTGAGTGTTTTTAGTACTTAGTTGTCGCAGCACCACTGACTATTGATGAGGTATCAATCACCAGTCACATAATCACAAATTTCATTTGAAGCTTTCATGTGAGAGAAACTAAAATTAATAGACTTAGTATTGAAAGGTCTCTTGGGGTTTTCATTGTCTTAATTAATATTAATCATTACTCCAAATGACTTTTCGATGAGTGGTCATTTACTTCAATAACCATTTTAATTATCATATAATTTAGTAATAATCATAAGTTCCACAAAGCATATAAGTCCAGCAAGCAATGTTAATAACGAAGATGCTCCAGCATCAAATGGCATTAGCTCAACCGGTTAAGTTCCTCAACATTTCAAGGAGGATACCCAGGTTCGAATCTTGCCAAACGATATATGGATAATATCCAAGCTTTATTGTAATACCACTATGTGGTGATCATGTAATATAGGTGGGACCCGTTTCAATCCCATATAACCCATTGAAAAAAAAACGAAGATGCTACATCAACCCTAAACACTCACCTCAACGCCTGCTTCCAAATTGGCTAAGCTTGTGACACATGTAATGATTTATAAGCCCACCATTTCTCACAATTATTACGTACAATGTATATATTTTAATAAGAAACGGATTTTTTCATGCAAGTATATTTTAGTAACAAAGGGTGTTTCATGGGGTTCTTATTATGTTCATTGAAATGAAATTATTTTAATTACGTCCACCAAACCAAAACAGTCTACGAGACCAAGAGCTTTAATACAAGATGGGGTATGGTGTACAACCCTACTCCCTTTTGAATTCAAACCTTGGACCTCCTATTTAGAGTTCCAAAGTTTAACAACATCCAAGAAAGAAAATTGTTCAACAAAGTCAAAAAGCTCAACATCCTCTTATCATCTTTTAGAGTGTGTTTCTTCTGTTGTTGATTTTGATGAGAAGTTTCCCTATTTTTTCTATTCTCAATTTTTCAAAAAGTTCCATTAGTGGGTTTACTTACTTCTTATACACATCCGTCGTGGGGATTGAACCTGGGTCACATCACCGATAATGCAAGTGGCATCCTTGCCGATAGACCACACTCACGCGGATAGTGAGTTTACTTTTAGAGTGTCCTCATATGCAATCCTAATGTCCTTGTAGGCTCCACATTCCATGACAAAATGTTTTTCGGTCTCCACTACTCTTGTTGTGCAAAAGACACCTTCGTTCTGACCATTAGTGAGTTTACTTACCTCTTATACACATCAGCCGTGGGGATTGAACCCGGGTCATATCATCGATAATGCAAGTGGCGTCCTTGCCGATAGACCACACACGCGGATAGTGAGTTTACTTTTAGATTGTCCTCATATGCAATCCTAATGTCCTTGTAGGCTCCACATTCCATGACAAAATATTTTTCGGTCTCCACTACTCTTGTTGTGCAAAAGACATTTCGTTCTGACCATGCCTCCTAAGGAATTGTCCATCTCCTAGTTTTGCATCTAAGATGGTGTGAACTAGATCTTAGTTGGGCTATAAGTATTTTTTCCTTCCATTTGATCTTTGCATCTATGTACTTATTTTGGTTATATTCACAGTTTGGGTTGAACTCATTTATGTATAGCTATTTTTTCCTTCCTAAATTTTTAGTCCACATGATAAATCTGAATTTTTCCCTCACATACTATTTAATTTCTTTGTTGGAGTTTGGGACCTCATGAAATTTAATGCTTCATTTGTCTATCCATTTATTGTTTTGTTTCATCCATGTGTCTTTTCTTCTATTAAATGTTTCTTTGTTTACCTATTTTGGCAACCTGCTATCTTCCATTCTTTGTATTTTTTTAGGTACCTGTTGGTTACGAATCTGCCATGAGGAAAGGATTTGGTTAAATGCGCCCCAGATTCACCCACCAGATTGAAATGCCGGAAGGAAGGAATGCCTTCCGTGCCAATCTCCGGAGAAGGTCGGCTTCCTGTGGGTTTTCTGGAGTGTTTTAGCTAAGAGTACAGGAAAGAGATTCAAATGTGATTTGAGTTGGGTGGGGGGAATAAGCAGCACGGTAACGATCAATCACTACTACTAACAGCAATCCAATACAGAACACACAATAGAAACTACCGCTGTCATGCACCCTATGTATCCTCTATCTACGCATTCCAGGAATACTTAATCATCAAATACCGGAATCCAGAATTCAGTATAACAGTAAGCAATGAAATAAGCAACATGAGGCAGAAATGACAAGTAAAGGCAGCATAAAGAGTGACAACAGCAAAATAGAGCCAAGTGTGTGTCTTGCATTCAGAGGCAAACGTATAGCTACAATGGTTCCCTAGCAGGATATCCCCCTTCCACCCTTTACAATGAAGTAGCGCGGCTATTTATAGCGCAGTTTCCCCCCAATTACAATCCTGGGCACAAAATCCCAGAGCTGACAAAAGCTAACAAAAGCGGCGAAAGAGCTGCTGATGCTGACTCCTACAGACAAGGACTGTACTGGTAGCAAGGTTCACCTGGAGACTTGGCAGCTACGTGGCAGTGCGGTTGATGAGACTTTGAGTCAGCATGAATGCGGGTAGCTGCGGTAGATGGAACTTTGCGTAAGCACGAATGAGGGCAGCTGGTGGAGGTGATTTGGCCCATGCTTGTCCTTTTCCCATCACATCTCGGCTCGAATCCCGAGGCTGGACACTTGTCAAATTCTGATGAGGGACACATGTCTGCCTTGAAAGGCAGTCTTTCCTTCATGTCCAACTTCGCCTGGAAACGGAGTGCAACTGGGTAGCGCAAGCGGGGAACAGCGCAGTTCGGGAGGGGCCTCCGTGCCTTAGTTTCTGGGCTGCTTGAAAGACATTTCCCAACTGCGCACAGGTCAGAGGGCGCAGCCCGACTTCGCTGCGAAGTCGGGTTGCGCACTCCAGCACTTAGTCAATTTTGGCTGCTGCTCGGACTGCGCGCAAGAGGGGGAGCGCACCCCGACTTCGCTGCGAAGTCGGGTTGCGCTCAGCACTTCGTTGATTTCCGGAGACATTGCTTCCCAACTGTGCTCTGGACCGGGAGCGCACCCCGACTTCGCTGCGAAGTTGGGTTGCGCTCCCATACTTAGCCAAATTCTGCTCATTTCCAGCCTGCTTCCGCACTTCGCATTCCCTAGTGCGCTCGTACTTCGGGGCGCACCCCGACTTCGCAGCGAAGTCGGGTTGCGCTCCCAGACTTAGAATTTTTAGGGAGTGCTTGCTCTGTTTTAGCCGAAGAAAGAACCGGGGGAAAAGGGAGGAATGCAACTGATACAAGGGGAGAAAGGGAACAGTGGAGAAGGGGAAAAGGAGATGGAGGGAAGGAAGAGCAGCATACTTACAAATTTTGAAAACATGGCACCCCGTGCAAAATGTGGCAACAGATACCCAAATAGCCTTATCATATTTTATGTTTCTAGAGAAAAAGTCTTTGTTTCAACAAGTAAAATCTTATATGGAACTTATGCTATAATTCTGAAAATATTTATAATTACTCGCTTTCGAATACTTTCTATTTGTCTCCATTTAAAATTTAATGTATTACTAGCCCACACCTCACACCCATATAGCACCACTAGAATAACTAACAATCCAAAAAGGACCCTAATGGTTTTCCAATCCCACAACTCTGCTTTTCTGCCCTTATTTAGCAATGAGTAGAGTGCCTTCCATCCTGTTTGTATTTGTTTCATCCTGCATATTCTCCAATTGAGTTTGCTTTGAAAATCTAACTCAAGGTATTTGTATTCTGTGACTACCTCTAAAGGATTTCCTTCAAATAAAATATATGCCTTTTTTTGCTCTCTTTGAGTAGAGAAGACTATAATTCTAGTCTTGCTAGTGTTTACCGACATCCCAACTTCTTTGCAAAAATGCTCCAAAGATTTTAGATGTTCTTTTAAACTTTCGAGTGTCTTACCAATCAAGATGAGGTCATCCGCACAAAGAAGAAGTTTCACTACATAATTAGCCATTTTTATTCCCTCTCCTCCCATATTTTCTACCAATTCCTTCAATTTGTCAATGTAAAGGCCAAATATAGTAGGTAACAATGAACAACCTTGTTTCACCTCGATTTCACTCCCAAAATACTCTTATAATATTTTTAGAATTCTAATTTTTGTTTCACCTCAATTGCACTCCCAAAACACTCTTATAATCTTGGTACGTCAATTTCTTCCATTCTTTTCCATAATTTACCTCTAGATAATATGTCAAAAGCCTGTTTAAAGTCCAAAAACAACAATAAACTTCCCCTTTTCAATCCATATCCTCTCTATTAGGTACCTTAACGTAATGCAATGATCTATTGTTGAGTACTTTGGTCTAAACCCTACTTGCCCTATTGCCCTCTTTCCTTGATTTTCTACCTACTAATTGATTTTGCTTTCTACTATGCTACCAAACAATTTTGCAAAAAGAGGATTAATCATGGTGTGGTAATTTGAAGAATTGTTGGTGTCTCCATTTCTATGCAATGGTATGACTAGATTGGTAATCCATTATAATGGAAAGCCTCCTTTAATGATGCCATTAAAAATATTTTGGATATGTGGTGCTCAGATGCCAGCCCCACACTTGAGATGTTCAGCTTGCAAACTATCTATATCTTGAGCTTTACCTATTGCTATTTTCTTAATGCCCTCCTTCACATCTTTCAAAGAAAAAAGTTCCTCAACTGTGTCAATTATAGAAGGGGCATATTTTTCTTGCTTTCTCTCATATAATTGTTTAGTATACTGCAACCATTGTTTTCTTGTGATATTGTTTTTTGTGTGCCTTTGGCTTTTATTGTAGCTCTTTCCAAAATTTTCTTGGACTATGCTTTGCAAGATATATCAACTCTTTTTGCCTTGCTCTTATGTATTCTTCCTTTTTGTTTTCACTAGTTGTTTATATATCTTGCTATTTGTTTTCTCTTTGCCTGGTTCTTTCAAGGTTCTCCTTATTGCTTTGCATTCTTCATCATACCATGGATTTACAGAGAAGCTTTCATGTTTTATTTTCCTAGGTTTTAACTTTTTGCATGATTTCAAGGCTTCTCTGATTATATCCATCAATTTACTGCTATCAAAAGTATAAGTTTGAAAAATATTTGTTCTCTTTCTTTCCTCTCTTTGCATAATCTGCTTGAGTGATGTTTTAAAATTTTTCTGATTTTTCTTTGTCATAGAGATGTTTCCTATTGTCTTTCCTGTTAGGAGGTGAAGTCAATATCCAGATCTCCAATGTTCTTCAGCAGCAAGGTGTATGGTGGTGCAGTTACAGTCTCATCTCCCGAATTTTTTGGCGTCCATACAACCATAATTCTGGGCGTCCATACATCCATAATGTTTTTAAGCGTCTGTACGTTGTGAGAGGCAGCGAACAGTTTTCGGAAGAGGAAGCGAACAGTTTTTTGGAAGAGGAAGCGAACAGTTTTTTGGAGTTTTCCTTTTTCGGAAAGGAAACGAACAGTTTTTGTTTTTCTATAAAAGGGGAATGACCCCTTGCATGTAAATGTTGATTGAATGTAATTTTGCCAAAATCAATAAAAGATCAAGTTGCCATTGCCCCGTGGTTTTTCCTGCACATTGCAGGTTTTCCACATAAAATCTGTGTTATTGTTTTTTTCTGCGTTATTGTGTTGTCTGCTTGCACATAATTTTGATATTTTCTAGCATTTCCTTCAGTTCCTTGATGTTTTTCGTGCCCACTTTCTTGCATTTGGATCTTTATGTACATTGGATTGTGATCAAAAATTAGCTCCATGGGAACTGCTTCAATTTCTAGATCTTTTATCCTTGAAATGAAGTTTGGTGAGCAAATAGCATAATTAACTACATTGTGTTCATTATGTGTTTGACAAGCATATTTTTTAAATTTTTACCACATATTTATGCCATTGCAGATAATCAATCCCTCTATGCTACATAGTTTAAGAAGTTATTCTCCATAATGTGTGATGGGTACTTGGCTGTCATCTAAGGACCTTAACCAACGGTGGTCCACCTGAATACTAGTCCTTGCTCCAAATGACTTCACTTACATGAATGGCCTTTTTAAATCTCACATAACTTGGAGATGATAACAGGTTACTAGGATCTACAAAACACACATGTACCTCAAGCAATGTTAATACCAAGGAGAAGCAAGATGTTAATGCATCAACCCGTGGACTATCACCCTTGCTTCCAGATTGGCAAATCGTCTAGTAAATGTAATGCCTTACAAGCCCAACAATTCTCACAATCATTACCAATGTGGGAGAACCCATTGTATATATTATTGTAAGAGAGGTTTTCTTCACAAGTATAGTTTAGTAAAAAAGGGTTTTATAGGATTTTAATTGCATTTAGTTCATATTAGTTATTATTTCAAATGGTTTTTTCGTTGATCATTCACTTCAATGACCTTTTCAAATCTCATATAATTTATTAATAATCATAAGCCCTGGGAAACCACAAAGCACACAAAAACCTTAAGCGATGTTAAAATGGAGAGAAGGAAGATGACAATACATCATGACTCTCACCTCAATATTTAAGTTTTGACTGATAAAGCTTTTGGTAGACACAAGGCCTTATAAACCCAGCATTTCTTGCAATTTTTGATGATGTTAGACAACCCATTATAAATATTTTAGTAAGAGTGGATTTTTCCATGAAAGTGTATTTAGTTAAAAAGGGGTTCATAGGCCTATAAGGCATAATGTTTTAGACTATCCCTTCAATGGGAATGATATACTGCCAAGAATACTACAAGAAAGTGTTTGGAGAGATTCACTCGTAGAGGATAGACATGACTTCTATATTTTATTGTTGGAAATATGAGCAGGATTTGTTGTCATTGATGTCGAGAATCAGTTTCAATGAGCAGGACAAAAGGAAGGATGTCAAGAGTCAGTTGTGCATGAAAAAGATTGCTTCTAGAACTAAGGAAAATAATATTATAATGCCCCTAAATTATAATATTCAAGGTGGTCAGATGAGGTCTAAAAAGCAACAGGAAGGCCCAAGAAAAATAATATTATAATATTTTATTATAATATTAGAGGTCTAAGGCTGAGACCTAAAAGATTAAATTAATTATAATAATTTCATTATAAATTAATTTATAATTTAATTTGATTAACTCTAAGAGTTATTAAATTAATTATAATTTAGTTTATAACTTAATTTAATAAACCCTAAAGTTAGGGTTATAAAGGGCATATACAAAGCGTCGACTTCATATTCTATCTCCTCTGCCGATGTCAACGATTTCCAATGAATGGGTATAAATACCCTAAGCCTAAAACGCTTCAAACCCCATCCGCGATCTTAATATATCTCCTAAGCAAAAATCATGTGCGCAATTTTCGTAAGCAAGAGAGGGAAGAAGTCCCCATTTGACCCTTTTCGGCACGTAGCGAAAGGAGAAAAGGCACAAGGCACGAAGGCCTTGTTACCACCTAACCAGATGGGCTAGCGGCAATTGGAAGCGCCTTGGGAACGCAAGGTTCCACGTTCGATTCGCAGCAGGGTTGATTGTGCAGTGTTTTGGGCGCCGAAGATGTCAAATCCTTTTGGCTTTTGGTGCCGAGGTATAAGACAAAGCGTTGTGGGCGCTTTTGCCTCCCACGTGAGCACTTAGCTCACGCGGCTTGGCATTCGCGTCTAAGTCGCTGGAGGTGCTGTGACGTGGGATCGAATCCCGGCGGGAGGACTTTGTGAGGTAATAAAATTTTGTTGTAAATTGATTTGTGCTTCTAAGGTTGTATGGTGTATGTTTGAGCTTAGGGAGATATAAGGTTGATGAAATTAAATAAATGTTTTATTTAATTATTTGGTGCATTGAGTTGTTTAAGAGGGGAGTTATTAGGTTTAATAAAAGATTTATTTTTATATGTTTTGGTGAATGCTTATTTCAAAGGAGTAATAAGGTGTATTTGAGTTTAATTATTTTGTAATTGTGAAATATCTTGAGGGAGTGTTAGAGTGATATTTTGTCATCTAACCTTTGAAATTGGCAAAGAGGGAAATTGTGTTTGAGACAGGTTTTGAGGTCAATTCTTCAACAAACAAAAGGTATGGACACATCTTCCTTGTGAGTGATTGTTGGATGTTGTGAACGCTAAGTTGCAGAGAAAAGGGTTGTTTGATAAGCATTGTTGAGTTTGATTGTTAAAGGTTTTTCTGAGTGAGAGTTGTTGATAAAAAACCTTGTTCGATAAGCATTGTTGGAAACATTGAATGAACCTTCATATGCATGATTAAGGTTTGTGCAAGATCATGAGTATCATTGTTATGTGAAGTTGAGAACTATCTTGAAACTAGGGTTTGTGCAAGATCATGAGTATCATTGTTATGTGAGATTGTTTGGTAAGCATTGTTGGAAATAATTGAGTGAGTGTTCATATGCTTGGACTAGGGTTTGTAAGCAAGAAGTGTCTCATTGAGTGATTGGTTAAGTGGAATTGATTAAGCCTAGTCAAGTGGACGTATTGATGTGATAGTTCAAGTTTTGTGAAACAAATTGTTCTATATTCTAATCTGATTTGAGAAAGATATTGAAAGTGATTGAGCATTGTTGTGAGTGTGAAGCATATTGAGTCTCTAACCATTCTCTATATGTTTATGTGAGATTGAACAAGATTCTATGTGAAGCTTGTTTGTGTGATTGAAGACAATCTTGTGCTAGATTGAGTTGAGTTGAGTAATAAGCTTTTGTGGAAGCTTACAATACAGATTTGAGGCAAGTCTTGGTGAAGACTTGTTGAGCAGATTGAACAAGTTCTAGTGAGGACTTGTTGAGCAGATTTGAGATAAGTCTTGGTGAAGACTTGTTGAGCAGATTGAACAAGTTCTAGAGAGGACTTGTGGACAGATTAGTGTGAGCTTTTGTGGAAGCTTACAATTCAAAGATTGAGAGCAGATTTGTGCTAGACCGAAGGACTGTGTTTAGTGCAGATCAGAGATAGAGATTGAGTAGATTTGTGCTAGACTGAAGGACTGTGTTTAGTGCAGATTTGAGGACAGAGATTGAGGACAGATTTGTGCTAGACCGAAGGACTGTGTTTAGTGCAGATCAAAGACAGAGATTGAGCAGATTTGTGCTAGACCGAAGGACTGTGTTTAGTGCAGATTTGAGGACAGAGATTGAGGACAGATTTGTGCTAGACCGAAGGACTGTGTTTAGTGCAGATTTGAGGACAGAGATTGAGCAGATTTGTGCTAGACCAAAGGACCGTGTTTAGTGTAGATTTGAGACAGAGCTGAGAGCAAGCTTTGGAGGTGACAGAGTATAGAGGACGACAGTCTCCAATGGATAGAGGTCCATTAGCTAAGGCAGTGAAGACAAGTATTTTGAGTGAGGGTAGGAGTCTTCAATGGATAGAGATCCATAATCCAGTGCAGTAGAGGCAACAATTCTTCTAGAAGATCACCAGCCAAAGCAGAGGCGATTGGTGTCTCCTGTGGATAGAGATCCACGAACTTGATTAGGGGATTGGTGTCTCCTTTGGACAGAGGTCCATAAACATTGTAATAGGTAAGGATTCCCAAAGATATTTGTTGAGAAAATATTAGTGAAAGATTTCTCCATGGAGTAGCCCACATTGGGTGAACCACGTTAAATTGGTGTCTCTATTGTGTGTGGTGATTTGTGCATTGCTTTGATTACTGATGTTGATATTGCCATTGATATATTGCATAATATTGATTGGGAAAGAAAAGTAAAAAGTGGTCTTCTACTGTTCACCCCCCTCTCAGTATAAGCTTGTGTTCTTCATTCATATAGTGTACAATTGGATGTGTGGTTTGGAAAGAGTTGGAGACCTATTAAATATAGACAATTATAGCAAATATTTGCACACAAGTTCTTTACATTGTGACAATAAACACTTGTAAGTTGTAACCCATCCATCTTGAGGTCTTTATAATATCCTTAATAAGCCTTATGTATTCATCATAATTCTATCCTCAACCATATGTGCAGGCCGCTCAACAAGTGCAGGCAACCTTGAAAAGTTTACTTTACATGACTAATCTCAACTCACATAAATTTTCTGACATCAGAGTCTAGTGTCCATGTTAAATTTAATTATAATAATTTGACATAGCTTTCTTTTCATGCATGAAGTTCCTCTTTGTGTTGTTGCAAACGTTCTGTCTACGTTGTTTATTTTATAGTTCAAACTAAAATCTCAACTTTGCATAAGTTTTACTTTAGTTGTCCCTCTTCTTGCTTGCTATTCTTTTCTTTCTGTCTCATGGTCATATGAAGATTAAGTCAGGATCTGACCATTTCCATGTTTGAGCTTCAGATTATTTATCTTCATGCAGGCAGGTTCAGGCAGGTTACGTCTCAAATAAGAAGACAAGTTGGTGCCAAACGCATGATACAATAGTTTAATAAGGTCTATAATTAAGTTTACAAGCTATTGCAGAGCCATGTATAGTATTGTATTGTGCCATTACAAGATAAATAATCAGACAGGAGGTTTCTTGAACCAAGAAAATTACAAGTAATAATTAATTAATAACGATAGGATCAAATGAATGACAAAAAAGTACGTGATTAACAAGAAACAGAGCTACTTGAACAGGATGAATCCGAACTTAAAGAAATCCCAACCTCAAATTTTTGCTTTAAAGAACTATATGAAGATATCTACAAGTTGACAACTAAATAATAGAAAATAACATATGCATTTGCCCAAAAATAATTGATAGAAAATATCATTTCAGTTTTACTTTGGTTGCCATCAAATTTTTGGAAATTCCTTTCTACTAAAACAACAAGAGTAACACAGCTCTTACTTTGGGTAAAGACATAGATATTCCTTCATACTACACAGTAACACAACTTTTACTTTGGGTAAAGACATAGATATTCCTTCATACTACACAGCAAGAGGAATGCAGTCTGTAATACAATATATTATGTAACAAATGGGTGACCACAAGCCTGACAAAGAAACTACCACATAAACAGGAAAACAGTGAATGTGAATTATTGATGAGGAGATAGAATTGGGGCAGGCTCTGAACTGGACATAATAGGGACAGAAAGAAAAAAAAGCACAAAACGAATGAAATGAAGTTAGCACACTTAACATCATCTTTTCCAGCCAACCTAATCTAGCATGAAGACTTTTCCAGTTCTTAACAGTTCGTAGACCAATCCAAATACCGATGAAGTAGAGGTGATCCTCTATAAGTTTATGCAGCTCTTTTCAACTTTTGGGGAAGCATAATTCAGGATTACGCGGAGCTGAAAATGCAATAGCAACAAATTCAATATCTAATGCCAATTGTCCGGTGGCCCAAAATCTAGTGGCATGGTGAAGTGATCTCCATGATGAAAAACCATAACTCAGGTTTGAACCCGGTCGAATGTGTTCCTCTTAAAGCAAGCATCCCCAAAGATGACAACGTGTAAGTCCTAGGGATATCTGGTGGAACAGAAACCCGATGATGCATTCTCCATGGTTAAAAGACTTAAAGCAAGCATCCCCAAAGATGACAACGTGTAAGTCCTAGGGATATCTGGTGGAACAGAAACCCGATGATGCATTCTCCATGGTTAAAAGACGGTGAAAGTTACAATTTATCATCTTAATATTAAGGGTTATATCCATAGCTGAGTTTGAATAGTTGAGATATAACAAGTTTAAGTACTCATAGATATAAAAGTTCTAAATGGGTGAGTGGTGGGTCCAAGGTTCCACGAGGACGCATCCCAGCACGGGGAACAGCATCGGGAACATTTTCCTGCTGTTCCCCCTTTTGGAGAGACAACGGGGAGTCGTCCCTGGGATGTTAGAGACCTGCGGCCTTCCGTCCCTAGGACGTCCCTTATTCTAGGGCGCCCTTAGGGATGGCCAGTCGTCCCTCACAGCTGGCGTCTCCAACCAAACATAAAAAATAAATTAAAAAATAACATTAAAAAAAAATTTAGACATGTTAAGAGTTTATTATTAATACATTTCTGTTTACAATACTGTTAAGAGCTCCCACCTATACAAAAAGACTAAAGACATGTCATTGCACGGCATTATCAAGAGGGGCTGTCAACAAATACTGTTAAGTTGCATGGTCCATAACCACCCAGGGCATCTTTATTTTAGACTATTGTCACATTAGTTACTACAAAGGAGAGGAAACGTTTCCTCTCCTCAGTATGGTTGTACGGACTTTTCGGTTGTGCCTGGGAAAGGATCACTATAAGCTGCACCACCATGCACCTCTCTGCTGAAGAACATTAGAGATCTAGAGACATTGATTTCACCTCCTAACAAATAGAATTCCTCATAAGAATTCCATGGTTGGGCAGTAAATCACCTTAATGATGCTCTCCCTCCTCTCAGTTGTAGCAGTGCTCAGTATATGCCTTCTTTGGCGATTGCAAATGGAAGGGTGCACAATGGGTGCAAGATTTATGTGATTGTCCAAGAATGCAAACGCCATTAGTAGAGTTACCAGGTATGATTGGCAGCAAAGTGAATGAATTTATGATTCATCAACTTCTGAAATTATCTTCCCGTTCATTCAACATGATGGTTTTAGCTATGGATTGCTTGCATATGATACATTGTTCTGGTTGGATGCATGGACCATTGTATACTTACCTTCTTACATGTACTTGGCTGGTTCTATGAATGGTCATCACAAAAATGCAAGTTGGTATAGGTTTGATGTAAATGTTGTGTAAAATCTGTAGATTATTCTAAATTTCTAAAAAAAATTGTACTATTATACCAGCCGTCCTCCAACCGTCCCCTAAAATCAGCCTGCCGTCCCCGAACCTTGTGTTTAACCCAAGGGAAGTTAATATAACCTTTAATGGGAAGTTAATCTAACCTAATATATGAAAAAAAAGAGTAAACTAAATAGTCAATCCAACACACCATTTTCTCTTACTTTCAAAATTTTAAAAAAAGAACGAAGTGGTTTGCGGACTGTTTAGTTTACTTCATAAACAAAATCCATGGCAACCATGTATATAAAGAGAGGGACCACTCCACACATAGTTCTATGCCCGCTTTAGTAATAATAATAAAAAATCAATCAAGAAGACAAAATCTAACGCCAGATAATTTTAACTCCTCTAAGTATCCTGTCGTTATGCCAAAGTCCTTACCTTCGTGATAGCCCATTATCTAAAGGGAGGGGAGGGTCACTTCGCAACATATTTCTATAAAAAATCATCAAGAAAAGAAAATCCAACACCAGAGTATTTTTAACTTCTGTAAGTATCCATATGTTCTTATAACAAAATCTCTATGTTTTCCAATATCAGTGTTACAACAAATTCCAATGACATTTCATTTGAATTTGTATTAACCAGCATTAATCTACCATCCCACACACCAACCAAATAAAAAAAAAACAGATACAAAACAGGCCCATCAGTGAAGAAGACAAACCCTCATCGAAGACCAGACTAAAATTTGTGAAGTATTCAAAACCCAATGCTCAAAAACAGAAAAGAAATAAATCTGTCGAAAACGAAATCACAATAGAACCCATTACATAATGAAAATCAATTCGTAAAAAGAAAAAAAGAAAATACAGTGGCATAAAGAAAATGAAGACCTGTCTTGGATCTGAAGCTGCTCGATCATATTGGCCATTCTCTGCTGGTCTTCCTCGGGCAAGTCACCCGTATCACCAAACATACCCTTGTCCATTGTAGCACACTAACCCCCTCGGATGATCTTCTGTCCATCAAATACCCTTAATAGGGTTTATGCAGTCTCGCTTCCCAGACGCCTTCAAAGAAAGAAAGTGAAAAAACAAATTACATATAAATAATGTTTTTTTATAACCTTATATGTTCAACGGTTACGATTTTAAAAATTTTAATAGAGGTATAAAGTATGGCAGGAACGTATTTTGACAAGAATGTATTTTGAGTGAGTTTAATGGGCTATTTATTCTATTTTTTTTATATATAAAAGAATTTTTATAATCCTTAGTTTATTTGGTAAAGGTACAGTGGTGGGAATTCTCACTTTTAATTCATTGGTAAGTATTTGGTCACTTACCTATTTCTTTTAGGCAAGATTTAGATTTTTGTAATTTTTTTAAATCCACAAGGGAGTTGGTTGCATCCACAGTTATTTTTTATTACCAAGCAGGGTTCAAATTCTAAGGTTGCCCTAATAACACTTATTCGACCTTGTTCTTATTTAACCCACCACAAGGAGTAGTAGGAGCGTTGAGGTCTTGGGATTGCTATCATCGTTATTAGGCTGACATGCACTCAACAGATGCAGTGAGACTACCTTTGCACAAATAGACATGGCCCCAAGGTTTGAACCTAGGTCTCTTCTTGGTAAGCGTTAGAACTTATCAATCCATCTAATCCCTAGGGACAAGATTTTTGTCAACAAATGCAGTCAGACTACCTTTGCACAAACAGACATGGCCCCAAGGTTTGAACCTAGGTCTCTTTTTAGTAAGTGCTAGAACTTACCAATCCGCCTAACCCTTGGGGACAAGATTTTTGTATTTTTAATAAGAGGTATAAATATTAATGAGGTCTTGGTGGCCCACATCTTATGGCACAAAAATGATTGTATATCTAGATGTGACTAGTTGATGACTCTATAACTAGATGTGACTAGTTGATGTGACCTATTAAACTAAGGAAATGACAACCCTTTTAAAACCCTAACTTTAAAAAAATTAAGAGGTATAAATTATGATTTAAATATGAAATGGGTAAATATATACACTATTCTTCCATTAAAATTATATGGATAAACACATATGTAACTATATCCTTGTCCAACAAGGAGAAGGCAAAGGTTAGGGCTTTGGCCTCTCTTTGGGGAGGTTCAAGGTTCAAACTACGGTACAACCAAAAAGGAATAGGTTGATGGTAGTAGTCAAGTGTTTGTTGGTTGGTTGTCTCAATTCAATGCTTTAAAGAGTCAAAGGTTTTGTTGGCTTTGTCTAACCCAACAGGCTAGGGTTTACAATGGCAGCATTCAATGATGTTATCAATTATCTTATGTATTAAAAAAACTATAATAGTAGCTTTCGGATTCAAATTGTGCTTATGAGGATAATATAATGGAGATTGTTGTCGATTTCCTTGTTTCTTAAAAAATAAATAATAAATAAATATATATATCCTTCGTATTGTTTCGTGAGGAATACTGTAGTAATATATTTTGGGATCCCTAAGGGTTAGGTGGATTGGTAAGTGTTAGTCTGGTTGGGAACTTACCAAGAAGAGACCCACGTTCAAACCTTGGGGGAAGCCTGTTGTAAAGGTAGTAGTCTGATCCAAATCTTAGAAGTGCGCGCCAGACTGATGACGACGATATGAATCCCAAGCACTCGATGGTCCATTTCACATCGGGCTATAAAATAATGAGGTGAAATAGGTTTGGTGGATGTAGCCCCGGTCCATTTCACGTCGGACTATAAAATAAAACAATGAGGTGAAATAGGTTTGGTGGATGCAACTCCAGTCCATTTCACGTCGGGTTATAAAACAATGAGGTGAAATAGGTTTGGTGATGTAGCCCTGGTCCATTTCAAGTCGGGCTATAAAACAACGAGGTGAAATAGGTTTGGTGGATGCAGCCCCTGTGGTTTGAACCATGTGCTTGCCAACTACTAAAAAATAGTGTGGTTGTAACCAACTATCCTATCAACCCCCAAGGGCTAGGTGGATTGGTAAGTGCAAGTGTGGTTGGGCACTTACCAAGAAGAGACCTAGGTTCAAACCTTGGGGGGAAGCCAACCCTTTGCAAAGGTGTTAGTCTGATCTGAATCCTCTAAGTGCACGCCAGACTGACGATAACGGTACAAACCCCGAGCAATTGACGGTCCCCATTTCACGTCGGGTTACCCAGAAATGAGATAATGAGTTTATTGGTGCAGTCCCTGTAATTCAAACCCTACGTTAGCCAATTACTAAAAATAGTGGGATTTTCATCCAAAGACCCAAATTCAAACCTTGATAGGAGGGGACCAAAACCCCTCATAAAATATTGTGTTTTTAACTTTAATTTTTTCTCAGAGAGGTCATGGTTCAATGGTTAAGACTGATTCCCTTATGTATTAAAATAACTATATCTTGCATATTGTTCCGTGAGGGATACCATAGTGGTATGTCTTTGGGTTTTCATCTAGGAGACCCAAGTTCAAACTCCGATAGGAGGAGACCAAGACCTCTCATAAGAACTTACATTTTTAACTTAAAATTTATATCAAAGGGGTCATGGTTTAATGGTTAAGACATATAGGTGGCATAGCTCACATACATCAAGGTTTAAACTTAAAATTTATATCAAAGGGGACATGGTTTAATGGGTAATACATGGGTGACAGTTCACATCAAAGTTCAAATTCGATGGCACCAAATATGTTTTACAACTTGATGTGGACTAAGTTGATATAAAGGGAAAGTATAACTCTTTCAAACCCCTATTTTAAAAAAACAACATCCTTTTATATCATATGTCTTGGAAATATTGAAAATTTGATATGGTTAGTCTTATTTATTTTACTTAAGTAATGTTGAGGCAATATTTGCAATAAAATCAACTTGCATAATATTAATAATTCTTAGGTTTAAATAGGCACAAACATGCCCACCAACCAATAATCACACACAAATCGCGTAATATACGCCCAAGACGCGTATCATGAACATAGGGAGGAAGAAAACAAGAAGATGCTAACAGATTGCCAACTAAACCTAACTAGTAGCTAACCATATGCCCACTAGGGCTACATGAGAAAAGACTCACAAATTTATTTAGCAAATAATAAACTAACCTAGGAATCATAAAAACTAATAATGCCTAGGTAGAATTGATGCCCTCATCATACCTCCCCACTCAAGAAGCATTGGACTCCAATGCTTTTACAATAGGAGTGGAATCTAAACTCACCAAACGCTGCAATGAAGGCTCATAACCGGGCGGAAGAACATCCTAGAAGCCATGGGATGTCGGTGTAGAGATACAACATCGAGAGTACTCCCTTGCCAAATGAAATGCGAGGACAAGGAGTAAGGACCTGCTTTTGGATATGCGAAGGCTGTTGAACATCTGAAACCTGAGAAAATGACATCAAAATAGGTCACTGTAGTACTCAATGTGGAACAACAGGAAGAGCAGTATGAGCAACAGGAGGAGGTACTGATGCTGGAGGAGGAAGAACCTCCTTAGGAATAGAAGGACGAATGTCCTTTGGCCATGAAACTAAAGAAATCCTTGGTAAAGATTCCAAGAATTTTGTATGTGGAAGATTGTGTATAAGAAAGCTCTTACTCTGATGATGCAAAGAATAGGTTTTATGATAAGCATCATATGAAGCTCGCTTATCATATTGATAAGGCTGGCCTAGAATCATTCCACACAATTCAATGGGAGTCACGTCACAGGTGACTCGATCCACATAGTGTGGACCAAGTGCAAACGACAAAGTACAATGTTTTGTGATCCCTCATCCTTCCAACCAAGTAAATATAGAGAAGGATGGGGTTTGATTGGCAATTTGAGACGATCAACCACATCAGTTGGTCATGGAGCCATTGTCAAAGATGCAACTCACAAAAACTTTGGGGAGAAGATGTGCTCGTGTGAGGAACAAACTCTCTCTATTTTTTATCGATGCAGGAGGGTCACTTGGTTTAGTTTCCCTTGAAGTTTTGGATACACCGTATCTTCTCCTACACAATGAATGGCCCATTTTCTAGTACCTCTTATTGAGGTTGTGCAAGCAAATTTCTCTTCTTTCTAAAGCAGTCAGCTTTGATGTGTCCTCGTTTCTTACAATGATTACAAAACGTTTTTCAATTATAAGAAGGGGAAGAAGAAGAAGGAGAAGTAGAAGAAGAAGAAGTTGTTGAAGTTTTGTTGGACTACTGCTGTTGTGTTGGTCCGGGTTTGGGTACCTTGGATGAGACCCCTAACTTCATAGCAATTTTCTCTTCCTCCAGTTGTGCCTTATTATATACCTCATTCAAAGTGGCACAAGGTGCATATTTCAACTCTCAAAAGAGTTGATCTTGCAAACCACTCTTAAACTTATTGATAAGCTTAGGAGTGGGATCGAGGATGCTATTGAGAATCCTAAATTTTGTAATGTGTCCTCGCGATTCAAAACGACAAAGCCTAAATTCTGCGAACAACACCAAAGGAATTCTTCCTTTGCACGATTGGTGGGAAAATTCTCCAAACCAAAACTTGGGGGCTTTTGCTTATAGCAAGTCGTAAAATCCCACATTCGGGACGTTAGAGGTATTGAGGGGATTTAAAAACAAAAAGGCACAATATGCCTTATGACCACCAATTGGTGGTCAGCCCTCCTTCTGCCTTGATCGCTTCGTACAAGCCACACAATGTCCACCGTTAAGAAGTCGTAAGCCTTGTTGTACATGCACACGTGTGTTACTTCTGGGTCAGTCAACTTCTATTATGAAGTTCGCGCGTACACCGCTAAGTTTTTTTCCTCTCCCCGCATTTTGGTCAGAGGTTAGACTTGTTGTCCGCTAGCTATTTGTCCTTGCACCAGGTTCAGTCAGTCGGTGCACTGCAATTCGTCTGTCAGCTAGTGAGTCATCTTCTGTTCGCTTAGATTGGTAACCCTCCAACTTCAATCGTGGTCGAGGAGGGCTGTCAACAAATTTTGTTGGTCAAATACTTGTTGAAAAAAGGTTGCCTAGCCAAAACTTGACACCAAAAAATGGCTTCTTAGCCAAAACTTGACACCATCGAAGGAGACTCGCAAAATCGCTGCTAATCAAAATTCGCCCAATTAAAATTATCAACAAAAATTGCAAAGCAAGGTGGACGGAGTTCAAGATAAGCCAAATGGAACGATGGATTTCAATTGGAAATCTCAAACGCCAAATGAGCCCAATTAGATCGATAAGCTCTCGTACCCCAAATGTTGAGGCAAAATTTGCAATAAAATCAAGCTGCATAATATTAATAATTCTTAGGTTTAAATAGGCATAAACATTCCCACCAACCAACAATCATACACCTCGCATAATATACTCCCAAGACTCGTATCATGAACATAGGGAGGAAGAAAACAATAAGATGCTAACATATTGCCAACTAAACCTAACTAGTAGCTAACCATATGCCCATTAGGGCTACATGAGAAAAGACTCACGAATTTATTTAGGAATCATAAAAACTAATAATGCCTAGGTATAATTGATACCCTCATCAAGTAACTACTTAATTTTTTTTATTTGGATTTGGTTAGTGTGAGAAACCCCTACTGACGCTCATGCATCCCCATATCATCATGACCTCTCATAAGGGGAAAGTTGAGCTTATCAATAGGGGATTTAACACACAACCACACACATGCATCGCAGTTTGAACCTTGGATCTTATAAAGAAGAGACAAACCCTGTACTGTTGCATTGTTCTCCTGGGACTAGTTAGCTTAATTAATTATCCAAAATTAAAAACAAATGTAATAAGGGTGGAGGTAGTAGACCGACTCATTTTTGTTGAGTGTTTACTAGCTTGAGGTCGACGGTTTCAATCCCAAACCCCTCCGAGTCTCCTTCACTTGAAGTAAAATTTTATCAAGGTGGGGCGGGGTATAGTGGTAGCTTTCCGGATTCAAACCACGTACACGGGGCTAAAATGGAGACATTGTTGATTTCCCCTCTATAACAGTAGAGAATACAAATGTAATAGTTAATTTTTAGTTTTTAATAAATTATAAGTAATTATTATGGAGTTTATTTTAATAATTATTGTATTTTTGTTTAAATTAATTATTTTTAGAATGTTTTTAGTTTAAATTAATTATTTTTAGAATGTTTTTGTTTAAATTAATTATTTTAGTTTGTTTTTTAATGAAAAATAGTTTTTAGTTTTTTAAATATATGTATTTCTATCAATCACTAGTTAGTTAGCTTAATCAATTATATAAAATAAAAAACTAAATAATAAATGTAATATAGAATTTAGTTTAGTTTTTAATAAATTAGAAGTAATTTTTATTTATTTTATTTTAATAATATTATTATATTTGCAGAAGAATTGTGACTTGCTGGAAATTTGGGTTGGATAGAATGGTGGAATGATGCTATTTTTCGTATAATTGTCTTGCTCCATACTTTGGGTAAAAAGGTGATACGGTTCATAAGACATTCCAATGTTGTTCTTCATGATGAGCTTGCCAAAGCTTCTCTCAGGCTTGAGGCCTGTCCGTTTAATCCTGAACTTCAGTCTCATGTTGCCCAACTGAGGCATGAACTTAAACTTACTAGACTTTATGAGGCTCGGATGCTTGAATTAAAGTTTGTCTTCATTGGCTTAGAGTTGGTGATAGGGTCACCAAAGAATTTTTGCAAAGGCTTTGCCCTCCTAGGAAAGCTACTTCATTCAAGGCCATTCAAGACAATAAAATAAGGCTTACCTCTCTTCCTAAGATGATTTATGCTTTTGTCAAGCACTATACTAATATTTTTGTTGCTCAAGGTTATTCCCCTAAGTGGGAGCAAGCACTGGTAGCTTGTATGGTATTGTACCAGTTAAGGTTTTGGAGTCTCAAAGAAAAGGGTGTGATAAACTACTCTCCCTTCAAGATCTGGAGGATGCATTATCTCAAATGGCGAATGACAAAGCACCAGGTTTGGATGGCTTTCCCTGTGAGTTCTACAAGGGTCTTTGGGACTTAGTTGGTCCTTATCTATTAATAATTGCTCTTTGGGAGCAATTATTAACAGGGGCAATATCAAATTCATACCCAAGCAAGGAAACCCAGAGTTGATCACTAATCGAAGGCCTATTACTTTGTTGAATGTTAGTTACAAGATCATTGTCAAAGTGTTGGTTCTTCGTCTTAGGCCTCTTATTCCTTTGATAGTCAGATCAAAGCAAACTGGCTTTATTCAAGGAAGGTACATCCTCGATAATGTTTTGGTTGTCTAGGAGGGCATGGAATGGGTTCGGATGTCAAACCAGAACATGCTTTTTATTAAGATTGATTTTGAGAAAGCTTATGACCGCATTGAATGGATATTCATTCTTGCTATGCTCAAAGCTTTAGGATTCAGGCTAGTTTTCATTCAGACTATTGCTATGCTATTCAAAGATGCTTCGATTATTCTCAATCTAAACAATTCATAGTCTAAAGCAATGGGCCTTTTAGGTCCATTCAACAATGGTGTCCTATTGCTCCCTCTTTATATGTGCTTGTTGCTAAAGCCTTCGACTATCTTTTAGCTGCTCAATCTTCTGCAAGTCTTATTAAAGGAATTGCTCTTCCAAATGATCAGGGACAACTTATTAAAAGGTCACTTTGTTGATGACTCCTTTATTACTATAAGGGAAGACGAGCAATCTGTTTCTAATGCTTTATTTTGTCTGAACACCTTTTGCACAAACTCTAGTTCTAGCATACAATGGAGGAAGACCTGCTTCAAACAGTTTCCCTTGCCTATGTCACCTTGTATTCAAGGGTATCATTGAAATTGGATCCCTCCTTGAGAATTTTTTAAGTTTCTTGGTATTCCTTTTGCCTTTCAAGGCTCCCCTGCTCAACTTTGGAATTATGTGCTTCAAAGAGTTGAAAATAAACTTGATTTTTGGCTTACTAAGAAGCTGTCATTAGCAGGTAAATTTCATATTTGCTCTCATGTTTTAGCTACCGCTCATATATACTATTCCTCTTTATGGGTTCCTTCACAAGCTTGCTATAAGAATTTTGAGAAACTTCTTCAAGATTTTCTTTGGAATAATTCTTATGAAACAAAGGGATTTCATAGAGTTGCCTGGGATATTTGTTGTCTTCCGAGAGAATCTGGTGGAATGGGTCTACTGGACTATAGACGACAAGGTATTACTCTATGTGCTAAGTGGGTGGTTAGGGCTATAAAGGGATCTAATGCTTGGAATTTTTTGGTTTGACATTTCATTTCCTCTGGTCTTCCTTTAAACCGTAAAGCATTGAGAGAGTTGGATTTTCTCTCTCATTGTTGCTTCGTTTTTTTTTAAGATTTCTAGCTGCTTTGTTATTAAAAGTATATGGAAATTTTGGCAGCAACTCACTCCTTGGATTTGCTGGAAAGGAGATGGCTTCCGTAAAGGCTTATCCAATAATTCTATGAATATTTGGTGGTCCCCTGTATTTCTTCATCAAGGTTCTCCCTTAGCTCTAGTGTAATGAATTCATGCTCAACATGTTTTCAAAAAGGGTATTGTTATAATAGCTAATTTATTTTCTCGCTAGACCAGGGATTGGATCCCATGGAATGAGTTCAAACACACCTTCAGGCTGAATGGTGCGGATAAAGATACTTATGATGTTGTTATTGCTCTCACCCCTTTTTTTATGTTGCACAAGATTGGTGTGCGCTCGCAACATCCTTGGTGGTCAGACTAGAGATGGCATGTTGACACTCCTTTGCTTAATTATAAGGCTCGTTTGGGGTATAAATGATTATCTCCTCATCTTCCTCTAGTTCCTAAGCTCAATCAACGTTGGGACTTATTTTCTACAAGGACTATATGAAATTCTAGATTTAAGAATGTTTGGGCTACTTATGTTGAGCCCAAGCAATCTTTTTTTGTGTAGAGCTTGTTGTGTCAAGGCCTTCCCTTGGGGGAATGTTTGAAGCACCTTAGAATTATTGATCCTAAATGTCCTTTTTGTGGTGTACCCAAGTCTTGTACTTATCTCTTTTGGAATTGCAAAATATTTAGGCAAGATTGGGAATGGGTTCTTTCCTTTTATTTCCCATTTATAGCTGCAAGATTTTCTTGGCCCCAAGCTCTTCTTGGGGACTCTTTTACTTTGTCTCTCTCACTTTTTGAAGTGTGGTCGATTTTTAGGATTAGCTTGCTCTTTCATATTTGGAAGGCCCATAACAAAATTATTTTAAAACAGTATACACCTTCTGTCACATTTACTTATGCTAACAAATTAGAAGTTTTTAATGACATGTGGCTACAGATATGTACTCAAGCCAACAAAGTTGCTATGGAATTGGATCACCTGTAAGTTCTTCTAGCGCATTGGGCCAATGCTTCATGTACAGTCAATCAGATCCCCCTAGAGCGCTCTTCTCAAGAGCATTTTCATTCTCGCTCTCATTTTTGGGCTCCATCATATGCAAGAAGTGCTCCTGCATACATAGGCACTGGTCTCAGCCCTCGCTAGTTAGGATGCGGCCTAATTTTGATATTGCTTGTTCGTCAAGCTAGGTTGGGGGTGGGATGATGTTCAACCAGTTTCACCTGGGCCAGTTGTTGGTTGGAGTGATGAGGGTACTGAAGGCCTTAATCGCGATGCAGAGGGGTGGATTCCCATCCCATAATCACTAGCAGTTTATACAAGACAACACATCAAGGCACATTACTCCATATGATATGCTTTCTTTGATGTAATGATCATCAATGATCATGATTGGTAAACTTATGTTTTATTGGCAGCTTTGTTTCCTAACCCTTGTCACTGAGGGTTAGTTTGATTCCCCATGGGGTGTGTTAACCCACCCACTTTTTTTATTGTAAAGGCTTTTATTTTAATTTAATATAAATTTGCTTTTTCCATCAAAATAAAAATATTATTATATTTGTTATCAAGTTTTTTTTAGATACATAGGGAAGTTGGTTACAACCACACTATTTTTAGTAATTGACAAGCGCAGGGTTCAAACCACAAGGGTTGCTCCCAACAAGCCTATTCCAACTCATTGTTGTTGATCCGACGTGAGGTGAAGACCATCGATTGCTTGAGATTTGTACTATCATCGTCAGTCTAACACACACTTAGAGGATTTAGAGTAGACTACTACCTTTTCAAATTGGCACTTCCAAGGTTTGAACCTAGGTCTCTTCTTGGTAAGTGCCTGGCTAGAAAAGCAACTAGCAATCCACCTAACCTTTGGGGGCAGTTTTATTTTTTTAACAAGCTATGTGTGGCTTTTGTTGGGGGCCACTCCCATTATAAAAATAAAATATTACATTGCTCTCATTACATTTTTAACAAGTTATTTTTTTTTGGGGGGGGGAAATTATTCAAAATCTAAAACAATACATTCCACAAGGATTTCCAAGTGATCCAAGCCAACACATCATACAAAATACAATAAATCCACCAATGAAATCGATGGATCATTCTGACAACAACTTCAACTAGACACAAGAACCCATGACAATCGAGTTACTCCACCTTGAAATTATCTTTCCTAGTCCTCATGAATTAACTGAATAAGGAGTCTGTATTTCTCTTGATCAAGATCATTTCAGCTATTAGCTTTCCAGTAAGGGAATCCTTCAGAAGCCCACGTTGCCAAACAATCAGCCATTTTATTCCATTCTCTTGGGATATGAACAAAAGAAATTTCAACAAAATTCCCAACCAAGCTCAAAATTTGTTTCACTATTCTAGCCATAAACCAGGAAGCATCCTAAAAATGCTTGTTGTTCAGAAGAGACACCACTATCATGGAATCAGATTCACAAATAACCCTTCTCCATCCCAAAGAAAAAGTTGTTTCCAATGCATGGAGAATTGCCAACGCTTCCATATGATTATTCGAATGAATTCCCTTATACACAGAGAAAAAGAGGTGGGCCACACCCTCACTATCATGACCAATTCCTCCTATACCAACATTAGTTGGGTTACCCTTGGAAGAACCATTCATGTTTATTTTGATAACACCCCTAGGGGGGACTCCACTTCCTAGGTCTATTGGCCTTCAACGAACCAATCCCCCTAACAAGGCCTTTTTTTTATAGCTGGTGATGATAAAGAAATATCCAATATATTGATAATCTACCAATCGAAGAGGAGAACTTAGAACACACTTGGCATCAATAGTCTCCTTAACCATCCTTTTGACTCCAAGCCATACCTGTAAGGCTCCAAGTTGACATCCTTGATTCTTCGATTGCATTCCAACCAAATTTGCCAAAAGATGAAGGACCAAAATCCTAGGCAGTTTGAAGACATGAAGCAGAGGCAGGGGGTCTACCCAAGCTTTCCCAAAACTCAAAAACATAAGTAACATGGATGATGGGCCTTCTCTAGATCTGCCACCATAAGTTACAGACCTCCAGAGAATATGAGCATTGGAAGAAAAGACGGGGAATGATTTCCTCATTCTTTCCACAAAGAAAACATAGTGAAGGACCCTGATAACCTCTTTTCTGAATATTATTCGAAGTTGAACATTTCTTTTGACATAGAAGCCAAAGAAAAAATTACATTTGGACCAACCAAACTTATTCCAAATATTTTTCCACCAAGGGGACACAATCTCCTCTCTTCTCTGCATAATAACGATTTGATAACCTAGAGCAACAGTGTATTTCCCTTTCAAATTATGGCCCCAAGCAAGAATATCAGAGTCTTCAATAGAATAACATAGTCTCTCAACCAAAAATAAAAGCCAGTGTCATGATCCTCAAGACAACCACCCTCTAGCCAGCCCTGCGAATCCCACCAGCAGTGAGTAAAAGGACTGCCAAGAGGACTTTATCACTTGAAGTTAGCCACCTTAGACTAGCCTGCATCAGAAAAAATATCCCAAAGAAGACGAATGTGGGGGAAAGAAGAAAGGATAAGAGGAGGATTATCCCAAGAATCTTCCCAAAATAAGGCATTGTTTCCCTTATTACAATATAAAAGAAACCCTGCTTAATCAGCATGGCACATTTTTTTAGAGTGTCCCAAACAATGGACCCTTTCCCCCTCAACTCCAATCAATTATATGAATATTTGGTGGTCCCCCATATTTCTTCATCAAGGTTCTCCCTTAGCACGAGTGCAATGGATTCATGCTCAACAATTTTTCAAAAAGGGTATTGTTATAATAGCTGATTTATTTTCTCACTAGACCAAGGATTGGATCCCATGCAATGAGTTTAAAAACACATTTAGGCTAAATGGTGTAGAAAAAGATACTTATGATGTTGTTATTGCTCTCACCCCTTTTTCTATGTTGCACAAGATTGGTGTGTGCTCGGAACATCCTTGGTGGTCAGACTAGAGATGGCATGTTGACACTCCTTTACTTAATTATAAGGCTCGTTTAGGGTATAAATGGTTATCTCCTCATATTCCTCTAGTGCCTAATCTCAATCAGCGTTGGGACTTATTTTCTACAAGGACTAGATGAAATTCTAGATTTCAAAATGTTTGGGCTACTTATGTTGAGCCCAAACAATATTTTTTTGCGTAGAGCTTGCTATGTTAGGGACTTTCCTTGGGGGAATGTTTGAAGCACCCTAAATTCTTGATCCTAAATGTTCTTTTTGTAGTGTACCCAAGTTTTGTACTCACCTCTTTTGGAATTGCAAAAGATCTAGGCAATCTTGGGAATGGGTTCTTTCCTTTTTTCCTCATTTATAGCTGCAAGATTTTCTTGGCCCCAAGCTCTTCTTAAGGACTCTTTTACTTTGTCTCTCACTTTTGAAGTGTGGTCGGTTTTCAGGATTAGCCTACTCTTTCATATTTGGAAGGCCCATAACATAATTTTTTTAAAATAGTATACACCTTCTATCACATTTACTCATGCTAACAAATTAAAAGTTTTTAATGGCATGTGGCTATGGATATGTACTCAAGCCAAAAAATTTGCTATGGAGTTGGATCACTTGCAAGTTCTTTTAGCACATTGGGCCAATGCTCTATGTACAATCAATAAGATCCTCCTAGAGCGCTCTTCTCAACAACATTCTTATTCCCGCTATCATCGTTAGCCTCTGTCATATGCAAGAAGTGCTCTTGTAGACAGGCACTAGTCTCAACCCTCGCTAGTCAAGAAGTGGCCTAATGTTGACATTGCTTGTTTGTCCCATTAGGTTGGGGGTGGGATGATGTTCAACTAGTTTCACCTGGGCCAGTTGTTGGTTGGAGCGACGTGAGTATTGAAGGCCTTAATCACGATGCAAAGGGGTGGATTCCCATACCATAATCACTAGCAATTTATGCAGGACAACACGCTAGGGCACATTACTCCATATGATATGCTTTCTTTGATGTAATGATAATCAATGATCATGATTGGTAAAATTTTGTTTTATTGGTGGCTTAGTTTCTTAACCCTTGTCACTAAGGGTTAGTTTGATTCTCCATGGGGTGTGTTAACCCACCCACTTTTTTTTATTATAAAGGATTTATTTTCATTTACTATAAATTTGCTTTTTCCATCAAAATAAAAATATTATTATATTTGTTATCAAGTTTTTTCAGATACATAGGAAAGTTGGTTACAACCACACTATTTTTAGTAACTGACAAGTGCAAGGTTCAAACCACAAGGGCTTCTACCAAGAAGCCTATTCCAACTCGTTGTTGTTGATCCAATGTGAGGGGAAGACCATCGATTGCTTGAGATTTTTACTATCATCGTTAGTCTGACACGCACTTAGAGGATTTATAACAGACTACTACCTTTGCAAATTAGCACTCCCAAGGTTTGAACCCAGGTCTCTTCTTGGTAAGTGCCTGGCTAGACAAGCAACTAGCAATCCATCTAATTCTTGGGGGCAGTTTTATTTTTTTAACAAGCTATGTGTGGCTTCTATTGGGGGCCACTCCCATTATAAAAACAAAATATTAGATTGCTCTCATTATATTTTTAACAAGTTATTTTTTTTTTGGGGAAAAAAAATTATTCAAAATCTAAAACAATACATTCCACAAGGATTTCCAAGTGATCCAAGCCAACACATCATACAAAATACAATAAATCCACCAAGGAAATCGATGGATCATTCTGACAACAACTTCAACTGGACACAAAAACCCATGACAATCGGGTTCCTCCACCTTGAAATTATCTTTCTTGGTCCTCATGAATTAACTGATTAAGGAGTTTGGATTTCTCCTGATCAAAATCATTCCAGCTATCAGCTTTCCAGTAAGGAAATCCTTCAGAATCCCACTTTGCCAAACAATCAGCCACTTTATTCCATTCTCTTGGGATATGAACAAAAGAAATTTCAACAAAATTCCCAACCAAGCTCAAAATTTGTTTCATTATTCTAGCCATAAACTAGGAAGCATCATAAAAATGCTTGTTGTTTAGAAGAGACACCACTATCATGGAATCAGATTCACAAATAACCCTTCTCCATCCCAAAGAAAAAGTTGTTTCCAATGCATGGAGAATTGCCAACACTTCCATATGATTATTTGAATGAATTCCCTTATACACAGAGAAAAAGAGGTGGGCCACACCCTCACTATCATGACCAATTCCTCCTATACTAGCATTACCTGGGTTGCCCCTCAAAGAACCATCCGTGTTTATTTTGATAACACCCCTAGGGGTGACTCCACTTCCCATATCTATTGACCTTCAATGAACCAATCCCATTAATAGGGCCTCTGTTTGCAACTGGTGATGATAAAGAAATCTCCAATCTATTGATAATTTACCAGTCGAAGGAAGTAAGAGAACTCAGAATACACTTGGCATCAATAATCTCCTTAACCATCCTTTTGACTCTAAGCCATACCTGTAAGGCTCCAAGTTGATATCCCTAAAAAATTCTTCAATTGAGTTCCAACCAAATATACCAAAAGATGAAGGAAGGACCAAAATACAAGGCAGTTTGAAGACATGAAGCAGAGGTAGGGGGTCTACCCAAGATTTCCCAAAACTCAAAAACAGAAGTAGCATGGATGATGGGCCTTTTCCAGATCTGCCACCACAAGTTCTAGACCTCTAGAGAATATGAACATTGGAAGAAAATATGGGGAATGGTTTCCTCATTCTTTCCACAAAGAAAACATAGTGAAGAACCCTGAAAACCTCTTTTCTGAATATTATTCCAAGTTGAACATTTCTTCTAACACATAAGCCAAAGAAAAAAATTACATTTGGGCCAACCAAACTTATTCCAAATATTTTTTCCACTAGAGGGACACAATCTCCTCTCTTCTCTGCATAATAGGGGTTTGATAACCCAGAGCAACGATGTATTTCCCTTTCGAATTATGGCCCCAAGCAAGAATATCAGAGTCTTCAACAGAATAACATGGTCTCTCAGCCAAAATAAAAGCTAGAGTGTCACGATCCTTAGGACAGCCACCCTCTGGCCAACCTTGTGAATCCCATCAGCAGTGCGTAAAAGAACTTCCAAGAGGACTTTGTCACTTGAAGTCAGCCACCTTAGACCAACCCGCATAAGAAAAAATATCCTAAAGAAGATGAAGGTGGGGGAAATAAGAAAGGATAGAAGGATGATTATCCCAAGAATCTTCCCTAAATAAGACATTGTTTGCTTTATTAACAATCCAAAAGAGACCTTGCTTAATAAGCATGGCACCTTTTTTGAGAGTGTCCCAAACAATGGAACCTTTCCCTCTCATCTCCAATCTCAGAATCTCATTAGTCGGAGCACCACCAAAATATTTAAATCAGGATTACTACACCATATCCAATAAAGCATAGCAGCCAAAGCGAGACTATTCAAATCAAATTACCTCAAACCAAGACCCCCCATCTCTTTAGGGCAACACACGGTATCCCAACTGACCAGAATCCATTTATTACAGTCCAAGTTTTTTGCCCATAAAAATTTTCTAGAAAGAGAATCAAATTCTTTGAGAAAGCACTTAGGAGTAACCAAGATAGAAAACCTGTAAATAGGTAAAGCATGAAGAACAAACTTCAAAAATGTTAATATACCAGCAAATGATAGCCACCAAAAGGTCCAATGATTAACCCTTGATCGAAATCTATCCAAAATACTTTTCTAGTAAGCCCTTCCAAGAACTTTAGAAGAAATAGAAATCCCCAGATACTCCACTAGCAAACAACCCACCTGAAAATGTAGAATATTAGCAATCCTATGTTGAATCCGACCATCCGTATTGAAGAAGAAGATATTTGATTTCTCTTCATTAATCATTTGACCAGAGGTAGATAAGTAAATATCTAAAGCCTTCCTAAAATTCATCGCTTCCTAAATTTTTGTCCTCCCCATCAGAGTAGTATCATCAAAAAACTGAAGATAAGACTGGGATAAAGAATTCTCCACCCAAGACCATCTCTAGATAGCACCACGATTTTAAAAACTCTTGAGAAGTCTGCCCAAACCTTCGACCATAAGGATGAAAAGATAAGGGTACAAGGGATCTCCTTGAAAAATCCCCCTAGAGGCTGAGAAGAAAGTGGACAATAAACCAGTGATTAAAACTACAAAGGAGGTCAAAGTCACACAAATCATGACCTATTCAATCCAATTATACGAGAACCCAAAATCTTGAAGGATGTTCTGCAAAAAGGCCAGCTAACCCTGTCATAAGCCTTGGACATATCAAGCTTAATGAACATAGCCTTTTCGTTAGAGATATCCATAGAGTGAATAGCTTCAGCAACAACAACCACACCATCAAAAATCTAACGACCCTTAACAAACCCACCTTGCTTAGGAGAAATAAGAAAACCAAGAACTTTCTTCAGTCGATCCGCAATAATCTTGGTAATAATTTTGTAATTAACATTTCATAGAAAAATAGGACACAAAGACCCCAATGAGCTAGCATTTTTGGATTTGGTAATAAGAGCAAGGAAGGTTGAATTAATAGCTTTAAGCATTTGCTTATTGACTTGGGAATCCTGAACAACTTTTAGAAAATTAAAAGATTCCAAAATTCTTGGAAAAATTCTATAGGGAAACCATCAAGTCCATGCGCTTTACCTTTTTTTATTTGAAAAACCACTGCTTTAAGTTCCTAAATTGAGATGGGGTCCATTAACATCTTATTCATATCATTGAAGACCAACCTAAGAATACAATCCAAAACAAGCCTCATATTAACAACATCATGAGGACCCTGCTCGGAGAAAAGAGAGGAGAAGAACCTGATTGCTTCATTAGAGATATCTTCAAAGGATGACAAAGTTTCCCCTTGATTAGAAGTAAGTGAGACTATAGCATTACCATTCCTATGGTCTTTAACCAAATTGTGAAAAAAAGAGTTGTTTCCATCCCCTTCCAACAACCAGTAAATCCGAGATTTTTGCTTCCAAAAAATCTCTTCACGAAGCTCCCATTCAGCAAGCTGACTAGAAAGGAAAACTTCCATTTCCAATAGATCCTTTGTCAATCCTTCATATTTAATTTGAAAAGTGATATCTTCCAAGATATCTTGTAGTTGCTTTTTCTTCTAAAAAATATTTCCAAAATAAAATTTGTTCTATTGCCTGAGTTTGAATTTGACAAACTGGAGGCTTTTAAAAAAAGTAAACATAGCAATGCCAAATTTGGGTTTCCCTTCGATCCACCACCTCTCTACATATTCATACAAATCCTTATCCCTGAGCCACATAAGTTGAAATTTGAAAGACAAATTTATTGGCAATGAGAATCTCGAGTACTGAAAGAGAATGGGCCAGTGATCAGAGCCCCTCCAGCCTAGAATCTCTGAGAACGAAGTCCAACTATCATCATCCAAACTATCTGAAGTAAGGAACCGATCCAATATTTTAGAAATAAAATTTGTTCCACATCTTCTATTAGTCCAAGTAAAGAGCCCATTTCGAGGCTTCACATCAAAAAAATTAAGGAAAGAAATATTGTCCCGCATCAAAGTAGAAGAAGGGCCCAAACACTCCACACCACCATTCTTCTTCTCCAAGGACAAAATAGAATTAAAATCCCTAGCCACAATCCAAGGAGAATTGGGAGTAAGAGATCGAATGAATCTAAGATATTCCATAAGATGATTTTACCTGATAAATCACTAGGGGCATACACATTAGATAGAAGAATAGAAGATCCAGACGAAAAACAGGTAGCAACCACAGAGAGACAATTCCTGCTACCCACCCACCAAAAGGGAGTTAAGCTTCATGGATCCCACAAATACGCAACACCACCCATCAAACCCTGGGCTCCAATAACAAGATAGTGACCACCTTTCCATTTATTAGAAGCAATTCTAACCATATCTTCACAAGATAATTTTATTTCCTATATGAAAAGAATATTAGGTTTATGATCTCTGATCAAATTCTGAGTATCTTTTTGTCTAGGGATGCTACCCAAACCCCTTACATTCCAAGATATCACTTTTATTTTGGGGGAATAGAGAAGTGAGAATCTAATGTCTTAAAAACACCAAACTCAACTAAGGATTCCCCTATCAATTTCACTTTTTCTTGATCCTTCTTTATTCCTGCTTTTACCACCTTCTCCATCCCACCTTTTTTGATAGTTTTTGGGTGAATACCTAACATAGAAGAAACTTTCTTTTTCCCTTCCTCTTTGAAAATCCTATCCTAGGAGGGTTCAACCCTAGTATCATCCTCATTTCCCTCAATCAAGTTTCAACCAAAGGGGAATGATCAAGAACTTTATCAAGACAATCCAAAACCTCTTTGGACTTATCTTCATTTCCTACAAGAGGGTTATTATGAACCACTCCTTCCTTATCAGAAGTTTGCATTTCAAAAGAAGAATTTAGGAAAGAACAAGTACCTGGCTCTTGAATACAAGCATTCATATAACCTCTGTTCCAGACTTACTCCTCAACATGCGGCTCCTCAAAAGTCACAAGCACATCAAATATGTTACCAGAACCTCCCTTTCCAACACCATTATTCTAAAGAAAAAAAGGCCTAGATCTTGAACGAGACTTAATAGGAATAAATCCATCAGAACCGAGCATCTCATTAACCATAGGAACTTTTCCTTTTGTATTTGTAGATGCATCTTGAAAGTTAGATGAAGAGGATGAAGACTAAGAATTCACTTTCTTACAGTCTCTTTAAAGATACCCATATTCATGGCATATGCGACATCAAAATGGGAGAGCTTCATAATCTAACTATTGGACCCAAGAATTTTTTTCCTAGTTTAATCTCTAATGATTAAGGCAAAGGATTATTCAGATCTACTTCAACACAGAGCTGTGCAAAAGAAGCAAATTTCTTATCCAAAGTTTGGTGAGATAGACCAACCGATTTCCCAATAATCTCTGTAGTAGAATGAAGAATATCTTCCTCCAATATTCCATAGGGAGTCATGGCAAATGGACCCACACATGAATCCTAGAAGGCCTCTCCTCCACCGGATCAAATTCTAAATGCCAGGGTTTGATAAATAGTCCATACTGATTGTGAAAGTAAGGATACCCCTCAAACACTTTACTATGATCTGCCATAGGAAGAACACCATAGTAAAATACCTATTAGCTACAAGAATAATCTCCAGATCACCTTCAAGGCTCCAATTTCTCCTAACATAGTTTTCTAAAAAAGGCATAGAAATTATGAGACCCATGAATTTGTAGATGAGTGCATGCTCAAACAAATATAAAATATCATTTGCAACAGAATCAAGACTGATAACCAAGATAAGATGATCTTTGTTTTTTTCCAAACATCCATTATTCTTCGGCTTCGAAGTCGAAGAGGAATTAGAAATAGGATCAAGGGTTGCATGCAACAAAAAATTCATGGCATTTGCATGATCAGAAGAAGAGGTATCCTTATTCAAAACAACATCCTTAAAAGATAAATATCGAGGGTCACCAGGACCCCTCAAAGCTGCCATATCTAAAGCCAAACTACAACACACCTTTCACCAGCCAACACACTAGTTTCCACAAAATTTTTTAGCATCGACCTAAAACCCTAGATGTTGCTCCTCCTCCCATCTAGTCTTAACAAGCTAATTACAACATATCCAACTTTACCTTTTTATCAAAGATATTCTTCATTCGCCTTTCTATCAAAGATATTCTCCATATTCTTGATTTGCACCATGATTCGCCTTTCTATCAAAGATATTTTTGCATCATGATTTGACTCTACGATCGGAGGTAATGCGACTTGACCCTATGACTAGTTGTTCAAAAAGGAAAGGTAGTTGTCGATTCCTCTATGTATAAAAAAAATATATTTTCCATCTTCCTCAAACTGCTAAGTTTCCACGATCAAATCCTTTTTTAATTTTTTTTTCTTCTACAGAATAGGTTCTTCCTCCTTTAGAGTGGCAAGATCTGAGAATACATTTTTGCACTTCAAGCTCTTAAGGTAATATCTAGTTGTAACACATTTTGTATGATCTTCATTTTTAGAAAATTGATTGTCATCGATTGTTTCATAATTAGCTTCAAGAATACTATCTGAGGTGCTAATATTTTCCATGGAACTAATTGGATGGTCTTTAGTAACCATTTGTTTTTTATCAATGATTTGATTTGAATTCTCCTTTTGAGATCGAGTCTTTTGTTGCTTGCTTGATTCCTACTAGACAATTGGTGCAATTGGAGGATGAGATTCTTCTTTGTGAACTGGGACGTTTGAAGGTTCAATATCATTCATGTGTAGGGCCTTCTCCTCCATCAAGGAAGAATTAGAGCATGATCAGATGACTGGGCATCTCTTCTTTAGGTAGCCATATTGTTGACAACCATAACATCTCAAGGATAAGTTTTTATATAAAATATTTTGGATCCATTCCCCTTTGCTTGAGGAGATAGTATTGGATTGAGGTCAAAGAACTGAAACATCCATCCAAAAAACCAATCTTACTTTACTCATATTAATTTACTGGACAAATTCTCCTTTGTTTGGACATCCATATACTAGAATGCACCAATGGCATTCCCAATTTTGGTAAATATCTTCTCCCCAAAACTCTATAGGGAGAGCATATAGATTCTCCCAAACTGGGAAGCCATCAACTTCTTATGTAAGGGGGTTAAAACTGGGAGTCCAAGGTCATATATAGACACCCAATTTGTTCGAAAAATCAATTGTATCTATAATAGATTACCCTATCTCTATTCGCTAAATAAAAAAAGGAAACATAAAATAATTTTTTGGGTAGCAGAGTTACTTGGAATTTACTGGACCACCAAAGTTTAATGTATCCTTTGAGCTCCTCTAGGCCTAGTCTTTTGCCCCTAAGTTTGAAGATAATTGTTTGGGCTTTATGATAAATCAGATCCAACCCAAATTCATCCTCCAAAATCTTGATAGAGGGTAGAGGTTCACCAGAAAGATCCACCCATGAACCCAAAGATATCTGAGAGATATTTCTTTTGATTGAAGAGACTTTATCACAAATTAAAGAGCAACTAATATCTTCTTGAGTACAACAAGCGAGCTATAAATAACCCTCTTTTTGTAATGCTTGAATGCACCTAGGGTTTGCACCCATTTCACTTTGTTTCATCCTCATGTCCTTCTGCGTACAACAAGTGGGCTGCCAACAACCCTCTTCCTACAACTCTTGAATGCACCTAGGGTTTGTATCCCTTTCACTCTATTCCATCCTCATGTCTTCCTGAGTACAGAGTGGGCTGTGAAAAACCCTCTTCCTGCAATGCTTGACTACACCTAGGGTTTACACCATTTTTTTTGTTATTAAGTTATTTAAATTATATTTAAATGATATTTTTAGATTTTATGGAGGTTATTTTAATAATAATATTATATATTTTTTTTTTGGTATAAGGTAGAGGTGGTTATAAGGTCCACAAACCTTTTACAAAGTCAAAATGGGCTGGTTCTAGCATCAAGCCCGTATAATCAAAATACAAAATGGATCTTTCTAAGACTCACATTAAGCCATACTTAGAGTCCAAAATCCTATACTTGTCGCTTGACTATTCAGATAAAACAAAAACCAAACAACACCTAGCACTTACTAACACTAGGTTGTCGTACCGTACACTTGTCACCTCCCGTGCCCCAGCAAATGGGATGCCTTTTCTCGCCTAATTCCATCTCGTCGGATTACTCATCATCAGCCCCTCCGATCTCCCCGATGCTCTAACAGTTTGATCTTAGCTCTTCTCTAGCAACCAACACCAATAGTTCTTGAGGGAAGTTATCCTTCCAAATTTGCATCTCCCCAACATAAACTGCAATATTTGCCATTAGATCCGCCGCCTGGTTCCCTTCTCTGAAGGTGTGTTGGATTCGGGCATTAACCAAATGAGATTTATGAATCTTTGCTTCTAGGATAAGCTCCAATATGGTCCAACTGGGGTCTTTATCCTCCTTAATTGCCTTGATTATATTAAGCTAATCCCCTTCAAAGATAACTTCCTTATAACCCTCAAGTCCGGCAATTCTCATTGCCTCGCATGCAGCTCGGCTTCGCAAAATGATTTGTTTGAGTTCCCAAAGGCTCTGCAAAGGCAAGGACCACTTTTCCTTCCTCATTTCTCAAAACTCCTCCCCGCTCCCGCAGCCCCTGGATTTCCTTTTAGCCGCCCCGTCAAAATTAAACTTAACCCACTTTTGTGTGGGGGGTATCCACTTGACACCATCCCGTGGGTTGGTTGTAATGTCTAGGTCCTGGAAGTTCCTCTCCCGGCTCCGCAAAATCCTCCTTTCCCTTAGAGACATGGTCTCATTTTTGAAGAAGAAAGTTTTCCAGCTTTTCTTTCAAAGCTCGATTATTTTATTACCACATAACCCGGGATCTTTCTTACGTCCTTTAAATACTCTCTTATTTCTCTCATTCCATATCCCCCATAAAAAATGGGGTAAGCCGAGCTTCCAGAGCCAAGTCAAAAGCTTTGCCCTAAGGGGGAAGCCCACCGTATGCGTAAGTCGACATGCTATTTGGACAGACTCCAATCTATATGAAATTTGGACAGATCATTTGGAAGACTCGTACAAGAAAAATCACAAGTTAGAAATATATGACTTACATATTCTATTGCTTTCTCACACAAGATACATCGATTGATGAATTGGAAACCTCTCCTTTGCAGATTATCTCGTTGTCGGATCTTATTTTGAACCGCCAACCAAAAGAAGAAAGCTATTTTTGGGGTTAAATTATTTAACCAAATAATGAAGTCTGAGTCCACCCATTGAATCCCGAGTGGATTAACTTATAGGCGCTTTTTACCGAATAGATCCCACTTGTAGTTTTGCCCCAAATCGCCTTGTCTCTTCCTCCCCAGGAATGATCAGGAACACCCTTAAAGCATCATTGAGTTTGGTTAGGGCCACCTTCTCTTGCTCTGACAGATTATGAACTGTGATTTTCTTCCAAGAAGAAGTTTCCCGTGCTACAACAATAAAATCCCCTACTTTTCCTCCCATTTCCTTCGAAAGTTTATGTTGGAGGACCCGAAGGTCTAAGTTATCTTTCATAGGGGCCTCTTCCAACCACGGGTCTTTCCAAAAGTCCACTTGTCTTCCATTACCAATTCTCCATCCGATGCCTTTCCCGACTACCTCCCGACATTCGAGCAAACAATTCCAAAAATAGGATCCTCTAGGAAGATTATCGACTTTCAGAAGTCCTGATTATTTCTGATATATTTTGCCTTAAGAAGTTTTACCCATCCCAATTGATCATTATTGATAAATCTCCATACCTGTTTGCCAATCATAGCTTGATTCATTTCTTTCATTCTCTTTAACCCCAGGCCCCCCTGATCCTTGCTTGCACACACCTGATTCCATGCTACCAACGAAATTCTCTTTCTCTCCTCTGAACCTGACCACAAGAAGTTGCGTTGAATTAGCTCCAATGTAGCTCTGACCTTTGCAGGCATTCTAAATAGAGACATGCAGGAAATTGGAATGCTCTGTAAAGTAGTTTGAACTAATAAGGCTTTTCTCGCGGAGCCGAGAAGGCCGCCCTTCCACCCTCGCTAACTTTTTGGAGATCCCGTCAATGACTGAGTTCCACAAAGTAGCCTTCATTCTTCCTTCGAACATAGGCATGCCTAGATAAGTTGCCGGTAGAAGCTCCTTTCCACAACCGAAGAGGTTAGCTATTCTTTCCTCCCTCCCACCAGGCGTGTTAAAGAAATAGATGCTACTCTTCTTATAGTTTATGTACCGTCCTCGCTTCTGTCTCATACTTGGTTAGAATTCTCTTCAACTTCCTAGCTTGAGGCACCGAGGCTTTGGACACAATGATTGTATCATCCACAAACCGTTGGTGAGACACTCGGTCTCGCTGTTGAGGCCGGTTTAAAACCTTCCAATTGACCATCTGCCACCGCTGCTGAAATGTTCCTACCCAATGCTTCCGCTAAAATAATAAACAAGTATGGAGACAAAGGATCTCCTTGTCGCAACCCCCTTTCACTCTTAAAGTAACCGGAGGGTGACCCATTCACCATGACAAAAAATCTTGTAGTAGAGATACAACTAAAAATCAACTTAATCCACTGGGGACATAAACCAAACTTACCCAAAATCTTGGTGAGGAACCGCCATGAGACCCTGGTCGTAGGCTTTATTCATATCAAGCTTTAGTAACATACCCGCTTCCTTACTAGTCACCATTGAATGAATAACCTCATGAATTGTGATGATACCATCCAATATTTGTCGCCCTTTCACAAAGCCACCTTGGTTCATATCAATGATGAAAGGAAGGATAACCTTCAGCCTATTGGCGATTGTTTTTGTGAGAATCTTCATCAGAGTGTTACATAAACTGATAGGGCAAAAACTGGAAAATTCCATTGCTCCCACTAGTTTAGGGATGAGGACTAAAAAAGTAGCATTAACTCCTTCTGGGATTTCCATGTCCTTTTGAGCCTCAATTATAGCTTCCACTACATCATTGCCTAGGATATCCCAAAACTTCTGGAAGAAAGTCGCAGTGGAAGCCATCCGGTCCCCGGGGAGTCGTTACCATCCATGTCAAAAATGACCTTCTTGATTTCCTCCTTTGTGAAAGGACTAAGTAAGAATCCATTAAGATTATCGCTACGAGGGGTGGAATGGCTGCCAACAGAGAGTCCTCTTCTTCAATAGTCGGATTTACATCTTCTAGCAACGATTTAAAGTACTCAACCGCTTCCCTCCTTATGTCTTCCATATCTTTGGTGTTAGACCCATCGGCCATCTTGATCTCCTTAATTTTGTTAGTACTCCCGTGGCGAAGAGTAGAGACATGGAAGAACTTTGTATTTCGTCACCCTCCTTTAACCAACGCAGCCTGGATTTCTCGCCTCCAAAAGGTTTCTTCAAATCCTAGCATCGTGTGGTATTCGGCTAACAGCCTCCCTCTCCCCGGTTTCTCGTATCCTCTCGTAAGCCGCTTCCGACTTCAACTTCTCCCCGTAGTTCATTGATCTTGTCTTTTAGTTTCGCCTTTTTAACAAAAATATTGCCAAAGGAAGTTTTGTTCCACTCTCTAATGTTAGCCTTCACATTCCTTAGTTTACATGCCACTTGGGCCGCTTCGAACCATTATACTTTTTGTCCCACCATTGGGCAACCGGATCCTTGAGATCCCGATGTTGGAACCACATAAGTTCGAATCGAAAGGGTCTCGATGTATCTTTTCTTAGAGTCCTCCCCTGTTTCCCACGGAATTGGGTTGTGATCGGACCCGATTCTTGGGAGTGCCGTTAATGAAGAGTCCCCAAACCTCTCCAGGCATTCTTGAGAAAGAAGAAACCTATCTAATCTTATCTCGAATTTGGTTTTCCTTCAATCTTTTGTTAGACCATGTATAGGAGAATCTACGCAGTCCACATCCATCACCTCATGTTGCTCAACAAAATCTCTAAACTCGTAGATATCAGCAGCTATTCTTTGAGAGCCCCCCAATTTATCTACAGGATTAAGGTAGCAATTGAAATCCCCCGCCACAATCCAAGGGTAGTTGGGGACCGTCTCCCTCAATTCAGCCTAGCCGACTCCAAAGAACCCTTCTCGATCCCTCGTCTAATCGGAGCATATACATTCGTTAAGATCCACTCTTCCCGCGTGGTTTTATCCACACATAAGAGACAAATAAACCAACTAGACATTCGAATCACTCTACTATCAATCACATTTTTGTTCCACATAACCAAGAACCCTCCCCGCTGCTCCAATGGCCTCTTGGCCTACTACTTCAGCTTCTCGCCAAGTCCTATTCTTAAAAGGAATAACTCTACTCTCCTCCATTTTAGTTTCTTGCAGTAAAATCATATCCGGTTTGTGTTCTTGTCTAAGAGCATACAAAGCTCTTATTTTTGCAGGATTACTCCCACGAATATTCCATGAAAGAATCTTCATTTATGGGCTTTGGATCCTCGAGCCTTCGCCCCAAAGAGCAATACCGCTTGAGTGCCATCACCACTCCTCGCTCTCGCTTCTTTCTGCCTTAAGGCAGCATTGCTAGGTTTCCCTCTTCCTACCGAACCATATCCCCATACATCCGCTCTAGGTTGAAGTTCCTTGGGATTCACTTGGCTTCTAGTAACCATCTTGGATAGGTCAGCCTTGGTCTTTGGGGTAACAATCTGGCTTTCCAGGTTAACTGGTCTTTTTGACAATGGAGATGATTCCGTGCTCTTAGCTTCTTGATTAGTAGATTCTTTTTTCCCTGCTTTGGGGTTACACTGATCTTGGTGGTTCACCTCTTCCTCCTGAGTATCCTTGCCTGTATTATTAGTTTCCTCGCTCCTTCCTCTCGATTTTTCTCCTCTAAATCCTTCTCTTGAGTCTCCTCTACCTCGCATTCCACTTCTTGGCTGTCCATCCGATCTCCCTTCAAATGATTTAATGCATCAAAACTGTTCTCCACTGGGATGTTGATCTCCTTGGAATTTCTTCCCATAAATTCCTCTGCAGGACATGGGACCACTTCCACCGAGCCTCCATAGGCCTCCCGTATCACCCAATCAAACTTACTTGCCCCAGGGCGTTGATCTATGGGGTTCTTTCCTTTGTGATTTGGCTCTGAGGCTTGTCGTATCATCTTAGGAGCAAAGTTGAGCTTGAGGGTTCCCATCAAAGGGACCAGCTCCCCTGTGAGAGGGTTTCGGGGCATAGGAATTTTTGGGAGGAGGGTTAAAACGTTGCCTCTTGCTTACAATAGGGCGAACAGGGTCTCTGATATTCGGATTTCGAGCTCCACGTCCTTGAGGCCCAGGTTGGGTAGGAATGGAGATCTGTGGGGGAGGGATATTATTCTGGGTTTGAGGATCAGTATTTTGGAGTGGGGGCTGGTTCTTGGAAATGAAGTGGATACCCTGGTGCCCTACCTTCCCACAAACACTACACTTAAAAGACATATTTTCATATTCAAAGACCTGAGTATGAAGGCCAAACATAGACGACAAAATAATGGATTTAGGGAGCTCTTTACTCATGTCCGCCAACACACACATGCGAGCAGACAAGAGTCTTGTTTTGCTCAAGGTTGCAGGATCAATAGCTATTAGTTCTCCAATCTCTCGTAGCTATCCCACCCAAGATTTGTTCGTTCCAAAAAGCGGAGGTAATCCCGGCATCTTAACCCAAATAGGAGCCAAATCCAAAGACTCGAGTCCGGGGGTTGAAATCGGGGACCAACGCTTCGTATACAAGCCCCTTTTCCCAAAAAACCAAGGACCTCCTTGGAGAGTCCTTTCCATGTCCCGTTCACATTGAAATGTCACCAAAAGAAAACTCTTGGGTAAAGCCTTAATCATCATACCGGCCCTTGGCCGCCATTTTTGGATGGCCCATCTCCTTATGACTTCCATGTCCGGCCTCACCCCCATAAATTTAGCCACCAGAGATGTTTCGCCCTCCATAGCCACATGCCGAGCTAAGGAATCCGGGACGTGCAACCTACCATTGACAGATTTTAGATTAAAACAAGAGTCGGATAATTTTTGCTTACCGCGAAGAGCATTAAGATATGAAGGTCTCCAGTTGCCATGTTTCTCTTTGTCTCCTTCTTGGGTCTTCCTTTGATCCCGACGCATAGAGTCCCGGGTCCCCCTCGTAGAAATCTTCAACCGCATCCGCCCAACGCCCTTGGACCGGTTCCAATAGAACTTCCTTGTCCACATCCTCCGCCTCGGGGGCCTCGCTATCTCGCCGCAGCCCCCACCCGCCGCGTCTCGCCGATCCGCCCTCCTGAAGTCCCACACCTAGGGTTTGATGCCCCTAGACCTCTCGCTCCTCCTCCTTGCTGCTCCATCCGTCACAACTTGTTGCCTCCAAAATCTGCCATTTTTTTTTTTTTTTTTTTAGGGCCAAAATTTTTGTGACCGCTACCGTGCACGGACTGCTAAAGTGGCGGTTGCTACAATATGCAGGCTTCTACAGTGTCGGCTGCTACAATGGCGAATTTGATGGGAGACTGCTGCTCCCCTCTTCGACTGATGGCGGCTAGATGGATAATATCTTTGATATAAAGGCAAATGAAGAATATATTTGATAGAAATTTTTAATATAGGGGGTGGGAACTGGAGAAAAAAATTATTTGGATGGATACTTGGTGTGATAAAAAACCACTCAATCTAGATATATAATATTATATTTATTATTAATCTAATTAAATTATATTTAAGTAATATTTTTAGATTGTTTTAATTTTTTAATAAGCTATATGTGGCTTCTATTAGGGCCACTCCCATCAAAATACCAAAATATTACATTTGCTACAACATACCTTTTTATCATAGTTTTTTATTTATTTTTTCTCTTAAATATATTCTTCAACTTCCTCGAAGTGCTATGTTTCCACAATCAACTCCTTGACATTATTTTGATTAAGAGATAAAATCTCACTTGGCTAGTTTCCTTCTAAAATTTGAATTTCACCGGGATGAAGATCAACACCGCAATTTGCTAATTTATCTGCTACCTAATTTTCTTCTCTATAAATATGCTCACACTTCCAAGAGATTGTCTTTAGTAATAGATAATGAACATCAACAATAATATTATTTTTTATCTAGTCTCCACATCCACTTTTATTAATAGCATTGATGATAATTTATGACTCCCCCTTAATTGAAATATACTTCCATCCTTTATGACTCCCCCTCAATTGAAATATGTTTCTATCCTTTTACTGCAATTTTAATCATTGTACAAAGTGCTCTAGCCTCTGCATAGTTGTTAGTTGAAGTTCCATATGATTTTGAATAAATGAGGAAAATTTTACCTTCACTATTTCTAAAAACACCACCTCCACCAACTTTTCCTAGATTTCCTTTAGAAGCACCATCAAAATTAATTTTGATAAATCCAATTTCTAGGCATTTCCATTTTACCATAGATCGAAGTAGATCCTTTGTTTTAATTCCATTGTCGCTAATGACTCTTCCATGTATGTTCAAATCTTATTTCCTTTGCAAACCCTATCCCACTTACAAAGAGGAAACCTAAATTCTTCCTCACAACCTTTAAATAGAAAGTCTCTTTAAATTTTATCAATTTCTAATGCAATACCTAATGACAATCTTGAAAGTGACATCATATAAATAGGAATGGATTGCAATGTAGTCTTTATGAGTTGTAGTCTTCCCGCCATGGTTAAGAACTTACCTTTCCAACTTGCCAAGCAAGCTTTCATTCTATCTAAAAAAGAGATACAAAGCTCCTTTTTATTTCCTTTATCAGACAAAGGAATACCCAAGTAGGTTGATGGAATTTTTCCAATTTTAAACCCTAAAATATTCATAATATTTTTTTGTTTAAATATAGGGTAGTATTAATAAAAATCCTAGTTTTTCTAGTATTTACCAACTGTCTTGTAGCCTTCTCATAGTATGATAATACTGATTTAAACTCCATGTCCTTGTTCACTAAGGAATGACCCAAAAGAAAAGTACCATCAATAAATTGGAGTTGAGATTCGAAGGGATCATTTTTTGTAACATGAATACCCTTGATTTTTCCTTCCATTTTTGCCTTTGAGAAGGCTCTCCCTAATGTTTCTACCAAACTAATAAATAGATAAAGAGAAAGTGGATCACCTCGACGAAGTCCATAAGATAGCTTGAAGTAACCAACAAGAGAACCATTGATTAAAATAGAAAATTTTGCAATGCTATAATATAATCAAATTCAAAATTTCTAAGAATATCATGTAGAAAAATCTAGGAAACCCTATCATATGCTTTGTTCATATCTAATTTCAAAAGCATACCCGGTATTTTCATGGAATGAAGAGAATGTATGGCCTCTTGTGCAACAATTATACCATCAAGAATTTGTTTACCATGAACAAAGCCACTTTGTTTCTATGAGATAAGACACCCTAGAATTTTCCTCATTTTGTTTGCCATAATTTTTAAAATGGTCTTATAAATCATATTATAAAATCTTATTGGACAAAAATTATCAAAATATTATGTCATCTTTCTTGGGAACCAAGGTAATAAAAGTAACATTGATCTCACTTTTTATAGCATTCCTTTTCTAGGCATGTTCAAATGCAACTAACATATCACTCTTCAATAAATCCCAAAATATTTAAAAACAAATTGTAGGAAATCCATTGGGGCTAGGTGCCTTGTTAGGATGAAAAGAGAAAACTACTTCATGGAGCTCCTCCATAAATATCTTCTTCATCAAGCTTTTATTTTATCCCTGAGTGATAATTGATGGAATAATTTGTAGAAGTTTTTCTTGTGCCTCCTTATCTTGCCTAGAATCTAAAAAATATTTTTGAAATAATGAATTTCTTCCTTCCTTATATTTTCTTCGTCTTCAATATTTCTTCCATCTAGAATTATAATATTTTTGATATGACAAACAAAAAATTGTTTTTTGCTATAACATGATTTTTTTTGTATTTCTATCTCCTTCCTTGAGTCATTTCTCTCTAAATTTTTGGAACCAATATGACTCATTTTTTAATGCATTATGATAATAAAAAAGTAATTATTTTTCTTTCACATAAGAATCCTGATCCATTCCATTAATTTCTACCATCTCTTATAAAATTTTGAGCTTGGATTCAATTTCTTTGTTTTCTTTAAAAATTTTATCAAAATATTTGGCATTCCATATATTCATTTGCTCCTTTAAATATTTTAACTTTTGAATAAACTTATACATACATGATCCTTCAAATTTTGATTCATCCCACCATAACATAACCATCTAGAAAAATTAGGGTCTTGGAGCCATATAGGCAGGAAGTGAAATTGCTTTGGATGGTAACTCACAAGTCAAAAGAATGGGTTTGTGATATGATCTTGCTCGCAATAAAATATATGAAGAGGTTGTATACTTTATTTGCAACCATTTATTGGATAACAAAAATCTATCAATTTTTTCAGCTATATGATTTTGCCTAATGCATATATTATCCCATATATATTGAAAGCTTGAGGGACTAACATCCCAAAGGCCATTTGAATTGACAAATGAAGCAAAATATTGCATTTATTTAGACCATCCTAGAATGCCACCCATATTTTCCAAAGGAGATAGAAAACAATAGTAAAATCAACCCCAATAATCCATAGATCACAATGAATCATCATTATCTTTGACAAAAATATGTTAAGGTTCTTCCAACATCTTTTACGAGGAGTAACTATAGTTGGAGCATATACATTTATAATTCCAACTTTTATGTTTTCCCATTTCCTGCAAAATAATCTATCAAACCAAATACGTTTTGCTTCTAATAGTTGTCCACCCCATTTGCACTTATCCCATATTATTGCAATACTACTTGAAGCTTCTGTAGAAGAAACTGCTAAACAATTACCCATCTTCTAAATCTTCTCAAAAGCATCATTACATTCCTACCTGCTTAATTTTTTGTCTTGTATTAAACTAAACTCAGGACTATAACAACCTATTAATTCCTTAATATCTCTTTTTTTAGGGGTTTTATTCATACCCCTAATATTCCATGATATCATTTTCATCATCGAAATTTTTTTATTTTTATTAGTGGGCTTAGCCCCACTTCTTGTTAACATGTATGATATTTTTATTTGGATTCCGATATCAATAGCATTTTGAGTTTATTTTTCTCTTTGTTCTTGCTTTGATGGCCTTCCTATCCTTCTTCCATTCCTGCCAAAACTCTCATATTCATCAATCTCTTCTATTTTCCATATTGTTCATAATGAGACTTATCTTTTGAGGATTTATGTTGCCCTAGAGAGTCACAAGTGCAAGGAATAGCCTCATTAGCATTTTCTTCTTTATATTTCCCTAAAAACTCTAAACTGCATAGATGATCCTCCATAGTCATTACTTTCTTATGTTGGCCTAGAAACCCTAAATTTCCTTGGATATCCTCCATAAGATTTTCTTTACTATACTACTCTTAAAATCCTAAAGTTTAAGGAATACACTTCATACTACTTTCATTTTTATTGTAAGGAGAATATTTTATGCTACTTGAGGATAATAAAGGTGATTTACCTATAGATTAAGCTTGACCTCCTTCATCTTATTTGATTTAAAATTTGCCTTCCCATCTTCCTTTGATTTAAAATTTGCCTTCCCATATTCCTTCACACATTTATCTCCTTCTTATTTGAACTTACGTATTGTACTTCCTCATCCTCCATATCATTTTTTCCTTCTAATGGCTGATTCGAGTGAACTATAATGTCCTTTGCCATTTGATGATATAGAGGGTTTTATTTCTAGCCACTTTCTTAGGAGTGGAAAATCCTTGATTTGACCTAGCTTCTCCTGTGATATGATCTCCTTGTTTCAAATTGAAGCTACCTTCATGCCCAAAAATTTCCATCTCTTCCTCCATCATTTTTACTTTGTATTATCTTGCAATGTGCCTGGTTTCATGATATTTACGACACCAAAATGCAATGATTTCATAATCCACTTGTTGATCTCATTCTCTCGATTTAGATTTAATTCTAATCAATTAAGGTAAAGGTTTAGAAATATCCATGGCAAAACATATTCGAGTGTATACAACATGCCTTCTCTCCATAGTAGTCGGTCCCTCCTAGATGAATTCACCTAGATTATTACCAATATTATTCAAAGCCTCCTTATTGATGAGTTGATAAGGAAGTCCAAAAAGCTTAATCCATACTGAAATCCTTTTAATAGTTTTTGTGTTCCACAAAAAAATCTCATTCCAAGATCTTAAATATAATGCATCTTTGCTCCTAAACCATGGGCCTCCATCCATTATTTTATCTTCTATTTTTGAAATAGAGAAAATAATTAGGAAAATTCATTTTGGTAATTTGAATTCAATACCCACTTCCACTTGATCCAATTTTGAATCTCAAAAAACCTGATCAATATCCATGAAACTTACATATTAAACCTCTAGTTTTAAGAATCATTATATCATTATCAATCATCCTATCCTTGATAATCAATTATAGTGTATAATCTGCTACCTAGATTGGGTTTACAATATATTTTCTCTTCATGTTATTACTAGCTAGGAAATCCATACTTCCAACTTGGCCATCCATACTTTTAGTAAGGACTTTTACAAATGACTTTTTTTCCATGTTACTTGGATTTTCTTCAAATGAATCCTTTAAATTCTCCTAAGATTTTGAACAAGAAGTAGAACTTATTCCTTGATCACACTTTGCTTTCTACTTTATGCTTTCCTACTTACACTTCCTCCTCACTCCTAGCTCATGCTCATACTGGCTTATGGTTGCATTCACTCCAGACTCACGCTTGTACTCACTTTTGGCTAGTCTCAGTCTCAACTCATGCTCACACTCACTCTCGACTCGCACTTGTACTTGCTTTCGACTACACTCACTTTTGGCTGCACTCACTCATGGCTCGTGCACACACTCACTTCCAGCTAACAACTTGGTTGTTCTTAATTTGTTTTTTTTATTCTAGATAGTTTTCAATTTTTTTAAATATATGTAAAACTATCAAATATTTGATATCATTTTTATTAATAAATATAATTTTCTTAGACTTAAATTTCTCCAAGATGAGAATTAGTGTCAAAATTGGTTAAATTATCTATCACTATATTTTTTTTATAAAAATATGTTGACTCTTTTGACATACTCTAGCCATCAATTATTAATGGACATAATATGTAATATTATTCTTGATCTAATATCTACACATATTTTTTATAAAATTAATAGAAATCTATAAATCTGTGAGCATTGGAACTAATTCTCATTCATATGACCAAATATAAATAATACATTCGGAGCCAATAATAGTCCGGAGGTTACGAAACCACTTGGGACCAAAATAGGCGTTGTTATAATAAATAACAACGAGCCTAAAATATGTCCAACAATATAAGATTATTAGGATCATAATAAATCAAATAAAATATTGAAATATGCTAACATCCTCCTTATTACAATATTTGAGTAAACTTATAACTACTAGCTATACTAGCATCCCCCTTGCTTACATTATTTTGCAATACATAGAGAGCTGCGAAACAATTCGAATTTGACACGTGCAAGTGCCTTAGTGAAAATATCTGCAACTTGTGCATTGGTGGAGATGAACTGAAGCTGAATTCGATGCCTTGGTACTTTGTATCGAATGAAGTGGCATTGTGTATCAATGTGCTTGGTTTTCTCATGATGCACTGGATTCTTAACAAGGTTCAAAACACCCTGGTTGTCGCAGAACAAGTGTATTGAATATTTTGATGGAAGACCCATACTTGTCAAAATGTGACGCAACCATATCACTTCACACACGTCTTCACGTGCAGTGTGATATTCTGCCTTTGTCGATGAGATAACAACCACCTATTGCTTCTTGTTGTGCCAAGAGACAGGACCAGATACAAGATGAAACGAATATCCTGAAGTTGATTTACAATCATCGTATGACCCGACATAGTCCGAGTCCGTGTATCCCTGTAAGAAGAATTTGTTGTTCCTCTTGTATTCTAGGCCATATTCCATTGTGCCACGAACATAGTGAAGAACTTGTTTTGTTGCTTTCCAGTGAGTAGTCTTAGGTTCCTGCATGAACCTCAAAAGATAGTTGACAACAAATATGATATCTGGCCTAGTATTGGTTAGATATATGAGACTCCCAATCAGATGATGATAGAGAGTAGCATCTATCTGAGGTGATTTGTCATATCACAATAACTGTAGTCTTGATTCCATTGGTGTTGCCATTGACTTGCAATCAGTCATGAGATATTTTTCTAGTAGTGTCTTGGCATATTTTTTTTGAGACACTTTGATGTAGTGCTCCTTCTGGTTCACTTCCAGACCAAGATAATAATGGAGAAGTTTGAGATCTGTCATCTCAATATATTTGCTCAAATCCTATTTGACAGTAGAGATCATAGTTTATGAACTCCCTGTAATGAGTAGATCATCAACATAGAGTACAAGCAACACTATTTCATAGCCTTGTTTCTTGAAATAGAGGTTTGCATCTGACGAACATCTCTTGAATCCATGTTGCAGTAGGTGATTATCCATTTGTATATACCAAGCTTGAGGAGCTTGTTTCAAACCATATAAGGATTTGACCAATTTGCAAACTTTATGCTCTTGGCCTTCCACTTCAAATCCTTCAGGTTGAGTCATGTAGACTTCCTCTTAGAGATAACCATTTAGAAAAGCACTCTTGACATCCATTTGGTGAACTTTTCACCCATACTGTGCTACCATAGCACAAAGAACTTGAATGGTTGTCATACGAGTAGTAGGTGCAAAAGTTTCCTCGTAGTCAATGCCTTCTCTTTAAGCATAACCCTTTGCAACAAGTCGGGCCTTATGCTTATCTATTGTCCCATCTACCTTGTACTTCACTTTGTACACCCATTTGTAGCCTATGGGCTTCTTTCCGTATGGCAGATTGACAAGCTTCCAAGTTTTGTTTTTCATCAGAGACTTATACTCTACATCCATAGCAACCTTCCATTGTGGCTCACTAAGGGCATCTTGCACTGAAGCAGGTTCATGTTCGTCTATTTAAGACATAAACACCCTGTCATCATCAATATCCATATCTTATGTATCTCTATCTGGATCTACAGAAAGTTCCTTAAAATATTGACGAAGATCATCAACCTCAGTAGTCTTTGTTGTTGCTCTCTCCTGTCGAGCCATGCTGTGAGTACAAGGCCTATCCAAAGTTAAATATGGTGGAGTGGATAGCTTGGAGTATCTAATTGTACTTGTATACCACTTTGGATTCTTCTTCTATGGTGTTGAAGAAGATGAAGAAGGACCTCCAATATTTGACGATGAAGGAGACTTCTCAACTTTAGTTTCCACAAGATCTAGGTATACATCTGATGTGTTTTATGATGTGAAAGCCTCATCAAAAACAACATCTCTACTAACGTGAATCTTCTTGGTCAAGGGATAAATCGATTGATAACCCTTAGAGTGCTCATCATACCCAAGAAGAATACACTTCAATGTTTTCTCATCTAGCTTCTTCCTTTTCTCTTTTGGTATGTGCATGAATGCTTTACAACCAAAAATGCGTAGATGAGAAATGGAGGGTTTCCTACCACTCCATGCTTCCTGTGGAGTCATTCCTTGTAGGGCCTTTGTGGGTGCCCTATTCAACAGATATACTACTGTGGTGACAGCTTCTGCCCAATATTGTTGCCCAATTCTAGCTCCAGTGAGCATGCAATGAACCATTTCCATGATTGAACGGTTCCTCCTTTCAGCAACTCCATTTTGCTAAGGAGTATAAGAAGTAGATAACTTTCGTGTGATCCATTTTTTAGTAAATAATGCAAAAAATTCTTTAAAGGTGAAATCCCCCCTTGATCTAAGCTGACTCAACATATTTCTTGAATTACTGGAAAAAACCAAATACTTTAGATTTCAGTTGGAGAAAGAATACCCACATATTTTGTGAGTAATAATCTACGAATAACTAAAAATACCTCTTTTCCCCACAACTGATGGGTTTGAAAGGACTGCACAGATCGATGTGAACCAAATCCAGAGGTTTCTTTACTCTTGTAGAGCTTCTCTCAAAAGGTACTCTATGTTGCTTTCCTTCCAAGCAGTCGGAGCAAAATGGTAATATGGTAGAAAGGGAAGGAAGACCCTTTACCATCTCATACTTACTTAGCTCAAGTAAGTAACCAGAACTCAGATGCCCGTATCTCTTGTGCCATAGGGAAGTTGCCTCCTTTGTAGAGACAATCATGGCTACATTTGAAGTAGAGATAGCATCTAGGGCAAATAATCCATGCTTATATGAAGTGGTTGCAACGTTCTTACCCCTCCTGGTAATTGAACAACACTTTTGCCCCCCTCAACACTAAAGTTTACAACCATGTCCTTATCCAAAATTTGTGTGACTGACAACAAGTTGTTCACCAATCCTGGAACATAAAGAACCTTCCTAATCTGATACTTGCCATCAGGAAGAGTAATAGAAATTGTACCTTCTCCCTAAACCTTCTAGGTTTTATCATCAATAATAGTGACAAGTTTGCCCTCTTTGGCCTCAAAAGACTCAAACCATGATTTATCTCTAGTCATGTGCTTACTGGCTCCAGAATCGACATACCATACAGGATCCGTCTGCTTGGAGACTGTGGCAGTCATAAGCACTTTGTGTGCCCACTCAGAATCCATGTCAGATTCCTCAACATCAACATTCACTTTGGGTTGCTTGTTCTTTTGTGGTTTGTTCTGGCCTTTCTATTTTGGTTGCTTATTTTTATGCCAACATATGTTTGTGTCATGACCTTCCTTATCACAAATCTTACAATATCTCTTAGCCTGTTGAGTTTGTTTCCCTTTTGAATCCTTTTGAGAGTTCCCTCCCTTCTAAAAATTACCTTTCTTTTTGGGGCCCTTCCTATTGGAGTAGAGGGCAGTGTTAGAAGAATCATCTCGCTGTAGTTGGCATGCCTCCTCTTCTCGAAGCAAATTTACCAACTCAACAAAGGTAAATTGTCTTTGTGATACCTGAAGTGAGGTGATCAACACTCTAAAAGAATCAGGTAATGCTATCAATACCATTGAGGTAAGGAGCTTATCATCAACTGGTGCTGCCAAAGAATTCAAATTTCCTTTCAACTCAGACACTCTGCAAATAAAGAGTTCAACTGTCTCTCCCTGTTTCATGCTCAATGGTGGAATCATTCTTTCCTTCATATATTGTTTTAAGGGCATCCCATGCCTTTTACTATTTTGACAGTTAGCAATATGGGGTTGAACTTTATCAGAAACAACAAGCAAAATGAGTACTTTTGCCTTGCTATCTTTTTTATCAAAGTCTTTCTGATCAACAGTTAGAGTTGTGACTCCAACTGCAGATGAAGGTCTCATTGTTGTTCCAGAAACAACATCCCAAAGATCATCCATCTCAAGGATTACCTTCATCTTGTTTTTCCATGGTGTATAGTTTGGACCTTTCAACAACTGATGAGCATCAATCATTAATTTTGCAGACATTGTGAATGTTGCAGAATATGATCGATATTTTTGGCTATTTTTGTATGAAAGGATTAATTGGTTTGAAATGTTACAAAATATGATCGATATTTTATCAAGTTGGGATGTGAGGATTTAGTGCAATTAAAATTTCCTACTTCTAATGATTTTCCCTTAGAATAATGTTTGGTCAGTAAAGGCTCTCTATAAGGCCTCAACATTCCTTTGGTCAGTAGTCCAAAGAAAAATGTACATGAGAGGGTCTATAAAGAAGAGAATATCATGGATTTTTAGGTGTGCCTTATGTAAGAAGGAGTTAGAAACATCAAACCATTTACTTCTTCATTTTCCCTTTGGTGACACCATTTAGGGTTGCTTTTTTCAAAATATGAGAATTTATTAGATAGCTCCATCAACATTGAAATAGTTGATGAAATATTGGATTAATTATTTTAAATCTAAAGTATTTTACATTTTGTGGAGGATTGGTCATGTCATAAAATACTAGAATCTTTAAAAATAAATCTCAAGATCATAAACAAGTTCAAAATCATATTGCCTCTCTTATCGAATGTTAGAGGCATGGGAAGTGTCAAGTGCAAAAAAAGAGGTACCAACCTCTTGGTTATAGGTTTTGAATATATATGGAAGTGCAATCTATGACGATGAAGTTAACATAAAGGATTTGCTTTGATTTATAGTAAAAAATAAATATCCAAAAACTGGGTTTATCACAATTATTCTTGATGGTGCTTCCAATGAGAATCTAGGAAAAGTTGATGGAGGTGGTGTTTTTTAAAATATTGAAGGTAAAATTTTCCTCACTTAAAGTCATATGGAACTTTGATTGACAACTATGCAAATGCTAGGGCATTTCTTACAAGGATCAAAATTGCAATTGAAAAAGGAGACACTTATTTTTATTGAATAATTTTATTAGATTAAACCTTGGAAGCACAATACAAAAATAGGGTAGCTAAAAATCTTACCACCAATATGGTGACTTATATATCATTTTTAGGGTTAATGATTCCCTAGGAGTAAAATTTTCAAAATGCTCAAAATCCATAGGGCAGAATCCTTAGCATAAAAACCAAGGAAGAAATCCTAAATATGAAAAATAAGAAAATATTAACAATTGTTATTGATGTTGTAGCTAATGAGCCACCATCAAGATCTCTGAGGGGTTTCCATGTTACATGGGATATATCCTTAGAAATCCAACAAATGATGAAGGTGCTTTAGCTCCACCTTCTAAGCTTGTACTAAAATCTATAAATTCAAAGAAGATATGAGACATATAACATCTTCCTTTCCAAACTTATGTTGTTCATTTTTAATAGTATTTTATTTCTATGATTCCTTAGAAAAATGAATTTAAATTCATATCATGTGTCAAGCTTTATGCTCGTGTTATTCCAAAGAGTCATACATTCTTAGAATGATCATAACCCAAGTAATTTGAGGGATCTTCCAAGTTCTATGAAAACTTTGACACTATTCCTAGGTTTGAGGGGCTACTGAACAAGACCATAATATATATACATTGGATTTTATAACTACTAACATGTAAAGTAAATTAGGGGAGCAAGGAAAAGATGGTTGAGTTAGCTCCCCATTGGAACACCTCCTAGTAAAAGGGACCATGTAAAAAATTTCCTTGGTTTGACTGGTGGCAACTAGACTATGTGTATATTTTCAACCAAGTTTCTTGAGAAAGATTAACTTCCCAATACTTTTTAAGTTAGGGTGCTAAGCTTGGGTTTGAACAGATCCATTTGTAGGTTTCTTTAATAGAGTATGCAACAAAATTTTTATGACCAAGCCAATTCCAAAACCAAGTTTCTTGAGAAAGATTAACTTCCCAATGCTTTTTAAGTTAGGGGGCTAAGCTTGGGGTTGAACAAAATTATTTGTAGGCTTCTTTAATAGAGTAAGCATCAAAATTTTTATGACCAAGCCAATTCTAGTCTTGGGTCAACTCATAATTTGGTACAAATGGGATAAGGTATTTAATAAAATCTAGGAGAGAGTATTTAATAGTGTTAATACAAGTAAGATCCCTTCTATTCACTTTATAGTATTGTTTAATTTCTATTTTTGAGAGACATTCTCTTATATATTTGTTTAACAAATCATCCAAAGGTGGCATTTTTGAAAATATTGAAGGCAAAAATCTCCTCACTTATTTAAAGTCATATGGAACTTTGATTGACAACTATGCAAAGGCCAGGACACTTCTTATAGGGATCAAAATTACAATTTAAAAAGGAGGTAATTATTTTTATTGAATAATTTTATTTGATTAAACCTTGGAAGAACAATATAAAACAAAAGGTAGTTAAAAGGCTTACCACCAATATGCCCACTTATACATCATTTTTAGGGTTAGTAATTCCCTAGGAGTAAAATTTCCAAAAGGCTTAAAAGCCATAGGGCAGAATCCTCAGTAAAAAAACTAAGGAAGAAATCCTAAATACGAAAAATAAGAAAATATTAACAGTTGCTAGAATTGATGTTTTAGCTAATGAGCCATCATCAAGATCTCCGAGGGGTTTCCATGTTATGTGGGACATCTCATTAGAACTCCAACAAATGATGAAGGTGCTGTAGCTCCACCTTCTAAGATTGTACTAAAATCTATAAATTCAAAGAAGAGATGAGACATAAAACATCTTCCCTTCCAAACTTATGTTCATTTTTAACATTCTTTTATTTCTACAATTCCATAGAAAAAAGGAAATTTAAATTTGTATCATGTGTTAATCTTTACGCTTGCATTATCCCCAAGAGTTATACATTCTTAGAATGATCATAACCGAAGTAACTTGAGGGATCTTCCAAGTTCTATGAAAACTTTGATACTATTCCTAGGTCTGAGGGGCTACTAAACAAGACCAATATATATATATATATATATATATATATATATATATATATATATATATATATATATATATATATAACATTGGTTTTTCTAACTGCTAGCACGTAAAGTAAATTGGGGGAGTAAGGTCAAGATGGTTAAGTTGGCTCCCCATTGGAAGACCTCCCAGTAAAAGGGACCATGTAAAAAATTTCCTTGACTTAATTGGTGATAACTAGACTATGTGTATATATTTCAACCAATTTTCTTGAGAAAGATTAACTTCCCAATACTTGTTAAGTTAGGGGGCTAAGCTTGGGGTTGAACAGAGTCATTTGTAGGCTTCTTTAATAGAGTATGCATCAAAAATTTTGACCAAGCCAATTTCAATCTTGGGTCCACTCATAATTTGGTACAAATGGGACAAGGTATTTAATAAAGTCTAGGTTAGAGTATTTAATAGTGTTAATACATGTAAGATCCCTTCTATTCACTTTATAGTATTGTTTAATTTCTATTTTTGAGAGATATTCTCTCATATCTTTGTTTAACAAATCAACCAAAGATATGATAAACTTATTATGTAGTATTTTTGTTAGGATATCCTTGTTGAAGGTAAGCATACCAAAATTGCTTGTGAAATGCAGGGACCACTATAGACTTTAAAAAAGAACTAAAAAAACTTTTCTAGAAGAGAAACCTCCCACTTTAAAAAACCTTAATTTTAATTTAAGTTTGCCAAATGTTTTAGGAAGTGAAGATGCCAAAAGTCTTTGTCTAGCCTAGATAAAATAGAATATTCTAAAGGTCAAGGCCTTTTCATGAAGAGAATCCTTTTGGATAGGCCTTAAGAAGTGTATTCTTAAAAAATTGCTTCCATGGATCATTACCTGTAGCTATACGAACCACCCATTTTGTAGCTAAGACAAATCCTTGTTTTTTGATATCAATCAAACCTAGGCCCCCATGCCCTAAGGGGTACAATAGAGATCCAAGTTAATTCTATGAAAACTAGTATTGCTATCATTTTTAATCCTTAAAAAAATCTTAAAATTTTCTCTCTTTTTATAAGAGGTTTAGCAACCTACCTAACAAGATGAATAATAGACATGTGAATTGGCCAAAAATTTAGAACAAATATAGACTTTTCTATCCAACGGGAGTGTTTTAGGCACCCACTTCTCCAACTTGGCCTTGGTTGCAACTAATTAAGCCTTTACTAGTTTTGTAGACACAAATCTTATGTGATTGTATCATGGATCCTAAGACTTTACATTAGATATTTATGCATCTTTCACTTGTTTCAATATAGCCTCTACTTTCCTCAACAATCAGGAATGTGTCATGAAAGAATGTCTATTAGCTACCCTAGATAGGAATTTAATATTATAATAACATACTTAATATTATAATATTATAATAAATGCATTTATCCCACATGCGTGAATAAGTGATAGTGGCAGGTAGTTGAGTATTATATAATGTAGGCAAGAGGTTCATATGGAGATATATATAGAGAAGAGTATTGTATGTGTTTGGGTCTCATAGTGAGATATAGTGAGTGGATTACTTCCAATAAGGATCATTGTATGGTGTTATCCTACCTCAAAGTTTTGATTTATATTTTGATTAAATTGGAGAAAATTATGTATTTGCCTTTTATAAATTATTAATGAATTGATTTATTTATTTTCCAACATATTTGTGAATGCTTTTATATTTATTAAGAAGTATGATTTTTAATATTTATGTAAATTAGTACCAATTTTTGTGGATGGGTAAAGAGGTTCTTAATAATTGGTATAAGAGCAACAGAGGTTCTTAACAATTTGTATCAGAGCAAAAAGGTTCATAACTATTGATATCAGAGCAAATATGTTTTTCACAATTGGTATCAAAGCAAAAAAGGTTTATAAGAATTGGTATTAGAGCACTTTCCAAGGTCGTGTTTCATTGCAAAAGTTTCAATTATATCAGAGCACTTTTTAGGGTTGTGTTTTGTTATAGAAGCTTTAGTATTTTAGAGCATCTTCTAGGGACATGTTTCACTATTCATCATTCATATCCTAATTTTGATGCTTAATAAGCCCATGCATTAGGTTAATAACCTCTTACAAGATCGAGTACAACTCTCCATTGCTTAACTAGGGGAAGTGCTTAAGCTAACATTTGCCCTAAAAAACATTTTGAGGAGTACCCTAAGAACCCCAAAGTAGCTAGTTTGATTGTGTTATAAATGAAAAGGGCCAATGGCCCCATAACCTATATAGTAGTATTTTATCATGAAAGAGTATACAAAGAGTTGCATTTGGAGGTAAATTCATGGTTGGTTTCTTAGCAATTATTCCCTAGTGGAAATACTTTTGATAATCAAAGAGTGGTACTCACTTGGTCTTTATGGCCAATAATATTTACCTTAAGCCATTAGGGTGCCATAGTCTGGGGCCTAGTTTGTTGCTAGATTTTTCACAAAAGTGTTATACGACCATCAATAGTATCTTTAGAAAAAAATTCCATAGATTTAGTAGAGCAAACAATTGTAAGTGAGTGCAAAAAATACTTAGTTTGCAGTCTACTCGATAGTCTGTGAAAAAAAGTCTACAGAGTAGTAGCTCGCAGTTTGGTAGCATCTAGTCTATAGTTTGGTAGTAGTCCATAGAGTAACAACCCATATTTTGGTAGCAGTCTATAGAGTAGCAACCCATAGTTTGATGGTAGTCCAAAAAAAATCATAAATTGGTAGTAGTTCGTAATAAAAAGAAGTCTATAGAGCACACTATTATTAGTTGCCAGAAGTACACAATCTGCAAGTCATTAACAATTATTAATCTAAGTGAAAAAAGAGAGATAAAAAGTCCTTAAAGAAAGTAATTATCAATTACCAAAAGTACAGTCTATAGGCCATTAACAGTTGCTAGTTTGAGTGCAAATTTAATTATTTCTTGATAGGAATAGACGATACTTGAGGAATTTTATTTAAAAAAAAAAATTCAATTTTTTTGGGATTTGAGATCATGGAGTTGCCAATATTCACAAGAAGGGATGACAATGATGCTAGAGAATGGTTGACAAATCTAAAAAGTTTTTCTTTAAATTCTTTTGAAATAGAATGGAAATTTAATCTTTGTAATGCTTTGCAAGGGAAAGATTTTACTTGGTATTTGAGCTTTAAATATAACCATGATTTGTTATACCTCACAAAAGAATTTGAAGTTGCATTTTTAAGAAAATGCAAATTGGAGAAAAAATATGAAAATATATCTAGGCTCTAAGATGAACTAAAAGAATTAAAGAGAGTAAAAAAATTTCAAGAAATGAGTAGAATAAAAAGAATAGGATAATAGTGTGTAGGCTAAGAAAATTGCATCTTTTATGTTTGATAGAATGAACAGTGGTCAGAAAGAGTTGTTGGAATCTAAAAATTCTATTTTGTAGGTTTGTGGTTACATTCAAAATGAAAAAGCTATTGTTTCCATAAACCCTAGTAGCTAATATAATTTTATGAGTATGTCTTTGGCTAAGAAGTTGCATGTACAAACAAAGAAAATCAAAGACACAAAGCTTGAGGGTAAGAATATTTAAATTTTTGAAGATTTGAATATTACCATGGACAAATATGTCTTAAATTTAGATTTTTATGCTATTGATATGGAAGATGTGAATATTTTTCTTAAATATCCTTGGATGAATTCTATGGGTGCTGTTAACATTAACCTACAAAATAAGTTTATGAAGTTTTGGTACAAGAAAAAGAAAATAACAATACAAGATATTTCTCAGTGTAAGAGGCAAGGATCTAAGGAAAAATGGGAAGCTTACAAGGAAAGAAATTGAATAAGAAGCATTAGAACCTAAAATAAAATCCAAGAAATAAGTAGCAACAAAAAATTTCATGGAAGAAACACCAACAATAAATTCCATGGAAAAAATAACAACAAAGTCCAAGAAATACATAAAAGAGCACAAGGACACATCAAACAAAGGGCACATGAGAAAACATTGTGCAAAATAATTTAAAATACAGAATCAAATTTAAATTCAAAGAAGGTAGAACATCAAGTTAAGGTTGTAACATATCACCATCCACACCACCAAGAGTGACAACAATCTTGGAGGTATGGCTTAAGGCAACAATATTATGGTTCTACATGGAATAAGAAGGGTATCAAGTATGGCAGTGATTGACAAAGAAAGCATAGTGAATATAGTCTTCAAAATGGTGTAGCAACATTAAGGAACAAATGGACTCATCATTTGAGTTACCAAAGTAGAGCACAAAAGTGTGAAGCCAACAAAGTAGTCTTGGATACTCAAGTGGCAAAAACAAACAAGTATGAATGAAAATAGTGATATTTATTGCCAGCAGAAAGATACCTCCAACACATGGAACCAAAGGATTACTTCCAAATATTCAAATGGTAGAATGGCATATTGGCATCAATGAAGACCACCACCAATCAAGGTTTCATAAGGATGGATGGATGATCAAGGTTTCATAAGGATGGAATGTTAGGCACCCAAGATAGAATTTTAATTATATAATATTGTACTTAATATTATAATCTTATAATAAATGTATTTATGCCATTGTGGATAAGTGATAGTGGTAGGTAGTTGAATATTATATAGTGCAGGCAAGAGGCTCATATGGGGAAATATAGAGATAAGAGTATTGTGTGTGTTTGGATATCATAGTGAGATATAGTGAGGAGTGGCTTCCTTCGAATAGGGAGCATTGTAATTTGTTTTCCTACCTCAAGGGTTCACTTTATATTTTGAATAAATTGGAGTAGATTGCATATTTATGTTTTATGAATCATTCATGAATTGATTGATTTATTTTCCATCATATCTATGAGTGCTTTTACATTCATTGAGAAGTATAACTTTTAACAAATAGGTACTAATTTATGTTGATGAGGAAAGAGGTTCTTAACAATTATTATTAGAGCAAAGGAGGTTTTTAACAATTTATATCAAAGCAAAGAGGTTCTTAACAATTGGTATTACAACAAAGGAGGTTCATAACAATGCTAAAGATTAACTGGGTATAAATCCCTTGAATTGCTCTTCTTTTTGTCTGAAATTGTAGCAAGTATCAAAATGCATCAGTAGAAAGAATGAAAAGTGATGGTGCCTAAAGGCAACCCTAACAAATGGATTGTGTCAAAGAGAAGCTTCTAGAATTTTTTCTATTGATATTCAAGGTCATGTTAGAATTAGCAAAAAGAGAAGTTGTCATGGTATGAAAGGCATAACCAAAATCCAAAGCTTGTATCATTATGTCAATGAAGTCCCATTCAATTTTGGCATATGCCTTAACATAGTCTAACTTAAGAAAAATTATATTGACATTAATGCTTAATGCATAATGGATTCATTTCCACATAGCACATTATCAAGAATATACCTTTCAAAATCCCATCTATTCAAGACAAATTATATTTAGTAATAGATTGTGCAATCTTAAGGCTAGATTTCTATCAAGATTTTTTTAAGACACATTGAGAGTGATGGACCTCTAATTTATCAAATCATATTTATTTTTTTCTTTTAGAATGATCCTAATAAGGCCTTGATTGATCCACTTTCCAAGGTATCCTCTCATCAAGGCTTCTTTATACACTCTTAATAAATTTGGTCCTACAAAGTCAATTCAATGGGAAGGCCATCCATACATGGATCTTTATCATTGGTAATTCTAAAGGATACTTTATTTATTTATTTATTTAAGATTGATTGGATCATCAAGCTTATCTTGAGCTTCTTGGCTAAGTTTTGGTAGTGTGACATGAATACACTCTTGTATGGCCACCCTATGTTCCTCTGTCTAGTCTTACAATGTGAAAAGCTCTTGGTATAAATTTAAAAGAGTTGATTCAATCATCTCTTGATATTTGACAACTTTTTTTTTTTTAAAGCAAAAAACCCCTTGCGGGGCCGCCTTGGTATGAGAGACCACGAACAGGGGGTTTTATACCATCAAAGTTACCCGAGAGTCGCACCCGACCCTACCCGCACCAACATTATCAATTGGATTTTGGGTACCCAATTCAGCTTTTTGGTAGGGTGGAGATTCGAACCTGGGACCTCCCTTGGAGGATTGCCCTCTCCTCTCCAACTCACCTACAACACCTGGGTCGATATTTGACAACTTTGCCATCAATGTTTAGTTGGGAAATTTTTGCATCTCTATATTTTGCCCAAATAAAGGATAAGTCCTTGGAGACTTGATCTCTATCCTTGAGCCAGTGCAATTGAGATCTTATACCTTCCCACTAGTCTTTACTTTTTTATCTTCTAGAATTTTTGATAAAATACCAACAACCTTTAGAAAATTTATTCATCATAAAGCTTTCTTTAGCGCTTGCCAACCTATCTCTCCTAGCCTATGCAATTTTCTTACCAAAAATTCTAAGGAATAAAGTTACTTAACTTATGGCTCTTTTCACTAGACAATCCACCCTGAAGAATATCTAGGCCTAGGCAAAGAGAGCCATAGATACTTTTTACAATTGATATAGGGAAAGTTATTGAGATGTGAGCAATTGAGATAAAATCTAGAGTGAAAACCCCTTCCATTATCCTACTCCTAGGTATAGATAAATAATATAGGGTGGTGATTCAAATAGACAATGTTTGGGATAGCTTGAACTAAAAAAGAATTACCTTCCTTAAAAAAAAGAGAGCCATAAGAGAACATGGATCTATCTAATCGTTTGAGGAAGTGCATGTCACCCACCCTATGATTGTTGGCTTTTGAAGCCTTACTACCACAAAATATCACAGGTTATCTTACAAAATCACATAGGTGCCATTTAGCCATAGTATTAAAGATTAAAATAATGATAATATGAGTAGAATTATATGAGCAAACTAATATGTATATCAAGGCTTATAAAATAAATAGAATAACATTCATTTATATAATCAAATATGAATGATAATAGCTTGAATCATTCATGAACTATTCATGAAGAAAACTTACAATATTAATTGCTCAAAATCTATACAAACTTTATTACTCTTTACTTCTTATATGAATATCAAATATTTTATCGAATTACATTCCTATGGAGCATTATATCCATAATATAGCTATAGTAATGTGACTCTTTAGATACTTGACTATTGCTCTCCATATGCCAAGTCTCATGACTCTTGGCTTCTCATCTTGCCACTTGTATACAAGATGAACTCTTGACTCTACAACACTTGGACATATCTACATGACTCTTGCACTCCTAATCTAGAACACTTGTGCACATCCTCACATTACATATTTGCACTCTTACATACAAGACACTTGTGCACATTCTCTCTTACATGACACTTGTGCATTTCCTACACATTGACACTTACATAAATGGGGAAATATAAATCACACTCTAAACTATAGACTCAACTCTAATCTATTACATATTTACAAATGTACCATGAAGGTACCATGGGGGTATATTAGCATGTACCAAATAATATAATATATCTCAACAATGATTAAACCAACTATATCAAATTCCTTTGAATTCTTACCATCTAAATTTATTTGGGTTAAATAATCTAAATACAATATGAAAGAGTACCCAAGATCAATGTTTCCTCTCTGTTAGCCTCACCAGGACAATATATGCTTTATCTTCTTAGCTATCCACCATGTTAAAATCCTCATAAACTAGCCATGGGCTATTTGGAAAAATTTCATAAAGTCATTCACGTATCTTGTCTCTTTCCTCAGTATCATTAGGAGCATAAACGTTAGGAACTCCCAATAACAAGTTATCATTAGAAATCTAAACCTAAATTATCATGTGGTGGGGGTCATACCCTAATTGACCACCATATGTACAAGACATGGATGCACCACCATGACCTCTAAGGTGGTTTGTCTATACCACTGTAGACTCTTCCCAAAAATACTTGATTTGGTTCACTATTTACAATTTTTACTTCTTAAAAGTAAATAATTGAAACATATTTTTCTTTTTTACAAATATCCTTAATATTTCTTATTTTTTTTGGGTCAGACATACCCCTAAAATTTCATGAGAGATAACTTATTTTGTTCATTTACATTCTTCGGAGGTGTTAGGAATTGTATCGATATCCTCTCCTTCACTGTTTATAGCTTCAACTTCATTGTCACCCTAAAGTACTTAAAACCTATTGAGGCGAGACCATTACCATTGGATGGGTTTATATATTTTCCCAAAAAAACTAGGGTTCATGCTTTCATGCTATGGCCTCCCATGAGTAGGCCAAGGTGAGTCAAAAACTTAGGTTGAGTAAGCCTTTGTGCATTCACAAGAATAAAGCTTTGATATTTTTTAGGGCTTGCTAGAACTAGGATCTAGAAGCTTTAGCTAGACTTGAGGAACTAACCGCTTAAGGCCTAGTAATTACTTTATTGGCTTGAGAAATTAAAAAACTTTCAATCCTAGAAGAATTTCAACAAAAATTAATAGCCAAATATGTCTTAGGGTTTCACTTTCTTATAGTCACTTGAGACCAAGAATCGATTTCTTTAGTCTGCAAATTATCCAAATCTTATTGCACCATAAGACTTGTGGTTGTGTAGTAAAGGACAATATTTGACTTACTGCTTCATACTTTAGCACCAAAAATAGGCATTTAGAAGATTAACATATCAAAAATCTTAATGACAAATTTTACCATCAAACCTAAAGTACACAACATCCTTTAGGTCTTTGAAAAGAGAAATGTGTACATGGGCCCTAGGAAATGGTCATGGCTAGAACAAGCAAGGAGCTTCCAAGAAAATGAATCCTTTAAGTTTCTCACAAAGATAAGGGATAAGGTCCTTGAAATGTATGGGTAAACCTATAAATTTGACCCATATTGGGAAACAAAGACTCATTTCACCATCAACTATAAAGTTGGGGTCAATACTAAACATGACTAAAAATTGCTAGAACAAATCCATGTTATTGCCTCACAAATAATTTTGGCTTGCTTTATTGACCCAAAGGAAGAGTAATAAAAACCCCTATATATATTTTAAACTTTAACAATTTGAAGGCCTATTGACTCCCACGCCTCCTAGGTCTACGACTAGATATGAGTGGTCAAGGGAGCTTGATTGTTGATGAAATATCTAATGGTAATCCTATTTTGAAAATCTTATAATACTTGAGAAAAATAATCGTAATTTGCCTCAACCAAAAGTTCTAGATCAAAGTTAGGAGGGAAATTAGAATCATTACTTCATGCAACATTTTGAGGATGAATTTTTTGGGTCAATTCATAGGTGGTGCCATTCTCCATAGAAAACTTGTTCATAAAATAATGAGCGAAGAATTGTTGCATTGCCATGGTTTAAATAGTTGAGACCTAAGGCTAGATAGGTATGTTAGTAGGGAACCACTAATGATGGCCTTCATAATGGCTAAGCACATAGTCACACTAGAATTCATAGATCACAACCCTTCACATTGACTGATGTAAGCCCTTGTGTTCATAGTCCTTTGTTTGACTACACATTTTCCTTGATGGATGAAACTTTTTTGAATGTAAAAATATATCAATCGAGGGGGTTTCATAATTTATTATTAATTCTATAAATAAAAATGGATGTAGGACCTAGATAAAAAATAATATTATTATTGTTGTTCATTAACTATTGTTGTAGGTAATCTCTTGGAAATGTAAGCATATCTATAGAGAAGAAAATGAGATAGTAGATAATTTAGCCAATCATAGTGTTGATATTTATCTTGGTGAAATTTAAATTTTAGAAGGTAACTAGTTGAGTAAGATTTTATCTCATAATGAAATGATGTCAAGGAGATGATTGCAAAGACATAATAGTTTAAGGAATGAAAAAATTATTTAATAGAAAAGGAAATAAAAAATATCTTTAATATGTGGTTGACTCTTTAGAGAAGAAAATGACTATCACAAGGTTATCTTAGTTGATGACATTTCACTTAGTATTGAAGGCGTTGGAACAATTTTCTTGAAAGATAACAATGAAAAGAAATGACAAATTACTAATGTGCTCAATATACCAAATTTGAAGAAGAATCTTCTCTCAATGAATTAGATAACAAAACATGGATACAAGGTGGAATTTTATCAAGACAAATGTTTAAACAAATATATGAGTGATGGATAAAAGTCATAGCAGTAGAAAATGGAATATATAAACTTGATTTGAGCTTGTAAATAAGGCCAATTATGTGACAATGTATAATTATGTTAGTGAAATATGATATCAAAGTTTTGGGCACTTAAATTAATAGGGGTATTCTATGTCATCAAAAAATATATGGTTGTATAGTTGGGAAAAAAGATGAAGACCCATTTGAAAGTAGTACATCAAAAGCAAGAGAATTGCTTGAGCTTGTGTGTAGTAAAACATGTGGACCTATTACTCCTCAATAACTAGGAGGACCAAAATATATACTAACATTCATAAATGATATTTTTAGAAAGATGTGGACATACTTTGTTAGGACCAAAGATGAAGTGTTAATTTTTCTTGAAATTTTTAAGGCCCTAGTGGAAAATTAGTATAACAAAGGAATCAAAAGGGTAAGAACTGATAATGGAGTTTAATATATTAATCATAACTTTAAGAAGTTTTGTGAAAGACATATCATTTGGAGAGAAACAAAAAATGGATACACTTCACAAAAAAATGAAGTAGCTATAAGGAAAAATATATCTTTGGCTTAAATGATCAGATGTATGATTCCATATAAGAACTTGCCTATGGAACTTTAGTTAGAAGCAGTGAATACAAAAACTGATATTTAGAATAGGCCCTCTACATAATTCCTCAATAATATCACACCAAAAGAAGAATGGAGTGAAAAGAAGCCCAATGTGGACTATTTTAAAGTGTTTGGTTGTGAAGCATATGCTCATGTGTGAGATGAAATAAGAACTAAGAAGTTTATAGTAAGATTATTAAGCATATTTTTATTGGCTAGATGATCAGAAGAAGGGAAATAAGTTATATGATCTTGAATCTAAAGATGTTTTTATTAGGAGGGATGTGAAGTTCAATTAAGAAATTCAAGGCAATGCCTCAACTCCTCCATGCTATCCTCCTTAAATTAAAATTTATGACTTTGAAGCTAGTAATAATTCAGACAAAGAACGTCTTGATGTTAAATAAAGTTCTCTTAAGAAGACAAGGAGCCTTCAAAAAATCCATGAAAACACTAAGGAGGTGCAATTGAAAAGTCAAACTATCAACTATGCTTTGATGACAATAATTGTGAAAACCAATGATCCTCATACTTTTGAGGAAGCCAATGAAAAAGAGAATGGAAGCAAGCCATGCAAGATGTAGACATCTAATTGATCAAAAATTAGACTTTGGAGTTGGTGGAATTATGCAAAAATGTTATTAGAAGTGTATGGAAGTACAAAACTAAGTATATATCTAATGGAAGTATTGACAAACTTAAATCGAGACTTATGGCCAAGAGTTACTCTCAAATGGAAGGAATTTATAATCAAGAAACATATATTCCCATTGTAAAATCAACACTCTTAGGATAGTCATTGTACTTGTAGCTTATTCAAAGTGGAAAATTCATCAAATGGATGTTAAGAATGATTTTGTTAATGGTGATTAGAGGAATAAATTTATATGATAAAGCAACAAGGATTTTTGAGAGTGTAGAACACTTGGTATGCAAATCAAAGAAGTTACTTTATGGATTGGAACAAGCTCTAAGGGCATGGTATTCAAATATTGATGAATTGTTCAAAATTTAAGGATTTAATAGTAATATTTGCGATCTAAACTTATATGTGAAGACCTTCAACAATGGAATACTCATTATTATACTCTATGCGGATGATCTACAACATATCAGTTGAGTGAAGCCACAACTAAGGGATAGGTTTGAAATGAATTTTCAAAGGTATGCAGGTTGTATAAATCAATGATACAACAAGGTTAGACATTCAAAAGTGAGTCTATAATTGGTTGATAATGTTACTTTCAACCATCGACTCAAACACATTAAAAGTTACCTTCATAGCCACTTTATACATAATTTAAATTAATTATATTTTATTGCATTACAAATCAATATTTTAATCACTTTATATTTTGAGTATGGACTCTCTCTCTCTCTCTCTCTCTCTCTCTCTCTCTTCGTCCATGTGTGTGTTTCTTTTATTTCAATTATATCATTACATTTATCATATTACATTATAAAGAATTTTCTCTATATTTCCTCTCCACTACTTAGATTGTGTTTTTATCTCCCATATGCCTTCACTATATTTTATCTTCATAGCTAGGATACCCATATTGTTGACTCCTATTTGACCTTCCATTTCTCATATTCATTCTTTAAGGATAATTTTACCTGATTTGGACTAATACTACTTTTTATTTACCTATGGGTTATAATGTTCTCCTAAATGCATTCAAATTTAGGTGACACATACTATCATCCTAACATGGTCTCTTCCTTGTGAGTTGGTCTATGCCCACACCTAGCATTCACATATTAGCTATCCTAGATGGACTCAAACATTTATGAGAAAGATGCATTTCCCATTATGTTTGAAAATCCTCAAGATAACAAGTATACAAATGATTTAGAATATCAAGAGGAACTTGTTAATCATTTTAATGAAATCAACATGGTTAAAAAAGCTAAAAATAAACCAAATTTTCTATGATCAGTAAGTATGAGAACAAAGAGGATGATGAAAATATAAAACATAGACAATATGGTCAATCAAGAATAAGTTTATGATAGTATATTTAATGAGAGAGAGTAGAAGGTTTCAACATGAATATTCCTCCTTCCATTTCTAAAGATAAAAATCATCTTAAGATTCCTCCAAAAGATAACAAAAAACATCTTGAAAGAAATTTGACATGAACATGACATAACTTTCCAATTTTGAACCAAATCATCTTAGAAATACAACTTGAATATGAGATAATATATGTCCACTATAAAACTGCACATCTAATACCTAAAAATATCTTGAATCATACTATTTTTGTCTTTAAAATACAAAAAACTACCCTAAAACTGATTAAAACAAATGTTATTCAATAAGATCAAAAGTTTTCTACAACTATGGAATATTAGTCAAAGTCAATCAAGCCTTATCCCATCTCCATAAAGATGAGAAACAAGCATTGTACCATAAGTTATAAGGGTAAAATCCTTTAAATAGAGCGGCATTATCTATAGAAGAATTTATAAATCAAAATCCCACCATGAACTTTCTCATAAAAGAAGAATAATAACAAGTGTTGGATTGGTTACAAGGAAAAAACCACAAGTTCCCTAAACTCAAGGTAAGCAAAGTAGTTCTCAACATTAAGTTGAATAAATCATTACTTAAACAATAGGTGCATAATTTTTTTTGAAAAAATAGAAAAATCCCTCTTCCCTCCCAAGAGTGGGGGTGACAAAGAGCTTAAAAAGATAATGAAAGCTTTAAGTCTTGATATGATGCAACTAAAATCTAGTTGTCCTATAAAAGGCATCTTACTAAAAATATGAGCAAGTCACATTCATAATGCAATCCTATTGTCCAAGACAAAATCAACTAATTATGTTTACATCAATGCTAAGAAAGCCTACAACTAACATGGCTAATCAAATGAATAATTTGCAACTTAGAAATTGTCTCAATGAACCTTTGGATCCTCACATTGAAAGTATCAAATTATATTCTACATCACCACTTTCATATGATGAGACTCAATATTCTAGAAAAATTCTTCGAGGATTTTACCATTTGCATAAATATTGGCTAGAGTTAAACCCTAATGCTACTACCAAATTATTATCAAGTTCATTCAAAGGAGATGTGTTAGAAAATGGAATTCTTGATATCATTCACTTGAAAGGACCTTTCTTAAATAGCAATGTGTACAATCTGATCCATTAGATCATAACAACCTCAGTGAATCTCAGCCACATAAATTTATCCTAGTAACAACTTAGGATATAATGTATATTCTAACACCCCCCTTAAGTGGTACTAGGATATACTAACACCCCCCCTTAAGTGATACTAGGAGGTAGTGAAAAGCAACAAAACTAAAACAAGTGGCATATCCACAAGTATGAGTCCTAACAACAAGGCCTGATAAGGTACTCATGTACAATATGTGATCAAGAAGAAAGATCACTAAAGAAAACTCCCCTAAAACCAAAGTGTCTCACAAAAAGGAGTGTGAATATAGGATGGAGAAAGAACCACAAAAATCGCAAGGGTAGTCCAAAATGACTCCACAAGCATGAGTATGTGGTTTCCACCTATATGAACACAATGGGCTGATAACAAGGTCCAAAACTTGTGGACAAACAGTAAAACAAGGGAAATGATGAAACCACCCGCCAAAATAGAAGAAGAAGAAGAAGAAGAAGAAGGAAGATGTGCATGGAGGATGAAGTTAAAGGAAAATGTCCTCTTCAACCCCCCTTAGGACAAATTCCATCAAGAAGTATGCAAAGTATCCATCAGATGTCTCAAAAAAGTAGAGACTCGTCATCGAAATGAATGAAATCATACCCCTAGACTAATGCTTGTGACACAGATCAAGGTTGTGAACCATGAAAAAAGGTCACTAAAAAAAACCCCTTGAAACCAAAGTATCTCATAAAAAGGATTCTGAATATAGGATGGAGAAAGAACCACAAAAAATCACAAGGGGTAGTCCAAATAATAACTCCACAAGCATGAGTATGTGGTTTCCACCTATATGAACACAATGGGCTGATTAACAAGGTCCAAAAAAGTGGACAAACAACAAAATAAGGGCACCAATGCTGAGAGTGTCGGGTTCAACCAAGAATGCACTCCATGATACAATAATTTTATCCATAAAAAGTGTAGAAAATTGAAAAAGGACTGGACCATCATGCCCGGCTCGAAAAAACCTTTCCGACGACTATAAACACTCCTATATGTGGGTCTCAATGAGACTTTAGAGTAAAAACAACAACCTCTCTTGACAGATATTTCGCTCAATAGTAGCATAAAAAACATGATTCAATTTTCCCTTGTAGGGGAAATTACATGACCATGTGGGCCTTCATATTTGAACTTTGAAAATTACAATAGTTCTCATACAAAAAAAATGGTGTGTCCTCCAATTTATAAAAGTTGTCCCTTCATTTTTAAATGTGTGGTTTTAAAATTATTATATTGGCCACCTTGCTTTTATAAAAGCAAATATTTGCATTAAAAAAAAGGAAAGAATGCAAATATTTATAAAAACCATCATGAATGAATATTTTTCCATAGACTTTGATGGTTGCAGCTCCCGTTGATAGCAATTAAAAATTTAAAAAATGATGAACTGTGATTTAACCACCGTGGAGACCACTCATCATCTCTCAACGCGATAGTACCTGCATCTCGGACTTCAACGAGCACACACGACATCTAATAGTTTGGTTAGTATGGAGGGGTGGAAAGCATGAGCTACTAAACACAACGACGACCTGTTTTCTCATTAAAAAAAAAATAGTTCAAAAAAATTCTTTAGAAAAAAATCACGCCATCACTAGGTCACAGTGAAAGAGTGATGGGCTTTAGCAGGTGATTTTCTAGATGCCGCCCTCAAAATGGAGGCAATGAAAACCATAAACTTTCGAAAGTCTACTTCAAAGAGTGCAACGATTGATGGTCTCGATGGTTACTGTTTGATTACATCAGTCTCACATGAAATCGAATCTCCAAGAACTCTGAGCGGAACTCGCCCTCCAAAGATGTATCAACGGTCACCAAATTTTTTCATTATCCAGCACTAAGAGAAAAAAACAGAAGCTAGGAGTCATGCATGAATAACTGTATGTATTTACTACCGCCACGACTGCCATTTGACAAATGCACAGCTAAACAAGTAGAAATCAAACTTTAATGTCTGCCGAGTTGCACACAACTACACAAAAAATAGTAATGCACTGTGTTACATCGGTGCATGGCCAAAAAAGATGCACGGAAGCAAGTGGCCAAAAAAGATGCACGGAAGCAAGGGGTCTTTCACCTATCACCAGTAACCTCTAGAACTGTATGGCCGAAGATGCCGAACGTCGATCAATGCGGCTCCCACACTCCATCATAGCGGCTCAACTTGGTGGCATAGTGGGAAAAAAAATCAGCATCTCTGATTGCCACCTCACACGTAGGCACTGCATCCAGCACACCATCACCATGAATCTCCAAGCCCTATTTCAAAAAATTAGAATAAAGACATATTTCATGGCAGATTTGTTTCAGGGCCATAGTCGTTGAGCATTATCAAACATCAGAACCCACGAACATGCTCTCCACAAACTTCCAAGCAGATAAGACATAAAAAAATAGCAGAATAATGACTGTTTCTGCAAGTCTGGTGACGAGCTAACCAATTTAGAGTGCTCAAATCCACACTGCAATGATCATCATCTTCTTCCTTTGTCGGAGCACCGATGATAGATTAAAAAATAGATGCGCTCTGTAGAGCATGCACTATGGAGAAGGTTTAGCAGCGCAGTCAATATGATGGCCCTCACATTATTTACAGTTGCTGGTGTAGTGTCTCCTTCGCAAAGAGAAAGAAAACAAATTCTTTCGCACTTCCTTCTGGAAACAAACTCCTGTTATTGCAAGGACCACGAACATCTGCAGCTTTTGAAGACCATGTAATATTTTGAGTATTCGTAGCTCATGCTATGCCGCACTGCACAAGAAACATCGATCTGAAAAAAAAGTAGTCTAATCAACTGAAATTCAACCACTTCTAGGCAGTGAGTGCGCGATCTGCCATAGCTATACTGCAGGTAGACTTTAAAAAAAATATGCATCCGCTTCGCCTGTGCCGCCTACACCATCTCCCGATAGTGGATTCGTCTACTCACACTCCGCATGCAAAATAACAACAAGGATTGAAATCTGGAGGTTCATTAAAAAAATCAAAGCAACGGATAAAAACTTTGTAGCAACTTATTCTTCTTTCACTCCGTCGGCGATTTAAACGGGCTGATCTCCTCCATGTTCTCAAAGCGGTTTACACGGGCTAATTGGAGAAAAAATCATGTCATCCAAAATCTCTTCTTCTATCGGTCATGTCGCCCTGGGTGAGACCCTCCATGCTTTACGATGAGTAAATATTAGACTGTGACTTTTGGTAACTGCGCAGTGTCACAGTCATAGTAGTGCAAACAAATCGGGGCAGGATCTGATCTGAACAAATTTTTGGCCCGCTCTATTTTTAAAACAATGATCACTTTCTCCGTTTATCCTACGCTATGCTCTTAGGAGCACTTTCTGTTAGTCACGCCAACTACCCATGATTTGCTGGTTTTATTGAAACTAATCCATTGCAGCCGAAAGAGTCTCGAAAATGACGAACAACAAAAGGAGATCGAAGCGATCCATTACAAATGCCATCAAAATTTTTAGTTCATGTCTCTTCTGTAGCAGTCAAACAAAAATAAATATCATACTTCTTCTTTTCTGCCTTGGATTATGTGTGAGCGTTGGATGAGACTGAATATCGTGCAATGAAGCACACTAGCGCCCTTTAACTTAACAGAGATTCCAATCCATCAAATGAAAAACGCTCATCCACTTGTCAAGATCAGCCGATCAGGAAAGCAAAGAAAGCAGTTTCGTCGATCACCACATTCGGATGCTCTCGCAGAGATCACAAGACGAGGATTTCATTTTTCAGGGATTAAAAAACAGACCATGTCGAAAAACAAAACCAGCAAAATTGTCGCCAGAAAAAAATAGTCACCTAGAGGATAAAGGTCGTCGTCTTCAAAAAAAGAAGCACCAACTGCTGGTTTGAGAAAATAGGGCCATCACCATCGGTGCATTTCCCTATGAAGCCTAAAAAACCAGCAATATCGACCTGAAGTTCCAGGTAAAAAAAATCTCTTCTAATCAGCGACATGAGCGTTTAAAAGAATCTTTAGGTCCGCTGCACATAAAAAAACCCCTCCATGAAAAATGAGCCATAGGTGCTCCATGTAGACGCTGGAAACTGCAGAAAAACCCTTTTCTCAAACTCTCCAATCTGCTAAAATGTTGGATCACCGTAAATGATGGCACCGTTGTGCAAACCCTAAAAACTAAAACTAAAAAAAAATTCCCATAAAAAATTGGCAGCCATGAAAACTTTTGGTTTCTGATCCATCAAAGATGGAGAGCATACTCCCTCAGTTTTAAAAAAATAGCCAAAGGGAAAAAATGAGGGGGAATTTCCATGAGGGAAATCCTCCCATGAGGAAAAGCTCCTCAGGCTCATAGGGCAGGGAAAGCCCACTCTGATACCATGTTAGAAAATAGAATTCTTGATATCATTCACTTGAAAGGACCTTGCTTAAATAACAAAGGTGTACAATCTGATCCATCGGATCATAACAACCTGAGTTAATCTCAGCCACATAAATTTATCCTAGTAATAACTTAGGATATAGTGTCTATTCTAACAGAATGTGTTGGATTGTACAAACATACCTAAAGCTTCTACTACAACCTTTGAACAATTGATAAATCTTCTTAAATATGAGTTTGGGGCTAGGACAACACAAAATGATGCTATTGAACAAGTTGTCATCAGGTGGAAAGAATTTGGGTGTTAAGACAAAAACAACATTTATGAAAATAAGTCTTAAAGAAATGTCTATCAAAGAACATTTTCCACTAATTATAAATGGCATTAAGTGAAAATATAACTTAGAAATTTTACAAGAATGTATGGTACATGACATAAATTCAAGAAGACTCAAAGGAGAAAGTAACTTAAAAACTAAACCCAACAACAACAATAGAGGATCTATAGGATATGGTGTTATTGATGTCAAACTTTTGCACCATGTGGCTAGTATCAATGCTTATGGATAAAAAAAATCATCCTTGAGGGACAAAGACAATAACCATGAGTTAATTATGCTTTTGATTGGTTCTTACCCATGACAATGGAACAACTTAAAAGAGTTATGCCTAAATGAAGAGATCAACCACTTAAGTTGACCAAAAAGAAACTAAAATCACATTGATTTAAAGATAGTTCATTTTACTTTTGGCATGATATTCCTAAACATTATTTCAAAAGTTATCATCATTTCATAAAATTCTTATATTCCACTATCTTTGGTGGAACAATAAATTTAATGCTATTGAAAATATAGAAAGAGTTAGATATGATTATATGGTTGTTACGCATGTTGTCAAAAGTGATAACCCCTAATGTCTAATAAATAAAAATCTTAAAATTTACAAAAAATTGGTCTTTGACCACTAAAAGATGCAACAAGCTTATATTGAAAATAAAAATGTTATCAATTTTTATTGAGAGTCTAGATGGAAAATTAGTTGCATGAACAAAAGTTTTACATCTGATGTATATAAAGATAAAACTCATGGTGTTCATATCATTAGTCAAAATAATCCTAGGTTATCCCACAAAATTATTTTAAGGTAGTGAATGAAAGATAATAAATAATGATACTTACACAAGACTCTTGAAAACTAAGAAAAAAGGCTAGCATGAGTCTAGAAAGGAAATATGTGACAAACTAGGCATTTAAAGACCTATATTTAGCATAGTGGACCATACATGCCTTCTAGAATCTAAAAAAATTATTTTTCCTAAATAGGCAAATAGTTTTAATGATAACCCTAATGAGTCTTACAAAGAGGTTGACTTGTTTGAATATAAATATTCTCATGCTCTACTTTGTTCACTAGTTTCCAATGTCCAAGAGTTTCCTAAATGTTTTTTATCTTCTATTGATGATACCCTTTCTAATTCTTATAGTAGCAAAATAAAATATTCCAATCAATCCTTAAATGCTAAGAGAAAATCCCTTCCTCCCATGAATCTTTTACATGTGTTCCATTGAGGAGGTGTTCTAGTCCTACATGTAAAATAAGTCTAACCTCTGAAACTTTTCATAACAGTCCTACACATCATACTCTATATCCTAAGCCTTCACCAACATATGTTGTATCTAATAATAAATTAAACCTCCTAGTATAGTATTCCATCCCTAAGGTGAAAAGTGTATCTTCAATCTTATAAATGGGGTCATATTAAGATATGTAGTACAATATGATTAAAAAAATTACTTGCGGTAATAAATGAAGTTCTTCTCATAAATGATATTTAAGTTATATTATTCTTAAAGATAAGCAATCAAATAATCATGTTGTATATGTGCTTGATGGAATTAATTTGGAGGCTTATTCTCTCAAGTATATTACTTTTACATTTCATGGATAAACCCTTGGGGGCATCGCCCACCCAACCAATGTATAGGGGATGAAGTATATTAAAGTAATTTCATAATATTTTATTATTATACTAGGATTTATTTAAATAAAGTGTAAGAAAGTTTTAAAGTATGGATAATCTCCAAGCCTCATTTGATCATTCATTGCACCATTGTTTTTTTTCTTATTGTTATACTTAGTTAAGTTCCATTTTTATAACACTATTTGGAAATGTATATGAGGTGTAAGATGGACTTGTGAATTTTTTCCTTGCTTACAAAAGACATCTCCAAAAAATTATAAATAATTAGCAAAGATTGATCAAAGTTATAGCAAGAGTTTACAAAATTTTTACTTGCCATTTAGCATGCCAAAACCAAGGTTTATCTCTCAAAATTAATGAAAGTAATACTCTAAGGTTTCTCTAACATATGATTGTTCTTCCCATTTTTATCTTTCTTGCAAAATAATGTGTAAATATTCTACTATAATAAGGCTAAGTAACTTCCAAATGCAAATGCACCATCTCCATGGAGACTATGGAACTAGTCCTTGGGGTTGATAGTATAGCTCCATTAGGACCTTGGGCTTTCAAAATGAAATAATTGGTATTTTATATTTTATTAAAAAAGAAAACCAAAAATATATACATCATAAAAACAAGAAAGAGATGCACTAAAAATGTATGTCAAAACAAAGAGCAAATAAAAAGAAAAGAAAAATAAAAGATAGATGGAAAAAGGAAAGAGAGAGAAAATCCACTAGGGAGACAATATACATATTACTATTGTTATAATATTTTATGACATTTATTGCATTGACATTTTTACACTATTCATTGATGATTATTTTCTTTATGACATTCTCTTCTATGAGATTAACTTCCTATGCCATATTTTATCATGAAAATCACATATGAGAGATCATGCACTTATATTTGCTAGGACTTATCCCACATGGATTCATGAGATCATGCATTTTACATATTGAGTATCCTTTATGGATCGGTATTTGAGAATTTGCATATTGACTATCTTTTGTGGATCGACATTTGAGCATTCACATTGAACATCCTATATGGATTACACATGCATTGTTGAGTTCATTTATTACTTGGCTTACATTGTTTTACTTGGTTATATGGGATTGAATCAAACCTTGCTCATATTACATCATGATCAATGGTATTATAATAATTCGAACCTTGATCTCCTCCATGAAATTTGAGAAATTTAACCAGTTGAGCTCATGTTATTAGCTTGGCTTACATTTTGGAAAATATGAAAAATTTATTATGTTCAAAATAAAGTTTCCAAAAATTAATTAGGAAGACTAAATTTACAAATTTTAAAATGGAGTTTATTATCCTTTTAGGTGCTTTTATTACATCCATATTAATTTACTTTAATCCCTTGATAAACATTTTATATGTAGCAATTTGTGATTCTCTTTAATATTAACTAATTTTATAAATCCTATTTGTTTAAATTTGCATACATGTTTTACATTGGATACATTCGATTCATTGCATATATATTCCTAGCCAATGTGTTTACAAGAAAGTTATATCATTTATAGATCTAATACACCTAACATTGTCACAAATATTGAGTTGGGAAAAGAAAAATGACATTCATGCACTGAAAAAATAATATGCATTAGACATCTATGATATACATGCATTAGAAAAATAAGATACATAAGAAAAATTAGAAAAAGTGTATGAAAAGATAAAGCATATGACCCCCAAAATAAAGATAATATATACAAAAAATGATGTAAGATATACATAAGCCAATAGGGCATCACCAAAGTCTAAATTCTACATATACACATCCATTAAAAAATGGCTATTCATATTAATGTCTACTTCTTCCTCTTGATACATTGTTGTACACGACCCACCATAATCTAAAATCTCATCTTGAGTCTCTCCATCTTAGTTTGTTGCTTTGCCAACCTTATCCTAAGTCTTGATATCTCTCCATATGCATGAATAAGATCCTCCATAAAATGGGCTATCTCTCACATCTATCTTTAACCCTTATAAAACTTGGTATTGTCTTTGCATGATTCTCCATGAACTTCACCATCTCTTTTACCTATTCTAGCTTAGCCTATAAGAAGGTTACCTTATCCTAATTGCATCCCAACTCCCTAAAGCTAAAAGATAATTGTGCTCACATGTAAAGTAAGATCAAACATATCTAAATGTCTTCCAGCCACATGGGAAAACTTGAAATATCATGACTTGTAAAAATTGAAGATGATATCCTCATAGTAAGACATGCTAGATCCTGAGCAATGAGGTTTGACAATCCATCATAGGTATCTACATCATATATGTATCATTTCCTAGTTCATCTATAGTGTTATACATATGTGTGTGTGTGTGTACACATGTACATGTTCATATTAGACATGAAAAAGAAGTACATAATATGAGAATTAGAAATACTTACTAGGATTCCCAATCACATAGGTTGAGTCAATAGGAGAGTCAATTTGTGTAAATGTATCTATGATTCTAGCCTTTCCTTCACCCCTTATGGCAACCACATATCCTACCTACACTTGGATTTCTACTAACATGGCTTCTCTAATAATCCCCCATAGGGGACATCTCCCTCCTCTCTAGCCTATCTATATGACAACTTTACCACTTCCACATATCATCTAATTGAGGCACCTCCCTCCGCTCTAGCCCAACTATATGATGAATCTATCACATCGACATATCCTCTACTTGGGGCATCTCTATCCCTTCTCTATTTTGTCTATCCTTTGTTTTGGTACATCTAAAATTTGGACAAGCAAAAATATGTATATGTCATCTTATAATTATAATTTTAGATAGATAATAATTACATTATTTATGCATAGGATATTTGAAGAATATGAATCACAAAGAGTCTCTTGAGAAAACCAAAAGTTATCCTATTGTATATATACATGTACAACTCTGTAGATTAAATTTAACTTTTCCTTTACTTGCTTGATCTATCATTGGTATCAAAGTAGGATGTCATGAATAAAAATCCCAAGCTTATTTGTGTATCATTTCTAAATATCCTTTGTTTTGTCCTTCCTCTCTTCTCCACCTCTTTCTTGTTCATGAAATCCCTGAAAGGACTCATAGAGAGGGGTCGAGACTTGATGCTCTTGATAGAGAAGTTCTTAACTTCTATCATGGTAGTGAGTTGGTCATGTAGTTGGTTTTCAATGCCAATGATGATAGGAACTAGAAGAAAGGGTGGCCCTATAAGAGAAAGAAAACACCATTATCAATTATGGTAAAGGAAGGCATGAGTGAAGGTATTATTGATATCATAAAGTTTTGGTTAGCATGTGGGGTCTAACGACCACATGATATCTATCCCTTGAGAGCCTCAGTCGTGGTGTCCTAGCGTGGATTCAATGTGAATGGAAACCTCTATCACTAGATGAACAACAATCATGTTAACAGTCTAAAATTTTATGAGAGATAAAATTATATTTGTCAACCTTAACAAAATCCTTACACTCTATTATAACTATTTTTTGGAGCACTTTTTATTATTGTTTTCTATTATGAATCTACCACAAATAGTTCTAACAATAAAATCTAGCAGATAGAGGAGAGGAAATTTGGAGGTAGGTTGAAAAGAGTGAAGGGGACATGCAAGAGTGTTAGGACAAGTGTTAGAAGCTAGTGATAGGTTAAAAGGATGTCCATGATAGGTTTTGTGACCATGACAACAATCCCTTAATTGAGGAGCTTGACCTACTAACGATGGTCAAGTCAACAAAAATAAATTTGACTTACAATACCGTAAATCAACATTGCTGATAACAAACTTGAACTTGATATTCAACAAACTTTTGATATTAAAGGTATATAAAAATATTATGTTTCATTTTCAATGCATGAAATAATTAGTAGGGGAATTTGCAATTTGAACCAAAGTATAATTTTTTTAAATAGAAGTCAAGTGGTCAAAACCCACCAAGATTTGCAACTTACTACCCAAGGAAATATTTTAAAAATTTTACAATTTCCTATAGGATTTGTGGGAAAATAAATGCAAAATTAACTTTAGTAAATATTTTGCAAAATTGAGGGGTGTTAGTATTTTTTTTGTGTAAAAGGTGCATTTTTTAAAGTGACCAACACCTTCAAATTTTCAACCTATTTTATTTAAAATTTTCATACTTTGTATATAAATTAAACACATGTTTAAGCACACTTTAAATGTTTGGTATCAATGACAACTCTAGCTTACGTTTACAAGTAAAACTAACATGTTGAGATATTATTTCTATACCCTAACCAAGTTTCCACAATGTCATCTGGGCATGAACCCTTTAAATCATTATGAAGATATAGGGACATCACTTTTTGGGATACTTTTCCTCCATCATTTCCCACCCTATTTGTCACTATCACTATACATAAACCCTAAAATTAAGAAATTGTGAGTATATAGGGAAGTTACACTTGTGTACAAGGATTTATCTTTAAGTAGGTGTCATTGATAGGGTGAATCCCTTTTTGTATTGCCTTGGTACCTTGTATCATTATATTTTGCATACCTTAAAGTATATCTCTCGTACGATCGTGTATATGAAGAAGACTAGCTTCCTTCATGTACCAATGGGTATATAGAAAGGTTTGGTATACTATACTAGCGGTATATTGAAAGGGGGATAATTTGGGAGTCATAAGAAACCCTCACCATGCAAGCATCAAAATATATTATTATAGAATCCCAATTGCTAAAAGGTTCAAACTTTGGACCTTGGAAGACTAAGATGATAACCATCATGGTAGTTGAGATACTCTAGGACATTTTCACTAGCAAAGTTACTCAACTTGAAGAGGAAAAAAAAGACCAATAGAAATTTAACCACATATTTATGAAGCAAAAACATCCAAGGAGGCATAAGACACACTTTCTACCATCTATGAAAGTAATAATGAAGCAAAAATACTTCATCTTTAGTCTCAACTCCACACATTGAGAGTTTAGGATGGAGAAAGCATTGAGGTATTTATTTTTTGAGTTACATAGTTGAAAGGTAGGCAAAATGCCATGGGTGAAATAATAAAATATAAGCTCTTAGTACCAATCATACTTTGATCTATCCCATATTCATTTTGAATGTTGATAATTTCTTTACAAGTATTAAATCGAAAGGTGTCCTTTGATCAGTTGGTGAATATGCTTCAACATGAAGAAGAAACCAATCAATTGAGGGATTAGTTAACGATTAATGCACTCATTTGCACAAAGTCTAATAGAAATAAGCCATAAAAGGGTACCTCCCCATCATCATCATCATCATCTAGAAATAACCTTAAAAGCAAAAGAGGTACTACCATATATATGAAAGAGAAGGATAGAACACACAATATTGTTAATATAACTCTAGGACTCAAGGAGATCAAGTATGCGAACCTCCAAAAAAAGATACAATTCAAGCAAAAGCAACAATAAGGTCATGTTATTATTGGTCTAAAATCCTCCAAGGTGTATGAATTGCACCCTCAAGACCTAGGCCAAGATTGGAATATCTAAAATAGCTTCTAGATTAGCCTCAAAAGTAGGCCAGTTCCTATGGTACTACCTAAACTAACAAAAGGGGGTTGCAGACTAAAGAAATAAATGTGTAGAGTTAGAAGCTAGAACTTAAAGTGGTTGGGATTCAACTAAATCAAAATATGCAAGAGCATGAGAGTCTCGTTCCCTTAACTAAATTGAATTTCCTAACAAACTAGCCATCATCGAATATTGCAAAGCATTAATCAAATAAGTACATACACAACTAAGAATTCCAAGAATTGAACAAACAATAATCCAAGGAAAATTTTACATAACAAAATAAATTTAACAAAATCCACTATTCATCCAATTTTAATAGAAATGATTAACAAAGAAAGCATACATACATGTTCTACAATATTCTTATATAGAGGCCAAACATCACTTCAATTTTCATTAAGAGGAGTATACCATTCAATTATACAACTTATGCAATTGTAAAAGCTAAAGAGATGACCCTTTAAAGTGGGTTACATTCTAGTATATTTAGGGCTTTACATTACATTCTATTAGGCTTGGAATGATTATGTGGATATTTTTTGCATACCTGTCAGAGTGGGTGTAGGGAATGGATGTTGCTTTTAGCTTAACTATGCTTAACCACTCCAAGCATGTTTTGCTGATGTTTTTGGCCTAAATTTCTTTGGATAAGTTGGCTTGCATTCTACACCATCAAATTTTGAGCACCTTTTGATAGGTTTACCTGCTTTCACTTCTTTCTGTTGTATTCATCCAACTATGCAGGGATATGTATGTGATGGATAAAGCTTTAGTCATTAAGGTTTTTGACAGTGATGATACTAGGTGGTTTGTTGGCATGTGAAAATTCTGCTGACTAGGACAAGTTTGGGAGCCTCTTGTAAGATATAATAGTGTGAGACTAGATTCCTTTATGCCAAACTTTATACTCGAGCTACATCTCAAGTTCAAAAATTATTTCTTAATATCGAATGTTTTGGCATTAATAACATCAGTTGCTTCAATAGTCCAACCCTCATGCAACACTTAACCAATTCTCAATTAGCCTCACCGAATGCAAGACTTTTACGCTCACCTTGATCATGTCACCACCTTAAAAGTTTGACCACCTTCCATAGTCGCTTTTGTAATACACATTGTTGGATGCCAAAAATACTTCTACTTCAAAATTCATCTTCTTATGTTGGGCTTCATGCCTTATAATATATTTGGCTTTGGTCTTGGCCTTCCTCTCTGTCGAAATGTTATGCCACTTATGATGGCATCAAATCCTAAAAAGTCTATCCATATTTGATACTTAACCATATTTTGGATCCAATAAGGGTCTGCCTTAACGTCGAATGTTGAAACTTCATTTGCTTTGAAATATGTCAACTACTTCAATAGCCCAACTTCGTTTGGACTAGCCAAATTTTCACTTTGACTTATTGGATGTCAAATTTTTTAGACTCCTTTTGTGACATCAACACCTTAAAAAGTTTAACTTCCTTTCATACTTGGCCAAAATTTGAGCCTGACATTGCAATAAAATACTAGACTCTACTTCCTTAACCATGCCTTAACCGATATTGAGACTTAGTTGTATTGCATACTGAATTTTGTTATTACTACGCTTGCTTCAGTTCCCTAGAAAATTTGGTCCCTTGCTCCGACATGTTGGACTTTAATGCCTTAGTAAAATTTCAACTTTGATACTTCTACTCATTACCTAGCTACCTGCCTTAGCCAAATTCTTGTATCTGACTAGGCACTCTTGAGTATTGAGCTAATATGCAATATTTTGTCCTACCTTTTACTTCTTCTTCATGGATGAATCTTCATCAGGAGCCTATTCTAGTTCTCAACTTATGCTCAAAATATGCTTTGAGTATAACTTCTCTACCAATATCTTAGGAAAATGATGGTGAAGCTTGAACAAAATCACAATCCAACTTATGTACAAGGATTTGTGAATGTGGGTAGTGAAATCTACCTACATTATTGATGACTTTTGGATATTTTTTATTGCAAAAAATAGAGAACTCAATAGGCATTATACATGGAGTAATGAAAACACTAAGGGTAAGAAGATCTATATGATAAGATGATAGAAGATGGAGATACGAAAGAAATTAAAGGTTAAAGCTAAAGGAAATAAAGAATTTTAGAATAAGGAAATGATGTAGAAAAAGTGGAGATATAATGGAGGTTAATGGATTTTGTAGATTTAACAGGGCTTCTAAAACATGCATTGGAAGATGCCCCTATTTAAAATCCATCCCATTCACCTAGAAAATATGGGATGCACTACAGAGCTAAGGGGGAAAATATCCCAAGGGAAGACAACACTGAAGTTTACATAATATTAGACGGTAGGGAGATGATTGGGGAGGCAAAGGGTGTAGGGAAATGGGAAGAAAATAAGATGTGAGAAGGGCTGAGAGGCTAGAAAATGGAGGAGTTGGTAATGATGGAGGGATATTTAGGCAGAAAGGATGCAAAGATAGAAAGAGGAAGTAATTACTAAAAGAGGGAGGGAAAGTAAAGGATAAAGAGATACTTGATTGCAAGCATCTCCAACAAAATTGAATTTTGCATGAGCATACTGCCATAGCTAATAGCTAATTTAGATCCAAACAAGTAGACTTAGGTAAACGTTTACCCATGCAAACTACCTTAGGTAAATATTTCAAGCACTAGAGAATACTTTATTTTTTTTTGCTTACTCTTTGCAAAATTACACAAGTAGTCTTCTTCAAGATTTTTGAAAGCCATGCAATGAGTAGGTGCTCCAGAGGTATGCATTATTGCTCAAGATTTCCTTAGCACGAAAGAAGAATTTATACATAGCTTGGGTCTTGCATCTCTTTTATAGCCTTTGTGGATGTCAATGATAGCTAGATAATAAATTGAACTAGGATTTTGTTAGAGCTAGCACTGCTTTAATGGATCTTGTCCCCCATGTGAGGATCTAGTGCTTTACCTCTTTTTTGTGTTTAGCCAATTATATATTCCTATAATAACTTTTACTTTACTACAACTCATGCTTTTTTATTATCTAATTACTATGGTGTATGGCTACTAGCTTGACATGGTGTCTACTTTATCAATCTTTACTGATTGATGTCACTTGTCACCTATTAAGTTTGGCTATATCAGATTACACATGTTGTGGCATTATTTTATGTTACCTTTCACCAACTATGTTCTTTTTATGATGGTATTTGGCATCTGCTTTCATCATTAAAGTACTGAGGTGTCATCTCCACAAGGTTCCTTATTCACCTAAAATGCCTTTAGTTGCTTGTAAAGGAAGAATTTAGCTAGCCTTTCCATTGGGCTATGGAGTCAAAAAAGGGTGATGGAAGATAAAAATTGAGGAGATATTTGAGGAAGAAGCACGATAAATGAATGAGATAAATTGGAATTGTTGGAGGTAGTGGAGTGAGTAGTAAGAAGAATACCAATGGGACATGAAGGGTGATAGAAGGATATAACAAGAAGAGAAGAAAATATGAGAAAAATAATACCTGAATAATGGACATCTCTAACTTCTCTTGGTGTCACCCAAAATTGCACTTTAGCATTTGCTTCACCTTTTTATTTTCTTATTATTTGTTGTATTGACTTCAAACATCAAGAAGGAAAAAAAAGTGAAGCATCTCCCTCTAGACTAAGGAAGTTCTTATGGATTTTTGTTCTATCTTGTCCTTGCAATGTCTTGATAGATTACACAAATTGAAAAAGACCCTACAAATAGTCGCTCTTGCTTGACAAGATTATCGAGAATTCAACAATTGTAAGCTTGTCCCCCATGTGTTGTAGGTGAGTTGGACAGGGTAGGGAAATCCTCCAAGGGAGGTCCCTGGTTCGAATCTCCACCCTACCAAATGTACATCGGGTACCCAAAATCCAGTTGATAATGCTAGTGCAATCAGGACCGAGCATGACTTCCAGGTGATTTTGATGGTGTAGAACCCCCTGGTCATGGTTTCTCAGACCAAAGACGATCCTGTAAAGGGTTTTTTTGCTAAATTCAAAAAACAATTGTAAACTTGTCAAGATTATCGACCTCTCAAGTTGTCCCTCTTCTTTTGTCCTTGGAATTCACTCTCTTGGTATAATTTTTGTGTTATTGAGAAAGAGCAAAACCTAATTACCAAAATATTATGGTTGTCTCTACTAGAATTCATCATAGGCCAAGAGGAGTGCAAACATTGTCAATGGAGAAGCACCTCTAGCAAACATCGAGATAATTTTAGCTAACACTAGGATGGCTTTAGCTAACATCAAGATTGCTATTGGGATACCATCAATTAACATGCCTACCTTAGCTAACACTAGGAAGGCTAAGATTGATCATCATTTACCTCTAATGTCTTAGATGCTCCTCTAGGAGTAAGAATATTCAGACCCACTTATAATTTCTATATAAGGCTATGTATTATGCATAATCCTATCATTCTTATAGTACTAGCAACTTGGAAAAAATACATTTCTCAGAAGTGATGCAATGTTGAAGCTAGGCTTCCTTATATAGGATTTTCAACCTAAAGTAATTAATGCTATATTTGCCATGTCAGTCCTCTTTTTATTCAATGTAGATGTTGCCAACTTGTAGGGGTGGAAATTTTCAATGTAATCTCACTCTTACCTTTTTTATTCCATGCATACGAGTACTACCTGGTCCTTCATTCAAATACTTTCCACTATTGTCTTGCTCTCTTTGTTTGGTGAATCATCTCATTTAGCTATATATCCCTCTGATTGGATTTTATTTACACATTAACTTGTTTACACAAAATTGTGGTGTGTCCCTATATGTTAAAATTGCTTAATTTTTAGCTCCTACATCAGAATTTGCAATGACCTAACTAGATAGTGCCGAATTTATAATTTTTTCCCTAGCATGTCTTGAGTCACATAGCTTATCTTATCAAAATTCTACCATGATGTTTACTTTAATATTGGATTAATTTCCAAGCTTGCCTAAAAGATAGCAGCAAATAATAGCAGAGGTAATTATCCTTGAGCATGTGAGTTGTTGACCACCTTTTCCATGTGTATTGGTCTACATGTCAATTCATTAACCAATAACTAAAGAGTTCTAATGTACATGAGGATATTTGGCTTGGGTTTGATGATCATGCCTATTTTCTAAGTTTGATGAAAGTGTCACATTAGGACTTCTAAAGAAATATTTACTACTACTTAGACTTTGCTCATCCTTTGTCCAATAAATTACTTTAGCCTTAGCTAGCTCATTGATCTCTTTTGCTAGATTTGCCTTTTTTTCATATATTTGAATATGAAATTGTCTGATTTTTTCATAATAAATTTAAACCATTTTTTGAATGCAAGAAAAAGCCATATGAGCATGATCTTGTGCCAAGCATCCTCCTATTTGTGTCAATAACCTCTTAGTTAGAATCATTTCAAATATTGATGGCACATCTATGACTACCACATCTTGAATTACTACTAAGTATGGCCATCTATACAACAAGACTAGAACGTTCTCTACGACTCCCATTGTCCTGACTAGCATTCCATTGAATTGCATTATCCTAGAATAAAATCTAGCGTAATTTAAGTTTATGGTATCAAATATTGCCTAGATTATAATGGTGACATCAGCTTCTATGTCAATTATGCAATTATGTACCACCCAATATTCTAAACACACAAATAAATAACATGGAGAAGAATTACTTTTTCCATACCAAGGGATGGCTGCTTGAGTGCCAATTTGGAATCTGGGTGAGGAAATCTATCAGTATCTAAGCCATGCAAGCTATTTTAACCAAATTTACTTGATCGTGAACTAGAAAATTTTTCTCCAAAGCTTTAGCTCATTTTACAATATTTCCTCCAAGAATATCCTTCAGCTTGGTCACCTTTTGAGATAGTTCTCAGTAGACTTTCACCATATCTTCTATTTTTTTCTAGTTACAACTAGATAATATAATTTTTGGTAAGTATTTTTTTCTGACAATGCAAGAATAAGGTTTTTGAACTGTATGTTTTCTCCTTGTGAAGATAATACCTCTTTCAATTATTTATTTTCTTGCTCCACATCATACTTAATATTTTCTCTTTCTTTGATATACTAAGCATGTATTGACATCTAATGACTATACCCTACTTTTGGATTTACCAGATTTATTGTGGAGTATTTTTTGGTTATGAAGAAATAATATACTAAGCTCTTAAGCTTGGTTGGATTGGGATCCATTTTCTGTTGTTGATCTCTAATGACATAAAAAAATTACTACCTACATCTCTAATATGCATAATTTGGTCTTCTAAGAAAAATCCCTCTTGAGGATATATCTTGTATATAGCTTAAGTCCTTTGTGGTTCCAACATATTAAGTTGATTGGTCAAGTGTTGAATCACAACTCTCAACTCTTGAAATATTTGGGACTCTGAGGTAATGATAGTGGATACCTTCTTTGTTGGAGCAGGAATGGAGGGGCATGTCCTAGGGAACTCATTACATTATGGGGAGGGTATAGTCAAAAATAAGACTTAAGTATTTGTCTAATGAATCTAAGGGGTTCCCAACATGAGGGATCTAGGTGGCAACTTTATAGCTGAGATGAGCATGTTTTCTACCCTGATAGCCACTTAAAAGATTTGAGGAGACCTTTTTCCATTGAATTACTAAATTAGAAGGCTTAGGTCTAAGCTCATAGCATGAATATAATAGATATAATCTAGATCATGTGAAGGGTTTATATCTTGAGGAATTATTTTCCAGGTTATTCTAAACCAGATATTAAAATCAATGATGTTCTCAAGAGGATGCCTTTGTATGGAGGAAAATAGAGAAAGCATTAAGAAGGCATCCTATGTATCATCGTGCTATAATATGAAGGGTTCAGTCAGGTTTGCCTAGGTCCTTATACTATTATTATCCAAGGAGTGATACCATTGTAACTATTTACCTCAAAGTGACAACATAATAAGTTTGGCCATCAGATCTCCAAATGGAATATTATATAAGGCAGCCAAAGCTACAACTTCTTGGTAGTGTTCATAAGCAATATTTACACTACCATCATAAATGGGCAAGTTCTTTAATGCATCTTGGGGAATTTTATGGAGAGTTGGGGGATTTGAGGGTTTGAAACTATTCCAAGCTAGATAAACCTATCCTATCATGGTGAACTTTTTGATCTTACTACTAATTTATTCTAAGTTTTTTTTTACCAGCGGAGTTGCCAACCTTCCTAGTTATTGAACTATCAGAGTTTCCAGGTGAATATACATTCTCCACTTATGAGGCCAAGATTATTCACCAGAATATTGAGTGCTCCAGGTGATTGAAACAAAATCTATGAAATTTTGTCCCACCAAGCATGCAAAAAACTCTTGGTTTAAAACTTGCTAGATGGATGAATTGTGGCGTCAAGACCTCAACCAAGATTGGAAGACCTAGAATAGCTTCTGGATTAGTCTTTGGAGTAGGCCGATTTATATGGTACTAGATAAACTAACAAAAGGGGGTTGTAGATTAAAGAAAGAAATGCATAGAGTTAGAATCTATAACTTAAAGTGGATGGGATTCAACTCCATCAAGATACAAGAGCATGAGAGTCTCATTCCCTTGATTAAACTAAACTACCTAACATACTAGCCATCATCAAATATTGTAAATAATTAATCAAATAAGCACATACACAACTAAGCATTCCAAAAATTGAACAAACAATAATCTAGGAAGAAATCCAAATTACATAATAAATTTAATAAAATACATTGTTCATCTGATTTTAATAGAAATGCTTTACAAAAAAATCAACATACATACATGTTTTACAACATTCTTATAAAAAGGTCAAACAACACTTTAATTTTTATGAAGAGGTGTATAGCATTCAATCATACAACTTATGCAATTGTAAAAGCTAAAGAATCAACCCTTCAAAGTGGGTTACATTATAGTATATATAGGTTTTTACATTGCATTTCATTAGGCTTGGAATGATTATGTGGAGTTTTCTACACGTCTATTAGAGCGGGTGTAGGGAATGGGTGTTGCTTTTAGCTCAACTATGCTTAACCACTCCAAGCATGTTTTGTTGATGTGTTTGGCCTATATTTCTCCTGAGAAGTTGGCTTGTGTGCTACATCATTAGAATTTGAGCACCTTCTAACAGGTCTACCCACTTCCACTCCTTTTTTTGTATTGAGCCAACTATGTAGGGACAAGTGTGTGATGGATAAAACTTCAATCATTGAGGTTTCTAATAATGATAATACTAGGTGACTTGTTGGCACGTGTGAATTCCATTAACTAGGATAGGTCTGGGAACCTCTTACAAGATATAGTAGTATGAGACTAGCTTCCTTAATGCCATACTTTATGCTTTAGCTAAATTTCAAGTCTGGAAACTATTTATTAATGCTAGCTATTTTGGGCTTATTGATAATGTTAGTTGCTTCAGTAGTACAACCCTCATCCAAAACTTAACCAATTCTCAATTAGCCTCACTGGATGTTAGAATTTTATGCTCACCTTGATGATGTCATCACCTTAAAAAGTTTGACCACATTCTACACTTTGTCACTTTTGTAATGCATGTTGTTGGATGCAAAAAATGCTTTTGCTTCAAAATTCTTTGTCTTCTTATGCTAGGCTTTATGCCTTAGAACATTTTTGGCTTTGATCTTGTCCTTCCTCTATGCCAGAATTTTATACCACTTATGATGATGTCAACTCCTAAAATTTTTGACCATCTTTGATACTAAGCCATATTTTGAATCTTGTAAGGGGCTATCTTGACATCAAATGTTGAAATATTCACATGCTTCAATAGCCTGACTTCATTTGGACACTCAACCAATTTTTCACTTTGACTTGTCGGGTGTCAAATTTTTAAGACTCCTTTGGTGACATCAACACCTTACAAAATCTAACCACCTTTCATACTTGGCCAAAATTTAAGTCTGATGTTGTGGCAAAATATCAAACTCTATCACCTTAACCATGCCTTAGCCGATCTTGAGACTTAGTTGTACCAAATACCAGATTTTGTTATTGATTTGCTTGCTTCGGTTCCTTAGAAAGTCTAGTCCATTACTCTTGCATGTTGGAATTTAATGCCTTAGTCAAATTTCAACTTTGAAACTTTTGCTCATTGCCTGGCTATATGCGTTAGCCAAATTCTTGTATCTGGCTAGGCACTCTTGAGTATTGAACTGATATGTAATCTTTTATCTTGCATTTCACTTCTTCTTTATGGTCGAATCTTCATTAGGATCCTGATTTGATGCTCAACTTGTACTCAAAATATTCTTTCAGTGCAACTGTTGTATCAATGTCTTAGCAAAATGATGGCAAAGCTTGAACAAAATCACAACCTGGCTTATCTATAAGGATTTGTGAACGTGGGTAGTGAAATCTACCTACAGTCATGCATGAAGAATCAAAATTTAACTCAAAATAGGACTCTAAATTTGCACATAAGATACTAATGGCCAAGGCAAATATAAAAATAAAGGACAAATTTTGGTAGATTGATTTAGGTGCTAGCAAGCACATGAGAGGGGAGAAAACATAGTTTGACTCATTACAAGCAAAATATAGGAAATCTATCACCATTGCAAATGATAAACTTATTAGGTCAAAGGAGTCAAATATATTCCTCTCAATATTCCTAGAGGAAAATGCACCATTGAAAAGGTACTAAATGTACCTAGACTACAAAACAACCAATTGTCTATACCACAAATTCTAGATTGCAACATGGTGGTGAAATTTTGAGTTGTTGATGGAAATAAAAGTGCTTTATCACAAAATATGGTAAGATAGTGGTAACAAGTTCCTACAAGAATGGCTTGTTTGCACTCAATACCATATCATCTCCTAATGTCATACTATCAATATCATCTCCTAAGCTGCATCACTTTATAAATACAGTGATTGACTGGATATAATATATAGTAAAATCACTTTATAAAAACTTTATATTATCACTCTATGAAGGTTTAATATAAATTCACTTTATAAAAACTTTATATTAGGTTTAATATAATATAAAGTTATAAGTACACAGCGCTAAAAAAACTTTATAAAATAATTTTATAAATTTATAATATAAGGTTATTAAAACACTTTATAACAAAATTTTATAAAGTTATAATATAAAAGTGAAGGGGAATATATTTTTTTTCCCACATACAAATGATGTAATCAAATCTTCTTAAAATTTTGTTCTTCGATTCTCAAGTCTTCAAAGGTGACAATTATGCAGTCTGGAAAACAAATATTCAAGCCATTCTTGAATTCGAAGGCTTATGGGAGATTGAAACTGGGACTAAACAATGTCCACAAAGAGCAGACAAAGATCAAGGATGCAATTTCGACATAGATTGCTACCTGCATACATGAGACGAGTTTGATGAAGAAAATAAAACTAAGACAAACACTAAGGATTATAAGGAATCTAAAGATGCTACATCTCTAGTTGTGAGCATTGAGACAGATGAGAAAGTTCATAAAGAATTTCAAGAATTTGAGTTAGAGGAGGAAGTTCATGAAGAAATTCTAGAAGTTGTTGATGAAACAATAGTAGTTGCTCCATCATAACAAGGAAAGACTCTAAAATGGCTCACTAGTACCATCAAAGATGCTAAACTTAATGCACCACTTGACCTTACTTCCACACAACCACATACTCATAGTAGTACACAATAGGAAGTAAATCCAAGCTTGATGACTTTAGTGATGGAAAATTCAGAACCAACATCAGTGAAGGATGCACTTAATTCACCATAGTGAAAGGTAGTTATGGATGAAGAATATACATCTCTTGTGAAGAACAAAACATGGGATCCTGTTGATTTGCCAAAAGAAAAGAAACATGTAGGCTACAAGTGGGTCTTCAAAATTAAATATAAAGGAGATAGATCTATTGATAAGTATAAGATATGACTCATTATAAAGGATGATACATAAAAGGAAAGAATTGATTATGCTCAGATATTTGCACCCATAGTGAAGATGACCACCATCCATGTACTCTATGGATTAACAACATAGTTCAATTGGAAACTTAGCAAATGGATGTCAAGAGTACCTTTCTTAATGGTGATATCGAAAAAGAATTGTATATGACACAACCTGAAGGTTTTGATGTGAATGGGCAACATCAAAAGGTCTATCGACTAAAAAAGAAAAATTGATTATGTCCAAATATTCACACCCATAGTGAAGATGAACACCATCCATGTACTGTGCATTGGCAACATAGTTTAGCTAGAAAATTTAGCAAATGTATGTCAAGAGTGCCTTTATTAATGGTGCTCTTGAAGAAGAATTGTACATGACACAACTTGAAGATTTTGATGTCAATGGGTAACATCAAAATGTCTTTAGACTGAATAAGTCATTGTATGGGTTGAAGCAGGTTCCTAGAGTCTTGTACATCAAAACAAATGACCACCTATTGTAGCATGGTTTCACTAGAAGTCCCTTTGATGCAAATATCTATATTAAGAAAGTTGGAATTGAGATAGTAATCCTTGCATTGTATGTTGATAATCTAGTCATCATTGGCAATTTAGATGAATTGGTGAATAATAAGTTAGAAAAGTTATTTAACATGACAGGTCTAAGACTTTTGCACTATTGTCTTGGTTTTGAAGTTTGGAAAAGAAATAATCACATTGTAGTCTCACAAACAAAATATGCCAAGATACTACTAGAAAAATATGAGATGAGAGATTGTAAACCTAAGGAAATACCAATGAAACAAGGGTTACAATTATTTAGATATTATAAGTCACATTAGATATCTAGTACTCTTTACTGCTAGCTAATTGGGAGTCTCATATACATAAAAAATACCAAGCATAACGTTAGCTTTGTTATTAGTTATATTTTGAGGTTCATGCAAGAACCTAAGGTGAGTCACTGGAAGGCAAAAAAAGGATACTACATTATTTCCATGGAAAAGTGGAATAAGGCCTGGAGTATAAGAAAAATGATAAATTATTTCTACAAGGATACATAGACTCAGTTAATGTCAGATCTATATATGATGGGAGGCCAAAATCTAGATATGTATTTCATCTAGAATTTGGAATTGTCTTGTGGCATAATAAGAAACATGTAGTAGTATTTTCATCGATGGAGGTAAAATATTGTGATATACAAGAAGCTATATGTGAAACAATATGGTTATGAAGGATACTATCAAATATGCATTTATGTAAAAATTGACCAACAATATTGAATTATGATAATCAAGGTGTTCTAAAATTGGTCAAAAATCCAGTCTTTTATGAAAGAACAAAGCATATTGAAGCTTAGAGTAATTTCATTCAAGAACATTTTTAGAACCACTAGATTTAGCTTCTATACATTCCCATAGAGGATAACTTGTAGATATTTTCACTAAGGTACTTGTATGTGTAAAATTTGAATTGTTTAGTATTTCTCTTTGTATACCAAGTAATGTAATAAAGGAGGATGTTAGACAATTATTACATTATTTAATCATGGGATATTTGAAGAATATGAATCACCAAGAGTCTCTTGAGACAACCAAGAGGTATCCTATTTATATATACATGTATAACTATAAAGATTAAACTTATGTTTTCCTTTCTTTGTTTGATCTATCAATTTATTATTGTTGGATAATATTACATTATTTGGTACATGCAAATGTACCCCCATGGTACCTTTATGGTACAAATGTAAATATGTAATAGATTAGGGTTTGAGTCTATAATTTAGGTGAGTGATTTATATTACCCATTTATGTAAGTGTCTATGTGTAGGATATGCACAAGTGTCATGTATGTAAGAGTGCAAGTGTGTAATGAGAGAAATTACACAAGTATCATGTAAGGGTGCAAATATGTAATGTGAGGATGTGCACAAGCATCATGTATTAGGTGTGCATGTAGAAGTATGCAAGTGTCATAGAGTTAAGTGTGCAAGTAAATAGAGAGTCAAGAGTCCTATATACAAGTGGGAAGATGAGAAGCCAAAGAACATGAGATTCATGTCCTATGTAAAGAATAAGAAAGGTTGCAACTCTTGGATATGTGAGGAGTGCAATAGTCAAGTATTGAAGAGTCACATTTCTATATCTATATTATGGAGACAAAGCTCCATAAATTGTATTCGAAAATGGTCTGAAACAAGATCACCAACAAACATTGATAATATTGAAGCTTATATACATATTTTGAGCAATTTTATTGTAAGTATTCTTCATGCTATTACATGAATGATTTTTGCCATTGACATTCATATTTGATGTTATTATAAATTATATTGGCCAACATATACTTTTATTGCTCCAATATTTGAATCTAGTCTTGATTAATTATATTGGGACCTAATATAGTGTGGCTCAAACATACTAGGACTTGAGATAATTTGGCTTAAAATCTAACAATGTATTAAAGCTATTGTCATATTTCAGAGTCTATCCACTTTAAAGGTAGTGAAGACTTGGACTCAAAATTTGATCAAGGTCCTCAATCAGGGTCTTTTCAATTTAAAAGAAGCGAAGACTAGGATTCCATTCAAAGGCTTGGAGAGTAGATATATTGAAGGGATGAATAAAAGTCACCATGATTTGGATGCTAGGGTCTATCCACTTAGTTCAAGGAAAACCAATGAAGATAAGGACTCAACCAAAATAGATTAAGAGCCAACTCAAAAGAAAGTTGGACATGAGGGGACATTCAAAGTCACCTTGATATTAATTTGAATTCTCTAGAAAAGAGGAGAATCACATAGAAAGAAAAAGAAAAAGAAGAGAGAAATATTGATAGAAGAGAGAAGAAATAGAAAGGAAAACATAAAAGAGCATAAATAGAAGAGAAAAGAGAACTCGAGTAAAAATCATGAGTAAAGTAAAAATAAGAAAAGGGAAAGTATTGAAGCTTTCTACAAAAAATTAAAAGATTATTTTTTGAAGAAAAAATATATAAAACAAAGCAACAAAGCAAGCATTCAAAAAGAAAAGTGCAATATTAAGAAGTAAGGTGAGCAAAAGAAACATAAGATAAAGCAAGTGCCTAGGAAATTTAGGCAGTTGATATTGAACTAAAAATCATAGGCAACTTGATATAAGCTCTATTGAAAGCATATAAAATGTTGACCAACACTTAAGAGAACCTAAGAGGTCAACAGATAAGAGAATCTAAGCCGCTAGCAACTACGAGAACCTAAGTGGCCAAAGGATAAGAGAACCTAAGCAGCTAGAGGATAAGAGAACCAGAGCATCCAAAGGATAGGAGAACATGAATAGCCAAAGGATAAAAGAATGAGAGCCACAAACAACCAAGTAAACTAGAACAACAATCAAATTGTAGTCCTATGGAGGAGAGCATGTCATAACAGTTCTATTCAAACTTGATAGAGCATGTTGATTAAGTTTGGTCCAATAGAGAAATTCTTGAAGATAAATCTTGAGCACCTCATGATTTTTAAAATGGTATAGCCAGAGTGAGAAAAGCTTGAAAGCAAATATGTAGGAAGAATATTCTTTGCACTTCTTTCATACTTAGAGAAGTAGTAGTGTAGCCTAATGCTTTTCTCTTGGCAATATTCATTAGTTCATGACCATTATTTCAATGTTGGAAATAATCAACCCTAAGTTTCTAGGTGGATGGTAAGGTAAGTAATGTTACCTTTATCAATCAATTAATTAAAGTTGTAATTTAAGGATTGTGTGAAGTATTGAAACTTAGAAACTTTAATTTGATAATTATGTGGGAGATAAAAGTATTACAAATTTTTAGTAAAATAAATCTTAGGTGGGAGTTATAAGGACTTCTACTACATATTGAAATTAATATTTCATTTCTTGATTTTTTTAGTTTTTTAATATTTATTAAAATTTAGAGAGAAGGTTTTTTACTTCAAATAGGATTTAGAAAAAATTGAATTTGAAAATTGAAATTAGTAGATTTGAAATTTGAAGTTTTAGAAAATTTTGAGGTTTGAAGATTTTAAGATTTTTAAAATTTTGAAGATTTGAAATTTAGGGAAAATTTGAAATTTGAAGATTTTTGGATTTGCAACTTTAATACTGTAGGGAGATAAAAGGTTTGCTACTTGAAAGGATTTGATTTTTTTTTTAATTTTAAATTTGCACAATTATTTTTGAAAAGGAATTTAAAATTCTGATAATTGAAAAAAATTCTTGAAGATTAAACTTTGGAGTAAAAAGGATTTCAACTTCAGAAGGAATTGAATCATTGAATTGAGAACTTTGATTATCATGGAAGAAAATGATTTGAAATTCATAATAAGAAAGAAAATACTGGAAGTTATAAGGTCTCGCATAGGTAATTTGATTGAAAAGTATGAGGGCAAATCAAATATGGCAATGCAATTCATCTATAGATAAAAAATGAATGAAATCTTTGAAATATTTGAATATTAATTACATTCAAATATTGTTGAAGCAATTTATAATTCAAAGGATATTATTATAATACCTATTGATATAGGTAACATAATGTATATGGCATTGCTTTCACTTGAACTTCATAAATATGAAAGTCAAAAGCAAAAAGATTTAATTGAAACTCTAAAAAGAAAAATAGTAATTGATCATACAAGTGAGTCAAGTGAATCATCTCAGAAAACAATGTTTCACTTTGCATGTATTTTTTATATTCCAAGCTCATCAAATTCAAGAAATTTTTATTATGTTTGAAGCAAATGTTTAGAGATTACAGGACAAGAACAAGATTGTAAGAATACAGAAGCACACGAACTCGAGGTCGATTACAAAGAAGAAGTTCAAGCAGTTGATGATGAACTAGAATCATAAGTGCATAGAAAAGAAGCAAAACCAGATGAACCAAAAGGTAAGGACAAAGAAAAAACTCAAGAAATCCATGAAAAAGATAACAAAGAAGAAAATGTTGAAAAACCAAAGAAAGGAGAAGAAGAAGAATCTCAAATAACACAATGTAAAGTTGCATGAAGATAAATATTGGAGACTAAAGTCTTTAATAATAAAATAATGTAATACATGGGGTGTTGGAGAATATTATATTATTTGGTACATGCAAATGTAACCCCATGGTATCTTTATGGTACAAATGTAAACATGTAATAGATTAGGGGTTGAGTCTATAGTTTAGGTGAGTGACTTATATTACCACTTTATGTAAATGTCTATGTGCAGGATATGCACAAGTGTCATGTATGCAAGAGTGCAAGTGTGTAATGAGAGAATTTACACAAGTATCATGTTAGTGTACAAGTATGTAATGTGAGGATGTGCACAAGCATCATGTATTAGGTGTGCATGTAGAAGTATGCAAGTGTCATAGAGTTAAGTGTGCAAGTAAATAGAGAGTCAAGAGTCCTATATACAAGTGGGAAGATGAGAAGCCAAAGAACATGAGATTCATGTCCTATGTAAAGAATAAAAATGTTGCAACTCTTGGATATGTGAGGAGTGCAATAGTCAAGTATTGAAGAGTCACCTTTCTATATCTATATTATGGAGACAAAGCTCCATAAATTGTATTAGAAAATGGTCTGAAACAAGATCACCAACAAACATTGATAATATTGAAGCTTATATACATATTTTGAGCAATTTTATTGTAAGTATTCTTCATGCTATTACATGAATGATTTTTGCCATTGACATTCATATTTTATGTTATTATAAATTATATTGGCCAACATATACTTTTATTGCTCTAATAGTTGAATCTAGTCTTGATTAATTATATTGGGACCTAATATAGTGTGGCTCAAACATACTAGGACTTGAGATAATTTGGCTTAAAATCTAACAATGTATTAAAGCTATTGTCATTTTTCAGAGTCTATCCACTTTAAAGGTAGTGAAGACTTGGACTCAAAATTTGATCAAGGTCCTCAATCAGGGTCTTTTCACTTTAAGGAAGCGAAGACTAGTACTCCATTCAAAGGCTTCGAGAGTAGATATATTGAGGGGATGAATAAAAGTCACCATGATTTGGAAGCTAGGGTCTATCCACTTGGTTCAAGGAAAACCAGTAAAGACAAGGACTCAACCAAAAAATATTAAGAGCCAACTCAAAATAAAGTTACATGAGAGGACATTCAAAGTCACCCTGATATTAATTTGAATTCTCTAGAAAAGAGGAGAATCACATAGAAAGAAAAAGAAAAAGAAGAGAGAAACATTGATAGAAGAGAGAAGAAATAGAAAGGAAAACATAAAAGAGCATAAATAGAAGAGAAAAGAGAACTCGAGTAAAAATCATGAGTAAAGTAAAAAGAAGAAAAGGGAAAGTATTGAAGCTTTCTACAAAAAATTGAAAGATTATTTTTTGAAGAAAAAATATATAAAACAAAGCAACAAAGCAAGCATTCAAAAAGAAAAGCGTAGTATTAAGAAGCAAGGTGAGCAAAAACAACAAAAGATAAAGCGAGTGCCTAGGAAATTTAGGCATTTTATATTGGACTAAAAATCATAGACAACTTGACAAAAGCTCTATTGAAAGCATATAAAATGCTGACCAACACTTAAGAGAACCTAAGAGGTCAACAGATAAGAAAATATAAGATGCTAGCAACTACGAGAACCTGAGTGGCCAAAGGATAAGAGAACCCGAGTAGCTAGAGGATAAGACAACCAGAGCAACCAAAGAATATGATAACATGAATAGCCAAAGGATAAAAGAATGAGAGCCACCAACAACCAAGTAAACTAGAACAACAAGCAAAGTGTAGTCCTATTTAGGAGAGCATGTCATAACAGTTCTATTCAAACCTGATAGAGCATGTTAATTAAGTTTGTTCCAATAGAGAAATTCTTGAAGATAAAGCTTGAGCACCTCATGATTTTCAAAATGGTATAGCCAAAGTGAGAAAGTCTTGAAAGAAAAGATGTAGGAAGAATCTTCTTTGCACTTATTTCATACTTAGAGAAGTAGTAGTGTAGCCTAATGTTTGTATCTTGGAAATATTCATTAGTTTATGACCATTATTTCAATGTTGGAAATAATAAACCCTAAGTTTCTAGGTGGATGGTAAGGTAAGTAATGTTACCTTTATCAATCAATTAATTAAAGTTCTAAGTTAAGGATTGTGTGAAGTATTGAAACTTAAAAAAATTAATTTGATAATTTAGTGGGAGATAAAAGGATTACAATTTTTTAGTAAAAGGAAATTTAGGTGGGAGTTATAAGGACTTCTACTACATATTGAAATTAATATTTCATTTCTTGAATTTTTTAGTTTTTTAATATTTATTAAATTTTAGAGAGAAGGTTTTCTACGTAAAATAGGATTTAGAAAAAAATGAATTTGAAATTTGAAATTAGTAGATTTGAAATTTGAAGTTTTAGAAAATTTGGAGGTTTGAAGATTTGAAATTTAGGGAAAATTTGAAATTTGAAGATTTTTGGATTTGCAACTTTAATACTGTAGGGAGATAAAAGGTTTTCTACTTGAAAGGATTTGATTTATTTTTTTAATTTTAAATTTGCACAATTATTTTTGAAAAGGAATTTAAAATTCTGATTATTGAAAAAGATTATTGAAGATTAAACTTTGGAGTAAAAAGGATTTCAACTTCAAAGGAATTGAATCATTGAATTGAGAACTTTGATTATCATGGAAGAAAATGATTTGAAATTCATAATAAGAAAGAAAATATTGGAAGTTATAAAGTCTTACATAGGTAAATTGATTGAAAAGTATGAGGGCAAATCAAATATGGCAATGCAATTCATCTATAGAGAAGCAATGAATGAAAGCTTTGAAATATTTGAATATTATTTACATTCAAATATTGTTGAAGCAATTGATAATTCAAAGGATATTATTACAATACCTATTGATATAGGTAGCATAATGTATATGGCATTGATTTCACTTGAACTTCATAAAGATGAAAGTCAAAAGCAAAAAGAGTTGATTGAAACTCTAAAAAGAAAAATAGTGATTGATCATACAAGTGAGTCAAGTGAATCATCTCAAAAAACAATGTTTCACTTTGCATGTATTTTTTATATTCCAAGCTCATCAAATTCAAGAAATTTTTATTATGTTTGAAGCAAATGTTTAGAGATTACAGGACAAGAACAAGATTGTAAGAATACATAAGCACACGAACTCCAGGTCGATTACAAAGAAGAAGTTCAAGCAGTTGATGATGAACTAGAATCAGAAGTGCATAGCAAAGAAGCAAAACTAGATGAACCAAAAGGTAAGGAAAAAGAAGAAACTCAAGAAATCCATGAAAAAGATAACAAAGAAGCAAAGACTAAAAAACCAAAGAAAGGAGAAGAAGAAGAATCTCAAATAGCACAATGCAAAGTTGCATAAAGATAAATATTGGAGACTAAAGTCTTTAATAACAAAATAAAGTAATACAGGGGGTGTTGGAGAATATTATATTATTTGGTACATTCAAATGTAACCCCATGGTACCTTTATGGTACAAATGTAAATATGTGATAGATTAGGGTTTGAGTCTATAGTTTAGGTGAGTGATTTATATTACCCCTTTATGTAAATATCATGTATGTAAGAGTGCAAGTGTGTAATGAGAGAAAATGCACAAGTGTCATGTATGTAAGTTTGCAAATATGTAATGTGAGGATGTGCACAAGTGTCATGTATTAGGTGTGCATGTAGAAGTGTAAGTGTCATGTAGAAGTGTGCAAATGTCATAGAGTTAAGTGTACAAGTAAATAGAGTCAAGAGTACAAGTGGCATGATGAGAAGCCAAAGGACATGAGAGTCTTATCTTATATAAAGAATATGAAAGGTTGCAACTCCTAGATATGTGAGGATTGCAATAGTCAAGTATTGAAGAGTCACCTTTCTATGTCTATATTATGGAGATAAAGCTCCATACATTGTATTGAAAAATGGTCTGAAAGAAGATCACCAACAAGCATTGATAATATTGAATCTTTTATACATATTTTGAGCAATTTTATTGTAAGTATTCTTCATGCTATTACATGAATGATTTTTTCCATTTACATTCATATTTGATGTTATTTTGAATGTTATTATAAATTATATCAGCTAAATATACTTTGATTGCTCTTATATTTAAATCTAGTCTTGATTAATTATATTGGGACCTAAGATAGTGTGGCTCAAATATATTGGACCTGAGATTATTTGGCTTAAAAACCAACAATAATGCCTTCCAAAATGTCAAGTTCTCCTCTCAATAAGTAGTTAGTTATCTACTAGAAATAATCCCCTTAAATATTGGTGGTTATAAAAAGTTTCAAGATTTTTTTTCTAATAAATCATTTTAACCTAGATAAACATTCCTCTACTCCATGAGGATACTATTGAGCGTGCAAATGACACATTGTCAAGGGTATGTCAACTTAATCAAAACAGAGATTTGTTCCCTCTTGAAAGGGAAATATCCTTCTCCGAAGGTTCGAGTATGCCAAGTCTTGAAAAGTGTAGGTAGACTCAAAGGTCGTTGATAATTTCTTGGCATAATGCTTTAAGAGAAAATGCTTGATTGTATGAAAGTAATTCTACTACACCGATATCTTCAACATACATAGGCTAAGTAGAATTAAAATGGGCAAATAAAACTAAAATTTTAGTTGTGCAAACTATGATTGCCCAATCTATAATGTTCATTGCAATTAAAATATATCACATATATACCAACAATGATTGTATTGAAGCTATATAAAATTTTAGAATATGCTATAGAAAATAGCTTCAATGCTTCAAATGAAAACTAATCTACTCCTAATCTAAATAAGTTTAAAAAAGTTAAAGGTGAAGGGTGAGAGAAAATAAAATAAAGCAAGTTAACATTACCTGGAACTCTAGTTCGAATCCAGTAAAGCAATAAACCCAATTTAAACCAATATCAACTCGACAAGTATTCACACAGCCTAAGGTCCAAGATGGTGCAATCTTCAGAGGAGCAACAAACTATGAAATGGACTGAGTGCAACCACCATCAACATGCATAGATTGAACACAATAAATTTCAAAATCCTTTATATTAAAAGATAATAATTAAGTACATTATTTCATATTTGTCCACTCTGGTGGATTACAAAGAACGAGGCTTAGAAACAGTAGTAACTTGGTTCAGGAATGCCATCCGCCTACAAAGAGAAAAAAGAAAACTAAAAAGCAACTAGTTAATAGATGGTTTTTAACCTCTGTAACTGACTAGAGAGCCACTATTTATACAAATTTTGGCCTTCACCTAGCGTTACATTTTGTAATTAATTGCCATCTAATTCCAGGACATGCCTCTTGAAATTAATTTTTTCTACTATACAGCAGTCATGCTTCCATTAAATGAGAACTACTTTTGGCCATGCCTCATAAAGTCTTCATTGGTAGTAAGCCCTACAATGACCACACTTCATTAAATTCCAATTTGCACGATGCTCAAGAATTCTCGAACTTTCATGCCTCATTAACTCTTAATTTCCCCTATCTTCCACCTTGCACGATTGCACTCGCCCAACTCACATTGAAATTCCATGTCCACCATATTTAATGTGACCACCACCATATTTTTTGCAAAAAAAAAGGGAAAAGGTTAGAAATATTATAATTAATTATTTTATTATTATTATTAATATATTTTAATTTTTCGAAGGTTTTGAATCTTTTGCTTTTTTTTTATTTATTTATTTTTTAAATATCCCTAAGGTTTGCTCTTTTATATCGTGGTCACATTGCTTACAAAGAAAATCCTACGATTGTGCTCCAAAATTAAAATTGGCCCAAGTTGATTAAATTGATTGCGGATTCGTAGAAATTTGCAGCTTTCAGCAAGCTCATAGTCATGGGCTTCTTCATTTTCTCTTGGTTGAGTTGATTGTAAAGAAAATCCGATAGCCACGCTCCAAAATTGGATTTGGCTAATGTTGACAAAAATGATTGCGGATTCACGAAAAGCCATAGCTTTGGGTAACTAGGGTTCGAGCTTTCCTTCTTTAAATGATTTTACTAGCATGGTCTCAAGTAAGAAAAATATTCCAATTACTTTAAGTATAGATGGTAAGAAATCCACGGTTCTGATCAAATAAAAGACATCGCTACGAGAAAATTGATTAAACCTTTACTTCGCAGCCGCGAGACTAGAAGCACTTAAAAATTTTCTTTCATCATTTTCTTTTTTAAATTTAATAAAGACTCACAAACCTTGGCCGAATCAAAGGATTATAGTGCAACTGTAAATATGAATAAATTCCAGATTGATTACGGTTTTGAGCAAGTTCTTGCCTTTTCTCTTGGTCGCGTTTGCTTACAAAGAAAATCCCACAACCACGCGCCAAAGTCGGATTTGGCCAAAGTTGATCAAATTGACCGTGAATCTACGAATTTGAGTATAATTAGCTTTGCAAGCCCTTTCTCTTCACTATGACACTTAAAAATATAATCTCACATTCGCACGACAAAAAAAAGATTTGTGTCAACTTGACCAAATTGATAAATTGATCGTAAATTGGAGAAAATTCACGGTTTCAGGCAGTTTACTCATGGCCATGGTTAAATTTTGGATCCATGTCTTCCTTGATCAATTGACTGTGGATTTGAGCATTTTCATGGATTAGGGCAATCTCGCAGCTGGGATTTCGTTCCTTAAAATCTCAGTGAGAAAAAAGGTGAAAATTCAAAGTGCTCATAATTTCACGAAACTTTTTATGACTATAAAATGGCCAAATGGGTACTCAAAATAGTCAAGATAATTAAAAAATTCACTATATATTGAGAGAAAAATCCATTTGAAGCTCACGGACTATCGTAGGAAAAAGATGACAGGTTAATGATGTTTTCATCCAATATTCTAGAATATTAAACGAGCTTGGTAGTAAAAGTTATGGTTGTTTTAGGTTTATAGCTCCCAAAATTTAAGACATAAAAATCTTGGCATGATCGAAAATTGCATATAAACCTGATAAAAAATAAGAGAAGGTCTACCAAAAATCTTAAAAAATGGGTCTCCAGTCCATACTCGTGCGTGTTGTGCAAGCACAACAATAGATACTTATAAAGTTAGGAATGTGTCCTAATTTATTGTGATCCAATGTTGTAAAATTTTAAGGGTTTGAATATAGGTAGAATAAATCCATAAAATATGCCATGACTTAAATCTAATAATATTATTAAGTTGGAGATATTAGTAATTGTCGATATGTGTTTGCACTTTTCCCATCCTAATACTAAGATATTGCCAAGAAAGTTGTAAGATTAAGTGGTACAAGTTTAAATCAAATTTCTAATAGTAATCACCAATAGGTATGTTTCCATTAAATTAATATTGATAGACTCAACACTCTTAACTTGTTTAATTTTCCATAAATTAGAGATGCAATTTGTCGTGATAACTAGTGTTGTTAAAGCTATATGTTGAAGAGAAGAATGGTTGGAAAGAGAAGAGAAGGATCTAGATTTTTAGATGGATTAGCGCATCACCAAAATTTGTTGGAATATGTCATGATAGAAATTTGCTTTAGCTTATGTATAATTCCTTGAGAGAAGAGCAATTGAAAAGGAAAGGTGGTATCCTTCCCTGAATAAAGTTTTATAAATTTTGAGATATTGTAGACATTGCAATAAGATGATCCCAAACAAATAAAGGAAGTCTTTGAGTGGGTTTTGAGGGGGTTTTGTCTTGATTTTATTCCTATTTAAAAAATTTTCATTCATCAAGCTTGCTCAAGTTGAACTTTAATTTGATTGTCCTATTTAACTAAACATGTCATTATGATTTACTTTTAATTTAAAATTTAGAAAGTCAATAACATATTTATTCTATTCTTATCCTGTTTAGAAGATGTTTTAATATATTTTTTAAAATTTGGATGCTATTGATCTTTATTGTGTATGAAATTTGGGATTTTAATTTGGTATAGAGAGTTCAATAAAAACTTAGCTGAAGGGTTTCATTTGTCTAAAATTTTTGGTAATTTAATTTAATGTGTTAATGTAGAGAATTTTTTAAGAAGGATTATTTTAAGGAGCATAGGATTGTTTGAAAAACATTTCATTTCAAAAAATTAAAAATAATTTAATTTTATAAGAGAAATATATAATTTACATAATAATTGTAAACATGAAAATTTTATATATTTATTGTAATATAAAATTAATTTTAACCGAGAGCTTTAAACTTGGCTAGAATGAAGGCTAAAATATTGTTTGTTGAGGCTTCAGTTGTTTTGTCCATTAATAGACACAAGTCCTCATTCATTGGTCTCTTTCGATCCATTAGATAAGGTTGTCCTTTAGCTATTTACTAGCTCATCACGTTGCTCAGGTTCTATTCGAGGAATTTCTCTCTCGGGAGGTGAGATGACTCTCTTTTATTGAGGAAAAAGCTGTCATTCAACAAGCGCTTGCTTTCCTGGACACTTTTTGTCTAGCTTTTGGATCCTCCATTCAATGGAGAAAGACCCAATGTTATAGGCAGTCTCTCAACCCAATGCCCCACTGGCTTAATCAATATCAATGGAAGATCATCCAAGAGGGCAATTTTTTTTGTTTTTTAGGCATTCCTTTTGCCTTTAATGGGTCGTTGCTAGAGTTATGGAAGTATGTTGTTAATAGGGTGGAAAAAAACTTACCTATTGGTCCATAAAGAAACTCTCCCTTGCTGGTAAATTTCAAATTTGCACTAAAGTCCTTGCAGCCACCCATGTTTATTATTATTCCTGCTGGGTCTCATCAAAAAATTGTTATAAGAAGCTTGATAAGCTTATGCGAGACTTCTTATGGTCCTCCTCCAATAATGCTTCAGGATTCCACCATGTTGCCTGGGAGTATTGTTGTCTTATTAGAAGCCATGGTGGACTTGGCATTATTAATACCCAACATCAAGGTTGGGCCCTTTGTGTTAAGTGGGTCATTAGAGCCCTCATAGGTAATGAGGGCTGGAATATTCTCATCCAACATTGTATTAGTGAAGTTTCCCCTTTTGGGCGTAAGAGTTGGAAGAGCATGGGGTTCTCTTCCCTCCTTATTGTCCCTATGTCTATCAAAGTGTTAGGATCCTTCGTCATTAGGAGCATTTGGAAAGCTTGGGAGAGTGTTAAACCTTGGATTAGATGGAATGGATAGAGATTTTGGCATGGCCTCTCCATCAACCAAATGAATATTTGGTGGTCACCTATTATCACCTACTAGGGTTCCCCGCTTGCGCAGGTTCCCTGGGTTCATGCACTAAGATTATTTTGCAAAGGTGTGCGATGCATCATTGATTTATTTTCTCGCCCTACCAGGGATTGGCTTCCTTGGATTATTTTAGAGCTAAATTTGGGCTTAATCACTCTGACAAGGATACCTTTGAGACTATCAAGGTTGCTCTCCTTGAATCCATGTTACACAAGATTTTTATGCTTTCTCAGCGACCTTGGTGGAAGGACTGGAAGTGGTATCCGAACACTCCATTATGGAATTATAAGGCTCGATTAGGGTATGGATGGATATCTCCTTTGCCTCTCCATGATTGAGAAGCTCAATCAACGATGGAAGGTCTCCTACCTTTGACTTGTTTGGTTGCGCAGGTTCCAGATCACTTGGGTTCCTTTCTTGGAGCCCAAAATTTCTTGTTTTGATTGGAGTCTTTTGCACGAAGGGCTTCCTATTGGGGAGCATCTACAATATTTAGACATCCCCAACCCTTCTTACCCTTTCTGTCTTCAATCTGAAGACTGTCCATATTTTTTGGGTTTGTGCTCGTGCTCATTCCCTTTGGGAGTGGCATTTTTTCTTTTTTAGATCCTATTCCTTTGCCATGTTTGAGTGGAAGCATATCATTTTGGGAGATCCCCCGTAATTACCAACTATTTTTTTGAAGTGTGACACTTGTTTCGTATAATGACCATGTTTATTTTATGGAGAGCTAGAAATGATTGTATCTTTGGTAAGTGTACTCCCTCTTTGCACATCTCTGCTTTTGAGAAGTCTAATATTATTTCTTCAGTGTATTTTCAGATCACAGTTCAGGCCAATAAGATGGCCATGGAGCTCACTCATATTTAAGAGCTTATTAAACAGTGAGGAACACATCGTGCTCAGTAATTCAGGATACTCCTCGTAGCAGATCCAGGCCCACACAGTAGTGTCGCTTGCTCTCAAAATGCACTCCTATCCCAGTTCAAGGTGCTTACAGAGATGGTCGTGGATATGCGACTATTCCTCTCTCCTCCAACTCCTCGACTTGATGCCTGGGGCAACTTAAGAGTTTATGACTGGGTTTATGTTCCCGACACTTCTAGACAAGAGAGGGACTTGTTTTCAAATTCTCTAGGTGGGAATCAGGGGTGGCTGAAACTTATCAATTTATTCAGTTGTCCATTAGTTATGCAAATTATAGATTATTCTCTTGGATTCCCACTCTATTTTTATAGGGACATTTTTTTTGACTGATGGCGTTAGCCACATGGCATGTTTATCCGCCTCTTTTTTTGTTTGTAAAAATGTATTTTGTTAATTCTTTAATATAATGTTTTTTCACATAAAAAAATTAATTTTAAAAATAAATAACAAATTGATTTAAAATTGTTGAAAAACATATTCCATTAAATAGTTTTTGTTTTGAGAATTGTAATGCATTTTTTTGAAATTAGGTCATCTATAATGTTGAATCTTATTCTTCCAATAAGATAGAGACACATAATGATTAAAAATTAGGTTTAATTTTACTTGATAATTATCTTAAGGGGTAAAATTCAAAATTGCAAAATCTTTATTCTAAATTATGGTTTTTAGTCTTAGACTAGCATTGAGGATCTTAGGTTCAATTTCTACTTCATTCATGTCTTTAAAGTCATAATAAGGTCATACAAAAACCATGATATGACAAAATAATTTGTATTTTTTTTGGTAAAGTTAATGTTTAATAAGTTATAAATAGAATCTATAGGGGTAATCTCATCAAAATATTAATGCAAATTATGTTTAGTATCTTGTCAATTAAACCATACCCATATTTTCGTTTGGTTTTTTTAAAGGAAGTAAAGTTCTTCATTTATCTTTACCATTAAAGAATACTAATCTTATTTTTCAAAGGAGAAAGAACTATGTTGAAGGCCCTCCTAAGTATCCAAAGATTGTAATTATAAGTCATCCTTGAATTTGACGTAAATAAATTGAGTTCTTTCCAAGATCTATCATAAAGACCAACCTTGAAACAAATACATTTATGACTCGAAATTTTTTATATTTTACATCTAAAAATATCATAAACTCAAATAATTATTTCTTCAAGCCATTGTCCATCCCATTTTTAATTGTCCTAAATAGTTGCAACATCTCCTAAAGTTGTTATAGTAGAAATAGCTAAATAACCCCATCTTCAATATCATTATTATTCCATTCTTGTATTTCACACTACTATTTTTATTTTTTATATTAAAATTTAGAACTATATCTTGATAATGCTTCTTATGGGGCCCTATACATTTCTTGAATATTCCAAGATTCCACTTTCATTATCACCTTTCATTCTTATTGATGGGCTTAGCCCCACTTCTTGTTAACATTTGTGATATTTGCTTTCGGATTCCAAAATAAGAAAACCTTTTGGGTTCCTTTACTCTTTATTTCTACTTCGAGGGTATTTCTCTCTTTTTTTTTATTCCCACCAATGCTTTCATCCTCATTAATCTATTTTATTTTTCTAGACTATTCATATTTTGATTTATTATCTATAGGTTTATGCTACATTGGAGAACATGAAGTGCAATAGATGACCTCAAGAATACTTCATTATTTATGTAGCTTTGCTAACCCTAAAGTGCAACGATCATCCTTGATAGAACTCACTTTTTTATGCTACCCTATAAACCCTTAATTACAAATGGATATCCTCCATACTGCTTTTTTTTATTATGTTATTGTGTAAACTTTAAAGTGCAAGGGACCAAATTTATACTCCTTTTATTATAAGAAGATGATTATCTATTGTTTGATAAAATAAAGATGATTTATCCTAGTTGGTCTTGACTTATTACACTATATTTGATTTAAATTCTTTGATATATTTGTTCGTACCTTTAATCCCTTTTGAATATGAAGTTACATGTTGTATGTTCTCATCTTATGCATCCTTCTTAGTTTCTTCTAATGTTTTGATCTAAATGAACAATCAACCTTCACCGTTTGATGAGGTAAAGTGGACTTATTTGTTTTGGAAGCAAAAAATCCTTAATCAAGTCAATATTATACTATATAATATGATCTCCTTGTTTCATCTTTGATTTTGTCTCACAATTTTTTTTTTATCTTTTTCTTGATCATATTTGCTTTGTATTTTTTTGCCATGTGTTAGATATTATGACATTTATGACATCATAGTGCAATATTTTCATAATCCACTTGTTGATCCCATTGCTTTGATTTAGATTTAATCTTAATGGAATTTGGAAAAGGTTTTGAAATATCCTTGACAACACATATATGGTTGTACATAGTATATTTTTTATCCTCAATAGTTGGATTCTCCTAGATGAGCTCCCTTTGATTACCACCAATATTATTCAAAGAATTGGTATAGATAAATCTTATATCAAAGTCTAAAAATTCCTTACTTGCACTAAAACCCTTCTAAGAGTTTCTATCTTCATCAAAACATTCTTGCTCCATGGTCTCAAGTACAAGGCATCTATTTTCTTGATGTAAACTACCATCCATTATTTTATCCTTGTATTTTGAATTGGATAAGATAATGAGTAAAATCCTTTTGAAATGGAATCATAGAATAATTTGTACGCAAACCCCAATTTCATTGAATCCACTTTTGTATCTCCAAATAAGTTGGGTAATATCCATTGAACTCTTATTAACCCTATGCTTTTAAGAACGAGTATATCATGTTTTATCATCTCATCCTTAATACTCACTTCTAATAAAACATCTAAAGGAATTTATTATAGATTTATCCTTCCTTTGTTCCTCAACTAGGGCGTCCTTCATTCTAATTAGGGCATCCTTGCTTCCAACTAGGACTTCCATAAATGTCTTTCCTTGCTTGATACTTAGGTTTCTCTCATAAGTGTTTCATTCAATGAATTTCTCCAACTATACATAGTAGAAACTTTAAAGGTAAGGACCATTTTTTGCTTCAACTCACATAAACACTCATTTGATCGCATTCACACTAGCTTTTGATAAAGCTGATATTTTTGTTTTGTTTTTCAAATAACACAAGAGAGAGTGGTTAAATATATCTATCAAGGTAGACATAATTTTTTGATGAAAAGGAAAAGTAAGTACTTATTAACTTTAAATTCCAATTACCTTACCTTCGTTTGGATTCAAACCTTAGACCTTTTATTTTTGTGTCAAAACCTTCACTACCATGCACATTCAAGCTTTGGTTCTATATTAATAAATATAAATGTATTAAAGGTTAAATTTTTATGACTTTTCGTTTTTACTTAATGCACCCGTTGAATTAAATATATTCAATTTTTTTAATGGCTACCATGGATTTTGTTTATAGCAAAGTTAGGACTCAATTGGGTTAAGCACTTAGTATTCACACACAAGACCTCTATGTTCATTAAGACTTGAATGTGATTCTTCTCTATAGGTTGAATATTTTTGTTAAGGTGTGTGCATGTTGTGTGTATATAACCTTCCTTTCCTATTCATTGTCTTGATATCATTTTTGTAGGCTCATTTTATGCTTATTCTAATCTATCTTGGTTTATTGAAGAGTATTTAAACCAAAATCAAATATTTCTAACTTTCATTATATTCCACCCACTCCTAGATATCAAAGATATGAATTAGTTGAATATATTCATTAAGATACTTCCTTTCCTCTTCCTTATCTTACTTTCACTATTTTTTATTCATTGCATCTTTTTGAACTCCATCTATGTTATTTTAAAGTGTTCAACTTATAGGGGACTTCACTTGTGAATCATAAAAGACTTTAATAATTAGATCAATAAAGGGTAGAAGTCTCATAGCTTTTATAGATAAAGTAGTCATGTCAATTGAGAATGAAAATATTAAAAAAATTAAAAATATAATTGAAAAAAATAGAGGAAGTAGAAAAAACATTTAATTTCTATAATTAAATAAATATGGAGAAAGTATTTAAGAACATTTGATTTCTTTGTTACATTCCACGAGTAAGAGTAATATAAGAAAAAACCTTTTTATAGATGAAATAAAGTCATAATTATTATAAATTGTTAGATATAGTTTGCTTTAATTATAAAAATAATCTATTACAAAATAACAAAATTAGCATGCACAATCTAAATTTAAATTATTTTGATTTTAATTTTTTTTTTTAATTACTTTACATTAAGATTTTTTATTAAACCTATTAAATTTAAAATAAACAATTAAGCCAACCAAAGTTTCAATCCAATAATTTCACCTTAATATAACATATCAAATGATATAACTTAAAAAAAAAATCAAAATGAAAATTTTATTAAGTGATATATATATACTCACACACCTTATCTTAATTTAATTTATATGGACATTTATTTAAAAATGTATATAGTCATCTCCTCATGTGGAGAGTTGGAGAGCAAGTGGGTAGTTAAAACTCTCAAGTTGAAACAGAGAAGCCTCGAGTTCAAATTTCTTCCCCTTATGCAAAGTCCTGGCGTGGATGGGTCTCCAGTGACTTTGACAAAAAAGAACCCCTAATTTCAAGGTTTCGTTCAAAAAAATAAAAATAAAAAATATGTATATATTTAAACTATCCTAATATTTTAAAATAAATATCATTTTTATCCTCCTTTAGGGGAATAACTTTACACGAAAGCAAGTGGTAGAAAATATCTACATTTAGTAATATCCTAAACGGCTGCGTTTGTTTATAAATACACAGTTGGACCTTGATTCTGATCTATTCCATACAAAACTAATAGCATATTTAATGTACAGCACTATTCCATACAAAACTAGTAGCATATTTAATGCACAGCACTATCCAGAGCATTATAACTTTGGAACTCTCAATCACAACTTTGCTGCAAGCTCTAGAGACTAAGTCAATATTTGCCTTTTTTTGGGTACGAAACCTGAAATAGGTGATTGATAGGCAAGCCCAACTAAACGTTTTGAATTCGAGTGCGTTGGGTTCCATAAACTGTAACGGTGTATGTTGTAGGACTTCATATAATTGAATATGTTCACTAGGGTCAACTGTGTTTGGTAATTGAGGGTGAGGGTAGGGTGAGGGTGAGGTGTAAATACAGCAACTTGTTGGTAATTGAGGGTAGGGCAACTGTACTTACCCCCGCCCCCGCCCCCGCCCCCGCCCTCAAACTAGTAAGTAGCCACTGGTAGTATCATAAAGTCCAAGTTGACAAGGGTCAATACCTCTGCAGCTCAGATGATCAGATCTGCTCTATATATTTGGCCTTATTGTTGCTCTCCTAAATCAAGTTGGATATGATTTAGTGAATAAGCATACACGCAAGATTTGATAGGAACGATCATGGGCTTAGGTCGCCAAACGATACTAGATTTCATTATTGTTATTGCAGTGTCTCTTGTTCATCTGTGCAGTGGAGTGCACAAATGCTATAAGGATGAAGCTGAAGCTCTTCTTGTCTTCAAATCCAAGCTCAATGTATCATATGGTGGACTGGATTCCTGGGAGAAGGGAACAGACTGTTGCAGCGACTGGATTGGCATAACCTGTCACAACCAGAGCAACCATGTAGTGATGGTTGAGGCCTCTGGCATAGGCATCGTGGGTGTTATATCTGATAGCTTGTGCCACCTTCGTTTTCTCACCCACTTGAACTTAGGGATGAATGCATTAACAGGTACTCTTCCTCCCTGTCTCGGAAAACTCTCTTATCTCCAAGAACTGATTGTGGCTTGGAATGAATTGAGTGGGAACATTCCATCTTCATTTGCAAACATGTCTTCTCTTGCCACTCTTACTGCATTTAAAAATAATTTTGAAGGTTCAACTAGTCTTCCTACAATTTGTATGCTCACCAGCCTTACTGTAGTTTATCTTGATGACAACCAATTAAATGGTAGCTTACCATCTTGTTTGGGTAATCTTAGTTCTTTAACTCTTCTATCACTTAGTGGAAACCAACTGAGTGGAAGTATTCCATCATCTCTTGCCAATCTCGTGAGTTTGACACACCTGTCTCTTGCTAACAATCAACTTAGGGGTAACGTTCCAGATTCTTTAGGCAGGATGTCTTCACTTGGTTTATTTACTATTTACAACAATCAAATAAGAGGTCAAATCCCATACTCCTTGGGCAATCTCTCTTCATTAGTTACATTGGATCTGTCCTACAACCAACTAAGTGGAACCCTTCCGACATCATTTGCTCACCTTTCCTCCCTCACTGAGCTGTCTGTTTATGGCAATATGTTCAACCAGAGCATTCCTTCCTCAGCACTACCATCTTCTATTCAAGTCCTCTCCCTTTCATTCGACCATCATCAGATAGTTTCAGAAGCTTTTTTTCACAACCTTACCAAACTAGAGTTTCTGTCATTGTCCAATTGTTTACTAAATATCAGCACAGCCTGGATTCCCTCATTTGATTTACAATTACTGCACTTGACATCTTGCAAGATGGATAGCCAAATTCCACTCTGGATTTCAACTCAATACTCACTTGTTGAATTGGAATTGGCTGACAACAATCTTGTTGGAGAGATCCCCTCATGGCTATGGGATATCAGTGCTTCCCTGCTGTTCATTAATCTCACAGCAAATCATCTCCAAGGCCACCTTCCTGTAAACAGTTCACTTTGGATGCAAGCTGGGAGGATGTTGGATGTGTCTAGGAATCAATTGACAGGGCAGATACCATCAATTTGGCCTCCTGGTATGATTATGATATTACTGTATGGCAATATGCTCAGTGGCAACATTCCTGACAGTCTGGGTAGTTTAAATCTTCAGCTGTTGAATCTGGCGACTAACAAGTTGAATGGAAGCATCCCAGCAAGCATAGCCAATTGTCCTTATCTTCAAGTATTGAATTTGGCAAATAATAACTTGGAGGGAAGGGTGCCCTCTGAGCTCGGTAGATTAAGTCAACTACAGTCAATGGTCATTAAAAATAATAAGCTCACTGGATCATTCCCTCATTCGATAACAAATTGCAGTGAATTGTTTTTTCTTGATATTGGGGACAACTTGTTTGAAGGCCAAATTCCAAGGTCGATCGGAAATCTTTCAAAGCTGAGAGTGCTAGTGATGAAGCAGAATAATTTCAGAGGCTTTATTCCTTCAGAAATTGGCCAACTAAAGTACCTCCAGATCTTGCACCTTTCTTCAAATCATCTATCAGGGCTTATTCCACACACCATTTTAAGTTTACAAGCAATGGTAAAAGCAAAACAGCATGGATCTATGATCGATCAGATATGGCCAGGTAGTCTAGATTATGACCTTATCCTAACTAAACCGGTGGGGAACATGTATCATGATGGATTGAATATGAATTCAAAAGGCGTAGACAGAGACTATCCATATGTTTTTTCCACCATGACATCCATTGATCTCTCAGACAATAAATTGAATGGGGATGTTCCATATGATATTGGAATATTGAAGGGCTTGATGTACCTCAATCTATCCATAAATAATCTTAGTGGTACTATTCCAAGAAGTTTAGCAAATATCAGTCAGCTCGACTCGTTAGACCTTTCTACAAATAGGTTTTCTGGAAACATTCCTTGGGAGCTTGACTCTTTGAGCTTATTGGGATTCTTAAACTTGTCCAATAACAACTTCTCTGGAAGCATACCACAAGGGCAACACATGACTACCTTTAGTGAATCATCATATTCCGGGAATCCGAATTTATGGGGATGTCCACTTCCTAAGAATTGCTCTTGGCCACAATTTGCTCGTCCTCCTGCTTCTGCTTGCCAAAGGCTCAGCCCACCCGAGTGTCAGTCTGGAAAAAGTCGTTCACATGCCAAAACAGTAGCAGGGGCAGTTGCCAGTGTCAGTGTTTTTATGGTATGTTGTTTGCTTTTGGGTTTCTTTTGGATATGGAACTCGCGTAGGAAGAAAGAGGATTTCTCACAAGCTATTCTGCAGAAATTGGAGCTCACAAAAGTGTCTTACGAAGATCTCTTTGATGCAACTGACGGATTTCATGAGAGCAACCTGATTGGAGTGGGCAGTTTTGGATCAGTATATAAGGGGCATCTGAAAGATGGCAGAGTAGTTGCTGTAAAAGTTCTGAATCTTGATGACGAAGAATCTCAGAAGAGTTTCCAGGGAGAATGCAGAGTGTTGAGAAAGGTTCGACATCGTAATCTGGTCAAAGTGTTAACTTCATGTTCAAATGCTGATTTCAAAGCTTTAGTTTTTGAGTTTATGTCAGATGGAAGCTTACAGGAGCATTTGTATCCTCACGGAGGAGATGGCAATAATGATTGTCAATTGGGGTTAAGGACAAGGTTGGACATAGCCATTGACATAGCACATGCCATGGAATATCTGCATCACGATGCTTTTGTCCAAGTAATCCACTGTGATTTGAAACCAGAGAATGTTCTTCTTGATGAAGAGATGACAGGCCATGTAACAGATTTTGGAATTGCGAGATTAACTTGTAGTACACAATCTATGGACTCTCTTACTTCAACACTTGCCATTAAAGGATCCATTGGATACATTGCCCCAGGTATGTTGCTTCGTATTGAATTTGGCTTCCTTGGATTTGTTAGTATCGTATACATTAGTGGAGTTGGCTCTGGTCCCCTTAAAATTTTGTTACTGATTGGCTTGCATGCAGAGTATGGGCTAGGAGGAAATGTATCAAGCAGAGGAGATATTTATAGCTATGGCATTTTGTTGTTAGAAATGCTTACAAGAAAGAGGCCAATGGACTCCATATTTGAAGGAGACCTCAACTTACACAAGTGGGTAAGCTCCGCCTTTCCTAACAATCTCATGCAGGTACTTGACAAGAACCTGCTAAGTGGCATTGCTGACATGGAAATGGAGACCGAAGATTTAGGTGCCACGTTCAAACAATGTCTTGTCTCTTTAGTTGGTGTGGGTTTGGCTTGCTCAAGAGATTCACCATATGAAAGACCAAGCATGAGAGAAGTTGTCAGAGTGTTGGAGAGTATAAGAAACAGTTTGATGGGAGGCAGTGGAGTTTCAGGTAGAATGAAGCGAAGTATATCTGCATTGGCGAGCAGTCCTACTCGAGCAGGGGCAGCCAGAACAGAAGGAATTGCTGGTTCTAGCAATCAAAGTTCTTCTACATATTAATTACTGCTGAAGACTACAATAACAGCAAACAATTTGTGCCATAGAAAGCTAGATAATATATAATCTGAATATGTCAAGGCTGCAAGTGTGTTTGAAATCTTTGTCTTGTCTCATTGAACTACTGTGGCAATAACAATTTGTAGTAAAATGTGTCCTTTCAAGGTCAATATAGGTAATGTCTCATTCTCTATGTAAGTACTCTCCATTGAAAGAGCTTTTCTCTAATGGGATTAAAGATTTAAAACCTCTGAAAATGTTCTGAGGTTCTGAAACTTTTTATGTATGCGTTTAGTATGGCGAACACAAGTAGTCACATCCCTACCTTTCATGTGAATGGGATCGACGTACGTTCTGGTGCATTCATAATTGAAGCAAAGATAATATTGACACATCAATAACAAAGATGATTCCTAAATCATCCATAGTGTAAATGAAAATCTCAACTGCCAGTTATCAATGTCATCCCTCTTTTCGGTAGTTCCACGACTGTTGGAAAACGTGTGGTCTGATGAATGGAATCAATGCCAATTATGCCATGGCCATGCCTGCCTTGGGCAATAGATTTATTCATGATGTTATGAATTGCAAGGATGACAAGTAGTAAAGAGTTGCGTTGGATATTATGAATGGCAACATGGATTTTTAATTAAGTTTTTAAATTATTATTCTCAAATTAATTTTATGGTTTAAGTTTTTAATTTGAAAATCTTAAATTTAAATGACGACTTATAAATGTGTTCAAAAAAATATTGAGTAGGTGCACCCCATTACAGTTACAGAGTGTGAAGTAAATAAATGAAAAATTAAATAAAAGCAGACAAGAAAGAAGTAGAAACAAGTGTTATTTTAGGAATCTTGGACTCACTTTAACTCTTGTTATTTTCTCCAAAGTAGTTTGTAAATACCATGTTACAAGGTTGTTGGTGAGGGGAACCCTTCCTACTTTAAAAGACATATTTTTATAATTACTTCCTTTTAATCTTTAATGTTTTTTAAATCTTAATTTCGTTGGTTAAGAACATCGTAATATTTTTGGTTAGTTTTAAATTCAATATTATAGAAGAGTTAACATATGGTACAAATCTGTAACTAACATGGACCAAGAAAATGTTAAATGAATTACTATAAACGTTACAAACAGCAGAATTTAAAGGAAAGAAAAAATACAGTCTAATAAAATTGACAATATAGAATTTGTTTTTCCCTACCCTAGAACTAGAACATGCACAAGCCTCTACACAATGCTTCAGATAATCAGCCCTTGGCCAATATATGGCCTATTTTTTTGCCTTAAGTATCCCTTACAGTCCCCTGTAGCCTCTTTAGAATTAATCCACACTTAATCCACACAACCAGACAGAATTGCAGGTGCATCTTTGAAATTTAATCCACTCCAATGCCACAAAAGTTGTTTTAAAACTTAGACAGTAGAACTCATACAGTAAAAAAATCATTTTAAAATTATACTCTTAAAATCATTTCATTAATCTCATTATATGTTAATAGTATTTTTCAACATTGAAACTGACACAATGCCTTAAGACTTACCCTATTGACAGGTTCAAGAGGCATTTATGCATATAGGTAGCCCCTAGTTTTAGGTAGAATAAAAAACAAAGATTTTAGATGTATATGAATTAATATATACATGGCATAATCAACATAGTTTATAATATTACAAATGATAATTTAATTCAATTATAAAGGCATATGTAATGCAAATTTATAGGCATATAACATACCAACCATCACTTTATAATACACATATACACATACCAACCATACATGATGGAGTGAACTGGATTTGTCTGTACCATTAACCATGTATCTGGAAGTTTGGAAGATAGGCTGCAGCTTAGCTCCAACATCAATGGAATGATTGATTGTTTCCCAAGAGGTCAGGGTATCGAATCCCACTCGCTTTCGTTATCTCCTCTTCCAACATGCTTCATACTATTTTTGCTTTTTCCAAAGCAAAGACTTTACTTTTGTTTTTCACAAAGGGATAATTATCATTCAATATGTGTAACGGAGGAAGTATTCACCATTCCTGTCATTGCCACTCTAGACATGACCGTTTCATTGGGTTGATTGTATCTTCGACTAGCTCACAGACATCTAGTCGCAGGAAACTCCACAATGCTACAAAATCTCGTTTTCCCTTGTATTTTGTTTTTGTTGTAATTGAAAAACGAAATTTATTAAAAAGAAATGTGAAATTAACATATACAATATAATTGTTTCAAATTTTAGACAACCTAAAATATTTTTTATTATTTAATTTTTAATTAAAAAAAGGTGATTCTAAAAGACAAAAACAAAAACATAACATATTGTCTTCATCCAAGTACATGTATTTATAGCATTTTTTTTTGGTTAGTTGAGTCTAATTGTCTGGTCACCACTCACTATAACCTCAGCAATGTTATAGTACATCCCATTATTTAGACATAATCATAATATATATTTTTTGACTGAACAATGGTATAATGTATTTTATTATACACTAATAAAATTAATTTTTTCTTTAACATTTTTTTATAAATTAATTATATCCGAGATTCAAAGATCTTTCTATAATTTATTTATATCCAAGATTCAAAAACCTTCTTATAAGAAATATGGTTCTCATCTACCTCTTTGGGTCTTATGGTTGATTAGGTGTCAATTTACAATAAGAGTCTTCATTAAGTCATCCACTCTATTATGGTACCCTCACCATGATCATTTTGCAATAACAGTAATGTTGGATGCCTCTCCATCCTATATAGATTTTTTTTGTGTACATAAACATCATTATGGGTTTTGAAGTGGATAACCCCAGATCACCTCAACAAAGATTTTTTTTATGGTTGATTCCCAACCAACTCATACAAGCATTTTCATGTGAATAACCCACAACAACACTCGGGTCTCTCTTAACCACCCAACCTAGTGCACACATGAAGGATTTATAGCCATCAACAATCAACATCAATACAATGCCATGTTTTACTCTTTATCTTGCTCTTAATATGTTTGTTATCCTATCCCATCCAGACATATCTATCCATCCATAGTCAAGATGTAGTTTGTATCAATTTTGTGTGAAATTGTTTTTTGCAATGATTTTCATAAATATGTCACAAGCTAAAGATCCCAACAATTTTCTCTCGCATGCCCACATTGACCATAATGATTTGCAAAAATGCTTTTGATTTTGTACACTTCAAATATCCTATCTACCACATAGGTTTCTCCTTTCACAAAATTGGTGTCATCATTACTTGTATGGAAAACATAACCAAGGCCTTCATTCTTGGGTTTTATGCTTGGCTCTATGGGCTTACTTATTCCTTACCCATTTCTACTTAAGCCTGTGTCATCACACCCTATTTTTTTTCATTAGTTTGGAATCAATACCTTTGGTGTGCTTTTCAAAGCATCCAATCTCTTCATTGTTTACATCATTATGACTATAGATACCATCAACATGGCCTCTATCATGGCCATCAATAACACAACCAACACAATCTATAAATTGGATTTCAACATGACAATCACCATCAACTATACCAATATTATCCTCATCATGTACATGATCATTATGATCAATACCATGGGGTTCATCATCACCAACACTATGCGAGTCTTGATGTCATAAGAAATTTCCATCTTTTGGATAAGGCCACCGGTATCACAAGAACAATCCATCCATAAGGGATTATATTTTGACCATACATCATGTTGTTCCTTTGATTTTGTGTTTTTCTTCTCAAGCACAAAAAAACGTGGAGATCACATTACATATCATTGTGACTATGAGAACAAAGAACACACAGTAATCTTCATCAACATTAGCTCTTTTAAGGAACGACTTCAACTTCATTTGATAATCATAAAACATTTCATCTTCTCTTCCTTATTTAAGATGAAACATTTTATTCGATGCATCTTTCTTTTGAGTTTTAGTTTGTTTTCACTTAACCTTTCTCAAACATTTTAGGTACAAATACCCTATTCACTAAAGACTTAACTTTTTCTAACACAATTTTAAAAGCATCAAATACCACCAATCATACTCTCTTTACAACAACACCACCAATCATACTCTCTTTACACAACACGTCTTTAACTTTTTCAACACCATTTTAAAAATATCAAATACCACCGATCATACTCTCTTTACACAACACGTCTTTGCTCTTCACACGCCTTACGTTCCTTTTTTTTTTCTTTATCCTTTAACAGAAACAATGACACTTGACTTTCTGAAAATTTTTAAGACCATCTCACGTTTACCCTTCCTAATAATAACTACCGTAGCTTTAACTATTCGCACTTACAAATAACCAATGATAACTTTTTAACACAATACTAAAACACATACTAAGTGCTTTGGCTAGAGCTAAATCACATACTAAGTGCTTTGATCACATACTAAGTGCTTTGGCTAGAGCAAAACAATGGAGTAGTTGAGTATGACACCATTAATTTAATGTCTTTCTTGTAGCATAAAACAAATTAAGATGGACCAACCATTAATTCTTGGGAGGAGTAGTTGAATCCAATCAGATCATTATTTACTATTACCTGAATATTGTTACAATACACATTAGTTAGACATAATACATTTTGTTAACTTAACAATAATATAAACAAAATTAATTTGTTATCAAAACAATTTGATTATAATTATATATTAATAAGGTTTTTATCCAAAATTTTATAAAAAGTAATAATTATATTTTAAGGGCATTTGTTAATACAAGGATAAAGAAATTTATGATTTTCTTTTGAATCATAATATATAGAAATTAGAGTTATCAACATCAATATGAAGTGTATAGTATAGATCTTCCTTAAAATTCAAAATTCGTGGAATTCATAACTTTAATGAATAAATTTGGTGAATAAACTTTAAATTTGAAAAAAAAAAAAAATTTGAATATAATAGTATAAAAACCCTAAAATTAATCATTAACAAAAACATAAAACCACATAAAATATGTCAATGGATTTAGTACACCTACAGCCTTGGATTTCGATTTACTGTGAATATGGAGTGTCCAATTTAGAACGAATATCCCTTAAATAAATTGGGAATGAGTGGCGGTTCTTATATAAATACAATTCGGTAGGTTATAGTTTTTAAATAAATTATTACCCAGGTAAAACTCACAGCGTCCTAGAGGAAATATTTATAATCTTTGAGAAAATTTAGGGTAAAATAAGAGCAGTGATTTTCGAATCGCAAAAAAGTTATAAATGGTAAAATGTTTTACCTTTAAAAAATAAAATATATATCAATGTGAATGTGAAAGTGTTATAATTTTTTTTTTCATATTTATCTCTTACATAAATTATGTTGGATTTTATTATCACTTAGATGAACAACAATGATAAATGATAATTGTGTGTTAATATGCATGATATTTTTAGAATGAATTTAGAAAACTTATAATTTATCTTTTAAAAAACTTCTTGTTAAAATATGTTTAAATAAAATTATAAAAATATTTTAAAATATATATTTCAAAAAAATGTTAAAATCAAATATTATATATTTGTATTTTGTATTTTTAAATTTTATATAAAAATAAAAAATAAAATTATTTTTAATTTTATAATAATCAAATTTTATGTCGAATTTTATTTCGAATTTTTAAACATGTCAATTTTTTTTCAAACTTCAAGAATGTTGAACTCGAATACGAACTCGAACTTGATAACTAAGCTAGAGCATATGCAATCTTATTTTGTTTCTGAGGAGCATGAAGAAACTCTACTATTATGAATCTACACTGAAGTGCATGTATCTTTTCAATCACCTTTTGTAATCCCCAATCTTAAGAGGAGGTTTTGGTGGATGCCTTCAGTTGATTAATGGTTACTTGTGAATCTGATTCTATTTGTATTATAGACCAACCAACCTTAGCAGCTTCCTAAAGGTCACAAAGGATAGCATATGCTTCTCCGAGATTATTTGAGAGGATGCCAAGATTCTTTGCAAAAAAAAAATATGAGTAACATATGAGTTTCTTCTTATGCCTCATATACTTTCTCTTCATGGATTACCTCTTGATGCACCATTAGTGTTGATCTTCCCCATACCTCTAGGAGGGGCTTTCCATGGTCCATCCCTTTGAATAGGAGGTCAAGGACCTGGTGGATGCCTATATCTCTATTCATCCACATGGAGTTAAAGCTTGGAGAGTAAACTATACACTATTGAGATACTATGGAGGGGGTTTCAATGTATGCATAGTAGTTTCCTTGATATTGGCTATAATTTTTTTCAAATATATTAAACATTATGGCGAATTGCTTTAAAGATTATTTTATTCCTTTCTTTCCACAAATTCTGAGCGTCAAATATATACTCGACCAAGGCCATCTATTTCATTGAACTATCCAACCCATTCACTATGGACCAACTCTATGCTTGCTAAAGGAAGGTGAATTGTGATAATCTTAGATCTAAAAAGGTGGTCAACCATTTCCACAACTGAATGGCCAAGGGGCAAAAGAAAAAAAGGTGGTCCTAAGTCTCATTTTCTAAATAGCGTAACTCATATATTAACATACTAGAAAAGCCCAATTTCATCAATTTGTCTCTTGTAAGAACCCTCTTATGGAGTAGGAGCTAGAAAAAAGTCTCACTTTTCTACATATTGGCTCTTAAGATTTATGTCAATAACTCATTAGGGCTAGTAATTAACCACCAATTTAATTTTGCTACCAAGGCTAAGTTGTTTTTAATCATTGACCAAAGGCCCAAGCATCCCTCTTTTTTAGAAGACAAAGTTGATCCCACTTCACTAGGGGTCACTTACGCTCTGCTTTTGCCCTGCTCCATAAGAACCTTTGATTAATATTGTCCAAATTTCTCATAACATCCTTAGGAATACACAAAATTGAGGAGATAGATGGAAATATATTGTAAAACAAATTTAACCAAAGTGAACCTAGCTACAATGGAAAACCATCGATTTGTCCAGTTGTTCACCCTACTCTATATCTTCTCTATCAACCACCCTCATTTTACCTTTTTTTTGCTTGACCACCTTTAAGGGAACTCTTAGATAAAATATTGGAAGAGATGCCCACCTAAAATTTAAAATATTTAGAATAATGGTCTTCACTCTAGCAGTTTAATAAAAGAATATGATCTTAGAATTTTTCTCATTTTAAGTTGTCCTTCGGGTATTGAAAAGAGGTTTAAATTTTTTTGAATTTAGATGCTTCTAGTGCAATAGGACGACCCATCAAGGTTGAGTCATCTACAAACTATAAATGAGATAGGAGGGGTTGTCAATGCACATCTAATTCCTTGAATGGATTCATTATTCTTTTCCTTAGAGATAATACAACCTAAACACTCTATCGAAATAATAAAAAAATAGGGGAAAGAGGATCCCCTTGGCATAGTCCCTTGAAAGCAATAAACAAAGGAGACAAACTACCAATTATCATCACAACATAAGATACTATGAAAATAGTGTTTCTAATCCAATCCTAGGATAAGACAAACTTCCTTAAGACCTATAAAAGAAAACCCCAGTCTACCTTGTCATAGCCTTGGAGATGTCCACATGAACAAACATGAAGTGGTATCTTTGTGCCTATATGGAGTGAAGGACCTCCTCATTAAGCATTATTTTTTCTGCAATTTGTCTCCTTCCCACAAATTATCCTTGCTCTAGAAAAATTATTGCAAGGAGGAAGGGTTTCAACCTTTGAGTTATCACCATCATAATTGTTAGAGTAAATCACTATATAAAATATATTTATATAGAAAAGCAATTATAGTGTTTCAAACTTTAACGGCAGAATTAAAGAAAAAATAGACAAACACACACAGAAGAAGAGACAACGATTTTAACGTGGTTCACCCAATGTGGGTTACATCCACCGAGAATTTTCAGTCCTTCATTTTCTCAATCCAAGCAATAGAGGGTTACAACCTACAACAAACATCTGCTGTAATTTCCTCTCTATATTTCCAAGGAATTAACATAGTAATTTATTTTTTTTCATTGTCTTCTTTGTTTTTCCTCACAACTATATATAAGAAAAAAAACAGAAAAAACAAACTGCTTTTCTTAATACATTCCAAGATTAACATTGAGTTCCCAACATCTAATTTTGGGATAAAAACAAAAAAACTTTCCCTGGTTGTCCTGTTGTAAATCCGGAAACTTTCTCTAGTAGACTAACAAACTGTAACTCGGAAAATTTCCCCGCCCGTCCCGCAAGAAATCCGAAACTTTCTCTGTTTAGCCTCCTCATAATTAGGCTCCATTCCTAACAATATCCCACTTGGAGACTAATTCCATTGCACCATACCGCAACCAAGGATCTGAAAAATTCTCATCATGGCCTCTTATTCCTTAAGGTTAACCGAAGTTGAGCAAAAGCTCAACTTTTCTCTTGACACCACTTTTGTAAGCATATCGACAGGATTTTGTGATGTGTGAACCTTCCCTAATTTCAAAGATCCATCTTCCACTACCGATCTAATGAAATGATACCCGAGTTTGATGTGTTTAGTTTTTGAATGGAATGCTGAATTCTTTGCAAGGTGTATAGCACTGGCTATCACTCCACAACCTATTATCCTCTTGCTTCTTCCCCACTTCTTCCATTAGTCTTTGCAACCAAACCATCTCTTTGCTTGCTTTTGTAGCAAGCAACATATTCAGCTTCAGTGGTTGAAAGGGCAACTACGTGTTGGAGTTTAGAAATCCAACTAACCGCTCCTCCTCCTATAGTAAAGATGTAGCCGGTAGTGCTCCTTCCACCATCAAGATCACCTGCCATATCAAAATCTACAAAACCTTTCAAGCATATATTAGAGCCTCCAAAATTCAAAGAATAATTTGAAGTTCCTCTCAAGTACCTGAGTATCCATTTTACCGCTTGCCAATGTCCTTTTCCTGGATTACTCATAAATCTACTCACTACTCCCACTGCATGGGCAATATCTGGTCTTGTACAAACCATTGCATACATCAAACTTCCAATCGCTGATGCATAGGGAACCTTAGCCATATGCTCTTGTTCCTTTTGTGTCTTGGGACACAAATCTTTGGTGAGTTTGAAATGCTTTGCCAATGGAGTAGCAACGGACTTTGCATTGTTCATGTTGAATCTCTTAAGCACTTTTTCAATGTATTTTGCTTGTGATAATTTCAGAGTGTGACTCTCCTTGTCTCTTGTTATTCTCATACCAAGGATTTGTTTGGCTTCTCCCAAATCCTTCATGGCAAAGGATTTAGCCAACTTCTTCTTGAGCATGTTTATATCTTGCATATTTTTTCCTGCAACTAACATGTCATCCACATACAATAGCAAAATAACATAGTTACCATTTCCAGTTTGCTTAAAATATACCCAGTGATCACTTTGACATCTTTCAAACCTTTGATTAGCCATGAACTTATCAAATTTTAAATACCACTGTCTAGGAGCTTGTTTTAACCCATACAAGCTCTTTTTCAGTTTACATACCCAATCCTCTTTACCTTTCACCTGAAAGCCTTCTGGTTGGTGCATATAAATTTCCTCCTCCAAATCACCATGAAGAAATTCTGTCTTCACATCCAATTGCTCCGGAAACAAATTTTCTATAGCTACAAGACTCAAAATAGCTCTAATAGAGGTCATTTTTACAATTGGAGAAAAAATCTCATCAAAATCAATACCTTTTTTCTGAGCAAATCCCTTGACCACTAGTCTTTCTTTGTATCTCTTATGCCCTTCATTCTCCTCTTTAATCCTGTACACCCATTTATTGGTCAAAGCTCTTTTACTTTTTGGAAGCTCAACCAAATCCCAAGTTTGGTTGTGAAGTAAAAAACTCATCTCATCCTTCATTGCAAGCTCCCACTTATTCCCGGTATCCATTTGTAATGCTTCCCGAAAACATTCTCGGCTCACCAAAGATCAGTATACAAAACATAATCAGAGAAATGTTGAGGAATTTTACTTATCCCGGTAGAACGTCTAACAACACTTTCCGGAGATTGAGGTGCTTGTTGTTGCTGCTGAACATTTTGATCTTCTACCACCTTTGGAGTTACCTTTTCTATGTGTACATCAAGGTCTATGTATTCAGCATTTTCATCTTTCTGTTTCTTTCCCTGCAACCGATCTTTATACAAGGTTTTTTCATTAAATATGACATCCCTACTTCTAATGACTTTTCGGTTATCACAATCCCATAATCTGTAACCCAAGCCATCAATACCGTAACCAATAAAATAGCACTTTTGGGCCTTAGAATCTAACTGATTTCTGTTCTCTTTGTCTATATGCATAAAAGCCTCACATCCAAATACCTTAAGGAAAGAATAATTTACTAGTTTACCTGTCCAAAGCTCTTTCGGAATTCCTCCATCCAAGGCACTAGACGGTCCTCTATTAATCGGATATATCTGCAGATATCAACAACATGAGCCCATAAAAATAATGGTAAGACTGCATGTATTCTCATGCTCTTAGCACACTCCATGATGGTTCTATTCATTCTTTCTGCAACCCCATTTTCTTGAGGTGTTCTTGGAACTACCTTGATTCTTCTAATTCCATTTTTAGAACAAAACACATCAAATTCTCTACCGCAATATTCTCCACCATTATCCGACTTTAGACACTTTAACCTTTTTCTAGTTTCATTTTCAACTAATGCTTTCCAATTCTTAAAGGTATTAAAAACATCACTTTTACTCTTAATGCAATATATCCATGTTTTCCTTGTTGCATCATCAATAAAAAGTACATAGTAAGAGGAACCTCCAAGAGAAGTTACCCGAGTCGGGCCCCAAACATCCGAGTGCACAAGCTCAAATTTCTCTTTCTTCCTTTCCTTGCCATCCTTGAGAAATCTAACTCTCTTTGCTTTACCATAAACACAATCCTCACGGAATTCCAAATCAATTTATTTTAACTTAGACAATAACTTTCTTCAATGTAAAATTTCCATACCTTTTCCACTCATATGGCCAAGTCTTTGGTGCCACAAAGATGCACTCTCACCCGTAGAAACTAAATTCATGGAGCATTGAGAAAAATCAGTAAGTAAATAAAGAGTACCCACCAATTTACCTCTAGCTACTATCAATGAACCTTTAGTAACTTTCCAAGCATTTTCTTCGAATGCAACCGTGTATCCTTCACCATCAAGCTTACTTGCCGATATAAGATTTCTCTTTAAATCTCTTGTGTCTCACCTCTTTAAGAGCCCATTGACATCCATTTGGGGATTTAATCAAAATCTTTCCAATACCCACGATTTTACATGGTTGGTCATTTCCCAATAGAACCTGTCCATAATCTCTAGAAACATAATCTATGAAGTATTCCCTATGTGAGGTAGCATGGAATGAAGCACCACTATCAATTACCCAATAATCACTATTTCTATCAAGAGATAAGATTAAAGCATCTTGTAGAATTTGTCCAGTAAAATTGGCTTCTGAAGTGTTACCATTATTATCATTACCTTCATTTCCATCACCCTTTCTTTGCCAACAATCCTTCTTGAGATGACCCTTTTTGCCATAGTGCCAACATTGTAGCTTTCCTTTTCCACGTGATTTGGATCTGCCTTTGGATTTGCCATGATGTGAACTCTTGCCTCTTTCTCTTCCTCTTCCTCTATTCTCAACAGTTAAGGCGGTGCTAGATGATTCTCCTGTGGTTTTTCTTCTCATGTCCTCACCGAGTATCACACCAACCACATCATCAAATTCTAATTTATTTGAACTCGGCGTAGTTACTTACCGCCATTACCAAATTGTTCCAACTTTTTGGAAGAGAGCATAATATTAATAAGGCCCTAAGCTCATCATCAAAATCCAATCCTACTAAATGCAATTGATTAGTGACAATATTAAATTCATTTAAATGATCATGCACAGATCCTCCTTCACTCATTTTCATGTTAAATAACCTTTTCAATAAGAATACCTTATTTGATGCCGATGGTTTCTCATACATCTTGGCCAACTTATCCATGACTCCCTTGGTAGTCTTTTCATCGTGAGATGTTGAAGGCTACGAGTGGCTCCCAAGCACAACCTCACAAGTACCCAATGCCTTTCTATCAAGGAGACTCCACTCCTCATCGGACATAGTTGAAGGTTTCTCTGTTTCCCCCTCAAGAGGTAAGTAAAGATCCTTCCGGTATAAGTAATCCTCCATCCGCATCTTCCAGAATTGAAAGTTCTGGCCATTGAATTTTTGAACTCTAAACCTCCCTTCTTCCGCCATTGCTCCCACTTGATCCAAAAATTCTCCTTCTATCAAGTGCACCCAACAAAACAACCGCTCTGATACCACTTGTTAGAGTAAATCACTATATAAAATATATTTATATAGAAAAGCAATTATAGTGTTTCAAACTTTAACAGCAGAATTAAAGAAAAATTAGACAAACACACACAGAAGAAGAGACAACGATTTTAACGTGGTTCACCCAATGTGGGTTACATCCACCGAGAATTTTCAGTCCTTCATTTTCTCAATCCAAGCAATAGAGGGTTACAACCTACAGCAAACATCTGCTGTAATTTCCTCTCTATATTTCCAAGGAATTAACACAGTAATTTTTTTTTTAAATTGTCTTCTTTGTTTTTCCTCACAACTATATATAAGAAAAAAAATAGAAAAAACAAACTGCTTTTCTTAATACATTCCAAGATTAACATTGAGTTCCCAACATCTAATTTTGGGATAAAAACAAAAAAACTTTCCCTGGTTGTCCTGTTGTAAATCCGGAAACTTTCTCCGGTAGACTAACGATCGTAAATCTGGAAACTTTCCCTGCCCATCCTGCAGTAAATCCAGAAACTTTCTCTGTTTAGCCTCCTCATAATTAGGCTCCATTCCTAACAATAATGATTTTGAGGAGAACATTACTTAGAGATATTAGTCTAAAGCCAACAAATTGATTTACCTCTTGAGACTTAGGTATGAGTGCAATGTAGGTTTTATTGATTTATTTCAAATGACTTTGCCACCCATGCTTCTTCTACTACTACAAAAAGATCATCCTTAAGTAGGTCCCAAAATTATTGGAAGAACTCGATGGAGAAACCATTGAGACCAGGAGTTTTTCCTTTTTTCATCTTGAAAATTGTTTCCTTTATTTCTGTCATAGATATTGGTGTTGTCAATACCTCAATTTCCTCTTCCTTAATAAGGGAAGGGACTCCTTGTAGAATTTCCTCTTGAGCCTTAGGTCTAAAGGAACTGCAGAGAAAAGTTCCTCAATGTAATCAGTGACAATTTTCTTCATTCCATATTAAGAGTAAATTAGAGTACCATTGTTGGTCTTCAAGGAAGACACAAAGTTTGAAACTCTTCTCGCTAGAAGAGATTTATGGAAAAAAGTAGAGTTTTTATCCCCTTCCTCTAGCTACTGGATCCTAGATTTTTATTTCCATAAGATCTCCTCCCTCATTATGCTAAATCAGAAGAGACTTAGATTTCTTATTTGCTAAGCTCCTCTATAAGTCCTAAGGAACGAATTTGAGTGTTCACTTGCTCTAGTTGAAAAACCAAACCTGTTTGTTTAGCCCTCACATCCCCAAACTCATACCAATTCCATTCCTTAATTTTGGTTTTGATGAACTGTAATATCTTAGCAAAGCAATACATTTGAGTGCCATATCTTGGCTTTGCTTCCCTTCACCACTAAACAACTAATGGCTTAAAAAAAAGTATCTTTGAATCACATAAACCATATCTTGGAACAAGATATTTTCGACAATATACCATCAGCAGATGTAGTGTTTATAGAGGTATGTATGCTTAACTGTCTGCTGTGTTCTGCTGTGTTCTTAATGATTCAGTGGGTTCTACACGACTGGGACGAGGAGGAATGACTGTCTGCTGTGTTCTGCTGTGTTCTTAATGATTCAGTGGGTTCTACACGACTGGGACGAGGAGGAATGCGTGATGGTGTTGAGAAAGTGTGGCAATACCCGAGAATGCAAAAGTTATAGTCCTGGACGCTCTCATTATTGAGGAAGATAAAGATAAGCAGCGTTACTTAAGACGTGTGGGATTAAATATGATAGCATTGAGCACAGAAGGAATTTATGATCGAAGTGTCTAAATTCTAGATCCTTAAGCACTTAGATAATAAGGTTAGATTTAGACGCATCTCTTCTGCACACATCTTAAGCCTCTACAACCACGTCTTGTTTTTCGAGATCAACGCCTGTATTTGTCCCTCTTCGGCTGTAGGCCACGATTCCCCTTGCAAAGTACATTTATATGCTTGTTTTTTTACCACCGTAAAGATGATTAGAAAAGCTTTATTTTTAATTGGAGGGATTTTCAGTACTCCCTCCGGGTTAAAAGAGTTTATGATACTAAAAGTTTCAAGGTATAGTGTAAAATTTATTTGTATTTTATATATATATATATATATATTAACCATGTCTTTTGAGGTATGGTGAACTGTATCTTAGTTAGGGTTATAAGCATTTTTTTATTTCTCTTTTATTTGATCTTTGCATTTATGTATTTTTTTTTAAGTTATATTTGCATTTGATGTATAGCTATTTTTCTTCTTAAATTTTTATGTTAAATTTTCAGTCCACACTATAACTATACTATAACTATACTATAACTATGAAATTTTACCTTTGTTTAATTTATTTGTTGGAACTTGGAACCTTATGAAATTTAATGTTTTATTTTTTATCCATTTGTTTTTTTGTTTCACCTATGTTTTTTTTCTTCTATTAAAGAATCATAGCTCATGTGAGATGAATCTATGTTATTTATCTAACATGAGATGAATTTATGTTATTTATCTAATATATTTTTATCCAACCAAATTCCGGTTACTTAAGTATCATGTACACTTCTACCCCATTGGATTTCAATCTTAAACCTCTTATATGTAGCTTTAGGTCCATTAACGTATTAAATTATAATTTATATTTTTAAAATTTTATTATTTATAAATATAAAAATAAGTTGAACATCACATAGTTTATGTATTTTACTTAGATTTAAATTTTTTATTTTAAAAGTATATTAATATATTAAAAGTATAAATATGTTACTTGTAACAAAAACAAATTAATATATCGAAGGTTACTCTTACATAATATAAAAAATATTTTATTTCATAAAGTAGATTTATTAAATGGTATTAGTTCAATCGGTTAAATTTCTCACTATTCAAGAGACCAAATTCAAATCTTTTTGGGTGATACATTGATAATATTCAAGCAATTTTGTAATACCACTACATGATGGTGATATAGGTGGAACCCATTCAATTCCATATAAATAATAAAAAAATTAAGTAGATTTTAATGTCCATAGGACTTTATGGGATAGTATTAGATATTATTTATTTAATATAGATGATGATGTAATACGGGTGGACCTATATCTATTAAAAAAAGAGAGTATATAATGCCCTTATGGGAATATTGTTTATCTAATATATGTTTATGGAAATAGGGTGTGCTATTTCTTTTGGATAAAAATCTTGGACCTCTTATTTTAAGTTCCAAAATGTGATGTAATACATGTGTATTTTGGATAAAAATCTTGGACCTCTTATTTTAAGTTCCAAAATGCAATGTAATACAGGTGGGACCCATTCAATCCCATATAATTAATTAAAAAAGTAAATAGATTTTAATGTTCATGGTACCTCATGGGATAATATTAGACATTATTTATTTAATATAGATGATGTAATACGGGTGGGGTCTATTCAATCCCATATAATTAATTTAAAAAAGAGAGTAGATTTTATTGTCCTTACAGGGATATTGTTTATTGAATATACATCTTTTTTCCTTCCAAAAAATTCATAATTTTATATTAAGTAAATATGAAATTACATTTCTTAGATACCTCTTTAACATTTTTCAAAATTTTAATAGTGACCTAAAAGTCAAGTCATTTATACATCTAACTAGATATCTCTATTATGCTAAAGATATATCTTTATAATGCTAAGTTCTATCCTTAGACACCTTTTCAATTATCAAACAATATTCTTTAAATATTTAACTTCTATTTTTTTTTAAAAGTTACTTTATATGTGTTTAATTTAACCAAAGTGTATTAATCCTCGTCGATAGAGATTTGGACTAGTTACAGTGCATTTTCCTCATTGAAATTTTGTACTAAACACGTACTTAGATCAATCTAAAGTGCCTCGTTTGAGATTTCATGTGCTTCCCTGTTCAGTTCTCTATTAATATAGCAAAAAGTAAAAGTTTCACTTCGATCCACAACTTTTATTTGCAAGAAGATGGGTTGTAGAATCATGTTTTCTATCCTTAAAACACCAAGCATCTAGTTTATTACCACTTGTGACTCTTCGTAAATTTGAATTTTCTGTATTCCTTTTTATTCTTCCAACTGAACTAGTATTTTGAGGGCCATAATTTCAGTATAATTATTAGAACCTTCTTCCAATCCAGCCTGGAATTTAAAATAATGAGAGCCAGAGATATATAGTAATCCTCCTGCTCCACAAACTTCAAGGACCCCCTGTTTAGCTCCATCAAAAAAGCTCCAGGCCCCTGCTTTATCAATATTTGAAGGTATGATTTGTTTGTTTACCTTTGTTATTGTCAAAACCTTACAATTATTGAAACTTCCAAGTATGTGGGAGGAGACCTACCAAGTAGGCTTCTCTTGATCCTAAAAAAATATTACATTCCTAGATAACCATACTCCCCAAGACACAAACAATGGGAGAGCTATAAAATATTTGAAAGACCTATTTTCAAACCAAGATTTTAAGCACTATTCTAAGGAATCTTCTTGCCATCTTATATGAAGCTTTAATTGTGTTATAACCTCCCTCTAAACCTATCTAGTAAAGGAGCAAGCAAGTGGTAAATGATCAATTATTTTATTGTTTAACTTACATAAATGATACCTTCCTAGACCATTCCAATTCTTCTTCTATAATACCTCCCATGTCAGAACCTTATTTTTCATGGCAAGCTATAGGAATAATATTATCTTCAATGAGAATTTATGTTTCTAGAGTGTATTCCACCATCATGCTAGATTGTCATTGTAATCTTCCAATAGAGTCTTATATCCCAACTTTGGAGTGTACTCCCCCATAGCTCCATTCATTGTCTAGACCAATTGATCAGTTTCCTCTCATAACTTGATATGTCTAGCTTTAAGTCTCCCCACATATTCTTCCCACTGATGTGCCTCCCGACCCTTAAGCCCTAACACTATTGCTTTCTTCCATCCATGAATCCAGTTTATAGAAGATTCTAGGTCAGCTACTTGGGCAAGATTTCCAATCCCCTAAGCTCTTAGGGTATGAATTACATTATTTGGCAGTCTTTGCATATTACCACAACCAATCTAATGGTCTAATCCTAGTCTTCTATTTAAACCATCACCTATTTTCCAAGTAAGCCAATCACCTATGATAGAAAAGGCTTGAATCATTACATTCAAACATATTGAAACATTATGGATTTGTTTCATTGGGGCCCTTATCCACTCCTCAAATTTGAGTGGCTCTAAATAATTTTTATTTATGATGTTATTCCATAAGCCTTCTTTTGATATTATCTTCCATACACACTTTGTTGCTAAAGCCTTGCTAAATAGGAAGATGTTCTTAAGTTATCATTCTCCATTTTCCTTCGGCTTGGCTAGGGATTACTATTTAACCAAGGGAATACCTTCCCTTTACCTTTTCCCTATCCATAAGATTATATAGCTTAATTTTCTATTTTTTCCAAAACTCCTTTTGGTATATGAGCCAAATATTTCCAATATACCGGTATTGCCTCCAACATAGACTTGACCAAAGTCAATCCCCCTCCCAAAACAAAGATCCATCTGTTGCACCATATATTAATTCTTTCTCCCACATTTATCAAACAATTCTAGTCTTGTTTAGTGTAGTCATTGGATTTCAAAAAGAACCCTAAATATTTAAATCCCTATCGAAGATCAAATATGCTAAAGGAAAAAAACTAACCTATTATTATGGTTTGATTATGATCCATATAGTTAAAAGAGATGCTTGACTTATGTGCTTTAATTTGTATACCTATTTCTAGATAAAAACTCGAAATATTATTTTAACTTCTCTATAGCTCTTACTGTTCAATTTGTGAAAAGGAGAACATCATATACAAAAAGCAGATGGGTGAATTTCACTGTGCTACCTATTCTAAATCCTTTTATTGGTACTTCCCTCCTAGATTCTATAATACACCTACTTAATCCCTTAGTTACCAAAAAATAATAGTGGTGATAAGGGCAACCTTGTCTAATCCCTTGAGAAGCTTTGAAGAACTAAGAGGCTGATTTATTAACAAAAACTATAAAAGAAATAGAACAAAATCATCCCATAATCCAGTTCACCATCTGCATACAAAATCCAATATGAGTAAGTATCATTCTTAAATATAACCAATTTACTATGTCAAAAGCCTTGGATAGATCCAACTTCATCACCATTGCTAGTAGTTTCTTTGATATTATGGTATGAAGATATTCATGAGCAACTCCAATTGCTCCATGAATTTGTCTACCATGTAGAAAACTGAATTGCTCAATAGATATAGAAGCATAGAATAACCTTTTAATTATTGATGCAATTTTTTTTGCTATGATTTTATACACGCAGTTACAATGGGTTTGAGATCATCAAAATAAGAAGGATTATCCTTTTTTAGAATAAGTCCAATGAAGGTAGAGTTGAAGACTACATTTACCCTTCCTTCTAGCCTAGAATCCTCCACAACCTTGAGTAGGTTAGACTCCAAAAGGTCATAGAGCCCGAGAAAGAATTCCATAGTCCACCCATTAGATCCTGGACTCTTATATTTCTAGAAGGAGGTTAAAAATATTTGAGCTTCTCCTTTGAAAATTCCTTAATCAACTCACCATTGGCTTCCTCAGTTATAAATATGGAAAAACATGGACTCTTATGAAGAACAAAACATGGGATCTTGTTGATCTACAAAAAGGAAAGAAGCATGTAGGCTACAAGTGAGTCTTCAAAATTAAATATAAATGAGATAAATATCTTGATAAGTATAAGATATGACTCATTATAAAGGGTGACACATAAAAGGAAGGAATTGATTATGCTCAAATATTTGCACCCATAGTGAAGATGACCACTATCCATGTACTCAATGGATTAACAACAAAGTTCAATTAAAAACTTTAGCAAATGGATGTCAAGAGTACCTTTCTTAATGGTGATCTCGAATAAGAATTGTATATGACACAACTTGAAGGTTTTGATGTGAATGAGCGACATCAAAAGGTCTATCGACTAAAAAAGAAAGAAGTTGATTATGCCAAGACATTCACACCCATTGTGAAGATGACCACCATCCATGTACTATGTGCATTGGCAGCATAGTTTAGCTAGAAACTTTAGCAAATGTATGTCAAGAGTGCCTTTATTAATGGTGCTCTTGAAGAAGAATTGTACATGACACAACTTGAAGGTTTTGATGTCAATGGGCAATATCAAAAGGTTTGTAGACCAAATAAGTCATTGTATGGGTTGAAGTAGGCTCCTAGAGTCTTGTACATAAAAAAAAATGACCACCTATTGTAGCATGGTTTCACTAGAAGTCCCTTTGATGCAAATATCTATATTAAGAAATTTGGAATTGAGATAGTAATCCTTGTGTTGTATGTTGATAATCTAGTCATCATTGGCAATTTAGATGAATTGGTGAATAATGAGTTAGAAAAATTATTTTACATGACGGATCTAAGACTTTTGCACTATTGTCTTGGTTTGGAAGTTTGGCAAAGAAAGAATCACATTGTAGTCTCACAAGCAAAATATGCCAAGACACTACTAGAAAAATATGAGATGAGAGATTGTAAACCTAAGAAAAAACCAATCAAATAAGGGTTACAATAATCTAGATATTATAAGTCACCTTAGATATCTAGTACTCTTTACTGCTAGCTAATTAGGAGTCTCATATACATAACAAATACCAAGCCTAACATTATCTTTATTATTAGTTATCTTTTGAGGTTCATGCAAGACCCTAAGGTGAGTCACTAGAAGGCAAGAAAAAGGATACTACATTATGTCCATGGAAAAGTGGAATAAGGCCTGGAGTACAAGAAAAATGATAAATTATTTCTGCAAGGATACATAGACTCAGTTTATGTTAGATCTATAGATGATGGGAGGCCAACATCTAGATATGTATTTCATCTAGAATTTGGAATTGTCTTGTGGTATAGTAAGAAACATGTAGTGGTTTTATCATCCATGGACAGAAAATATCGTGATATACAAGAAGCTATATGTGAAACAATATGGTTATGAAGCATACTATCAAATATGCATTTATGTAAAAATTTACCAACACTATTGAATTATGATAATCAAGGTGTTCTAAAATTGATCAAAAATCCAGTTTTTTATGAAATAACAAAGCACATTGAAGCTTAGAGTCATTTCATTCAAGAAAGTTTTTATAACCACTAAATTTAGCTCCAGTACATTCCCATTAGAGGATAACTTGTAGATATTTTTACAAAGGCACTTACATGTGTAAAATTTGAATTGTTTTGTAGTTCTCTTTGTATACCATGTAATGTAATAAATGAGGATGTTAGACAATTATTACATTATTTACTCATGGGATATTTGAAGAATATGAATCACCAAGAGTCTCTTGAGACAATCAAGAGACATCCTATTGTATATATACATGTACAACTCTAAAGATTAAATTTAAGTTTTCCTTTCTTTGTTTGATCTATCAATTTATAATTGTTGGATAATATTACATTATTTGGTACATGCAAGTGTACCCTCATGGTACCTTTATGGTATAAATGTAAATATGTAATAGATTAGGGTTTGAGTCTATAATTTAGGTGAGTGATTTATATTACCCATTTATGTAAGTGTCTATGTGTAGGATATGCACAAGTGTCACGTATGTAAGAGTGCAAGTGTGTAATGAGAGAAATTACATAAGTAAGTGTCATGTAAGTGTGCAAATATGTAATGTAAGGATGTGCACAAGCACCATGTATTAGGTGAAAATCATATTGACTCTCAATTTTTTTATGGCATCCACAACTCCCTCTGCAACTACGAGCGGGATTCCCCAAGCCCCTTCTGGGGATCTGGAGCAAGGCGAGATCCCTCCCTCGGAGGATGCTCCCACAAACCCCGACCCGGACCCGGGCGGGACAACTTACCTGGAGAAGGTATTAGGGATGGCTAAACCCGGCCCCTCTGGTAACCCTAACCATCCCCCCGTGATCACCAATGGGGAAAATATGGTCCTCCCAGTCTCTCTCATGGCAGACAAACTCTCTTCAGAATCCCTCTCCCTGGTCGACAAGTTCGTGGGAGGGAGACCTGACATGGAATCCATAAGAAGATGGGCCAGATTCAAATGGCGCACAATAGGGAACCTTCATATTGTGGCCCTCTCATGGGGTTTCTTCCTGATATGCTTAAACAATCAGAATGACTATGCCCGAATCCTCATCGGGGCCCCTGGTTTTATGGGAGGAAAAGTCTATTTGTGACAAAATGGAAGCAAGATTTCAATCCCCAGACCTAGGATATCAATATTGCTCCAATCTGGGTTCGCCTCCCCGATCTCCCCATCCAGTTTTTCCATGAGGACATCCTAGGGTGGATTGGAACATACATCGGGGACATGGTCGCTCTTGACCCTACAACTAAATCCAGGTCCCGCATGGCCTATGCTCGAATCTATGTCAATGCCAACCTTGCTTCACAGCTTCCAACCCACCTAAACCTCATCTATGGGGATTTTCACTGGTGCCAAGCTATCGAGTACAAAAATAAACCAACATTCTGCATCGAATGCAAGACCCAGGGACACCTTCGAGCTCAGTGCCCATCCCTCAAGCCCCAGCAGGAAGCACCAAGCTCTAAGGGTCCCCCCTCCCCAGCAACACCAGACGGGAGAACGCTTCGACCGATCCAGAGGACCTGGTAATCGTAGATCGACCAACGACAAAGGAAAGCAGGCCGCTATCCAGGACCTTCCGTCCACCAACCCCTCTTCAGTTGTAGGCCAGGTATGTTCCATGTTCACCTTTCCCAATAGATTTGGGCCCTTAAGCGGCTCTGATGATGAAGTTCTTCCCTCTGTTTCCCTCCCTGAGCTCCAACCCTCCACCATTCCCCACCCTCATCCCTCTCCCTCCAGGTCTGGGCCTTCCATCCCCTTTTCCTCCCCACCACCCCCATCCCAGGCTGATCCCCTCCTGGACCCCTTGCTGCAGATCAACCCTCCCCCCATTCTACAGTTGGTTTCCCCTCGAAAGAACCTCTTTCCCCTTTCGAATCCAACCCCGACTCTCAGGAGGATGCTTTCAGTCCCACTCAGTCCAGGATAGATATTAGCTCTATCATCACCAGAAGTAGGAAAGGCCCCATTGATATAGGGGGTGAAAGAAAAATAGGTCGACCCACCACCTATGAGCAAAGCAAGAAGGACACGGATGACCAGGTTGCCAATGGAGTACAACTAACCCTAAGTTCAGCCTTGTTCACGCAGGCAAAGGATGAAACGAAAAATCCCAAACCTCCCTCCATTTCCACCAAGGGAGGCAAGAAACCTACCAAAGTTTCTAAATGAAGATCCTCTCCTGGAACATCAGAGGGCTTAACAACATGAGCAAACAAAGGTTAGCTCGAACCACCAGGAAAGAGTACAAACCCTCTATACTCATCCTTCAAGAAATAAAAATTGACGTTGACAAAACTCACAACGTAGTCCAAAAAATTTGGAAGACTGGACAATGGGCTTCATCCCCAGTGGAGGGATCTACAGGAGGTCTGTTGTGTCTATGGGACCCTGAGAAGGTCGAAGGCAAAGTCATCTCCAGCTCCAACAGAACCTTAAACATAATGTTTTATTGCAAAGAAAACAAATTCACTTGGGTGTTGTCCAACATCTACGCCCCAAATAATCCTATGGAGAGATTCAACATGTGGAAGTCCCTGTCCCTCATGAAGGATGCCTTCTCCCAACTCCCATGGATGATTGCAGGAGACTTCAATTCTCCTCTCTTCCATTCTGACAAGAAAGGGGGAGCTTCCTCCCCATATAAAAGCATTGTGGACTTTCAGGCCTTTGTCACTGAAAATGAACTCATGGATATTCAAATCCGTGGCCACCAATTCACTTGGAGTAACAAAAGAGCGGGCGCTGAGCATATTCAGGTTAAGCTGGACCAATTTTTTCTCTCTCAATAGGCCATTCCCCTATTTGGAGACACATCCCTGATCCCCCTTCCCAGGATTGGCTCTGATCACTCCCCCCTCCTATTGGAATCAAATAAGGCTCCATCCTTCCCAACCCCATTCAGGTTTGAGAATATGTGGATCCAACACCCGGATTTGAAACAACGGATTGAAGATTGGTGGATGACTCCTGTCCCTGGTTCAGCTATGTCCAGAGTATCTCACAAACTTAAGATCATAAAAGATAACCTGAAAACCTGGAACAGGGAAGTCTTCGGGGATATTTTTGATCTCAAGGCAAAAATGTTAAGCAAACTCAAAGATCTAGAGCAGCAAACTCAGCATGATCAATGGACCCACCAGCTCAGGGAAGAAGAAAAGCAGTTGCTCATCGATTATCATAACATCCTAGCCAAGGAGGAGACCTTCTGGCACCAAAAATCTCGAGCCCTATGGCTCAAAGAGGGGGATGCCAATACCAGGTTCTTCCATGCTTCCACTCTGCGTAATAGAAGCACTAACAAGATCAAAGAACTTACCTTAAGGGATGGCTCTGTCACTCAGGACATCATCCGGATCCGAGAAGAAGCCGCCACCTTCTTCAGCAACATCATGGGCTCTAAAAATCCATCCAATATTGCAGCCCAGGATGCCCTGCTTGAAAATATTCCCCCCTTGGTCACCCCTGAGATGAAAAAATCCCTGATTCAACCCCTCTCTGAGAAAGAAATCAAATGTGCTTTATTCTCCATGAAAGCTGACAAGGCTCCTGGGCCGGATGGGTTTCCCCCTAGGTTTTTCCAAACTTTCTGGGACATAGTTGGGAAGGATGTGAGTGACGCCATCAAGCAGCTCCAGAAAACCAAAACCATCCCTCGAGGAACAAATTCCACATTCATCGCCTTGGTTCCCAAAAACCCCCAATGCAAATCCATGAATGACTTCAGACCTATCAGCCTCTGCAACATCTTGTACAAGATCCTAGCCAAATCCCTAGCTCTTAGGCTCAAAAATATTCTTCCCTTCATTATTGATCCATGCCAGGGAAGCTCTGTCGAAGGCAGATCAATCATCGACAACATCATATCTCTTCATGAAACCCTCCATTCATCAAAGTGCAACAAGAAAGCGGCCATGTTTCTGAAACTGGACATTAGCAAGGCTTTTGATAGGGTGGACAAGACTTTTCTTCTCAAAGTGCTAGCTCATTTTGGCTTCCACTCAGATTGGGTTCACCTCATAAAGGGATGCATCACCTCTCCTTGGTTCTCAGTTCTGGTCAACGGGTCTGTTGCAGGTTATTTCCCTAGCCTCAGAGGGATCAGATAGGGAGATCCCCTGTCCCCCTTCCTCTTCATCATTTTGGCTGAATCCCTGGGTAGAGCTTTCAAATAGGTCATGGCTTCGGGAGGCATGTCAGGTATCAAAGCTTCTTCCAACTCTCCCCCTTGTCTCACCAATAGTTCATGGATGATACTATTGTTGCAACTTCGGCCTCCGTTGTCCAAGCTAAATCCATCAAAGGAATCCTTGATACCTACGCTTCTACTGTAGGGCAAGATATCAACTATCTCAAGAGTAAGTGTTACTTCCTAAACACTCCAGGTAACAGATAGAGGAAAATTGCTCGTATCCTCCAGTGTTGTATCGCTACCTTCCCCACCTCCTACCTGGGTCTCCCTCTGTTCACCATGAACCCGAAGGAATCGATGTGGGACAATGTCATTGAAAGGATCAACCGTAAGCTTGCTGCCTAGAAAGGCTCCCTCCTATCCCAAGCAGCCAAAGCAACCCTCACCATGGCAGTCCTCCAAAGCATCCCGGTCTACTTCATGTCAGTCTTCAAAGTGCCTGCCTCAGTTCATTCCAAAATTGAGCAAATGCAAAAAAGGTTTCTGTGGGCCGGCCCAAAAAATTCGAAGAAATTCCACCTTGTCAGTTGGGACAAAGTATGCCAACCCAGGAACTTAGGGGGACTTGGCATGAGGAGATCAACAAACATAAACATTGCCCTGCTAGAAAAATAGGCATGGAAGTTGTTCATCAACTACAAAGCAGAATGGGTCACCATTGTCCAAAGCAAATATCTCAAAAACTTAACCCTTATGGACAATAGCATCCCTACAAATGGATCAGCCTTCTAGCGGGGTGTTATCCAAATGAAACCTCTTATCCTGAGAGGGACACGGTGGCAGCTAGGCTCAGGTGCTTCCATAGACTTTTGGGAAGACACGTGGCTGAAAGACAAACCCCTCAAGGATCTGCCTGAGGTGTCCAGACTTAGACCAAGTCTCGAAAGGAGATGGGGAAGCAAAGTGATGCATTACATAGATAGGGGCACATGGAAGATTATCCCCGAGGACAGCGAGCACCTCTTGCGGGCCGGTAAGACTTTGTCTAAGATGCTGAGAACCACCATCATCCCTACCATAGTCTCCCAAGACTACCCCATCTGGGCGGGAACTGATAGTGGGGATTTCACGGTCAAGTCTGCCCACTCCATGTTAGTCAAATCCTGGGTCCCCACCATTCCATTCAAGTTAGTTTGGGTTAAATGCCTCATCCCAAAAATTGGTTTCTTTGCATGGACAACCATTCAAAACAAGGTCCTCACCACAGACAATCTTATGAAAAGAGGGATCCCTGTCCCTAACAGATGCCACCTCTGTCTGTCCAACTAGGAATCCATTGACCACCTCCTTTTAGAGTGTGTGTTCACTAGGGAGGGCTTAGACCAGTTGTTCACCACCTTTCAAATCCACTGGGCCCACCCCAACTCCCTATTGGACATGTTCATTCAATGGCCTGCTCCCTTCAGAAACCCCAAAGTAGCTTTCCTATGGAAAATTTATCTCCACCATTTCATTTGGCAAGTTTGGCTCGAACGCAACCGTAGGGTCTTTTCTTCCACCCGTTACAACTCCACCTCCTTAGCCACCAAAGCCATCTCATTCACCTCTGAAAACTCCCATCTCATCCCCTGGTCCAGCTCCCCCTTGAGCAAGAATGAGGCTGACATCATCAATTCCCTCAACATCCCCATCCCCACCTTACTCCCTCCCTCGATCCATCCCAGAACCAAAGCTCATTGGCTTCCCCCTCCTGAGGGATGGATAAAAGTAAACTTTGATGGTGCATCGAAAGGAAATCCCGGGCTGGCCGGGGTAGGGGGAGTGATCAGGGATCATAGAGGAAAGATAGTTATGGCTTTTGCAGAGAATATTTATCATCAGACCAACAATGTGGCCGAGGCGTGGGCCCTGTGGTGAAGTTTGCACCTCATCAAGGGGTCATGTGCCAAGATCCATGTCGAAGGGGACTCTCTCAATATCATTGGCTACCTCATTTCAAACAAAGTCCCTCCATGGAATATCAGATCCCTTATCCAAGAAAGCAGGAAGCTTTTAAATCAGCATTGCTAGGTGGAAGCTAGTCATACTTTCAGGGAAGCCAATCGGCTTGCGGATAGGCTGGCCAACTTGGGCTTAGGGCAAACACCCATCTCCGTGTGGCAAGACTCCTTCCCGCCAGATGTCCTTCAAATTGTGACGTCGGACAACCATGGCAGGTACTCCAAATCCATCCATGCTAACCAATGATTTATTGTTTCTATAATGTGCAAGATTTACATCGGGTGTCCCATTATCCTAGAGCCTCATGATGTGTGCTCCAACACCCGCTGATGATTAGCTGCCCCATTGGTTCTCATCGAACAAAGTCTAAGTGCGGTTTTCCATCCACGGTGTCCCAACGCTCTCTGCCAGTGACCTCTGCCATGTTTCCAGCCGCACCCCCTTTCCCCTCCATGTTTCTTCCCACGTCTGCAAACCTCACCCAAGTTTTCACCTCCACCTATGTGGATATGGTCCCTAGGCTGCCCCTTAATCCTCGCCATCCTCGACGTGGCATCCCCCCATCCACCTGTCACCCATCCGCAAGGCCCGACATGATCTGTTCGCCTCCCTCGACCTATTTAATTCCCCTTTTCAGCTCAGCCTACGACACTCCCTTCTGCAAGTCTGTCCTGTGGGCCTCATCCACCACCGCTCTTCCTGTCCCCACCTCTGCCACCATGGCCTACCTTGAACCGAGCTCTCTCCAGCTGGACAACATAGCGTCTGCTTACCTACAGGGCACCCAACTCACCACCCTGTTATCAAAATTCCATGGAGCTGAGGATGACATCACGAAGGACTTTGTTCGCACGTGGTCGAACGACCATGTCTGTGTCAGGAACCTGCGCTTCAAGGTCACTCCAGAGATGATTGGCGAGATTGCAGAGCTATCGGTTGGAGGGCGTCTTGTCCGACGAGACAAACATTGTTGGGAACCTGAGTTGGAAGGCTTCCCCAACTACCAGAACTTCTCGTGGGATGGCCATGCGCTGGACCGTCAATCCCTTCCCCCCCCATTCCCAATTGTTGCCATTCCCCTCATTCAGTACTTAGCCTACGATGATCCCAACAAGCCTATGGCAAGCTTCCACCTTGCCCTTGTCAACCATATCCAGGGTTACAGACCCATGAACATTCCAGGGTTCCTTTATCGGTCTATGCGTCTCTCTGTAGCCGCTGCTCGCAAGAAAGGTACCCCCCTGCCCACCAGGGGCTTTTCGTCATTATCTTCTATCATGTTTTGGCTAATCCCCCCATTGCGGCTACCCCTTTGCAAGCTTCCCCCCTTTTCCCAAGCCCCCCAAAGCCCTGCTCATTCCATCTCGAGCGAGCTTATGGCCAGCGATGGAGTTCCCAGCACCCCGACCTCCGGGAAAGGCGTTGTTGTTGCTTCCCCATCCATTCCATCTCCGTCCCCTTCCAAACCCATCCCCTCTCCCCCCGCCCCCACTCCCTCCCCTTCCAAGCCAACCCCTTCCCCTTCCAAACCCGCCCCACCCCCGTCCAAAACCACCCCCCACCAGCAAGAAGCCTTCGATGGGAAAACGTAAAGCTAAAATCGAAGAAGCGGCAACCCCTGTCCGCAGGTCCTCCAGGGCAAAGAAGCCCAAAACAGAATCCAGTCAAAATTCTCCTCTGGAAATTGAAGACCTCAGCGGGGACTCAGCCCCCACTTCTGGCATCTCCAACCGTCTCACTCGGATGTTTCTTCGGAGTTTCATCATCGCCTTTGAAAGCGCTAGTGCCGCTCTAAAGCATGCCCTCCAGTAGAGTGTCGACCATCCTGAAGAGGACATCACAGAGATTGACCCTTGAGCTGTTGCAGGTCTATGGGTTTTTTGCATTGTTTTTGAGGTTTGTTGGGGTTTTTGATGCAATGTTTGGCGATGTCTGGTCTAGTGTTGGGCTAACCACCCGGTTGGGTCTCCCTGTGTCAGCCCCTACGAGGGCTCTAGTGAATATCTATGGATTATTTTTGGTTTGCTTCAGTACCCCCTGCGAGGGCAAGCACCACCTGATTACCGGCTTCTACATCCCCTACGAGGGAATTTTGGCAAACATATCCCCTGCACGGGATTGGTTAGACTGTTGTAGACTGATCCCTCCTAGGCAGAGGATTATGCAACATGAATGTACTTTCAATTTGATGAAGTTTTTGTATATCTGGGAGTGGGACCCAGTTAAAACCCTCTGAAATACAACTACAACTTACCAAAAAAAAAAAGCATCATGTATTAGGTGTGCATGTAGAAGTGTGCAAGTGTCATAGAGTTAAGTGTGCAAGTAAATAGAGAGTCAAGAGTCATGTATACAAGTGGCAATATGAGAAACCAAAGGACATGAGAGTCTTATCTTATGTAAAGAATAAGAAAGGTTGCAACTCTTGGATATGTGAGGAGTGTAATAGTCAATTATTGAAGAGTCACCTTTCTATGTCTATATTATGGAGATAAAGCTCCATACATTGTATTAGAAAATGGTATGAAACAAGATCACCAACAAACATTGATAATATTGAAGCTTATATACATATTTTGAGTAATTTTATTGTAAGTATTCTTCATACTAATACATGAATTTTTTTTTCCATTGACATTAATATTTGATGTTATTTTGAATTTTATTATAAATTATATTGGCCAACATAACATTTGATTGCTCTTATATTTGAATCTAGTATTGATTAATTATATTGGGACCTAAGATAGTGTGGCTCAAACATACTAGGACTTGAAATAATTTGGCTTAAAATCCAACAATGGTATCAAAGTTATTATCATATTTTAGACTCTATCCACTTTAAATGTAGTGAAGACTTAAACTCAAAATTTGATCAAAGTCCTCAGTTAGGGTGTTTTCACTTTAAAGGAAGTGAAGACTAGGACTCCATTTAAAGGCTGGGAGAGTAGTTATATGGAGGGGATGGATAAAATTCACCCTAATTTGGATGCTAGGGTTTATCCACTTGGTTCAAGGAAAACCAGTAAAGATAAGGAATCAACCAAAAAATATTAAGAGCCAACTCAAAAGAAATTTGGACATGAGGGGACATTCAAAGTCACCCTCCTATTAATTTGAATTCTCTAGAAAAGAGGAGAATCACATAGAAATAAAAAGAAAAAGAAGAGAGAAATATTGATAGAAGAGAGAAGAAATAAAAAGGAAAACATAAAAAAGAATAAATAGAAGAGAAAAGAGAACTCGAGTAAAAATCCCGAGTAAAGGAAAAAGAAGAAAAGGGAAAGTATTGAAGCTTTCTACAAAAAAATGAAAGATTATTTTTTGAAGAAAAAATATACAAAACAAAGCAGCAAAGCAAACATTAAAAACGAAAAGCATAGTATTTAGAAATAAGGGGAGAAAAAGAAACATAAAATAAAGTGAGTGCCTAAGAAATTTAGGCAGTTGATATTGGACCAAAAAGCATAGGCAACTCGATAGAAGCTCTATTGAAAGCATATAGATGCTGATCAACAGTTAAGAGAACCTAAGAGTTCAACGAATAAGAGAATTTAAGCTACTAGCAACTACGAGAACTTGAGTGGCCAAAGGATAAGAGAACCTGAGCATCTAGAGGATAAGATAACTAGAGCATCCAAAGGTTAGGAGAATATGAATAGCCAAAGGATAAGAGAATGAGAGCCACCAGTGACCAAGTAAACTAGAGTAGCAAGCAAAGTATAGTCATATGTAGAAGAGCATGTCATAACAGTTCTATTTAGACCTGATAGAGCATGTTGATTAAGTTTGGTCCAATAGAGAAATTATTGAAGATAAATCTTGAGCACCTCATGATTTTCAAAATGGTATAGCCAGAGTGATAAAGTCTTGAAAGAAAATATGTAGGAAGAATCTTCTTTGCACTTCTTTCATACTTAGAGAAGTAGTAATGTAGCCTAATGTTTATCTCTTGAAAATATTCATTAGTTCGTGACCATTATTTCAACATTTGAAATAATCAACCCTAAGTTTCCAGGTGGATGGTAAGGTAAGTAACATTACCTTTATCAATCAATTAATTAAATTTCTAAGTTAAGGATTGTGTGAAGTATTGAAACTTAGAAACTTTAATTTGATAATTATATGGGAGATAAAAGGATTACAAATTTTTAGTAAAAGAAATTTTAGGTGGGAGTTATATGGACTTCTACTACATATTGAAACTAATATTTCAATTCTTGAATTTTTTAGTTATTTTAATATTTGTTAAATTTTAGAGAGATAAATTTTTCTACTTCAAATAGGATTTAGAAAAATTTGAATTTTTTTTTTTATAAGTAAAAAATGTATTTCAATAAAATGGGTTTTGAAAGGGTCCTGGACCCTTATTACAAAATTAGCATAGACTCATGCTGGACTCTGGACATAGAGCAAAAATAGGCCAACAACCTAGAAACACACATCCCAAAAGAAAAAATGCTAGAACACCCAGACTAACACAAAATAAATATTTCCCGTCATCATCCGATTCCTCAAACCCATCCTTAACGGTATCAGTTAGACAAGATCCTTGATGCTATCCTTGGCCACATCCTTGCTGCTATCTTTCATCCCAAAGGGGGTCTCCTTTGGCTTAATTGGCTCCTTCAATTTTCCCGTATTGGACTCTTCAAAGACTTGGCACATTCGGGCACTTTGCTCAGTATTCGTCTCACCCAGGGACGAATTCAAACTGGGATCCGTCTCACCCAGGGACGAATTCTAAATTCGTCTTTGGTCAGGACGAATTCCAGGTTTAACGGGCAAAAAGAAGAATGCCGCCAAGTGGCAGCCGAGGACAGTCAATTATTGCCTCCTGCCGTGCATGCGCGTGTAGGTGGGTAGATTGGCCGTTGGAGGACTGTCACAAGGGCAGTCATGGAAGCCCAAGTCAGGGAGGAGTCTCCTCCCTCTTGGGAAGGCATGGCCGCCACATGGCACCCCTGCATGCCCCTCCAAAGAGACCCCTTGGGTCTATAAAATGGTGGACTTTCCCACCCAAAAGAGACAAGTTGGAGGCATTTTCAAGCAACGAAGTGCTGCCAAATTGAACACCCCATTGCACCCTTTTTCGATTCACCTTTTCACATCCTTAATCTCTTTCGCAAGAGAGGTTATTGGGTGGCTTTTGGAAGTGTGGATCCGAACCCAAACCCAACATTTGACCACCTTAATCCACCAATTTGCCGACAACCCAATCTAAGAGATTTTGGGCCCATCCCTAGTGGATTGGTGCCAAAATCAAGTTCCAACGGTGGGCGGCCCACTCGGGCACCCCACACTTTTTAAGTTTCATTCTAATTCATTTTTCTATCATTTATTCATCTCTCATTCCATTCTATGCTGACTAGATAGTTCATGTATTCAATTTCATAATGTTTTAATCAGATTTCATCATGTTCTCGTCGCTTTTGTTGTCCCACTAACTTGTAGGTAGCGACGCCAAATTCCCGCTGATGGAGGTCAAATTGGGAGAATCTGACCATCTGGGTCATCCCAAAATGGCCCCAATTACTTAACCCCTCTGTTTGCAGGTATTTTGGAGATCCCGAGGTGTGACATTTGAGCGGCATCAACTCGGCATTTTAACATAGTCGAATTCGTCCTACCCGGGATGAATTACAATAGAATTCGTCTTGCCCAGGGATGAATTTTAGTTGAATGCAAATTGGTCGACTGTTTCAATGGCAGTGGCCCTCTGGTAATGTTTTCTGGTCTCTTTCAAGTTTGCAGGTGATTTAGATTCATTTTATGCATCATTTTAGTTAATCTTAGGCATACATCCTTCATTATTTTAGAGAACTAACGTTTCATATTTGCAGTAGGTGCTACTAACACCTTTGTTGTTTCTTTGATCATAGGAGAAGCAGCAAGAACCAAGGATTCATCAACATAAGCGGCGGCAACATTTTGGCCCGCCCATTTTGAATGTGGGCATGCGGAAAGAAGGATCATTATTCACTTTTGTAATGGAAACATGTTAACGCTCCTAGCCCCTAAAAAGGGAGGAGACGTATTTGTAACCGAGGTTAAGAGAATTAAATAAAAAGGGTTGTGCTTTCTATACCTCTGTTCTTTTGTTTTCGATTCATCTCTTTTCTTTGTTTCATGCATTTCAAAGTCATTTTAGGATTAAAGCGTTATATTTTGTTTTACATTGCATAGCTATAGTTTTCCTTTTATTTCTGGAATCTCATGCTTTCAGTGGCGATCACGGTGGGACCCAGTCCCCTGATTTTTAATATCACAGAAACTGATCGATATTTGTGTTTTTGTGCTTGACAGGTACCTTTTTCAATTTTTGACTGTAATTCGTCTTTGCCTGTGGCGATTACTTTACTGTAATTCGTCTGACCCTGGGACGAATTCCAATTCGTCTCAGGCCGGGACGAATTCTGTTCTGTAATTCGTCTCACAGGGATGAATTTTTGTCTATAAATTTTTAGAGCCGAAGATCAGAAACAACAGGTTTAGGCAGAGTAAGGTAAGGGTTTAAAACTGTTCTTGTTATTTTTTGTTTTTTGTTTCTGTGTTCTTTCAAATTTTGCCTTCTTAAGGAAAGTAGTTGCTGCTGCTTGTTTCAATTTTAATTAAAATAAACCACACACACATCACGTGGTATCTTTAAACCAAGGAGCTGGTCGTAAGACCCCAGCCCTTGATCAAGACCAACGGTGGGTTCATCACCACCTTGGCTTGATTTTGCATCCATTTCCCCGATTGTCACTGTTGTTAGGCGTAAATCCTAATGAAAGCTGACCGAGTGTCATTGGGGTGATTCCCATGCATGCGAGGATAAGTCTTCTATGGTAGGTGTCATTAACAGGACAATCCCCCTTCCGTACCGCCTATGTTCCACGTACCATCTGCTCTCACGTACCTATAGTTTCCCTCTCGTAAGGGCGGGTATATAGAGAGGTTGGTATATCGTCCGAGCAATGGTATATTGAAGGGGCGACCATTTATGGGAGTCATATGAGCCAACATTCTGCATTTAAACGTTCTTCAAAACTTTCAAAAACAAAACAAAATCATCAAAATGCACTAAACCAGTTTAGGACACACCATTAATCTTTAAAAGAGATAATCACCGTTTGTGTATGTGTGTGTTCATTTCTGCTTAGTGTAACAAAAAAAATCAGAAAAATCATAAACAAAAGATAAAAATCTATGCATTTTGTCACTCGCTCCAAAAGCTCCAAGGATTCCCGCAATCGCTTGGTCATCCCCAAAATGCCCCAAAGGTGTCCATGAACCCTTTGGTCAACCCAAGAGCACCCCAAAGGTGCCCATAAGTGATGCAGGAGCATCCAACAAAATATGGGAAATCTTATATTTTTCCCTAAATTTTAGTGCATCTTGTCGGGGCCATAACTTCTCAACCGTAGCTCCGATTGACTTGAAATTTTACAGGGAGTTAGTTGGGATAATTTTAAACAAATATAATTCCTTAGAATTCTATTTGTCCAAAAAAATCAGTTTTCGGGGCCAAATTCCATCATCTAGTGCCCCAAAATTAGGTTTTAAAATTTGATAACCTAATTTTTTATGCTTTTTGAGCTGTTCGGAGGTCAATATCTCCTAATGTATTTAGAGTTAGGACTTGAAACTTTATTTATGGCTTATCTATTGTAAGAGGGATGCGCACCCCAATTTTGGGCCCCATATGACTCATTTCAATTTTTAGGGTTTTTAGAGAGACATCATCATGGTGCTCACCCGTAGCCAAGCCCAATCACGGGCGGATGCTATGGGGAATATCCAAGGAGGCACAAGTCACCTCCGGTATAGCCCCAAGGATTTGGTCATACCACCTTGGCGGCCTGACACACAAGGCAGACCCCTCCACACCTTAACGAAATGGGACTATAGGGGCACCTCTTCGAGGGGCACTCCTGTTCAGCATATCACCCAACACACACCCTTCCATGAGGGGTACATCCATAGGAGAGCTCCCTTAGATGCTCGCTATGAGTGGTCACCGTGCGATGAAGTGCTAGGTCAACATAGGGTTCGACGGGAGGAACCACATGATTACACTATCCCTCCTTCACCCCCTCTAGTTGTCAGGACTACAAGGACAAATCCAGAGCACAAGGCTCCTCAGGCGAGGTGAGCCAACTCCGTCCATCCCCTTTTCACTTATGAAAGAGAGCATGAGGAAGACCCCTACCTTCCTCGAGAGCAATATACAGTGCGGGAGCAATACGCCTCCACACCTGCTATCTATCAGGACCACTCACTGAGGCCAAAGCCTCGAGGGAATGCCGCTACCCCCAACAGAGGGAGGCGGCCTATAGAGATCTTGGATCACTACGACCGAGATAGATATGTCAGAGAGGCATCTAACCCTTCTAGACATGAGACGGCAAGACCAACTATCTTAGAATCTGTCGAGCATGTCGCCTGTCGGGTGCAACTCACGCAACTTGAGCTAGAATGACAATAGTTAGAGCAATGGTATCTTCTAAATAAAGAGCACCTTCAGCACCAGAAGGATGAGTTGTTCCAACACACTATGCAGGAGAGGACTCCAACCCCTCACACGCATAAGACAAAACATTATGAGAGGCACAACCCCCGGGTGCGAGACAAGTCTCCGCGACCTTATCGAGCACCACCCTCGATGCCTCCTAGACATGAGCGGGAGGCTACTCCTATAACCAATGATGGGCGCCTTCCTCAGGAACCCACTCGAGGTTTATGGGCCACTCTTATAAATTCATCAAGAAGCCTCTAAGGAATCAGAGCGAGAAGAAGAGCGGGATGAAATGCCCTACCAAGGCATGGGGGGTGCTATCTGGCCACCCCTCCATAGGCCCCAAGTTCCTCAACAAGAACCAACCAAAGAGGAGGAGCTCAAATCTCCCGATACATGCAAAGCGCTAGAGCACTTAGAGTCGGTAGAGACCAAGATTTTGGAGCTCCCAAGGCCCAACTTACATGAGGCTCCTTTCGAAGAGGATCAACCTTTAACCGTAGGGCTACCTGATGATGCAGTCCTCCATGTCTCAGAATCTCTAGATTTTGATGAGCTGTACTCACTGGCCGAAGGTGAGGATAAAATAGAGATAGCCCACAACAATCACATGCGACAGCATCGACATCCCATAAATATCGATGAAGCAATTCAATAGCTAAACATAATACTAGGGCATGAGTGGCACGTTAACCCACCGCAGTGGGACCAAGCGTTACATCCACCACTTTGGGCATACAAAGATCAACTTCCGCCCAGAGATCCCATAGCAATATCAGTGCCGAGGGTAGATCCTGCCCTCATCTCCGCACATAGGGCTGATCCATTCGTGCCCATACCTCCAGAGCCAGATCCGAAGCGCAAAGACCATCAAGCTGGGGGTACCTCTATCCCCTGAAGAGCCATAGTCCAAACCAAAAAGCTCCAAGGATTATCGCAATCGCTTGGTCAAAACCCAAAAAGCTCCAAGGATTATCGCAATCACTTGGTCACCCCAAAAGCTCCAAGGATTATCGCAATCACTTGGTCACCCCAAAATCTCCAAGGATTATCGCAATCACTTGGTCACCCCAAAAGCTCCAAGGATTATCGCAATCACTTGGTCACCCCAAAAGCTCCAAGGATTATCGCAATCACTTGGTCATCCCAAAATAAAAGCTCCAAGGATTATCAATCACTTGGTCACCCAAAAGCTCCAAGGATTATCGCAATCACTTGGTCACCCCAAAAGCTCCAAGGATTATCGCAATCGCTTGGTCAATCCCAAAATGCTCCAAGGATTATTGCAATCGCTTGGTCAACCCAAAATGCTCCAAGGATTCTAAAATCGCTTGGTCAATCCCAAAAGCTCCAAGGATTCTAATCACTTGGTCAATCCCAAAATGCTCCAAGGATCTCCTATAAATCGCTTGGTCAACCCAAAATGCTCCAAGGATTCCCACAATCGCTTGGTCAAAAATAAGAAAATTCAAAATCCAAAAATCATCAAAAACAACAAAAATTTGCATCTCATTTCTAGGCATGCTCAAATTCATCAATAGAGAACTCTTCTCGCATCTCATCTTCATATTCACAAAAATCAATCCATCAAAAATACAAAAATACATAGCTGCATTAAGCATCACATCCATACATTGCATATTTGTGGTCGTACAGGTCAAAGGCACCATAGACTGTAATTGCTCTGCTAGTCCATCTTGTTCCACATTTTTCCATCTTATAAAACAAACAAACAAATGCCATTTACCGCTTTTTACCACACTAAGAGTCAGTGGTCTTCTAATGTATCAAGAGTTTTCGTAATTCAGTCATCATTTTGCTCTCTAGCCACGTAATGTACCGAGTCAGACAGATTTTACGAAGGTAGAGTTACACTTGAAATACGCCTTGTTACGTAGCATCCCAACACAAATTAAAACACATAAAAATTCCCAAGTTGTGTGAACGAAAGATGAAACCTGCACAGTAATCCAGGTCACCATAAGCGAAACGGTTATCTTGCTCATCCCCCTATGCGAATGGTTCTAGAATGCTGAGAATTGATAAAAGGACGAGCTCTTCCCTATCCATTCACCTTAATAAACAGTGGTTTTTACCACTACCAAATCCCAATCATAGTTGGTTCCCAAAGTTGTAAGGATTTGTACTACACGTCCCTGCCAAGGATGGGTAGTCATCCCCAAGACCTAAAAGGATCAACGCCATTCACAAACAAAATTCCAACAAATCATCATCCTAACCCTTTCCATTCACCTTTGGTCTCCAAGTTGTAAGGATTCGTACTATCCGCCCCTAACCAGGATGGGTAGTCATCCCCAAGGCCTAAAATATCAATGCCCTTACTTCATAATCTCCATCATCCCCTTGGTCCCCAACGTCGTAAGGATTCATACTATCCACCCCTAACCAGGATGGGTAGTCATCCCCAAGGCCACGAGGATCAAGGCCATTCACAAGCTCAAACTCACACCGCTCAAAATACAAAATCAAGTAACAGTGGTTATCACCACTATTCAAAATCCTTGCTCAAAAAGAAAAATAAATAGAAAAATAAACAGTGATTTGCATCACTATATAGACGAGCAAGTCTCCCAAATCATTCAGCCAACAAATAACCTGAACTTGAATCTTTGGAATTCTCAGCATTCGAAAACCATCTAGGTGATCCTCATTACAGGTTTGGTTGACATCCTATCTGGCAATGGTGGTATCCTACCCGCATGACGATATGTCTGTCACATTCGCTTTGCGTATGTGCAGACCAATGTTTGCATGAGGATGAGCTAGCTTATGGTATCCTGGATAACACCGCAGATTAATCTAACTAAATACAACAAAGGAGTTAGTGGAGCTAATTAGGTGATCCTCAGTACAAGTTCGGTTGAAAGCCCATCTGGCACTGGCGGTATCCTGACAAATACCACATAAATGAACTCAATTGCACACACAGGGATGTGAAATAGCTTGGTCAAAAACAAGTCCGATTCATACCTTGTTCAAAAGTCTTGTAAGATAAAGTACAGTCGTGGCTAGTGAGTTAAAACCGTCTGAGTCTCAGAAAACCTTAGCTACATTTCTAAACCAACTGCGCTACTTTTCATCCTTACAATACCATCAGAAAAATACAAAAAACCACATGTATACATACAAAGTCATCTACCACAGCAATCGCATAAAAACAAAATCACAAAGTCCTAAACAGTCTATGGTGCCCTAACCAAACAACACAAATTCATTTCATCCATTACATTTTGCATATCACATATATATCAAAAACATTTGCATTTATCATACCATATACATCCATTACCATAAGCATGCATCCATCAACATCAATCATTGTGCATAACATAAAATAATGACATATACACAAAGCAAGAAAATCAAAACAACAAAAACAACAAAAAATGCAACACAAACAAAAAGCAATAAACATTGCCAGACACAAGTGCTCTTGCACTTAACCTCTTGGCATAGAAAAATTGATGTCGAGGTTTACAAATTGTCACTATCCTACTCCCTAAGAAGGCTACCATAGCTGGACCGCTCCATGGGAAGATGGATTTTTGACAATTTCATCCCCAAATGGCGTCACAAAAAAAAATCAAAACAACAAAAAATCAAAACAACAAAAACAACAAAAAATGCAACACAAACAAAAAGCAATAAAAATTGTCGGACACAAGTGCTCTTGCACTTAACCTCTTGGCATAGAAAATCGATGTCGGGGCTCAAATTGTCACTCTCCTACTTCCCCAAGAAGGCTACCATAGCCGGACCGCTCCACGGGAAGACGGGTTTTCGACGACTTTCACCCCATTATGGCATCACCAAAAGGGTTACCACCCACCAAAAATAGGTCTAAATGTCAGAAAAATTGCACATGCTTAACGATAAACCATCTAAAGGCACCCTTGCACAAGTCATCTTGGGTCAAGCGACTCGTCGCTTTTCTCACGAAGGTCATTCCCTCATCGATTCGTCGCTTGAGGGGGTAGTCACACTTAGTCACCAATCAACAAACACACACCCAATCAAGGCAATGACATGCATTCAAAGAATCATTGACAAAGACAATCATGCTCCTGCTTGGGGCAGTAAACAAGCAATAATCACAAATTGATCAAACACTTGGCATTCCTGAATCATGAACACAAGGTTCCCCCCGTGGACAAAAGGTTGCGCCCTTTGCCTATTCATGACTGATCAATGTCCAAGCTCAAGTCACACCTCACCAAAATAGGTTAATACTTGAAATCAAATTCCTTAGCTCGTCAGAAGCAAGGATTCAAGAATGCATGCCCTTTCCATACTTGGGGCATCAAAAGTTGGTTAGGTTACCAAGAAACCCTAATCATTAGTGCTTTGGTTATCTATTTTTGCTCGACGCTGCGCCATGCACAGCGCATCCCAAAAAGGGGCATCCGTAGACACCAAAACAACACCAATCCGATTATGTGACTGCAAACACTGATCGCTTTGACACACACAGCCCCCGGGGCAGCCCTCAGAGGTTAAACAGTGGTCCTAACCACTTTTATAGCAATTTTGTAAGGTCAAAAGGCAATTTGGCACATTCAAGCACTTTGCTCAGTATTCGTCTCACCCAGGGACGAATTCAAACTGGGATCCGTCTCACCCAGGGACGAATTCTAAATTCGTCTTTGGTCAGGACGAATTCCAGGTTTAACGGGCAAAAAGAAGAATGCCGCCAAGTGGCAGCCGAAGACAGTCAATTATTGCCTCTTGCCGTGCATGCGCGTGTAGGTGGGTAGATTGGCCGTTGGAAGACTGTCACAAGGGCAGTCATGGAAGCCCAAGTCAGGGAGGAGTCTCCTCCCTCTTGGGAAGGCATGGCCGCCACATGGCATCCCTGCATGCCCCTCCAAAGAGACCCCCTGGGTCTATAAAATGGTGGACTTTCCCACCCAAAAGAGACAAGTTGGAGGCATTTTCAAGCAACGAAGTGTTGCCAAATTGAACACCCCATTGCACCCTTTTTCGATTCACCTTTTCACATCCTTAATCTCTTTCGCAAGAGAGGTTATTGGGTGGCTTTTGGAAGTGTGGATCCGAACCCAAACCCAACATTTGACCACCTTAATCCACCAATTTGCCGACAACCCAATCCTAAGAGATTTTGGGCCCATCCCTAGTGGATTGGTGCCGAAATCAAGTTCCAACGGTGGGCGGCCCACTCGGGCACCCCACACTTTTTAAGTTTCATTCTAATTCATTTTTTTATCATTTGTTCATCTCTCATTCCATTCTATGCTGACTAGATAGTTCATGTATTCAATTTCATAATATTTTAATCAGATTTCATCATATGCTTGTCGCTTTTGTTGTCCCACTAACTTGCAGGTAGCGACGCCAAATTCCCGTTGATGGAGGTCAAATTGGGAGAATCTGACCATCTGGGTCATCCCAAAATGGCCCCAATTACTTAACCCCTCTGTTTGCAGGTGTTTTGGAGATCCCGAGGTGTGACATTTGAGCGGCATCAACTCGGCGTTTTAACACAGTCGAATTCGTCCTACCCGGGGACGAATTACAACAGAATTCGTCCTGCCAGGGATGAATTTCAGTTGAATGCAAATTGGTCGACTGTTTCAATGGCAGTGGCCCTCTGGTAATGTTTTCTGGTCTTGTTCAAGTTTGCAGGTGATTTAGATTCATTTCATGCATCATTTTAGTCAATCTTAGGCATACATCCTTCATTATTTTAGAGAACTAACGTTTCATATTTGCAGCAGGTGCTACTAACGCCTTTGTTGTTTCTTTGATCGCAGGAGAAGCAGCAAGAACCAAGGATTCATCAACACCAGCGATGGCAACATTTTGGCCCGCCCATTTTGCATGTGGGCATGCGGAAAGAAGATCATTATTCACTTTTGTAATGGAAACATGTTAACGCTCCTAGCCCCTAAAAAGGGAGGAGACGTCTTTGTAACCGAGGTTAAGAGAATTGAATAAAAAGGGTTGTGCTTTCCATACCTCTTTTCTTTCGTTTTCGATTCATCTCTTTTCTTTGTTTCGTGCATTTCAAAGGCATAGGATTAAAGCGTTATATTTTGTTTTACATTGCATAGCTATAGTTTTCCTTTTATTTTCGAAATCTCGTGCTTTCAAGCAACAAACACCTAGTGGCCAAGAGAGTGCCACAAAATGAATCCACTAACAAGGGACAAGGGGTCCTAAATCACCCGTTAAGTTGATGATTTGTATTGAAAACTTGGCTAAGAACAAATTAGCCCCAAATGTGCCTAAAAAATGATACAAGTTCAATGCCTTCAAGGATAAAATTACCCCTAATCTTGCCAAAGTGAATGAATAACTTGGCCTAAAGTCCCCCTATAGACTTAAAATTTGAGCCCCTCACAAGTTTGCAATTTTTCACCCAAGAGTGTCGGATGCTACCGAAAATGCACTCTGTTTTACAATATCAACTTTGAGTCAAAATTCAGCTGAGTAAAAGGTCCTAAAACTGAAAAATAATTGCACCAATGGATCCCTCTCGAAATTCTCTTTCCAACGACTATAAATAAGCCTATAGTCGGGTACAATTTGATGCTTTAACAAAGCAAATTAAAAAACAATGACTTTCAAAAAAATAAAAAAAAGATGTGCAGCTCCGGGACATTCCCAAATGGTCACCCCTCCGAGTTATAATTTGAACCAAAATGCTTAACTTGGAGTTCGTATGAAATTTCCTACCAATATGCCAATCTCTACAATCTCAGGGAAAAATGCATGCAGGATGTCCTGGCGCGCCGATGGCCGACCTTGAAAGACGAGCCTTTGCGCTTCACGAACCTCAAATTCATCAAGGAGTTCAAAATTTCCATCACGGAGCCCTTGAATTCACGTCTGCAGTTGACAGACTTTGAAGGAGACCTCCGAATCTCTGGGGCGCAGCGGCTCGTGTTCCTCGACGGCGTTTTGGAGGCGTCGCTCTCCCAGACAGACAACCTGAAACCCAAAAGGTCTTGAAATCCTTCAAACCATGTCTAGTAGTTTTTAATACTCAAGACCCCAAATCTTCTTCCTCTGAAACCAAACCCCACAATCCCCTCTTTGTTTCAGACCTCTATCAGGCTGCTTTCGGCATTCATGAATTCTGCTACCGAGCATCGCTAAAATGCATTACATATCAAGGTTGTGCGCAAGGACTCGAAACGTGATCAGGCGACTGTCGTTTTTACAGTGAAAATGAGGGAGATCCTGCACATTCAAGGGGGTCAATGCTGTAAACAGATCAGGTGCCAAGTTCTGGGAGGTGATATGCGACGAGCATGACATCGATCCCACGGGGCGCCAACGTCTTCGCGCGTAGTCCAGTCCTTTTTCATACACAACAAAATGCCCTGCGATCGCCGATCCTCGAGGGCTTAACGAGAAACTAGGAAGGAAGTTCGCAGGCGATGAAATGAAATCCAATAGTTTGGCCTGCGATACGGATCGAGCTTCGCCTTGTCTTTGAAGATTTGAGCTGAAAATGGAGGCAGAAGAGCTGGAAATGGAGGCAGAGCTGGTGTTAATTTTCGCGGCGGCCCCAATTGCTAGAAAATTTGTATGACAGTGCTATTGGGAATTTTGCTCGATCGTGGGGATTGCTATTTTGCCCTCAAAGTTTGGAACGCACAGAATGCAGGGGCAGCAGCAGTACTTGTTTTGGATGAAAGGGAAGAGCCATTGTTAACTTCCCTGCTTCACATTCAAAATTTGGCAGCCACTCTGCCGGTTCACCAGAAGCCGAAGCAACAGCACCACAATCTCTGTTTCAGCAAACAATGGTGCCCCAAAAATATCTTTGGATCCCTGCAAATGTTCTTCAGAAAGCCCGCGCAGTTTGGGGGACTACGACGAAGACGAAAACGTCATCGAAAATTTTAGTCTTTAAAAAAGCATATTCGAAGACCCGCCCATTCTTTAGGTTCGAAACCAGCTACTGCTTTCCACAGGGGGCAGTGCCAGAGGCTGCGACTGCGGTTGTTATGGCTGCTAAGGAGGCAGAATACCCGAGTTCGATTCCTGCCAATAGCTGCTGCGCTTGGCAGCAGAGACAGAGATTGCAATAGTTACTGCTCTGGAGGCTATCAAGGCTATAATTTTAAAAATTTCTCTGCACTCATATGGTTGAGGCATGTCCTCGGATGGCGAGGATTGTCCCTTTCCCTATTTGAAAAAAAATAGAAAATTTTCCAGCAATACAAAAAAAATGGAGTTTCTGGTTTTTGATCCACTCAATGAGTGGAGAGCATACTCCCTGACTCCATACTCAAACCAAAAAAAAATCCCACAGGCGGATCTCACCGCTCTGATACCAGATGATGGGACTGAACAAAATGCATATCTTATTTACAAGTTATCTTACAATATATAAGCATCAAGCTTAGGATGGAGATATGACAAGTGTCATAAGCTCCACTCCAAGTGTCTTTCAGAAGACACCACTCCAACTCAAACTGAAGACAAGGACAAGTGGCAGAAGACAAATGTCAACCTGTCAATTATAGGCATAGTGCACATTATAACAATAATAATATTCTAACATTTTCATGGATTAGAGCAATCTCGCGGTCGGGATTTCGTTCCTTAAAATCTCATAGTGAGAAAAAAAGGTAAAAATTCAAAGTGCTCATAATTTCATGAAACTTTTCATGACTCTAAAATGGCCAAATGGTACTCAAAATAGTCAAGATAATTGAAAAATACATTATATGTTGAGAGACAAAGCCATTTGAAGCTCACAGATTGTCGTGGGAAAAAGATGACAGATGAATGATGTTTTCATTCAATCTTCTAGAGTATTATGCGATATTGGTACCATTTTAAATACAACTTCAAAATATTCCTATCAGGATTTGAATCAAGATAAACAGAGCTTGGTAGTAAAAGTTATGGTTGTTTTAGGTTTATAACTCCTAAAATTTAAGACATAAAAAGCTTGACATGATTGAAAATTGCATATAAACTTGAGAAAAAATAAGAAAAGACCTACCAAAAATTTTAAAAAGTGGGTCCCCAGTCCAGATTGGTGCGTGTTGTGCAAGAGCAACAATAGATACTTATAAAGTTAGGATTGTGTACTAATTTATTGTGATCCAATATTGTAAATTTTTAAGGGTGTCAATATGGGTAGAATAAAGTCATAAAATATGCCATGACTTAAATCTAATCTAAGATTATTAAGGTTGGAGATATTAGTAATTGTGGATATGCGTTTGCACTTTTCCCATCCTACTACTAAGATATTGCCAAGAAAGTTGTAAGATTAAGTGGTACAAGTTTAAATCAAATTTCTAATAGTAATCACCAATAGGTATGTTTCCATTAAATTAATAATGATAGACTCAACACTCTTAACTTGTTTAATTTTCCATAAACTAGAGATGCAATTTGTCATGATAATTGGTGTTGGCAAAAGCTATATGTTGAAGAGAAGAATGGTTGGAAAGAGAATATAAGGATCTAGATTTTTAGATGGATTAGCACATCACCAAAATTTGTTGGAATATGTCATGATAAAATTTGCTTTAGCTTATGTATAATTCCTTGAGAGAAGAACAATTGAAAAGGAAAGGTGGTATCCTTCCCTGAATAAAGTTTTATAAATTTTAAGATATTGTAGACATTGCAATTAGATGAGCCCAAATGAATAAAGGAAGTCTTTGAGTGAGTTTGGAGGGGGTTTTGTCTTGATTTTATCCCTATTTAGAAAATTTTCATCCATCAAGCTTTCTCAAGTTGAACTTTCATTTGATTGTCCTATTTAACTAAACATGTCATTATGATTTAGTTTAAATTTAAAATTTAGAAAGTCAATAACATATTTAGTCTATTCTTATCCTGTTTAGAAGACGTTTTCATATATTTTTTAAAATTTGGATGCTATTGATCTTTATTGTGTATGAAATTTGGGATTTTAATTTGGTATAGAGAGTTCAACAAAAACTTAGCTAAAGGGTTTCATTTGTCTAAACTTTTTGGTAGTTTAATTTAATGTGTTAATGTAGAGAAGTTTTTAAGAAGGATTATTTTAAGGAGCATAGGATTTTTTGAAAAACATTTCATTTCAAAAAATTAAAAAAAATTAATTTTATAAGAGAAACATATAATTTACATAATAATTGTAAACATGAAAATTTTATAGATTTATTGTAATATAAAATTAATTTTAAAAATAAATAACAAATTGATTTAAAAAAGTTGAAAAACATATTCCATTAAATAATTTTTGTTTTGAGAACTGTAATGCATTATTTTGAAATTAGGTCATCTATACTATTGAATCTTATTCTTCCAATAAGATAGAGACACATAATGATTAAAAATTATGTTTAATTTTACTTGATAATTATCTTAAGGGATAAAATTCAAAATTGTAAAATGTTTATTCTAAATTATGGTTTTTAGTCTTAGACTAGCATTGAGGATCTTAGGTTCAATTTCTACTTCATTCATGTCTTAACATTGAGTAAGGTCATAATAAAGAACATAATAAAGTTCTAGCCATACAAAAACCATGATATGACAAAAATAATTTGTATTTTGTTTAGTAAAGTTAATGTTTAATAAGTTATAAATGGAATCTATAGAGGTTATCTCATCAAAATATTAATGCAAATTATATTTAGTATCTTATCAATTAAACCATACCCATCTTTTCATTTGATTTTTTGAAGGAAGTAAAGTTCTTTATTGATATTTACCATTAAAGAATACTAATCTTCTTTTTCAAAGGAGAGAGAACTATGTTGAAGTCCCTCCTAAGTACTCACATATTGTAATTATAAATCATCCTTGAATTTGACGTAAATAAATTGAATTCTTTCCAAGATATATCATAAAGAGCAACCTTGAAACAAATATATTTGACTCCAATTTTTTTATATTTTTCATCTAAAAATACCATAAAATCAATTAATTATTTCTTCAAGCTATTCTCCATCCCATTTTTTATTGTTCCAAATAGTTGCAACATCTCCTAAATTTCTTATAGTAGAAATTGCTAAATAACCTCATCTTCAATATCATTTTTAATGCATTCTTATATTTTGCACTACCTATTTTTATTTTTTGTATTAAAATATAGAACTATATCTTGATAATGCTTCTTATAGGGCCTTATACATTTCTTGAATATTCCAAGATTCCACTTTTATTATCACCTTTCATTCTTATTGATGGGCTTAACCCCACTTCTTGTTATCATTTGTGATATTTACTTTCGTATTCCAAAATAAGAAAACCTTTTTGGTTCCTTTACTCTTTATTTCTACTTTGAGGATATTTCTCTCTTTTTTTATTTCCACCAATGCTTTCATCCTCATTAATCTATTTCATTTTTCTAGACTATTCATATTTTGATTTATCATCTATAGGTTTATGCTATGTTGAAGAACTTGAAGTGCAATAGATGACCTCAAGAAGACTTCATTCTTTATGTAGATTTGCTAACCCTAAAGTGCAACGGTCATCCTTCACAGTACTCACTTTCTTATGCTACCCTCTAAACCCTTAATTACAAATGGATATCCTCCATACTATTTTTTTATTATGTTATTGTGTAAAATTTAAAGTGCAAGGGACAAAATTTACACTCCTTTTTATTATAATAAGATGATTATCTATTGTTTGATAAAACAAAAATGATTTATCCTAGTCGGTCTTGACTTCTTACACTATCTTTGATTTAACTTCTTTAATATATTTGTTCGTACCTTCAATCCCTTTTGAATATGAAGTTACATGTTGTAGGTTCTCATCTTATGCATCCTTCTTTGTTTCTTGTAATATTTTGATCTAAATGAACAATCAACCTTCACCGTTTGATGAGGTAAAGTGGAATTATTTGTTTTGGAAGCAAAAAATCCTTAATCAAGTCAAGATTATACTATATAATATGATGTCCTTATTTCATATTTCATTTTGTCTCAGAACAATTGTTTTTATCTTTTTTTTTATCATTTTTTCTTTGTATTTTTTTGCCATGTGTTAGATCTTATGACATTTATGACATCATAGTGCAATATTTTCATAATCCACTTGTTGATCCCATTGCTTTGATTTATATTTAATATTAATGGAATTTGGAAAGGTTTTGAAATATCCTTAACAATACATATATGGTTGTACATAGTACATTTTTTATCCTCAATAGTTGAATTCTCCTAGATAAGCCCCCTTTGATTACTACCAATATTATTCAAAGTATTGGTATAGATAATCTTATATGAAAGTCTAAAAAATCCTTACCTGCACTAAAACCCTTCTAAGAGTTTTTATCTTCATCAAAACATTCTTGCTCCATGGTCTCAAGTATAAGGCATCTCTTTTCTTGATGTAAACTACCATCTATTATTTTATCCTTGTCTTTTGAATTGGATAAGATATTGAGTAAAATCCTTTTGAAGGGGAATTCATAGAATAATTTGTACGCAAACCCCAATTTCATTGAATCCACTTTTGTATCTCCAAATAAGTTGTGTAATATCCATTGAACTCTTATTAACCCTATGCTTTTAAGAACAAGTATATCATCCTTTATCATCTCATTCTTAATACTCGCTTTTGATGAAACATCCAAAGGAATTTATTATAGATTTAGCCTTCCTTTGTTTCTCAACTAGGGCATCCTTCATTCTAATTAGGTCATCCTTGCTTCCAACTAGGGCTTCCATAAATGACTTCCTTGCTTGATACTTAGGTTTCTCTCGTAAGTGTTTCAATCTTTGAATTTCTCCAAATATACATAGTAGAAACTCTAAAGATAAGAATCATTTTTTGCTTCAACTCACATAAACACTCATTTGATTGCATTCACTCTAACTTGTGATAAAGTTGATATTTTTGTTTTGTTTTTCAAATAACACAAGAGAGAGTGGTTGAATATATCTATCAAGGTAAACATATTTTTTTTGTGAAAAGGAAAAATAAGTACTTCTTAACTTTAATTTCCAATTACCTTACCTTCTTTTGGATACAAACCTTAGACCTTTGGTTTTTGTGTCAAAACCTTCACTACCATGCATTCAAGCTTTGGTTCTATATTAATAAATATAAATATATTTATTTTAGAAAGGTTAAATTTTTACGACTTTTTGTTTTCACTTAATGCAATCGTTGAATTAAATATATTCAAAGTTTTTTAATAGCTACCATGGATTTTGTTTATAGCAAAGTTAGGACTCAATTGGGTTAGACACTTATTATTCACACACAAGACCTCTATGCTCATTAAGACTTGAATGTGAATCTTCTCTATAGTTGAATATTTTTGTTAAGGTGTGTGAATGTTGTATGTGTATATAACATTCATTTCCTATTCATTGTCTTGATGTCATTTTGTAGGCTCATTTTATGCTTATTCCAATCTATCTTGGTTTATGGAAGAGTATTTATGTTAGCGTACTTTGTATTCTTAACGTACTTTGTCCTTTACATTATTTAGATGTCTGTTACAACTGCGTAACAGATCTGTTCCGTCGGGTTCTATTCCCGGCTGTGTAACTCATTATTTAAACTGTGCAATACAATAATAAACTAGTTGCTGGTTTTCTACATGGTACCAGAGCAAGGTTCTGTGATTTCCCAGGGCAGAGGAATTTTTTGATTGCAGAGGAGCTCGCACGCCATCAGTCATGGGCAGACGTCGCAGGAGAGGAGCTGCACGCACCCCCTCCCGGTCGAGCGGATACTCCGCTGTGTAGCCACGCAAGCCGAAGGCGGAGCGGTTGTATCCGTCCCCTCGCGCGCCAACGTGCGTCAGAGCTCTGTCGCGCTCAGTCTTGCGACAGAGCGCTCAGTATGTCGCGGCACACCCAGTCTGTCGCCTGTCGCGCTGCGACAGAGACTGTTGCGGCACGCGACGCTCGACTGTCGCGGCACGCGACAGGGAGCTTGGACGCAACAGAGAGGTCGCGTTCGGCATACCCTCCCGTCGCGCTCCGGGGGCTGCGACAGAGACTGTCGCGGCACGCGATGCTCGACTGTCGCGGCACGCGATAGGGAGGTCGGGCCTACCGGCGACAGGGAGGCTCCGGGGAATTTGAAATCCCCGAATTCCCGCCACCCCCGGGTATAAACCCCCCCCCCAATTGCGCGCAGCGCATTTCCGACGCGCTTGCCCCCCCCGGCCCGATTTAAAAAAAAAAAAAAAAAAAAAAAAAAAAAAAAGTGAATCCCTGTTAAAAAAAAAATCGATGGAGGCCAGAGGCCAGCGTCCGACGACGACCGTCGTGGAACGCGGAGGATCGAAGGTGCTTTCGGCGGGGAAATTTAAAAAAAAAAAAAAAAACCAGAACGGTAACGGTGGACTGCGGAGGAGCCGCGTTTTTTTTCGAACCGTTCTGCGGAGGAGGAAGCCGCGACTTGCAGAGGAGGTGGCAGAGGCGGCGGACGGGCAGACCGAGGTTGAAGAAGGAGGTCTCCACTGACCCCTTCGGATCAGCCCGCTGGCTCACGTGGTCGTGAGCCGTGCGGTAAGGCTCAGGGAGCCTACAGGTCGGGGGTTCGAATCCCGCCGACTCCCCCAAGGTATAATTTCTTTTTGTCAAAGTCATTTTTTTATTATTATTATTTTTAATTAAAATTTTTAATTTTAATTTTTTTTTAATATAGTTTTTAAACTTTAATAAATTAAAATTTATTTTTTCTAAAGTTTTTTAAAACTATATAAATTGAAATTATTTATTTTAATTTTAAATAAATAATGATTATAAAAATGCTTTGTTAAAGAAAGCCTTTTAAGGGGGGATTTTTTTCAAAAAATCAAAGGGGGATTGAGAGTAATTTTTTCAAAAAAAATAGCAATTTGGCATTGTAAAAGGTGCATTTTCGGCTGTGACCGACACCTTGTGGGTTATTCTTGTGGGCAGTTTTTTCATGTTGTATGTTGCATATTTCATTTTTGCACTATAACATTAAAAACTTAAAATCAAAACACTCCCTAAGTCCCCGAAATATAAAACCCATCTGTGCAATTTAATTGCACTGCAGCGTTCGGTATTTGCGATACCTCTGGCCAGCACTTACAGGTAAAGCTATCGTGATTTGGCTACTGTATCCGCCGCCTAATATAGCTGCTATAACGATGTCTGAGCTTGTTCTCTATAAATCGTCGGGGAGGAATAAGTACGCCATTTTTGCATTTTTTACTCCATCCACTACCCTTTATCGCACTTGTGTTTAGGCGTAAATCCTGACGAAGTATTCTTCATAGTGTTTAGGGGAAGTTACGCCCCACGCATGAGAAGAATCTTCTATGGTAGGTGCCATCAACAAGGCGATTCCCTTTCAGTACCGCTTATGTTCCACGTATCGTATGATCTCTAAAATTCACCTATAGTCTCCCTCACGTAATGGCGGGTGATTTTTGTTGATCTTTCTAAATACCTATAGTTTCCCTCACGTAAGGGCGGGTATTTTGTACGGTATATTGGCCTAGCAAAAGCTATATCGAAAGGGGGACCAATTTGGTGATATAAGGAACCTTCACTATGGCCGCTGTTGCAAAGTTGATGACTGATCCGCATCAGTTATTGAAAGGTCCAAATTATACACCATGGAAACATAAGATGAAGGCTATTCTCCAAATGGAAGATTTGTGGGATATTGTTCATTGGAGTAGCAACCGGGCCTTCACCAATGGCGAGGATCCACGGGTCCTTCAGCGAGATCGGATTGCTTTTGACAAGAAAGACAAGTAGAGCAAAGGTGCTCATTTTGTTTGTTGTTTCGAGATGAAGTGCAACCTCATATAGCCGATAAAGCAAGTGGTAAAGAGGCATGGGATGCCCTTAGAACCATATATGAGGGGAAGAATGAATCCACCATTCTTCATCTTCAACAACAACTTCATAACCTGAGTTTGAGGCAGGGTGAAACAGTTGAAATCTTTCTGTGCAGAGTGTCTGAGTTGAAAGAGAAATTAAGTTCTCTCGGAGATATCGTGGACGAAAAGCTTCTCATTTCACTTGTGATGAGAGCTTTACCTTCTTCATTTGATATGTTGATAACCTCCATCCAGGTGTCCCAACGACAAATTACCTACATCGAGTTGGTCAATCTGCTCCAACAACAGGAGGCACGCCAACTTCACAAGGATGATTCTTCCAATACAGCCCTATACACCAACAGGCAGGGTTCTAGGAAGAAAGATAATGGGCAAAAAGGAGGCAAATTTCAGAAAGGAGGAAATTCTCAACAGGATACGAAAGGGAAAGGTAAGCAACCTCAATAGAAGAAGAGGTGGTGCAAGATCTGTGAGAAAGACAACCATGACACCAATAGGTGTTGGCATAAGAACAAGCAAAAAGGCCAAAACAAACCACAAAATAAGAACAAGCAACCCCAGGTGAATGTTGCTGTTGAAGAATCGACTCGGATTCCGAATGGGCACACAAGGTGCTCATGACTACCACAGATTCCACACGGAGGGATCCTATTTGGTATGTCGATTCCGGAGCTAGTAAACATATGATCGGCGACGGATCGTGGTTTGAATCATTTGTGGCCAAGGAGGGCAAACCTGTCACCATTGTCGATGATAAAACCTACGGGGTTCGGGGAGAGGGTACAGCTTTTAGTCACTCTTCCTGATGGCAAGTGTCAGATTGACAAAGTCCTCTATGTTCCGGGATTGGCCAACAATTTGTTGTCAGTGACACAAATCCTGGACAAAAATATGGTTGTCAACTTTCGTGTTGAGAATGGAAAGAAGTGTTGTACCATTACCAGGAAGGGTAAACAGATTGCAACAGCTTCTTATAAGCATGGCTTATTTGCACTAGATGCTATCTCTACTCCACATGTTGCCATGACTGTCTCTACCAAGGAGGCAACTTCCCTATGGCACAAGAGATATGGGCATCTTAGTTCGGCTACCTACTTGAGCTCAGTAAGTATGAGATGGTAAAGGGTCTTCCTTCCCTTTTTGCCACATTGCCGATGTGCTCTGATCGCTAGCGGAAAGCAGAGATAGAGTACCATTTGAGAAGAGCTCTACAAGAGCACGAAAACCTCTGGAGCTAATTCACACCGATCTATGCGGTCCTTTCACACCCAACAATGTTGGAGGGAAGAGGTATTTTTAGTTATTCGTAGATGACTACTCACGAAAGATGTGGGTTTTCTTTCTCAAACTGAAATCTGAAGCTTTTGCATTCTTCCAGCAGTTCAAGAAATCCGTTGAGAAGGAGTCAGGGGCTTCTATCAAAACCCTCCGCTCAGATCGAGGAGGAGAGTTTACCTCTAATGAATTTTCTGCATTCCTAGATAAGCATGGGATCAAGAGACAGCTTAACAATCGCCTATACTCCTCAAAGAAATGGAGTTGCTTGAGAGAAGGAACCGTTCTATCATGGAAATGGTTCGTTGTATGCTCACAGGAGCTACTCTTGGGCAACAATATTGGGCGGTAAGCTGTCACCACTGCAGTTGTATCTTTTGAATAGGGCACCCACAAAGGCCCTAAAAGGAATGACTCCACGAGAAGCATGGAGTGGTCGAAAACCCTCCATATCTCATCTACGTATTTTCGGGTGTCAAGCTTTCATGCACATACCGAAAGAGAAAAGGAAGAAGCTAGATGAGAAAACACTGAGATGTATTTTTCTTGGATATTCTGAACACTCTAAAGGATATCGGTTGATATATCCTTTGACAAAGAAAATTCATATCAGCAGAGATGTCTTTGATGAAGCTTTCACATCACAGAGCACATCTACAGTACACAAGGATATTGTGGAACCTAAGGAAGAGGAGATTCCTTCGTCAACACAGACAGGAGGTCCTTCTACATCTTCTTCACCACCACCGAAGCAGAATCCTAAATGGTGTACAAATACAATCAAAGATGCAAATTTATCCATTCCTCCCAATTTGAATTTGGATAGACCTCGTACACGCAGTATGGCTCAAAAGGAAAGAGAAGCCAGAGAAACTGGTGAGGTTGATGATATTTGTCAATCTTTTGAGGAAATTTTTGTGACTCCAAGTAGAGAAGTTGAGGATATGGATATTGATGATGACAGGGCATTCATGTCTACCATAGATAGTCTTGAACTCGCATCGATGCAAGATGCTCTTAGTGAGCCTCAGTGGAAGGCCGCTATGGATACAGAGTATGAGTCTCTGATGAAAAATAAAACTTGGAAGCTTGTTGATATGCCGCATGGAAAGAAAACTATTGGCTGCAAATGGGTATACAAAGTCAAGTACAAGGCAGATGGAACAATTGATAAGCATAAGGCCCGACTTGTTGCAAAGGGCTATGCTCAAAAGGAAGGCATCGACTATGAGGAAACTTTTGCACCTACTGCTCGGATGACCACAATTCGGGTTATGTGTGCTATGGCAGCACAATATGGGTGGAAAGTTCACCAAATGGATGTCAAAAGTGCCTTTCTTAATCGTGATCTCCAAGAAGAAGTCTATATGACTTAGCCTGAAGGATTTGAAGTGGAAGGCCAACAGCAAAAAGTTTGCAAATTGGTCAAATCCTTGTATGGTATGAAACAAGCTCCTTGAGCTTGGTATATAAAAATGGACAATCACCTAATGCAGCATGGATTTAAGAGATGTCCGTCAGATGCAAACCTCTATTTCAAGAAACAGGGTTCTGAGATAGTGTTGCTTGTACTCTATGTGGATGATCTGCTCATTACAGGGAGTTCAGAAGATATGATCTCTATTGTCAAAAGAAACTCGTGCAAATATTTTGAGATGACAGATCTTGGACTTCTCCATTACTGTCTTGGTCTGGAATTTAGCCAGAAGGAGCACTCCATCAAAGTGTCTCAGAAAAAGTATGCCAAGACATTGCTCGATAAATATCGCATGACTGACTGCAAGCCAATGGCAACTCCAATGGAGAATGGACTTCGATTATCGTGATATGATGACTCACCTCGGGTAGATGGCACTCTCTATCGACGAGTTGATTGGGAGTCTCATATATCTAACCAATACTAGGCCGGATCTCGTATTTGTCGTAAACTATCTTTCGAGGTTCATGCGAAGCCTAAGACTACTCATTGGAAAGCAGCAAAACGTGTTCTTCACTATGCCCGTGGTACTATAGAATATGGCCTAGAATACAAGAGGAACAACAAATTCTTCTTGCAAGGATACACGGACTCCGACTATGCCGGATCATTTGATGATCTCAAGTCAACTTCTGGATACATTTTTCATCTGGGATCCGGTCCTGTCTCTTGGCACGACAAGAAGCAACAGTGGTTGCTATTTCATCAACGAAGGCTGAATATCGCGTCGCACGTGAAGTCGTGTGCGAAGTGATATGGTTACGTCGCATTCGACAAGTATGGGCCATCCATCAAAATCTCCAATACACTTGTTCTGCGACAATCGAGGGTGTTCGAACCTCGTCAAGAATCCTCGTCCATCATGAAAAAACAAAGCACATTGACACACAATGTCATTTCATTCGAGAGGAAGTTCCAAAGCACCGAATTCAGCTTCAAGACATTCCCACGGATGCTCAAGTTGCAGACATTTTCACTAAGGCACTTGGACGTGTCAAATTTGAATTGTTTCGCAGCTCACTTTGTATTGCAAAATAATGTAAGGGGATGTTAGTAGTCTAGTATAGCTATTAGTTATTACATTACCCAAATAATGTAATAAAGGGGGATGTTAGCGTACTTTGTATTCTTAACGTACTTTGTCCTTTACATTATTTAGATGTCTGTTACAACTGCGTAACAGATCTGTTCCGCCGGGTTCTATTCCCGGCTGTGTAACTCATTATTTAAACTGTGCAATACAATAATAAACTAGTTGCTGGTTTTCTACAATTTAAACCAAGATCAAATATTTCTAACTTTCATTCTATTCCACCCACTTCTAGATATCAAAGATATGAATTAGTTGAATATATTAATTAAGATACCTTTTTTCTTCTTCCTTATCTTATGTTCACTATTTTGTATTCATTGCATCTTTTTGTACTCCATCTATGTTATTTTAAGGTATTCAACTTATGGTGGACTTCACTTGTGAATCATAAAATACTTTAATAATAAGATCTATAAAAGATAGAAGTTTCATAGCTTTTATAGATAAAGAAGTCATGTCAATTGAGAATGAAAATATTAAAATAGTTAAAAATATAATTGAAAAGAATAGAGGAAGTAGAAAAAACCATTTAATTTCTATAATAAAATAAGGATGGAAAAAGTATTTTAAAACATTTGATTTCTTTGTTACATTTCACGAGTAAGAGTAATATACAAAAATACCTTTTTATAGATGAAATGAAGTCTAATAATTATTATAAATTGTTAGATAAATTTTAGTTTAATTAAAAAAATAATTTATTATAAAATAACAAAATTAGCATGCAAATTCTAAATATAAATTATTTTGATTTTTAAAATTTTTTAATTACTTTACATTAAGATTTTTTATTAAACCTTTTCAATTTAAAATAAACAATTAAGCCAATCAAAGTTTCAATCCAATAATTTCACCTTAATATAACATATCAAATGATATAATTTTTAACCTAAAAAAAACCAAAATTAAAATTTTATTAAATGATATATATACTCACACATTAACTTCATTTATATTCACATTTATTTTAAATTTATATATTTCCATTAAATTAATATTGATAGACTCAACACTCTTAACTTGTTTAATTTTCCATAAATTAGAGATGCAATTTGTCGTGATAATTGGTGTTGTTAAAAGCTATATGTTGAAGAGAAAAATGGTTGAAAATAGAAGGATCTAGATTTTTAGATGGATTAGCACATCACCAAAATTTGTTGGAATATGTCATGATAGAAATTTGCTTTAGCTTATGTATATTTCCTTGAGAGAAGAACAATTGAAAAGGAAAGGTGGTATCCTTCCCTGAATAACGTTTTATAAATTTTGAGATATTGTAGACATTGCAATTTTGAGATATTGTAGACATTGCAATTTTGAGATATTGTAGACATTGCAGTTAGATGAGCCCAACCAAATAAAGGAAGTCTTTGAGTGGGTTTGGAGGGGGTTTTGTCTTGATTTTATCCCTATTTAGAAAATTTTCATTCATCAAGCTTGCTCAGGTTGAACTTTAATTTGATTGCCCTATTTAACTAAACATGTCATTATGATTTAGTTTAAATTTAAAATTTAGAAATTCAATATCATATTTAGTCTATTCTTATCCTGTTTAGAAGATGTTTTAATATATTTTTTAAATTTTGGATGCTATTGATCTTTGTTGTGTATGAAATTTGGGATTTTAATTTGGTATAGAGAGTTCAACAAAAACTTAGCTAAAGGGTTTCATTTATCTAAAAATTTTGGCAGTTTAATTTAACGTGTTAATATAGAGAATTTTTTTATGAAGGATTATTTTAAGGAGCACAAGATTGTTTGAAAAACATTTCTTTTCAAAAAATAAAAAATAATTTAATTTTTTAAGAGAAACATATAATTTTCATAATAATTGTAAACATGAAAATTTTATATATTTATTGTAATATAAAATTAATTTTAAAAATAAATAACAAATTGATTTAAAATTGTTGAAAAACATATTCCATTAAATAATTTTTGTTTTGAGAACTGTAATGCATTTTTTTTTAAATTAGGTCATCTATAATGTTGAATCTTATTCTTCCAATAAGATAGAGACACATAATGATTAAAAATTAGGTTTAATTTTACTTTATAATTATCTTAAGGGGTAAAATTCAAAATTGCAAAATGTTTATTCTAAATTATGGTTTTTAGTCTTAGACTAGCATTGAGGATATTAGGTTCAATTTCTACTTCATTCATGTCTTAACATTGAGTAAGTTCATAATGAAGAACATAATAAAGTTCTAGCCATACAAAAACCATTATATGACAAAATAATTTGTATTTTGTTTGGTAAAGTTAATGTTTAATAAGTTATAAATGGAACCTATAGAGATAATCTCATCAAAATATTAATGCAAATTATATTTAGTATCTTATCAATTAAACCATACCCATCTTTTCATTTTATTTTTTTGAAGGAAGTAAAGTTCTTCATTGATCTTTACAATTAAAGAATACTAATCTTCTTTTTCAAAGGAGAGAGAACTATGTTGAAGCCCCTCCTAAGTACTCACAAATTGTAATTATAAATCATCCTTGAATTTGACGTAAATAAATTGAATTCTTTCCAAGATATATCATAAAGAGCAACCTTGAAACAAATATATTTATGACTCCAATTTTTTTATATTTTTCATCTAAAAATACCATAAAATCAATTAATTATTTCTTAAAGTTATTTTCCATCCCATTTTTTATTGTTCCAAATAGTTGGAACATCTCCTAAAGTTCTTATAGTATAAATTTCTAAATAACCCCATCTTCAATATCATTTTTAATGCATTCTTATATTTCACACTACCTATTTTTATTTTTTGTATTAAAATATAGACCTATATCTTGATAATGTTTCTTATGGGGCCTTATACATTTCTTGAATATTCCAAGATTCCACTTTCATTGTCACCTTTCATTCTTATTGATGGGCTTAGCCCCACTTCTTGTTAACATTTGTGATATTTGCTTTCGGATTTCAAAATAAGAAAACATTTTGGGTTCCTTTACTCTTTATTTCTACTTTGAGGATATTTCTCTCTTTTTTTTATTCTCACCAATGCTTTCATCCTCATTAATCTATTTTATTTTTCTAGACTATTCATATTTTGATTTATCATCTATAGGTTTATGCTATGTTGAAGAACTTGAAGTGCAATAGATGACCTCAAGAATACTTCATTCTTTATGTAGCTTTGCTAACCCTAAAGTGCAGCAATCATCCTTCACAGTACTCACTTTCTTATGCTACCCTCTAAACCCTTAATTACAAATGGATATCCTCCATACTATTTTTTATTATGTTATTGTGTAGACTTTAAAGTGCAAGGGACCAAATTTATACTCCTTTTTATTATAAGAAGATGATTATCTATTGTTTGATAAAACAAAAATGATTTATCCTAGTCGATCTTGACTTCTTACAATGTCTTTGATTTAAATTCTTTAAAATATTTGTTCATACCTTTAATCCCTTTTGAATATGAAGTTACATGTTGTAGATTCTCATCTTATGCATCCTTCTTAGTTTCTTCTAATGTTTTGATCTAAATGAACAATCAACCTTCATGGTTTGATGAGGTAAAGTGGAATTATTTTTTTTGGAAGCAAAAAATCCTTAATCAAGTCAAGATTATACTATATAATATGATCTCCTTATTTCATCTTTTATTTTGTCTCACAATAATTCTTTTTATCTTTTTCTTGATCATTTTTTCTTTGTATTTTTTTGCCATGTGTTAGATTTTATGACATTTATGACATCATAGTGCAATATTTTCATAAGCCACTTGTTGATCCCATTGCTTTGATTTAGATTTAATCTTAATGGAATTTGGAAAATGTTTTGAAATATCCTTAACAATACATATATGGTTGCACATAGTACATTTTTTATCCTCAATAGTTGGATTCTCCTAGATGAGCTCCCTTTGATTACCACCAATATTCTTCAAAGTATTGGTATAGATAATCTTATATGAAAGTCTAAAAAATCCTTACCTGCACTAAAACCCTTCTAAGAGTTTCTATCTTCATCAAAACATTCTTGCTCCCTGGTCTCAAGTACAAGGCATCTCTTTTCTTGATGTAAACTACCATATATTATTTTATCCTTGTCTTTTGAATTGGATAGTAAAATTCTTTTGAAAGGGAATTCATCGAATAATTTGTACACAAACCCCAATTTCATTGAATCCATTTTTGTATCTCCAAATAAGTTGGGTAATATCCATTGAATTCTTATTAACCCTATGCTTTTAAGAATGAGTATATCATGCTTTATCATCTCATCCTTAATACTCGCTTTTGATGAAACATTCAAATGAATTTATTATAGATTTATCATTCCTTTGTTTCTCAACTAGGACATCCTTCATTCTAATTAGGGCATCCTTGCTTCCAACTAGGGCTTCCATAAATGACTTTCCTTGGTTGATACTTAGGTTTCTCTCATAAGTATTTCATTCTTTGAATTTCTCCAAATATACATAGTAGAAACTCTAAAGATAAGAATCATTTTTTGCTTCAACTCAGATAAACACTCAGGTTTCTCTCATAAGTGTTTCATTATTTGAATTTCTCCAAATATACATAGTAGAAACTCTAAAGATAAGGATCATTTTTTGCTTCAACTCACATAAACACTCATTTGATTGCATTCACTCTAACTTTTGATAAAGATTATATTTTTGTTTTGTTTTTCAAATAACACAAGAGAGTGGTTGAATATATCTATCAAGGTAAACATAAGTTTTTTGTAAAAAGGAAAAATAGGTACTTTAAAACTTTAAATTCCAATTACCTTACCTTCTTTTGGATTCAAACCTTAGACCTTTTGTTTTTGTGTCAAAACCTTCACTACCATGCACATTCAAGATTTGGTTCTATATTAATAAATATAAATGTATTTATTTTAGAAAGGTTAAATTTTTATGACTTTTTGTTTTTACTTAATGCACCCGTTGAATTAAATATATTCAAAAATTTTAATGGCTACCATGGATTTTGTTTATAGCAAAGTTAGGACTCAATTGGGTTAGACACTTATTATTCACACACAAGACCTCTATGCTCATTAAGACTTGAATGTGAATTTTCTCTATAGTTGAATATTTTTGTTAAGGTGTGTGCATGTTGTATGTGTATATAACATTCCTTTCCTATTCATTGTCTTGATGCCATTTTTTAGGCTCATTTTATGCTTATTCCAATCTATCTTGATTTATTGAAGAGTATTTAAACCAAGATCAAAGATTTCTAACTTTCATTCTATTCCACCCACTCCTAGATATCAAAGATATGAATTAGTTGAATATATTAATTAAGATACTTTTTTTCCTCTTCCTTATCTTACTTTCACTATTTTGTATTCATTGCATCTTTTTGTACTCCATCTATGTTATTTTAAAGTGTTCAACTTATGATGGACTTCACTTGCCAATCATAAAAGATTTTAATAATAAGATCTATAAAATGTGGAAGTCTCATAACTTTTATAGATAAAAAAGTCATGTGAATTGAGAATGAAAATATTAAAATAGTTAAAAATATAATTGAAAAGAATAGAGGAAGTAGAAAAAAACATTTAATTTCTATAATAAAATAAATATGGAAAAAATATTTAATAAAAGATTGATTTCTTTGTTACATTTCCCCCGTAAGAATAATATACAAAAATACCTTTTTACAAATGAAATGAAGTCTAATAATTATTATAAACTGTTAGATAAATTTCAGTTTAATTAAAAAAATTATTTATTATAAAATAACAAAATTAACATGCAAAATCTAAATATAAATTATTTTGTTTTTTAAAGTTTTTTAATTTCTTTAGATTAAATTTTTTATTAAACCTATTCATTTTGAAATAAACAATTAAGCCAACCAAAGTTTCAATTCAATAAGTTCATTTTAATATAACATATCAAATAATATAACTTTTAACCTTAAAAAACCAAAAATAAAATTGTATTAAGTGATGTATATATACTCACACCTTTATATTCACATTTATTTAAAATGTATATATTCAAACTATTATAATATTTTAAAATAAATATCATTTTTATCCTCCTTTAGAGGAATAACTTTACACGAAAGCAAGTGGTAGAAAATATCTACATTTGTTAATATCCTAACTATTTGCTAACGGCTGCGTTTGTTTATAAATACACTATTGGACGTTGATTCTGATCTATTCCATACAAAACTACTACCATATTTAATGTACAGCACTATTCCATACAAAACTAGTAGCATATTTATTGTACAGCACTATTCCATACAAAACTAGTAGCATATTTATTGTACAGCACTATCCAGAGCATTATAACTTTGGAACTCTCGATCACAACTACCACTGCATGCGCTACTCTAGAGCGAGCTTCTTGGAGAAGTGCATCATGGGATTAATGTGGCCTTGCCCTGGATATGGAACTACCACTGCATGCGCTACTTTTCCCTTGCCCTCCATCTTTACTCTTCCTTTGCACGCTCAAGAATTCTCTAACTTTCATGCCTCATTGACTCTTAATTTTCCCTATCTTCCACCTTAGCACGATTGCACTCGCCCAACTCACATTGAAATTCTATGTCCACCATATTTAATGTGACCACCATCATATTTTCTGTAAAAAAAACAAAAAAAAAGCAAAGGTTAGAAATATTATAATTAATTATTTTATAATTATTATTAATTTATTTTAATTTTCCTAAGGTTTTGAATCTTTTGCTTTTTTTTTTTTAAATTTTATTTATTTTTTTATAATATCCCTAAGGTTTGCTGTTTTATATCGTGGTCACGTTGCTTACAAAGAAAATCCTACGATTGTGCTCCAAAATCAAAATTGGCCCAAGTTGATTAAATTGATTGTGGATTCGTAAAAATTTACAACTTTCAGCAAGCTCATAGTCATGGGCTTCTTCCTTTTCTCTTGGTTGAGTTGATTACAAAGAAAATCTGATAGCCACACTCCAAAATTGGATTTGGCTAATGTTGACAAAAATGATTGCTGATTTACGAAAAGCCACAACTTTAGGTAATCTAGGATTCGAGCTTTCCTTCTTTAAATGATTTTACTAGCATGATCTCAAGTAAGAAAAATATTCCAGATGGTAAGAAATCCACGGTTCTGATCAAATAAAGGACATCCCTACGAGAAAATTGATTAAACCTTTACTTCGCAGCCGCGAGACTAGAAGCACTTAAAATTTTTCTTTCATCCTTTTCTTTTATAAATTTAATAGACTCACAAACCTTGGCCAAATCAAAAGATTATAGTGCAAACTGTAAATATAAATAAATTCCAGAGTGATTATGGTTTTGAGCAAGTTCTTGCCTTTTCTCTTGGTCGCGTTTGCTTACAAAGAAAATCCCACAACCACGCTCCAAAGTCGGATTTGGCCAAAGTTGATCAAATTGACCGTGAATCTGCGAATTTGAGTATAATTAGCTTTGCAAGCCCTTTCTCTTCACTATGACACTTACAAATATAATCTCACATTCGCACGACAAAAAAAGATTTGTGTCAACTTGACCAAATTGATAAATTGATCGTAAATTGGAGAAAATTCACGGTTTCAGGCAGTTTACTCATGGCCATGGTTAAATTTTGGATCCATGTCTTCCTTGATCAATTGACTGTGGATTTGAGCATTTTCACGGATTAGGGCAATCTTGCAGCTGGGATTTCGTTCCTTAAAATCTCAGTGAGAAAAAAGGTGAAAATTCAAAGTGCTCATAATTTCACGAAACTTTTTATGACTATAAAATGGCCAAATGGGTACTCAAAACAGTCAAGATAATTAAAAAATTCACTATATATTGAGAGACAAAGCCATTTGAAGCTCACAGACTATCGTAGGAAAAAGATGATAGGTTAATGATGTTTTCATCCAATATTCTAGAATATTAAACGAGCTTGGTACCATTGTAAAGATAACTTCAAAATATTCTTATCAGGATTTGAATAAAGATAAACTAAGATTGGTAGTAAAAGTTATGGTTGTTTTAGGTTTATAGCTCCCAAAATTTAAGACATAAAAAGCTTGGCATGATTGAAAATTGCATATAAACCTGATAAAAAATAAGAGAAGGTCTACCAAAAATCTTAAAAAATGGGTCTCCAGTCCATACTGGTGCGTGTTGTGCAAGCACAACAATAGATACTTATAAAGTTAGGAATGTGTCCTAATTTATTGTGATCCAATGTTGTAAATTTTTAAGGGTTTGAATATGGGTAGAATAAATCCATAAAATATGTCATGACTTAAATCTAATCTAATATTATTAAGTTGGAGATATTAGTAATTGTGGATATGTGTTTGCACTTTTCCCATCCTAATACTAAGATATTATCAAGAAAGTTGTAAGATTAAGTGGTACAAGTTTAAATCAAATTTCTAATAGTAATCACCAACAGGTATGTTTCCATTAAATTAATATTGATAGACTCAACACTCTTAACTTGTTTAATTTTCCATAAATTAGAGATGCAATTTGTCGTGATAACTAGTGTTGTTAAAGCTATATGTTGAAGAGAAGAATGGTTGGAAAGAGAAGAGAAGGATCTAGATTTTTAGATGGATTAGCACATCACCAAAATTTGTTGGAATATGTTATGATAGAAATTTGCTTTAGCTTATGTATAATTCCTTGAGAGAAGAGCAATTGAAAAGGAAAGGTGGTATCCTTCCCTGAATAAAGTTTTATAAATTTTGAGATATTGTAGACATTGCAATAAGATGAGCCCAAACAAATAAAGGAAGTCTTTGAGTGGGTTTAGAGGGGGTTTTGTCTTGATTTTATCTCTATTTAAAAAAATTTCATTCATCAAGTTTGCTCAAGTTGAACTTTAATTTGATTGTCCTATTTAACTAAACGTGTCATTATGATTTACTTTTAATTTAAAATTTAGAAAGTCAATAACATATTTATTCTATTCTTATCCTGTTTAGAAGATGTTTTAATATATTTTGTAAAATTTGGATGCTATTGATCTTTATTGTGTATGAAATTTGGGATTTTAATTTGGTATAGAGAGTTCAATAAAAACTTAGTTGAAGGGTTTCATTTGTCTAAAATTTTTGGTAGTTTAATTTAATGTGTTAATGTAGAGAATTTTTTAAGAAGGATTATTTGAAGGGGCATAGGATTGTTTGAAAAACATTTCATTTCAAAAAATTAAAAATAATTTAATTTTATAAGAGAAATATATAATTTACATAATAATTGTAAACATGAAAATTTTATATATTTATTGTAATATAAAATTAATTTTAACCAAGAGCTTTAAACATGGCTAGAATGAAGGCTAAAATATTGTTTGCTGAGGCTTCGGTTGTTTTGTCCATTAACAGACACAAGTCCTCATCCATTGGTCTCTTTCGATCCATTAGATAAGGTTGTACTTTAGCTATTTACTAGCTCATCACGTTGCTCAGGTTCTATTCGAGGAATTTCTCTTTCGGGAGGTGAGATGACTCTCTTTTATTGAGGAAGAAGGTGCCATTCAACAAGCGCTTGATTTCCTGGACACTTTTTGTCTAGCTTCCGGATCCTCCATTCAATGGAGAAAGACCCAATGTTATAGGCAGTCTCTCAACCCAATGCCCCACTGGCTTAATCAATATCAATGTAAGATCATCCAAGAGGGGAAATTTTTTCGTTTTTTAGGCATTCCTTTTGCCTTTAATGGGTTGTTTCCAGAGTTATGGAAGTATGTTGTTAATAGGGTGGAAAAAAAACTTACCTACTGGTCCACAAAGAAACTCTCCCTTGCTGGTAAATTTCAAATTTGCACGAAAGTCCTTGCGGCCACCCATGTTTATTATTCTTCCTGCTGGGCCCCATCCAAAAATTGTTATAAGAAGCTTGATAAGCTTCTGCGAGACTTCTTATGGGCCTCCTCCAATAATGCTTCAGGATTCCACCATGTTGCCTGGGAGTATTGTTGTCTTCTTAGAAGCCATGGTGGACTTGAAATTATTAATACCCAACGTCAAGGTTGGGCCCTTTGTGTTAAGTGGTTCATTAGAGCCCTCATAGGTAATGAGGGCTGGAATATTCTCATCCAACATTGTATTAGTGAAGGTTCCCATTTTGGGCGTAAGAGTTGGAAGAGCATGGGGTTCCCTTCCCTCCTTATTGTCCCTATGTCTATCAAAGTGTTAGGATCCTTCGTCATTAGGAGCATTTGGAAATCTTGGGAGAGTGTTAAACCTTGGCTTAGATGGAATGGATAGAGCTTTTGGCATGGCCTCTCCATAAACCAAATGAATATTTGGTGGTCACCTATTATCACCTACTAGGGTTCCCCGCTTGCGCAGGTTCCTTGGGTTCATGCACTAAGATTATTTCGCAAAGTTGTGTGATGCATCACTGATTTATTTTCTCGCCCTACCAGGGATTGGCTTCCTTGGATGATTTTAGAGCTAAATTTGAGCTTAATCACTCTGACAAGGATACCTTTGAGACTTTCAAGGTTGCTATCCTTGACTCCATGTTACACAAGATTTTTGTGCTTTCTCAGTGACCTTGGTGGAAGGACTGGAAGTGATATCCGAACAATCCATTATGGAATTATAAGGCTCGATTAGGGTATGGATGGATCTCTCCTTGCCTCTCTATGATTGAGAAGCTCAATCAACGATATAAGGTCTCCTACCCTTGACCTATTTGGTTGCGCAGGTTCCAGATCACAGTCTGTTTACCCCTTGTGGCCACCATAAAAAAAAAACAAAAAAATAAGATGGCCATGGAGCTCACTCATATTTAAGAGCTTATTAAACAGTGAGGAACGCACCGTGCTCAGCAATTCAGGATACTCCTCGTAGTAGATCCAGGAACACATAGCAGTGTCGCTTACTCTCAAACTGCACTCCTATCCCAGTTCAAAGTGCTTACAGAGATGGTCGTGGATATGTGACTATTCCTCTCTTCCCCAACTCCTCGACTTGATGCCTGGGGCAACTTAAGAGTTTATGACTGGGTTTATGTTCCCGGCACTTCTAGACAGGAGAGGGACTTGTTTTCAAATTCTCTAGGTGGGAATTAGGGGTGGCTGAAACTTATCAATTTATTCAGTTGTCCTTTAGTTATGTAAATTGTAGATTGTTCTCTTGGATTCCCACTCTATTTTTATAGGGACGTTGTTTTTTTACTGATGGCGTTAGCCACGTGGCATGTTTATCCGCCTCTTTTTTTTGTTTGTAAAAATGTATTTTGTTAATTCTTTAATATAATGTTTTTTTACATAAAAAAATTAATTTTAAGAATAAATAACAACTTGATTTAAAATTGTTGAAAAACATATTCCATTAAATAGTTTTTGTTTTGAGAATTGTAATGCATTTTTTTGAAATTAGGTCATCTATAATGTTGAATCTTATTCTTCCAATAAGATAGAGACACATAATGATTAAAAAATAGGTTTAATTTTACTTGATAATTATCTTAAGGGGTAAAATTCAAAATTGCAAAATCTTTTTTCTAAATTATGGTTTTTAGTCTTAGACTAGCATTGAGGATCTTAGGTTCAATTTCTACTTCATTCATGTCTTTAAAGTCATAATAAGGTCATACAAAAACTATGATATGACAAAATAATTTGTATTTTGTTTGGTAAAGTTAATGTTTAATAAGTTATAAATAGAATCTATAGGGGTAATCTCATCAAAATATTAATGCAAATTATGTTTAGTATCTTGTCAATTAAACCATACCCATATTTTTGTTTGGTTTTTTTAAAGGAAGTAAAGTCCTTCATTGATATTTACCATTAAAGAATACTAATCTTCTTTTTCAAAGGAGAAAGAACTATGTTGAAGCCCCTTCTAAGTACCCAAAGATTGTAATTATAAGTCATCCTTGAATTTGACGTCATCTGGTCTTTGATATATTTGTTCTTTGATAAGTCATCTGGTCTTTGATATATTTGTTCGTACCTTTAATCCCTTTTGAATATGAAGTTACATGTTGTATGTTCTCATCTTATGCATCCTTCTTAGTTTCTTCTAATGTTTTGATCTAAATGAACAATCAACCTTCATCGTTTGATGAGGTAAAGTGGACTTATTTGTTTTGGAAGCAAAAAATCCTTAATCAAGTCAATATTATACTATATAATATGATCTCCTTGTTTCATCTTTGATTTTGTCTCACAATTTTTTTTTTATCTTTTTCTTGATCATATTTGCTTTGTATTTTTTTGCCATGTGTTAGATATTATGACATTTATGACATCATAGTGCAATATTTTCATAATCCACTTATTGATCCCATTGCTTTGATTTAGATTTAATCTTAATGGAATTTGGAAAAGGTTTTGAAATATCCTTGACAACACATATATGGTTGTACATAGTACATTTTTTATCCTCAATAGTTGGATTCTACTAGATGAGCTCCCTTTGATTACCACCAATATTATTCAAAGAATTGGTATAGATAAATCTTATATCAAAGTCTAAAAAATTCTTACCTGCACTAAAACCCTTCTAAGAGTTTCTATCTTCATCAAAACATTCTTGCTCCATGGTCTCAAGTACAAGGCACCTATTTTCTTGATGTAAACTACCATCCATTATTTTATCCTTGTCTTTTGAATTGGATAAGATAATGAGTAAAATCCTTTTGAAATGGAATCATAGAATAATTTGTACGCAAACCCCAATTTCATTGAATCCACTTTTGTATCTCCAAATAAGTTGGGTAATATCCATTGAACTCTTATTAACCCTATGCTTTTAAGAACGAGTATATCATGTTTTATCATCTCATCCTTAATACTCACTTCTGATAAAATATCTAAAGGAATTTATTATAGATTTATCCTTCCTTTGTTCATCAACTAGGGCATCCTTCATTCTAATTAGGGCATCCTTGCTTCCAACTAGGACTTCCATAAATGTCTTTCCTTGCTTGATACTTAGGTTTCTCTCATAAGCGTTTCATTCAATGAATTTCTCCAAATATACATAGTAGAAACTTTAAAGGTAAGGATCATTTTTTGCTTCAACTCACATAAACACTCATTTGATCGCATTCACACTAACTTTTGATAAAGCTGATATTTTTGTTTTGTTTTTCAAATAACACAAGAGAGAGTGGTTGAATATATCTATCAAGGTAGACATAATTTTTTTATGAAAAAGAAAAGTAAGTACTTCTTAACTTTAAATTCCAATTACCTTACCTTCGTTTGGATTCAAACCTTAGACCTTTTATTTTTGTGTCAAAACCTTCACTACCATGCACATTCAAGCTTTGGTTCTATATTAATAAATATAAATGTATTTATTTTAGAAAGGTTAAATTTTTATGACTTTTCGTTTTTACTTAATGCACCCGTTGAGTTAAATATATTCAATTTTTTTAATGGCTACCATGGATTTTGTTTATAGCAAAGTTAGGACTCAATTGGGTTAAGCACTTAGTATTCACACACAAGACCTCTATGCTCATTAAGACTTGAATGTGATTCTTCTCTATAGGTTGAATATTTTTGTTAAGGTGTGTGCATGTTGTGTGTATATAACCTTCGTTTCCTATTCATTGTCTTGATATCATTTTGTACGCTCATTTTATGCTTATTCTAATCTATCTTGGTTTATTGAAGAGTATTTAAACCAAGATCAAATATTTCTAACTTGCATTATATTCCACCCACTCCTAATATCAAAGATATGAATTAGTTGAATATATTCATTAAGATACTTCCTTTCCTCTTCCTTATCTTACTTTCACTATTTTTTATTCATTGTATCTTTTTGAACTCCATCTATGTTATTTTAAAGTGTTCAACTTATAGGAGACTTCACTTGTGAATCATAAAAGACTTTAATAATTAAATCTATAAAGAGTGGAAGTTTCATAACTTTTATAGATAAAGTAGTCATGTCAATTAAGAATGAAAATATTAAAAAAATTAAAAATATAATTGAAAAGAATAAAAGAAGTAGAAAAAACATTTAATTTCTATAATTAAATAAATATGGAGAAAGTATTTAAGAACATTTGATTTCTTTTTTTACGTTCCACGAGTAAGAGTAATATAAGAAAAAACCTTTTTTGAATTCGAGTGCGTTGGGCTCCATAAACTGTATACGTGTATGTTGTAGGACTTCATATAATTGAATATGTTCACTAGGGTCAACTGTGTTTGGTAAGTGATTTAAAGCACTTGATTGATATCAATAATAAGTTGGTAGCTACTGCTAGTATCATAAAGTTCAAGTTGACAAGGGTCAATTCCCCTGCAGCTCAGATGATCAGATCTGCTCTATATATTTGGCCTTGTTGTTGCTCTCCTAAACCAAGTTGGATATGATTTAGTGAATAAGCATACACGCAAGATTTGATAGGAACGATCATGGGCTTAGGTCGCCAAACGATACTAGATTTCATTATTGTTATTGCAGTGTCTCTTGTTCATCTGTGCAGTGGAGTGCACAAATGCTATAAGGATGAAGCTGAAGCTCTTCTTGTCTTCAAATCCAAGCTCAATGTATCATATGGTGGACTGGATTCCTGGGAGAAGGGAACAGACTGTTGCAGCGACTGGATTGGCATAACCTGTCACAACCAGAGCAACCATGTAGTGATGGTTGAGGCCTCTGGCATAGGCATCGTGGGTGTTATATCTGATAGCTTGTGCCACCTTCGTTTTCTCACCCACTTGAACTTAGGGATGAATGCATTAACAGGTACTCTTCCTCCCTGTCTCGGAAAACTCTCTTATCTCCAAGAACTGATTGTGGCTTGGAATGAATTGAGTGGGAACATTCCATCTTCATTTGCAAACATGTCTTCTCTTGCCACTCTTACTGCATTTAAAAATAATTTTGAAGGTTCAACTAGTCTTCCTACAATTTGTATGCTCACCAGCCTTACTGTAGTTTATCTTGATGACAACCAATTAAATGGTAGCTTACCATCTTGTTTGGGTAATCTTAGTTCTTTAACTCTTCTATCACTTAGTGGAAACCAACTGAGTGGAAGTATTCCATCATCTCTTGCCAATCTCGTGAGTTTGACACACCTGTCTCTTGCTAACAATCAACTTAGGGGTAACGTTCCAGATTCTTTAGGCAGGATGTCTTCACTTGGTTTATTTACTATTTACAACAATCAAATAAGAGGTCAAATCCCATACTCCTTGGGCAATCTCTCTTCATTAGTTACATTGGATCTGTCCTACAACCTACTAAGTGGAACTCTTCCGACTTCATTTGCTCACCTTTCCTCCCTCACTTACCTGTATGCTGAAGGCAATGCATTCAACCAGACCATTCCTTCCTCAGCACTGCCATCTTCTATTGAAGGCCTCTCCCTTTCATTAGACCATCATCAGATAATTTCAGAAGCTTTCTTTCATAACCTTACCGAACTAAAGTCTCTGTCATTGTCCAATTTTACGCTCAATACTAGCATAGATTGGATTCCCTCATTTGATTTACATTCATTGCGTTTGACATCTTGCAAGATGGATAGCCAAATTCCACTCTGGATCAGTACTCAGCACTCACTCCTTGAATTGGAATTGGCTGACAACAATCTTGTTGGAGAGATTCCCTCATGGCTATGGGATATCAGTGCTTCCCTGCTGTTCATTAATCTCACAGCAAATCATCTCCAAGGCCACCTTCCTGTAAACAGTTCACTTTGGATGCAAGCTGGGAGGATGTTGGATGTGTCTAGGAATCAATTGACAGGGCAGATACCATCAATTTGGCCTCCTGGTATGATTATGATATTACTGTATGGCAATATGCTCAGTGGCAACATTCCTGACAGTCTGGGTAGTTTAAATCTTCAGCTGTTGAATCTGGCGACTAACAAGTTGAATGGAAGCATCCCAGCAAGCATAGCCAATTATTCTTCCCTTCAAGTATTGAATTTGGCAAATAATAATTTGGAGGGAAGAGTGCCCTGTGAGCTTGGTAGATTAAGTCGACTACAGTTACTGGTACTTAAAAAGAATAAGTTCAGTGGATCATTCCCTCCATCAATAACAAATTGCAGTGAATTGCTTTTTCTTGATATTGGTCACAACTTATTTGAAGGCCAAATTCCAAGGTCAATTGGAAATCTTTCAAAACTGAGAGTGCTGGTGATGAAGCAGAATAATTTCAGAGGCAGTATTCCTTCAGAAATTGGCCAACTAAAGTACCTCCAGATCTTGGATCTTTCTTCAAATCATCTATCGGAATTTATTCCACATGACATTTTAAGTTTACAAGCAATGGTAAAAGGGAAACAGGATGGGTGTATGATGGCTCAGACATGGCCAGTTAGTCTAACTTATGACCTCATCTTAACTAAACCGGTGGGGAACATGTATCATGATGGATTGAATATGAATTCAAAAGGCGTAGAAAGAGACTATCCATATGTTTTTCCCACCTTGACATCCATTGATTTCTCAGACAATCAATTGAATGGGGATGTTCCATATGATATTGGAAAGTTGCAGGGGTTGATTTCTCTCAATTTATCCATGAATAATCTCAGTGGTACTATTCCAAGCAGTTTGGCAAACATAAGTCAGCTTGAAAGTTAGACCTTTCTACAAATAGGTTTTCTGGAAACATTCCTTGGGAGCTTGACTCTTTGAACTATTTGGGATTCTTAAACTTGTCCAATAACAACCTCTCTGGAAGCACACCACAAGGGGAGCGAATGAACACCTTCCCTGAATCATCATATTTAGGGAATCCAAATTTATGGGGATGTCCACTTCCTAAAAATTGCTCTTGGCCACAATTTGCTCCTCCTCCTGCTTCTGCTTGCGGAAGACTCAGCCCACCTGAGTGTCAGAGTGGAAAAAGTCGTTCACCTGCAAAATAGTAGCAGGGGTAATTGCTAGTGTCAGCGTTTTTATGGTACTGGTTTTGGGTTTCCTTTGGATAAGGAACTGGCATAGGCAGAGAAAGGATCTCTTAGAAGCTATTTTGCAGAAATTTGAGCTCCCCATAATTCCATACGAAGATCTTTTTGATGCAACTGATGGATTTGATGAGAGCAAGTTGATTGGAGTTGATGGCTTTGGATCAGTATACAGAGGAGTTTTGAAAGATGGCAGAGTAGTTGCTGTGAAGGTTTTGAATCTGGACAACGAAGAGGCTCATAAGAGCTTTAAGGAAGAATGCAAAGTGTTGAGAAATGTTCGCCATCGTAATCTTGTGAGAGTCTTAACATCATGTACAAATCAGTATTTCAAAGCTTTAGTTTTTGAGTTTATATCAAACGGAAGCTTACAGGCGCATTTGTATCCTCAAGGTGAAGATGGCAATAATGATTGTCAATTGGGATTAAAGACAAGGTTGGATATAGCCATTGACATAGCACATGCCATGGAATATCTGCATGAAGAAACTTTTTTCCAAGTAATCCACTGTGATTTGAAACCAGAGAATGTCCTCCTTGATGAAGATATGACAGCCCATGTAACAGATTTTGGAATTGCCAGATTAACTTGTGGTACACAATCTATGGACTCTCTTACTTCAACACTTGCCATTAAAGGATCCATTGGATACATTGCCCCAGGTATGTTGCTTCGTATTGAATTTGGCTTCCTTGGATTTGTTAGTATCGTATACATTAGTGGAGTTGGCTCTGGTCCCCTTAAAATTTTGTTACTGATTGGCTTGCATGCAGAGTATGGGCAAGGAGGAAATGTATCAAGCAAAGGAGATGTTTATAGCTACGGCATTTTGTTGTTAGAAATGTTGACAAGAAAGAGACCAACCGACTCCATGTTTGCAGAAGACGTCACCTTGCACAAATGGGTGGACTCCGCCTTTCCTAACAGTCTAATGGAGGTACTTGACAAGCAACCTGCTAAGTGGCATTGCTGACATGGAAATGGAGACCGAAGATTTAGGTGCCACGTTCAAACAATGTCTTGTCCCTTTAGTTGGTTTGGGTTTGGCTTGCTCAAAAGATTCACCAAAAGAAAGACCAAGCATGAGAGATGTTGCGAGAGAGTTGAAGAGTATAAGAAATAGTTTGATGGGAAACAGTGGAGTTTCAGGTAGAATGAAGCGAAGTATATCTGCATTGGCGAGCAGTCCTACTCGAGCAGGGGCAGCCAGAACAGAAGGAATTGCTGGTTCTAGCAATCAAAGTTCTTCTACATATTAATTACTGCTGAAGACTACAATAACAGCAAACAATTTGTGCCATAGAAAGCTAGATAATATATAATCTGAATATGTCAAGGCTGCAAGTGTGTTTGAAATCTTTGTCTTGTCTCATTGAACTACTGTGGCAATAACAATTTGTAGTAAAATGTGTCCTTTCAAGGTCAATATAGGTAATGTCTCATTCTCTATGTAAGTACTCTCCATTGAAAGAGCTTTTCTCTAATGGGATTAAAGATTTAAAACCTCTGAAAATGTTCTGAGGTTCTGAAACTTTTTATGTATGCGTTTAGTATGGCGAACACAAGTAGTCACATCCCTACCTTTCATGTGAATGGGATCGACGTACGTTCTGGTGCATTCATAATTGAAGCAAAGATAATATTGACACATCAATAACAAAGATGATTCCTAAATCATCCATAGTGTAAATGAAAATCTCAACTGCCAGTTATCAATGTCATCCCTCTTTTCGGTAGTTCCACGACTGTTGGAAAACGTGTGGTCTGATGAATGGAATCAATGCCAATTATGCCATGGCCATGCCTGCCTTGGGCAATAGATTTATTCATGATGTTATGAATTGCAAGGATGACAAGTAGTAAAGAGTTGCGTTGGATATTATGAATGGCAACATGGATTTTTAATTAAGTTTTTAAATTATTATTCTCAAATTAATTTTATGGTTTAAGTTTTTAATTTGAAAATCTTAAATTTAAATGACGACTTATAAATGTGTTCAAAAAAATATTGAGTAGGTGCACCCCATTACAGTTACAGAGTGTGAAGTAAATAAATGAAAAATTAAATAAAAGCAGACAAGAAAGAAGTAGAAACAAGTGTTATTTTAGGAATCTTGGACTCACTTTAACTCTTGTTATTTTCTCCAAAGTAGTTTGTAAATACCATGTTACAAGGTTGTTGGTGAGGGGAACCCTTCCTACTTTAAAAGACATATTTTTATAATTACTTCCTTTTAATCTTTAATGTTTTTTAAATCTTAATTTCGTTGGTTAAGAACATCGTAATATTTTTGGTTAGTTTTAAATTCAATATTATAGAAGAGTTAACATATGGTACAAATCTGTAACTAACATGGACCAAGAAAATGTTAAATGAATTACTATAAACGTTACAAACAGCAGAATTTAAAGGAAAGAAAAAATACAGTCTAATAAAATTGACAATATAGAATTTGTTTTTCCCTACCCTAGAACTAGAACATGCACAAGCCTCTACACAATGCTTCAGATAATCAGCCCTTGGCCAATATATGGCCTATTTTTTTGCCTTAAGTATCCCTTACAGTCCCCTGTAGCCTCTTTAGAATTAATCCACACTTAATCCACACAACCAGACAGAATTGCAGGTGCATCTTTGAAATTTAATCCACTCCAATGCCACAAAAGTTGTTTTAAAACTTAGACAGTAGAACTCATACAGTAAAAAAATCATTTTAAAATTATACTCTTAAAATCATTTCATTAATCTCATTATATGTTAATAGTATTTTTCAACATTGAAACTGACACAATGCCTTAAGACTTACCCTATTGACAGGTTCAAGAGGCATTTATGCATATAGGTAGCCCCTAGTTTTAGGTAGAATAAAAAACAAAGATTTTAGATGTATATGAATTAATATATACATGGCATAATCAACATAGTTTATAATATTACAAATGATAATTTAATTCAATTATAAAGGCATATGTAATGCAAATTTATAGGCATATAACATACCAACCATCACTTTATAATACACATATACACATACCAACCATACATGATGGAGTGAACTGGATTTGTCTGTACCATTAACCATGTATCTGGAAGTTTGGAAGATAGGCTGCAGCTTAGCTCCAACATCAATGGAATGATTGATTGTTTCCCAAGAGGTCAGGGTATCGAATCCCACTCGCTTTCGTTATCTCCTCTTCCAACATGCTTCATACTATTTTTGCTTTTTCCAAAGCAAAGACTTTACTTTTGTTTTTCACAAAGGGATAATTATCATTCAATATGTGTAACGGAGGAAGTATTCACCATTCCTGTCATTGCCACTCTAGACATGACCGTTTCATTGGGTTGATTGTATCTTCGACTAGCTCACAGACATCTAGTCGCAGGAAACTCCACAATGCTACAAAATCTCGTTTTCCCTTGTATTTTGTTTTTGTTGTAATTGAAAAACGAAATTTATTAAAAAGAAATGTGAAATTAACATATACAATATAATTGTTTCAAATTTTAGACAACCTAAAATATTTTTTATTATTTAATTTTTAATTAAAAAAAGGTGATTCTAAAAGACAAAAACAAAAACATAACATATTGTCTTCATCCAAGTACATGTATTTATAGCATTTTTTTTTGGTTAGTTGAGTCTAATTGTCTGGTCACCACTCACTATAACCTCAGCAATGTTATAGTACATCCCATTATTTAGACATAATCATAATATATATTTTTTGACTGAACAATGGTATAATGTATTTTATTATACACTAATAAAATTAATTTTTTCTTTAACATTTTTTTATAAATTAATTATATCCGAGATTCAAAGATCTTTCTATAATTTATTTATATCCAAGATTCAAAAACCTTCTTATAAGAAATATGGTTCTCATCTACCTCTTTGGGTCTTATGGTTGATTAGGTGTCAATTTACAATAAGAGTCTTCATTAAGTCATCCACTCTATTATGGTACCCTCACCATGATCATTTTGCAATAACAGTAATGTTGGATGCCTCTCCATCCTATATAGATTTTTTTTGTGTACATAAACATCATTATGGGTTTTGAAGTGGATAACCCCAGATCACCTCAACAAAGATTTTTTTTATGGTTGATTCCCAACCAACTCATACAAGGATTTTCATGTGAATAACCCACAACAACACTCGGGTCTCTCTTAACCACCCAACCTAGTGCACACATGAAGGATTTATAGCCATCAACAATCAACATCAATACAATGCCATGTTTTACTCTTTATCTTGCTCTTAATATGTTTGTTATCCTATCCCATCCAGACATATCTATCCATCCATAGTCAAGATGTAGTTTGTATCAATTTTGTGTGAAATTGTTTTTTGCAATGATTTTCATAAATATGTCACAAGCTAAAGATCCCAACAATTTTCTCTCGCATGCCCACATTGACCATAATGATTTGCAAAAATGCTTTTGATTTTGTACACTTCAAATATCCTATCTACCACATAGGTTTCTCCTTTCACAAAATTGGTGTCATCATTACTTGTATGGAAAACATAACCAAGGCCTTCATTCTTGGGTTTTATGCTTGGCTCTATGGGCTTACTTATTCCTTACCCATTTCTACTTAAGCCTGTGTCATCACACCCTATTTTTTTTCATTAGTTTGGAATCAATACCTTTGGTGTGCTTTTCAAAGCATCCAATCTCTTCATTGTTTACATCATTATGACTATAGATACCATCAACATGGCCTCTATCATGGCCATCAATAACACAACCAACACAATCTATAAATTGGATTTCAACATGACAATCACCATCAACTATACCAATATTATCCTCATCATGTACATGATCATTATGATCAATACCATGGGGTTCATCATCACCAACACTATGCGAGTCTTGATGTCATAAGAAATTTCCATCTTTTGGATAAGGCCACCGGTATCACAAGAACAATCCATCCATAAGGGATTATATTTTGACCATACATCATGTTGTTCCTTTGATTTTGTGTTTTTCTTCTCAAGCACAAAAAAACGTGGAGATCACATTACATATCATTGTGACTATGAGAACAAAGAACACACAGTAATCTTCATCAACATTAGCTCTTTTAAGGAACGACTTCAACTTCATTTGATAATCATAAAACATTTCATCTTCTCTTCCTTATTTAAGATGAAACATTTTATTCGATGCATCTTTCTTTTGAGTTTTAGTTTGTTTTCACTTAACCTTTCTCAAACATTTTAGGTACAAATACCCTATTCACTAAAGACTTAACTTTTTCTAACACAATTTTAAAAGCATCAAATACCACCAATCATACTCTCTTTACAACAACACCACCAATCATACTCTCTTTACACAACACGTCTTTAACTTTTTCAACACCATTTTAAAAATATCAAATACCACCGATCATACTCTCTTTACACAACACGTCTTTGCTCTTCACACGCCTTACGTTCCTTTTTTTTTTCTTTATCCTTTAACAGAAACAATGACACTTGACTTTCTGAAAATTTTTAAGACCATCTCACGTTTACCCTTCCTAATAATAACTACCGTAGCTTTAACTATTCGCACTTACAAATAACCAATGATAACTTTTTAACACAATACTAAAACACATACTAAGTGCTTTGGCTAGAGCTAAATCACATACTAAGTGCTTTGATCACATACTAAGTGCTTTGGCTAGAGCAAAACAATGGAGTAGTTGAGTATGACACCATTAATTTAATGTCTTTCTTGTAGCATAAAACAAATTAAGATGGACCAACCATTAATTCTTGGGAGGAGTAGTTGAATCCAATCAGATCATTATTTACTATTACCTGAATATTGTTACAATACACATTAGTTAGACATAATACATTTTGTTAACTTAACAATAATATAAACAAAATTAATTTGTTATCAAAACAATTTGATTATAATTATATATTAATAAGGTTTTTATCCAAAATTTTATAAAAAGTAATAATTATATTTTAAGGGCATTTGTTAATACAAGGATAAAGAAATTTATGATTTTCTTTTGAATCATAATATATAGAAATTAGAGTTATCAACATCAATATGAAGTGTATAGTATAGATCTTCCTTAAAATTCAAAATTCGTGGAATTCATAACTTTAATGAATAAATTTGGTGAATAAACTTTAAATTTGAAAAAAAAAAAAAAATTGAATATAATAGTATAAAAACCCTAAAATTAATCATTAACAAAAACATAAAACCACATAAAATATGTCAATGGATTTAGTACACCTACAGCCTTGGATTTCGATTTACTGTGAATATGGAGTGTCCAATTTAGAGCGAAGATCCCTTAAATAAATTGGGAATGAGTGGCGGTTCTTATATAAAGAAAATTCGATAGGTTATAGTTTTTAAATAAATTATTACCCAGGGAAAACTCACAGCGTCCTAGAGGAAATATTTATAATCTTTGAGAAAATTTAAGGTAAAATAAGAGCAATGATTTTTGAATCACAAAACAATTATAAATGGTAAAATGTTTTACCTTTAAAAAATAAAATATATATCAATGTGAATGTGAAAGTGTTATAATTTTTTTTTTGTATTTATCTCTTACATAAATTATGTTGGATTTTATTATCATTTAGAGAATGAACAACAATGATAAATGATAGTTGTGTGTTAATATGCATGATATTTTTAGAATGAATTTAGAAAACTTATAATTTATCTTTTAAAAAACTTCTTGTTAAAATATGTTTAAATAAAATTATAAAAATATTTTAAAATAAATATTTCAAAAAAGTTAAAATCAAATATTATATATTTGTATTTTGTATTTTTTAATTTTATATAAAAATAAAAAATAAAATTATTTTTAATTTTATAATGATAAAATTTTATGTGGAATTCTATTTCGAATTTTTAAACATGTTAAATTTTTTTCAAACTTCAAGAATGTTGAACTCGAATACGAACTCGAACTTATAACTAAGCTACAGCATATGCAATCTTATTTTGTTTCTGAGGAGCATGAAGAAACTCTACTATTATGAATCTACACTGAAGTGCATGTATATTTTCAATCACCTTTTGTAATCCCCAATCTTAAGAGGAGGTTTTGGTGGATGCCTTCAGTTGATTAATGGTTACTTGTGAATCTGATCCTATTTGTATTATAGACCAACCAACCTTAGCAGCTTCCTAAAGGTCACAAAGGATAGCATATGCTTCGCCGAGATTATTTGAGAGGATGCCAAGATTCTTTGCAAAAAAAAAAATGAGTAACATATGATTTTCTTCTTATGCCTCATATACTTTCTCTTCATGGATTACCTCTTGATGCACCATTAGTGTTGATCTTCCCCATACCTCTAGGAGGGGCTTTCCATGGTCCATCCCTTTGAATAGGAGGTCAAGGAACTTGTGGATGCCTATATCTCTATTCATCCACATGGAGTTAAAGCTTGGAGAGTAAACTATACACTATTAAGATACTATGGAGGGGGGTTTCAATGTATGCATAGAAGTTTCCTTGATATTGGCTATAATTTTTTTCAAATAAATTAAACATTATGGCGAATTGCTTTAAATATTATTTTATTCCTTTCTTTCCACAAATTCTAGAGCGTCAAATATATACTGACCAAGGCCATCTATTTCATTGAATTATCCAACCCATTCACTATGGACCAACTCTATGCCTGCTAAAGGAAGGTGAATTGTGATAATCTTAGATCTAAAAAGGTGGTCAACCATTTCCACAACTGAATGGCCAAGGGGCAAAAGAAAAAAGGTGGTCCTAAGTCTCATTTTCTAAATAGCGTAACTCATATATTAACATACTAGAAAATCCCAATTTCATCAATTGGTCTCTTGTAAGAACCCTCTTATGGAGTAGGAGCTAGAAAAAAGTCTCACTTTAGGCCAAATCAAAAGTTACTAAATCTAGTTGAAGACATCATTGAGTGATTTTCTCTATGCTTATTGAGGGATGGATATCCTAGAGTTGTAGTATACACACCATTAGAATGTGAACCCCTTCCCAAATTATCTTTGTCGTTTGCCCAAGAAAGCCACCATTGTCTAAGAAATTGATGAATAGCCTCCTTAACATCCTCCATTGCTAGGATTGACCAATCCTTTACTAGAATCCATACTTTATACTCCAAATTTTGTTCCCCATAATTTTTATAATAATGTGATATCTTTATCCAACCTCAATTATGGAGTTATTCCATGTTGTCTCATCATTCTTGAAATTTTTGAGATAATGGAGGCAAACCATCCTAAGTGCTTGTCCAAAAATTTGCATGATGGCCATTCCCCCTATCGAGAATAGTTTTTGATTTAATAATTAACTCCCCTATCCATAGCACCTCAAGAATTCAAGATTCTCATTGAGGAAGTTGATATCTAGTAAAAACCTTTGGAGCTCAATTTTCTACATACTTGGATCTTAAGATTTATGTCAATAACTCATTAGGGCTAGTAATTAACCACCAATTTAATTTTGCTACCAGGGCTAAGTTGTTTTTAATCATTGACCAAAGGCCCAAGCATCCCTCTTTTTTAGAAGCAAAGCTGATCCCACTTCACTAGGGGCCACTTACGCTTTGCTTTTGCCCTGCTCCATAAGAACGTTTGATTAATCTTGTCCAACTTTCTCATAACATCCTTAGGAATACACAAAATTGAGGAGATAGATAGAAATATATTGTAAAACAAATTTAACCAAAGTGAATCTAGCTACAATGGCAAACCATCGATTTGTCCAGTTGTTCACCCTACTCTATATCTTCTCCATCAACCACCCTCATTTTACCTTTTTTTTTGCTTGACCATCTTTAAGGGAACTCTTAGATAAAATATTGGAAGAGATGCTCACCTAAAATTTAAAATATTTAGAATAATGGTCTTCACTCTAGCATTATAATAAAAGAATATGATCTTAGAATTTTCCTCATTTTAAGTTGTCCTTCGGGTATCGAAAAGAGGTTTAGAATTTTTGAACTTAGATGCTTCTAGTGCAATAGGACGACCCATCAAGGTTGAGTCATCTACAAACTATAAATGAGATAGGAGGGGTTGTCAATGCACATCTAATTCCTTGAATGGATTCATTATTCTTTTCCTTAGAGATAAGACAACCTAAACACTCTATCGAAATAATAAACAAATAGGGGAAAGAGGATCCCCTTGGCATAGTCCCTTGAAAGCAATAAACAAAGGAGACAAACTACCAATTATCATCACAACATAAGATACTATGAAAATAGTGTTTCTAATCCAATCCTAGGATAAGACAAACTTCCTTAAGTCCTATAAAAGAAAACCCCAGTCTACCTTGTCATAAGCCTTGGAGATGTCCACATGAACAAACATGAAGTGGTATCTTTGTGCCTATATGGAGTGAAGGACCTCTTGATTAAGCATTATTTTGTTTGCAATTTGTCTCCTTCCCATAAATTATCCTTGCTCTAGAAAAATTATTGCAAGGAGGAAGGGTTTCAACCTTTGAGTTATCACCATCATAATGATTTTGAGGAGAACATTACTTAGAGATATTAGTCTAAATCCAAAAAATTGATTTACCTCTTGAGACTTAGGTATGAGTGCAATGTAGGTTTTATTGATTTATTTCAAAATTGACTTTGCCACCCATGCTTCTTCTACCACTACAAAAAGATCATCCTTAAGAAGGTCCCAAAATTATTGGAAGAACTCGATGGAGAAACCATTCAGACCAGGAGTTTTTCCTTTTTTCATCTTGAAAATTGTTTCATTTATTTCTGTCATAGAAATTGATGATGTCAATACCTCAATTTCCTCTTCCTTAATAAGGGAAGGGATTCCTTGTAGATTTTCCTCTTGAGCCTTGGGTCTAAAGGAACTGCAGAAAAAAGTTCCTCAATGTAATCAATGACAATTTTCTTCATTCCATCTTAAGAGTAAATTAGAGTACCATTGTTGGTCTTCAAGGAAGACACAAAGTTTGAAACTCTTCTCGCTAGAAGAGATTTATGGAAAAAAGTAGAGTTTTTATCCCCTTCCTCTAGCTATTGGATCCTAGATTTTTATTTCCATAAGAGCTCCTCCCTCATTATGCTAAATCAGAAGAGACCTAGATTTCTTATTTGCTAAGCTCCTCTATAAGTCCTAAGGAACAAATTTGAGTGTTCATTTGCTCTAGTTGAAAAACCAAACCTGTTTGTTTAGCCCTCACATCCCCAAACTCATGCCAATTCCATTCCTTAATTTTGGTTTTGATGAATTGTAATCTCTTAGCAAAGCAATACATTTGAGTGCCATATGTTGGCTTTGCTTCCCTCCACCACTAAAAAACTCATGGCTTAAAAGAAGTATCTTTGAATCACATAAACCATATCCTGGAACGAGATATTTTCGACAATATACCATCAACAGATGTAGTGTTTATAGAGGTATGTATGCTTAACTGTCTGCTATGTTCTTCTTAATGATTCAGTGGGTTCTACACGACTGGGACGAGGAGGAATGCGTGATGGTGTTGAGAAAGTGTGGCAATACCCGAGAATGCAAAAGTTATAGTCGTGGACGCTCTTATTATTGAGGAAGATAAAGATAAGCAGCGTTACTTAAGGCGTGTGGGATTAGCCTGGGACATAAATATGATAGCATTGAGCACAGAAGGAATTTATGATCGAATTGTCTAAATTCTAAATCCTTAAGCACTTAGATAATATGGTAATATTTAGACGCATCTCTTCTGCCCACATCTTAAGCCTCTACAACCACATCTTGTTTTTCTAGATCAACGCCTGTATTCGTCCCTCTTCGGCTGTAGGCCACGATTCCCCTTGCAAAGTACATTTATATGCTTGTTTTTTTTTTTTTTTTAAAAGAGGGTAAAAATTTATTAACTCAGCAAAACATTCATGATACAAAGAAAAAGCAAAAGCTATTCAGACATATCAGCTCTCAATAAAGAAGAGAGATATTGAGAGCAATCAGAAGAAAGTTGAGACCAATTTTGAACATCCCAACCATCTTGAAACTTAGAAGCCCATTTAGCTAACAAATCCGTTACCCTATTCCACTCCCGAGGAATATGCACAAAAGAAATGAATTCCAAGTGAGTAGAGATATTAAGAATTTGTCGAGCAACCCAACTCAACCGCCAACAACCATGAAGACTATCTCCATAATTTAACAAATTTATAACAATCTGAGAATCAGATTCACAAACAATCCGACGCCAACCCAAAGCATACCCTTGCTCCAAAGCATATAAAATTGTGAGTGCTTCCATGAAGTTATTAGAATGATGTCCCTTAAAGCAAGAGAAAAAAATTGGATAGTACCACTACTATCTCGCCCCACACCACCAATACCAGCATTACCCGGATTACCCCGGGAAGATCCATCCGTATTAATTTTTAGCACTCCCGGAGGAGGCGGATTCCATTTGCCAGCCCTCCACACCCAATTATTCTGACCCATCCGTCTGCAAGAGACATTAGGACCAGGACCATTAACCATCAAGCCTAATATTTCCATGATCTGATGTTCCGCATGGTCCACGGGAGAAATAATCTGACATTTTGCGGACACGCTTCTCGGATCATTCGCAAAATCCTCTCGCTGAACTCGGGAAGTAGTTAACTCCTTACCTTGGAAAATCCGACGGTTCCGTTCAAGCCAAATCTGCAAAAAAATGCATGAAGGACCAATACTCCATCCAACTTGTAAAAAGAAAGCCGCTGCAGGAGGCCACCCCATACTCCTCCAAAAATCAACTATTGATGAAGCATGCGAACAAGGGTGATTCCATACTCCCCACCAATAATGCCAGACTTGTCGAGCAAAGTCACATTGGAGAAGTAAATGCCCAACAAATTCTTCAGCCTTCCCACAGTTATAGCATAAAGAGGGGCCAACAAACCCACGCTTTTGAAAATTATCCCAAGTGAGACAACGATTATGAGTAGCCTGCCACCCATAAAAACTACACTTCGGCCAAATAAACTTATTCCAAACTTGCTTCCACCATGGAACCTCCTCCTCACCAAACCGCTACCGATCCAAAACACAATAACCAGCAACAACCGAAAAAATCCCTCTATTATCTCTTCCCCATGCTAGCACATCATCCCCAGGTAGAGAAGAGCAAGGACGACTAGCGAGAATACGGGCCAGCTCTGCCCTCGCATCCATAGTGCCACCAGTAGGCCATTCTCGAGGATTCTTCCACTGGAGACTAACCATCTGACCAAAGGAATTAACAGTTTTGAAATCTGCCACCTTCAACCATCCAAAGATCCCAAAAGCATTGAGCAAGATCTTGAAGATGTGGAAACTCGCTAAGAAGAGGAGCAAAGCCATCCCAAGAATCCTCGCCAAAAAAGAGCCCGAGACCCAGTATAACAAATCCAGAATAACCCCCGCTTAACCAACTCTGCTCCCTTTTTCAAAGTATTCCAAACAAATGATCCTCGACCAATCAAGCTGTATCGAGGAATCTCTGAACCTTCCACTCCCCTAAGATACTTGTGGGAGATAATCTTGGCCCAAGTTTGCTTCTGATTACTACACCAACGCCAATACAACTTAGCAGCCAAAGCAGTCCCAGAAAGAGAGCTTAGACGAAGACCCAACCCCCCAGCTTGCTTTGGTCGACAAATAGTCTCCCATTTAACAAGACTCCATTTTGAGGAACCAAGATTGCCAACCCATAGGAATTGTCTAGAAAGAGAATCCAGGTCATGAATAAAACTTGCTGGAGCAATCTGAATAAGGCATCTATACACCGGTAAAGCCTGCACAACTAACTTCAAAAGTAATACCCGACCAGCAAAAGTTAACCATCTATGAGTCCAATGACTAACTCGACTACGAAATTTGTCAAGTATGTTAGTCCAAACCGCCCTAGGTAGAGGACCAACAGAAATGGGAATCCCCAAGTATGTAAGAGGAAGAGTTCCAACCTGAAACCTGAGAATCTGAACAATTCTAGCTTGAACCCTGGGATCTGTATTGAAAAATAAAATAATAGACTTGTGCTCATTAATCTCCTGACCAGAGACAGCCAAATACAAGTCCAAAGCATGTCTAAAGTTGGTTGCTTCACAAATAGAGGCTACACCCAAGAGAGCAGTGTCATCAACAAACTGAAGATGGGAAATGGCTGGCCTACTATTCTCCCATTTCCATCCATGAATAAGACCCCGGTGAACCTGATATTTAAGCCAGCGACCCAGACCTTCAACCATAATTATAAACAAGTACGGAGATAAAGGATCCCCCTGCCGAAGACCCCGGGAAGCATGAAACAAAGGAGAGGGCTTTCCATTAATTAGACCACCGTAAAGATTATTAGAAAAGCTTTATTTTTAATTGGAGGGATTTTCAGTACTCCCTCCGGGTTAAAAGAGTTTATGATACTAAAAGTTTCAAGGTATAGTGTAAAATTTATTTTTATTTTATATATATATATATATATATATATATATATATATATATATATATATATATATATATATATATATATATATATAAAGTTTTATTAATAAATTTTATTTTAAAGTGTTGGATGTTTTTGTAGAATTTATATTCTATGATAAAATCTTTTTGTAAAGAATATATATATATATATTCTAACCATGCCTTTTGAGGTATTGTGAACTGTATTTTAGTTGGGGTTATAAGCATTTTTTTTTTTCTTCCTCTTATTTGATCTTTGCATTTATGTATTTTTTTAAAGTTATATTTGCATTTGATGTATAGCTATTTTTCCTTAAATTTTTATGTTAAATTTTCAGTCCACACTATAACTATATTATAACTATGAAATTTTACCTTTGTTTAATTTATTTGTTGGAGCTTGGAACCTTATGAAATTTAATGTTTTATTTTTTCATCCATTTGTTTTTTTTGTTTCACCTATGTTTCTTTTCTTCTATTAAAGAATCATAGCTCATGTGAGATGAATCTATGTTATTTATCTAACATGAGATGAATTTATTTTATTTATCTAATATATTTTTATCCAACCAAATTTTGGTTACTTAAGTATCATGTACACTTCTACCCTATTGGATTTGAATCTTAACCTCTTATTTGCAGTTTTAAAGTCTTAAAGTTAGGTCCATTCACGTATTAAATTATAATTTATATTTTTAAAATTTTATTATTTATAAATATAAAAAGAAGTTGAGCATCACATATTTTATGTATTTTACTTAGATTTAAATTTTTTATTTTAAAAGTATATTAATATATTAAAAGTATAAATATGTTACTTGTAACAAAAACAAATTAATATATCAAAGGTTACTTTTACATAATATAAAAAATATTTTATTTCATAAAGTAGATTTATTAAATGGTATTAGTTCAATCGGTTAAATTTCTCACTATTCAAGTACACCAAATTCAAATCTTGTTGGGTGATACATGGATAATATCGAAGCAATTGTATTCAAGTACACCAAATTCAAATCTTGTTGGGTGATACATGGATAATATCGAAGCAATTGTGTAATACCACTACATGATGGTGATATAGGTGGAACCCATTCAATTCCATATAAATAATAAAAAACTAAGTAGATTTTAATGTCCATAGGACTTTATGCTATTAGATGTTATTTATTTAATATAGATGATGATGTAATACGGGTGGACCTATATCTATTAAAATAAGAGAGTATATAATGTCCTTGTGGGAATATTGTTTATCTAATATATGTTTATGGAAATAGGGTGTGCTATTTATTTTAGATAAAAATCTTGGACCTCTTATTTTAAGTTCCAAAATGTGATGTAATACAGGTGGGACTCATTCAATCCCATATAATTAATTAAAAAAGTAAATAGATTTTAATGTTCATGGTACCTCATGGGATAATATTAGACATTATTTATTTAATATAGATGATGTATTACGGGTGAGGTCTATTCAATCCCATATAATTAATTTAAAAAAGAGAGTAGATTTTATTGTCCTTACAAGGATATTGTTTATTGAATATACGTTTTTTTTTTTCCTTCCAAAAAATTCATAATTTTATATTAAGTAAATATGAAATTACATTCCTTAGATACCTCTTTGACATTTTTCAAAATTTTAACAGTGACCTAAAAGTCAGGTCATTTATACATCTAACTAGATATCTCTATTATGCTAAGGATATATCTTTATAATGCTAAGTTCTATCCTTAGATACCTTTTCAATTATCAAACAATATTCTTTAAATATTTAACTTCTATTTTTTTTTTTAAAAGTTACTTTATATGTGCTTTATTTAACCGAAGTGTATTAATCCTTGTAGATAGAGATTTGGACTAGTTACAGTGCATTTTTCTCATTGAACTTTTGTACTAAACACATACTTAGATCAATCTAAAGTGCCTCGTTTGAGAGTTCATGTGCTTTCCTATTTAGTTCTCTATAAATATACCAAAAAGTAAAAGTTTCACTTCGATCCACAACTTTTATTTGCAAGAAGATGGGTTGTAGAATCATGTTTTCTATCCTAAAAACACTAAGCATCTAGTTTATTACCACTTGTGAGTCTTCGTAAATTTGAATTTTCTGTATTCCTTTTTATTCTTCCAACTGAACGAGTATTTTGAGGGCCATAATTTCAGTATAATTATTAGAACCTTCTTCCAATCCAACCTTGAATTTAAAATAATGAAAGTCAGAGATATATAGTAATCCTCCTGCTCCACAAACTTCAAGGACCCCCTGTTTAGCTCCATCAAAAAAGCTCCAGGTCCCTGGTTTATCAATCTTTGAAGGTATGATTTGTTTGTTTACCTTTGTTATTGTCAAAACCTTAAAATTATTGAAACTTCCAATTATTTGGGAGGAGACCTACCAAGTAGGCTTCTCTTGATCCTAAAAAAATATTACATTCCTAGATAACCATACTCCCCAAGACACAAACAATGGGAGAGCTATAAAATATTTGAAAGACCTATTTTCAAATCAATATTTTAAGCACTATTCTAAGGAATCTTCTTGCCATCTTATATGAAGCTTTAATTGTGTTATAACCTCCCTCTAAACCTATCTAGTAAAGGAGTAAGCAAGTGGTATACGATCAATTATTTTATTATTTAACTTACATAAATGATACCTTCCTAGACCATTCCAATTCTTCTTCTATAATATCTCCCATGTCAAAACCTTATTTCTCATGGCAAGCTATACGAATAATATTATCTTCAATGGGAATTTATGCTTCTAGAGCAGGGTTATGCATAAGGGATTGACCCCAAAATGTATTTAGGCAAATCGGTTTCAAAATCCAAGTGAACAGTTTCGAAACACATGTAGAAGGTTCAATATTATTAGAAGCAATGTTAGAAATTTAAACTTGAAACGGTCAAATTATTATAAAATTGGGGCGAATCCATTCCAAAAAAAATTTGCACCCAATTGTTTTTGGCTAATGGACCCTAGTGAAGGGTCCCAAATATTAACCAATTCCAATTTTTGAAAATCCTAATTTTAGCCAATTTTGCGAAAATAGCCACTATGCATAACCCTGTTCTAGAGTGTATTCCACCACCATGCTGGATTGTCATTGTTATCTTCCAATAGAGTCTTATACCCCAACTTTGGAGTGTACTCCCCCATAGCTCCATTCATTGTCTAGACCAATTGATCAGTTTCCTCTCATAACTTGATATGTCTAGATTTAAGTCTCCCCACATATTCTTCCCATTGATGTGCCTCCCGACCCTTAAGCCCTAACACTATTGCTTTCTTCCATCCATGAATCCAGTTTATAGAAGATTCTAGGTCAGCTACTTGGGCAAGATTTCCAATCCCCTAAGCTCTTAGGGTATGAATTACATTATTTGGAAGTATTTGCATATCACCACAACCAATCCAAGTGTCTAATCCTAGTCTTCTCTTTAAACCATCACCTATTTTCCAAGTAAGCCAATCACCTATGATATAAAAGGCTTGAACCATTACATTCAAACATATTGAAACATTATGGGTTTGCTTCATTGGGGCCCTTATCCACTCCTCAAATTTGAGTGGCTCTAAACAATTTTTATTTATGATGTTATTCCATAAGCCTTCCTTTGATATTATCTTCCATACACACTTTGCTGCTAAAGCCTTGCTAAATAGGAAGATGTTCTTAAGTTCTCATCCTCCATTTTCCTTCGGCTTGGCTAAGGATTACTATTTAACCAAGGGAAAACCTTCCCTTTACCTTTTCCCTATCCATAAGATTTTATAGCTTAATTGTCTATTTTTTCCAAAACTCCTTTTGGTATATGAGCAAAATATTTCTAATATAGCGGTATTGCCTCCAACATAGACTTGACCAAAGTCAATCCCCCTCCCAAAACAAAGAGCCATCTGTTGCACCATATATTAATTCTTTCTTCCACCTTTATCAAACAATTCTACTCTTGTTTAGTATAGTCATTGTATTTCAAAAAGAACCCTAAATATTTAAATCCCTCTTGAAGATCAAATATGCTAAAGGAAAAAAGCTAACCTATTATTATGGTTTGATTATGATCCACACAGTTAAAAGAGATGCTTGACTTCTATGCTTTAATTTGTATACCTATTTCTAGACAAAAAATCTAAATATTGTTTTAACTTCTCTATAGCTCTTACTGTTCAATTTGTGAAAATGAGAACATCATATACAAAAAGTATATGGGTGACTTTCACTATGCTACCTATTCTAAATCCTTTTATTGGTCTTTCCATCCTAGCTTCTATAATACACCTACTTAATCCCTTAGTTACCAAAAAATAATAGTGGTGATAAGGGACAACCTTGTCTAATCCCTCGAGAAGCTTTGAAGAACTAAGAGGCTGATTTATTAACAAAAACTATAAAAGAAATAGAACAAAATCATCCCATAATCCAGTTCACCATTTACATACAAAATCCAATATGAGTAAGTATCATTCTTAAATATAACCAATTTACTATGTCAAAAACCTTGGATAGATCCAACCTCATCACCATTGCTAGTAGTTTCTTTGATTTTATGGTATGAAGATATTCATGAGCAACTCCAATTGCTCCATGAATTTGTCTACCATGTAGAAAACTGAATTTCTCAATAGATATAGAAGCATAGAATAACCTTTTAATTATTGATGCAATTATTTTTGCTATGATTTTATACACATAGTTACAATGGGTTTGAGATCATCAAAGGAAGAATGATTATCCTTTTTTGGAATAATTCCAATCAAGGTAGAGTTGAAGACTACATTTACCCTTCCTTTTAGCCTAGACTCCTCCACAACCTTGAGTAGGTTAGACTCTAAAAGGTCATAGAGCCCGAGAAAGAATTCCATAGTCCACCCATTAGATCCTGGACTCTTATATTTTTGGAAGGAGGTTAAAAAAATTTGAGCTTCTCCTTTGAAAATTCCTTAATCAACTCACCATTGGCTTCCTCATTTATAAATATGGGAAAACATGGACTCTTGTGAAGAAAAAAACATGGGATCTTGTTGATCTAAAAAAAGAAAAGAAGCATGTAGGCTACAAGTGAGTCTTCAAAATTAAATATAAAGGAGATAGATCTCTTGATAAGTATAAGATATGACTCATTATAAAGGGTGACGCATAAAAGGAAGGAATTTATTATGCTCAAATATTTGCACCCATAGTGAAGATGACCACTATCCATGTACTCAATGGATTAACAACAAAGTTCAATTAAAAAATTTAGCAAATGGATGTCAAGAGTACCTTTCTTAATGGTGATCTCGAAGAAGAATTGTATATGACACAACCTGAAGGTTTTGATGTGAATGAGCAACATCAAAATGTCTATCGACTAAAAAAGAAAGAAATTGATTATGCCGAGACATTCACACCCATAGTGAAGATGACCACCATCCATGTACTATGTGCATTGGTAGCATAGTTAATCTAGAAACTTTAGCAAATGTATGTCAAGAGTGCCTTTCTTAATGGTGCTCTTGAAGAAGAAGTGTGCATGACACAACTTGAAGGTTTTGATGTCAATGGGCAACATAAAAAGGTTTGTATACCAAATAAGTCATTGTATGGGTTGAAGCAGGCTCCTAGAGCCTTGTACATAAAAAAAAATGACCACCTATTGTAGCATGGTTTCACTAGAAGTCCCTTTAATGCAAATATCTATATTAAGAAATTTAGAATTGAGATAGTAATCCTTGTGTTGTATGTTGATAATCTAGTCATCATTGGCAATTTAGATGAATTCGTGAATAATGAGTTAGAAAAATTATTTTACATGATAGATCGAAGACATTTGCACTATTGTCTTGGTTTGGAAGTTTGGCAAAGAAAGAATCACATTGTAGTCTCACAATCAAAATATGCCAAGACACTACTAGAAAAATATGAGATGAGAGATTTCAAACCTAAGAAAAAACCAATGAAATAAGGGTTACAATAATCTAGATATTATAAGTCACCTTAGATATCTAGTACTCTTTACCGCTAGCTAATTAGGAGTCTCATATACATAACAAATACCAACCGTAACATTATATTTATTATTAGTTATCTTTTGAGGTTCATGCAAGAACCTAAGGCGAGTCACTGGAAGGCAAGAAAAAGGATACTACATTATGTCCATGGAAAAGTGGAATAAGGCCTGGAGTACAAGAAAAATGATAAATTATTTCTACAAGGATACATAGACTCGGTTTATGTCAGATCTATAGATGATGGGAGGCCAAAATATAGATATGTATTTCATCTAGAATTTGGAATTGTCTTGTGGTATAGTAAGAAACATGTAGTGGTTTTATCATGCATGGACGGAAAATATCGTGATATACAAGAAGCTATATGTGAAAAAATATGGTTATGAAGCATACTATCAAATATGCATTTATGTAAAAATTGAGCAACACTATTGAATTATGATAATCAAGGTGTTCTAAAATTGATCAAAAATCCAGTTTTTTATGAAATAACAAAGCACATTGAAGCTTAGAGTCATTTCATTCAAGAAAGTTTTTATTTTCACTAGATTTAGCTCCAGTACATTCCCATTAGAGGATAACTTGTAGATATTTTCACAAAGGCACTTACATGTGTAAAAGTTGAATTATTTTGTAGTTCTCTTTGTATACCATGTAATGTAATAAAGGAGGCTGTTAGACAATTATTACATTATTTACTCATGTGATATTTGAAGAATATGAATCACCAAGAGTCTCTTGAGACAATAAAGAGACATCCTATTGTATATATACATGTACAACTCTAAAGATTAAATTTAAGTTTTCCTTTCTTTGTTTGATCTATCCATTATAATTGTTGGATAATATTACATTATTAGGTACATGCAAGTGTACCCTCATGGTACCTTTATAGTATAAATGTAAATATGTAATAGATTAGGGTTTGAGTCTATAATTTAGGTGAGTGATTTATATTACCCATTTATGTAAGTGTCTATGTGTAGGATATACACAAGTGTCATGTACGTAATAGTGCAAGTGTGTAATGAGAGAAATTGCATAAGTGTCATGTAAGTGTGCAAATATGTAATGTGAGGATGTGCACAAGCATCATGTATTAGGTGAAAATCATATTGACTCCCAATTTTTTTTATGGCGTCCACATCTCCCTCTGCAACTGCGAGCGGGATTCCCCAGGCCCCTTTTGGGGATCTAGAGCAAGGCGAGATCCCTCCCTCGGAGGATGCTCCCACAAACCTCAACCTAGACCCAGGCGAGACAACTTACCTGGAGAAGGTAATAGGGACGGCTAAACCCGACCCCTATGGTAACCCTAACCATCCCCCCATGATCACCAATGGGGAAAATATAGTCCTCCCAGTCTCTCTCATGGCAGACAAACTCTCTTCAGAATCCCTCCTTGGTCGACAAGTTTGTGGGAGGAAGACCTGACATGGAATCCATAAGAATATGGGCCAGATTCAAATGGCACACAATAGGGAACCTTCAGATTGTGGCTCTCTCACATGGTTTCTTCATGATATGCTTAAATAATCAAAACAACTGTGCCCGAATCCTCACTGGGGGCCCTTGGTTATATAGGAGAAAAAGTCTATTTCTAACAAAATGGAAGCAAGATTTCAATCCCCAGACCCAGGATATCAATATTGCTCTAATATGGGTTTGCCTCCCTGATCTCCCCATCCAGGTTTTCCACGAGGACATCCTAGGGTGGATTGGAACATATATCAGGGACATGGTCACTCTTGACCCTGCAACTAAAGCTAGGTCCCGCATGGCCTATGCTCGAATCTGTGTCAATGCCAACCTTGCTTCATATATTCCAACCCGCCTAAACCTCATCTATGGGGATTTTCATTGGTGTCAAGCTATCAAGTACAAAAATTAACCTGCATTTTTCATCGAATGCAAGACCCAGGGATGCCTTCGAGCTTAGTGCCCATCCCTCAAGCCCCAACAGGAAGCACCAAGCTCAAAGGGTCCCCCTCCCCAATAACACTAGATGGGAGAACGCTTCGACCGATCCATAGGACCTAGTAATCGTAAATCGACCAACGATAAAGGAAAGCAAACCGCTATCCAGGACCTTCCGTCCACCAACCCCTCTTCAGTTGCAAGCCATGTATCTTCCATGTCCACCTTTCCCAATAGATTTGGGCCCTTAAGCGACTTTGATTATGAAGTTCTTCCCTGTGTCTCCCTCCCTGAGCACCAACCCTCCACCATTCCCCACCCTCATCCCTCTCCCTCCATATCTGGGTCTTCCATCCCATTTTCCTCCCTACCACCCCCATCCCAGGCCGATCCCCTCTTGGAACCCTTGCTACAGACCAATCCTCCCCCCATTTTGTAGTTGGTTTCCCCTCGAAAGAACCTCTTTCCCCTTTTGAATCCAACCCTAACTCTCAGGAGGATGCTTTTAGTCCCACTCAGTCTAGGACAAATATTAGCTCTATCATCACTAGAAGTAGGAAAGGCCCCATTGATACAGGGGGTGAAAGAAAAAGAGGTCGACCCACCACCTATGAGCAAATCAAGAAGGACACAAATGACCAGGTTGCCAATGGAGTACAACTCACCCTAAGTTCAACCTTGTTCATGTAGGTAAAGGATGAAATGAAAAATACCAAACCTCCCTCCATTTCCACCAAGGGAGGCAAGAAACTTGCCAAAGTTTCTAAATGAAGGTCCTATCTTGGAACATTAGAGGGCTTAATAGCATGAGAAAACAAAGGTTAGCTCGAACATCCAAGAAAGAGTACAATCCCTCTATACTCATCCTTCAAGAAACAAAAACTAACGATGACAAAACTCACAACGTAGTCCAAATTTTTTGGAAGAATGGACAATGGGCTTCATCCCCAACGGAGGGATCTGTAGGAGGTCTGTTGTGTCTATGGGACCCTGAGAAGGTCAAAGGCAAAGTCATCTCCAACTCCAATAGAACCTTAAGCATAATGTTTTATTGTAAAGAAAATAAATTCACTTGGGTGCTATCCAACATCTATGCCCCAAATAACCCTATGGAGAGATTCAACATGTGGAATTCCTTGTTCCCTCATGAAGGATACCTTCTCCCAAATCCCATGGATGATTACAGGAGACTTCAATTCTCCTCTCTTCCACTCTGACAAGAAAGGGGAGCATCCTCCCCATCTAAAAGCATTGTAGAATCCTAGCCCTTTGTCGCTGAAAATGAACTCATGGATATTCAAATCCATGGCCACCAATTCACTTGGAGTAACATAAGAGTGGGCGCTGAGCATATTCAGGTTAATATGGACCAAGTTTTTCTCTCTCAATAGGCCATTCCCCTATTTGGAGACACATCCTTGATTCCCCTTTCCAGGATTGTCTCTGATCACTCCCTCCTCCTATTGAAATTAAATAAGGCTCTATCCTTCCCAACCCCATTCAGGTTTGAGAATATGTGGATCCAACACCCAGATTTGAAACAACAGATTGAATATTGGTGGATGACTCCCATCCCTAGTTCAGCTATGTCCAGAGTATCTCACAAACTTAAGATCATAAAAGATAACCTGAAAAGCTAGAACAGGGAAGTCTTCAGGGATATTTTTGATCTCAAGGCAAAACAATTAAGCAAACTCAAAGATCTAGAGCAGCAAACTCAGCATGATCAATGGACCCACCAGCTCAAGGAAGAAGAAAAACAACTGCTCGCCGATTATCATAACATCCTAGCCAAGGAGGAGACCTTCTAGCACCAAAAATCCTGAGCCCTATGGCTCAAATAGGGGGATGACAACACCAGGTTCTTCCAAGATTCTACTCTGCGCAATAGAAGTGCTAACAAGATCAAATAACTTACCGTAAGGGATGTATCTGTCACTCAGGACATCGTCGAGATCCAAGAAGAAGTCACCACCTTCTTCAGCAACATCATGGGCTCTGAAAATCCATCCAATATTGCATCCCAGGATGCCTTGCTTGAAAATATCCCCCCCTTGGAATTCCCTAAGATGAATAATTCCCTGATTCAACCCCTCTCTGAGAAATAAATCAAAAGTGCTTTATTCTCCATGAAAGCTGACAAGGCTCCTGGGTCGAATGGGTTTCCCCCTAGATTTTTCCAAACTTTCTGGGACATAGTTGGGAAGGATGTGAGTGACGCCATCAAGCAGCTCCAGAAAACCAAAACCATCCCTCGAGGAACAAATTCCACATTCATCACCTTGGTTCCCAAAAACCCCCAATGCAAATCCATGAATGACTTCAGACCTATCAGCCTCTGCAACATCTTGTACAAGATCCTATCCAAATCCCTAGCTCTCAGGCTCAAAAAGATTCTCCCCTTCATTATTGATTCGTGCCAGGAAGCTTTGTCGAAGGCAGATCAATCATCGACAACATCATATCTCTTCATGAAACCCTCCATTCATCAAAGTGCAACAAGAAGGTAGCCATGTTTTTGAAATTGGACATTAGCATTGCTTTTGATAGGGTGGACAAGAATTTTCTTCTCAAAGTGCTAGCTCGTTTTGGCTTCCACTCAGATTGGTTTCACCTCATAAAGGGATGCATCACCTCTCTTTGGTTCTCAGTTCTGGTCAATGGGTCTATTGCAGGTTATTTCCCTAGACTTAGAGGGATAATGCAGGGAGATCCCCTATCCCCTTCCTCTTCATCATTTTGGCTAAATCCCTAGGTAGAGCTTTCAAACAGGCTGTGGCTTCGGGAGGTATGTCAGGTATCAAAGCTTCTTCCAACTCTCCCTCCTTGTCTCACCAATAGTTTGTGGATGATACTATTGTTGTAACTTCGACCTATGTTGTCCAAGATAAATCCATCAAAGGAATCCTTGATACCTATGCTTCTGCTGCAAGCAAATATATCAACTATCTCAAGAGTAAGTGTTACTTCCTAAACACTCCAGCTAACAAGCAGAGGAAAATTGCTCGTATCCTCCAGTGTTGTATCGCTACCTTCCCCACCTCCTACCTAGGTGTCCCTCTTTTCACCATGAACCTAAAGGAATCGATGTGGGACAATGTCATTGAAAGGATCAACCATAAGCTTGTTGCTTGGAAAGGTTCCCTCCTGTCCCAAGCAACCAAAGCAACCCTCACCGTGGCAGTCCTCCAAAGCATCCCGATCTTATTCATGTTAGTCTTAAAAGTGCCTACCTCAGTTCATTCTAAAATTGAGCAAATACAAAAAAGGTTTCTGTGGGTCAACACAAAAAAATCAAAGAAATTCCACCTTGTCAGTTGGGACAAAGTATGCCAACCCAGGAACCTAGGGGGACTTGGCATGAGGATATCAAAAAACATAAAAAATCGCCCTGCTAGCAAAACAGACATGGAAGTTGTTCATCAACTACAAAGCAGAATGGGTCACCATTATCCAAAGCAAATATCTGAAAAACTTAACCCTTATGGACAATAGCATCCCTACAAATGGATCAGCCTTCTGGCGGGGTGTTATCCAAATGAAACCTCTTATCCTGAGAGGGACATGGTGGCAGCTAGGCTTAGGTGCTTTCATAGACTTTTGGGAAGACACGTGGCTGAAAGAAAAACCCATCAAGGATCTGCCTAAGGTGTCCAGACTTAGACCAAGTCTCAAAAGGAGATGGGGAAGCAAAGTGATGCATTACATAGATAGGGGCACATGGAAGATTCTCCCCAAGGACATCGAAAACCTCTTGCGGGCCGGTAAGACTCTGTCTAAGATGCTGAGAACCACCATCATACCTACCATAGTCTCCCAAGACTACCCTATATGAGCGGGAACTGATAGTGGGTATTTCATGGTCAAGTCTACCCACTCCATGTTAGTCAAATCCCAGGTCCCCACCATACTATTCAAGTTAGTTTGGGTTAAATGCATCGTCCCAAAAATTGGTTTCTTTGCATGGACAACCATTCAAAACAAGGTCCTCACCACAGATAATCTTATGAAAAGAGGGATCCATGTCCCTAACAAATTCCACCTCTGTCTGTCCAATTGGGAATTCATTGACCACCTCCGTTTAGAGTGTGTGTTCACTAGGGAGGGCTTAGACCAGTTGTTCACCACCTTTCAAATCCACTGGGCCTACCCCAACTCTCTATTGGACATGTTCATTCAATGGCCTGCTCCCTTCAAAAACCCCAAAGTAGCTTTCCTATGGAAAATTTGTCTCGACCATTTCATTTGGTAAGTTTGCCTCGAACACAACCGCAGGGTCTTTTATTTCGCCCATTACAACTCCACCTCCTTAGCCATCAAATCCATTTCATTCACCTTTGAAAACTCCCATCTCATCCCCTGGTCCAGCTCCTCCTTGAGCAAGAATGAGGTTGACATCATCAATTCCCTCAACATACCCATCCCCACCTTACTCCCTCCCTCGATCCATCCTAGAACCAAAGCTCGCTGGCTTCCCCCTCTTGAGGGATGGATAAAAGTAAAATTTTATGGCGCATCGAAAGGAAATCTCGGGCTAGCCAGGGTAGGGGGAGTGATCAGGGATCACAGAGGAAAGATAGTTATGGATTTTGCAGAGAATATTTATCATCATACCAAAAATGTGACCGAGGCATGGGCCCTATGGCGAATTTTACACCTCATCAAGAGGTCATGTGCCAAGATCCATGTCGAAGGGGACTCTATCAATATCATTGGCTACCTCATTTCAAACAAAGTCCCTCTGTGGAATATCAGATCCCTTATCTAAGAAAGTAGGAAGATTTTAAATCAACATTACTAGGTGGAAGCCAGTCATACTTTCAGGGAAGCCAATCAACTTGCGGATATGCTGGTTAACTTGGGCTTAGGGCAAACACCCATATCCGTGTGGCAAGACTCCTTCCCGCCAGATGTCCTTCAAGTTGCAATGTCGGACAGCCATGACAGGTACTCCAAATTCATCCACGCTAACAAATGATTTATTGTTTCTATAATGTGTAGGATTTACATCGGGTGTCCCATTGTCCTAGAGCCTCATGATGTGTGCTCCAAAACTCGCTGATGATTAGTTGCCCCATTGGTTCTCATCGAACAAAGTCAAAGTGCGGTTTTCCATCCACGGTGTCCCAACGCTCTCTGCCAGCAACCTCTACCATGTTTCCAGTTGCACCCCCTTTTCCCTCCATGTTTCTACCCATGTATACAGACCTCACCCAAGTTTTCACCTCCACATGTGTGGATATGGTCCCTAGGTTGCCCCTTAATCCTCACCATCCTCGACGTGGCATCTCACTGTCCACCTATCACCCATTCGCAAGGCTCGACATGATTTGTTCGCCTCCCTTAACCTATTTAATTCCCCTTTTTAGCTTAGCCTACGACACTCCCTTCTGCAAGTTTGTCCTGTGGGCCTCATCCACCATCGCTCTTCCTATCCCCACCTCTACCACCATGGCCTACCTTGAACCGAGCTCTCTCCAGCTAGACAACATAGCATCTACTTACCTGCAGGGCACCCAAATCACCACCCTATTATCAAAATTTTATGGAGTTGAGGACGACATCATGAAGTACTTTGTTCGCACGTGGTCGAACGACCATATCTTTATCAAGAACCTATGCTTCAAGGTCACTCCAAATATGATTTGCGAGATTGTAGAGCTGTCGGTTGGAGGGCGTCTTGTTCGACGAGACAAACATTGCTGGGAACCTAAGTTGGAAGGCTTCCCCAACTACCATAACTTCTCGTAGGATGGCCATGCGTTGGACCATCAATCCCTTCCCCCCCATTCCTAATTGTTGCCATTCCCCTCATTTAGTACTTAGCCTGCGATGATCCCAAAAAGCCTATGGCAAGCTTCCACCTTGCCCTTGTCAACCATATATGGGGTTACAGACCCATGAAAATTCTAGGGTTCCTTTATCGGTCTATGCATCTCTCTGTAGCCACTGCTCACAAGAAAGGTACCCCCCTGCCCACCAAGGGCTTTTCATCATTATCTTCTATCATGTTTTGGCTAACCCCCCATTGTGGCTACCCCTTTGCAAGCTTCCCCTCCATTTTCCCAATTCCCCCAAAGCCCTGCTCATTCCATCTCGAGCGAGCTTATGGCCAATGATGGAGTTCCCAACACCCCGACCTTTGGGAAAGGTGCTACTACTACTTCCCCATCCATTCCATCTCTATCTCCTTCCAAACTCATCCCCTTACATCCTTCCCCCACTCCCTACCCTTCAAAGCCAACCCCTTCCCCTTACAAACCCGCCCTGCCCCCGTCCCAAACCACCCCCCCACCAGCAAGAAGCCTTCGATGGGAAAATGTAAAGCTAAAATCGAAGAAGCGACAACCCGTGTCTGCAAGTCCTCTAGGGAAAAGAAGCTCAAAATGGAATTTAGTCAAAATTCTCCTCTGGAAATTGAAGACCTCAGCGGGGACTCAACCCCCACTTCTAGCATCTCCAACCGTCTCACTCGGATGTTTCTACAGAGTTTCATCATCGCATTCGAAAGCACTAGTACCACTTTGAAGCATGCCCTCCAGCAGAGTTCTGACCATATTGAAGAGGACATCACAGAGATTGACCCTTGAGCTGCTGCGGGTCTGTGGGTTTTTTGTGTTATTTTTGAGGTTTGGTGGGGTTTTTGATGCAATGTTTGACGATGTCTGGTCTAGTGTTGGGCTGACCACCTGGTTGGGTTTCCCTGTGTCAGCCCCTACGAGGGATCTAGTGAATATCTATGGATTATTTTTAGTTTGCTTCAGTAGCCCCTGCGAGGGCAAGCACCACCTGATTACCGACTTTTACATCCCTTGCGAGGGAATTTTGGCAAACATATCCCCTGCACGGGATTGGTTAGACTGTTGTAGACTGATCCCTCCTAGGCAAAGGATTATGCAACATGAATGTACTTCAATTTGATTAAGTTTTTGTATATCTGGGAGTGGGACCCAGTTAAAACCCTCTGAAATACAACTACAACTTACCAAAAAAAAAAAAGCATCATGTATTAGGTGTGCATGTGTAAGTGTGCAAGTATCATAGAGTTAAGTGTGCAAGTAAATAAAGAATCAAGAGTCCTATATACAAGTGGCAAGATGAGAAACCAAAGGACATGAGAGTCTTATCTTATGTAAAGAATAGGAAAGGTTGCAACTCTTGGATATGTGAGGAGTGTAATAGTTAAGTATTGAAGAGTCACCTTTCTATGTCTATATTATGGAGATAAAGCTCCATACATTGTATTAGAAAATGGTTTGAAACAAGATCACCAACAAACATTGATAATATTGAAGCTTATAGACATATTTTGAGTAATTTTATTGTAAGTATTCTTCATACTATTACATGAATTATTTTTGCCATTGACATTAATATTTGATGTTATTTTGAATTTTATTATAAATTACATTGGCCAACATAACATTTGATTGCTCTTATATTTGAATCTAGTCTTGATTAATTATATTGGGACCTAAGATAGTGTGGCTCAAACATACTAGGACTTGAAATAATTTGTCTTAAAATCCAACAATGGTATCAAAGTTATTGTCATGTTTCAGACTCTATCGACTTTAAAGGTAGTGAAGACTTAAACTCAAAATTTGATCAAAGTCCTCAGTTAGGATCTTTGCACTTTAGAGGAAGTGAAGACTAGGACTCCATTTAAAGGCTTGGAGAGTAGTTATATTAAGGGGATGGATAAAAGTCACCCTAATTTGGATGCTAGGATCTATCCACTTGGTTCAAGGAAAACCAGTAAAGATAAGGAATCAACCAAAAAATATTAATAGCCAACTCAAAATAAAGTTTGACATGAGGGGACATTCAAAGTCACCCTGCTATTAATTTGAATTCTCTAGAAAAGAGGAGAATCACATAGAAATAAAAAGAAAAAGAAGAGAGAAATATTGATAGAAGAGAGAAGAAATAAAAAGGAAAACATAAAAGAGCATAAATAGAAGAGAAAAGATAACTCGAGTATAAATATTAAGTAAAGGAAAAAGAAGAAAAGGGAAAGTATTGAAGCTTTCTACAAAAAAATGAAAGATTATTTTTTGAAGAAAAAATATACAAAACAAAGCAGCAAAGCAAACATTCAAAAAGAAAAGCATAGTATTAAGAAGCAAGGGGAGAAAAAGAAACAAAAGATAAAGTGAGTGCCTAAAAAATTTAGGCAGTTGATATTGGACCAAAAAGCATAGGCAACTCGATAGAAGCTCTATTGAAAGCATATAGATACTGACCAACAGTTAAGAGAACCTAAGAGGTCAACGAATAAGAGAATTTAAGCTACTAGCAACTATGAGAACTTGAGTGGCCAAAGGATAAGAGAACCTGAGCATCTAGAGGATAAGATAACTAGAGCATCCAAAGGTTAGGATAATATGAATAGCTAAAGGATAAGAGAATGAGAGCCACCAGTGACCAAGTAAACTAGAGCAGCAAGCAAAGTGTAGTCCTATGTAGGAGAGCATGTCATAACAGTTATATTCAGACCTGATAGAGCATGTTGATTAAGTTTGGTCCAATAGAGAAATTCTTGAAGATAAATCTTGAGCACCTCATGATTTTCAAAATGGTATAGCCAGAGTGAGAAAGTCTTGAAAGCAAAGATATAGGAAGAATCTTCTTTGCACTTCTTTCATACTTAGAGAAGTAGTAATGTAGCCTAATGTTTATCTCCTAAAAATATTCATTAGTTCATGACCATTATTTCAACGTTTGAAATAATCAACCCTAAGTTTCTAGGTGGATGGTAAGGTAAGTAACATTACCTTTATCAATCAATTAATTAAATTTCTAAGTTAAGGATTGTGTGAAGTATTGAAACTTAGAAACTTTAATTTGATAATTATATGGGAGATAAAAGGATTACAAATTTTTAGTAAAAGAAATTTTAGGTGGGAGTTATATGGACTTCTACTACATATTGAAACTAATATTTCAATTCTTGAATTTTTTAGTTATTTTAATATTTATTAAATTTTAGAGAGATAAGGTTTTCTACTTCAAATAGGATTTAGAAAAATTTGAATTTTTTTTTTGATAAGTAAAAAATGTATTTCAATTAAATGGGTTTTGAAAGGGTCTCGGACCCTTATTAAAAAATTAGTATAGACTCATGCTGGACTCCGGACATAGAGTAAAAAAGGGCCAACAACCCAGAAACACACATCCCAAAAGAAAAAATGAAAAAATGCTAGAACACCCAGACTAACACAAAATAAATATTGCCCGTCCTCATCCGATTCCTCAAACCCATCCTTAACGGTATCAGTTAGACAAGATCCTTGATGCTATCCTTGACCACATCCTTGCTGCTATCTTTCATCCTAGAGGGGGTCTCCTTTGGCTTAATTGGCTCCTTCAATTTTCTTGCATTGGACTCTTCAAAGACTTTGCAAAAAAACAACAGATGTAATGCGTTACACATTTCTTTCAATGTTGCCTGAAACTCCTCGAATTGAGCAATTACCGTAGATATAGCTCGAATTACAATATTTTGTAGGGCCTCCGTAGTAAAGTTCTCATCTTCATCAGAGTCCACCTCATGGTACATGATTTGGCTTAAACACATCTTATTACAAATATGGATAGATTTCCTCGTAGCACCCATCGATTCCTCAATTTTAGGCTTCTTTCCTTTGGATACCTCCTCATCCCTATTAGAACCTATCAATTTCCTCTTTCTTTTTGGGGTTGACAAAGGGATTAAGGATTCATCATCCTCAGGGGTATCCTTAGTCGGGAGGATGTTATCATGGGGAGGATACATAGAAGGATCAGGCTTAGCTAAGGGAATGGCGGGGTTGTGGGTATGAAGATGAGTATAGATAACATTGAACAATCCTTGGTGGGAAGGGAGAGAATTTGAAATTTATAATTAGTAGATTTGATATTTAAAGTTTTAGAAAATTTGAAGGTTTAAAGATTTTAAGATTTTTAAATTTTTTGAAGATTTGAAATTTAGGGAAAATTTGAAATTAGAAGGTTTTTGGATTTGCAAATTTAATACTGTAGGGAGATAAAAGGTTTGCTACTTAAAAGGATTTTTTTTTTAATTTTAAATTTGCACATTTCTTTTTGAAAAGGAATTTAAAGTTTTGATTATTGAAAAAGATTCTTAAAGATTAAACTTTGAAGTAAAAAGGATTTCAATTTCAAAAGGAATTGAATCATCGAATTGAGAACTTTGATTATCATGGAAGAAAATGATTTGAAATTCATAACAAAAAGAAGAAAATAATGGAAGTTATAAGGTATCACATAGGTAATTTGATTGAAAAGTATGAGGGCAAATCAAATATGGCAATGCAATTCATCTATAGAGAAACAATGAATGAAAAATTTGAAAAATTTGAATATTAATTACATTCAAAGATTGTTGAAGCAATTTATAATTCAAAGGATGTTATTACAATACCTATTGATATAGGTAGCATAATATATATGGCATTTATTTCACTTGAACTTCATAAATACGAAAGTCAAAAGCAAAAAGAGTTGATTGAAACTCTAAAAAGAAAAATAGTGATTGATCATACAAGTGAGTCAAGTGAATCATCTCAAAAAACAATGTTTCACTTTGCATGTACTTTTTTATATTCCAAGCTCATCAAATTCAAGAAACTATTATGATGTTTGAAGCAAATATTTAGATATTACAAGATAAAATAAAGATTGTAAGAATACAAAAGCACATGAACTAGAGGCCAATCAAAAAGAAGAAGTTTAAGTAGTTGATGATGAACTAGAATCAAAAGTGCATAGCAAAGAAGTAAAACCAGATGAACCAAAAGGTAAGGACAATGAAGAAACTCAAGCAGTCCATGAACAAGATAACAAAGAAGCAAAGACTAAAGAACCAAAGAAATGAGAAGAAGAATAATCTCAAATAACATAATGTAAAGTTGCATGGAGACAAATATTGGAGACTAAAGTCTCTAATAACCATATAATTTAATACAGGGGGTGTTGGAGAATATTATATCATTTGGTACATGCAATTGTAACCCCATGGTACCTTTATGGTACAAATGTAAATATGTAATAGATTAGGGTTTGAGTCTATAGTTTAGGTGAGTGATTTATATTTCCCCTTTATGTAAGTGTCTATGTATAGGATATGCACAAGTGTCATGCATGTAAGAGTGCAAGTGTGTAATGAGAGAAAATGCACAAGTTTCATGTATGTAAGTTTGCAAATATGTAATGTGAAGATCTGCACAAACGTCATGTATTAGGTGTGCATGTAGAAGTGTAAGTATCATGTAGAAGTATGCAAATGTCATAGGGTTAAGTGTACAAGTAACTAGAGAGTCAAGAGTCTTGTATACAAGTGTTAAGATGAGAAGCCAAAGGACATGAGAGTCTTGTCTTATATAAAGAATAGGAAAGGTTACAACTCCTAGATATGTGAGGAGTGCAATAGTCAAGTATTGAAGAGTCACCTTTCTATGTCTATATTATGGAGATAAAGCTCCATACATTGTATTGAAAAATGGTCTAAAACAAGATCACCAACAAGCATTGATAATATTGAAGCTTATATACATATTTTGAGCAATTTTATTGTAAGTATTCTTCATGCTATTACATGAATGATTTTTTCCATTTACATTCATATTTGATGTTATTTTAAATGTTATTATAAATTATATCAGCTAAATATACTTTGATTGCTCTTATATTTAAGTTATATTGGGACCTAAGATAGTGTCGCTCAAATTTATTGGACCTGATATAATTTGGCTTAAAATCCAACAATAATGCCTCCCAAAATGTCAAGTTCTCCTCTCAATAAGTAGTTAGTTATCTACTAGAAATAATCCCCTTAAATATTGGTGGTTATAAAAAGTTTCAAGATTTTTTTTTTCTAATAACTCATTTTAACCTAGATAAACATTCCTCTACTCCATGAGGATACTATTGAGTGTGCAAATGACACATTGTCAAGGGTATGTCAACTTACTCGAAATAGATATTTGTTCCCTCTTGAAAGAGAAATATCCTTCTCCTAAGATTCGAGTATGCTAGGTCTTTGTCAGTGTAGGTAGACTCAGAGGTTGTTGATAACTATTCTTTAAGGGGCCTTTGCTGGTTCTAAAAAAATATAAATTTCTTGGCACAATTCTTGAAGAGAAATTGTTTGATTGTATGAAAGTAATTCTACTACATAGATATCTTCAACATACACAGGCTAAGTAGAATTAAAATGGGTAAATAAAACTAAAATTTTAGCTGTGCAAACTATGATTGCCCAATCTATAATGTTCTCTGCAATAAAAATATATCACAAATATACCAACAATGATTGTATTTAAGCTATATGAAGTTTTAAAATACTCTATAGAAAATAGCTTCAATGCTTCAAATGAAAATCAATCTACTCCTTTTCTAATTAAGTTTAAAAAAAGTCAAAGGGTGAAGGGTGAGAGAAAATAAAAGAAAGCCAGTTAACATTGCCTTGAACTCTAGTTCAAATCCAGTAAAGCAACAAACCCAATTTAAACCAATCTCGACCTGATCGATATTCACACAATCTAAGGTCCAAGATGGTGCAATCTTCAGAGGAGCAACAAACTATGAAATGGATTAAGTGCAACCACCATCAACATGCGTAGATTGAACACAAAAAATTTCAAAAGCCTTTATATTAAAAGATAGTCATTAAGTACATTATTTCATATTTGTCCACTTTGGTGGATTACAAAGAATGAGGCTCAAAAACAATAGCAACTTGGTTCAAGAATGCAATCTACCTAAAAGAGAAAAATGAAAACTAAAAAGCAACTAGCTAATATATGGTTTCTAACTTCTGTAACCAACTAGTGAGCCACTATTTATACAATTTTTGGCCTTCACCTAGCATTACATTTTGCAATTAATTGCCAACTAATTCTATGGCATGCCTCCTGAAATTATTTTTTTCTACCATATTGCAGTCATGCTTCCATTAAATGGTAACTACTTTTGGCCATGTATCATAAAGTCTTCGTTTACAATGAGCCCTGCAATAACCAGACTTCATTAACTTCCAATTTGCACGATGCTCAGGAATTTTGGAACCGCCATGCCTCGTTAACTCTTAATTTCCCCTATCTTCCACCTTGCATGGTTGCACTCGTCCATCTCGCATTGAAATTTCATGTCCACCAACAAATTTTCTACAAAAAAAAGGCAAAGGTTAGAAATATTATAATTAATTATTTAATTATTATTATTATTATTATTTTCTTTTAATTTTCCTAAGGTTTTGAATCTTTTGATTTTTTTAAAATTTTAAGTTTTATTTTTTTAAAATATCCCTAAGGTTTGCTCTTTTATATCATGGTTGTGCTGCTTACAAAGAAAATCCCAGGACTGTGCTCCAAAATCAAAATTGGCCCAAGTTGATTGAATTGATTGCGGATTCGTAGAAATTCATGGCTTTGAGAAAGCTCACGGTCATGGGCTTATTCATTTTCTCTTGGTTGAGTTGATTGCAAAGAAAATCCAGTAGCCACGCTCCAAAATTGGATTTGGGTAATGTTGACGAAAATGATTGCAGATTCACGAAAATCCACAACTTTGTGTAATCTAGAGTTTGAGCTTTCCTTCTTTAAATGATTTTATTGGCATGGTCTTGAGTACGCAAAATATTCCAATTACTTTACGAAAAAATGGTGATAATCCATGGTTCTGATAAAATAAGAGACATCCCTATGATAAAATTGATTAAACGTTTACTTCGTAGCCGCGATACTAGAAGCACTCAAAAATTTTCTTTCATCCTTTTTTTTTTTTAAATTTAATAAAGGCTCGCAAACCTTGGTGAAATCAAAGGATTATAGTGCAACTTTAAATTTGAATGGAGTTCAGATTGATCACGATTTTGAGCAAGTTCTTCCCTTTTCTCTTGGTTGCATTGCTTACAAAGAAAATCCCACAACCAAGCTTCAAAGTGCGATTTGGCCAAAGTTGATCAAATTGACCGTGAATCCATGAATTTGAGTATAATTAGCTTTGCAAGCCCTTTCTCTTCATTGTGACACTTACAAAGATAATCTAGCAGTCGCACGACAAAAAAAGATTAATGGCAACTTGACCAAATTGATAAATTGATCATGGATTGAAGCAAATTTGTGGTTTCGGGTAGTTTACTCATGGCAGTGAATAAATTTTGGATCCATGTCTTCCTTGATAAATTGACCATGGATTTGAGCATTTTCATGGATTAGGACAATTTCGCGGCTGGGATTTCGTTCCTTAAAATCTCATAGTGAGAAAAAAAGGTAAAAATTCAAAGTGCTCATAATTTCATGAAACTTTTCATGACTCTAAAATGGCCAAATGGGTACTCAAAACAGTCAAGATAATTAAAAAATACATTATTTATTGAGAGATAAATCCATTTGAAGCTCGCAAACTATCGTGGGAAAAAGATGATAGATGAATGATGTTTTCATCCAATCTTCTAGAGTATTAGGTGATCTTGGTACCATTTTAAAGACAACTTCAAAATATTCCTATTAGGATTTGAATACAGATAAACAGAGCTTGGTAGTAAAAGTTATGGTTGTTTTAGGTTTATAACTCCCAAAATTTAAGACATAAAAAGCTTGGCATGATTGAAAATTGCATATAAACTTGAGAAAAAATAAGAGAAGACCCACCAAAAATTTCAAAAAGTGGGTCCCCAGTCCAGACTCGTGCGTGTTGTGCAAGCGCAACAATAGATACTTATAAAGTTAGGATTGTGTACTAATTTATTGTGATCCAATATTGTAAATTTTTAAGGGTGTCAATATGGGTAGAATAAAGCCATAAAATATGCCATGACTTAAATCTAATCTAAGATTATTAAGGTTGGAGATATTAGTAATTGTGGATATGTGTTTGCACTTTTCCCATCCTACTACTAAGATATTACCAAGAAAGTTGTAAGCTTAAGTGGTACAAGTTTAAATCAAATTTCTAATAGTAATCACCAATAGGTATGTTTCTATTAAATTAATATTGATAGACTCAACACTCTTAACTTGTTTAATTTTCCATAAATTAGAGATGCAATTTGTCGTGATAATTGGTGTTGTCAAAAGCTATATGTTGAAGAGAAGAATGGTTGGAAAGAGAAGAGAAGGATCTAGATTTTTAGATGGATTAGCACATCACCAAAATTTGTTGGAATATGTCATGATAGAAATTTGCTTTAGCTTATGTATAATTCCTTGAGAGAAGAACAATTGAAAAGGAAAGGTGATGAAATCATCAGCCCCTCTCTGTTTTATCCTTCCCTGAATAAAGTTTTATAAATTTTAAGATATTGTAGACATTGCAATTAGATGAGCCCAAACAAATAAAGGAAGTCTTTGAGTGGGTTTGGAGGGGGTTTTGTCTTGATTTTATCCCTATTTAGAAAATTTTCATCCATCAAGCTTGCTCAAGTTGAAATTTAATTTGATTGTCCTATTTAACTAAACATGTCATTATGATTTAGTTTAAATTTAAAATTTAGAAAGTCAATAATATATTTAGTCTATTCTTATCCTGTTTAGAAGATGTTTTAATATATTTTTTAAAATTTGGATGCTATTGATCTTTATTGTGTATGAAATTTGGGATTTTAATTTGGTATAGAGAGTTCAACAAAAACTTAGCTAAAGGGTTTCATTTGTTTAAACTTTTTGGTAGTTTAATTTAATGCGTTAATGTAGAGAAGTTTTTAAGAAGGATTATTTTAAGGATCATAGGATTGTTTGAAAAACATTTCATTTCAAAAAATTAAAAAATAATTTAATTTTATAAGAGAAACATATAATTTACATAATAATTGTAAACATGAAAATTTTATATATTTATTGTAATATAAAATTAATTTTAAAAATAAAAAACAAATTGATTTAAATTGTTGAAAAACATATTCCATTAAATAATTTTTGTTTTGAGAACTGTAATGCATTTTTTTGAAATTAGGTCATCTATAATGTTGAATCTTATTCTTCCAATAAGATAGAGACACATAATAATTAAAAATTAGGTTTAATTTTACTTGATAATTATCTTAAGGGGTAAAATTCAAAATTGTAAAATGTTTATTCTAAATTATGGTTTTTAGTCTTAGACTAGCATTGAGGATCTTAGGTTCAATTTCTACTTCATTCATGTCTTAACATTGAGTAAGGTCATAATGAAGAACATAATAAAGTTCTAGCCATACAAAAACCATGATATGACAAAAATAATTTGTATTTTGTTTAGTAAAGTTAATGTTTAATAAGTTATAAATGGAATCTATAGAGGTAATCTCATAAAAATATTAATACAAATTATATTTAGTATATTATCAATTAAACCATACCCATCTTTTCATTTGATTTTTTGAAGGAAGTAAAGTTCTTCATTGATCTTTACCATTAAAGAATACTAATCTTCTTTTTCAAAGGAGAGAGAACTATGTTGAAGTCCCTCCTAAGTACTCACAGATTGTAATTTTAAATCATTTGAATTTGACGTAAATAAATTGAATTCTTTCCAAGATATATCATAAAGAGCAACTTTGAAACAAATATATCTATGACTCCAAATTTTTTATATTTTTCATCTAAAAATACCATAAAATAAATTAATTATTTCTTCAAGTTATTGTCCATCCCATTTTTTATTATTCCAAATAGCTGCAACATCTCCTAAAGTTCTTATAGTAGAAATTTCTAAATAACCTCATCTTCAATATCATTTTTAATGCATTCTTATATTTTGCACTACCTATTTTTATTTTTTGTATTAAAATATAGAACTATATCTTGATAATGCTTCTTATGGGGCCTTATACATTTCTTGAATATTCCAAGATTCCACTTTTATTATCACCTTTCATTCTTATGGATGGGCTTAGCCCCACTTCTTGTTAACATTTGTGATATTTACTTTCGTATTCCAAAATAAGAAAACCTTTTTTGTTCCTTTACTCTTTATTTCTACTTTGAGGATATTTCTCTCTTTTTTTTATTCCCACCAATGCTTTCATCCTCATTAATCTATTTCATTTTTCTATACTATTAATATTTTGATTTATCAACTATAGGTTTATGCTATGTTGAAGAACTTGAAGTGCAATAGATGACCTCAAGAATCCTTCATTCTTTATGTAGCTTTGCTAACCCTAAAGTGCAATGGTCATCCTTCACAGTACTCACTTTCTTATGCTACCTCTAAACCCTTAATTACAAATGGATATCCTCCATACTGTTTTTTTTATTATGTTATTGTGTAAACTTTAAAGTGCAAGGGACCAAATTTATACTCCTTTTTATTATAAGAAGATGATTATCTATTGTTTGATAAAACAAAAATGATTTATCCTAGTCGATCTTGACTTCTTACACTGTCTTTGATTTAAATTCTTTAATATATTTGTTGGTACCTTCAATCCCTTTTGAATATGAAGTTACATGTTGTAGGTTCTCATATTATGCATCCTTCTTAGTTTCTTCTAATATTTTGATCTAAATGAACAATCAAGCTTCACCGTTTGATGAGGTAAAGTGGACTTATTTGTTTTGGAAGCAAAAAATCCTTAATCAAGTCAATATTATACTATATAATATGATCTCCGTATTTCATCTTTGATTTTGTCCCAGAACAATTGTTTTTATATATTTTTTTTTATCATTTTTGCTTTGTATTTTTTTGCCATGTGTTAGATCTTATGACATTTATGACATCATAGTGCAATATTTTCATAATCCACTTGTTGATTCCATTGCTTTGATTTAGATTTAATATTAATGGAATTTGGAAAGGTTTTAAAATATCCTTAACAATACATATATGGTTGTACATAGTACATTTTTTATCCTCAATAGTTGGATTCTCCTAGATAAGCCCCCTTTGATTACCACCAATATTATTAGAAGTATTGGTATAGAAAATATTATATGAAAGTCTAAAAAATCCTTACCTGCACTAAAACCCTTCTAAGAGTTTTTATCTTCACCAAAACATTCTTGCTCCATGGTCTCAAGTACAAGGTATCTCTTTTATTGATGTAAACTACCATCTATTATTTTATCCTTGTCTTTTGAATTGGATAAGATAACGAGTAAAATCCTTTTGAAAGGAAATTCATAGAATAATTTGTACACAAACCCCAATTTCATTGAATCCACTTTTGTATCTCCAAATAAGTTGGGTAATACCCATTGAAATCTTATTAACCCTATGCTTTTAAGAACAAGTATATCATGCTTTATCATCTCATCCTTAATACTCGCTTTTGATGAAACATCCAAAGGAATTTATTATAGATTTATCCTTCCTTTGTTTCTCAAATAGGGCATCCTTCATTCTAATTAGGGCATCCTTGCTTCCAACTAGGGCTTCCATAAATGAATTTCCTTGCTTGATACTTAGGTTTCTCTCATAAGTGTTTCATTCTTTGAATTTCTCCAAATACACATAGTAGAAACTCTAAATATAAGAATCATTTTTTGCTTCAACTCACATAAACACTCATTTAATTGCACTCACTCTAACTTTTGATAAAGTTGATATTTTTATTTTTTTTTCAAATAACACAAGAGAAAGTGGTTGAATATATCTATCAAGGTAAACATAATTTTTTTGTGAAAAGGAAAAATAAGTACTTCTTAACTTTAATTTCCAATTACCTTACCTTATTTTGGATTCAAACCTTAGACATTTTGTTTTTGTGTCAAAACCTTCACTACCATGCATTCAAGCTTTGGTTCTATATTAATAAATATAAATGTATTTATTTTAGAAAGGTTAAATTTTTACGACTTTTCGTTTTTACTTAATGCACTCGTTGAGTTAAATATATTCAAATTTTTTAATAGCTACCATGGATTTTATTTATAGCAAATTTAGGACTCAATTTGGTTAGACACTTATTCACACACAAGACCTCTATGCTCATTAAGACTTGAATGTGAATATTCTTTATAGTTGAATATTTTTGTTAAGGTGTGTGCATGTTGTATGTGTATATAACATTCATTTCCTATTCATTGTCTTGATGTCATTTTGTAGGCTCATTTTATGCTTATTCCAATCTATCTTGGTTTATTGAAGAGTATTTAAACCAAGATCAAATATTTCTAACTTTCATTCTATTCCACCCACTTCTAGATATCAAAGATATGAATTAGCTGAATATATTAATTAAGATACCTTTTTTCCTCTTCCTTATCTTACTTTCACTATTTTTTATTCATTGCATCTTTTTGTACTCCATCTATGTTATTTTAAGGTGTTCAACTTATGGTGGACTTCACTTGTGAATCATAAAAGACTTTAATAATAAGATCTATAAAAGGTAGAAGTTCCATAGCTTTTATAGATAAAGAAGTCATGTCAATTGAGAATGAAAATATTAAAATAGTTAAAATTATAATTTAAAAGAATAGAGGAAGTAGAAAAAAACATTTAATTTCTATAATAAAATAAGGATGGAAAAAGTATTTTAAAACATTTGATTTCTTTGTTATATTTCACAAGTAAGAGTAATATACAAAAATACCTTTTTATAGATGAAATGAAGTCTAATAATTATTATAAATTATTAGATAAATTTTAGTTTAATTAAAAAAATAATTTATTATAAAATAACAAAATTAGCATGCAGAATCTAAATATAAATTATTTTGATTTTTAAATTTTTTTAATTACTTTACATTAAGATTTTTTATTAAAACTTTTCAATTTGAAATAAACAATTAAGCCAACCAAAGTTTCAATCCAATAATTTCACCTTAATATAACATATCAAATTATATAACTTTTAACCTAAAAAAACCAAAATTAAAATTTTATTAAATGATATATATACTCACACCTTAATTTATATTCACATTTATTTGAAATGTATATATTTCCATTAAATTAATATTGATGGACTCAATACTCTTAACTTGTTTAATTTTCCATAAATTGGAGATGCAATTTGTCATGATAATTGGTGTTGTTAAAAGCTATATGTTGAAGAGAAGAATGGTTAGAAATAGAAGGATCTAGATTTATAGATGGATTAGCACATCACAAAAATTTGTTGGAATATGTCATGATAGAAATTTGCTTTAGCTTATGTATAATTCCTTGAGAGAAGAACAATTGAAAAGGAAAGGTGGTATCCTTCCCTGAGTAACATTTTATAAATTTTGAGATATTGTAGACATTGCAATTTTGAGATATTGTAGACATTGCAATTAGATAAGGCCAAACAAATAAAGGAAGTATTTGAGTGGGTTTGGAGGGGGTTTTATCTTGATTTTATCCCTATTTAGAAAATTTTCATTCATCAAGCTTGCTCAGATTGAACTTTAATTTGATTGTCCTATTTAACTAAACATGTCATTATGATTTAGTTTAAATTTAAAATTTAGAAAGTCAATAACATATTTAGTCTATTCTTATCTTGTTTAGAAGATGTTTTAATATATGTTTTAAAATTTGGATGCTATTGATCTTTATTGTGTATGAAATTTGGGATTTTAATTTGGTATTGAGAGTTCAACAAAAACTTAGCTAAAGGGTTTCATTTGTCTAAAAATTTTGGTAGTTTAATTTAATGTGTTAATGTAGAGAAGTTTTTACGAAGGATTATTTTAAGAAGCACAAGATTGTTTGAAAAACATTTCATTTCAAAAAATTAAAAATAATTTAATTTTTTAAGAGAAACATATAATTTACATAATAATTGTAAACATGAAAATTATATATATATATATATATATATATATATATATATATATATATATATATATATATATATATATATATTTGATTGGTTGAAAGGGTGTTGAAAGGTCCCTGAACCTTGTACAAGAGGTTTTTACATGTTTTCCAAGCCGACCGAGGAGGCCCAAGAGCTAAAGATCAAAGAGAAAGTAAAACACCACACGAGGGAAGGTGTCGCTATATCGCGACCAGTTACGTTTTAGCGGCCCATAGCATAGGGAAAAAGCAAGGAGGAAAATATGTCACGATATCGCAACATGTTGCACCGTTGCAGCCAAAGGAGGAAGAGATGTCGCGAAATCGCGACAAGAAGCAGCATCGCAGCTGAAGGAGAGAAAGTGTCACGATATCGCGACATGTCGCAAGGTTGCTCCCAGAAGAGAAGAAGTGTCGCGATATCGCGACATGTTGCAAGGTTGGTGCCAGAAGAGAAGAAGTGTCACGAAATCGCGACATGATGCATCATCGAGGCCGAAGAGGAAAAGTGTCGCGATATCGCGACATGTTGCAAAATCTCGCCTGAAGGGAAAAAATGTCACGAAATCGCCTATTCATTTTATATATTTATTGTAATATAAAATTAATTTTAAAAATAAATAACAAATTGATTTAAAATTGTTGAAAAACATATTCCATTAAATAATTTTTGTTTTGAGAACTGTAATGCATTTTTTTGAAATTAGGTCATCTATAATGTTGAATATTATTCTTCCAATAAGATAGAGACACATAATGATTAAAAATTAGGTTTAATTTTACTTGATAATTATCTTAAGGGGTAAAATTCAAAATTGCAAAATGTTTATTCTAAATTATGGTTTTTAGTCTTAGACTAGCATTGAGGATCTTAGGTTCAATTTCTACTTCATTCATGTCTTAACATTGAGTAAGGTCATAATGAAGAACATAATAAAGTTCTAGCCATACAAAAACCATGATATGACAAAATAATTTGTATTTTGTTTGGTAAAGTTAATGTTTAATAAGTTATAAATGGAATCTATAGAGGTAATCTCATCAAAATATTAATGCAAATTATATTTAGTATCTTATAAATTAAACCATACCCATATTTTCATTTGATTTTTTGAAGGAAGTAAAGTTCTTCATTGATATTTACAATTAAAGAATACTAATCTTCTTTTTCAAAGGAGAGAGAACAATGTTGAAGCCCCTCCTAAGTACTCAAAATTGTAATTATAAATCATCCTTGAATTTGACGTAAATAAATTGAATTCTTTCCAAGATATATCATAAAGAGCAACCTTGAAACAAATATATTTATGACTCCAATTTTTTTATATTTTTCATCTAAAAATACCATAAAATCAATTAATTATTTCTTCAAGTTATTGTCCATTCCATTTTTTATTGTTCCAAATAGTTGGAACATCTCCTAAAGTTCTTATAGTAGAAATTGCTAAATAACCCCATCTTCAATATCATTTTTAATGCATTTTTATATTTCACACTACCTATTTTTATTTTTTGTATTAAAATATAGAACTATATCTTGATAATGCTTCTTATGGGGCCTTATACATTTCTTGAATATTCCAAGATTCCACTTTCATTATCACCTTTCATTCTTATTGATGGGCTTAGCCCCACTTCTTGTTAACATTTGTGATATTTGCTTTCGGATTCCAAAATAAGAAAACCTTTTGGGTTCCTTTACTCTTTATTTCTACTTTGAGGATATTTCTCTCTTTTTGTGATTCTCACCAATGCTTTCATCCTCATTAATCTATTTTATTTTTCTAGACTATTCATATTTTGATTTATCATCTATAGGTTTATGCTATGTTGAAGAACTTGAAGTGCAATAGATGACCTCAAGAATACTTCATTTTTTATGTAGCTTTGCTAACCCTAAAGTGCAACAGTCATCCTTCACAGTACTCACTTTCTTATGCTACCCTCTAAACCCTTAATTATAAATGGATATCCTCCATACTATTTTTTATTATGTTATTGTGTAGACTTTAAAGTGCAAGGGACCAAATTTATACTCCTTTTTATTATAAGAAGATGATTATCTATTGTTTGATAAAACCAAAATGATTTATCCTAGTCGATCTTGACTTCTTACATTGTATTTGATTTAAATTCTTTAAAATATTTGTTCGTACCTTTAATCCCTTTTGAATATGAAGTTACATGTTGTAGATTCTCATCTTATGCATCCTTCTTAGTTGCTTCTAATGTTTTGATCTAAATGAACAATCAACCTTCACGGTTTGATGAGGTAAAGTGGACTTATTTGTTTTGGAAGCAAAAAATCCTTAATCAAGTCAATATTATACTATATAATATGATCTCCGTATTTCATCTTTGATTTTGTCTCAGAACAATTGTTTTTATATATATATTTTTTATCATTTTTACTTTGTATTTTTTTGCCATGTGTTAGATCTTATGACATTTATGACATCATAGTGCAATATTTTCATAATCCACTTGTTGATTCCATTGCTTTGATTTAAATTTAATCTTAATGGAATTTGGAAAGGTTTTAAAATATCCTTAACAATACATATATGGTTGTACATAGTACATTTTTTATCCTCAATAGTTGGATTCTCCTAGATAAGCCCCCTTTGATTACCACCACTATTATTCGAAGTATTGGTATAGAAAATATCATATGAAAGTCTAAAAAATCCTTACCTGCACTAAAACACTTCTAAGAGTCTCTATCTTCATCAAAACATTCTTGCTCCAAGTACAAGGCATCTCTTTTCTTGATGTAAACTACCATCTATTATTTTATCCTTCTCTTTTGAATTGGATAGTAAAATTCTTTTGAAAGGGAATTCATAGAATAATTTGTACACAAACCCCAATTTCATTGAATCCACTTTTGTATCTCCAAATAAGTTGGGTAATATCCATTGAACTCTTATTAACCCTATGATTTTAAGAACAAGTATATCATGCTTTATCATCTCATCCTTAATACTCTCTTTTGATGAAACATTCAAAGGAATTTATTATAGATTTATCATTCCTTTGTTTCTCAACTAGGACATCCTTCATTCTAATTAGGGCATCATTGCTTCCAACTAGGGCTTCCATAAATGACTTTCCTTGCTTGATATTTAGGTTTCTCTCATAAGTGTTTCATTCTTTGAATTTCTTCAAATAATCATAGTAGAAACTCTAAAGATAAGAATTATTTTTTGCTTCAACTCACATAAACACTCAGGTTTCTCTCATAAGTGTTTCATTCTTTGAATTTATCCAAATATACATAGTAGAAACTCTAAAGATAAGAATCATTTTTTGCTTCAACTCACATAAACACTCATTTGATTGCATTCACTCTAACTTTTGATAAAGTTTATATTTTTGTTTTGTTTTTCAAATAACACAAGAGAGAGTGGTTGAATATATCTATCAAGGTAAACATAAGTTTTTTGTGAAAAGGAAAAATAAGTACTTTAAAACTTTAAATTCCAATTACCTTACCTTCTTTTGGATTCAAACCTTAGACCTTTTGTTTTTGTGTCAAAACCTTCACTACCATGCACAATCAAGATTTGGTTCTATATTAATAAATATAAATGTTTTTATTTTAGAAAGGTTAAATTTTTATGACTTTTTTCTTTTTACTGAATGCACCCGTTGAATTAAATATATTCAAATTTTTTAATGGCTACCATGGATTTTGTTTATAGCAAAGTTAGGACTCAATTGGGTTAGACACTTATTATTCACACACAATACCTCTATGCTCATTAAGAATTGAATGTGAATATTCTCTATAGTTGAATATTTTTGTTAAGATATGTGCATGTTGTATGTGTATATAACATTCATTTCCTATTCATTGTCTTGATGTCATTTTGTAGGCTCATTTTATGCTTATTCTAATCTATCTTGGTTTATGGAAGAGTATTTAAACAAAGATCAGATATTTCTAACTTTCATTCTATTCCACCCACTTCTAGATATCAAAGCTATGAATTAGTTGAATATATTAATTAAGATACCTTTTTTCCTCTTCCTTATCTTACGTTCACTATTTTGTATTCATTGCATCTTTTTGTACTCCATCTATGTTATTTTAAGGTGTTCAACTTATGGTGGACTTCACTTGCGAATCATAAAAGACTTTAATAATAAGATCTATAAAAGGTGGAAGTCTCATAACTTTTATAGATAAAAAAGTCATGTCAATTGAGAATGAAAATATTAAAATAGTTAAAAATATAATTGAAAAGACTAGATGAAGTAGAAAAAAACATTTAATTTCTATAATAAAATAAAGATGGAAAAAGTATTTAAAAAAGATTGATTTCTTTGTTACATTTCACCCGTAAAAATAATATACAAAAATACCTTTTTACAGATGAAATGTAATCTAATAATTATTATAAATTGTTAGATAAATTTTACTTTAATTAAAAAAATTATTTATTATAAAATAACAAAATTAACATGCAAAATCTAAATATAAATTATTTTGTTTTTTAAAGTTTTTTAATTTCTTTAGATTAAAATTTTTATTAAACCTATTCATTTTGAAATAAACAATTAAGCCAACCAAAGTTTCAATTCAATAAGTTCACTTTAATATAGCATATCAAATAATATAACTTTTAACCTTAAAAAACCAAAATTAAAATTGTATTAAGTGATATATATACTCACACCTTTATATTCACATTTATTTAAAATGTATATATTCAAACTATCATAATATTTAAAATAAATATCATTTTTATCCTCCTTTAGAGGAATAACTTTACACGAAAGCAAGTGGTAGAAAATATCTACATTTGTTAATATCCTAACTATTTGCTAACGGCTGCGTTTGTTTATAAATACACGATTGGACGTTGATTCTGATCTATTCCATACAAAACTAATACCATATTTAATGTACAGCACTATTCCATACAAAACTAGTAGCATATTTATTGTACAGCACTATCCAGAGCATTATAACTTTGGAACTCTCGATCACAACTACCACTGCATGCGCTACTCTAGAGCGAGCTTCTTGGAGAAGTGCATCATGGGATTAATGTGGCCTTGCCCTGGATATGGAACTACCACTGCATGCGCTACTTTTCCCTTGCCCTCCATCTTTACTCTCCTCTTCTTCTCCTTTGTTTCCTTCGACTGTGAGGAAAACGAATAAAAAATGATAGAAGGGGTTCCTCTGCTGCCCAAATGAAGGGGTAGAACAATATTATAGAAACAACTGTGAAGGTGCACTTCCCTAATGTAGGGGTAAAACAATATTATAGAGACAACTGTGAAGGTGCACTGTTGTTCGTGGTGGACATAAAACAATTCAAATAATAATTTTACGACCGTTTAACACGTTTGGCATATATATATATTTCTCTCAATAAGGATATTGGAAATGAGATTTACTAAGCATATATAAAAATTATTTGTACTGATTCAAAAGAACCTCTTTCACCAAAACTGCTCCATTACTCTCACTTTTATCTCCAACTAGAGAATGGATTGATCAGTACTCCAAAACATAACTTGATACAGATGTCACACAATCTCATGTTTCCTCTAGCTCAATTACGAGTTTGCGTATTGAGACAATCATCACCTCCCCAGAGATTAGCGTATTTGTAGATTGTGCAGTCTTGATGTGGAATCCGAGGAGCATTTCATTTTCACCTATCCTATCTACTATGAGATACGAGGTAGATATTATTGCTTATTCAGAGACACCCATACACTAAAATCTTGGATTAATTATGAATATCAGAGATGCATTGCTCTTTTCATCCGAAAATTATTCAATCTCAAGAAAAAACTACTTAGTAACAATTTGCAAAAGATAACAAGATCCCAACTTATTCATTCTTCTAGCCTCCAGAGGCCACGACCACAAAGCACTAGGATGATCACAGAGATACAACAAGAACAACTCATCGTCGACTCCAACAAAGAAACCACAAAGCACTAGGGTGATCACAGAGATACAACGAGATCAACTCGTTGTCGACTCCAACAAAGAACATCTACGACAACATCCAACTCTTACATCACTCACTTCTCTTCAGCCTTAAATGTTGGGAGGACCTTACATGTTGGGAGTAATCCTTGATCGACAGATCTTGTATATCATATGTCATCATGTTTTCTATACACTTATGTTGCTTTCTATATATCTTACTTTAAAGTTCTAATGACATTTTTTTGATCACCGATGAACATTAATACAAATTCAAATTCAACGACCACAAAACAGTGCATCTTCACAGTTGTCTCTATAATATTGTTCTACCCCTACAATAGGGCAGCAGACGAACTCCCTCTATCCTTTCTTAAGGAAACAAAGGAGCAGAGGAGAGGAAAGATGGAGGGCAAGGGAAGAGTAGCGCATGCAGTGGTAGTTCCATATCCAGGGCAAGGCCACATCAATCCCATGATGCACTTCTCCAAAAAGCTCGCTTCCCATGGAATCATTGTCACGTTTGTGCTCACCGAGTCATGGCACAAAAACGTTACACCAGCACTTTCCATAAACGGGGGATGCGATGCTTTCACTGACGCTCGAAGGCTCGGCCTCGACATCCGGCCGGGATGCATTCCCGACTGCGTAATAGGGGAGTCTGAAAGATGGGCTAGTATGGAAAACTTTTATCTCTCCCTCGCTAACATGGAAAGTCATGTAAGCCATCTGATAACCAATCTCAGCCGGTCGGAATCTCCTCCAACCTGCATCGTCACCGACGTTTACCTCAAGTGGGCGGTGCCTCTTGCTAAACAACACGCTCTCCAATCCGTCTCGCTGTGGAGTCAGTCTGCTACGAGTGCTTCCATTTTTTTTCATAGACACTTAGGTATGTAAGAATTGCTGCTTCTCGAAATTGCAATGCGAGCTAAATAATTTCAGATCTCACGGAGATTGTTAACGTATGATTTTGCAGTTCGGGTTGAAGGGCCTGTAGACTATATTCCTGGGGTGCCTCCTCTCGAATGGAGAGACCTGTCGACCTCTGTAAAATCTGTTAGCACAGCTGTGAGCGATGAAATTGATCGGTGTGTTGCTAACGTTAAAGAAACCGATTGGATTGTTACGAATTCCTTCTACGCCTTGGAAAGCAGGGTAGTGGAGGCTTTGTGGCCAAAGATCCCTCTTTTGTGTGTGGGTCCGTTGATGCCCTCGGCCTATCTTGAGCGGTCCGACTGCCGAGATCGGAATGTTGGCACCAGTTACCTGGTTGAAACAGGCTGCACGGATTGGATGGATTCCAAACCCCCGCGCTCGGTCATCTATGTTTCCTTCGGGAGCCTGGTTTCTGTGTCGAGAGCTCAGGTATGTGAGTTAGCCCTTGGCTTTATGGAGAGCGGGTATTATTTTCTTTGGGTGCTTCGTCCGAGTAAGGAGGTCTCTGACATCGCGGAGATGTTACCCCCGGGGTTTTTGGAGGAGAGTAAAGAGCAGGGGCTTGTTGCGCCATGGGTTAGCCAGTTGGAGGTTCTTTCTCACCCTGCGGTGGGAGGGTTTGTGAGCCACTGCGGATGGAATGCCGTTATGGAGAGCGTTTCATCTGGTGTTCCCATGCTCGGATTTCCTGTTGGGAACGATCAATTCCTCAATTGCAAGTTCCTCGTTGAGGAGTGGAAGTTTGGATTGAGGCTGAGAAGCCGAGACGAGGAAAATAAGGTTATAGGGCGGCAGGAAATAACGAGGAGGGTGAAAGTGTTGATGGAAGGGGAGGATGTGAGAAGAGAGGCGGTAAAATTTAGAGATGCTGCCAAGGAGGAAGTATCCAAGGGAGGACGATCTTGGAGGAATTTGGAAGCGCTTGTGAATGGATTGAAAGCCAAATCCTTATAGTTTCTGGGCATTCTGTTAATTAGTTGTTTCTTTTGTGCACTTTTAGAATTTTAAAGAGTTAGGGTAATTGAAGTTTGGGTGATAAACAGCTATATATATTCCTGATCTTGAAGTTTAATCGTGTTTAATTGATAAATATATACGTTCAAGATAACTTGTGATCTTATGCAGTCTTATATTTGCTTTTTTGGGTACGAAACATGAAGTACATGAAATAGGTGATTGATGGGCAAGCCGAATTAAACGTTTTGAATTCGAATCCGTTGGGCCCCGGAAACTGTATATGTGTATGTTGGAGGACTTCATATAATTGAATATGTTCACTAGGGTCAACTGTGTTTGGTAAGTGATTTAAAGCACTTGATTGGTATCAACAATAAGTAGGTAGCCACGGCAAGTATCATAAAGTCCAAGTTGACAAGGGTCATTACCTCTGCAGATGCTATGATCTCATTTGCTCTATATATATTGCCTTTTTGTTGCTCTCCTAATCAAGTTGGATATGATTTAGTGAATAAGCATACACGCAAGATTTGATGGAAATGATCATGGGCTTAGCTCGTCAAACCATACTTGATTTCATTATTGTTATTGCAGTGTCCCTTGTTCATCTGTGCAGTGGAGTGCACAAATGCTATGGCCTATGAGGATGAAGTTGAAGCTCTTCTTGTCTTCAAATCCAAGCTCAATGTATCATATGGTGGACTGGATTCGTGGGAGAAGGGAACAAACTGTTGCAGCGGCTGGATTGGCATAACCTGTCACAACCAGAGCAACCATGTAGTGATGGTTGAGGCCTCTGGCATAGGCATTGTGGGTGTTATATCTGATGGCTTGTGCCACCTTCGTTTTCTCACCCACTTGAACTTAGGGATGAATGGATTAACATGTACTCTTCCTCCCTGCCTGGGAAAACCCTCATATCTCCAAGAACTGATTGTGACTTGGAATAGATTAAGTGGGAACATTCCATCTTCATTTGCAAACATGTCTTCTCTTGCCACTCTTTCTGCAGCAAAAAATAATTTTGAAGGTTCAACTAGTCTCCCTACAATTTGTATGCTCACCAGCCTTACTGAAGTTTATCTTGATGACAACCAATTAAATGGTAGCTTACCATCCTGTTTGGGTAATCTTAGTTCTTTGGCTCTTTTATCACTTAGTGGAAACCAACTGAGTGGAAGTATTCCACCATCTCTTGCCAATCTCATGAGTCTGAGACACCTCTCTCTTGCTAACAATCAACTCAGGGGTAACGTTCCAGATTCTTTAGGCAAGATGTCTCTACTCAGGTTATTTAATATTTACAACAATCAAATAAGAGGTCAAATCCCATACTCCTTGGGCAATCTCTCTTCATTAGTTACATTGGATCTGTCCTACAACCAACTAAGTGGAACCCTTCCGACATCATTTGCTCAGCTTTCCTCCCTCACTTACCTGTCTGCTTATGGCAATATGTTCAACCAGAACATTCCGTTCTCAGCACTACCATCTTCTATTCAAGTCCTCTCCCTTTCATTAGACCATCATAAGATAATTTCAAAAGCATTTTTTCACAACCTTACCAAACTAGAGTCTCTATCATTGTCCAATTGTGTACTCTATATCAGCACAACCTGGATTCCCTCATTTGATTTACGATCACTGCAGTTGACATCTTGTAAGATGGATAGCCAAATTCCACTATGGATTTCAACTCAATACTCACTCGATGAATTGGAATTGGCCGACAACAATCTTGTTGGAGAGATCCCCTCATAGCTATGGGATCTCAGTGCTTCCCTGCTGTTCATTAATCTCACAGCAAATCATCTCCAAGGCCACCTTCCTATAAACAGTTCACTTTGGATGCAAGCTAGGAGGATGTTGAATGTGTCTAGGAATCAATTGACAGGGCAGATACCATCAATTTGGCCTCTTGGTATGATTATGATATTGTTGTATGACAATATGCTCAGTGGCAACATTCCTGACAGTCTGGGTAGTTTAAATCTTCAGCTGTTGAATCTGGCGACTAACAAGTTGAATGGAAGCATCCTAGCAAGCATAGCCAATTGTCCTTATCTTCAAGTATTGAATTTGGCAAATAATAACTTGGAGGTAAGGGTACCCTCTGAGCTCGGTAGATTAAGTCAACTACAGTCAATGGTCATTAAAAATAATAAGCTCATTGGATCATTCCCTCATTTGATAACAAATTGCAATGAATTGTTTTTTCTTGATATTGGGGACAACTTGTTTGAAGGCCAAATTCCAAGGTCGATCGGAAAACTTTCAAAGCTAAGAGTGCTAGTGATGAAGCAAAATAATTTCAGAGGCTTTATTCCTTTAGAAATTGGCCAACTAAAGTACCTCCAGATCTTGCACCTTTCTTCAAATCATCTATCAAGGCTTATTCCACACACCATTTTAAGTTTACAAGCAATGGTAAAAGCAAAACAGCATGGATCTATGATCAATCAGATATGGCCAGGTAGTCTAGATTATGACCTTATCCTAACTAAACCAGTGGGGGACATGTATCATGATGGATTGAATATGAATTCAAAAGGCATAGACAGAGACTATCCATATGTTTTTTCCACCATGACATCCATTGATCTCTCAGACAATAAATTGAATGGGGATGTTCCATATGATATTGGAATATTGAAGGGCTTGATGTACCTCAATCTATCCATAAATAATCTTAGTGGTACTATTCCAAGAAGTTTAGCAAATATCAGTCAGCTCGACTCGTTAGACATTTCTACAAATAGGTTTTCTGGAAACATTCCTTGGGAGCTTGACTCTTTGAGCTTATTGGGATTCTTAAACTTGTCCAATAACAACTTCTCTGGAAGCATACCACAAGGGCAACACATTACTACCTTTAGTGAATCATCATATTCAGGGAACCCAGATTTATGGGGATGTCCACTTCCAAAAAATTGCTCTTGGCCACAATTTGCTCCTCCTCCTGCTTCGCTTGCCAAAGGCTCACCCCACCCGAGTGTCGGTCTCGAAAAAGTCATTCACATGCCAAAATAGTAGCAGGGGCAGTTGCCAGTGTCAGTGTTTTTATGGTATGTTGTTTGCTTTTGGGTTTCTTTTGGATATGGAACTCATGTAGGAAGAAAGATGATTTCTCACAAGCTATTCTGCAAAAATTGGAGCTCACAAAAGTTTCTTACGAAGATCTCTTTGATGCAACTGACGAATTTCATGAGAGCAACCTGATTGGAGTGGGCAGTTTTGGATCAGTATATAAAGGGCATGAAGAAACTTATTTTTTTTTTTAGGAGCATGAAGAAACTTTACTATTATAAATCTACAATGAAGTGCATGTATCTTTTCAATCATCTTTTGTAACCCCCAATTTTAAGAGGAGGTTTTGGTGGATGCTTTCAGTTGATTAATGGTTACTTGTGAATCTGATTCTATTTGTATTGTAGACCAACCAACCTTAGCAGCTTCCTAAAGGCCACAAAGGATAACAAATGCTTATGTGAGATTATTTGAGAGGATGCCAAGATTCTTTGCAAAAAAAACATGAGTAACATATGAGAATCTTCTTATGCCTCCTATACTTACTCTTCATGCATTACCTCTTGATGCACTATTAGTGTTGATCTTCCCCATACCTCTCTGAGGGGTTTTCCATGGTCCATCCCTCTGAATAGGAGGTCAAGGACCTTGTGGATGCCTATATCTCTATTCATCCATAGGGAGTTAAAGCCTGGAGAGGAAACTATACCACTATTAAGATACTATGGAGGGGGTTTCAATGTATGCATATAATTTTCCTTGATATTGGCTATAATTTTTTTTCAAATAAATTAAACATTATGGCGAATTGATTTAAATATTCTTTTATTCCTTTCTTTCCACAAATTCTAGAGCGTCAAATATATACTAACCAAGGCCATTTATTTCATTGAATTATCCAACCCATTCACTCTGGACCAACTCTATGCCTGCTAAAGGGAGGTGAATTGTGAGAATTATCGATCTAAAAATGCGGTCAACCATTTCCACAATTGAATGGCCAAGGGGCAGAAGAAAAAAAGGTGGTCCTAGGTCTCATTTTCTAAATAACATAACTCACATATGAACATACTAAAAAATCCCAATTTCATCAATTGGTCTCTTGTAAGAACCCTCTTATGGAGTAGGAGCTAGAAAAAAAGTCTCACTTTCGGCCAAGTCAAAAATTACTAAATCTAGTTGAAGACATCATTGAGTGATTTTCTTTATTCTGAGTGAGGGATGGATATCCTAGAGTTGTAGTATACACACCATTAGAATGTGAACCCCTTCCCAAATTGTCTTTGTCGTTTGCCCAAGAAAGCCACCATTGTCTAAGAAATTGATGAATGACCTCCTTAACATCCTCCATTACTATGATTGACTAGTCCTTTATTGGAATCCATACTTTATCCTCCAAATTTTATTTCCCATAATTTTTATAATAATGTGATATCTTTATCCAACCTCAATTATGGAGTTATTCCATTTTGTCTCACCATTCTGGAAATTGTTGAGGTAATGGAGGTAAACCATTCCAAGTGCTTGTCCAAAAGTTTGCATGATGGCCATTCGCCCTATCCAAAATAGTTGTGATTTGATAATTAACTCCCATATCCTTAGCACGTCAAGAATTAAATATCCTCATTGATGAAGTTGATATCTAGTAAAAACCTTTGGAGTTCAATTTTCTACATACTTGGCTCTTAAGGTTTATGTCAATAACTCATTAGGGGTAGTAATTAACCACCAATATACTTTTTCTACCAAGGCTAAATTGTTTTTAATCATTGACCAAAGGCCCAAGCATCCCTCTTTTTTGGAATACAAATATGATCCCACTTCACTAGGGCCCACTTACGCTCTGCTTTTGCCCTGCTCCATAAGAACCTTTGATTAATCTTGTCCAACTTTCTCATAACCCTCAGGAATACACAATATTGAGGAGATAGATGGAAATAGGTTTTAAAACAAATTTAACCAAAGTGAACCTAGCTACAATGAAAAACCATCGATTTGTCTAGTTGGTTATCCTACTCTATATCTTCTCCATCAAACACCCCCATTTTGCCTTTTTTTTTGCTTGACCACCTTTAAGGGAACTCTTAGATAATATATTGGAAGAGATGCTCACCTAAAATTCAAAATATTTAGAATCATGGTCTTCACTCTAGCAGTATAATAAGAGTATAATAAGAGTATATGATCTTAGACTTTTCCTCATTTTATGTTGTCCTTCAGGTATCGAAAAGAGGTTTAGATTTTTTTTGAATTTGGATGCTTCTAGTGCAATTGGATGACCCATCAAGGTTGAGTCATCTACAAACTGTAAATGAGATAGGAGGGGTTGTCAATTCACATCTAATTCCTTGAATGGATTCGTTATTCATTTCCTTAGAAATAAGATAACCTAAACACTCTATTAAAATAATAAACAAATGGAGATAAGAGGATCCCCTTAGCATAGTCCCTTGAAAGCAATAAATAAAGGAGACAAACTACCAATTTTCATCACAACATAAGATATTATGAAAATAGTGTTTCTAATCCAATCCATCCAATCCTAGGAGAAGACAAACTTCCTTAAGACCTATTAAAGAAAATCCCAGTTTACCTTGTCATAAGCCTTGGAGGTGTCCAAATGAACAAACATGAAGTGGGATCTTTGTGCCTATTTGGAGTGAAGGACCTCCTGATTAAGCATTATTTTATCGATAATTTGTCTCCTTCCCACCAATTCTCCTTGCTCTAGAAAAATTATTGCAAGGAGGAAGGGTTTCAACCTTCGAGTTATCACCATCATAATGATTTTGAGGAGAACATTAGTTAGAGATATTAGTCTAAAGCCAAAAATTGATTTACCTCTTGGGAATTACGTATGAGTGCAATGTAGGTTTTATTGATTTCTTTCAAAATTGACTTTGCCACCCATGCTTCTTCTACCACTACAAAAAGATCATCCTTAAGTAGGTCCCAAAATTCTTGGAAGAACTCGATGGAGAAACCATTCAGACCAAGAGTTTTTCCTTTTTTTTTTTTTAATCTTGAAAACTGTTTCCTTTATTTTTGTCATAGAAATTGGTGTTGTCAATACCTCAATTTCCTCTTCCTTGATAAGGGAAGAGATTCCTTGTAGAATTTTCTCGAGCCTTAAGGTCTACAGGAACTGCAGAGAAAAGTTTCTCAATGTAATCAATGATATTTTTCTTAATTCCATCCCAAGAGTAAATTAGAGTACCATTGTTGGTCTTCAAGGAAGACACAAAGTTTGAAACTCTTCTATCAAGAAGAGATGTATGGAAAAAAGTAGAGTTTTTATCCCCTTCCTTTAGCCACTATATCCTAGATTTTTATTTCCATAAGAGCTCCTCCCTTATTATGCTAAATCAGAAGATACTTAGATTTGTTATTTGCTAAGCTCCTCTATAAGTCCTAAAGAACAAATTTGAGTGTTCACTTGCTCTAGTTGGAAAACCAAGCCTGTTTGTTTAGCCCTCACATCTCCAAACTCATGCCAATTCCATTCCTTAATTTTTGTTTTGATGAACTGTAATCTCTTAGCAAAGCAATACATTTGAGTGCCATATCTTGGCTTTGCTTCCCTCCACCACTAAACAACTAATGGCTTAAAAAAGTATCTTTGAACCACATAAGCTTAAATTTAAAGGATGAGTAATTCCTAACAGACTACCAAAGATCTAGCAAAATAGGCTAGAGATCTGGTCTTGCATTATTAAGGATAAGAGATTTTGAAATAACTTCTAAAGAGAGAAGGTCATCCGAAATAACAAACCTATCCAAATTCTTTAGGATGCATGCGAGTCCTTGTCGTCTATTAATCCATGTCATTAATCCATTGTTGGGCTTGACATCAATCACGTTATTATTAGCATTGTAATAATCTATATATTAGTGTATTCCCTATCAATTGATTTTGTCCATCCATACTTATTTGGATGGATCATCTATCAATCCATACTTGGGTGGATCATTAACCTTTATTTGGGTGGATCATTAACCTTTTATTTGGGTGGATCATCTATCCATCCATGCTTGGGTGGATCATTAACCTTTATTTGGGTAGATTATCTAGTTATCGTGGATCATTCGTGGATCATTCACCTATGAATAATTGGATTAGATCATATGGATTTTATTATTATGGTTTATAAATTAACACAACTTGATGCAACAACATTGAAACAACAATATATAAAATATCAAGATGTATTAAAGAATATTCTATTGCAAAACAATAAATCAATAAATAAAATTTTATGTATTACACCAATAATTTATATCTTTTGCATACACAATTTGAGTTTTATCTTTTTATTTATTTATTTATTTTTCAATAAACCAACAACATTTGGTACGAGAGCACTCAATTTCTACAGTTCGCTCCATCATTGCTTCAGTTTTCAATATTTATGAGCACGGATTTAGGAATAAATATACGTTGGTAGACCGGAGGCCTCGGTTTTCCTCTCTCTCTCTCTGCCATTGTCGAGCACTATCCCCACATTCGCGCCCTTAATTTTGGTTTGCCCTACGTCATTGCCGTCGAGCCTTCTATCCCGGTAAGCTATTTATTTCATTTTAATAATACCAAGTTATGCAGGCCATTGCAAGTAGAAGTGACGCCTGGCTTGCACTGCCGGGGTGGAACAAGATATGTTCGACAATATACCATCAGCAGATGTAGTGTTTATGGAGGTATGTATGCTTAACTGTCTGCTGTGTTCTTCTTTCTTAATGATTCAGTGGGTTCTACACGATTGGGACGAGGAGGAATGCGTGATGGTGTTGAGAAAGTGTGGCAATACCCGAGAATGCAAAAGTTATAGTCGTGGACGCTCTCATTATTGAGGAAGATGAAGATAAGCAGCGTTACTTAAGGCGTGTGGGATATGATGGCATTCAGCAAAGGAGCGAACGGAGAAGGAATTTATGATCGAAGTGTCTAAATTCTAAATCCTTAAGCACTTAGATAATAAGGTTAGATTTAGACGCATCTCTTCTGCACAAATCTTAAGCTTCTACAACCACGTCTTGTTTTTCTAGATCAACGTCCCTCTTCGGCTGTAGGCCACGATTCGCTTTGCAAATTACATTTATATGCTTGTTTTTACCACCGTAAAGATTATTAGAAAAGCTTTATTTTTAATTGGAGGGACTTTCAGTACTCCCTCCGGGTTAAAAGAGTTTATGATACTAAGTGTTTCAAGGTATAGTGTAAAATTTATTTTTATTTTTAAATTGAAATCTTCAGTTTCCAAATTTTAATAACATATAAGCAGCAAAATTTTTTTATTAAACGAAGGTAAAAAGTTTAGCATCTTTTTATTATTTTTATGAGTAAGTTTCTTCTTGGTTTTTATATTTTTATTTAGAGTGTGTAATTTTGATGCTCTTGTAGATTTTATATTTTATAATAATTTTTTTTAAAGAAGATATATATATGTGGACTGGATTTTAGTTGGAATAATTTTTTTTTTCTTCCTATTATTTGATCTTTGCATCTATGTATTTTTTTAGTCATATTTGCATTTGATGTATAGTTTTTTTTCCTTCCTAAGTTTTCATGTTATTTTTTTTTTATATACATAGGAGAGTTGGTTACAACCACTATTCTTAGTAACTGCCAGTGCAAAGTTCAAACCATAGGGACCGCTCCCAATAAACCTATCCATTTTATTAACATTAATCCGACGTGAGATGAGGACCACCGGTTACACAAGGTTCATATTGTTGTCTTCGGTCGCACTCAGATGATTATGATCAGACTACTTATGCTAAGTTGGGCATGTCCGCGAGGTTTGAACCTAGGTCTCCTCTTGGTAAATGCCCATGAACTTATCAATCCACCTAGTTCATAGTTCATGTTAAATTTCCAGTCCACATGATAAGTATGAAATTTTCCCTCTGTTTAACTTATTTGTTGGAGCTTGTCACCTTATGAAATTTAATGTTCTATTTTTCCATCCATTTGTTTTTTTGTTTCACCTATGTTTTTTTGAATCGGGTTACATCACCGATAATGCAAGTGGCATCCTTATCGGTAGACCACACTCACGCAATATGTTTCTTTTCTTTTATTAAAAGATCATAGCTCATGTGAGATGAATCTATGTTATTTATCTAATATATTTTTATCCAATCAAATTTTGGTTGCTTAAGTATCATGTGCAATTCTACCCCCATTGGATTTGAATCTTAAACCTCTTATTTACAATTTTAAAGTCTTAATGTTAGGTCCATTCACGTTGATATATTAGATTCTAATTTATATTTATATATATTTTTTATTTATAAATATAAAAATAAGTTGAGCATCACCTATATTTTTTATTTTACTTAGATTTAAAATTTTATTTTAAAAATATATTAATATATTAAAAATTTTATTTAAAAAATAAATATGTTACTTGTAAAAATCCTCAAGGTTGGTGATCCTAAAATTATCATCAATTGGAGATCTATTACTCTCCTTAATGTATTTTATAAGATCATTGCCAAAGCCCTGGATTTATGCATTCGCCATCTCCTTCCTATTATCATTAGCCCAGATTAAATTGACTTCATTCAGGGAAGATCCGTCCTTGACAATATTATTGTTGTCTGGAAAGGTATGGAGTGGGCTCACAATTCTAACCAATAATTTGTGTTCATCAAAATCGACTTTGAGAAAGCATATGACAAGATTGATTCGTCCTTCATTCTAGCCATGCTTAAAGCTCTTGGTTTTGGGCCCTATTTCATTAGTTCTATGGAAATATTATTTGCTGAGGCTTCGATTGTTTTGTCCATTAATAGACACAAGTCCTTAGCCATTGGTCTCTTTCGATCCATTAGATAAAGTTACCCTTTAGCTCCTTACCTTTATGTCCTTGCTGTTAAAGTGTTTGGCTATTTACTAGCTCATCACGCTGCTCAGGGTTCTATTCAAGGAATTTCTCTCCCTAGAGGTGAGACTCAGTTGATCAATGGTCATTTTGCTGATGATTCTTTCCTCACTTTTATTGAGGAAGAAGGTGTCATTCAACAAGCACTTGCTTGTCTGGACACTTGCTTGTCTAGCTTTTGGATCCTCCATTCAATGGAGAAAGACCTAAATGTTATAGGTAGTCTCTCGACCCAATGCCCCACTGGCTTAATCAATATCAATGGAAGATCATCCAAGAGGAGGAAATTTTTCATTTTTTAGGCATTCCTTTTGCCTTTAATGGGTCGTTGCTAGAGTTATGGAAGTATGTTGTTAACAGGGTGGAATAGAAACTTACCTACTGGTCCATAAAGAAACTCTCCCTTGCTGGTAAATTTTAAATTTGCACTAAAGTCCTTGCGGCCACCCATGTTTATTATTTTTCCTAATGGGTCCCATCCAAAAATTGTTATAAGAAGCTTGATAAGCTTCTTCAAGACTTCTTATGGTCCTCCTCCAATAATGCTTCAGGATTCCATCGTGTTGCCTGGGAGTATTGTTGTATTCCCAAAATCCATTGTGGACTTGGCATTATTAATATCCAACATCAAGGTTGGGCCCTTTGTGTTAAATGGGTCATTAGAGCCCTCACAAGCAATGAGGCTTGGAATATTCTCATCCTACACTGTATTAGTGAAGATTCCCATTTTGGGCTTAAGAGTTGGAAGGACATGGGGTTCCCTTCCCTCCTTGTTGCCCCTGTGTCTATCAAAGTGTCATGATCCTTCGTCATTAGGAGCATTTGGAAAGCTTGGGAGAGTGTTAAACCTTGGATTAGATGGAATGGACAAAGCTTTTGGCATGGCCTCTCCATCAAAAAAATGAATATTTGGTGGTCACCTGTTATCACCTACCAGGGTTCCCCGCTTGCACAGGTTCCCTGGGTCCATGTGCTTAGATTCTTTCACAAATGTGTGTGATGCATCATTGATTTCTTTTCTCATCCTACTAGGGATTGACTTCCTTGGGATAATTTTAGAGCTAAATTTAGGCTTAATCACTCTAACAAGGATACCTTTGAGGCTGTCAAGGTTGCTATCCCTGACTCCATGTTATACAAGATTTTTGTGCTTTCCTAGTAACCTTAGTGGAAGGACTAGAAGTGGTATACAAACACTCGATTGCAAAATTATAAGACCCTATTAGGGTATGGATGGCTCTCTCCTTACCTCCCCATGATTGATAAGCTCAATCAACGATGGAAGGTCTCCTCCCCTCGACCTGTTTGGTTGCATAGGTTCCAGACAGCTTGGGCTCCTTTCTTGGAGCCCAAAATTTCTTGTTTTTCTTGGAGTCTTTTGCACCAAGGGCTTCATGTTGGGGAGCGTCTACAAAATTTAGGCATCCCCAATCCTTCTTGACCTTTATGTCTTCAATCTAAAGATTTTGTCCATATTTTTTGGGTTTGTGCTCGTGCTCATTCCCTTTGGGAGTGGCTTTTTTCCTTTTTTAGACCTTATTCCTTTGCCATGTTTGAGTGGAAGCATATCATTTTGGGAGATCCCCCACAATTATCGACTATTTTTTTGAAGTATGGCACTTGTTTCATATGGCGACCATGTTCAATTTATGGAGAGCTAGAAATGATTGTATATTTGGTAAGTGTACTTCCTCTTTGCATATCTCTGCTTTTGAGAAGTCTAATATTATTTTTTCTATGTATTTTTAGATTATAGTTCAGGTCAATAAGGTGGCCATGAAGCTTACTTGTCTTTAAGAGCTTATTAAATAGTGGGGGAATGCACCATGCTTAGTAATTCAAGATGCTTGTCATAGTAGATCCAGGTCCACATAGTAGTTTTTCTCACTCTCAAACTGCACTCCTATCCCAATTCAAAGTGTTTACAAAGATGGTCATGGCAATGTGACTGTTCCTCTCTCCCCCAACTCCTTGACTTGATGCCTGGGGTAACTTAAGAGTTTATGGCTAGGTTTATACTCCTGACACTTATAGATAGGGGAGAGACTCATTTTCAAATTCTCTTGGTGGGAATCAGGGGTGGCTGAACCTTATCAGTTTATTTTGTTGTCCATCAGTTCTATAAATTATAGATTGTTCTCTTGGATTCCCCCTTTATTTTGATAGGAATGATTTTTTTTGGTTGATGGCGTTAGCCACGTAGTGTTTTTATCCACATATTTTTTTTGTTTGTAAAAATGCATTTGGTTAATTCTTTAATATAATGCTTTTTACATAAAAAAAAATTGATGTATCAAAGGTTACTCTTACATAATGAAAAAAATATTTTATTTCATAAAATAGAAAGTAAAGCAGTTTTATTAAATGGTATTAGTTCAGTCCATTAAATTCCTCATTGTTCAAGGAGGAGACCAAATTCAAATATTGTTGGATGATACATGGATAATACCCAAGCAATTGTGTAATACCACTACATGATGGTGATGTAATATAGGTGGGACCCATTCAATCCTATATAAATAATAAAAAAATAATTAAAGTAGATTTTAATGTCCATGGGACCTTATGGGATAATATTAGATATTATTTATTTAATATAGATGATGATGTAATACGGACCTATTCAATCCCATATATCTAATTATAAAAAGAGAGTATATTTTAATGTCTTTATGTGAATATTGTTTATCTAATATATGTTTATGGAAATAGGGTGTGCTATTCCTTTTGGATACAAATCTTGGACCTCTTATTTTGAGTTCCAAAATTTTTACCTTACGGATGTAACACAGGTGGGACCCATTCAATCCTATATAATTAATTAAAAAAAGTAAATAGATCTCAATATTCATGGGACCTCATGGGATTCTATTAGATATTATTTATCTATAATATAGATGATGTAATATGGGTGGGGCCCATTCAATCCCATATAATTAATTTAAAAAGAGAGAGTAGATTTTAATGTCCTTATGGGGATATTGTTTATCTAATATATGCTTTTTCCTTATGGGGATATTGTTTATCTAATATATGTTTTTTTTTCCCATAAAAAAGTCATAATTTTATATTAAGTAAATATGAAATTACATTCTTTAGATGCCTCTTTGGCATTTTTCAAAATTTCAATAGTGACCTAAAAGTCAGGTCATTTATACATCATAACTAGCTATCTCTATCATGCTAAGTTCTATCCTTAGACACCTTCCCAATTTATCAAACAATATCCTTTAAATCACTAACTTCTGAGTTTTTTGAAAAAGTTGTTTTATTTGTGCTTGCTTTAACTAGAGTGTATTAATCCCCCTAGATAGAGATTTGGACCAGTTATAGTGCATTGCCCTCATTGAATTCTTGTACTAAGCATGTACCTGGATCAATCTGAAGTGCCTCCTTTGAGAGTTCATCTGCTTCCCTATTCAGTTCTCTATAAATATACCAAAAAGTAAAAGCTTCACTTCGATCCACAACTTCTTTTATTTGAGAGAAGATGGGTTGTAGAATCATGTTTTCCATCCTAAAAACACCAAGCATCTAGTTTATTACCACTTGTGAGTCTCCGTAAATTTGATTTTTTTGTATTCCTTTTGATTCTGCCAACTGAACCAGCAATTTGAGGGCCATAATTTCAGCATAATTATTAGAACCTTCTCCCAATCCAACCTTGAATTTAAAATAATGAGAGTCAAAAATATATAGTAATCCTCCTGCTCCACAAACTCTAGGGACCCCTTGTCTAGCCCCATCAAAAAATCCCCAAGCCCCTGATTTATCAATATTTGGAGGGATGATTTGTTTGTTTACCTTTGTTGTTGCCAAAACCTTACAATTATTGAAACTTCCAATGATTTGGGAGGAGACCTGCCAAGTAGGCTTCTCCTGATCCTAAAAATTTATTGCATTCCTAGATAACCATACTCCCCAAGACACAAACAATGGGAGAGCTATAAAATATTTGAAAGACCTATTTTCAAACCAAGATTTTAAGCACTCTTCTAAGGAATCTTCTTGCCATCCTATAGGAAGCTTTAACTGTGCTATAACCTCCCTCCAAACCTGTCTAGTAAAGGAGCAAGCAACCAGTAAATGATCAATTGTTTCATTGTTTGACTTACATAAATGACACCTTCCTAGACCATTCCAATTCTTCTTCTGTAATACCTCCCATGTCAGAACCTTATTTTTCATGGCAAGCCATAGGAATAATCTTGTCTTCAATAGGGCTTTTTGCTTCTAGAGTGTCTTCCACCACCATGCTGGATTGTCATTGCTATCTTCCAATAGAGTCTTATACCCCAAATTTGGAGTGTACTCCCCCATAGCTCCATTCTTTATCTAGACCAATTGATCAGTTTCCTCTCGCAACTTGATATGTCCAGCTTTAAGTCTCCCCACATATTCTTCCCACTGGTGTGCCTCCTGGCCCTGAAGCCCTAACACTATTGCTTCCTTCCATCCTTGACTCCAGTTTGTAGAAGATTCTAGGTTAGCTACTTGGGCAAGATTTCCAATCCCTTGAGCTCTTAGGGTCTGAATTACATTATTTGGTAGTCTGTGCATATCACCACAACCAATCCAAGGGTCTAATCCTAGTCTTATCCTTGAACCATCCCCTATTTTCCAGGAAAGCCAATCACCTACAATATAAAAGGCCTGAATCATTGCCTTCCAAAATATTGAAACATTATGGGTTTGCTTCATTGGGGCCCTTATCCACTCCTCAACTATGAGTGGCTCTAAATACTTTTCATGTATGATTTTATTCCATAAGCCTTCCTTTGATATTATCTTCCAAACACACTTTGTTGCTAGAGCCTTGCTAAATAGGAAGATGTTCTTAAGTCCCCATCCTCCATTTTCCTTGGGCTTGGCTAAGGATTGCCATTTAACCAAGGGAATACCTTCCCTTTCCCTTTTCCCTATCCATAAGAACCTATAGCTTAATTGTCTATTTTTTCCAAAACTCCTTTTGGTATATGAGCCAAAGATTACCAATATACTGGTATTACCTCCAACATAGACTTGACCAAAGTCAATCTCCCCCCAAAGAGAGCCATTTGTTGCACCATATATTAATTCTTCCTTCCACCTTCTTTATCAACCAATTCTAGTCTTTTTTAGTGTAGTCATTGGGTTTAAAAAAGAACCCCAAATATTTAAATCCCTCTTGAAGATCAAATTTGTTAAAGGGGAAAAGTTGACCTATTATTATGGTTTGATTATGATCCACATAGTTAAAAGATATGCTTGACTTATGTGCATTAATTTGCATACCTGTTGCCAAACAAAAAATATCTAAATATTGTTTTAACTTCTCTATAACTCTTATTGTTCCATCTGTGAAAAGGAGAACATCATCTACAAAAAGTAGATGGGTGACTTCCATTATTCTACCTATTCTAATTCCCTTTATTGTTCCTTCCCTCTTGGATTCTATAATACACCTACTTAATCCCTCAACTACCAAAATAAATAATAATGGTGACAAGGGGTAACCTTGTCTAATCCTCCGAGAAGCTTTGAAGAACTAAGAGGCTGACCCATTAACCAAAACTGCAAAATAAATAGAACAAAGACATCCCATAATCTAGTTCACCATCTACACATAGAACCCAATATGAGTAAGTATCATTCTTAAATATAGCTAATTTACTCTGTCAAAATCCTTGGAGAGATCCAACTTCATCACCATTGCTGGTAGTTTCTTTGATTTTATGGTATGAAGACTTTCCTGAGCAACACCAATTGCTTCATGAATTTGTCTACCATGTAGGAAATCGAATTGCTCAATAGATATAGAAGCAGAGAAGAACCTTTTAATTCTTGATGCAATTATTTTTGCTATGATTTTATACACATAGTTACACAAAGAAATGGGCCTAAAATCATCAAAGGAAGAAGGATTGTCCTTTTTTGGAATAAGAGCAATGAAGGTAGAGTTGAAGACTACATTTACCCTTCCTTTTAGCCTAGACTCCTCCACAACCTTGAGTAGGTCAGACTCCAAAAGGTCATAGAGCCCAAGAAAGAATTCCATAGTCCACCCATCAGGTCCTAGACTCTTATATTTTTGGAAGGAGGTTAAAACAACTTTGAGCTCCTCCTTTGAGACTTCCTTAATCAACTCACCATTGGCTTCCTCATCTATAAATCTAGGAAAGAGAGAAGCTATTTTAACTATTTCAGCTATATTAACTTGACTAGGATCCTTGTATAGTTGACCAAAATGCCTTACACCCATGTCAGCTATTCCTTTAAAGGAGGAGACTTTACTTCCATCTTGTCCCTATAGCTCCCAAATTGTATTTTGTTATTTTTTGTGATTTGCAAAGCTATGAAAATATTTAGTGTTCTCATCCCCACTTGCAATCCATAGTGCTCTACTTTTGAGCCTCCATCGTGCTTCTCTCTCTACCAACAATCTTCTCTTCTCTTGTTCTAAAATTTTATACTTAAGCCTTATTTCCTCATCCATTTCTTTTTCAAAGTCATCTACTAGAAACACTACAAGCTCCTCCTCAATCTCCCTTAGTTTTTGCTCATCCATCAATTTTTTTTATGGGCCCATTGAACCACTACTACCTTAACCCTTTTTAGATTTGCTATAAATTGTATACTAGCAGATTCTCTCAGACTAGGATCAAACTTCACCCATTCTGATTTGACTAGAGTTACAAAGCTATCCTCTTTTAGCCACTCAAAATTGAATTTAAAAGGACAATGTGGTTTTTTATCCTCTTTTGTTATAAGAAGCATGATAGGGGAGTGATCAGAGTCTCCTCCAACTTCAATCCAAGACTTCAATCTATAAGTACCATTTACCAAACTCTCTACTACTAAGAATCTATCTAGTCTCTTAGAAATTCTATCAACTCTTGTCCTCATGTTTCTCCAATTTGGGATAGATTTTATAGGCACTAGGTCTACCAGCCCCTTGGATTCAAACTTTTGGATGAAGTAATTAGCTAATGGATCAGTTCTAGCAACAAAACCCCACACTTCACTCCTTGAGAGAGTTAAGTTTAAATCACCTCCTAAAATTAAATTATTAGCTTCTAAAAATTTTTGATCCATAATCTTATCCCAATATTGCATCCTGTCTTTATAGGGGCCATAAATGTTCACCATTATCACTATTTCCTTGAGCTCCACTAAAAAGAATTTAGTCCCTACTCCTGAGTCAAGCAATGCAAATTTGGTTAGCCTAAATTAATTTGCCTTCCACCTTGTGGCCACTCCTCCTAAGGCTCCTACAACATCAAGGGCTAGAAAATCCCATCCTTTAAGCAAATTATTGAGATCTTCCATCACTTTCATAGCTAACCCTTTTGTCTCTTGAATTAGAAAAATCTCTAGATTATGAATTTCTACCAACCTACATAGAGCAATTTTTTTTTAGAGCTGCCCATCCCTCGAATATTAAAGGAAAGTACTTTCATTGATAAATTATGTTTGAGATCATCCCTACTCTAAGGATCCCCTTTAAGGATGGTTGCTTGCCTTGTTGAACTTCACAAAGGCTTTTATTCTTAGCCAATGAAGTAAAAACTCTTTTGCCCCTCCTACTAGTAAGACTTCTATCCCCCACATATTTATTGGGGCCTCCCCCAAATCCTTCTTCCCTTAGACCTATTTTACCTTTTAGGGATCATAGGGGATACCTATGGGTTTCTAGGGACACAGAACCTTCCTGACCATAGGAAAAATGAAGAGGGGAAGCAATTTCAAAGTGATTTACTTGTGAAGCATTACTAAAAAACTTACCAGAGTCTAAACCAAGGTCTGGATCTACTTCCTTCAAGGAAGAGGAATTCAAGGGTCTTCCTTGCCCCTCAACTCCACCCTTACCTTCTTCTAGTGGAGACTTTGTTTTACAGACTAGTAAATCTGGCCATTGGTTAGTTGAGGGACTCAAAAGAGAATTACCTATAATCCCATATGAGAAATGAGATTTGGAAATAGATTTGCTTTGAAAGCTTGTATCTAGGTCCAAGAGCATGACATCCAAATTTTGCTCTAAGAATCCTTGCCTTACTTTAATATGAGATGATTCTGAATCCATCACTTGGTCTGGCACAAAAAGATTTATCTCCACCTTCTCTGCATTTTCTATTTTTTCCTTGATTTCTCTAGCTTGTGTTCCTTATGCATTGATTCAATAATATAATCAAACTATAAGTTATGTGCCTGAAGGGAAAATTGCATCTCATTCTCACCCTTAAAGATCCCTCTATCTTCCTTACAACACCAAATCTTCCTTGAAAAATTAAGAGAATAGTCCCTTGCAATATACCCATAATTATGATAACGTGCACACCTAAAAGGCACACCAATATAGTCTAGGGTTTGTACATGCATCCCTTTGTTATACTTCAACACAATTTCCCCCACCAATCCATCTCTCTAGTCCACATCAACAAGAATCTTGGCCACTGTCCTCATGCATGAGGACTAATACCTCTCATCCACCTCCAAGAAAGAACCAATGCAATTGCCTATGGCTTGGAAAACATCTCTAGACCAAAATTCTAATGGCAACCCTAGTAACTTTACCCATACAGGGTGAGAAGGTATTCGAGTGGTCCTAGGGTCAAAACAAGGGTCCCATAGTTTGAGTATTAACAAAGTTGACCCCCAAAACCATTTCTTTGACATAATATTTGCCACATCTTCCTTAGTCCTAAACTAAAATGACAACCACCCTCTTACTAGAAGTAAAAAACTAGGCACATACCCTAGAACTTCCATCCATTCCCTAGCCATCTATTCCAAGGATTTTTTAGAAATTGCATGCCCATAGAACCTCCCAATAAGCATTTTCTCTGAGATTTCAATGACTTCCCCCATTTTCACATCTTCTCCTAGGACTAATTTTGCTCTATTACTCTTCCTTTGAATGCACTTGGTTGCCTTTTTATATGCTTCCAAGGAATTCTTCTTTGGGTTTCCTCCTTCCAAATTCTTATGTTTTCCCTCGTAGCCTTGATCAGAGAGTTGTGGCCTATTTTGAACTTGCTCTAAAGAGGACATATCCCAATCATCACTCTTGTCCAAGAGTTGAGTGTCTTCCTATAAAATCATCATCGACTTAGGCCCATTCTTGAACTCTTCTAAAGGAGACTTCTTTCTTTCAAACTTTCTTCCACAATCAAATATGGAGACATCCTCATAAGGATCCATCAAATAGTCCACTACTTCTTCTTCATGACATTGTTCTAGAAAACCCCTAAATCTTCCTTCCTTTTCAAAATCTTGCATTCTCCTTATAGCCTCAAGATCGAGGGACTCTCCATTAGTATTTGCATTAGCAAAACTAGCCTCGATAGAGAATGTCCCATTGTCTTTATCACCCTCTACTTCACTCACCATGGTGGCAGTCTTGTCAAAAAAAAACTCTAAAAATTTATCCTCTTAGCCCATGTCTTTACAACCTTAGGGTTAAGATACATGTCATGTGATGATGACTCCATCCTTAGTCATCATAGACCTATCTATTCCATTTTTTCCAACCATTGCTCTATTTTGCATTGAACTCACCAAAAAACCCCTTGCAAATACCTCCTTCAAACCCTCTATTGAGTTGCTACATCTTGTTGGTGATACAACCTGGAACCAAGGGTTGTGTGACGGATCTAATAGTTGCAATGGTAGTTGTAGTAGTGACCCATATTTCTCCTTGTCCTCTTTGTATCCCCTTGACCCCTTCTTCATTATCGAAGTTGAGATCTTAGACACCTCTGACATCCATCTGCACCTTAGTGCAACATCCCATACTATTATTTGACAAAAGTGCAACAATTTTAAGATATTTAAAAATGTTGGATTCTCCTTCAAACTGTTGAAGGCCCTCTTCTAGTACAAACTATTCTTCTATTTTCCATTCATGAGCAAGCCCTGGGTTGTGCTTTAAGGCCTATAAAAACCCACTATTGTTTTCCATCTGTATTTCCACTAAGTTCTTACTTGCATAGATTGTCGCCTACCCAAACGACAAGTACTATGAAGTTTTAACAAATTGAAAATTTGTTCTTTTATGGCTACCCAAACCTTCGTATTTGAAAAAAACCCCAGACACATCTCCAAAAACAACTTTTACTTTTATCTAGAAAAGTAAATAGTAGAGAAAAATACTTGTCAAGACATGTACTAGGGTTTGAAATCCACCACCTGCTTCAAAGAATTGCTATGTTTTTTCTCTCTTTTTTCACACGAGGGTTTGATCTTCGTTGCTTGCTCCAAAAATTTCGTCACCTACTTTAGAAAATTACTTTCTCTAGAAAATTCATCGTCGTTGCTTGCTCCAAAAATTTGTCGCTTGCTCCAAAAATTTGTCGCTTGCTCCAAAAATTTGTCGCTTGCTCCAAAAATTTGCCGCTTGCTCCTAAACATTTATCGCTAATGCTTGTTCCAATTTCAATTGCTTGGAAACTGCATAAGATAATTGTCAGGTTTTTTCTCCGTTTTTTCACACGAGGGTTTGATCTTCATTGCTTGCTTCAAAAAATCTATAGCTTACTCCAAAAATTTCATTGCTTGCTTCAAAAAATTGCTTGCTCTAGAAAATTCATCACCGTCACTTGCTCCAAAAAACTTGCCATCTACTTCAAAAAATTGCTTGTTCCAAAAATTCTATCACTTGCTCTTGAAAATCTGTTGATGTTGCTTGCTCCAATCTAGCTACATCATTCAAATCTTAAAATATTAGTCACTATGTAATCAAGATATAATATGATAAGACCGTTTCAATTTTATTTTTCAAAAAAAAAGGTGTGCTATCCCTTTTGGATACAAATCTTGGACTTCTTATTTTGAGTTCCAAAATATTCACTTTATGACATCCATTGTTTATTTTTTTAAATTATATTATCAATAGTCACTTAGTGGTATTTTTTAAAGGAATGATTTGAGTTTTAACAATATATTTTTATAAATTTTCAACTAAAAAGCTTATTTTTAATTAAAATATGTTTTATTTTTATTTTATTTTGAAAGTGGCTAGTGTAAAATATTCCAATGCATTTATTTAATTTATTAAATTTTTTCTTAACCAAAATATGTACATTCAATGTTGAAGGTTTTCTCTTTTAAAAAATATTTCTTGAGTTAGCATGTCGAGACAATAAAAAATCATGTTGTTGGTCTTCATCACTTACAACATAAAGGAAAGCAAGATGATCCTTTCTTTATAATACTCATAATGCTAATTGTATATATAAAATCAATTACGGATACAATTAAACATTAAACTATATGTATTAACTAAAGTTAAAGTTAACCCAACTATATAAATAAAAAGGGATGATGGAATATTAGGGGTATGAATAAGACCCCTTGAAAAAGAGTTAGTAAGAAATTAATAAGATGCTATAGTCCTAAGTTTATTTTAACACAAGAAATAAAATTAAGTAGTGAGAAATGTAAAGATGCTTTTAAAAAGATTTGGAATATTATGGATTGTTTGACAGTTACTTCTATAGGAGCCTTGGGTGGTATTGCAACAATATAAGATGAATGCAAATGGAAAGGAAAATTGTTCAAAGTAAAAATTAATTAGGTTGTTAGACAATTTTGGGGAAAGAGGAAAAAATCGAAATTGGGGCCATAAATGTATATGTTCCAACTATAGTTACTCCTTGTGATGAATGTTAGAAGGACCTCAACATACTTTTGTTAAACACAGTAATGATTTATAATTAAGATCTATAGATTCTTGGGGGTAATTTCAACGCAAGTCTATCTTATTTGGAAAATAAGAGTGGTATTCTTGGATGGTCTAAATATATTGTGACACCTAGGGATAGATATATAGAGATATAATATTATATCCCCATTAACCTTTAGGTACCATAGTATTTAATATAATATTATTAATATAATCAACCTTGAGTTATGTGGCCCATGCCAACTATCAATAATACCCATATACAATATCATATCATATCCTCATATAGCTATCCCTAAGTACCATAGTAAAATGCATGCAAGTGTAGACACCAAAACAGCACCAATCCGATTATGTGACTGCAAACACTGATCGCTTTGACAAACACAGCCCCCAGGGCAGCCCTTAGAGGTTAAACAGTGGTCTTAACCACTTTCATAGCAATTTTGTAAGGTCAAGAAGCAATTTGGCACACTTGGACACTTTGCCCAGGACTCGTCTCACCCCGGGACGAATTCAAAATAGAATCCGTCCCACCCCAGGACGAATTCTAAATCCGTCCCTGGGTGGGACGAATTCCAAGCTTAACGGGCAAAAAGGCAAATGGTGCCAAGTGGCAGCCCGTAACAGCCGGCTAAGGGCTCCTGCCTTGCACGCATGTGTAAGTGGACAGAGGGGCCGTTAGAGGACCGTTACAAAAAGCATTTATCAAAGTTCAAGTCAATGGAGGACTCCCCTCCCTCATGGGAAGACAAGACTGCCACATGGCGCCTATGGCCAACACATGGCATTTGTGCTTCCCTCCCAAAAGAGACCCCTTGGGTCTATAAAAGGTGGGACTTTTCTCACCCAAAACATACAGATTGAAGGAGTGTTCAAGCAACGAAGTGCTGCCGAATTGAAGACTCACTTGCATCCCCCTTTGTTCACCTTCCCACATCCACCAATCTCTTTTGCAAGGGAGGTTGTTGGGTGGCCTTTGGAAGCTCGAACCTTACCCAAATCCGACGCATGGACACCTGAACCTACCAATTCGCCGACCCCCCAATCCTAAAAGGTTTTGGGCCCATCCCCGGTGGATTGGCTCCAAAATCGAGGGCCAACGGTGGGAGGCCCACTTGGGCACCCCCGCACCTCCCAAGTCCTAATTTTAGTTTTTGAGCACTTTAGATTATTTTTTAGATTGCATTCTGTGTTACTAGGTCTGATTAGTCCATAATTGCAATTTTGTAACTTTTGGTCAGATTTTAGGATGTTTTGTATTGCTTTGTCGTTTCGCTAACTTGCAGGTGTCAAGGTCAAATTCCCGAGGGTGGAGGCCAAATTGGGAAAATCCGACCATCTGGGTCGTCCCAAAATGGCCCCAATTACCTAACCCCCTATTTGCAGGCGTTTTGCAGGTCCCGGGATCCGACATTGGAGCAAGAGAGGTCGGTTTCTCCAACTCAGAAGAATTCGTCCCACCCAGGGACGAATTACGCTCGAATTCGTCCCGCCTGTGGACGAATTCCAGCTTAAGGTGGATTGGCCAGCGCCTCGATGGCAAGTGGCCTTCTCGGTAACTTTTCTTACCTTCTCGTCAAGTTTTGAAGCAATTTGGTGTCACTGTATTCACTGTTTTAGGCAAATATTCATATGCATATTTCGTTGGTTTTAGAGAGAGAATGCTTTTCATTTGCAGCAGGTGCTACTGACGCCTTGGTCATTTCTTTGTTCGCAGGAGAAGCAGCAGAGGCGAAGAACTCATCGACATCAACGGCGGCATCATCTTGGCCCGCCCATTGCAATCGTGGGCACGCGGAAAGAGGAATCATTCAGCGATTGTAATCAAACTCTATTTGCGCTCCTAGCCCCTGAAAAGGGAGGAGGCATCATTGTAACGGAGATCAAGGGAAATTAATGAAAGGGCTGTGTTTTCTCTATTTGATTGTGTCTCTTCCAATGTGTCTCTTTTTCGTTTCATGCAATTTACATTTCTAGGACTTAAGCGTACTTAATTTTGAATGCAATCGCACTTGGTGTTTCCTTTGACCGGAATCTCGTGCTTTCTATGGCGATCACGGTGGGACCTGTTCCCTGGTTTTTGAAATCACAGAAACTGATCAAAGTTTTGTGTTTGTGCTTGACAGGTACATCTTTTTTTGTTGCAGACTGCTATTCGTCTCTGACAGGGACGAATCCTTTTCTGCAATTCGTCTGACCCTGAGACGAATTCAAATTCGTCTCTGGGAGGGACGAATTTTGTTCTGCAATTCGTCTCCCAGAGGGACGAATTCCTGTCTGCGGATTTTCAGAGCAGAAATTCAGAGACAACAGGAGCAGGCAGAGAAGAGGTAGGGATTTTTATTATCTCTCGTTAAATTTTTTCTGTTTCTGTTTCTGTTTCTTTAATTGTTTTCATTTAATCCCGCATTGCATTAGGAAAAGTCATGTATGCTAGTTTCATTTTTGTTGGATAAAACGAATCCCACACACATCACGAAACAATTTTAAACCAAGGAGCTGGTCGTAAGACCCCAGCCCTTGATCAAGACCATTGGTGGATTTAATCACCACCTTGGCTTGATTTGCATCCATTTCCCGATTGTCAACTGTTGTTAGGCGTAAATCCCGACGAAGATAGACCGAGCGTAGCCGGGGTGATTCCCATGCACGCGAGGATAAGTTTTCTATGGTAGGTGCCATTAACAGACAATCCCCCTTTCCGTACCGCCTACGTACCACGTACCTTCTGCTCTCACGTACCTATAGTCTCCCTCTCGTAAGGGCGGGTATATAGAGAGGTTGGTATATCGGCCTGGCCGGTATATTGAAGGGGCGACCTTTTTGGAGTTATAAGAGCCTACATGATGCATTTAAACGTTCTACAAAACCTACAAAAACAAAACAAAACATCAAAATGCACTAAACCAGTTTAGGACACACCAAGAATCCTTAAAAGAGATAATCACGATTTTGTGAATGTGTGTGTTTAATTCTGCTTAGTGTAGACAAAAAAAAAAAGAAAATCATAAAATCGAGATAAAAACTTATTTAGATAGCATAGAAGCACCGCAATGGTGTACACCCGCAATCAAGCCCAATCAAGGGCGTAAGCTCTGGAAGGTACACAAAAAGCATGCACAAGTTGCCTTCACTTCAGTCCCGAGGATTTGGTCATACCGCCTTATAGGTCAAACCTACAAAAGAATCCAATTCATAATCCTCGGTGGGGTATGCCTATTCAAAGCAGCCCCTTTCGGGAAGATGCCTTACATGTAGACCTTGACATAAATAGAGAATCACCTCTTGAAGCTAGGCATGAGTGGCCACCGCGCGATGAAGCGCTAAACAGGCACACTGTCCATTTGGAGGGGCAACGTGGATATGGCGTCCCTTCTTTACCTATCATCGTAACGGAGAGACCAAATCCGGAGCGCAGGGCTCCTTACATAGGGCGACCTAACTCCGCCCATCCCATTTACACCCGTGAAAGGGAGTATGAGGAAAACCATCGCATTCCTCGAGGGCAACAAACAATGCGGGAACCTTGCATTTCCGCACCAGCAGGATATCATGATCACCCCTTGAGGCCGTAACCTCGAGCACATACCGCCTACCTCGACAGAGGGAAGCGACCCCTTGAGATTTTAGAGCATCCAAACTCGAGGTAAACCCATAGGAGGAACATTTGAACCTTCCGAACAAAATAGGGTAGATCAAATTGACCCGACTGTCGCCGGATATACCACCCGTCAAGCCCAAATCATGCGGCTTAAACAAAGTCGACAAGAGATAGAGTATCAATACCGCTTGGATAAAGAACGCATGCAACGCGAAGCGGATGAGTTACGCTATGAAATACCTGAGAGGGGGCCAACCCCTCGCATCCAAAGAGCTGAACAGTATGAGAGGCGTAATCCGTTGGCGCAAGACAGGTCTCCACGACCTCGTCAAGCTCTGCCTCCAAGACCCCATAGATTCGAGAGGGAGGCAACTCCCCGAAACAATGATGGGTACCTTAAGCAAGAACTTGATCAGGGTCATAGGTTTCGCCTTGAGACTCCTCAAGAATTTTACGAGGAGTATGAACCGTAAGAGGAATATATTGAAACTCCCCATCAAGGCAGGAAGGATGCCATTCGGCCACCCCTCCATAGGCCTCCAGTTTATCGTAACTTGCAACAAGAGCGAACAAGAGAGGAAGAAATAAAATCTTCCGATGCATACCAAGCGCTATTGGAGCGTTTAGAGTCGGTGGAGACAAAAGTTGCCGGGCATCAAAAACCCACATTACGTCTACTCCGCAATAATCCGGTGCATCCCTCAGTGCCTACACCTCTTTACCCCGAACACTTCAAGTTGCCTCAATTGGCAGTTTTTAAAGGTGAAGAGGACGCACAGGAACATGTTACACGGTTTCTAAGCCAATGCTTCGGCATTCAAGATAATGACGCATTATTGCTTAGAACATTCATAACCACATTCGCAGGCCCCGCCTCGGATTGGTTCACACAGCTGCCCAAACAAAGCATAAGCAGCTTAGATCAGCTAGTAGATGCGTTTCTTGAACGTTTCGCCTTCAACACAAGGAAGAAGGCATCACTTAGTGATCTTGCTAGCCTTAAACAATTTGAGGAGGAAACAATGGCAGCGTACGGGAACCGATGGAGAGCTTTGCTTTCTAAGTTACCCTACCGTCCTCCCATGTCGGACCTCACGCAAATGTTCACGAAAAGTTGTTTAAAATCAATCTCTCGGTCTATTGTTGCCGCGACAATACGACAGCTTAGAAGAAGCTTTGGCGCAAGCCGTAGTCATAGAAGAGATTAAGATAGGCGAAGGCGCAATTGCCAAGCCTAAGAAGAAAGAGTGGAATAAAACCACTAAAACCGGGACAACGCAACCACAACACGCCGCAGTCAACCAAGTTGCGATAAATGTCCCCGCGCTCGTGCAAGAAACGCAGCCTCAAAAGGCTAACTACCAGGCAGTGCCTCCTGCTTACGAAAGAGATAACAGGAGACAAGAACAAGACGTAGCAGCGTCGCCCTAGGCGACAATTCACCCCGTATGCGGAGTCTAGGGACTCCTTATTTGACCGCTTGTCAGCGGCAAATTTAGTTACTCTGCCATAAATCCAAATTTTTGACCCTAACGTTCCCAAGCCTAGGGGGTATAGGGAGGAATTGTATTGCAGATTTCATAGACGCAGAGGACATGACCTAAATGGGTGCTGGAAATTCAAAGAACTAGTCCAGGATTTGATCGACAACCGAACATTGGTCGTGGACAACCCCATCGCACCTAACAACCAACAAATGGGGGTATTCAAGGACCCCTTGCCTGCCCACGAGGCGCAGACAAAACCGCTCCAAATTAACGAGGTGCGACAAGATCTTCCCGCGCAAGGATTTGTGGGAATGATTAGCATTGTAACAAGGAACATAAAATACCCAAGCAGCTTGCCCCCGAGGTACCTGCGAGGGAAGTTCCGTCGACATCGCAGCCTCAACAACGCCCAACGCAGTTACCTCCGCCTAGACCTGAGGTCACGATACGAACCAAACTCACGCAGAGTTTGCGGACCACGTCGGCTAGGCTGTCCATCTACGAGCTTATTCAACAATCAGCTCCACATAGAGAAGCTCTTATGGACATCTTAAAAGCCATTGAAGTACAACCCCACGAAGCAAATTCTTTCAACGCCTTCGTGGGACATGTGAAACAATGTACGGAGCCTGTCATCACATTCAAAGAAAACGAGGTCAAAACAATATCAAATGACATGCCGGATCCACCCCTGCACGTTATCGCGCGGGTCAACGGGATCCCGTACAAGAGAGTGCCGATAGATACCGGCTCGTCCAAATAACATCATAACCACTGCAGCGTTAAAGCATTTAAAACTGCCAGCCTCTCACATCACCGCTTCCACGTACACACTGCGAGCTTTTAACGATGCAATATGCTCGACAGTCGGCACAGTCGTTCTGCCTATACAGGTAGGACAAAAGTCAATACCCACACTGTGCCATGTGCTGGAAGGCGAAATGGCTTATAACATACTGCTAGGGCGGCCTTGGATCGTGGGACATGAAGTGTGTCCCCTCGATCGCACACCATTGCTTGAAGTATGCCTATGAAGGGCAAATACATGTAGTCCCAATGGACTTAGAGCCCTTCAAGTATTGCAATGCGGTACAATTCATACCTCAATCGACCCTCCCATCAACGCATTTGGATTTTCAATTAAATCCATCTAAACAGGGTCCGATACCGCAGGCACCACTGGTGGCCAATAAGGCAAAATCCCAGCCAGGTGAGACTTCATCATCGGCTCCTTCATCATCAACGCCACCTATCGTGGCCCAACAGAAGGACAAGGGAAAGCAAATCATGGAAGAGGTTAAGCCTCTAGAAGAGGGGTTGCCCACGATCTCAACGATATCAACAGAGGAAGCGCCCAACGCAACGGAAACCAAGATTCCTGAACAACCAAACATGGAATGGACTCGAGAAGGACTACCGTTTCCTCCTACCCAATCATCAACAATCACTGTTGAGATGGCCAAGACAGGCCTGGGAGAATACATAGTGCAAAATGTTGTGGCAACCCCCACACTGGAGTCAATACAAGACATGGGAAGACCTCGCCTTCCCATTGGAACAATCGTCCCTCTAGGCTACCCACCGAACCAAATGAATTTTGTGTATGGGGGCCTTGATCATGGTTCTGAACCATGCGAACAAAAGGAAATAGATGAAGAACCTTTTGTCGAAAACATCAATTATCTCGTCAAACCCATAATTTGCCCTAAAATATCTCGAACAATGCAATTGGCATGGGTATGGGCTAGGCATATATGAGCAAGGGATGCGGATCCTTTGCCAACCAAGATATCAGATGCCATATGACAAGTCGGGGGTAGGGTTCAACCATCCCCTGCCATTAGACATCTTGGTTGAAAACATGCAAGGCCTAGAAATAGGCAATAGGGGGGGATTGGCACAAGACCCGTACGCCAATCCAAACACAGAATACACATTGGGGGATTATCTCCCATGGTCTACAAACACCCCTGGAAATAGCAATAATCCCTCTCCTTTGCTAGAGAGAGGTGAAAGTTCATAGAGCAATCCTCAAAGAGAACAACAACGGCTTCCAGACATTTTTTTGAAACTGTTCCCCTTAGAGGTTCCAGATGAAATAACACAGTCTCAAAAGAATCAGGTCCCTCCACTAAGAGTGGAACAACCGCAATGGGACCAGATTAATTCACTGGAACAGGAAGAGTCCTCAATGTCGCAAGCAACGGATGTCGAAGAGGATGAACAATTTTGGATCTATGAAAGCGATTCAGAAGACGAAACCGAAATGGACTATCTCGTACATGCGCGACGACATCACCGCGCTCTAACTCATGAAGATCTAATGGGACAAATGGGTATACGGTTAGGACATGAATGGCACGTAGACCCAACGAGGTGGGACCAAGTGTTAGGCCTATGGCTCCAAATTCAAGATGAGCATCGTCCACCTCGAGATCCCATCAGGACAATAGTACCGAGGGAAGACCCCGCCTTCCTTTTCACACATAGAGATGAATTTGCACCTAGAGAGGATCCATTCGTGCCTGTTCCCGTAGAGCCAGATCCAAAGTATAGGGAACATCTGAAAGAATCAAGTCATCACACCCGTGGTCCTGGAGACCAAATTCATTCCATCCACATGATCTCCATTGATTTGACCACACCCATCCGCAATCCGACCGATCCATCACGGTCATTGCATCTAAACATGGATGCCATTGATCGGGATCACGTCAATTCACCATTGTCACCATCAGAGTACTGGCCTTTCGATGAAATGCTTCATTTTACCCCAAGGACAACTCAAGATATTTTTCAAGTTGAAGAGGGACCCGAGGTCCCAAACGCAGATCTTAACTCAGCTGATGATATCCATTTAATCCCAACTCCACATCAGTTGGAGGACGGATCTCACATGTCAGTCGAAGAGACGACTGACGTAGACATCGGCATAGATCCAATGAATCCACGGATTCTCAAGCTGGGGGTAAGCCTTTCCCCCGAAGAGCAAGCCGATTACATTGCCCTTCTTAAAGAAAAGAAGGAGGTTTTTGCATGGTCATACAAAGATATGCCAGGACTAGACCCGCAGCTAGTCATGCACAATTTAACGCTTGATCCGAAAATCAAGCCAAGCAAAGCAAAAACTAAGAAAGATGCACCCAACAAATGGCCTTGATGGTCAAAGACGAATTGCAAAAGCCGTTGGATGCACAATTTGTCATCTCGCATGGATTATCCGCCATGGTTGTCCAACATGGTTCCCGTCAAGAAGCCCGACGGGAGGATTCGCATATGCACCGACTTTCGAGACCTAAACAAAGCGAGTCCTAAGGATGATTTCCCCTTGCCAAGCATCGACGCATTGGTAGACGCTACAACAGGTCACGAAATGCTCTCCCTAATGGACGGTTTTTCAGGATACAATCAAATTCGTATCAATCCTGAAGACCAACTCAAAACGGCATTCACAACGCCTTGGGGGACATTTTGTTATAAGGTCATGCCTTTTGGCCTTAAAAACGCTGGCGCTACATACCAACGTGCTATGACGTATATCTTCCACGATTACATGCACAAAACTTTGGAAGATTACATGGATGATTTGTTAGCCAAGTCTAAATTGCGCTCAGATCATCTCGGTGACTTAAGCAAGATTCTCGATCGCCTCATAGAGCATAAGGTCGATCGAATCCCAAGAAGTGCGTGTTCGGCGTCACATCCGGAAAACTCTTGGGTTTTATAGTCTCCAAGAGAGGCATCGAAGTGGACCCAAACAAAGTCAAGGCAATCCTTGAAATGGCTCCCCCAACCACTATCAAGCAGCTCCGAAGTCTGCAAGGAAAGGTCACGTCGATTAAACGCTTCATAGCGCAATTATCTGACAAATGCCGACCAATGAACAAACTATTGCACAAGGGGGTCACATTTCATTGGGATGACGAGTGCCACTCAACCTTTGACGAAATCAAACAATACTTGGCTTCGCCGCCGTATTGGCACCGCCTAGACCAGGTGTGCCGTTCTACTTATACATCTCAACCATCGAGGTGGCACCGGGCGCAATGCTAGCCCGTAAGAATGAACTTCACAAAGAATAGAGCTACTTACTATCTTAGCCGCACCTCGGTCGGTTACGAACTTAACTATGCATACGTTGAAAAACTCGCTTGGCAGTGGTGTTTGCTACCAAAAGGCTACGCCACTACATGCTGAGCAACACGACGTATGTTGTGTCTAAGGAGAATCCATTGCGATACATGATGAGTCGTACTTATCATAGTAGTCGCACGGCGAAATGGATCATGTTGTTGACGGAATTTGACATTGAGTTTATTGGGCAAAAATCTATAAAAGGACAAGTCATAGCCGATCAACTAGCAGAGGCTCCTCTTGAAGACGATCAGCCTCTGGTCATAGAACTACCCGATGATGAGGTCTTCCATGTCTCAAAATCGCCAGATTCTGAAGAGCCTGAGTCTCAGGCCGACATAACCTTATTTTTTGATGGTTCTAAATGCGAGCAAGGTGGTGGCGCAGGAATTGTATTCTTCACACCGCAGGGCGCTCCAATGCCCCCCGTCATTTAAATTAAACTTCCAAAGGCACCAACAACAATGCAGAATATGAAGCCTTGCTCCTAGGTCTTCGGACAACGAATCGCCATGAACATCAAAAGATTGAACATCTTTGGCGATTCACCGTTAATCGTCAATCAAGTCAAAGGGGTATATCAATGCAAATGCCCGAGCCTTGAAGGCCTATAAAGCCCTCGTGGATAAATTCCTGGCAAAACTTGAGTGGTATGACATCGAGGCACTCCCTCGATCATCGAATCATTTTGCGGACACAATGGCCTCCTTAGGGTCACTAATCCCGCAAGACCTTTCCGGTGATGTAACAACCATTCAGGTCAAAACCTTATCGCAACCCGCGATGGAGCGCGCAAGCTCAGACTTGACGCCAGGAATCCACATGATCCAGATCGAACCATCTTCGGATAAGTTCTTTCGAATTCGAGACTATTCGAAACATGCCAACTGGGGGTCTTTATTCTCCCCCACTCCCATTAATAGCAACACAACGCTATTCTTACAAGTTCTATCCCAATCAGCATTTGTTAGGGAAGAACTCCAAAAGGGATTGGCTGTTCAAACTGTCGAGGTATCCGATCAACAGGACCGGTATTTACCCATAAGAGACTACCTCAAGTTAGGTAATCTACCCTTTGGATTGACGCAAGCCGCAAAACGAACATTCAAACAGAAAGCGGCAAAATATGTCTTGATAGGAGACATTCTGTATCGTCGCAGCTACGACGGAATTCTTCTTCGTTGCTTGGACCAGGAAGAGTCCACTTGGGAAGTCACCCAAGCGCATGACGGTACATGTGGCGGCCACTTCAATGGTATGGCCATTGCAAAGCGCATTCTTCGCATGGGCTATTATTGGCCATCTTTAGAGCGAGATTGCTGCGCGTATGTCAAGAGGTGCGTAAAATGTCAACATCATGCCAATTTGATGCACGCACCTTCCCAGGCCCTACAGACAGTCCGATCTGCTTGGCCATTTTCGTAGTGGGGCCTCGATCTAATCGAAAAGATCTCCCCTGCATCGTCAGGCCGTCACACGTTTATCATAACGGCCACATAATATTTTACCAAATGGGTGGAAGCAATTCCGTTAACCTCTACGACAGGACCCCGCATTGCGGAGTTCATTTTGCATTACATCATATGTCGTTTTGGTATTCCATCCAAAATAATCTCGGATAATGGGCCATCATTCAAGAACAAAGACGTGCGTGCTTTAACCACAAAGTACAAAATTCAGCACAACTTTTCAACACCCTATTATCCGCAAGCAAATGGGCAAGCAGAGGCGTCAAACAAAACGCTAGTCGCCATCCTTAAAAAGACCGTCGCAGACAGTCATAAGGATTGGCACATACAAATCCCACTTGCCCTTTGGGCTTATCGCACTAGCATTCGGACGCCCACTGGGGCAACTCCGTTTTCACTAGTGTATGGCTCAGAGGCAATAATGCCTCTCGAGTTGGAAATTCCTTCCCTCCGCATATCAATGCAAGAATTCATCGATGATGACACTGCACGGCAGGCCCGGTTAGACCAACTTACGTTGCTTGATGAAAGACGCGTTAATGCTCTCGAGCACTTACGTATCTATCAAGAGCGGCTTAAGAGAGCTTACAACATGAAAGTTCACCTAAGAGACTTTCGGGTTGGTGATCTGGTTCTGAAGGAAAACCAACAAAACTCTAATTTGCCGTCCCATATGAGAGACAAATTCATGGCAAATTGGCTAGGTCCTTATGTCATTGATAGCAAAATAGGACCAGGAACGTACAGGCTAGCTTCTCTTGACGGTATCAAGGAAACAAAACCCTTGAATATCAGTCATTTGCGACCATTTCATATCTAAGAAAGCCATGTACCAAAAAAAAAAAAAAAAACAAAAACAAACAAACAAAAAGCTCCAAGGATTATCGCAATCTCTTGGTCAACCTAAAAAGCTCCAAGGATTATCGCAATCTCTTGGTCAACCAAAAAGCTCCAAGGATTATCGCAATCTCTTGGTCAAACCTAAAAGCTCCAAGGATTATCGCAATCTCTTGGTCAACCCAAAAAGCTCCAAGGATTATCGCAATTTATAACCTTTCTCTCTGGTCACCAAAAGCTCCAAGGATTATCGCAATCTCTTGGTCAACCCAAAAAGCTCCAAGGATTATCGCATCTTAAAAACTCAAGATTATCGCAAACTCTTGGTCACCAAAAAGCTCAAAGGATTATCGCAACTCTTGGTCACCCAAAAAGCTCCAAGGATTATCGCAATCTCTTGGTCAACCAAAAAGCTCCAAGGATTATCGCAATCTCTTGGTCACCCAAAAAGCTCCAAGGATTATCGCAATCTTTTTTAAGATTATAATTCTTGGTCAACCCAAAAAGCTCCAAGGATTATCGCAATCTCTTGGTCAAACAAATCAATAAATTCAACAAAAACAAAACAACAAAAATCATCAAAAACAACAAAGATTTGCATCTCAATTCTAGGCATACTCGAATTCATCAAAATCAACAAAAACACCATGCATAAATTTTACCACACTACAGTCAGTGGTCTGGGAATGTACTAAGAGTTTCAGTGATTCAGTCATCATTTTCCTCTTTAGCCATGTAGTGTATCAAGTCGAATGGATTTTACGAAGGTAGAGTCATACTTGAAATACACCTTGTTACGTAACATCCCAACACAAATCAAAACACTAAAATTCCCAAAATTGTGTGAACGAAAGACGAAACCTGCAAAATAATCTAGGTCACCACAAGCGAAACGGTTATCTTGCTCATCCCCCTGTGCGAATGACCCCTAGAATGCTGAGAGTTGGCAAAAGGACAAGCTTCCTCCCTACCCAATTCCCTAAGAATCCCTAAAGTTCTCAACAATTGCAAAACACAAAAATTTGCAAAATGTCAAAACTCAAAAATTTGACAAACTATAGTGCACACATCAAAAGGCACAAACAACAGTGATTTTCATCACTCCATATCCCCAATCCCTTGCTCAAAAAAAAAAAAAAAAAAAAATCAAAATAAACAGTGATCTTATCACTACAAAAGAGCAAGTATCCCAATACAATTGAAAAAAAGAAGGGAGTTGACCTTGAATCCCTGGAACTCTCAGAGATTCTCGTAGGTCATAAGGCAAGCTTCAATACCAATTTGGATAGCCTATCGGTAATGAGTAAACCTCCCGCATGACGATATATCTGTCACATTAACTTGCGTACATATCAATGTTTGCATGTGGATGAGCTAGCTTATGGCATCCTGGATTACAACGCAGATTAATCTTAGTACATACAACAAAGGAATTCGTGGAGCTAATTAGGTGATCCTCAATACAGGTTCGGTTGAAAGCCCATCTGGCACTGGCGGTATCCTAACAAATACCACTAAATGAACTCAATTGCACACACAGGGATGTTAAATAACTCGGTCAAAAATAGGTCCGATTCATACCTTGTTCAAAAGTCTTGTAAGATAAAGTACAGTCATGGATAGTGAGTTAAAACTGTCTGAATCTCATAAAATCTTACATTCATCCCAAAACCATCTGCGTTACTTATCATCCTTATGATACCATCAGAAAATACAAAAACAAAAAAACAAGATAAATAAAAATTTTCTTAAACAGCCTACAAGCAATCATCACAAATATCATTCATCCATTTCAATTTGCATATCACATAGACATCTAAAACATTTCAATTCATCATAACATCTGCATTCATCAAAATAAATAAACATGCATAACAAAAATCAATCACATCATCACATGTACAAATCCAAAAATAAAATCGATATATATATATATATATATATATCATCAAAAAGATGCCCGCAGGCTACAAAACCGGTCCTCAGACCCCGCAATCATATCCAAAACCCAACCTAAGGCGTCGGCCACCATGATCACGCAGGATCGGTGCGACGGGAACTACCCCCCGTGGTGTGGGTCCTACGGGACCCTGCAGGGCGGCTACTGCTAGCCCCCGCATCATGCCTACTACCACCCCCTCATCTAACCGCCTACGGCGAGATGATGCTGACTGCTCAGTCAGACTATCCCTCGTCCGTCGAGAAGATCTGCTGATCGAAGGCTCAGGGAGCCGCCCGCCAAGGCGGATGACCTCCCTCTCCAAGTCTATCCGATACAGACACCACTCTGCCTCCCGCCGATGATAGATAGACAATGCATCATCGCGCTGCACCAAAACTCTATCCCGCTCTGCCAACTGAGCCCGTAGAAGATCCCTCTCCAGATCCCGCATCCGTAGCAGCTCCGTAAGTCATGCAACCTCATCGCCTACATCCGACCCCACCCCCTCCGTATCTGTCGGACGCATAGGACTCGCGGGGACGATAGCTCGCTCAGGCTCCAACCGCTCCTCCACATCCTCGCATGTCCGGCCGTTCCGGAACACCCAAGTCCACATCCTCATCTCCCACATCCACCATGTCTGCATCATCCAACGGCCCTCCCCAATCACCCCCTGCCGCCTCAAAGCATCCTCCACTCGCCGCCTCCGCGCCTCCCAGTGGACCCTCTCCTCTCCAGCATCGCAATACCCACCACGAGTCATACTCAGTGGTAGTACCTACGTCATCCACATCCAACACCTCAATCACCGCATCCGATTCCTCGCCCAATGGCACGAGGACCGGTGGCTCCAGATCCCTCTCATCTCCCCGACGCCGATAGCCTACGGGTTCACCAGGAAACCCCTGGCGCACCCCAAACTATCGTGTAACCCGACGGTATGGAAAGAACTCATGCTCCGTCCCGTGCCGCCCAGTCAACCATCGCTCCCTCCGTACCCGTCGGAGCCACTCTCCAGCCTCAGGCCAAGCTGGACAGTCCCGATAGGGATGCCAAAACACCTCCCCTGGAGTGAGCCATGAAAAGGCATCAATGTAGTGCTCAATGGCACCTGCCCATCGCCGACTCTGCCCCTGCTCCGCAGACCGTCGCCACAAAGCCGCATAACCAATCTCCTCATCCTCCATCACCGCCCGAGTCATCCACGGTAACCCGGTAGGCCTCTCAACAACTATGTGCTGCCAACCCCAACGATCGCAACAAAAACCGCAATCGACACCCTTCCGTCGTCGACAGCGGACCCCGTACAGCTCCCCGTAAAGCTGCGCCAACAAAGTCTGTCCCCATCTCAGGATCAACGGTGCCTCTATCGGGCACTCTGCCAACTGCCACACCAAATCCAGCAGGTTCCACGGGAACCTCGCACCTGACGAATCAGGGAGAAGAATGTTAGAAATGAGGCCCATCAGGAATGCGTGCCTCACTCCTAACACCCCCCTCTCCTTCCACCAGCCAACCAAAATCCCGCCAGCCTGGCAATCCGCCTCGGCCGTCTCCACTGGGTCTGCTACACCCAGCTCCCCCCCATGCCCAAAACATCTCGTGAGTATAGCAGTCCGCTGATCAAACGGAGATGTCCTAATAGGCAGACCATCTATCGAAATCCGAAGCAACCGATAGACGTCCTCAAGAGTCACAGTCATCTCCCCTGTCGGGAGATGGAAAGTATTGGTCCACGGATCCCAAAGCTTGATCAGGGCCGTCAGATAGGCCTGATCCGAAACCACAGGCTCCAGTCGAGCCACTCGCTTGAGCCCAAGGGCATCAAGCCATTCCCAGTCATCATCAGTCAAGGCCAACCGCGCCTCAGTAAAGGCAACGGGTACACGGTACCGGCTCCTAACAACCTGCAAGCAAACAAAAAAAAAATAAATAAATAAATGAAAAAGATAAAATTTTCAGTTCTAGGGTTTCTAACCTTAGTTGTTAAACAAAAACATCACAAAAAATCTTAAAGTTTTGAAAAGCGTAACACAAAAACAATGCATTAAGTTAAAGCAAAATAAACCCTAGGGTCACTTACAGGTCTCGCCTCGGCTCCGCCGCTCGAACCACTTTGTGCACTCATGATGGCAGAGAGAATTCCAGGAGCGCTTCGCTTCGCAGAATTACCTCCTCCTCCCAGAGCTCCAAAATCGCAAGAAAAAAATGACACAAATGAGCCCAAAATCAAGTTTTGGCCCTTAAATAGGCCCTTTGCACTGGAATTCATCCTTGACTGGGATGAGCGCTCTGATCAGCGCTCGTCCCACCCAGGGATGAATTCTCCAGCTGGAATTCGTCCCACCCAGGGACGAATTCAGGCCAGCACAAAAAAAATCAAGAAAAATGACTAAAAATGCACTAAAAACAGACAATAAAACTGCCTGACAGGATTGCAAATGCAACTGACAACATGGGCATACAAAATCGACATCGGGGTCACAAATTATTACTATCCTACTCCCTAAGAAGGCTACCATAGCCGGACCGCTCCACGGGAAGACATATTTTGACAATTTAATCCCAAAATGGTGTCACAAAAAACAACAAAACAACAAAAAAATGCAACACAAAACAAGCAATAAACATTGCCAGACACAAGTACTCTTGCACTTAACCTCTTGGCATAGCAAAATTGATGTCGGGGTTTGAATTGTCACTATCCTACTCCCGAAGAAGGCTACCATAGCCGGACCGCTCCACGGGAGGACGGATTGCCGACAATTCAATCACCAAATGGTGTCACAAAAACAACAAAAACAGTACAAAATTCAACAAAAACACAACAAAAACATTGCCAGGCATAAGTGCTCTTGCACTTAACCTCTAGGCAAAGAAAATCGATGTCGAGGTCCAAATTATCGCTCTCCTAGTTCCCCAAGAAGGCTATCATAGCCGGACCGCTCCACGGGAAATAGGTTTTCGACGATTTCACCTCATTATGACATCACCAAAAGGGTTAACACCCACCAAAAATAGGTCCATATGTTGGAAAAATTGCACACGCTTAACGGTAAACCCTCTAAAGGCAACCTTGCACAAGTCATCTTGGGTCAAGCGACTCGCCGCTTCTCTCACGAAGGTCATTCCCTCATCGATTCGTCGCTTGAGGGGGTAGTCACACTTAGTCACCAACCAACAATCACACACCCAATTAAGGAAAACGACATGCATTCAAAGAATCATTGACAAAGACAATCACGCTCCCGCTTGGGGCAAGAAACAAGCAACAATCAAATCAATCAAACACTTGGCATTTCGTGAATCATGAACACAAGGTTCCCCCCGAGGATAAAAACGCCCTTCACTTGTTCATGATCGATCAATGTCTAAGTTCAAGTCACACCTCACCAAAACAGGTTAATACTTGAAATCAAATTCCTTAGCTCGTCGAAGCAAGGATTCAAGAATGCATGCCCTTTCCATACTTGGGGCATCAAAAGTTGGTTAGGTTACCAAGAAACCCTAATCATTAGTGCTTTGGTTATCTATTTTTGCTCAGCACCGCGTCACCCGCAGCGCTTCCCAAAAAGGGGCATCTGTAGACACCAAAACAGCACCAATCCGATTATGTGACTGCAAACACTGATCGCTTTGACAAACACAGCCCCCAGGGCAGCCCTCAGAGGTTAAACAATGGTCTTAACCACTGTCATAGCAATTTTGTAAGGTCAAGAAGCAATTTGGCACACTTGGACACTTTGCCCAGCATTCGGCTCACCCCGGGACGAATTCAAAATAGAATCCGTCCCACCCCAGGACGAATTCTAAATCCGTCCCCGGGTGGGACGAATTCCAAGCTTAACGGGCAAAAAGGCAAATGGTGCCAAGTGGCAGCCCGTAACAGTCGGCTAAGGGCTCCCGCCTTGCACGCATGTGTAAGTGGACAGAGGGGCCGTTAGAGGACTGTTACAAAAAGCATTTATCAAAGTTCAAGTCAATGGAGGACTCCCTCCCTCATGGGAAGACAAGATCGCCACATGGCGCCTATGGCCAACACTTGGCATTGGTGCTTCCCTCCCAAAAGAGACCCCTTGGGTCTATAAAAGGTGGGACTTTTCTCACCCAAAACATACAAGGTTGAAGGAGTGTTCAAGCAATGAAGTGCTTGCCGAATTGAAGACTCACTTGCATCCCCCTTTGTTCACCTTCCCACATCCACCAATCTCTTTTGCAAGGGAGGTTGTTGGGTGGCCTTTGGAAGCTCGAACCTTACCCAAATCCGACGCATGGACACCAGAACCTACCAATTCGCCGACCCCCCAATCCTAAAAGGTTTTGGGCCCATCCCCGGTGGATTGGCTCCAAAATCGAGGGCCAACGGTGGGAGGCCCACTTGGGCACCCCCGCACCTCCCAAGTCCTAATTTTAGTTTTTGAGCACTTTAGATTATTTTTTAGATTGCATTCTTTGTTACTAGGTCTGATTAGTCCATAATTGCAATTTTGTAACTTTTGGTCAGATTTTAGGATGTTTTGTATTGCTTTGTCGTTTCGCTAACTTGCAGGTGTCAAGGTCAAATTCCCGAGGGTGGAGGCCAAATTGGGAAAATCCGACCATCTGGGTCGTCCCAAAATGGCCCCAATTACCTAACCCCCCTGTTTGCGGGCGTTTTGCAGGTCCCGGGATCCGACATTGGAGCAACGAAGAGGTCGGTTTCTCCAACTCGAAGAATTCGTCCTGCCCAGGGACGAATTACAGCTAGAATTCATCCTGCCCAGGGACGAATTCCAGTTGAAGGTGGATTGGCCAGCTGCCTCAGTGGCAATGGCCTTCTGGTAACTTTTCTTACCTTCTGTCAAGTTTTGAAGCAATTTGGTTTCACTGTATTCACTGTTTCAGGCAAATATTCATATGCATATTTCGTTGGTTTTAGAGAGAGAATGCTTTTCATTTGCAGCAGGTGCTACCGACGCCTTGGTCATTTCTTTGTTCGTAGGAGAAGCAGCGAGAGGCGAAGAACTCATCGACATCAGCGACGGCATCATCTTGGCCCGCCCATTGCAATCGTGGGCACGCGGAAAGAGGAATCATTCAACGATTGTAATCAAACTCTATTTGCGCTCCTAGCCCCTGAAAAGGGAGGAGGCATCATTGTAACAGAGATCAAGGGAAATTAATGAAAGGGCTGTGTTTTCTCTATTTGATTGTGTCTCTTCCAATGTGTCTCTTTTCCGTTTCATGCAATTTACATTTCTAGGACTTAAGCGTACTTAATTTTGAATGCAATCGCACTTGGTGTTTCCTTTGACCGGAATCTCGTGCTTTCAGCAAGATTTTTCTTTATTAGGATGGCTCTTGATTATGCTGAGAAGGCCACCCAAATGTTTGGTAATATTGTTAACGATTTTGACTCAATGATGTAGAACTATCTCGGTTCACTCATTGGTTGAATCGTTTGGTTTTCCTTACTATTTTGGGGGTCTCCTTCTTCTCTGTGTTTGTTCTATTGTGTGTGTTCTATTTTATTTTTGCTGCCTCTGTAGTTGGGTGCTTTGTAAAATATTGTGGGGTCCCTTTCAAAACCCTCTTTCTTCTTAATAGTACCAAAAAAAATCCATGCAAGATTTTGCTTTATTTTTTAATTCAAATGGCCTTTGGGATGCTATTTCCCAAGTAAAAAATATACATGAGATAATAGACACATTGGGTAAACTCATACAATAAAAATATTGGATAGATTCTTATTATCCAACACAAGGTTGCAAACAGAGTATAAAATCTCTTTAGATATTTTATTATGTGTAGGATTAGCAAATAAGAATCATTACACTCAGATAATATGGATGGAGTGGTCAAGGGGTATTATATCAATATCTAATCCCTATGTTTACATAAATAAGTTTAACCTAAGTTGAAATTACAAAAGGAATTTAAGGTTAATTATATGTTATAATATGGGTTTAACCATAACAAGGTTGACCATGTCCCATTGGGCTTACATAATAAAATATTGCATAAGTTAAATATATTGTACAATGATTGTACTTGGTCATAAATTATATAAGTTATAAGATTATATCATATATATTACACTTTAAGTCATATTAAACTTGGTCATAAGTCATATTACACTTTAAACACCACCTCATAATCTAAATTGAGGGGCCAAGAAGAGAAGACATTAGTAACAATAATATATCCCCCCATAATAGATGTTCTAGTGGGCCTCTATAGTTGATCTAGATCCTTCTAAATCCCCCTCATAATTTGGAATACATCTATCAAACTTCAAAAACTTAGCTTCAATCCTTTATTATTTTAACAAACAATTTTTAGTTGGATGTCCTTACCTCTTGTAGTATCTAGAAATGGTATTTGACTTCTTTGAAGACTTAGTATAGCCCTTGGAACCCTAGGTCTTAGCCTCCTTAGGTTTGAATTCTTTTGCATGAGCTTGTATTTATGAATTATTACCACAAATTATCATTACCACAAGAATTGAACTAGAAGTGAAAAAAATGATCAAGAGTAAGAGTGTTTTAAGATTTCAAGAGCATAGAAATCATATAAACCACAAGGTTAAACATATAAAAATGAGAGAGATTAAAAAGGACAATCTTCACACATTATACATAATATTTCTTTATGCCTCTAGAGTATGCAATATCTACTCTCAACGCCTTAAATATCACAATATAGTACTCAATGTTAACAACATCAACCAATTTAAGAGATGAAAACTCCAATTCCAAATGACTTACTTTAATTGAATTATTTTTTTCCAAATGACTCATGCAAATTTGACCATATCTTGATAGGTTTCACTTTATTCTTTGCTATCAAAAATCAATTTTGATTCAATAAATAAGGAGAATAGGCCAAGAGATTATTTTTACTCATGCTTGTGAGTTTCTTCATCAAGGGATTTTGCTTTATATTCTTGAAAGAATCACCAAAGGTATTTGCTGCATAGAAGGCCAATTATTTGGGTTGACCAATTATTACAATTTCATATATTAAGGCAAGTAACTAAGGCTTGATGTTACATATTACATAATTTGACCCCTAACAACTTAATGGGTCCTTGAACTGATGTTATTAGTATGTAGAGCTTGAAAAATCATGCAATTTAAAAAAAATCTTAAAATGCTTTTATATGCACAAGTTATGACCTTCATTTTTTTTCCTTAATGGGCCTTAAAAATGCAAAAATAAAATCCCCAAACCTTAGAAAAATAGAATCTAAACACTTGTTTTGACTTGGTATTATGCAATTGATTGGTGTCCTCTACTTATTTTTCAACATATTAGCATCTTTGTTATGATGTAATTACAATAGATATTATCTTTTGATTGGTGTAGGGGGTATAAATATATAAAAATATATTATTATTAGCATTAATAGTGGCCATATTGACCATCGTATTGACCAAATAAACATCCTTCTTTGCAAAAAAATGTAATGCATCGAAGGATATCAAATCATGGTCTCTTTGGTTTAAGGAACGTCTTGTTGGTCGACTAGCCATGAACATATACTTCAATAACCAATTGTAAAAGCTAAAGTAAAATAAGAATCCTCTATCATATTTGAATGCACGACCCCATGGTCTTAATATCCTTTTGTTATCCTTCTATCTACAATGCTAGTTGGTGATATATCAATTGAGTAATCCATAGAAAGTTAATCTAGTCCTTGGGAGTAAAAGTTATGAGTGCAATTACACCCTATTTATTCCTCTCTTCCAAACTTAGAACCAACCACCATGCCATGCAAACAAGTGTACATTAGGCAACAATGCAATAAGACAACATATAAGCTCCATATATTTTGATCAAAAACTTATTGTCCTCTTTCAACAAATTCAACATGTAATAGATTTTAAACTTGAGCTTTCAAGGAGCAACTTGAGCTTTCAAGAATCAAGATACTTAGCTTCCCTTCCTTCAATAATAATGGAAACCCTTCCACTTGCATAGGAGTGCACCCCTTCTACTTGAAGAAAAGTATTATAGATACTTTTCTACATGGGCACCAAGTCAAGGCTAAGAGGCAGGAAATGACATGATTTTGAACAAAATATTTCTAAGCTTGCTACTAATTCTAAGGGACTCTAATATTTATATTTTTTATCTTCTAAATAATCAATTTTGGAGTAGACCATGATCTTCCTCTTTTTTACTTATGAAGCTCTTCTTAGGGAGAAAAATATTGTTCTTCTCTAATACTTTGAAAGAATGAAACTAGAAGATTATGGTTGATGGTTGGCCACATGAGGAAATATACCATACAATTTTGGCCTTGGTCATAAGTTAGATTACACTTTAAACACCCCTTATAATCTAAACTAAGGGGCCAAAGGGAGAAGACATTAATGACAACAATATATTCCCTTAACATAATGGATGCTCTAGTAGGACTATATAGTTGAGATCGATCCTTATAAATCCCCCTCATCATATAGAATATGTCCTCCAATTTTCAAAATCTCAACTTTAATTATTTTCAATTTTAGAAAACAATTTTTCATTAGACGCCCTTTCCTTTTGCAGTATCCACAAATGGTGTTTGACTTCTTTGTTGACTTAGCCAAGCCTTTGAACCCTTGGATCTTAGATTCCTTAGGTTTGAATTCATTTACATGAGCTTGTATTTGTGAAGTACCACCATGGTTTCTCATTGTCACCTAAAAATGAATGAGGAGAGAAAAATTTATCAAGAGTAAGAGTTTTTGAGATTTCAAGAACATAGGAATAATATAAACTAGAGGTTAAACATCTGAAAAGGAGAAATATTAATAAGGAAAATCTTCACATATTTTATGTCATCTTTATTTTTACCTCTAGAAGATGCAATATCTACTCTCAATGTCTTAAATCTCACAATATTGTCTTAAATGTTAACAAACTCAACCAATTTTAGAGATAAAATGTATAATTCCTAGATACGTCCGATATCACCCCAGCTTGCATCCAAACTCAAAGTGAATTGTTTATAGGAAGGTGGCCTTGCAAATGATTTACTATGATATTAATGTATAGCAAGGAAGGACTCATATCCCATAGCAATGAGGGATTTTCTCCAACAATATTGTTGCCAGTCAATTCCAATTCAATCGGTGAGGGAGTTGATATCCAGAGTGGAATTTGACTATCCATATTGCATGATTTCAAGTGGACTTCATGGAGTAATTGTAAATCGAGTGAGGGAATCTGGGATGTGTTGGTATTTGATCTACAATTAGATAATGACAGAGACTTTGGTAAGGTTATGAAAGAAATCTTCGAAAGTTATCTAATGACACTAAGGAAGAGATATTGCCCAAGAAGTATGAGATTTGATCTCTTATGTGATTGTTGCAAACAGTAAATATACTGAGGGAGGACATCTTGCCTAACGAATATGGAATGATAGCCCTAATTTGATTGTTAGCAAGAGAAATGTGTCCCAAAGTAAATAAACTGGTAAGAGATGATTGCATGCTTCCGTTCAGTTGGTTCCTGCTAAATTAAAGATTTGTTAAAGAAGATTACCCAGACAGGATGGTAAGTTAACCTTCAATTGATTGTCATCAAGATAAACTACAGTAAGGCTGGTGAGCATACAAGTGGTCTGAGGAATAGATGGACCTTCAAAATTATTCTTTTCTAAATAAATAGTGGCAAGAGAAGACATGTTAGTAAATGAAGATGGAATGTTTCCCCTCAAGCCATTCCAACCCAAATCAAGTTCCTTGAATATATCAGAGTTTTTACAAGCAGGGAGGGGCACCAGTTAATCTATTCTTCATCAAACCCAAATGTGTGAGGAAGCGAAGGTGGCACAAGCTATCAGATATGACACTCCCTGCGACAATGGAATTGGCATCACCCATCACTACATGGTTGCTCTGGTTGTGGTAGGTTATGCCAATCTAGCTGCTGCAATAGTCTGTTCCCTTCTCCCACTAATCCAGTCCACCATAGGGCATGTTGAGCTTGGATTTGAAGACAAGAAAAGCTTTAGATCAAAAATGAACAAGAGACACTGCAATGATAATCATGAACTTAACTATGCTTTGGTGAGCTAAGGCCATGATCGTTCCTACCAAATACTACTTATACGCTTGTTGACTGAATGGTATCCAATGTGGTTTTGCAGATCTACAAGAGGCAAATACATAGATAAGAGAAGCAACGAGCAGATATACTGAGCAGTTAAGGTATTGCCCCTTCATCAACCAAGACTTTATCCAACTACCTAGTAGCCTTAGAAAAACAACTAATGATTTGCTTAATATTAGAAGCTTCCTTAACTGTAGCTTTACCTAAAAGAGTAGAGTCATCCATAAATTGAAGATGAGAGATAGGTCTAGCTCCATGAGCAATGGTAACTCCCTCAAGGGTTTTGTTTTCCCTCTTTTTGGTTATAGTCCTACCCAAGCATTCAACAAGAATTATGAATAAATAAGGGGATAGTAGGTCACCTTGCCTAATACCTCTGGAAGATGGGAATGACTAAGAAGGCCTACCATTGATAAGAACTAAGTAGAAATCTGAAAGATACATCCCATAATCCAATCCATACAATCCTTAGAGAAACCAAATTGCCTCAAAACTGTGATAAGGAAGTGCCAATCCACTCTGTCATAAGCTTTGGATAAGTCTAACCGAATGAACATGGAAGGAGATTTTTGCATATCCATGGAATGGATGGCTTCATGACCAAGAACTATCTCATCTACTATTTGACGCCCTTCCACATAACCCCCTTGCTCAGTGGAAATAATCTTATGCAAAAGAGGCTTAAACCTTTCTGCCATGATCTTAGTAATGATTTTGAGAAGAACATTACATAAAGCAATAGGTCTAATAGCTGAGATATGATCAACCTCTTGAGATTTTGGAACAAGAGTAATATAAGTTTTATTGATAACCTTCAAAATTTCTTTGGCTTTCCTGGCTTCATCCACCACCTCTAATAAATTAGCATAAAGGATATCCTAGAACTCTTGGTAGAACTCAATGGGAAAACCATCAGGATCTGGGGTTTTCTCTTTTTGTATTTTAAAAACTACCTATTGAAGCTCATTGATAGTAACAGGAGCAGTCAAAATAGAATTCTCCTCAAAAGTGATAAGAGAAGGGATTGCTTGAAGAACGTTTTTTGAGAAGTTGAGTCAAGAGGAGTAGCAGCAAAAAGATTGGTAAAGTAATCGACAATAATAGAGTTCATGCCATACCAAGTATAGACAACATATCCAGAATCTGACTTCAGGGAAGAAATAAAGTTGTGAGATCTTTGAGCTAGAAGAGATTTGTGGAAGAAATTTGTGTTTCGATATCCTTCTTTGAGCCATTGAATTCTAGATTTTTGCTTCCATAAGAGTTCTTCTCTTTTTTCCCATTCCTCTAATTGAGTTGTGAGATTAATTTCATCTGCACTTCTATTCTCTGTGAGGCCATATAAACGGATTTTCTTATTCAAATTTTCAAGTTGAGCAATAACTTCATGTTTTTTTTATGAACATCCCCAAACTCCTTCCAGTTCTAAGTCTTGATTTTAGATTTAATGTATTACTGTATTTTTGCAAAACAAAACATCTTAGTCCCATGCCTAGGCTTACCTTCCTTCCACCATTGTTGCACATGAGGTCTAAAGGAACTATATCTGAGCCACATTAATTGAAAATGAAAAGGAGAGAAACTCACATTGGTTTTGCACATTTCCACCATGAATGGCCAGTGATCTGAACCAACATTGTTAAGAGTCTTTACTTTAGGAACGTGACCATGGATTAAGAAATTTTCAAAGAGCAAAATCCTGTCCAATATCTCCATTATACAAGCTAAGCCTTGCCTTCTATTAGACCAAGTCATAAGGCTATTATCTGGTTGGATGTCCACAAGATGAAGGTTTACAATATATTTGCTCATGAGGTCAGTGCTTTTGTCCAAATTTCTATTTCCCCCCATTTTCTCATCTAGAGAGAGGATGGTATTGAAATATCCTCCGATCAAGATCCAAGCTTCAGGAAAATGAGAGGTAATATGAGTTATATCCTTCCACTGTATTATTTTTTTCCTCCAAACTAGTCGGAGCATAAACAATAATGTAGAGCATAATTTGGTTGGAATGTCTACTTTGAATAGCTATAGCCAATATACCCCAATTTCCAACCATATGATGAATAACTACCTCTTTTGGGTCTCAAATACAAACAATGCCACCAGAAGTCCCTTGAGAACTGAGGGAAACCACTTTTCCATATGGCCAAATTTTACTGGCAATAGAGTCCATATCATCCATTGACATCTTCGTTTCTTGAAGGAAAACAAGATGTGGATGATTTATCTGAATCATTCTTCTAATTTCATTTTATTTTGAAAGACTCCCTTTGAGTCCTCTAATATTTCAAGTGATTATCTTCATTAATGACAAGGCTAAAAAAGTTGGGAAGGGCATTAATATTACCTTCCTCTACAAGCTTTTCACCTTCTTTTACCATATGATATTGATTGGTCTTGTAACCTACTTTTTGATTAGAATCCATCTTTAGTTTTTTTTCCCTGTTTCTTGACTTACTCCAATTGAATCTAAGATGGCTTTTAACCTTGAAGAATGCTCGTACACAACCAAAATTTTACTAGAGGGTTCAACAGAGTCTATATTGGGACCTGTATTATTTGAAGTTTTGACATTTAAAAGATTATTTTTCTTGTGTAATTTTTTTGCCTTTTTTTTCTGTTAAAAACCTTTGATTTGTTGGTTTATCTCTGAGTTCTTCCCTTCATATTTAAATTGTGTTTCTAAGATTTCTTTTTCCATTATTTCCTCTTCCTCACTTTGGACATCATTTATGGAAAGGATTTCAAACATATTAGCAGATGACTTTGATTGATCCTTCATAACTGGTTTTTTCTGAGTGTTCTTCTTCTTAGGCATTTGGAAACCTGCTGAGTTTATATATTCTTTCTTTTTATGAGGAATTTTATTTGGGCCAGCACTAGCCAATGACCATATTCATGGCAAATTCTACAACTAAAAGGAATGTTCTCATAGTCGACTACTTGCTCCCAAGTGTCTTCCCCAAATTGTAATGTGATATTTTTAGGTAGGGGTTTGTCAAAATACATTAAAACACAAATCCGAGCATAAATAATATGTTCTAAATTTTGAGTACAATCAACAGTCATCATAAAAGTTCCTAAAGAGTTTCCAATTAAAGAAAAAATAGTAGGATTCCAAAATTCAATAGGGAGGCCAAAATGTCTAACCCACACAAGAGCTATAGAAGGTATCTCTTCTTTGGATTTAAATTTAGTATGTCAGGGCTTCATGAAAAGCCCTGCCCTTCCAAAAAACTAGGGACCCCCTTGAAAAGTTTTCTCTCTATCTTCATTATTAGCAAATAAAACAAGAAAATAACCATTTGGATTTATAGAGATTTGTAACTCACCTTTAGTTTTCCAGCTTTTTGTAGCCCAGATTCTGAAAGTAGATAGGCTCGGACGAAAACCCACACATCGATAAATTAGTCCTCTTTTTTCCAAATCTTCAATGCCAGTTTGAATGTTACCCATATCAAGCTTAACAATAGGATTTCCATCAACTGCTTTCAGACATCCTGACTCTGTTTTCCTGGGATCAATCTTAGGCATTCTTAGAGGTTTATTGGAAGCCATATGATTAATATTAGCATTGGGATTAGGTTGTCCACCATGGAGGGCATCCCTAAAATTTATTTTTGGGGCTGAGACTTCGAAATTCTTACCCTTGACAAGGGTTTTCACAGTATAATTATTTTGTGGGTGCACCTTAACACCAGATTCACTTGATATCTGAGCCATTTTTTGATCAACTGCTTGAAACTTGTTTTGTGACCTCTTTAATCTTTCCCTAGATGCAGTGGAAATGTATGGTTTTCACTTTTCTTTTGTGCAACAAATTGGAAGCCGTTGTCACTCAAGTTTACAACATGATTTGTTGAAAGATAGATTTCTAACCCATCTTGGATCCTTTGCAACATATCCTGCTAAAATATTGAGCATAAACCACACAAATATTGGCCGCTAGGACCCGAAGGCCCTAAAAACCAACCTCTGGAGCTGCTTGCACTCAACCCAGATGAAACCCTCGCATCGCCGCTTGCCAAAAATCTCGTTCACACATAGGGATGCACTAGGATATGTGTTGTTCCAAATGATCTGAATATTGGTGGAGATGTTCTAGGGTTTTTCAGGCATCTACCCTCAAAATTTCAGCTCAATCCGAGTCCGGATGAGTGAGATATGGCCGAAACAAGTTCGACAGTTTGGGCAGTCCTGCGAAAAACATCCCTCGTCAATCCAGCTTCTTGTTTTCTACTCTCTACGTCTTAAATCTCACAAAAAAGTCGTAAATGTTAACAAACTCAACCAATTTGAGAGATAAAATGTATAATTCCTAGATATGTCCAATATCATCCCAGCTTGCATCCAAACTCAAAGTGAATTGTTTACACTAAGGTGGCCTTGCAGATGATTTGCTCTGAGATTAATGTATAGAAAGGAAGGACTCATATCCCATAGCAATGAGGGAATCTCTCCAGCAAGATTGTTGTCAGTCAATTCCAATTCACTCGGTGAAGGAGTTGATATCCAGAGTGGAATTTGGCTATCCATCTTGTGATGTCAAGTGGACTTAGTGGAGTAATTGTAAATCAAGTGAGGGAATCCGGGCTGTGCTGGTATTTGATCTACAATTGGACAATGACAGAGATTTTGGTAAGGTTATGAAAGAAAGATTCTGAAGTTATCTGATGACACTAATGAAGAGATATTGCCCAAGAAGTATGAGATTTGATCTCTTTTTTGATTGTTGCAAACAGTAAATACACTGAAGGAGGACATCTTGCCTAACGAATATGGAATGATAGCCCTAATTTGATTGTTAGCAAGAGAAAGGTGTCTCAAAGTCCAGACATTGGCAAGAGATGATTCCATTCCTCTGTGCAGCTGTTTCCCGCTAAATGAAAGATTCGTTAAAGAAGTAAGATTACCCAGACAGGATGGTAAGCTACCCTTCAATTGGTTGTCATCAAGATAAACTACAGTAAGGCTGGTGAGCATACAAGTGGTACGTAGAATAGTTGGACCTTCAAAATTATTCTTTTCTGAATAAATAGTGGCAAGAGAAGACATGTTTGTAAATGAAGATGGAATGTTTCCCCTCAAGCTATTCCAACCCAAATTAAGTTCCTTGAAGATATGAGAGTTTTCGCAAGCAGGGAGGAAGGGCATCAGTTAATCCACTCTTCATCAAACCCAGATGTGTGAGTAAGCGAAGGTGGCACAAGATATCACATATGATACTCCCCGCGGCAATGGAATTGGCGTCACCCATCACTACATGGTTGCTCTGGTTGTGGCAGGTTATGCCAATCCACTGCTGCAACAGTCTGTTCCCTTCTCCCACTAATCCAGTCCACCACAGGGCACGTTGAGCTTGAGAGCTTCAGATCAGAAACGAACAAGAGACACTGCAATGATAATCACTTAACTATGCTTTGGCGAGCTAAGGCCATGATCGTTCCTGCCGAACGCTGCTTATACGCTTGTTGACTGAATGGTATCCAACGTGGTTTTGCAGATCTACAAGAGGCCAATACATAGAGAAGAGAAGCAGCGAGCAGATCCGCTGAGCCGTTAAGATATTGCCCCCTCATCAACCAAGACTTTATCTGTTTGGTTAGTGGCCACTACTCTGTCCACATCCCCAACACTGACACCACTAGACTGCCAGCACTGACACCAGTGCTGCCACTGACAGCAGCACTAGGCTGTAGTGGCAGAAGTGAAAGCCACATTTACAGGTTGCAGTTGCAGAAGTCAGAGCTTACATTTGCAGGTTGCAATGGTAGAGGTTTCAGGCTGCAGATACAGAAGTTGTTACTCCAGAAAAGTAGGCTGGGAGGAATGCTGTAGTTATCCAGTTTTTCTTTGTAATGCTGTGTTGCTGGGCTGAAACAGAGAAAAAAAACATTTTTTTTACTTAGGCTGTTTTATTTTGTCATTCTGGTAATGCAGAGATAGGGGTTGTTCCTCTGCTGTTAGACAGGTTGCAAGCCCAGGTTTGAGCACTGTACTGTAACTGCCTTGCATTGTAACAGTCATTGTTGGCTGGCTATTACACTGTAACAGTCATTGGCTGCAGATTGTAATGTTAAAATCCTTGCTGTTATTTTCTTGGGTGTACATTATTTTCAGTTGTGTTTTTTTTTCTTGTTCTTTGTTTTCAACATTATCCAGCTGCCAGTCAGCTTTGTTAAATCGATTGTTTGATAAATTTGATATATTTTTTTAATTTGTACAGGGAATTAGTAATTCGATCATCTTATCTTATAGTTTCATCAGTGTCATGTTAATTCTTGTTGTTAACATTAAGACTCCATTATTCTTGGGTTAAACGTGGTAAGTCATACGAACATAAGGAGGACTTTTCACAAGTGTGAATGGATCACCTACCTGCTGGGATACGAACTGGGATTGCTCATTTCAATGATACTACCCCTCGCACAACTTTTACCATCATCATAGGCGGCGTCAAAGCAAAATAGAAGTGCCTCTTTCAAATCATAATAGACCAGAAATAGCCACTTGACTTCCAATGATGAATATTATGGCTTGTCCCTCCATCTCCTATGTCACTTGACTTCCAATAATGAATTATGATGGCTTGTGAATGCTAGCGGTTAAACAGTACTTGATGCTCGCGTTTAAAAAACGAAAACAAAATTGGCTCGACTTCGAAAGATGAAATATGTTGGTTTGTGAATGCAAGCGACTGTACAGGAACAAAGGTTTGGGGTGCATTTTTGTGTCTTAACATCATGATGGTAAATTAATTGTGCTGCTGTATTCTGGTAATTTGATATCTATATATTTCAAAATTAAAATTAGGATTATAATCTTTCTTATAGCGAATTATAACAATTAGGTAATTAATAAAATTTAAATTTAGATTTTTAATTAAATTAATATTATTTCGTATTTATATTTATTATCTAATAAATTTTGAATTTATTTTTTTCTTATTAAAGGTAGTTAAACTCTGAACATTATATTATTTAAAATTTATATTTATTATTTTAATGATATAATTTTTAAATAATTATTTTTTACTTGAGTAAAGATATTTTAATATAAAATGGTAGAGTTAATCAAATAAATAAATAAATAAATAAATAAATAAATATAAATATAAATATATATATATATATATATTATTGTAGATGGATTATATACAAGATAAAAATTATATAAAAAATATTAGATCACATATAATTGTAAATGGATTATATATAAGATAAAAATTATATAATTTTTTTTTTTTTTTTGATATTTAAAGTTAATAAACATTATGTATATCAAAATATGTTATTGAAGCATGATGTACAACCCTACTCCCTAGGGTTTCAACCTTTGACCTTTATTCAAAGTTTCAAAGTCTTTGCAATTAAACTAAAAACATATCAATATTTTGTCATTAAATTCACTCTTTTTGATTAATTATTTTTCCTACAAAATTGGAGGTTAATCTATCCACCTTAAATAATTTTTTAACTAATTAATAAATATTTAATATATATATATATTAAAAAAAGAACATTAAAAATTCTTTATGAATGAATGAAATATTTTAATTACGTCCGCGAGACCCAAATATGGTCTATGGGACCTCAAATATGGAAGTACAACTACTCAAATCATATCATATGATCTTTAATATCTTTGAGAAGGTTGTTCCTTCTCCTGATGATTTGTGTTAGCAATTCTCCAACTTTTTTTATTTTCCCGTCTTCAAATAAATCTGTAATAAACTCATTCCCAAGTGTTTCTTTGTATTTGTCACGGATATCCGAAAAACTTGGGCATTTATAGATGAAGTGTTCCTATGTCTCTACTGCCCATGTCTTGCATAGAGTACATATCCTTTCTTCCCATTGTTCTTTGGGCGTTGTCCATCTCCCTGTTTCACATCTAAGCCTATGAGAGCTAGTCCTTATCCGAGCAATGAGTATTTTTTCCTTCCACTTGATTTCAGCGCCTATATACGCTTTTTCCTTGTGGTCATACGTTGGGTTAAAATTTGCAATATAATATTGTCTTTTCCTGCTTGCATTTTTCCACATTCCACTTCGAACTTTTCATTCACATAATTTTTAATGTCTTTGTTGACATTTGGGCATTCATTTATGTTGATTTCCCAACGTTTCATCCATTTTCGATTTTGTTTCATCCATGTATTCTTTCGCCTATGCAACTCTTCGTCCCTAGTTGCCCTAGGCCATCTATCATTTGTCATGTTTTTTGTTTTTTTCAAGTAACATAACAACTTGATCATAGCAATTGCTTCTAAAGGGAACATTCCAGTTTCAGCTAGAATAATTTCATAAGGGGTTGTGGCCTTAATTTTGAGAAAGTTTGTGATTAGATATTTTTGAATCCTTTCTATTTGCCTCCATTTTGCATTTGTTGTGCCACTAGCCCACACCTCGCAACCATACAACGGAACCGGTGTAACAAGTAGGCCAAATAAGACCTTGGTGGTCTTCCAGTCCCACAACTCGGCATTCCTACACCTGTTTTGAAGTGCATATAGTGCTCTCCAGCCACTAATATATATATTAAATCTCTCTCTCTCTTTATATATATATATATATATATATAAATCTCTCTCTCTTTATATATATATATATATAATATATATATATATATAATGTTCAATATACCTTGTAAAACAAATTTTCCTAATCCAAAAGGAAATTTCTTTGTGTATTACTCCTCTTACTTGTAATGTAATAAAGAATTTAAATCATTTATTGGAGTTTCATGAATATTGGAATGTTAGGAAATGGGATTAGCTCCCATTGGATTGTTCTCGTCATCTTGCTAATTTGCTTGCTACGTATATGCTTAGTTGAGGCTGTTGTTTGTTGGGTATATTTTGGTCGGGTGCTCGATGGTTTTGGAGGTCTCTTTCATCTGGACTTTGTAAGGGTTATTGTTTTGGAATTCTCTGTTTCTTGTATGGTTTTATTGACTCAATAAATTTTTACCAACATAAAAAAAAAGATGTTAATTTTTTCAAACATTCTTAAAATAAATTTGTTTATATTCTTCAATATATAACCTTAGCTCAAGGACCTTGAATTAAAGGTTCTAATACAATGGATTTAATTTTAAGATTTCTTTGTTAGGTTTTATATGGCTAGAATTGAATTCTTTAGTATAACCTTGGTTGATGTCAAAATCTCAATGTTTAGTGAAGACAAAAAACTATCACCTTAAAAAACCTTATGCATTTAATATATTTTAAAAACTAGTTATATGAGATTGAAATCTACCCCACCCATATTACACTATAACCACACATAATATTAGAAAAACTTGATAATTATGCATATATCCCTTAGCAAGATTCAAAATTGGATATTCTCTTTGAAATTCAATAGGATAATTTTTATTTTTACTAAAAATAAAAATAAAAGTCAAGGAATTTAATCCTTTGATTATGTATTCCTGAGCCCTAGATAGCCTATTGAGTTGTTATTATCTTCATTATTGTTCAATGTATTGTAGGGGACATATTGGGGAGTCAAAATGGGTAAAAATTTCATCTTATTTGTCCTCCATGCATATGCTTAAGAATAAAGTACTGTAGATAACCTAGACATCTATTGTATACTAAGAAAAGTGTTAAACAGAATGTAAAGGTACTTATATTTTTTAATAATTTCTTTGTTTTATAGATTATAAAAAAAGGATATGATAGGAATTAAGGTTTATATGTCATTCTTATCCCCTTAGGTGCTTGCACTTTTGGCTAGGCCAACTAGGTTAGGAGCATCATATTAGACCATCTAGAATACCTTTTAGGTCTACTAGAGAGTCCTAGGATAGGTACACAACTTCATTATTTTATTTTCATTATTGTCAAGAGTGTTGCTCTTTCATCAAGAGTGTCGTTCTATCAAGATGACAATGCCACCATAAAAAATTATCATCTCAACAAGTGAACCTTGGAAAGTGCTCCCACCATTTTCAATGTAAGACATAAAATCAACTACATATTATGCATCTATTGACCCCATAAAATCTTCTTCTTCCAATTTTGTCTAGTGGATATGATCACCTATAAACTAATGCTATTGATTATTTGATTTAAAATATTAAATTTATATAAATGCAACATCCAAAAAAGTCACTTTTCAAGTAATTCCAATTCAAATACCAACATTCCATGTGAGGAAGTTAAATTTATGATGAAACAAGCAAAATACACAAAGTATCTTCTCTTTTTATATTTTACTTTGCAACCATATGCTAGGTTATCCTCCAAGTATACTACATATTTCCTTAGTATGAATCTTCTAGCAATCCATATTCTATTATCATATAAATGAGAAAACATTATTTTTTATCCCATTAGATTAGGTATTGTCCTTCTATAAGGAATCTTCACCTCAAGGTCAATGATTGGATTCTCATCAACCAATAAGGGTGCCCTTCTTAAAATCCTTTTTAGGGGAACCTCCTAAGGGAGTAATCAAACGAGGATCATCTAAGGATAATCGATTAATTAAGAGTATTTAAGCATCTAAGGAGAAAGCATATTTTTGAAGCAAACATCCTCAATAAAGAACATTTACCTTAAATTTTAGTAACCCCCATCTCTCTCCCTCCCACCCATATGTGTGTGTTTCTTTTATTTTTATTATATCATTACATTTATCTTATTATCTTATAAATATTTTCCAAATAACTTCCTCTATATTTCCTTTCCACTACTTAATTGTGTATTTATCTCCCACATGTCTTCACTTATAATTTGTCTTCATAGCTAGATTATCCCCCAAGGGTACCCATAAAACTGAATCCTACTTGACCTTCCCTATCTCATATTCATTCTTTAGGGCTAATTGTACTTGATTTGGACTAATACTACTATTTTTCTTACCTATGGGTTATCATGTTCTCCTAAACACATTCAAGTTTCGGTGACAAATATTATGAGCCTAACATGGTCTCCTTCTTCTGAGTTGGTCTATGTCTAAACATAGCATTCACATATTAGCTATCTTATATGAACCCAAAAATTTATGAGAAAAATGCATTTTCCATTATGTTTGAAAATTATCAAGATGCCAAGTATACAAATGATTTAGAATATCAAGAGGAACTTCTTAATCATGTTAATGAAGTCAAAATATTTAAAAAAGCTAAAAATAAACCAAATTTGCTATGACCAGTAAGTATGAGAATATAGATGATGATGAATATATAAAACATAGACAACATGGTAAATCAAGAATAAGTTTATGATAATATATTTAAGGAGAGAGAGGTAGAAGGTTTCAACATGAACTGTCCTCCTTTACTTTACAAGGATAAAAATGATCTTAATATTCCTCCAAAACATAACAAAAAACATCTTAAAAGAAATCTAACATGAACATGACATAACTTCTCAATTTTTAACCAAATGGTCTAAAAAATACAACCTGCATATGAGAAAATATATATCCAATTAAAAAATGCACATATAATACCTTAAAGTTTGTTGAATCATACTAATTTGCTCTTTAAAACACAAAGTACTACCTCAAAATTGATCAAAATAAATGTTATTGAATAAGATCAAAAAATTTCTACAACTTTGGAAGGATTAGTCAAAGTCAATTGAGCCTTATTCCATCTCCCTATATATGAGAAACAAACATTGTACCATAATGTATAAGGGGAAAATCCTTTAAATAGAGTGTCATCATCTATAGAATCATTGATAAGTCAAAATCCCACCATGAAATTTCTCATAAAAGAATAATAAGAACAAGTGTTAGATTGGTTACAAGGAAAGAAACCATAGGCTACCTAAATTTAAGGTAAGAAAAATAGTTCTCAACATCAAGCTCAACAAATCATTACTTAAACACAAGGTTCATAAAGTAATTTTTTATTTTTTTATAGAAAATTCCCTCTTCCCTCTTAAGAGTGGAGGTGACAATGAGCTTAACAATTAATAGAAGCCTTAACACATGAGATAATACAATTAAAATCTAGTTATCCTAAAAATATGGATCTTACTCAAAATACTAAGCAAATCACATTCTCAATGCAATCCTATTATCTAAAATAAAAAAAATAAATATGTTTGCATCGATTCAAAGAAAACCTACTACTAACATGTCTAATCAAGTGAGTAATCTACAAATTAGAAATTATCTCAATGAACCTTTAGATCCTCACATTAAAAGTGTTAGATTATATTCTACATCACCACTTTCATGTTATGGGACTCAATATTCCAAAAAAAATCTTAGAGGATTTTACCATTTTTATAAATATTGGCTAGAGTTAAACCCTAATGCTACTACCAAAATATTAGCAAGATTGTTCAAAGATGATGTGTTGGATTATGCAAAAATACCTAAATATTCAACTAAAACCTTTGAACAATTAATAAATCTTCTTACATATGATTTTAGGGCTAGGAAAACACAAAATGATGCTATTGAACAAGTTGTCTCTATCAAATAGCACCAAAGCAAGTATTGTAAATTTTATTAGGAGGTGAAAAGATTTTGGGTGTTAAGACAAACACAACATTGATGAAAATAAGTCTTAAGGAAATGTCTATCAAAGCACTTTTTCCACTAATTATAAGTGGTCTTATGTGAAAAAATAACTTAGCAACTTTACAAGAATGTATGGTACATGATGAAAATTTAGGAAGGCTCAAAGGAGAGGGGAATTTAAAAACTAAACCCAACAACAATAATAGAGTATCTATATGCCATGGTTTTATTGATGTCAAACTTTCACACCATGTGGCTAGTACTAATGCTTATGGATAAAAAAAAACCATCCTTGAGGTACAAAGACATTAACCATGAGTTAATTATGCTTTTGATTATTTCTTACACATGATAATGGATCAACTTAAAGAAGTTATGCCTAAATGAAGATATCAACCACTTAAGTTGACCAAAAAGAAACTAAAATCACATTGATTTAGAGAGAGTTCATTTTACTCTTGGCATGATATTCCTAAACATTATTTCAAAAGTTATCATTTCATAAAATTTTTATATTCCACTATCTTTGGTGAGAACGATAAATTTAATGCAATTGAATATATATAGAAAGAGTTAGATATGAATATATGGTTTCCAAATATATTGTTAAAAGTGATAACCCCTAATATCTAGTAAATAAAAAGTACAAAAATATTAGAAATAGATTATATTACATCATTTGGGTCATGTAAATATACCTTCCTAGGTACATACTTAGGACATTAGATTACTTTAGGGGGAAGTTATCTAGTTACTTCATGCAATGTAATAAATGCACAAGTGTCAATGTGTAAGCTATATATGTGCAAGTTATCCCTTGCACAACTAGGTAGAGTGTTGGCCAAGGAACTTATCTTCCTATATAAAAAGGGCCTCATTATAACAAGTAGGATATAGAAGCTCAGAGTATATTCATAGGTAGTAGCATAGTGTTGTGTACATCACCATATATTGGTGTTGGGTGTAATGTAGTTCAGTAGTTTTTTTCATGGAGTGTCCATTTCCTCCATAGCTACATTGTATCCATTTTCATCATTTCTATTTATAGCAAATTTTAGTCATCTCATAGATTTATTTTCTTTCATATTATTCTACATCTTGTGATTGCTATCTCCCATTGCATATTGCATCAAAATCTAATAGTGGTATCAGAGACATGGTAGATCTAGCCATAGTATATCAATAGGAAAACCACCATTATCATTGAGCCTAAGATTTTTGTCAACCTAACGTGCTGCTGGACCAGCCACTATAAAAAAATATTAAAAGAGTCTATGTAGTAGAATTAGGAAGAGCCACAAGTGAGGACTGAAATAAATATTAGTTCCAAAAATACTAACTAGAGTCTTTCCACAAAATTATAGGAAAAACTCGTGAAGACTATGACTCAACGTTCAATCCACTATATTGACAAATCTTCTAGTGAATATCATTCACGATATTTGGAATTTGTTAACTATTGCCCAAATTTTCTTTTGTTGCATAAAATTAATTCTTAGATGATCAAGAATCCTCCCACAATAGAAATGTAGGAGACTTCAAATTCATTTCCCGAAGGTCAACATCCCTTCATAGTGTAGAAATTAGTTCCTTATGCAAGAAAAGAATACTATGAAAGAAGACTTCTAGAGAAGAGTCGTGGTGAAGTTAGGAGATTGGAGATCTCCATTTATAGATTGAGAACTTCACAAAAGAAGAAAATTCCATAGGAGCCTTCATCCAGAAGAAAAAGCCATAGAAGTTTTGATCCAAAAGAAAAGGCCACAAAAGCCTTGATATTAAAGAAAAGGCCAAAAAAGCCTTGATACTAAAGAAAAGGCCACAAAAGCCTTGATATTGAAGAAAAGGCCACATAAACCTTAATATTCAAGAAAAGGCCACAAAAGCCTTAATACTAAAGAAAAGACCACAAAATCCTTGATACTAAAAAATACCACATAAACCTTGATCATGAAGAAGCATCCAAAAAAGAGTATTTGATTCAGAAGTAGATTAATATTCCAGTACTAATACTTTGTTGCAAAGAAAGGAGATTCAGTGAGTTGGGAAACTTTCTAAAAGAAAGCTAGGACGAGTATCTTCTTCATAATCAATCCAACACTTGAAGCAAAATTGAAGATAAAGAGATCAGTAGAAGATCTCATTGAAGAATTTCCAGTCTTGGAAGAAGAAAAAGGACTAGGAGAGTCTTGATCGAATCTAGAATTAGTAGAATTAGAGATCCAAAAGAAGATCTCATCACCAACACTTCCAGGAGAAGAAGGTTGAAGAAAAGGTCTCAAGTAAGACCAAAAGAATCTACAAGATCAAAGATCTTTTGGAGGTCTCAACGAGCATCCAGTAAAAGGCTTGGAGAGCCTTACTAAAGAAATCATCAAAGGAGAACTCATTGGAGAAATTCACTATAGAAGATAGTGAAAGATTTGGGATAATTATCGCCATCCAACAAGTCCAAAAGAAGAAGAATTTGGCAAGGAGTGCCAAATCTTAGAAGACCTCAAGATATTCAAAATCTTGAGAAGAAGATCCTGCTTGAAGTTAGAATTTGATAAGAAGACTTGAAGACAGAAGAAGCCTACCAAATCCAAGAGATTTGAATATTGCCTCTCACAATAAGAAGGCATTATTTTTTGAGATAAATACTTCTAAAAATATATAATAAAAAGGAGTAGACTACAAGAGGAGAACAAACCATCAAATCCTAGGCTCATGAAAGAAAGTTTGATATCATATTTTGGTGAAGAAGGAGATGTTCAGGATAATCCACAAAGAGTTGCAAGATCTTACTCAAGGCAACAACTTAGTGATCTTAGACACTAAGATCTACATCCTCTACTAAATCTTTCAAAAAAGGTAAGAAACTATTGGTGCAAGTATATTTATTAATTGGATTACTTATCAAAATTGTTAAAGCACCTTAATTTGAATTAAAGTTGCAAGAAGGAAAATTGGATTACAATCTTCAAAAGTTCAAAAAGATAAAAGTTCCTTTTAAGGTTTATTTACACATTAGTTAGGAGTTGATTAAATTTTAGAATTACATATATTAACTACCTATCATCTACTTTGGAAAAATAAAAAGAAGACTCAGTCCTACAATATTAATTATAGTGAAATTGCAGAATAACTCTTGAAAATTCATTTCAGATTATTTTTGATTAGTTGCATTAAATTGATTAAGTGCACTTATAAGTTATTTTGAGAGTTGATTGGAGTGATAAGGTGTGATTTTTTGTGCATATTAGTGGGTTCATTTGCACTACTATATTACTCTTAAAAGGCTTAGTGTTTGTGTTCCTAAGAAAGACACAAAATCAGAATTTGTCAAAGTGTCTAAAGACACTATTAGTGCATAAAAATATGCAACACATAGTGGCCAAGTGAAGCCACCAAAACAGGTTAGAATCCTTCAAAAAATGGATAAGAAAATGACTAACCAAATTCAGAAATAGAAGATTTAAATATTGAGACTTGGTGAGTCTCAAATCCAAAGCATTACAGGGTTAGTTGTAATGAGAAAAGTACAAAAAATTGCATCAAATAAGGAGCTTCTATCTACTGTTATCTAATCTTGGATTTATCATCAAAATATCTAAGCAAAAAGCGGAAGGTATCTAATCAAATAGAAAACCTCAAAAACTTTACATTGCATTAAAAAATTCTACCATAAAAACCAGAAAATCAGACCTACAAAAAAGGAGTGCAAGAAAGGGTGCAATAGATGCATCTTATTTACACATATTGTTACATTTTATTGCACTTATCTAATTCATTCTACTCAGGAAAGAGAGCAGAATTGAAGGTACCTCAAATACATAATATTCGTAAGGTAAACCAGCCAAAGGCATTTGAATGCTAGCATTATACCAAACATAGCAAAAGAGCCCCTCAAGAAGGCTCAGATTATTCATAACTTGGATGACTGAACCTGCAAAAGATAAGGCACAAAGAAAAGGAGAAATCAAGCAGCATATAAGCAAGGGAAATTAAAGCAAGTAAATTGGAATCATACATCCAATTAAGGAGCATTCAATACCATTAGTGAGCATCAATAAGTTTCCACTAAAGCAATTCCGTTCGAACTCCATTAAAGAGACACTGAAGCTCCACCAAAGATCCCCCAAATATCCACCAAAGCTCCACCATAAGCATTGCTTCGCTAGAAACATCTCAACACCAAAAAAGTACAACATAGAACAAGGTGGAAAAATACATTGAAGGTATTGCAAGAAGGCATTGATAAGACAAGGGTATGTAAAGGAAAGAAGGTTCCACTTTTCATTCTCCAAAAGGACCCTAAAAATGCCCACAAAGGAATGTTGAATTTCACGCATGTGAAAGAAGATGTTACAATTTTTTTTTGGTGCCCATATTCTATTCGAAAGAGGAGTTACTTTCATCCAGAATCATTACAGTAAGAGGCCTCACATACGTTGAAGCAGAGAAGCCACTTGGATAGCACACAAAGTGGAAGCAAAAACATCCCAAGCAAAGGTGACACCTGTAACATGTGTTAGAATAGAGTTGGTGACTCCAAAAAATATGCAAAGCATCCTTGGAGCATTGAATAAAACTGTTGTGACACTTGTCACTCATCAAAATATTGACTACCTTTTAAAGGTGCCTTGGACCAGGGAGAACATAGCATTTGTGAGTATTCAAAAGTGGCAAAGAGAAGTAATCTTAGTCAAATAGGTCAAGGGAAGCATTAAATAAGAGTGTTGAAACCAAGGAGCAGGTTGAAGAATCTGTCATTACTCACAACACCCAAGAAGGATAGATTACATCCATACACATCCGATTTCATAAAGGTGCAAATATTTATTAAGGTAAAATTTGCTCTATCTAATTTGCTTTTATTGAAAAGGTATTTATAAGGTTATATTCTAAGGTTGAAGTATTAAAGAAAATCAATCTTTATTTGAAAGAAAAACTTAGGGAAATTAAATATCAAAGTAGTCTAATATTTGCAAAACACAACCTAGGAGAAATAAGGGATACTACTTGGAATTAATCCATTAATATTTGCAAATATTATTGTGTTCTAATTTTCCAAATTTGTGAGTTATAAGGGTTACAACACCAAACTAGGTTATTAAAAATTAGAAACACTAAAATCAAATCCTATGGGATATTAAAAGAGGTTCTTAAAGTTTTTTCTAAGGTTGGATATTTATAATATTATTGTCTCAAAATTTCTCAAAAGGGACAAAAGAAATCCAACATTAAAACCTCTTCAAAATTGAAAAAGTGCTTAGTTCAATATGAGTAATAAGGTGTTAGAAAAGTTGATTTTTGATATTTATAAACTTTACAAAATCAACCAAAAATTGAACTATATTTTACAAGAGCACTATATCATATACTCTCATTACTAGAGAGACATAAGGAAGTCCACAAAATATAAGGATTGATATTAAGGAATTTAAAAGGCATGAAACAAATTCTTCCTAGCACAATCTCAACTACTCAAGGGTCCAAATTATTTCTCCTAGAAGAATAAAGTGAAACCAATCTTGCTATACTTCTTTTGATAGCCTAGTCAATATGCTTCAAGAGTATGAAGTGGAAAACATTATAAAATATGAGATGACTAACACTACATTAGCATTAAAATATTGTTAGGATTAAACTATAAAAACACGAGCAATAAAATGTGGAAATAAAAATAAAAGAAATAATGCAATACACAATAGACACAGATTTACGTGGTTCACCCAATATGGGATATGTCCACAGAGAAAATAACTAGGCCTTTTATTCCATCCAAAAAATCCCTTTGGACACAACTGCGCATCGAACATTATAATTAGCCGCCATACAACATCCTCTTATAAAAGCGCTCTGGAATTTTAGGGCATAAAACCACCTAAAATTTGCTATCCAATCTGTGACGTAATATCAAATGGTCTAGATTTACATAGAAGAAAAAACATCTAGTTTTGGCTTCAAAGGTGCTGCCACCAAAACCCCTGCTTGGACCCCCCTAGCGAACACTAGTAGGGGGGGCTAATGCCCTCCCTACAGTTCCCATATTTCACTTGGTGGGTCCAAGTGTGGCTAAAAAAAAAAGCCTTCAAATTAATTAGGATCCATAATCAACAAAGATAAGCCATAGGGAAATATTACTTTATCAGCAAGAGGATGGAAAACATGGTATTATCAGATATGCAGAAAGAAAGGTCATAGTACCAGTTATTGCAAATATAATTCCAAAAACTAGAACCAAGGAAATCAAATGAATAACGAGAATCAATTTCAATAGTGACAATATCAAATAAAATCTTTATCAGAAGTAATATCAATGACAAATCAATTATCCTCAACTGAAATATCAGAAGAGAAATAAAAAAGGATACCTTGTTTAGAGGATAGAATAAATTGAATATCTGGAAGAACCAGTAGAAAACTATGAGGTGAAAGCTTTGTCAGCAAATGTAACATATTATAGAGACACTAACTATTTGCTTGAACATGTTACAAAGAATGTATACGAAGAGTACAAAGTTCAAGATGAAGAATAAGATCCATATTGAAGACCAAAATATTCAATACCTAAATAATGTAATACAGGGGGGTGCTAGAAATAGATTATATTACATCATTGGATCATGTAAATGTACCTTCCTAGGTACATAATTAGGATATTAGATTACTTTAGGGGGAAGTTATCTAGTTACTTCATGCAATGTAATAAATGCACAAGTGTCAATGTGCAAGTTATCCCTTGCACAACTAGGTAGAGTGTTGGCCAAGGAACCTATCTTCCTATATAAAAGAGCGTCATTATAACAAGTAGGATATAGAGGCTTAGAGTATATTCGTAGGTAGTAGCATAGTGTTGTGTATATCACCATATATTGGTGATGGTTGCAATGTATTTTAATAGCTTTGTTCATTGAGTGCCCATTTCCTCAATAGCTACATTGTATCCATTTCCATCATTTCTATTTATAGCATATTTTAGTCATCCCGAAGATTTAATTTCTTTCATATTATTCTACATCTTATGATTGCTATCTCCCATCGCATACTACATCAAAAGCTACCAAAAAATTCAATCTTTGACCACTAAAATATCCAACAAGATTGTCTTAAAAATAAGAATATTGTCAATTTTAATGGAGAGGCTAGATGGATAATTAGTTGCATGAACAATAGTTTTTCATTTCATGTATATAAATGTATAAATCATGGTGTTCATATTATTAGTCAAAATCATCCTAGGCTATCCCACAAGAGTTTTTTAAGGTAGTAAATAAAAGATAATAAATAATGATACTTGCATCAAACTTTTAAAAACTAATAAAAAAACTAGCATGAGTCTAGAAAGGAAATATATGACAAACTAGGCATTCAAAGACCTATGTTTAGCATAGTGGACCAAATACAACTTCTAGAATCTCAAAACTTTATTTCCTAAATAGGAAGGTATATTATTGTTAACCCTAGTGAGTATTACAAAGAGGTTGGATTGTTTGAATGTAAATATTCTCATGCTCTAGTTTGTTCACTAGTTTCCATTGTCCAAGAGTTTTCTAAATATTTTTTATATTCTATTGATCATACTCTTTCCCATTCATATACTAGAAAAATAAAATATTCTAATAAATCCTTGTATGCTAAGATAAAATCCCTTCCTCCCGTGACTTATCTACATGCATTCCATTTAGGAGGTCTCCTAGTCCCACATGTGAGATAAGTCCAAACTCTAAAACTTGTCATAATAGTCCTACTCATCATACTCTATATATTAAGTCTTCACCAACATATGATATATCTAATAATAGATTAAATCTCTTAGTATAATATTCCATATCAAAAGTGAAATGTGTATCTTCAATATTATAAATGGGATCATATTAATGTAGTACAATATAATAAAATAATTTACTTGTTTTAATAAAGACAGTTCTTCTCACAAATGATATTTACCTTATATTATTATTGAGGACAAATAGTCAAATAATCATATTGTATATGTTCTTGATGGAATTAATATGGAGGCTTATCCTCTCAAGTATATTACTTTTATATTCCATGCATAAATCCTTGGGGGCATCTCCCACCAAACCAATATATGGAGGATGAATTATATCAAAGTAATTTTATAATATTTTGTTATTATACTAGGATTTATTTAAATCAAGTATAAGGACTTTTTAAAGTATGAATAATATCCAAGCATCATTTGATCAAAATTATACCATTGTTGTGAGGGCTTCCATGAGAGCCTGAGCCTCACTGTGGTAGAGAGGACCTGTGAGGGTTTCCTCCATGAGGGCTTCCTTCGTGAGGGTTTCACTCTTACTCCAGCTTCGACGCTATGAAACCCTTTGAGTGGGAGGTCTCCTTTCTCCTATCCTAGATTTGGTTGCTAGTCATGCTTATTTTATCTATTGTGGTTCATGACCAAGGTATTTTACTTACTACGGGTCTTGCTGGTATGTTATGCTCTCTTATGGGTTTGGAATTATTACTCTTATCTAAGGTAGAGGGCCGAATGCTGATCCAAAACTATAGGGGTGATATTGGGATGTTATAATGTAGTGGAAAATTTTAGCTATTGACCCCTTGGCTGGCTCTCGCTCTAGTTGGTGGGTGTGTTGGGTGGCTATGTTTCTTGGGTTGTTTGCTAGTTTTGGGGACTTGGTTGGATTATGCATCATTTCTTCTAGGTTTGGTAGTTTCATATTTTTTCTCGATTTCTAGGGAGAGAAAAGGGCCATCTACCAACCCAAACCTATTGGGATGAGCTTGGTATGGTGTTTGGATATAGAAATATGGTGGTATTTTCATGGATGGCTTTAGCTCTAATGGCTTGGCTGCTCTGTTTGGATGGTGTTTGGATGGCTTTGTTGCTAGGGTTCTCTACTAGTAGTGGGTTTGTGGCTGGTTTGTGTCATTTTATTCTAGGTTCAGTAATTTCTTGCTATATCTGGCTATTTCAAGGAGATAGGGCAAAATACTGAACCAAACCAGTTGGGGTGAAAATGGATTGTTATGTTGTGGTGGTTTTCAGCTTTTGGTCCTATGTCTTTGATGGGTTTCCTAGCTTCGATAGTCTAGAGAGATCTCTTTCTCCAGTTTTAGTAGTGGTGGTGTTTTTGATCCCAGGGTCCTAAGGCTTATTTTTTTGAGATCTTACCCTTCTACCTCTTAGGTGTAGTGCAAAATATTGCTATCTCTTTTTTATTGTATCTAAGAGTGGTTGTTCTTGTTTTGCGGATCTTATTTCGGTTTAGGCAGCTCATAGTTTTTAACTTTCTCTTTCGAACCATTGCAAGTGTAAGCCTCATATCCTTCATTGGGTAGAGTGATTTGTTCTTGGTTTTGTAGCATGCTAAAGATTGGGCCAATTTATTCTTTAATATCTTCTCAACCAGAAGCATGTTGACTTATCCTTTGATTCTCTTTGGTGCTTTTGGTGCTTAGTAGTTATTTCTATTATGAGTACATGGAGATATTATTGGATTTTTGACGGTTTGCGAGATCTATGTCCTTATGGCTTTAGGGGCCTCGTTATATATTTTTTATCTCGATGTTATTTCTACTACTTTCGTTCGATGGGATATTTTATGTTTCTGACGATTGAGCAAGAGATTTATCTTTTAATTCTCTATTACTTGAGTCAATTTTGGAAAATCCTGTGCATCTTCATACCTCAGCTCTACGGTAGCATTTTTGCTCTCTGGTTTAGTTTGGTTGTGGCTGAGTGAAAACACAACTTTTGCTATCGATTGAGTTGTGGGGGCTAGTTTTTTATGGCAATTGCTTCAATTTTGGTGCTCATGGGGTTTTTTGCTTGATTTTTGATGTTGGTTTACTGTTCATTGGAATGTTCCTATCACTCGCCTAGGTTCTTAATTTTTAAATTTAATTTTAAGCGAGATGTTTTAGTTTGCTCCTGTTATATGAGTGTGGTGTAATTCTCCATCTGGGGTATTTAGTTCATATCCTCTAGGAATTTATTATTATACTTTACATAGGAGTTGGTGGCTGGTTTTTTCGACCTTTGCTCTTCATTGGTGGGTTATCCTTTTGGGTGTAAACTATATTTCTCCTTTTGGAGCTTATTGTTGGGTAACCCTTTTGGAGCTTGTTGTAATGGTTGTGGGATCCTCTCAAAACCCTCATCTCGGGTTGTGGGTACCTCTCAAAACCCTCAGGTTTAGGGATCCTTACAATCCCTTCTTTACCTAATAAAAAAATAGTGTACCATTGTTGTTTTCTTATTGTCATACTTAGTTTCCCTACAAAAATTCCATCTATTGTCATAAGATGGACTTGTGAAAATTTTCCTTTTTTACAACAAATATTATCTCCAAAAATTAATAAGTCTTGATCAAAGTTATATCAAGAGTTTATAATTTTTTTACTCACCATTTAACATGCCAAAACAAAGGCTTATCTCTCAAAATTCATGAAAGTAAGATTCCAAGTTTTCTCTAACATATGATTGTTCTTCCTATAGGTTTTCTCTTTCTTACAAATAATGTGTAAATATTCTACTATGATAAGGCTAATTCACTTCCAAATGCAAATGCACCACATCCATAGAGAGTATGGAACTAGTCCTTGGGCTTGCCAGTGTAGTTCTATTAGGACATTTGACCTTCAAAAGAAATAATTGAAATTTTCTATTTAAAAAAAATATACATCATAAAAATAAGAAACATATGCATTTAAAATATATGTGAAAACAAAGAGCAAATAAAAAGAAAATATATATGGCAAAATAAAATAGAGAGAAAACCCACTAGGGAGACAATATATATGTTACTATCATTATAATATTTTATGACATTCATCGCGTTGACATTTTCATACTATTCATTAATAATAATTTTTATTATGACATTATCTCTTCTACGAGATTAGCTTCTTATGAGATGGTTTATCATGAAAATCACATATGAGAGATCATGCACTTATTTTTACTATGACTTATCCCACATGGATTGATGAGATCATGCATTTTACATGTTGAGTATCCTTTTTGGATCAGTATTTGAGAATTTACATATTGAGTATCTCTTGTGGGTGCACATTTGAGCATTCACATTCAACATCGTATATGGATTACATATACATTCTTGAATTTATTCATTACTTGACTTACATTTTTTACTTGGTTATATAGGATTGAAACAAATCCTGCTCATATAACATCAAGATCAATAGTATTATAATAACTTAACAATTATGAATATATCATTTGGCAAGATTCAAACCTTGGTCTCCTCCATGAAATTTGAGAAATTTAATAGGTTGAACTCATGCTATATAATATGCTATTTGATTAGCTTGGCTTACATTTTGGCAAAGATGAAAATTTTATTAAGTTTAAAATAGACTAAATTTACAAAGTTTAAAATAAAGTTCATTATCCTTCTAGGTGATTTTATTACATCTATGTTAATTTAATTTAATCCCTTGATGAACATTTAATATGTAGCAATTTATGAGCCTCTTTAATATTCTTATAAATAATTTTATAAATCCTATTTTTTTAAATTTGCATTCATGTTTTACATCGATTCATTGCCTATGGTTAGAAAAATATTAGATTTTATTTTTTTAGTTATTATAATTATCTTATATATATAAAAGAATTATAGTTAGCTTCTAAAAATAATGTTTAGAAGTTACAATTAATAGATGTGATTTTGGTTGTACCTATCTACCTATTTAAGGTTTATTGTTGCTAGCTAATCTTAGCCATTTTGATTTATTTAACAGTGTGCAATATAAACGAAGAATGTGATCTATTCTGATCCCAACATTGTATCAAAGCAAATATGAGTTGGTTGAAACTATGAGCAGTTTACTCTCAATTAGTAGTCTGTCAATATTTTTATTGCTTCAAAGAAGACTAGCCAGAACTCGTTCATTAACATTTCATATAACTCGTTCTTCGATCCTGTGGCTGAACAAGTACAAAGTCTTAGATTACTTGGTCTAAGATATCCAGCAGACTAGCCAAGTGGAGTTCTGCTCTGGAGGTAAGGATCACAGTCCTTGTAGCCGTATCGACTCCTCCCTCGGGTAGTAAAATGAGGATGTCAAAAGCGGGTGTTGGCATGCATTCTAAAAAATACTAATCCAATAACAAACAATAATTTTGACAGTGTGAACAACTTGAGCTACGTAATCCTACAATCTCAATGGTATCATCGAACGTAAAAGGTTCGACCCTGCGATAGAGAAGTCTATGGGTTTTGTGTCCGCTCCTGCTACTCGAATCCTCGTTGTTTAAAAAAAAGAAACATATGCGGAGGCAAAGGATGTACAGGGGCCTGAGCAGATTTTACCAGAAATGGTGAAATTGAATTCAGAAGCTGCAGGTCTGATAGGTACGAGGGGCATGCTTGAGAAGGGCCATGGTGTTGACTGTAGGTAACTTTCTCCTGCTCGAAAGTGTCTTATGCTAAAAAAGGGTCGTCAATATAATTCAAAGTGTTCTAGGGGGTCAAAAAAGCAGATGCTATGACCCATGACACACCAGCCAAGGTGAAGGAGGTTGATCAAATGCAAATAAAATAAAAAAATGGCATGGTCATGCTATTTTAGTTGCCAAAAACTCCTGCCAAGACACTTGTGAGCTCAGTCGATGTCAGTTGGATAATGTGGAGGAGGGGATCAAAGGTGAAAGCTCAACCCAAACATTGATCTGTCAAACACGACATCACCAAATGGAAGATCAATGAATCTGCTGTGCAATGAACCCAGCAACCGAAAGAATATATTGGGTGGCTCGGGCACAAGATTTAAAATATTGGGTGCCAATCTATTTAAAAAAGCTGGGGGCACATTAAAAAAAAGCATTTTATTTTTTTAAAAAGGTATATTTCAAACAAAATGTATCTTTTATTTAACTAAAAAAATTTGTTACTTTATTTTTTTTTAAAGAGGGGTTGTATACAAATATATCTCTTTCAATCGATATATATATAAAGGAGCATATTTTTCAAAAAGGGGAATAAAATTATTTTGCAAAATTAAAAAGAAGATTATAGTTGTATTGTACAAAGGTGTAATATTGGTAAAGTCTGACACCTTCACCCTCATATTTTACAAGATTACAATAAGTCATAAAACATTATAAAATGTGCAATCTTGGTGGTGAACGACACCTTAAAACATGGGAAAATCCAAGAAAAAGCAAGCCCCAAAACAAATTCATGAGTGTGCCACACCAGATAAAGGTCTTTATTTCCCAGAAGAAAAGGATCTTTATGAAGAAGGAAAATTCCTCACATTAAGGAGTTGTGTTTGAACAATTCTCAAATATGTTGATATCTGTGAAGAACTTCAAACAAATGGTGTTATATTTACTTTAGAAGTTGTGAGGACAATATACATGTCATTAATAACACTTGACATATTTAAGTGTAAAAAGAAAGAGGAACTAAAGGAGTCCATGGTGGTCAATGCTTGTTGTGACACAAGTGATCTCATGCTTATAATGGAAGATATTAGTTGTGACATAGGTGACCTTATCACAAGGAAAGATTTTATCTGTGACACTAGTGACTTAAAAACTGATAATCCTAAAAATGAGCACCATGATCTTGTCAATTGTGACAAAGGTAATATTGTTAAAAGCCTTGATGATGAACTTGGGTGTTTTGAAAAACACACCAAAGGAATTGGTTCAAAACTAATGCAAATAATGGGATACAATGGTCAAGGATTGGGTAAAAATGGGTAAGGCATAAGAAAGCCCATAATACCAAATATAAGGCCAAAGAATGAAGGCCTTGGCTATGATGGTCAAGTAGGAAGCAATAAGACCAAGTTTGTGAAACCAAAATCCCATACAACTCCTAGAATCAATTGTTGTAGTCATTGTGGAAGAACTAGACATGTAACAACTAGGTGTTGGAACCTATATCATTGTGACATATGTGGTTGTACTAATCACTCCCCTACAAATTATTGGTACAAAGAGAAAATGACCAACAAGATTCATGTTGATTGTGGATGGACAAATGTCACATAATGAAACAAAATGAAAGAAATATTGCATGTCTTCTATAAAAGGGGTTGACCCAATGGTAGGCCCATTGGAAAACCCAATGATAGATCAAGTGGCAGACCTAGAGGTAAACCTAGATGTAAATCAAGAGGTAAACCTAGAGGCTATGACCTAGAGGTAAACCTAGAGCTAGTGCCAAAGTCAAGAGCCAAGATCCAGAGCCAAATTTAGATCCATGAGAGAAGAGCTAGAGTCAAATTTCATTGTTCTCTCCTCTAAATTAAGGGGGAGTAGTTATATATGCTATCCCCAATAATGTAATAAGGGGGGTGTTAGAAAAATATTACATTATTGTTTTTTAGTGAGTATAATCATCTCATGTATAAGTAGATCTAGAAGAACTATAACTAGCTTCTAAAGATAATGTCTAGAAGCTACAATTAGTATGTTTTATTTTGGTTGTAACTATCTACCTATTTGAGGGTTATTGTTGCTGGCTAATCTTAATCAATTTGATATTTTTAACAATGTGCAATATGAATGAAGAATACGATCTATTATAATCCCAACACGTATATAATCCCCCCTAGGGGACATCTCCCTCCTCTCTAGCCCATATATATGACGACTCTACCAAATCTACATATCCTCTAATTGGGGCATCTTCCTCATCTCTAGCCCAATTATATGATGAATCTATCACATCCACATATCCTCTAGTTGGGGCATCTCTATCCCTCTATTTTTTCTATCCTTCATTTTTGTATATCTAAAATTTGGATAATCAGAAATATGTATATGACGTCTTGTAATTGTAATTTGAGTTAGATAATTATTACATTATTTACTCATAGGATATTTGAAGATTATGAAGCACCAAGAGTCTCTTGAAACAACCAAGAGACATCTTATTGTGTATATACATGTACAAATATAAAGATTAAATTTATGTTTTCCTTTCCTTTCTTGATCTATAATTGGCATTAAAGCAAGATGTCATGAGAAAAAAACTCAAGTTTATTAGAGTACAATTGCTAATTTTCCTCTATTTTTTCCTTCCTCTCTTCTCCACCTCCTTGTTGTTCATGAAAACCTTGAAAAGCCTCATAGAGAGGGATAAATGCTTTCACCAGATAAGTTCTCGACTTCTATCATGGCAATGAGTTGGCTAAGAAACTAATTATTTCGAATGCCAACAACGACAGGTACTAGAACATAGGGTGGCCCTCTAAGAGAAAGGAACCACCATTATTGGTTATGGTAAAGGATAATATTAATGAAGGTTTAATTGATATCAAGAAGATTTTGGTCGATGTGTGGATTCATAGGGTGATATGATCCTTGTACCTTGGGAGCCTTAGCCATGGTGTCCTATTGCGGATTCAATATGAATAAGAAACATTTATCATTGGATGCATAATACTTATGTCAATGATATAAATTTTCATAAGAGATGAAACTATATTTGTCAATCCTAACATAATCCTTACAGTCAAATACAACTACTATTGGAATAACTTTTCATCATTATTTTATGTTATGAATATATTAAAAATTATACTAACAACAAAATCTAGAAAATAGAGGAGACAAAATTTGGAGGTACGTGCAAAAGAGTGAAGGGGACATGCAATAGTGTCAGGAAAAATGGGAGAATCTAGTGATGGGCTATAAGGAGGTCCATTATGGGATCTATGAAAATGATGAAAATCCCTTCTTCAAGGTGCTTGAATTGCTACTGATGGTCAAGTCAACTAAAATATATTTGACTTGTAATATTGTGAAGCGACATTGCCGATACAAACAAATCAACCTTGTGTTCGACAAGGCTTTGATATTGAAGGTACATAAAAGTCTTATGTTTCTTTTTCAAAACATGAAACAATTAGTAGGGAAATTGGAAATTTGAACCAAAGTATAAATTTTAAAAATAGAAGTTAAAGGGTCAAAACCCACCAAGACCATATTTGCATATTATTACCCTAGGAAGAATTTTTTTAATTTTGAAATTTTTTATAGTGTTTGTGGGCAAATAGATGCAAAATTAGTAATTATTTTACAAAATTAAAGTGGGGTTAGTTTATTTTTTTTCGTAAAAGATTTTTTTTTTTTATGGTGATTGACACCTTTAAATTTCAAGATATTTGCATTGAAATTTTCATACTTTATAATCAATTAAACTTGTGCTTAAGCATACTTGCAGTGTTTGGTATTAACAAAACCTTTGGCTTGTGTTTACAAGTAAAGCTATCATGTTGAGATATTGTTTCTATAGCCTAACCAAGATGCCATAATGATGTATGGGAATAAACCCTTTAAGTCATCAAGGAGATATAAGGACATCACTTTTTAGGATACTTTCCCTACATTTCCCAACCTATTTTCCACTATCACTAGACATAATCCCTAAATTTGAGAAATGCTGAGTATAAATGGAAGTTACACTTGTGTACACGAATTTATTTTTAAGTAGGTATCATTGATAAGGTGAGTCTTTTTTGTATTGCCATGGTACCTTGTATTATTCTATTTTATTATCTTAAAGTATCTCTCTCGTACGATCACATATATCAAGAGGACTAGCTTCCTCCATGTACCGATGAGTATATAGGAAGGGGAGGTATATAGAAAGGTTTGGTATGTTAGATTGATGATATATTGAAAGGGGGGCCATTTGGGAGTCATACGTACCCTCACCATGAAAGCATAAAAATATCTTTGTATAGAATCCCAACTACTAAAAGGGTCAAACTTTGGACCTTGGAAGACTAAGACGAGAACCATATTTGGTAGTTGTGAAACTTTGGGACATTGTCACTAGCAAAGTCACTCAACTTGAAGAGGATGAATAATATGAATAAAAATTTTATGATGTATATGTCAAAGCACTAATGATCATCACCCTTTCCACAATAGATGTTTTGCCACACATTTGTGAAGCAAAAATATATATGGAGGCATGGGACACACTTTCTACCATCTATGAAGGGAAGAGTGAAGCAACAATACTTTATATTCAATCTCAACTCCAAACATTGAGAGTTTAGGATGGAGAAATCATTGAGGTATTTATTTGTAGAGTTGCATAGTTAAAATCCAAACTGAATGCCATGGGTGAAATAATAAATGATAAGCTCTTAGTACATGTAAGAAAATTTTCCTTACAACCCCTCTTCACCTAAATAAGATAGTCAAAAGTACGATAAGCTAAAAGCAAGCAGTAAGAAGGCACTTCCCACCTTCATTCAGAAGGAAGAGACATCAAGAAGGAGGTATATAATATTAGAAGTTGTGTAAACTATTAGATCTTCCATCTATTTTCAACACTCCTCTTCTGCCCCAAATCAATTACATTGAAGGTGCTAAGGCCCTTGATCCATTGATTTTCAATTCGATAGTCTGAACGATCCTTTCAATAGAGGATAACACAAAAAAGAAGGATCCAAAAAATACTAGAACTAGGCATGTGGAAACCAGTTGAGAGACCAGGGAGAAAAGCACCTATGCTTAGACAAAGAAGGCCCTCCATTGGCAAAAAGAGTTTCTACTTCACTTGGGAACCTGTGGTAGTTATGTGCATAGGGAGGGAGGTAGACAAAGGAATATTTAAGAGAACCACCTGCCATTGGTCATAAGGATTTAATTTCATAGCCAAGCCTATATAAGCCAAATGTGTGTTAGTGTAGTGACTGCCTATCATACCTATGATCCTACCCTATCAATCTACACTAGTCAGGAAGGCTATACCTACCACATTGACCAACGAGAAATCTTAGAAGAAATATAGCAATAACTTAATGGAAAAACCATTCTAGAACAATAAGAAATGAGATATGACAATGAAATCCCACCTTCTATAGGCCTAAAATCCCTTAGGAATTAATAGCCCTATATCTAGAGACCTTGAAGCTAGTGATTGACAATACAAAAGAATTTTGACTATAGAATAGAAGATAACTTATGGACCTTCTATGCAAAATTTTAGAGGGGAGGAACCCTCTTTTTGGTCTATAAATAAGGCCTAAATTTAATTTTAAAGGTATTGGGAGATATTTTCTCATGCCTATTATCTAGCCTTGAAAGTTCATCCTTTCACTCTCCCTTCTTTCCAATTGTATAAGCAAATATTGAACCTTGGCCCACTATATAAAGATCATTGAACTCTTTAGGTCTCATTGTATTGTAATAATTTTTGGCATGTTAATGCAAGTCATGACTAATTTTAATGTCCTTTCTTTAATGTATTTTTGATTCTTGGCAATGTATTTGTTTAGTTGTATTCATTATAGCTATTAGTCAATGGATTTCATGTTCATTTATGGCCACTTATTGTAATCAAAAGTAAGAATTTTTAATTCTTAGTATATCACCCCCATAGTGTAGGTTTTAATTTTTTGCAAAGTATTTACTTTCCTAATTTTTACTTTCATTGCAATTTCTTTTCCTATAAACCCCTCTGGCCTCAACTCATGGAGGTCACTATGCACCAAGGATTAATTTCAATGAGGAATCAACCTTGATTAAAAGCTTACAAGTTACCTTGCTAGTGGTCTTCTATCCATGGTGCTTCCCACTATTCTACTCTCTATGAGGCATGGGTTTCCTTGACCCATCAAGCTTCCACCTGGATGGGTAGGTGCATTTAGAGATGATAACTTTGTCTAGCATGCTCTATGGAATGCACTTTTATGTTTCCCCCATAAATATTAAATAATTTTGACTACGATCCTAGTGAAGGTCATAGTCCATCAGTTTGAAGAGCACTCACCTAGCAACTTTTCTTGAAATGGAAAGACTGAGAAGTTGTCTGAAAAAATATAGATTGAGACTTTTTTTGGGGTCTCTATCTCATGATCTTGTTGAAGAAATATCTCCCCACATGGTGATTCCATTCTCAAAGGAAATGCCCAAAATTATATGAGTGAAAGGCCTATGACTAGAGCCTTTTCTTGATTCAATTAGCAAGAACTGGTGTGACCACTGAATTGAAGATAAAAAAGGAGAAACTAAAAATGCAACATGTCAAATATAGTGCACCATCCTACCAAATTATTTTTCACATGGAATGATATAGATCCCTTGATTCCATCAGTTCCACTTGATGCATGGGATCCAATTCCTGCCTCAATGCTCAAGTCCATACCTTATTTCTTGGGAAAAAATGTCATCACCCTAACAAAATATTTTTACCACCTGATGACCTTGTGTTTGGTACACTTCATTGAAAAGCAAGATATAACCTTGAGGCTATTGATAATTTTTTTCAAAGGGAGAGCTCATGAATGGTACCTTAGTCTCATCCCATGATCAATCAAAATCTAGGACCAATTAGCAAAGTTTTTTATAAATAGATTCAGAAAGAAGGAAGATGGAGCATCTCTCCTTGACCAACTCATAGCCATCAAGAGAGTGCTTGCAAAAATAATGGATGATTTCAATGTATGATTTCACATGACTTGACAAAGTGAAGACACTACTATATCTATTTGTTCTTGAATTTTGTCATTCCTTGCTCCTATTTAGTTTTTTTTTTGAATTTGCATCTAAGGATAAGGTAAGTAGTGTGGATTCACTTCTTTCAGTAGGATGAAGAGCCATGGGATCTACCAAAGCTATAGGAAAATTTTCCCTACAACATTGTGTCATCCAAAGAAGTGTAACGACCCAAGTCCTGCCCACTTGGTTATCCAAACACCCCAAGTCTACCCACTTGGTTGTCCAACACCAGAGGTCATAGTAAGAGAATTTTTTTCTTTTCTTTTAATATTTTTCTAATTTAATTTCTAGTATGAGCATGTTAGAACCATATTCATGAGTGCCATTTTGTCACGATAAAAATACTCATGAGATTGATATTGGCAAAATCCCGTATAGTTACCTATTTTGAACTTCACTCTCCACCTGAGATTCCAAGTTTAGGCATGGGGTTTCTTTTCCTCTAGGGCCCATAACACCTAGAGGTGTGACGCATAATTTTCCCATGTCTTAACATGATCTCATGTATTTATGTTTTGTATTTATATCATGTAACACTTAGCGCATACATGCTTGAGCTAGACGATCAACCATCCTCCATGGAGCATCGTCTAAGGTTTTACCAATACCCTGGTAACCATCCAATGTCTTGTGTTGAATAACCAACATGATGTCCCATACCATCATGTTGTCAGTATTACCTAGTCAAGCACAATTCACCACTCATTACTAGCAAGGATAACCTAGAAAGGATACCCATACAAACTTTCGTTAACTCTCATTCTGAATTTTTTTTGTTAGAAGTATAGTTAGAGCCCTGATTTATGATGATTGCCTACCTGCAAGCACCACTAGCATTTATCTCACAAGATTGTCCTACTTGCAATCTTAAAATAATATCAAGGTTGTCCTGCCCACAACCTTAGGTTGCAAGTTAAGATTTTCCTTCCCATAATCTTGGAATTTTCTTGACCAAAGGTTAATCTATGTTTTGATTATTTAGAAAATTTTATCTATGCAAAGGTTTACTAATGAATACTATTTCATAGTCGTTCGAAAGTTTAAATGTATATTATAAGATTACTAGTTTCCATTTGGCTACTTGTATGTTTTCATTAATAAAGAACAAAAGACAGAGGAACTATGAAAACCATTGCAATCAAAATTAAATATTCTTATAACTCGCTAAAATAATTTTAATTAAGATTTATTTTATTTAATATTCTATTGGAGTAGGTACTACTTTAAATTTTATTCATAAATCACTTTCTCTTTCAGCATTACACTATATAACCATGAAAAAGAGCGGACTACTCTTATAAGTTTAAGTAAGGTTGCAACTACACTATAGTTTTAACCCTATAATCTAAGTAACTTAAATATTTTTTACTCTGACTGATTTAAATAAGGGAATACCATTCGAGCTATTATTATAAAGTAACCTTAATCCAAATTACCCAAGTTGTCATGTACGCTTGTTTTAGGTAATCCCATTATCACACTATCATATGAAAATAGCTTACATTTAAGACATCATTCCTTTGTATCTATTTCAACTTATACACAAGGGTTTTAATATGAGTAGAACTTCTAAGTTTTCAAGTTCTAGTTTAGATTTTATACCGACTCTACTATTTCTTGATTAGAAAACAATACAAACATTGTTAGAATTTCACAATAATAGATATGCAAAGTATTACACAAAATATGAAGAGAAGAGTGGAACTGATTGATTTATCTTTAGGATCAACTCTGTATAAATAGCAGAGTTGATTATTGAGAGCCGTTGGATTACAACAACTCATCAAACCTGATGAAGACACCACTGAGAGTACTCCTAACACATGGAGGAGTGGAAAATCAAGTGTGTATCCTAGTGAACTTAAGAGAATAGACACCACTGAGAGTACTCCTGACACATGGAGGAGTGGAAACTCAAGTTTGTATCCTAGTGAACTTAAGATAATATTCATTTATTATAACACCACCCCTTAAGTGATACTAGGGGAGATCTTTACAAATGAGTCCCAACAATGAGGCTTGATTAGGTACTCATGTACAACATGGATAGTTGGTGGAAAAAACTCCCTGTGGGAAAAAACCAACTATCACCCCTTTGTTTTGAAATGATGGTAAAAACCTAGTGGGAAAAGCCACCAATCAAAAGAAAAGAAGTATGAAAGAGGCTTGTCTTCGGATGGCAAAGATTTTCCTCTTTAACAAATAAAATATGAATCCCGGTAACAAGGCCTGATTAGATACTCATGTACAATATAGATAGTTGGTGGAAAAAAACCCTGTGGGGAAAAACCAACTATCACCCCTTTGTTTTAATTAATGGTAAAAACCTAGTGGGAATAGCCATCAATCAAAAGCAAAAAAGTATGAAAGAGGCTTGTCTTCGGATGGCAAAGATTGTCCTCTTATAAAAATAAATGATGAGTCCCAGTAAGAAGTCCTGATGAGGCACTCATTTATAATTTGTGAGAGGTGGAAGACCTCTTTGTCAATGCAGTTGTAATACTCCAAGTTTTTCTCATAACTGAAGGTAACACAGAGAAGAAATTGACTTGGTGAAGATGTTTGCAATTTATACCTCAGTTGGAATATATTCCAAGTGTATGTCCTCGCTCTGAATATGCTGTTGAATGAAGTGCTTCTAAGAATAATAATAAGAATGAGAGAGAGGTGAAAAAACTCTATGCACCAAGATACTTTAACACCCTCCCCTTAAGTGATAGTAGGGGTAAGTGAAAAAGTAATAAACAATATGTGGCATACCTACATAAGATGAGTCCCACCACCAAGGCCTGATAAGGTACTCATGTACAATAGAGATGGCATAGCCACAAAGATGAGTCCCAACAACAAGACCTGATAAGATACTCATTTACAACATATGATCAAAAGAATAAATATCTTTAAAGAAAATTCCCCTAAATCCAAAGTGAATATAGGATGGAGATAGAACCACAAACAATCGCATGGGTAGTCTAAAAATGACTCCACAATCATGAGTATGTGGTTTCCTCCTATATGAGTACAATGGGCTGATAACTAGGTCCAAACCTTGTGGACAAACAATAAAATTAAGGTAATGGTAGAAAATTTCAAGGGGAAACCACCTGCAAAAATAGAAGAATAATGAATATGTGCATGGAGGATTGAGAGGAAGGAATATGTCCTCTTCAACCCCCTCTTTAGGAAAAATTCCATTAAGAAGCCTGCAATGGACCCATTAGATGTCTCAAAAAATTAGAGACTTGTTGTAGAAAATAATTCATACTCCCAGACTAGTGCTCACGAACCACGAAATAAAAGTGTCTCACAAAAATAATGTGAAGATAGGATGGATAAAGAACCACAAAAACTGTAAGGGATGTCCAAATTGACTCCACAAGCATAAGTAGTGGTATCCACATGTATGACACAATGGGCTGAATAACAAGGTCCAAAGAATGGACAACCAACAAAACAAGGGCACCAATGCTTGGAGTGTCGGGTTCAACCGAGAGTGCACTCCATGATACAATAATTTTCAAATTTAAAAACATCATTGAAAATAGAATTGAAACTAAAAAATGGACACCACCATTGTGTTCGTCTCGAAAAAACCTTTCCGACTATAAATACCCCTCCATTAACTTCAAATGAGAAATTGAAGTGAAAATGAGAGATTTGGTTGACCAAAAAAAATATATTCTTTTGAGTTTTAATAATATTTTTTAGTTCATGTATATAGGAATTGCCAATGTGAAGATCCTATAAAAAATTTTAAAATAAAATAAAAATATATTTGTTTTGATATAAATGAGGGTGGACATGAAGTTAGTGAATATCTTCTTATACTTTTTAGAGATTTTATAAACAATATATACCTCTAAAAATTAAATGCTACTATAAAGAAATCTAGAAGAATACACCCTCCCTAAAAGACAAAACAAAAAAGGAATTTAATTATTAGGTTACAAATTACGCTTTTCTCTTAGCCCTTTGAAAGAGAAAGAAATTTAAAAATTTGGGTTCCCATGAGTAAAAGTTATGAGGGGTGAGGGGCTCAATTGAATTCATCTTAACACAAGAGAGAGATTGAAGTTTTAAATTACCAATACTCCCCCCTTAAAACTTCAATTATGGAAAATTTTAGGGTTTTGAATTTTTTTATGAAAAAGTATTTTAAAATTTTATATATTTTTATAACCTTTGTTAAGTTTTAATTTAAAAAATATTTAACAATAACACCCTTAGAGAATAAAATACATTTATAGATTTAACAATAACACCCTTAGAGAATAAGAAAAGGTGAGAAAAAGCTCTTTCTTAAAATAGTTAGTTCGAATATATTAATAAACTAAATGATTTAGTGAGCGTCGGTGAATAGACTCCGAGAGGAATATGTAGCCAAACGGGCGAACAGAAGAGTACGGCGGATTAGAGGCCCAAAAAAATAGAACCAACTGGAGTGAAAATGACAACTTTAAGGAGACTGTGCCAATGAGAGTGGCAATCTTTCCAATGACTAGAATCTCATATACATTGAGAACGAACATTGAGAATAAGAGCATTAGAAAATGTGAGATCGAATAATGAGTTAATAATAATGAGTGAGGTATATTTAAATCCTCACGATAAAATGGAAACTCTTAAAATAATATCTAAATAACACTTTATTTATTCCATGATTTTTCCTTTTAATAGTGGAAAAGAAGGAAATAACTAGAAGTGTTAGAATACTTTTCCAATATGAAAATGTCAAGAAAAAAAATAAAGAAAAAAAAGTCTATTTTCCTTTTAAAATGGAAGGGCAAAAAAGCGCCTTCACATAGGTTAACCGTGTTAAAAAAAAAGGAAATGGCTATATTTTCTCAAAAAAATTCCTCAAGCAATTTAGGAACATGCAACAAATAAAAAATAAATATGCTGAAATATGGAAAAATAAATGAATCAGATCCTAGAACCTTCAAGAGAGAATACTAGCAAAATCTATCCTGCTCTGGTACCATGTTAGAATTTCACAATAATAGATATGCAAAGTATTACACAAAATATGAAGAGAAGAGTGGAATTGATTGATTTATCTTTAGGATCAACTTTGTATAAATAGCAGAGTTGATTATTGAGAGTCGTTGGATTACAACAACTCATCAAACCTGATGAAGACACCACTGAGAGTACTCCTGACACATGGAGGAGTGGAAACTCAAGTGTGTATTCTAGTGAACTTAAGAGAATAGACACCATTGAGAGTACTCCTGACACATGGAGGAGTGGAAACTCAAGTGTGTATCCTAGTGAACTTAAGAGAATATTCACTTATTCTAACAGAAATTATTTTCTTAACAATAGATTTCCCATTAATTTCCCACAATTTCCAATGCATCTTTTTTTGAACATAGACTCAATTTGTAAACTGAAATCAAGTAAAGCTATTACTTATATTGTATTAAAAATATCCACGTTCATTATATCACCCTACAAATGGTAGTTTTCTCAATTGTCGTGATTACTCTTACTATATAGTTCATTCTCACTAACACTCTAAACCACCCTACCATGCTAGTTTGGACTGATAATTCCTTATATTTCAAGTCATAGTCTTCCCTAAATCCCTATTTTGTAAACCAAACGGGCAATCCCTACTGTGCACAATTGCTGGTTCAAATTTGTTACAGGAAATGAAAATGTAATTTTTATTTTAAAATATTTCTCATCAACTGAAACAAGCACAATATACGAATCATTTTAAAACATAGGAAATCCCATCACACAAACTAAAGTTTTCCTTGGCATCTTGCCAGAACTACGTTTCCAATAAGATAATCATCCATATTCAATTACGTAGAATTTAAAAGCATATAAATAGACGAACAATATATGGTAAAAAAATATAAAATAATATATTTAATCCAGAAACCATTCTCCATATCAGAAGGATATATCATTCAAAATAGTGCAAGTCTCTTTCCTTGAATGCAAGTCTATTCCTCATCATATTAGAAGGTAAACGACTGAATTATTTTCCATTACATCAAAATAATTCTTAGAATACTACCATGCAATTCCACAGTGTCTACATTTTTTGATTTACAAATATATACATTTTCAATATTTATTTTGAACTTCTAATAGCTCAGGTTTCATCATTCTAATGAGTAAATTTCATAAGCTTCTATAGTTTGCAGTAAATAATTTGCAATTTAATATTCAATTCTTGATGCTTGAACGCGGACTAAACTTCCAATAGCAAGTAAAAGACTCTGGCTTTATTTCTTCACAGTGCTCCAATTTTTTGATGCGAGTTTCCGATCACATATCAAGGGTCGGAGTGGTCAATCTACCATGACATGTCGCTAGTACTATCATGCATACAATTTTTACATTTCCAATGGAGCATGCAGAATTTCTAAAGCTTCCCAACACATCACAAGCTTCCAACACAACATACAAGTATCACAAAATTTTCCCAACACAACATGCAGAATTTCAAAAGCTTCCCAACGCATCATAAGCTTCCAACACAGCATGCAAGTATCACAAAATTTTCCCAACACAACATGCAAAATTAAAACGAGTTTCAATATGGAAACTATTCATCTCAAGATCACAAACAATTATAATTCTTTTTATTTTTCAACAATCCTTTCGAACACATGCTTCCCATTTCAAAATTTTCCACACATGCATTGGAAAGATTCAATTTCTCTTTAGTTTGCAAAGCAAATATTAACTATATTCAAATACATGTGTCATATTTTAAAACTTTTCCACACATGCATTGGAGAGATTCAATTTCTCTTCAGTTTTCAAAGCAAATATTAACTATATTCACATACATGTATCACATTTTAAAACTTTTCCACACATGCACTGGAATAATTCATTTCCTCTTCAATTTACAAAGCAAATATCAAACTATATTTGCATGCAAAATAGAATAAACAATGCTTATGAACATTTCATTTTTCCCAGTAACTCATTTTACTTATTTTATAAATTTATCCAGTTTTGACTTACTGATTAACACTGACTACTTTCCTTGCTTCCCAAAGTCCTTCTCCCTTTGTCACACTCACTTTCCCTTTTTGTAATCACGTAGACCATCTCCTTTTTTTTTTCCATCTCCCCTTCTCTAATGTTTTTGAAGGTAGTTCCCCTTTTTCTGCTTGTAACTAGCATTTGTTTTAGAATCCTTCTATTCAAAGTATGCCATGTGGAATCCACTTCCATCCACATTCAACAACCCAAGCTTAATAATAATTTCCCCAAAATACCGTCAATTTCCAAATTGTTTTCTTTTTGTTTTATATTGCCAAGCAATAAGTTCTTCATATTCATTTTAATATTAAACATTTTAATATATTATTGGTTATAATATTTTCTTACCTTATTTTAAAACAACAAATATTATTTATTCTTAATGCCTCCATATATTTATATTTATACATATAGTTATATATATAAATATGTTATTTTCCTCTCAAACACACATTAATACACATAAGTATATGATTATTATTTATCTGACTTTACTCCTTTCCTTATATTCTCTTTCAGATCTTAAACCAACAATAGTCATATCATTAATTCACATTTATCTCATTATTTGAAACTATGGCTCCCATGCATTTAAGAATTTTTATTGCCAACCAACATTTTAAACTATGGCTCCCATGCATTTAAGCATTTTCATTGCTAACCAAACATCATAAATTTATAATTTGACAAACATCAAATATTCCTACAAATGCAACTACATGATATGCATCTACATGGACCGTTGGCGAATGCATTGCCTATAGGGTTCTTTATCCCTATCAACCGGTGAATACACCACCGCTCATCATTTCCCTTGACTTACCTTACACCGGACAACCCTTTTACCTATTGAGGAGACATATTTCCTTTGAATTATTCTTGCCAGTAACAATACCTATCCCTGCATCCATAGATACATCAACAGTATCTCGTCCTTGCAAATAAATTAAGTATACAAGAAAAGTGTATTTTGGAGGGTTATTACAAGAGGACTTAATCAAAAGTGGGACAAGCAAAATGTAATTTGTTGAAAGTTGCTTCTCACATTCAATTAGAAGGAAGAGACATCAAGAAGGAAGACAAGCTCAAAATTCATACCAACTATTAGATCTGTCACTTATGGTCGATGCTTTTCTTCCACCCCAAATCAATCACATTGAAGGCTCTAAGACCCATGGGCCATTTATTTTCAATATGATGGTTTGTATGGTTCTTTCAACAAAGGAAAAAGCAAAAAAGAAAAGAAGACCCTAACCAATCCTTGTTTGCCATTGATATGAGTCCATCCCTCCGCATAAGTCTAACTCACTAAAAAGGACCTCGACTCTGTTGTGTACAAATACCAACTCAGTCATATTATATGTTTCATCATTCACATGAGGTAGTAATGAATATACAATGATTATATTTTTACCGCAACAACGGCAACATCCCATGCAGCAAGTGTAAGATTGTCAACACTTGAAACGACTCCTGGGCATGCCTTATCTACTTGCATTTTGGCATCGTCGATGACCTAAAATCCACAGAGGCTTAGATTTGGAATTGCCGCTTTCTTTGTAGTTTTTTTAGATGTGGATTTTATAAGAACCGATCCATTGCAACCCTAACCATACATACCCCACATATATTAGATCACTTTATTCAAGATTCTAATCATTTTCTGGACAAATAATATGAAATTTAGGTACTTCACTTATGTTCAACTTACTCGCACAAAATTATCTAGTGATTCAAGTGTAATGATAATTCAAGTAATCAAGTGTATGTTATCCTTTTTTTTTGCATTTGAGGTAACTATCTAACATGCACTGTCAATTGTATGCATATATGGAAAGTGATTAACATGCATGAACTAAGTGTGTGGGTCTTTTGTTAGCACTCATTTAGTAAAACAAGAACAATTTTTCCATCTTGTAGAAATATGCATATTCTTGATTTTTAATGTTTGGACCTAATATTATTCTTCAATTAAAGGACCATGCTTATTTATGTGGAAGGGTTTTTTTCCTGACCATCATTGGAATTCCTCAATCTATAATATTCAAGTGATAAATTCCAATCACAAGGCCCTAGAGACAGGGAATTGCTGCATCTAATGATTATACCAATTGATTTGCATAATTATGGATTGTCCATGATTAATTGTAAGAAATTTTAAGGCTTCAACCTCAATTTATTATATATTTATATTAAAAATATATTGAATATTCTCCTCCTAGATTAAATCATTGGTTGGTTTCAAGAAACTATCAGATTCAACAATGAGCCATTGATGAATTATCCAAGTATCTCAAATGAACTACCCTAATAACACCACAACTAGTGTTAAGTGTCTCATGCTAGTTTATATTCTCATGTATTCCATGGGGACTTGCACAATGTTTAAATGCACCATAATTTTATTTACTTCTATAATTGTATAAATAGTCTAATGGGTGTTTGTGCCTAGAGAAATTTTGTTTTGGCAGCATTTGGTATAATGTACTTTGTTTATGACAACCATTTGGTATCCTTTGATGATATTACATTTTTTTATGGGTATTTATTTGAGGCTATACTAATGATAATTTCAATGGAAATATGTACATGTTACAATAGAAGCATATCATTTTATTATGATGTTGAGATTTAATGTTTGAAAAGATGCTTTATGTCAACATGGAGTAATGTATATTGTCTATCTTTTTGATAATTTTTCATATTATTATTTGATACATAGATTTAATTTTTGTGGTGAGAAACATTATGCAGTTGGTGGCACAATGATAACATCTTCATGGCATTGTATTTGATACTATAATCAAACATTATGAATGGGAGTTTGAATTGTATTTTGCATATGAAACCTAATATTGGATGAAAATATTATTTTGTATTGTGTTGCTTCTCTAGGTTGTGATTTAGCTTTACTGTTGTAAAGCTTTCTAGTATGCAAATATTATAGAATTTTGCATACACTTCCTCACTATCCATTTGATACCAAATTCAATACATGATTGATTGATCGATTGGTTCTAAAATAATAATATGAAAACCAATAAAATTATCCTAAAAAATACCATTGTCTCATTAGTCAAACTGATTGAAGAGGGGATATTGTTGCCATTGGCCAGGGTGGAGCCCACCTAGCATCATTACCAAAGATCTAGCACCTATTCATACAAGATATGTAGGAAATATCAAACACAACACAAAGATCTAGCACCTGCACTTGAAGTCTACAATTATAGGCATAAGACACAACAAACTATTTTTATCATAAATTTTACCTTGCAACTGCTTGTGGATTCAGAGGTGGTGTAGTTAAAAGTTATATACAAGTGAGGTTTGGAATATTATGAAGACATGTATTCACTTATGAAATTTCTCAGTTGGACTCTAGAGTATTTAATGCTAAATTATTATTTATGCTCAAAAGTTTTTGTATGATTGCAACTCTGGCAAAAGGTATGGTGTCTTTTGAGTATTTGCCATCACAATGTTATAAGGAAAAATCAATATTTTAACATGTTCACCTTTAGTGAAGAAATTTGATCTTCAACAAGTTATTTGTCATGCTTTACATGCAAGCTTGAAGTACTCAATTTTTGTGAGTCTTTGGAATAAGATCATGTATAAAAGATCTCAGATATTAGTTCATATTCTTTGGAATAGATCATGTTTTTAAGTCTTTGGAATAGATCATGTATAAAAGATCTGAATTCAACATGTCAAGACAAAAAATTTAAACTTTACAACATTTATGTCTTCTCATTAGGAATTTAAAAAACTATGTATAGTTTAAGTCTTTCTTATAAAAATTTAAGACATATACTACTATACTAGTTTTTTCATGTATTATCTATCTGAAGATCTTTTTACAATGTCAAACTTATCTTCATATTTGTTGCTTCCCCTCTAATAATTACTAGTTCATTAATTTTTCTTCATGCTATTCCCCATTCCTTCTAGTCTTCTGTTGAAGCTTTACTCGTTTGGATGATGATTGAATGCTTTCTTTGAATAGTATTATTTCAAGTATATTGACATCTTATATTGAGTGTTCATTAATATTTATCTTGGATTTTTATTGATTTATTTATGAACCTTTTTTTGTTTTGCATTTTGATTACTTTCCTCATGAACCTTTTTCATTTTTTGAAGAGAGGAGGGAATTGGTATAGTTGTACCAACAATCCCAAGAGGATAATTTTCTAGTTGTACAAACCATCGACTATAGATCTAAATCATAAGTGTAGGATGAAATATTAAATTAGAATTTGCTCAAGACCCATAATCGACCTAGGTGGGAAAAGTTTTAAGGATTACTATACCTAGACTATAATGAAATTAAATTCAAAGTTTTTGCTTTTGATCATTGCTAGGATTAGTTCAATTTTCATAGTAATGCAAACATATGGTGAATTTATGTTGACTGTAGAGGCACATAAAGTGTTAGTAATTTTCATGTTTGAGGTATGCATGGAAAAGAGGACGATTTTTAGCTAAGATATATTTTATAATGTGAGGCCCTAAGAGGGCGGTTCTAAACTGCCCTCTTAGACTTAAGAGGGTAGTTAAAAACCACCCTCTTAGGGCCTCCCATAAGAGGGCAGCTCTAAACTACCCTCTTAGAGGGTGGTTTTGAACCATCCTCTTAGACCTTAAGATGGTGGTTTTTAACCGTTGTCATATGACATGGATTTTTTACGATGCCCTCATAAATGGTGACTGAATAACCATCATTAAAGGTCTTTAAGGGTGGTTCAAAACCACTCTAAAATATACTTTTTGGTGTAGTGGTAAGATCTTTGTGAATCATAAAGGATTATATATTTGCACCAAGGTGCTCACCAGATCTAAATTGACATCTTTTAGAATTCTACTTTGAGATCTTGGTCTAAAACTAGATATGTCTAGAACACAACCAAATTTGCATCATAAATTATACCAAAAATCCACTTTAGTCTATAAGTGGTAATCAAAGTGGATGGTATTGGATAATAAACTCCATCAAGAACATATTCATATTCATAAAAATTAACATCCTTTCTTAGAGGCTTTATCATCATCATTAGACAAGAAAATAATAGGAGCTTTATCAACATCATGTGGCTTAGAAGAAGAGGTACACTCATTCTTCTCATCAAACACAATATCTCTACCGATATACAACTTATTAGTATCGAGATCCATGAGATGATATCCCTTCAACTCATTGCTATATCTAATAAAGATACATTTTTTGGATTTCTCCTCCTACTTCATTTGTTTTTGCTTTATAATGGGTATGAATGTAGTAAATTTGAACAAGAAAATATATGACATGAATGGTTTATTTCATGTCCATCCTTATTAAGGTATAACACCATTCAATGTAAGTGTGGATGCATAATTTAGTATATATACCATAGGATGAACAACTTCTACCCAAAATACTAGCTCTAAATTGGCATCATTCAACATTTAGTGCTAATTACTAGATCTCTAGAGCTCATTTGAATGAAATAGAGGTTTTTTGCATCTATTTTCAAAAGTTTAACACACAAATTGTGATTATGAAAATTTTTCACAAAAAGTAAGTTCTTTGTGAATCAAATGATGAACCACTCCTTGTCTATCACGTGTTTATCAACTCCTAAATCAATGTATTAAAGTGGGATTGATTTTAAAAATACATCAAGAGATTGAATATAATTGACATAGTCTTGTCCTTCTACATCACAATCAAAGTCCTTAGATACATTTCTATGTTGGAATTGAGGTGAATTCCTCCTTTGTTAATGATAATTCTTCTACTTACCTCTTGATGAATTCTTCAATTGATTCTTGGATGATCCTTATGAGAATATATTGTATTAGCACTCTTGAAGGATGTGTCCTAGTTTTCCATATATCAAACATGTGACATATTTGTGTTCTTGATGTTGTTGATGCTCTTTTTGTTTATTATTTTTTATTAGTTCTATTTCTTGTTGGGGGTCCACTACCTTTCTTTGACTACATCAACTTCTTACATTTTTTATACATGAGCAAAGTAGGTTTATGTTTAGTTTTTCTATCTTAAATCACTTTATCCTACTGAATTAAATTCATAAGAGTCTTAAAAGTGGAACATTGATTTATCACATTCAATTTTATTAACAAAATATTGAATGTTGGTGAAATTGCAATAGCACTATTAGAACAAGCACATTATCTCTAACAATTTTACCTAATGGTTGTAGTAAGGCTCACAACTAAAAAATCTATCATAGAAATCCTTCTAGCTTCTCACCACTCTTCATATTCAAGCAATGCAATTGACGCTGTAGGTGTAGAATTTGATTTTGGTTCTTGGACTCAAACATCATACAAAGTTTATCCCTTGCATCCTTCATGGCTATAACATAATAAATGTATGAATAAGTCTTGTTATTCATGAAAAACATTATAATAAATCTCAACTTCTGATCAAGTTTGTCAAATTTTATTTGCTCATATAGGCCTCTTGATTTGAAGTTGTTTTAATCCCATTATTCTAGTTGATTCTAATTAATTGTCAAAGTATAGGCTAGGATGTGAGGGTATACCACTCCCCATAAGTCTTCAAACTCTAGGTGAATCTTAAAATTAGCATTTTAGGTGGAAAGTTATTACCTTTCAATAATATGAATAGTGCAACAACATCTTTGGGGTGTTAAGATCCATGGCAAATATTCAAAAACTTGTAAAAAAACATTCTTCTAGGTTCAAAAGTAGCTTTCTAATGAGTTTATATAAGCCTATACTTGTGCAATTAGCAAGGCCTCTAACTATAAAAAGACAACAAGGTCTCATTGGAAACAAAAATAAGGCATGAGAGTTAGAGTTATTTTCACTCTAACTTGAGTCTTTGAAAAATAATCTTGGAATATTTTTTCAACATTCTAGGATAATAACAATGCCAAATCATCATATTGTTACCTAAATTTGATAACAATAACAATAAAAATAGTTTTCAAAGAGCCTTCCTAAAGAGAATATGTGATTTCTTAATTTATTTACTTATTTGTTTTTATTTATTTAAATATGTTGGTTTCTATTTTTTATTTTGGACTGCTTGTGTAGGCAATAGAACAACACTTCCATCCTAGTACACTATAGGTAGCATATAATTTTTTAAACTTACAACACAAGCCTTTAGTCGATAACATTTTACTAGAAGATGACTTTAAAAAAATCCATGCATTTTTTAGATGGCTTCACAATAAGTGGTCATCAAACATCTTTAGTTAGACTTGTTACTAGATGGTCTGGTCAGAGCATATGGTTAGGTCAAACTTCACTTCAGATGATATTTTTTGATGGTAACTCTAGATGATGACCCCAAATGATAGTAGCTTTAAATGATAGCTCTAGATGGCAACTCTAGACGATAGTAGCTCTAGACGATACTAATTGCAAATGGTAGTAGCCCTAGATGATAGTAGCTTTAGATGATACCTCTAGATGGCAACAACTCTAGATAGTAGTGGCTCCATATGACAACTCTTTTTTATATGACACGATTCTTGCACCAAATGACAACATAGTTTCTTCAAATAATAACAATCAATTTTGTGATGGAAATTTTTTTGGTATGAATTGATTTTTTCTTGGACGATTTTGTAACTCCTTCAAGATTAAAAAAATGCTTGCAACACCTACAAACCCAAATAAGAATAAAAAATAATTTTTTTCTTCTCTTATCGATAAGGACTTCTCCTCTCTCAAACTTTTGTTTGCTCCTTTTTGGATTCTTTATTGGAAGCATGCTATTATGAAATTGAAGAGGTGTATCTTGCTCCTTGATAATTGAATCACCTTCACAAATCAAAGCTTTGTTTTAATATCAACCTGCTCTAACATTAAATGTTAAAAACATAGAATGCATTTGAACATATGTTTGCATTAATGTGATAAACGCATGTATACATTTAAAATCAGGAAGGTATGAAGTTGGAATTAACAATTACTTTATAACTTCCCATAAAATTCTTAACCATAAAGTAAATACATGATGTAATATTCACGTCGGTGCAACCCCTGTGCATCAGGCGGTCCCCATCTCATGCCAGGTTACCATGTACTGAAACGGTGGAAGTCCTGGAATCCTTCGTAGATAGTTTGAACCCTACCAACTGTGCTGATAGTTACTAAAAATCGTGATTATAACCATTGCTTCTATTTATCAAAAAAAAAAAAAAACAGTCCACTGTTGCAAAATAAATTAAAACAGAAAATACAAAATACAGAAATATTATACTAAATTACAGAAATATAAAACACAACAAAAACAAAGGATACTTTTTCGTATTTATTAAAATGAAACAGCATATACAATCTATCCAGTTTCTCCTAAGCAGAAATAAAAACTATAAAAAAAAACCCTTAATAACTAAAACAGAAGAGTCCATGACTATTATTTATTTAAAACACAATCTGATTTATTGATCACTAGTATCCTTCTAACTGGCTACATTAACTACATTAGTTAATCTGATATTAAGTCTGTAACTGCTGATTTCTAACTGACGATTTCATTAACTGCTTCTAACAAGCACTGCTTAAAAGTTACTAAGTACTTTTCTTTTACCCAAAACAAATGATGCATAGACTAACAAAGTCATATCTGGTAGAAAGTTCTAATTCACTAGGATTCAGGAAATCGAGTTCCTCCAGCGTCTCTGCTTATCAGCAACATGATGAGAAGTACAATCCATCTGAGGGTCCTCGTCTTGAACCTCAGGAATAATAGACGTTTTGGTCTGGAAGGTAGAGGATTGCTTAAGTTTAATGAGCTTTTTCCAACCTGTCGACCAGGCTGAGACGTTCTTTTGTTTAGAAAGCTTTTCGAATTGCTGATTAAGGTTATCAAACTCCCTCTGAAGCTGCGCGAACTTGGACTGCATATTTTCCATCTCGAATTTGACGGTATTGATGTCTTTCTTGGCAGTGAACCACCCTTCCTGAAAGGATTGAGGGAGACTTTCGAGGACCGTATTTCTAGTGGGCTGCGTATGGAAATTCTGGCGATGGTCCATCTGCTCCTTTCCCATGAAAACCCCGCTACTTGTAATAGCGTTGGTTATCTTCATCTGTTCAGAGAAGATCACCTGCACCACAATCCTCAGTGGGAGACGTTCGTTCTGAGCGGCGTGCATGCATGCATCCAGAGATAGCTTTTGACAATCCATCACTCTACACAACCTTTTCCGTTCATGCTCTGATAGCGTTGGATGAGCCTGCATCATCGAAAAAATCTAAGTATTCTCCGCTCGAGGAAATATGCTGTAAAGGAGAAACAACACTTTTAACTAACTGTTATGTTAACAATCACAGATTGTTTGTAATATCCGTGACTATTTATGCCAGTATTAAGGTGATCTATTTCAAACATTCAAAAGATTTGAAAATGTATTAATAACATTATAAAGAAATATTTAGAATATTTGAATTGCTTTAGAAATTATTACATTCAAAAGATTTGAAAAGTATCAATAACATTATAAAGAAATATTTAGAATTTTTGAATTGCTTTAGAAATTATTAATCAGAAGAAAGAACATAAACATACTAAAACACACCATATATATATATATAACATGGAACATAAACATACTAAAACACAACAAATATATAACATGGTTCATTTAGTGTGGGTTATAATGTGGGTTGCATGAAACACCAGTTCTTTGTATTAGAACCAATACAATATGAGAACCAATACAATCTGTGAAGGGACTGCAACACAACCATTATAAATTCCTCTTCAAAACATCAACATTTCCACACAATTACTCTAACAGTAATTCAACATGTAAACATCCTTACAGCAAGCTCTACACTAAACTTACTCTCTAAATGAAATACACAATCCTATAAACTTCCTATGAACTTCCTTTAAACAAGACGCAATCCTCCCTAACCATCATATCTACAAAACAATACATGCAATGCTAAATTTAATCAAAATCCGTCTAAATCAGTGACTAAATGCACTCTATTTCAAAGACTTCCAGATCAGGCTCCGATCCGTTTAATTGACTACATGCACTCTATTTCGAACACTTGGCACTCTAAATCCGTGACTACATACACTCTATTCAGCTCCATTTCCAACATGTCAATACTTAGAAATATAGAAAAGGGTTATAAAGATTGCTCACAGAGAGTTATTCAGGCAATCATTTTTATATATCAATATATTATAGACAATTATTTCTTTATAACAATATATTATGCAATTTTAGTTATGTGATTTCTTATGCACCAATTTTAAGCATATACACAGACCTTTCAAATTTATGCAGGCAATCACCTCCTGGTAGGATCCCTCTAATATGCTAGCAAAATTTGTGACATGGAAGGACCAAGATTTTATGTTACTGCTGTAACAATTGCACATTTTTGTATAGTCAATATATGCCATTCTCATAAACAAGAGCGTTCCTCTGGAAAGAAAATGTTTTAAAAGTGCAAGATTCCATATAGTTAATACATGCCATTCTCATAGTCAAAAGTGTTCTTTAATAAGTGTGCAACGAGGATAAGGAATCTCTTATAGTGGGATCGAGAGTTGTATTTCTAAGTCTATTATCTTTTTTAGTAACTAAATACATAGTAAAAGATCTCACTTTCTTGTCCTATGTATCTGTGTGTCTGGTTAAAATCTTTAAAAGATATATATCTACTCATAGTTGCTTTTCGCTGGTTTCTCATGACGTATATCTTGTTTTTTTTAATTAATTGGAGTGATTTCTCATGATATATATAGTCTCTGGTTTTTTGGAGTGAGTTTTGAAAGGCCACAAAGACAATCCCGAGCAGGTCTAAGAAGACCGATTACAACACCTGGCATTCGGAGATGCCACCAAGAAAGCAAAACAAAACGCAAAAAAAACAAGAGGGTCCACGGAGGCCACCTCTGGTTTGATGTCAAATGTCGTGGTTATAAATTAGTGCCAATGTATATAGCCATTAACATAATAGAAAGAAAATGAAGGAGAAATTGATAAGAATGGAGTTTAAAGATAGAATTTTTCACTCCAGGAATAGAATGTGGTATAATTGGTGGATTTATTTTTGGTTTTAACTTTAAATAGAATTTGTCACTCAATTAGTAATAGAATGTGGTATAATTAGTGGATCGAGGTGTTAATTCCAATATAGAATTCATCACTCTAGTTAAGAATAGAATGTGGTATCTGGATCTTAATTATAAGATAGAATTTGTTGTAATTGAATTGTTAAGTATAAATACAATTGAAAGACTTAAGATCTTCACTCTATTTAAGAATAAGAATAAAATGTGGCATAATGGATGAATTTATCTTTGGTGTTAATTTTGTTGTAATTAGATTGTTATATATAAATGCAATTGAGAGAGACTGATGTAAGTTAGGAAGATTACAGCGGTTGACTGTTAATGTTTGGAATATAATAAAAAGACTTTGTTCTCTTGTGTTAGATTGTTCTACAAATTCTTTTTTTGATTGCTCAAATAATTGAATCTTAACAGAAATAGTTTAAGGCAAAACATTGCAGAAATTAAAGAAGCAACAGAAAAATTACTTCCTCGATCTGAATGGCTAAGAGATCGAATAGAATTACCTTGAGATAAGAATCAATGGCTCTGTAAAGGCCATCGTCAGTAGTTCTGGCACTTTCAGGCAAAGCCTCCGCCAGAACCTGAAATTTCGTGAGTGAAAGATTTCTGTCTCGAGCGACCTCGGTGAGATAACTGTCGACCAGCCTGGCCACTTTCATTTTGGCGTCAGGAGCAGTAACTTCATGTTTGTCAGCGGCAGAGGATCTGGTGGGCCTGGCGGGTTCATGAGCGTGTTCTTGAACCAGAAAGTGCTCCAACAGCCTTCGCACCACATCCACATCATAAAGCGTCTCACCTTTGCCGTAAGAAGGTATAAGCAAGTCCTTCAACGTCGCCTCTTCCAACTGCATCCCAACTCTCTTCTCCACTTCCGTCACCAGCGCCGGGGCCACTTCCAGCCTGCTCGCCATCCTCAGCAGATGAAGAAGGAAACTACAAGACACCGAGTCCTTCTGCGGAGGAATAATGCTGATCAAGCTCTCAACGATCAATCTCTCTTCCCTCATCTGTGCCTTGGAAACATCATCTTTAACTCCACCCACAACAATGTCCACACCACCTAAGTTCAAATTACCTACTTAATTAGCTCACCGTAGTAGTATGATACACTAATCCCCCTCCCCACACACACAAAAATAAACATAAGAAAAATTATTACCTTCGTAATCATTATCATCATTATTATCGTCAATCGCAGGAAACCATTTGGAAGCGTAATGCATGATGGAGGCTCCGATGAGATCGAATCTTATGCCTTTCACTTTGATGGCGGTCAGGACCCTCACAAAGTGATCGATCCGCAGAATGGAGACGTCTTCGAACCACCAGTCGGGACTAACTCCATCTTTGCTGTCGTTCCTTTGTCGGCTTGGGCTTGGGCTTTTCTTCCAAGTAGTGTATGACCAAGATTTGACGTCTCTGGTGGTGGAGCATGCCTTCCACGCTATGGACTCGCTGCATCTTCTCACGATCTGCAGGTTTTCGGCCCAGGGTGAAAGTTGCTCGGAGCTCTTCAACACAATAATGGAGTCTCGCCATGACGACAACACAACGTAGCTCAGGAATGCCTCCGTTTTAAATATGAGGTTTCCCTCTTCCAGGTCTTCCGTCATTTCCAGATACTCGGCTGCACATCTCAGGCCTGAAACGTTGGAAGCGTTTAAATCCACTGGTACTCCGTAGCAGAATTTGGCAGCCAATTCGAAGGATTCTGCACCTCCTGGGATTTCGTCCAGTTTTATGTGATCCTTCTCTATATCAGTCCGGCAATCGTGTATAACTCGGTTCAGTCGTCCACTCCTTGAAAGCAGAGGAAACTAAATCACCACGACAGCCAACATAATTAGCAGGTTCAGGGTCATTACAGAAATATTTTCTGTATACTTATTTATTGAGAGTGTACCTTATGTAAATGAAAGCTGACATCCTGAATCTCCACAACCAGATCGCTTGGAATATCTGTGGCTACATACCTGTCACAGCAAATGATGGACTGTCAAGTACCACGAATTTGAAACAAGCTTAATACTCGCTGTTATGGAAACTCCGACGTAACTACTCCAGTCCTCCTATGTGAATTTAAAACTTTGTAAACAAGGTTTCTGAATATTTCTTTTGTTAAAACTCGTTTTAAGATTGCCCAACAGCTTAAAACTTGTTTTAAGGATTGGGATAAGCTTCAAAATAAATAAATAAATAATCAGCGTAAGAAATCACGTGAATTCAGCAATTTAGTGAAACTTCATTGAAAGCCGTCGGAAATTTGCAGAACAAAATCGACTTCGTGACAGAAACAGATCTGACGACGTAAATTAAACATAGGCAGAATAAAAATACACTGGAAATAATTAATCAATAGAGGAATTGGAGGCCAATACCATGATCGACCTCTTCGTTCAAAAGCATCAGCCTTCAACCCGTGCTTTAACGGATTTATAACGCAGTTGCTGTGACCCTTTCCCTCATGGACTTCCTTATCTGATTCCCACATTGTGAAGCCAAACCTCTACGTAATCGCACTTGCACGCAAGCACAGACTACTAATTCGTATTACCCATTCCTATATAGAAGGCTTGACCTAGTTAATCCAAATCAATATGTGAGCTTGTTACCACGAACCCAAAAAAAAACAAAATAATATCAATTCATCGGTAGTGGAGCTAAAATAAATGTGGAAGAGTACTTGATAACTGCATTTTTTTTAAATAATAAAATTTGGAGCAGATTTATTTTCTTCTAAATTTTATTATATAATAAAATTTATTTATTACATAGGGGAATTGGGAACACCTTTGCTAATACAGGGTAAGACATGGAATTCGGAAGTCACCACTATAAACCCTAGCCCAATGGGTAATACAAAGTCAATGGGACCTTGGGATATAGTAGGCAAAGAAGTCTTTGAAGCTGTGCAATTCTTCCAAAGATCTAAACAAATCCCGAAGGAGGCAAACTTAACTTTCATTGTTCTAGTGCCCAAATTCCAAACCTATAATTTCATCTTCGATTACAGGCCCATCAACCTCTGCAGTGTTATTTACAAACTCATAACCAAAGTCATGGCGAATAGACTCAAATATATTCTTCCATCCATCATTGACCAATTCCAAGGCAATTCGGTCAAAGGCAGGTTCATCACGGACGGAGTCATTACAATCCATGAACCGGTTCATTCAGTTGTCAAGAACAAAAAATCTAGTATGTTTCTCAAGCTTGACATGAACAAAGCGTTCGACAAAGTCTCCTGGCAATTCCTTCTCGAGGTCCTACAGAGGTTCAACTTTCACAAATACTGGATCGCTATGGTTAAGGAATGCATTTCCACGACATGGTTCTCAATTATTGTCAATGGCTCTCCGACTGGTTTCTTCCAAAGCTCCAAGGGTATTCGATAGGGCAACCCCCTATCCCTCTTCCTCTTCATCATCATGGCAGAAGCCCTAGGAAGATCCCTAACAGCGGCCTGCTCTAGAGGTCTTATTTCGGGCATCAAACCTGCCACCGTGACTAGAGCCATTACCCACTAGCAGTTTGTTGACTACACCATACTTGCGTCATCCTCCTCCATACCTGAGGCAAAGATCATTAAATCAATCCTCAATTACTATGAAATAGCTGCTGGGCAAAAGGTTAACTACATCAAAAGTAGATTGTACTTTCTGAATACCCCTATTCTAAGATAAAACAGAATTGTAAAAATTCTAGGATGCACCATAGCAAATCTTCCTACCACGTACCTTGGGCTACCTATGTTTCATGGGAGGGTCTCCACTGGAATGTGGTCTAACATCTTCGAGTGCATCGACAAGAAGCTAGTTGGGTGGAAGAGCACAATGCTTAGCCAGGCCGCTAAAGCCACTCTCATTCAAGCCTTTCTCCAAAGCATACCGGTATATTTTCTGTCAATCTTCAAAGCCCCTATTTCAATTTGCCACAATATTGAACAAATCCAGCTCAAATTCTTGTGGGCTAGCAATGAGAACTGAAATAGATTCGCCCTTGTAGCCTGGGATAGAGTTTGCTCCAAGAAAGACCAAGGAGGCCTTGGTTTCAGAAGGATCAGTAGAATGAATCTTGCTTTGATAGTCAAGCAAGCATGGAGACTGTTAACCAATGAGAAATCGACTTGGATTGACATCGTCAAGGCAAAGTACCTTCACCATTTGCCTTTCTTGTGCAACTATAGCCTCCCATCAGGATCTTGTTTATGGAAATCCTTAGCCTAGACTAGGGACATTATCAAACAAGACCTCCTATGGCGTTTGGGTTTTGGGAGAATCATAAATTTCTGGGAGGACCCTTGGATCCAAGACCAACCTCTCATCAACGACTCAAATCTGTTTACCCTCAAACCCGTTACCCTCAAACCTGTTTACTATAATGGCCAATTTCGGAGACAAAGTTGTTGACTTCATCACCCAGGGACCCAACAGGCGTCAATGGAAGGCCATTATAGTAAATAACCCATATATCCAGATAGTAGAGGTAGTTAGACGTATGCAGAACCTCCTCCATGTGTGTGTCATCTCTAACACTTAGTCCCTTGATTCCCTTGTTTGGAAGTTGTCAGAATTTGGTTCTTACACTATAAAATCTACTTACTATAGCCAGGATCCTCCCTTTTCAAAATGGAAAATAGCAAATACTGTTTGGACTAAAAGCATCATTCCCAAGGTTGCTTTCTTTTCTTGGCTAGCCTCCTAGAACAAAAATTCTCACAGTCGACAATCTCATGTCAAGAGGGCTTCTTATTCCCAACTGGTGTGTTCTCTGCAAATCAAATCAAATTGAGAATCAACCACCCACATTTTTTTGGAGTGCGGAGTGCCCTTTCTCCCTAGCTGTGCTAAACCTTGTCTTTGAAAACTTTAGTGTCTCTTGGGCTCACCCACCTACTATCCACCAGCTTTTCCAATAGTGGCCCCGACCTTTCAAAAACTAGCAACTCAGTTTCCTATGGTCATCATGTATCCACCATTACTTATGGTAAATTTGGCTAGAACGTAACTCGAGGATCTTCAAAGCTCATGCTAATGAACCCCGTAGGACCACTTTGAAAATATTATCCTTAGAGGTAGAGAACGCCTCCGTAATTTCTTCCCCCAAATCTCCCCCTTCTGGCCTAGAGGTCACCCTCACTTCTAATTTCAATCTCACTAACGTTTCTGGTGTGCCTCTTATTTCTGTCAACAGGTCTTTAATAAGGTGGATTCCTCCGCCCTTCAGGTGGATCAAACTAAAATTTGATGGGGCTACGAAAGGAAATCCAAGGGATGCTGTTGGGGGAGGCATCCTCAAAGGTTGCCATGAGCAAATCTTACTAGCCTTCGTAAAAAACCTAGACACTTAAACGAATAACATGGCTGAAGCTAGGGTTCTATACCAAAGCCTCCTTCTCATTGATGACATGAGCATCAATCAACTGATTATCGAAGGGGATTCGCTTCACATCATCAATTATCTCAAAGAAAATTCCACTCCACCCTGGTCTTTGAGCAATATTTTCCTTGAATGCAAAATGCTCATCAACAGATACACAAATATTGTTATCCAGCACCAATACTATGAGGGGGACAAAGCGGCTGATTGGCTAGCAAACAAGGGTGTTTGTGAAACCTTCATCCAGGTTTGAAAGAATTCCTTTCCAAACGACCTCAGAACTGACACCTCCAATCCAAATGTTTGCACCCTATAATTACTCCAAGGTGAGCTCCATGCCTTCGAATGAGCCTCTGGGTTGGGTTTCCAAGATTGAGGCTCTCCCAACCAAGCACCTGCTTAGCACCTCCAATATCGTGGCTACCTTGTTTAAACCACCTGCTAGAATTTGTAAGATGTATAATCTCATGGATAGTGTCTTATTCGAGAAGATGGCACGACCCCTCGAAGCCCAAGTAAGCAGCATCAAGAACCAAGGCCTCCATCGTCCTTCGAAATTGGTGCATCAGGTGTACAGTGGAAATTTTTGCAATTTTATGGTTTTCCACAAATCTCTCATGTATAGAAACCCGTGGCCCTGTCCTAATTTAGAAAATGGGGATATTGATAATTCCATGGCAAACTCCAGTAATCAAACTCAACAGGCTCGTCCTTTCATTCCTTCTGATCCCGACACCCAGAACAATGCTAGCAAGACTCAGCGTGGCATCTCCCTCAACCGCCATATGGCTACTCATTTGTTCATCATTGATCGATGGTCCTGTACTATTCTTGAAGATGGGAATTTTGATAATTCCATGGTAGATTTCAGTAATCAGACTCAGCAGGCTCGCTCATTCTCTCTTTGTGATCATGGCACCCATAACAATACAAGCAAGACTCATTGTGGCACACCCTTCAACAACTATATGGCTAGTCATGTGCTCATCCTTGATCGTCTCAATCTAGGTTTTCTCAATTCGATGCAAGGAGTCTCTAATACCCATGTAATAATTAATTTGTGCACCTGTGCCACCTTCAAAGGTAAGAACTCCAACGCCCTATCCTCAAAATGTCTAGCTCCATTGTCAGCATATCACCCTATCAGCAGTTGGGTTCTCATGTCTAGTCATCCCCACCCATATTTGTTTGGTCCAATCTTAAGCATAGGCTTAGCCTTAAATTTTCCCCTCCAGGCCACACATTCATGGTCGAACACCTTTTTCTCTAGGCCACACATTCATGGTCGAACACCTTTTTCTCCAGGCCCTCATCACGTTTACCCTCTTCCTTGACAAAGTCCACCTTGGCTTCATCCTGATTATGCATTGGAAACAAAAGGTGAATAAGCATCCATGTGACTTCTTTGAATTCTCAATTAATTACCATGGTTTATTTTCCCTAGGTGCATCAGAGACCCTCTGCATAAAGTATTGTTCAGTGAGCCCTGACCTACCACCGATTATCTCCCTACCCTTGCCATAGCCATCATTAAGCCTGACACTCTGAATCTTGAGCTCGATATTGAAATCATCCTTCGCAACCATGGTTTCCTTCCTTTCCTTAGTAAATTCAGGGGAATTGACAAAGTGATCACTAAGGACTTCACTAACTCCTAGGTTAATGACCAAGTTTTGGTAAGAGGCATGAAGTTCACTGTCTCTGCTGACCTTCTAGCTAAGATCACTGAGCTTCCCAATGATGGGTTCAAGCTCCACAGAGATAATCACACACTCGAGGATGAATTGAAACACTTTGGTGATAGAGGTAAGAAGTTGTCTAGAAATGACAAAGGCATTGACCGTAACAAATTACCAGAGCCATGGTGCAGGGCCTTAATTCCAATGATGCAATACATTACTATTGACAAGGTTGATGAGCCATTGAGAAGCTTTCATTTAGCTTTCCTCAACGTTCTAAGGGATATTAAAGAGGTTAATGTGCCTGAATACCTCCGATGTTCCGTGGAGGTATCCATTGAGAACTACCAAAAGAGGGACTCCACCCACGTCAAGCACCAAGGCCTCTTCCTGGTCATCTACGACCACATGCTACATAAAGTGGTAACTAAGGTGGAATCGAACCCTTTCCTTTGCATTGAGGAGGATCATTCAGTGGTTTAAGTAGTGATGAATAGCCATAGCTCTTGCAACCGTAGAAGCTCACAAAATTCTTTAGGCAAAGAAAGAGCCTTGACCAGCTCACCACTGAAAGCACTATGCCTGAGCTGGATCAGTCCCTCATAGACGCTAGAGAGATGTCTAGAGCTAGACGTGACCCTTTAGAGATTCTTACTGAAATGTTGAAGAATATTTACCAAACCTAGTCGAAAGCCTTAACAAGCCTCGAGCATGCGATTCGAGTTTCTAAGGCCATCACTACCAGCAAAAGTGAGACTTTTAAGGTCATCCTCCTCGACGAGAAGGAGAGCGTGGACCACCCAATCCCGGAGTAAGTTGTTTGGTCTCCTCTATGGGGGTTTTTTGTTTGTATGGTTTAGGGTTGGTTCTTGTTTGAATAGCCTTTCCCACCTTGGTTGTAGGCTTGGTCGGGTTTCTAGCGTTTGTTGATCCTTATCTATATTTTGGTTTATTTTTTGGTATTCTGGTTTGGTTTGGGTCGTGTGGTATCTAAGCCTTTTTTGTTCCTTGTGTTTGTTGGTCGGGTTTCTAGTGTTTGTTGGTCCTTTCCTATAGTTCAACTGGTGTTTTTGGTCTTGTTCCCATGGCTCTCCCATGGATCGTGTGGCTTCTAAACTTTTTTAGTTTCTCCGTTCCATTTTGTACAAGGTTCAGGGACCCTTTCAAAACCCTTTCTACCAATAAAAAAAATTATTCTTAAACAAAGAATAAGCAATTACTAAATCTAATATATCTTTATTTCTTCAATTTAAATTATAAAATTATTGAAATTTTTGTAATATCTATATTTTACTCATCATTTGCAATATATTTATGCAAAAAATTCAATTGCATGGTTTAGTAAACAACTAATTAATAGTTCAACAATCTAATCAAATAACTAAACAACACACTATCTAACTATTTAAGCTAAATAACAAATAATAACTTGAGTTTGATATTCATTATTCTAACACCCCTTGAATATCAAAATACTAATAGGGACATACATACCAATACTAGGACAAGCATATCAATCCTCTCAACCACTTAATGAACTAGGACAAACTTAAAAATTCACCAATACATAAAAATCATGGACTAGGACAAACTAAAAAATTCACCAGTATATAAGAATCATGGACTACGACAAACTATTTGATCCATGATTTACAATAATGTGAATATATACAAACACAATTGCTCACATCTATATAACCAATGATTATAAGGTTTCACATGACAAAAAATGAACTCAAAGCTTCAAAAACTCAGCCTGAACATTTTCATTAACAAAGTGGCCTTAAATAACCAATTACATGAGGAGAAAGAGTGGCCATGTATATCATACTTAATCAAAGGATAGCCACATGATATTTTACATGGCTATTTGAAAGATAGTCATGGATGGAAATATTACAAAAGACAACTAAAATATTATATTTACATAAGAGATGGTCATGCTAATTATTTTACAAAGTGGCCCGTTTTTAATTATTTGATATATTATATTATTTTGTGAATCCCTATTATTAAATTGATAAGGATTTACATGATGAAAAACATATTGAAAGCTTCAAAACTCAGCCCGAGCATTTTCATTAACAAAGTAACCTTAAATAACTAGTTACATCAGAAAAAGGATGACCATGTATATCATGCTTAATCAAAGGATAATCATGTGATATATTACATGACTATTTGAAAGATAGCCATGGATGGAAATATTACAAAAAGTGGCTAAAATATTATATTTACATAAAAGGTGGTCATGCTGATTATCTTACAAAGTGGCCCTTTTTTAATTATTTTATATATTATATTATTTTATTTATAATTACATTTTGTGAATCCCTATCATTGCTTCTTACCATATGTGCATTGGACTCCAATGCATCCAAATAGAGAATCATGATCCAACTAGTGGGGAAAACAAACTAGAAGTTGATGTGGAACTTGAGCTTGAACAAAGGAGTGTTAGGTACAACCAAAAATGTACTCCGACATACAAGGCAATTTAGGCAATGAAAATTTCAAAGCAGACCTTTACAATTTAGGAATACAATGATCTAGTTCAAAAAGAGCTTTCCAACGCATATAAATAAGGCTATACTAGGATACTGATGATCACCTTAAATTGTGAAAAACATAATCCCTCTCAGCAAAAGAAAAATATGAAATCTCTCAATAGGGAAAGATGTCCTTTTACAATTTTGAATCTTATAAGAATATTCTATGAAAATAATCTTCAAATATATATTTTTTAAATATTATATTTTCCACTTTCCACTTACATTTTATATTTATGAGAAATAAAGTATAAAGAGTAAATGTTATGCCTTATAATGCATTAACAAACTGGTGGCTAGTAATCAACAATGATGGGCTACACCAAGTAGATGCCTATAAAAAAGTTTATACATTTAACATCATTGAAGCTAACATATGTAAAACAAGAAATAACCTCGTGTATACAATGTTGGACAATTCAAATGAAGATCCACAATTTTAAACTAGAAGCAATCAGGAACCCATTTGTTGCTCCGAGAAATATCGGGCATCAATTGATGTGATGGTTCGAGATAACTGACGTTGAACCTCAAATTTTTGCTAGAAATCATGGAAGATAATGATTCTCAAAGGCACCTGAATGCAGAGACATATGTAGAATTTTCCAAAGAATTCCTCACATTTAAAATTCATCTCCATTAAATGGTGAGGTGTCAGCTAGAATGATGAAGCAGTAAATGCTCCACATTACCAACTACCACCTGGCTTGGGCTACACTTGCCTTATCGTATTTAGGTGGTGAGTGTAAAATATCCAAAGGGCTTAAAAACAAACATAGACAAGATGATAGTGTTGGAGGACCATGACGACGAAGAAAATATTACTTTTAGAGATGTCTACTGCTAAAATACTTTTGATGTCATCATGAAGTGCCACAAAATCTCCTCATACATGGAAGCCACCATCCATGCGAGCAGTCAAAATAGAAGCTTGTCCAAAGCAAGTGGTAGAAAATATATACATTTACTAATATCCTAATTATTTGCCAACGTCTGGGTTTGTATACAAATACACAGTTGGACCTTGATTAATAACACGTAATGTATTGCGCTATTCAGGGCTTGAACTTTAAATATTTTTAAGAGTTTGAATTAGTAAGTTTTGGTTTTTATTAAAAAAGAGATTTCATTTAATTTCAAAAGTAAGTTTTTGAGCAAAGGTAAGAGACCCTTGATTCAGTTGAGTGCTTTTCAACTTGATATTGGTGGTTACATCATTGCTAATAACTAAATCAGTAAAACTTATAAAAACAACTTTAAAAATTTAAACCTTAAACCTAATCTAATAATAAAAAACCAAAAAAAATTGCTAATTTTTTTATATAAAAAAACAAAAATTAAAACTCCCAATCACAACTCACAACTCTTGCTTCAAGCTGTAGAGACTGTCAATATTAATATTTGTTTTTTTAAGTAGGAGACATGAAGTAGATGAAATAGGTGGTTGATGGGCAAGCCGAATAGCTGTAGATACTGTCAATATTAATATTTGCTTTTTTAAGTAGATGAAATAGGTGGTTGATTGGCGTTGTCCAGGAACTGCAATAGTGTTGGAGGACCTCGTATAATCGAATATGATCACAAAGGTAGACTGTGTTTGATAACTGATTTAAAGCACTAATTGATATCAACCATAAGTAGGTAGCTACTGCAAGTATCATAAAGTCCAAGTGAGGGTAAATACCTCTGCAGCTCGGATGATCTGATCTGCTCTATATATTTGGCTTCAGAAACTGTAATCGTGTATGTTGGAGGAACCTCGTGTAATTGAATATGATCACAAAGGTCGACTGTGTTTGGTAACTGATTTAAAACACTTAATTGATATCAACAACAAGTAGGTAGCTACTGCTAGTATCATAAAGTTCAAATAAGGATCAATACCTCTGCAGCTCGGATGATCTGATCTATTCTATATATTTGGCTCCAGAAACTGTAATCGTGTATGTTGGAGGAACTTTGTATGTGGAGGAACCTAATAATAGAAAATGAAAGAAAGTTACTAATTCTCTAATATAAAAAAAAACTTTAAAACTCTCAATTACAACTCTTCTTCAAGCTGTAGAGACTGTCAATATTAATATTATTTATATTTTTAAGTAGGAGACATGAAGTAGATGAAATAGGTGGTTGATAGGCAAGCCGATTAGCTGTAGAGACTGTCAATATTAATATTTGCTTTTTTAAGTAGATGAAATAGGTGGTTGATGGGCGTTGTCTAGAAACTGCAATAGTGGACCTCGTATAATTGATTATGATGACAAAGGTCGACTGTGTTTGGTAACTGATTTAAAGCACTTAATTGATATCAACAATAAGTATGTAGCTACTGCAAGTATTATAAAGTCCAAGTGAGGGTGAATACCTCTGCAGCTCGGATGATCTGATCTGCTCCATATATTTGGCTCCAGAAACTGTAATCGTGGATGTTGGAGGAACCTCGTGTAATTGAATATGATCACAAAGGTCGACTGTGTTTGGTAACTGATTTAAAACACTTAATTGATATCAACAATTAGTAGGTAGCTACTGCTAGTATCATAAAGTTCATGTGAGGGCCAATACCTCTGCAGCTCGGATGATCTGATCTGCTCTATATATTTGGCTCCAGAAACTGTAATCGTGTATGTTGGAGGAACTGTATGCTGGAGAAACCTAATCTAATAAAAGAAAGTTGTTAAATCTTTTATATATAAAAAACAAAAACAAAAAAAAACTTTAAAACTCTCAATCACAACTCTTGCTTCAAGCTGTAGAGACTGTCAATATTAATTCAAGTAGAAGACATGAAGTAGATGAAATAGGTGGTTGATAGGCAAGCCGAATAGCTGTAGAGACTGTCAATATTAATATTTGCTTTTTTAAGTAGATGAAATGGGTGGTTGATGGGCGTTGTCCAGAAACTGCAATAGTGTATGTTGGAGGACCTCGTATAATTGAATATGATCACAAAGGTCGACTGTGTTTGGTGACTGATTTAAAGCATTTAATTGATATCAACAATAAGTAGGTAGTTACTGCAAGTATCATAAAGTCCAAGTAAGGATGAATACCTCTGCAGCTCGGATGATCTGATCTGCTCTATATATTTGGCTCCAGAAAGTGTAATCGTGTATGTTGGAGGAACCAGAACCTAGTTATTAATTCTCTTATATATAAAAAAACTTAAAAAAAAACCTTTAAAACTCCCAATCACAACTCTTGCTTCAAGCTGTAGAGACTGTCAATATTAATATTTGTTTTTTAAGTAGGAGACATGAAGTAGATGAAATATGGTTTTTTAAGTAGGAGACATGAAGTAGATGAAATAGGTGGTTGATGGGCAAGCCGAATAGCTGTAGAGACTGTCAATATTAATATTTGATTTTTTAATTAGATGAAATAGGTGGTTGATGGGCGTTGTCCACAAACTGCAATAGTGTATGTTGGAGGACCTCTTATAATTGAATATGATCACAAAGGTCGACTGTGTTTGGTAACTGATTTAAAGAACTTAATTGATATCAACAATAAGTAGGTAGCTACTGCAAGTATCATAAAGTCCAAGTGAGGGTGAATACCTCTGCAGCTCGGATGATCTGATCTGCTCTATATATTTGGCTCCAGAAAGTGTAATCGTGTATGTTGGAGGAACCTCGTGTAATTGAATATGATCACAAAGGTCGACTGTGTTTGGTAACAGATTTAAAACACTTAATTGATATCAACAATAAGTAGGTAGCTACTGCTAGTATCATAAACTTCATGTGAGGGTCAATACGTCTGCAGCTCGGATGATCTGATCTGCTCTATATATTTGGCTCCAAAAACTGTAATCCGGTATGTTGGAGGACCTTGGAGAAACCTAATGTAATAATAGAAAATGAAAGAAATTTACTAATTTTTTTATATAAAAATTAAAAAAAAATACTTTAAAACTCTCAATCACAACTCTTGCTTCAAGCTGTAGAGACTGTCAATATTAATATTTGTTTTTCAAGTAGGAGACATGAAGTACAGGAAATAGGTGGTTGATGGGCAAGCCGAATAGCTATAGAGACTGTCAATATTAATATTTGCTTTTTTTAAGTAGATGAAATAGGTGGTTGATGGGCGTTGTCCAGAAACTGCAGAAGTGTATGTTGGAGGATCTCGTATAATTGAATATGATCACAAAGGTCGACTGTGTTTGGTAACTGATTTAAAGCACTTAATTGATATCAACAATAAGTAGGTAGTTACTGCAAGTATCATAAAGTCCAAGTGAGGGTGAATACCTCTGCAGCTCGGATGATCTGATCTGCTCTATATATTTGGCTCCAGAAACTGTAATCGTGTACGTTGGTGACCCTGCAGCTCGGATGATCTGATCGGCTCTATATATTTGGCTCCAGAAACTGTAATCGTGTACGTTGGTGACCCTGCAGCTCGGATGTTGGAGGACCTCAAATAATTGAATATGATCTCAAAGGTCGACTGTGCTTGGTAACTGATTTAAAGTACTTTATTGATATCAACAATAAGTAGGTAGCTACTGCTAGTATCATAAAGTCCAAGTAAGGGTCAATACCTCTGCAACTCGGATGATCTGATTAGATCTATATATTTGGCTCCAGAAACTTTAATCGTGTATGCTGGAGGACCTCATGTAATTGAACATGATCACATAGGTCGACTGTGTTTGGTAAATGATTTAAAGCACTTAATTGATATCAACAATAAGTAGGTAGCTACTGCTAGTATCATAAAGTCCAAGTAAGTGTCAATACCTCTACAGCTCGGATGATCTGATCTGCTCTATATATTTGGCTCCAGAAACTGTAATAGTGTATGTTGGAGGACCTCGTATAATTGAATATGATCACAAAGGTCGACTGTGTTTGGTAACTGATTCAAGCACTTTATTGATATCAACAATAAGTAGGTAGCTACTGCAAGTATCATAAAGTCCAAGTGGGGGTTCAATACCTTTGCAACTTGGATGATCTGATCTGCTCTATATATTTGGCCTTTTTGTTGCTTTCCTAATTCAAGTTCGGTATGATTTAGTGAATAAGCATACACGCAAGATTTGATAGGAACGATCCTGGGCTTAGCTCGCCAAAGCATACTAGAGTTCACTATTGTTATTGCAGTGTCTCTTATTCATATGTGCAGCGGAGTTCACAAATGCTATGAGGATGAAGCTGAAGCTCTTCTTGTCTTCAAAGCCAAGCTCGTCCTCATAGCATTTGTGCACTCCTGGGAGCAGACTGTTGCAGCAGCTGGGTTGGCATAACCTGTCACAACAAGAGAAACCATGTAGTGATGGTTGAGGCCTATGGCATGGGCATTGTGGGTGTCATATCTGATAGCTTGTGCCACCTTCGTTTTCTCACCCACTTGTACTTAGGGCAGATTGGATTAACAGGTACTCTTCCTCCCTGCCTTGGAAAACTCTCATATCTCCAAGAACTGATTGTGAATTGGAATAGATTGAGTGGGAACATTCCATCTTCATTTGCAAACATGTCTTCTCTTGCCACTCTTTCTGCAGCAAAAAAATAATTTTGAAGGTTCAACTAGTCTCCTGACAATTTGTATGCTCACCAGCCTTACTGAAGTTTATCTTGATGACAACCAATTAAATGATAGCTTACCATCCTGTTTGGGTAACCTTAGTTCTTTAGCTTTTCTATCACTTAGTGGAAACCAACTGAGTGGAAGTATTCCACCATTTCTTGCCAGTCTCATGAATTTGAGACTCCTCTTTGTTGCTAACAATCAACTTAGGGGTAACGTTCTAGATTCTTTAGGCAAGATGTCTTTACTTAGTTTATTTACTGTTTACAACAATCAAATAAGAGGTCAAATTCCATACTCCTCGGGCAATCTCTCTGCATTAGTTACATTGGATCTGTCCTACAACCAACTAAGTGGAACCCTTCCCACATCATTTGCTCACCTTTCCTCCCTCACTGAGCTGTATGCTTATGGCAATATGTTCAACCAGAGCATTACTTCTTCAGCACTACCATCTTCTATTAAATTCCTCTCCCTTTTATTCGACCATCATCAAGCAATTTCAGAAGCGTTTTTCACAACCTTACCAAATTAGAGTCTCTGTCATTGTCCAATTGTGTACTAAATACCAGCACATCTTGGATTCCCTCATTTGATTTATGATCACTGCAGTTGACATCGTACAAGATGGATAGCCAAATTCCACTTTGGATTCAACTCAATACTCACTCGATGAACTGGAATTGGCCGACAACAATCTTGTTGGAGAGATTCCCTCATGGCTATGGGATATCAGTCCTTCCCTTGTGTACATTAATCTCATAGCAAATCATCTCCAAGGACACCTTCCTAACAGTTCACTTTGGATGCAAGCTGGGAGGATATTGGATGTGTCTAGGAATCATTTGACTGGGAAAATACCATTAATTTGGCCTCATGATATGATAGTAATATTGCTCTATGACAATATGCTAAGTGGCAACATTTCTGACAGTCTGGGTAGTTTAAATATTCAGCTGTTGAGACTGTGATGAGCATGCAATTTAGGAACATTCACTCGACGTTATTAGCCAACTCGCAGTTGAGAGTAACAATTGGAGTTTTTTTTTGAAGATTGGATGAAGTTGTGCAGTTGGCAACCAGATTTTTGGACAGCTAGAGGATTTGTAGATTTTTTAAGAAAGATTTGTTTTCTTTTTTTTTAAAAGCTGTATTTTATGTTTTTAGAAAAAAATTGGATTTTTAGGGAAAAAAATAAAAAGCTCATCGTCCTCAACTTGTAAATAAAAAGGACTTTTATTTAAGAGAAGAGAAGAGAAAAGGAGAGGAGAGCAGCTTCGAGGAATTGACAGTTTGTGTAGTGCTTGCAAGAGGTTTGAAATGTAAAACCTCGAAAGAAGGAGATTGGTACTCTGAGGAGTGCTTGCATATGTGTGGTGCTCTATGGAGAGCAATTATGTAATGTTTGATGTAGTTGTTGAAATATAAATAAAACAAATATTTATGATTTTTTTGTCTTTTAAAGTGGGTTCTCTATTACTATTTTTTTTTGTGTGGTGGAATGAAGATGTTTGAGCAGTTAGGACATGTTGTTGTTTAAATGACCCCCTCTCCACCGCTGCATCATTTTGGTATCAAAGCTAGAATATTTTTTAGGTGGGATATGAAGAAATATGACACAAATAGGGCAAGGAAGATTGCAAGGCCTTCGAGTCGTGGACATAGCTAAAATGCTGAGAAGAATTATGTCCAGGTTAGATGCAATAGAGATTACCCAGAGAAGAGACATTTGTCTTAAGGAGGTTAGGAACGGTGAAGAGTATAAGATTGGGCATCCAAAGTTTCAAGATGAAGAATGAAAAGAATTAGGAGGAGAATCCCTTATGATGGAAAGGGTATCCTTAAAACCTGCTAAGGAAGCACATGAACTTGAGCAAAGGAGGAGTCTATTTAGAACAATTTGCAAATCAGGAGGTAAGTGTTGTAAGGTGATTGTTGATAGTGGTAGCACAAATAACTTGGTGTCAACAAAGATGGTGGAGAAACTTGGATTGAATAATATGGAGCATCCGAGCCCATACAGGGTGTCATGGTTACAAAAGGGGCATCAAATTTTTGTGACTGAACAATGTATGGTAAACCTCCAAATTGGTTCATACAAGGATGAGATACTATGTGATGTCATGCCAATGGATGCTTGTCATGTCTTGTTGGGAAGACCGTGGAAATTTGATAAAAAGGTATTGCATGAAGGTAGGAAGAATACCTACACTACTGAGAAAGATGGCAAGAATTTTGTGTTGACTCCATTAAAGGACAAAGGGAAATAAGTGGACACTAGTTTTGTAGTGAGCTAGGATATGGAAAAGAAATTCTTGAAGGGAATGAAGAAGAAGGAAGCATGTTTTGCTTTCATTGTTGAACCCACAAAAAAGGGGACAATGGACAAGATGAATGAAATACAGGGTTATGCATAAGGTGTTGGACTTAAAATGTACTTGTAAAAAAATTGCGAATCCTAATAAAAATCAAGGTGAATCATGGATAATCCTAAGCAAATCAAATCGAGCATCTTCACACAAAAATTTGGGGTATTTGAAGCCCTAAAATGTAAGGTTATCTTTGGGTCTACTTTTAATCTATTAAATCATCTTATAACTTCTTAAAAACACCACCATTAGATCGGGCTTGAAAAGATCTTTCCAACGAGTACAAATATGCCTATGTTTAGATATATTGTGGTGAATTGACCCTAAGAAAACATTGGTTCTAAAAATTTTAGGCGAATGGGCCGACGTCGAGGGGCCTCATATTCGCCAATTTCCAATTTTAAAAATCCTAATATTTGCCCATTTGGCTAATATTTGCCACTATGCATAACCTTGATGAAAGACCACATGGTATGAAGGATTTGTTGGAAGAATATGCTGAGATAGATGGGTTACCACCAATAAGGAGCATTGGTGATGATATAGATTCTAGTCTCGAATTGGGCTTAAAGGATAAGCTGACAACAATGGAGAATGAGGAGCAAAGGATAGAGGCAAGTCAAAGAAAGGGTATGGGAAATAGGTCGATGGTCCAAGTCACCAATAGTAGTGATGACAAAGAAGATAGTGTAGTGATTGCTACAATAGATAAGGGGAATGAGAAAAAGTAGAATGACAAGTGAGGAGAAAGAGATGATTGTCTTGACGAAGGCCATATTGCCAGATTTTATAATGACAAGGTTACTTAAAAATGTGGTGAAGTACATTGTGGGGATGATCAATATCAGAGTGGCAATGGAGAGTTTGGGTGCTTTGAAAAGTACACAAGAGGTATTGGCTCCATGTTGATAATAAGAATGGGATACATTGGTGAAGGATTGGGAAGATGTGGGTAAGGTATGAAAATGCCCATACTACCAGAGATAAGGCCAAAGAATGAAGGCCTTGGATATGCAGGTCTGATAGGAAGCAGTAAAACAACATTTATGAGAAGAGAGAGCAACATAGGTAATGTAGTTTCAAGAGTGAGTTGTTGCAATCAGTGTATAAGATCTAGACATGTAGCAACTAGGTGTTGGAACCTGCATCCTTGTGGGAATTGTGGAGTATGAATCACTCTACACGTGAGTGGGCACCAAGAGGAAGACATCAAAAAAGTGTATGTTGATTATAGTTGGATGGATATGCTGCAATGGGAGAAGGTGAAGAGAATATTGAGTGCATTCTATGTGAGGAGGTTTGATCCTCAGAGGGTGACCAAAACAAGATAATAAAGTGTCCTTGTGAAGACGACCAAGTTAAAAGAATGATAGCTTGGGAGAACATGAGCGGAAGCTCATGAATTTTTTTTTACTTGATGAGTATGATGTGGGAGCATGTAGCTTGGGAACATCCACCAGACCGTCATCAACCAACTTGCATTTGGGAGTAACCAGTTGGCAAAAGCAAAAGATAAAAAAATAAAAAAACAATTGGAGTTTTTTTTTAAGACCGTATAAGGATAAGTGTGTAGTTGGCAACCAATTTTTTGGATAGCTAGAGGATTTGTAGATTTTTAGAGAAATATTTTTTTTTTAGAAAAAAAAACTAGATTTATGTATTCAGAAAAAATGCTAGATTTTATGTTTTTAGAAAAAAGTTGGATTTTTAGGAAAAAAACACAAAAATCTCATTATCCTCATTGCTTATAAATAAAGAGGACTTTTATTCAAGAGAATAAAAGAGAAGATAAAATAAGAGGAGAGCAAAAGAGTTCCAAGGAAGGAATTGACATTTTGTGCAGTGCTTGCAGGAGGTTTGAAATGTAGAACTTTAAAAGAAGGAGATTTGTACTTTGAGGAGTGCTTGCAGATTTGTGGTGCTCTATGGAGAGCAATTATGTAATGTTTGATGTAGTTGAAATATAAATAAAACAAAGTTCTATGACATTTTTGTCCTTTAAAGTGGGTTCTCTGTTATTGTTTTTCTATGTGGTGGAATGAATATGTTTGAGCAGCTAGGAGAGGTTGTTGTTTAATTGACCTCCTCTCCAGTATGGGTAGTTTAAATATTCATCTGTTGAATCTGGTAACCAACAAGTTGAATGGAAGCATCCCAACAAGCATAGCCAATTATCCTTAGCTTCAAGTATTGAATTTGGAAAATAATAACTTGGAGGGAAGGGTGCTTTCTGAGCTCGGTAGATTAAGTATACTACTATCATTGGTCATTAAAAATAATAAGCTCATTGGATCATTCCCTCATTTTATAAAAAAATGTAGTTAATTGCTTTTTCTTGATATTGGGGACAACTTGTTTGAAGGTCAAATTCCAAGGTCAATAAAAAAAATTTCAAAGTTGAGAGTGTTAATGATGAAGCAGAATAATTTTAGAGTCAGTAATCCTTCAAAAATTGACCAACTAGAGTACCTCCAGATCTTGCACCTTTCTTAAAATCATTTATCAAGGGTTATTCCACACACCATTTTGTTGGAATAATAAGCTTGATTCCAGAATTTGTTAGAATGTTCTGGAATAAAATTTTCTAGAAATCTATAATAGTTTCCTAAAATTCTTCTAGAATGTTCTAAAATTCTAGATAGTTCTTCATTGTCCAGTTGTCCAACTTATTTCAAAAGTTTTCTAGATTATTCTTCAAGTCTATAAATAAGACCATTTGCAATGTAATGTAGTGTAATGCAATGCAATGTAATGTGTTTAGTGCAATAATTAATAAAATTTGAGTTAAATTGCAGCAGCAATTTCTACCCTATTCTTGCATCCCCTATTTTATTTTTCATGCATTCTCTATTTTTTTATTTTATGCTCTGCCTCTAATCAACATTTGGTATCAGAGCTAGGTTGTTGATTGATAAATTAGTTTATGTCAAAGAAGGTATTTTGTGAGTTTATTTGCAGAATGGTAGGTGTGAATGGCAACAACCTTACTCAACCCCAGATTCCACTGTTCAATGGAAAGAACTATGAGTATTGGAGCATCAAGATGAAGACTTTATTTTATTCTCAAGAGCTATGGGATTTAGTGGAGAATGGATTTATAGAACCAGTAGATCAAGTAGCATATAATGCCCTATCACAAGCAGAGAAGGATCTTCTAAAGGAGAATAGAAAGAAGGATGCCAAGGCATTATTTTTTATCCAACAAGCAATGGAAGAGTCAATTTTTCCAAGGGTTGTAGCAACAACAAGGTCCAAGCAAGCATGGGATATTCTACAAAACTCATACCAAGGAACCAACAAAGTGAAATTGGTAAGATTACAAATGCTTAGAAAATATTTTGAAAATTTGCAAATGACAAATTCTGAGTCCATAAATGATTTCTTTACTCGTGCATTAAGCATAGTGAATCAAATGAGATCTTATGGAGATACATTAACTGATCAAAAGGTTGTAGAAAATATTTTGAGAAGTCTTCCTATCAAATTTGATCCAATTGTTGTAGCTATTGAAGAATCAAAAGATCTATCAAAAGTTTCTATTGATGAGATTATGGGTTCTTTACAAGCTCATGAGCAAAGGCTAAATATATCAGTTGATTCTCCCATTGAAAATGCTTTCAAATCACAAGTTCAAGAAGAAGGGGAGGAACTAGTAATAGAGGAGGATTCACAAGAGGTAGAACTAGCAACCAGAATGAAGGAGGCAGATCAAGTATTTCTTATGAAGAGAGAAAAATTCGAATTTCTTTGCAAGTAGATGAGGTAGAGGTGGAAGCCATTCACGCAATCATGAATCCCATGGCCAAGGTCAAAGGTATGACAAAACTCAGGCTCAATGTCATTACTATAAGAAATTTGGGCATTTTGCAAATGAATGTAGAAAGAAGCAATTTGATATGAATAGGCAAAATGCAAATTTTTAAGAGAAAATCAGCTTGAGAATGAGAATAGTGATTCAATGTTTATCACTTGCATTGTTGCACAAGAAAGTTCAAAAGAAGTGTGGTTTTTAGATAGTGGTTGTAGTAATCACATGAGTGGAAACAAGGACATGTTTGCAAACATAGATGAATCTATGGAGTCTGAAGTAAAACTTGGAGATAATAGCAAAGTAGTTGTCATAGGTAAAGGTAGCATAAACATTAAAACCAAGCAAGGAGAGAAAAAACACATTCCAGATGTGTATTATGTTCCTAATCTCAAACATAATCTGATCAGTATTGGGCAGCTAGTACAAAAGGGTTATAGAGTCTATTTTGAAAATGGTGCATGTGTGATTCTTGATAAAAATGGAAGGTTAATAGCAAATGTCCAAATGACACAAAATAGGATGTTTCCATTAAGATTGCAAAATGACTTGCCTGTAGCTTTTAAAGCAGATATGAAAGATCAATCTTGGTTATGGCATTTGAGGTATGGCCATCTAAGTTTTAGTGGGTTAAATTTGTTGCATAGAAAAAACATGGTGAATGGTTTACCATTCATTGAGCAGCCAAATAGAGTTTGTGAAGGTTGTATTCTTGGTAAACAACATAGAGAATCATTTCATGTTGGTAAGTCATATAGAGCAAAAGTTCCACTTGAAATAGTGCATTCAGATCTATGTGGGCAGATGCAAACACCTTCAATTGGAAATAGCTTATATTTTATGACTTTCATAGATGACTATACCAGGAAAACATGGGTATATTTTTTAAAACATAAATCAGAAGCCTTTGAAAATTTTCATGAGTTTAAAGCAATGGTTGAAAAGCAAAGTGGACATTACATAAAAGTACTAAGAACAGATAGGGGTGGAGAATTTGTGTCCAATTATTTTCCTGAAATTTTGCAAAGAAAATAGGATCAAGAGATAATTTACCACATGCTATACACCACAATAGAACGATGTTGCAGAAAGAAAGAATAGAATAATTATGGAGATGGCGAGAAGCATGTTGAAAGCTAAACATTTACCAAATGAGTATTGGGCTGAAGTTGTAGCTTGTGCAGTATACATTTTGAATCGTTCCCCCACAAAAAGTGTGAGAGATAAGGTACCAAAAGAAGCATGGAGTAATAAAAGGCACAATGTTTCTCATTTGAGAGTGTTTGGATGCATAGCATATGCACATATTTTTAATGAAAAAAGGAAGAAATTAGATGATAAAGGAGTACGATGTATTTTTGTAGGATACAATGAACAATCAAAAGCATACAAGCTATATAATCCTATCACAAAGAAGACTATAATTAGCAGAGATGTTGAATTTCTTGAAGATGAAGAATGGATTTGGAATAGAAATCTTCAACAACAACTTGAAATAAGAGAGTCTAGTGAAGCTCATGCTCCAGCAAATAATTCCAGTTCACAAAGTATTACAGTAGGAACATCTCAACGTGGATCCACATCTTTGTCAACACCTCGATATCACTCTAGTGATGATTCAGATTTAGATGAAACTCCAAAGAAGACAAGAAGTTTGAGGGAGATTTATGAAATAACTCAAAGTAATCAGGATGATTTGATTTCTAATTTTGCATTATTTTTTGTTGTTGATCCAGTATGTTTTGAAGAAGCAATTAAGAACAAAAATTGGCAAAAGGTAATGGATGAAGAAATTGAAGCAATAGAAAGAAATCAAACCTGGGAATTAGTAAATCTACTAGAAGGGAAAGATGCAATTGGTGTAAAATGGGTCTATAAGACAAAGTTTGATGTTGATGGAAATATTGTGAAGCACAAAGCAAGGTTAGTTGCAAAGGGCTTCTCACAACAATATGGGATTGATTATAATGAGACTTTTGCTCTAGTAGCTAGACTAGATACAATAAGAATTGTGTTAGCAATAGCGGCCCAACATAAGTGGAAAGTTTTCCAAATGGATGTCAAATCAACATTTTTAAATGGAATATTACAAGAAGAAGTATATGTGCAACAACCACCAGGTTATCATATTTTGGGTTATGAGCATAAATTTTATAGATTAAAGAAAGCTTTATATGGTCTTAAGCAAGCCCCAAGAGCTTGGTACAACCACATTGATTCATATTTCTTGAACAATGGATTTAGCAGATGCAATAGTGAACCAACTCTTTACATCAAGACAAATGATCGAGGTGAGATTTTAATTGTATGCCTATATGTTGATGATTTGATATATACAAGAAATTTGTCAATTGATTCCTTCAAGTCAACCATGAAGAAAGAATTTGAGATGACAAATTTGGGCTTAATGAAATATTTTCTGGGTATTGAAGTAAGTCAAACAAATGAAGGAATTTTTATATGTCAAACAAAGTATGCAAATGATGTTTTGAAGAGGTTTAGAATGTCGAATTGCAAACCAACATCTACACCTATGGCAACAGGATTCAAACTAAGTAAAGAAGACAAGGGCACAAATATAAATCCAACATTATATAAAAGACTAGTGGGCAGTTTGATGTATTTGACAACAACAAGGCCTGACATTGTGCATGTAGTAAGTCTAATTTCAAGATTCATGGAGACACCAAAGGACACACATTGGCAAGCAGGGAAAATAATTTTGAGATATATTAGTGGAACAAGAGATTATGGGATATTGTATTCAACATCAAATAACTTCAGATTGATTGGATATACGAATAGTGATTTTGTTGGCAACATTTATTGGGATATATTACATTATTTGGTACATGTTAATGTACCATCATGGGTACATGTTTAGATTAGGAGTTTGTCCTAGATTAGGATTTAAGTATTTACTTTATGCAATGGAATAAATGCACAATGTGCAATGATGTAAATGTGCATGGTGTCCACATGTACATGAGTCCTTAAGAATAGGAAGATGAAGAGTCATAGGAATATGGAATCCAAGAGTCATGTATCGTTATATATAGGCCTTCTTAGGTGATATCAAATTGAGGATTTTTGGTGTGCACAAGGTAGAGTAGTAATAGATACAATGTAGAGCATAAGTGTAATATGGAGTGTTAGTGATCTCCATTTCATAGCATTGTACTATTTTTATGAGTTTTTATTAATGGCTATTTCATGAGTTATTTTAGAAGTTTCTCATGTTATTTACTTGCTTATTATATTTCCATTATCATAGTTATAACATTGCATGATTATTTTACTACTTGTGGTTACATTTCCTTTAATTTTATAGCATCAAAAGCTAACAGTGGTATCAGAGCACAAGGTAGATTGATAGGAAATAGAGAGTGCCACAAGAAATATTGAGAGGAGATAGGAAATCTTATTTTCAAAAAATTTGAAATTACTATTTGGCTAGAGTCTTTCCACAGAGTTGTAGAAAAACTTGTGAAGACACTCAACGTTGATTTCAGTAGATTGATAAATCAACTAGTGAAGATCATTTTCTTTAGATTTAAAGAAATTTCTATTATCATTTTCTAATACTTTGTTGTAGAAAAGAGTTGGTTCAAATAAATTTGAGAAGCTTCCTACATATATTGAGGTATACAATTTTTTGCATGAGCACTTTATCCCCTATATACCATAGCAGAATGGTGTTGCTGAGAGGAAGAATAAGACATGGTGGGAGATAGCAAATTGTATGTTACATTCTAGAGATATGCCACTAGTGTTTTGGGTTAAGGTAGTCAATTGTACGAACTACATTCTAAACTGCACACCACATCGTGCACATGAGTATATCACGCATGAGGAGGCTTGATATCATACCAAGACTGATGTTTCTTCATTCAATTTTTTTGGCAATCATGCTTGAGATCATATCCCCAACAAAAAGAAGAAAGCCATGGAAAAGAAGAGCAATCCACTTTTCTATGTGAGCTATTGTGAAGATATGAAGGATTATCGATTGTTTGATCTAGACACTCGAGATGCACTCTTTCAATGAGATATTCAATTTGATGAGCATGTCACTTTGAAATCCTTCTTACCTTTGGATCTTGCTACTTATTTCTCATCTACTTCATCTTCTCCATCTTATTTTGAGAATTCACTCCTTCATGTTGAGTATGATATTTTTGAGTAAACTACACCTATAGAGGAGACTAAGCTTGTTTATAAACCTCTATGGGCTCGTACCACCATTTAGGATGCCGCTTCTTTTATTGGTGATCTTTCCACTTCTCATCGTTCTACTTTACATTCCACTAGTTCAAGAATTTTGTGTCATTCTGTTTCAAATTATCCATAATAGTTTTCAGATGCACATGATATTTTAGAGTGGGATGATGTTATGGCAGAGGATTATTCTTCATTGATGAATAATAATACATGGGATTTAGTACCACTTCTTCCTAGAATGAAGATTTTTCAATGCATATGGGTCTATAGGACCAAGTATGTCATCGATGGTACTATCTCAAAGTACAAGGCTCATATCATTGCTAAGGGATTTTCACAAGTTGAGGGGGTTGATTACTTTGAGAATTTTTCTCCCATTGCCAAGAAGGATTCTATTCACCTTGTGCTTTCTCTTGTTGATTCACATATATGGTCAATGTATCAGATGGATGTGAATAGTGCCTTTATACATGGTGATCTACATAAGGAGATTTATATGGAGTAGCCACTAGGATTCATTCAAGACTTTTCACTTGTTTGTCACCTTATAAGGTCACTCTATGGTCTCAAACAAGCTCCTCAAGCTTGGTATGAGAATTTGGTCACCTTCTTGCTTTATTATAGCTTCACATGCTACCACTCAGATCACACAATATATATTCATTGGATTGAGGATAATATTCTCATTCTTGTCCTCTATGTTGATGACCTAATTCTCATCAGCAGCTTATCTTCTATAATACAGATTGTACATCAATCCCTTATGGAGCAATTTGATATGATAGATCTTGGTATTCTATAGTATATCAAAAAAATTACACTACATATCTATTTCATCAATTTAGTATGGTTGATTGCAAGCCATGTCCCGCTCCTTTTTAGTTAGGTATCACATTGACTTCCACTTGCACCACCCCTAGTGTGGACCCTACCTTGTATCGATAGTTGGTTGGCAGTCTCATCTACTTGACACACACTCATCCTAACATTTCTTTTACAGTTGGTCTTATCTCCTACTTTTCTCATGATCCTCATGAGAGTCATTGGCAAGAAACCAAACACATATTAAGTTACCTTTAGTACACCACTCACTTTGGTCTTCACTACACACTAGAGGCTTCATAGATCATTTGATATTCAAACTTAGATTGGGTAGGCAACATTGATGATAGGAGGTCCACTTCCAGTTATGTTTATTATCTTGGTTCTTCTATTATTGCTTGGTCATGCAAGAAGCATTCAACTATTTCACTATCATCCATAGAGGTAGAGTACAAGGTAGTAGTTCTCGCCAGTCAACAGGTTCTTTGGCTTTGATAGCTTTTGATAGAGTTTGGATAGCCGCTACTGTACTTTGGTATGATAACCAAAGTGTGATTCATATTTCTTACAACCCAGTGGAGAATCAACACACCAAACATATAGATATCCCTATGCAATTCATCAAAAAACTCATTCAAGATTGTATTCTCATTTTGGAGTATGTTCTTACATTTTAGTAGGTTGCAGACATCCTTACTAAACCTTTGGCATCGCCTCATTTCCTTAAGTTGTGATCGATGCTTGGGGTGCAAGAAGTTGTTCTTGGGGGATCTTATTGATTCATCCTTCCTTCTTGCTCAAGGATCTTCACACATATTACACATGAGTACCTCATCAGGCCTAGTTGTTGGGACCCATATCTAAGGATCTTGTTTTTTTATACGTCACCTCTTCCTAGTTGCACTTAAGGGGGAGTTTTGATGTAATACTTTTAATTACACCTTAGTATTTACTTTACTAGGTAGACTTAGCTAATAGTTATATTATTATTATTTATTAAATATGAATAATCCACTCATAGGATTATTTCTTCTAGCTTTCTCTAGATTTCTTTCCTTGATTTGAGTGATTAGTTTTTTGCTATTTCTTTTTGTTTTTGGGTCTCATATCCATAATTATTTACTTTCCTTGTTAACTAATTATGCACTCATTGTTTATGATCCTCACCCTTTCCTATATATGCAAAGGGTTTCTTATTCTATGAATATGTGAGATTGTATATAGTTTATTGGAGCATATTGGAGTTTTTTCTTATTATTGTAATATAATCTTTGCATGTTATTTGCAATGACCCTCCTTGCATGGTTTATGAAAGATAGAAAAAAATATGTGTACACTTACCTTTTTCTATGATTCCTGGTACTACTGATGACTTCTGTGAGTGCAGGACAATTGTGTAATGGCAATGAACGAAAATAAGTCAGGGAAAAAGGTGAGATAGGGAAGTGATGATTCGGCTCGTGAGCACATGGAAACTCGCACTTGCATATCATTTAGGTGCATTGCATATTGCATATTTGTGTGGGTTTATTTGACTCAAATATTGTTGGTATGGCAAGAAACGTGAAATGTTGTTTTAAGTGGTGATGATGATGGGAGCCACTAGTTTGGAAATGTATGCATGTATGGTTGCTTGCTATGGTGTAAGAGTTTATTATTTAAAATGATATTTTATTTATATGTGAATTTATTATGATAGGTAGGATTACCATGTATGGAAGTCTTAACAAATACCATTATTACATTACTTTGAAATGTAGGAAGATGTGTTGTAATGTTATTAATATTATTTTATTTTAAAAGTGTGAAAATATGGTTTACACTACTATGCAAATAGCTTTGCAAGGATATTAAAGGAAATATTAAATAGTTGGCAGAGTTAAAGTTTGTTTTAAAAACATCCATGATGGATGCACTCTCCATGTTTGTTGCAAAACATTGTGAATGGTTTAATGGTCATGATTGCTTGGTAAGCGCACGACGTAGAAGTGGAAGGCTCGACATCATATGGCGCTATGCATGGAGGGAAAAGAAAGAACAATCGGTGAATCCTCCACATATCATTGAGGGGAAGAAAAACAAAAAAAAAAAGGGGTTTGGAAAAAAAAGAGAGCGGAGAAGGAGAATGGGTGAAACAAGGTAGAAGGGATTGGAGAAATAGTGAACAATGATTTTGGAAGCATGAGAAAATAGGTTAGTGCTCGGTAGCTTCTCATGATTCGTATGTGATCTCCATGCTTTCCTGATATGTACAACATGTCTATTTCAACGTGTAAAATATTGCTTGTTGTTGTGTGGATAGATAGTAAATGTAAGCAATGAGATTGTTGGTATTTTACTGCCATGTTTGTAGATGTTTCATTGTGTAATTTTTTGCTACACTATTGTGTGATTATATGGTGAATGAAACCAGAGGAACTATTGGTGTAACACTACCATACTAGTTTAAATATTGTTGTGTACAATATTATCATGTAGCTGAGTTATCAAAGACAAAATGAAAGAAATATTAGAGCTACAGGTGTAACCCTGTTATGACATAGAATTACTTTGTATTACGAAAAGTATTGCAGAGTTTTAAAAGTAAACAACGTGCTATGTTGTGTTGACAATGTTTGAATCAATGCATTGCTGTGAAACATTATGTTGTCATATTTTTGTGTGGTTGTGAGTCTTGTATTGAAAGTAGTGAGGTGATGTGTGTTGTGTGAGAATCTCACTCTTCTTTTGGGTAAAATTAAAAGAGCAAAATTAGAACTTGCACCTATTTGGAAACTGGGAAACGCCTCTGGATAATGATGGCAGGTTTCATGAAGTTTTACCTGGTGTAAGTAGGAATTTTGCAATAGAGGAAAATGTTTGACATAACCCTTAGTCAAATCTCGAGAAAGGAAGACTAGTAGTTTTCTTGTGTGTTGTCTGTGTTAGAATAATGATATTTATGCATATTAAATCTGCATGTTCATGTTATTGGAGCCGTATCTGATCCCTGGTGATGACTCCTACCCTTCCTTGAATGGTCTATTGATCGGATGGAGGCAAACAATGTCAAGTTGAGCGGACATGGGGAATACTCTATCGAAAGCTATGGTAAGGAACGTTATTCTATAGCTGCTATAGAAAGAAGGCCAAAATCTATGTAGCGGGTAGATATAGTCTTGCCTAGTCTGAGCTTGAGCGCTAGAGTAGAATCATAGGGAATGAACACTTGAGACTTGTTGTGTTTAAACCAAATATTGTAATGAGAATAGTCTTGTCATAGGTAGTAAGTGTGTGTAGTATTGAACCTGAAAGAAGGAATGAAGCCTTATGTAATGTTGTTTCTATTAAAATATGTAATTGTATTTGGTAGTGCTTCATATGCTCACTGTGTAGTCAAATGAAACACATGCTCGAATTGAAACTCTATATTTCTATTTAATTAAAAAAAATTATTGCTTTCCAAATTCATCTTTTGTATGCTGCAATATCAGAACCACTTGTGTGTGATAGATATTAAACGAAGTTAAAATAAGTCATGATGCATCATGGGTTAACTGGATAAGTAAGAGAATTATATTTAATTTAATGCCTGAAGTATATAAGCTAGAAACCCTTGTCTTGAATGTCGTAATTACTCATTTGATAAATACTTAGAATCTGGCAGGTGCGAGGCAACTAAAAATTAACTCTAGAGGAGGTAAATTGGTGAATATCGTGCCTAAAATGTAAATAGTAAGGAAGTTTGAAATCGTATGAGAAAAGAATAACCAACTTACCTTAAAAGGAATAGAGTTATTTAGAGCTAGACTTGTATAAGCAGTTGGTGGTTTCTTTTAGTTCTTTATGAGAACAATAGGCCAATTGTTGTTTAGAAAGGGCAACTATGTTCTTGAATGGGTTAAAACTTGACATAGTTTTAAATAGTCTAATAGTAAGAGTTTGTTATGATAATCTTCTATTGTGCATTCAAAATATGTTGACTTAAGGATAAAGAAGTTGTCATATTTTAGATTATCTTGATAATAGAATAGTTTTAAAATACCCTTAGAGGGATAGTAAAGCTAAGAAAGCTAAACAAAAGAACATCCAAGTATGTTGAGGTGCAGGAATGCACACAATGGGCTTTGAGACAACCTAGTTCTGATGGAATTGGTCAAAAAGACTTGGTCAGGATGGGATTGAAAAGGGTGGTATGGGACATCACTTTTTGGGTTGGTCTCGGATAGCACAATGCTCATTATATACTCATTGAACTTAGCTAGAATAGTCATAGGGTTTGGTATGGGATAAACCATTGTGAGTTATAATGAGTATAGGTGATGAGGTCCAAGGTCAGGGTATTGACATGGTACTAACTATCTCCAAAATTATGGGAGTCATCAGTTAGTCACGAAGATATAAATACGCTGACCTCTTTCATGCCAAGTAAAAACAAGTCGACTAGATCATCGAAGGTTCGGTATGAAGAGGAAAGGGAAGAAAGCATCCCCCTCTAGGTGTTATGGGCCCTAGAGGATAACCCTAGCCATGGTTCAAACCTCATGCCAAAAAATGTGGATGATAAATGAGGATGATCGAATTCACAAAATGGCTATTCAATGGGATAAGGCCAATCTCGTCCACTTGGGTGACTGGCTGCAGTAGTCTTGAACTCAAATGTGGTGGTTATGTCTGTGTTATGTATGATTAAAATTTGCTTGGATGATTCAAAAATAAATTAGTCAAGTTTAATTCCTCAACTCTTAGGTGTGCTTAGAAAGTTTAACTATTTAAAAAAAAATTACTTTCTATTCCTACCTTTTTTCTTTGGACAACTAGATTTGATGATGGTTCTGGGTTGTTACATATGGTATCAAAGCAAAAGAGATTTAAGTTATAGATTCTATCAATGAGTTAATATTAGATAAGATAAACTAATACACTACTTCTTTCACCAACAGGTTGAATGGCATGGTTGTTGTGAGGTGGATCCTCAAGAAATCCTATGGGAGGTAGGGAGGAGGAAGACATTGAAAGACCTGTAAGGAGGCCTCGAATAAATCTAAGGAAAAAAGGACCTCAACATGAAAGAAGGGTTAATGAGATTTCCCATAGTGAGAGTGAGACTAGTGTGGAGGTAGGAAACCTCGCTAAAGTGGTACAATTACTGCAAACTCATATGGACTACCAAAGAGAAGAGATGGCCCAACAAAAGACTCACATGGCCCAACAACAAGAATTTATTGTCCAACAATAGTGGGTCATAGAAGACTTAACTAATGGATGAGGAGGTGGTTTTGAAAGGTCAATGGAAGAATCAAGGGAACCAGAGAGATCCAGTGCTGGAAGGGCAAGGGTGAGTAAGGAGTTGGATAGAAATCTGAGAAAGGTAGTAATAACTAAGTTTGATGGTAAGGGCGATGGTGAATCAACCAAAAATTGGTTGAGTGAACTAGAGTCCTACTTTTCTCTAGTAGTCCTATCCTCTGAATCCAAGACTGCTTTGGTAGTAATGAACATGATAGAAATAGCCCTAGACTGGTGGAAGTCATATAAGAAAGGGCATAGAGTGGAAGTTGTTGACCTCAAATGGGAGGAGTTTGTCAAGGAATTTAGGGATAGATTCTTGACAAAGCAATATTATGTCGAGAAATTTGGGGACTTCTCGAATTTGAGGCAGGAAAGTATGATGGTACGTGAATACCATCAAAATTTTATTCAACTATTGAAATATGCTTCCCAATATGAAAGTAATGAAGAAATGAAAACACAAAAATTTATTCTGGGATTACATCCTAGGATCATGATGGTGGTAAACATGCATAATCCTATCAATTTTCCAACTACCTTTGATCTAGCAAGAAAAGAGGAAGCTAATCAGGAAACGAGAAAGGCCTATTTTAACTACCAAAAGTTATCTGAGAAGGAAAAATATGAACTCAAGAAATGAAAAAGTGTAGGATTTATGAAATGGGAGAAGGAACATAATAAGAAACCCAAAGGAGGAGATCAGAACAAGCAAGGAGGCAAAAATAGATCCAATTACCGAGATGGTAAATTCAAGAAGGATGCTAAAGAATTTTCCAGGAGGTAGGACCAAAAGCCAGCAAGTCAAGGAAAGGATAGGGAAACTCTATCTATGAATAGGAATGAAAGCATTAACAAGGGAAATAGAGCTCCACCAGGTGGGTGTTGGGTGTGCAAAGGGGCTCATTATGCTAACAAATGTCCTCACAAGGCTGACTTACCACCAAAAACCCTAGAAGAAGCTAGCCATAGGATCTATGCGGCCATAGGTAGTTCTGAACTCAATGGTCAGATTACTCCTTTCTTATTGCATGGTAAAATTTTTGATAAAAATGTGCAAGTTTTAGTTGATAGTGGGTCAACAGATAGTTTTATCTCATCTAGATTAGTGAGGGATTTTCCTGTTAGACCTGGATTCTTGGCCAAATATTGGAAGGTAGAGTATGGATCAGGGAAAACCCATCATGTTAATCAATGTCTCTTTGACTCCCACATTTCCTTATCTCAGGGAAAGATCAACTGGCATCTATATGTGGCACCTTTGCATGCGTTTGACATTATTTTAGGAGTTGATTGGTTAAAAGTGCACAAGGCTCTTTTAAATTTTGAAGAGAGATGGGTGGAATTTTTGGATGAATCTAATCAAAGGATTAGAGTTAGGTGTGGACGAAGGGAATTCAAGCCACATCTATTGTCAACAATGCATATTAAGAAGGTTATTAGAAAGAAGGGAATGATCTTTATGGTTAATATGAATAGGATAGAAGCGTCAGAGAAGGGATCTGACCTATTCCAACAATACTCGATGTTGGGAGCATTTAAATATGTTTTCCTTGAGGATCTCCCTGGATTACCTCCTCGGAGGGAATTTGACTTCTCAATTGAATTATTACCAGGAGCAACACCAATTGCAAGGTCACCTTATAGAATGACACCCATAGAGTTGTAGGAGCTCAAAATGCAACTTCAGGAATTGCTTGAAAAAGGGCTAATCAAACCTAGTGTGTCACCCTGGGGAGCTCCTATTTTATTTGTTAAAAATAAATATGGAACCTTAAGGATGTGCATAGACTATCGAATGTTGAACAAGGTTACTATCAAGAATAGGTATTCATTACCAAGGATTGATGATTTTTTTGATCAATTGAAAGGAGCCACTATCTTTTCTAAGATAGATTTGAGATCTGGATATCATCAGCTCAGGATTCAGGAGGAAGATACTTCTAAGATAACTTTTAGAACAAGGTATGGATATTTTGAATTTATTATCTTACCTTTTGGGCTAACCAATGCCCCAACCGCATTCATGAATCTCATGAATAGCATCTTTAGAGAACAACTGGACAAGTTTGTACTTGTATTTTTGGATGACATTTTGATTTACTCCAAAAGCAAGGAAGAGCATGATGAGCACATGCGGATAGTGCTTGTGATTCTTAGAAAGAATCAATTATATGGAAAATTGACCAAGTGTGAGTTTTATACTCCACAAGTGCAATATCTTGGGCATATTATTTCTGTAGAAGGAATTGCAGTAGACCCCAAGAAAATTGAAGCAATCATTGATTGGCCAACACCTACTAATGTTTCAGAGGTGCAAAGTTTTATGGGGATTGTAGGATATTATAGAAGGTTCATCAAGGGATTCTCAAGAATTGCTCAACCCATTACAAACCTTCAGAGAAAAGGAAAAGACTTTAAGTGGTTAGAGCAGTGTGAAAAGGCTTTTCATATTTTGAAGGAAAAGTTGACAACAACACCAATATTGCAGTTACCAGACCCTAATAAGCAGTTTACAGTTTGTACTGATGCATCGATCGAAGGGTTAGGTGGAATTTTAACCCAAGATGGTGTGGTTATTGCTTATGAGTCTAGAAATCTCAAGAGACATGAAGTCAACTATGCCACTCATGATTTAGAATTGGCAGTGGTAGTGCATGCACTAAAAGTTTGGTGATATTATTTGTTGGGAAGACCATTTGAATTAAAGATAGACCATCAGAGTCTAAAGTATATATTCACCCAACCTTTATTGAATGCCAGGCAATGACGTTGGTTGGAGTTTCTTACGGAGTATGATTTTGGCATCAAGTACATTAAGGGTAAGGAGAATAAGGTCATCGATGCTTTAAGTAGGAGAGGGCATATTACCACCATGACAAAATGCCAATATGATCTGCTGGATCAAATAAAAGAATGGTAAGGAAAAGATGAATTTTTCCAATCTTGCATTGGTCAAGATAGACAAAAATTGAACAAGGATGCAGAATATGTGATCAAGAATGATCTGTTATTCTTCAAGAATAGGTTGGTTGTACCCAATTCAGGAGGTTTAAGAGAAACAATCCTTAGAGAGGCTCACAACACTCCTTATTCTGCACACCCAGGAGGGGTAAAAATGCATGAGAATTTAAAGAAAGCTTATTTCTGGCTAGGTATGAAAAAATATATCATCAATTATGTGGTCAAATTCTTAGAATGCCAAAAAGTGAAGGTAGAGAATTTGCATCCAGTTGAGAAATTATATCCCCATGAGGTACCTACACAAAAGTGGCAAGTGGTATCAATGGATTTTATAATGGGATTGCCTAAAACAAGATTTAGGCATGATGCAATTTTAGTAATTGTGGATAAACTAACCAAATTCACACATTTTATACTAGGTAATGTGCATGATGATGCACCCATGGTAGCAAGCAAGTTTTCTAGAGAAGTGGTGAGGCTACATGGGTTCCCAAAAGTTCTAATATCTGATAGAGACTCTCGATTTACTTTAAAATTTTGGCAAGCAATGCATCAAGCATTAGGGACTAAGTTGAACATTAGTACTACTTATCACCCTGAGATAGATGGACAGATTGAGAGGGTGAATCAAGTGCTTGAGGATATGTTGAGAATGTACTGCATGGATCAACATGCAAAGTGGGAAGACTACTTGTACCTAGTAGAATTTGCATATAACAATAGTTACCATGCATCACTAGGCATGGCACCTTTTGAAGCTCTATATGGGTGATGATGCATAATTCTCTTAACTTGGGATAATCTAAAATATCGGGTAGTGATCGGTCCAAAAATGATAAGAGAAATGGAAGAACAACTTAAGAAAATTCAGTAAAAGTTGAAAGAGGTTACAGATCGCTAGAAGAGCTATGCGGACCTCAAAAGGACACCAAGGGAATATTCTATGGGAGATAGAGTATTCTTGAGGGTGAAGCCAACTAAGAGTTCTATTAAAACATCTAAGCTGGATTCCAGATATGTGGGTCCATTTGAGATTATTGATAAGATAAGCCTTGTAGCGTACAGATTAGCTCTACCACCAAGCTTATCCAAAATCCATAATGTCTTTCATGTATCCCTCTTTAGAAAATATATTTCTGACCCTACTCATGTATTGGATGTTTCCAACTTGCAGATGACCGATCCATTAAGGATTGAGGTGCGACCTATTCGCTTGCTTGGTTTTCAAACCAAGAATCTATGAAAGTGGAATATAGAGCAATGTCGAGTCCAATGGGACCACTACTCAGACCAAAATGCTATGTGGGAAGATGTGGCAAAAATGCAATGGCAGTTTCCTCATCTGTTTGAGTAGAAGTAGACTTAATTATAAACTTTTATAAAATTTTGGAATATTTGTATATATACAAATGTAAATGGAACTGGATACTGAGTAGAGTTAAGTGTGGTTGCCATTTTATTGTATAAAGTGGTTTGCAAGTGTGTGGAATTGCAAAGTGACATGTTTTGGAATATATGTTGATATATGTTAAATAGATTATATTGTGATGTAATCTATGATGTGATTATATGTCAATTGTGTGGAAAAATTCTTTGTTTACAAAATTTAGAACTAGATGTAAGCAATGAATTTATTTAATTTTGTTTTTAAAAAATAAATGCAAAGTAATTATTTTGTTTCACATGGTTGAAAACATAGGGACCATGTTTATCCCTAGTGGGGGAGGATGTAATGACCCTCCTTGCATGGTTTATGAAATATAGAAAAAATATGTGTACACTTACCTTTTTCTATGATTCCTGGTACTGCTGACGACTTCTGTGAGTGCAGGACAGTTGCGTAATGGCAATGAATGAAAATAAGTCAGGGAAAAAGGTGAGATAGGGAAGTGATGATTCGGCTCACGAGCACATGGAAACTCGCACTTGCATATCATTTAGGTGCATTGCATATTGCATATTTGTGTGGGTTTATTTGACTCAAATATTGTTGGTATGGCAAGAAACATGAAATGTTGTTTTAAGTGGCGATGATGATGGGAGCCACTAGTTTGGAAATGTATGTGTGTATGGTTGCTTGCTATGGTGTAAGAGTTTATTATTTAAAATGATCTTTTATTTATATGTGAATTTATTATGATAGGTAGGATTACCATGTATGGAAGTCTTAACAAATACCATTATTACATTACTTTGAAATGTAGGAAGATGTGTCGTAATGTTATTAATCTTATTTTATTTTAAAAGTGTGAAAATATGGTTTACACTACTACACAAATAGCTTTGCAAGGATATTAAAGGAAATATTAAATAGTTGGTAGAGTTAAATTTTATTTTAAAAATATCCATGATGGATGCACTCTCCATGTTTGTTGCAAAATATTGTGAATGGTTTAATGGTCATGATTTCTTGGTAAGTGCATGATGTAGAAGTGGAAGGCTCGATATCATATAGCACTATGCATGGAGGGAAAAGAAAGAACAATCGATGAATCCTTCGCATATCATTGAGGGGAAGAAAAACAAAAAAAGGGTTTGGAAAAAGAAAAAGAGAGAGCGGAGAAGGAGAATGGGTGAAACAAGGCAGAAGGGATTGGAGAAACAAGGAACAGTGATTTTGGAAGCGTGAGAAAATAGGTTAGTGCTTGGTAGCTTCTCATGATTCGTATGTGATCTCCATGCTTGCCTGATATGTACAACATGTCTATTTTGGCATGTAAAACATTGCTTGTTGTTGTGTGGATAGATAGTAAACGTAAGCAATGAGATTATTGGTATTTTACTACCATGTTTGTAGATGTTTCATTGTGTAATTTTTTGCTACACTATTGTGTGATTATATGGTGAATGAAACTAGAGGAACTGCTGGTGTAACACTGCCATACTAGTTTAAATATTGTTGTGTACAATATTATCGTGTAGTTGAGTTATCAAAGATAAAATGAAAGAAATATTAGAGCTATAGGTGTAACCCTATTACGACATAGAATTACTTTGTATTATGGAAAGTATTGCAGAGTTTTAAAAGTAAACAACGTGCTATGTTGTGTTGACAATGTTTGAATCAATGCATTGTTGTGAAACATTATGTTGTCATATTTTTGTGTGGTTGTGAGTCTTGTATTGAAAGCAGTGAGGTGATGTGTGTTGTGTGAGAATCTCACTCTTCTTTTGGGTAAAATTAAAAGAGCAAAATTAGAACTTGCACTTATTTGGGAACTAGGAAATACCTCTGGATAATGATGGCAGGTTTCATGAAGTTTTACCTGGTGTAAGTAGGAATTTTGCAATAGAGGAAAATGTTTGACATAACCCTTAGTCAAATCTTGAGAAAGGAAGACTAGTAGTTTTCTTGTGTGTTGCATGTGTTAGAATAATGGCATTTATGCATATTAAATCTACATGTTCATGTTATTGGAGTCGTATTTGATCCTTGGTGATGACTCCTACCCTTCCCTGAATGGTCTATTGATCGGATGGAGGTAAACAATGTCAAGTTGAGTGGACATGGGGAATACTCTACCAGAAGTTGTGGCAAGGAACATTATTTCATAGCTGCTACAGAAAGAAGGCTAAAATATGTGTAGCGGGTAGATATAGTCTTGCCTGGTCTGAGCTTGAGCACTAGAGCAGAATCATAGGGAATGAACACCTGAGACTTGTTGTGTTTAAACCAAATATTGTAATGAGAATAGTCTTGTCATAGGTAGTAAGTGTGTGTAGTATTGAACCTGAAAGAAGGAATGAAGCCTTATGTAATGTTGTTTTTATTAAAATATGTAATTGTATTTGGTAGTGCTTCACATGCTCGAATTGAAACTCTATATTTCTATTTAATTAAAAAAAATTATTGCTTTCCAAATTCATCTTTTGTATGTTGCAATATCAGAACCACTTGTGTGTGATAGATATTAAACGAAGTTAAAATAAGTCATGACGCATCATGGGTTAACTGGATAAGTAAGAGAATTATATTTAATTTAATGCCTGAAGTATATAAGCTAGAAACCCTTGTCTTGAATGTCATAATTACTCATTTGATAAATACTTAGAATCTGGAAGGCGTGAGGCAACCATAAATTAACTCTAGAGGAGGTAAATTGGTGAATATCATGCCTAAAACGTAAACAGTAAGGAAGTTTGAAATCGTATGAGAAAAGAATAACCAACTTACCTTAAAAGGAACAAAGTTATTTAGAGCTAGACTTGTATAAGCAGTTGGTGGTTTCTTTTAGTTCTTTATGAGAACAATAGGCCAATTGTTGTTTAGAAAGGGCAACTATGTTCTTGAATGGGTTAAAACTTGACATAGTTTTAAATAGTCTAATAGTAAGAGTTTGTTATGATAATATTCTATTGTGCATTCAAAATATGTTGACTTAAGGATAAAGAAGTTATCATATTTTAGATTAGCTTGATAATAGAATAGTTTTAAAAGACCCTTAGAGGGATAGTAAAGCTAAGAAAGCTAAACAAAAGAACATCCAAGTATGTTGAGGTGCAGGAATGCATGCAATGGGCTTTGAGACAACCTAGTTCTGATGGAATTGGTCAAAAATACTTGGTCAGGATGGGATTGAAAAGGGTGGTATGGGACATCACTTTTTGGGTTGGTCTCGGATAGCACAATGCTCATTATATACTCATTGAACTTAGCTAGAATAGTCGTAGGGTTTGGTATGGGACAAACCACTATGAGTTACAGTGAGTATAGGTGATGAGGTCCAAGGTCAGGGTATTGACATGGCGCTAACTATCTCCAGAATTATGGGAGTCATCAGTTAGTCATGGAGACATAAATACGCTGACCTCTTTCGTGCCAAGTAAAAACAAGTCGACTAGATCGTCGAAGGTTCGGTATGAAGAGGAAAGGGAAGAAAGCGTCCCCCTCTAGGTGTTATGGGCCCTAGAGGATAACCCTAGCCATGGTTCAAACCTCATGCCAGAAAATGTGGATGATAAATGAGGATGATCGAATTCACAAAATGGCTATTCAATGGGATAAGGCCAATCTCGTCCACTTGGGTGACTGGTTGCAGTAGTCTTGAACTCAAACGTGGTGGTTATGTCTGTGTTATGTATGATTAAAATTCGCTTGGATGATTCAAAAATAAATTAGTCAAGTTTAATTCCTCAACTCTTAGGTGTGCTTAGAAAGTTTAACTATTTAAAAAAAAATTACTTTCTATTCCTACCCTTTTTTTCTTTGGACAACCAGATTTGATGATGGTTCTGGGTTGTTACATTTATTGAGTATATCTAATACTCCATTTTTGAAAAATTGTTATTGCTTTTGTGATCTACATTAAACATTCAATATCTTGTTATAGGTTCAAAATTTTTGTTGTTTCTTTCATTGGCACCACTTAATGCAATAGAGAAACTTTGTAGAACCTTGTTAATGTTACTCTCAGTCAAGGGATATAAAGACTCCACCATAAATGAAATTTAAATTTATTGCGAGCAACTCATTGATTTCTTGAGCTTGGAAAAGAGATTTTCTATAATCTAAACCTTATATCTCAAATACCTACCCCTATTTGAAGTCAAACAAAAAACAACATATAGGAAAACTAGACCAAGAGTTGATGGGAAAGCTACTTTACATTGTAACAGAAGATAACTTGAGGGGGTTAATTCCTTGTAAATTGATTGTGTGATGGGATTTTGACAATGTACTACATGTTGCCAAGGCCAATAATAGTTAAATATATTGTTTAACACAAATAGGTAGAGATGATCTCTTCCATAGACAAACCCATACCTATTGGATTTTAACCTTAACATATGGTGACCCTCATCTTCTTTTCTTCAATCAAACCCCCAAACAAACCCCATGCATAATACAAAGCAAATACATATTCTCAACCTCACTCAAGGACTATTAGATATCATAGTCTCTCCACCTTCATGCTAGCAATTGATATCTCTTTAGCTTAGGACTTTCTTTTAGAACTATCTATCACATAGAGGAGACTTTTCTTAGACTCCAATAACAAAATCACACAAAATATTTCCACCCTAATCTATTTTTAAAACTCATTTTAGAAACACATGCCCGATAGCATGGTTCACCTATCTCCTATACAATAAGCACAAGACTGAGACTGAGATCTCAGAGACAATATTAAGGCACTATAGTTAGGTACCAATGCCTAGACATGTTGGGGATGTGATATTAGATTTTGGCTTTAAGTCATATTGCACACAAGACACATAAATAATTGTTTTCCTTTTATTCATCCAAGCACCAATATTTATAATACATTTTTGGGGGTTGATTGAATCCAATTATCTCATAATTATTTACTATTACTTGAAAAATACCACAATACACCCTATTATTTAGATATAGCCATAATACATTTTAAAGCTTGATAATAATATAGTACATCTTATTATTACTAAAAAAATAATTTACTCTAATATGTATACATATGATCATTTCACAATCTAATATCATCAACCAATGACATATAAAGAATTGGTATGAAAACAACTTGATTAGTCCATTCTCTTGATGAATGGCATATAATTTTATACCATGAGTCATGTCAATTTGATTAATCCTACATGTAAAATTCATTAATCTTTGTTTTCTTGTTTTAATTATTTTAAAATAAATAATATTTATGATATTTGAACATTAACTAAATATTAAAAATCAGAAAATTGAACCCTCTATTATCTCTAAAGAAGATAATCAGACTCTACTTAAACCCATTGATAGAGAGGAATTGAAGAATGTAGTCTTTAGAATGAGTATGTGAAAAACACCAGGTCCAAATGGCTTTCCAATTGATTTTTTTAGACCTTTTGGGATAAATTGGAGGAGGATGTAATGACTATTATAGAGGAGTCCATAGGTAGTAAAATAATGATTAAAGCATTAAATCATACATTCATTGCCTTAATTTCAAAAGGGGAGGAGGGAGTGCATATTTTAGATTATAGACCTATTATCTTATGCAATGTCATATATAAAATAATCACAAAGGTAATGGTTGAGTGGCTAAAACCTCTCCTACATAGAATTATATCCTTAGAGCAAAAGGGTTTTGTAGAGGGTAGGTAGATCTTAGATGGTGTGGTTCTAGCTCAAAAGGCAATCCACTCAATACAAAAATTTGGCAAGAGAGGAATGTTCACAAAATTGGATATGTCAAAAGCTTATGATAGGGTGGAATGGAGCTTCTTGTCAAGGATGATGAAAACCTTAAACTTCTCTCAAGATTGTATAGAATGGATCATGAGCTGCATTTCTAGTCTAACATACTCAGTGTTAATCAAAGGCCTTCCATTGTAACCATTTAGAGCCACTCGAGGCATTTGTCAGGGAGATCCTTGTTCCCCTTATATTTTTCTCATATTGGATAAAGGCTTGGATATAATCATATTGAGGATAAGACAACTGAGTTTGATAATAGGTATCAAGGTGGATGAGGAGGTTTGACTCACCTTCAATTTGTGGATGAAATAATATTGGTGGAAGTGGTCAAATTTAGGGAAGCAAGAATGATTAGAGATACTCTTAATGTTTACCTTAGGGCCACAAACCAAGTCATGAATGATATAAAAAGCCAAAGTGGTCTTATTCAATCTTGATCAAGGCTTCAAGACATAATTTTAGAGATCTTGGGATTCATGAGGACTTCTCTCCTAGTGGTATATTTTGGGGTCCCTTTGCATTTTAAAAATACTAAAGATAAATATTTGGAGGAATCTCTTGGATCATATCAAATAAAAAATTAATCATTGGTCTCACAATGGTTAAGATTTGGGGGTAGATTAAGTTTTTTACAGTTAGTCATTTAGGCCATGCCAATTTATAAATTTTTTATCCTTGTTGTCCCACATACCATATGAAAAGAGTTGCACAAGATGATTAGAAACTTTTTATGGGGAGGAGTAAAAGGAGAGAGGAAATGAGCCTTTGTAGGTTGGGATAAAGTCAGCCAACCCAAGATAAAGGGAGTTTTGAGATTGAGAAAATCAAAGTTAAATAATAAAGCTTTGACTAGAAAAATTTACTGGAGGTGGATCTCCCAACCAACTTCTTTATCAGTAGAGTTTTAACTAGTAAATATTTAGGATAGGTGAATCTAAATGAGGTGAGTCATTTTCATTTGGATGGTAATGGATCCTTAGTGTGGTAGGCTCTAAAGTTAGGATCTCAGGTAGTAAAATGGGAGAAGGCATGATTTTGGATAGATTCATGGGATCAATATCCACCTATCATTGTTGAATTTCTAGAACTACAACGACTAAAAGCAGCCATGGAAAGTAAGGGTTGGATCTAGATTGAAAGTTATTTCAAAACTAGTTAGTTGGGGGATTATAGGTTTAAGCAGTTTAAGAAGTTGGATGAGTGGTCAATTCCAATCCTTCTAGAATTGACACTCATCATGACTAAAATTTTGGTAAATATTTCTCACAGGTTGAGATGAGGAGGATGAATTATTTTGGGACTATGAGAGCCTTGCAGTCTATACAATGAAGGATGGATATGATAATATTCTTCTAGAACCTCCTCCTCATGCATATTAGTTTGAGGATTGGGGAAATATTTGGTAGTACAAGGGTTAGCCGAAAGTAAACTTTTTTGCTTGGTAGTTCATGCACAATGGAAAATTTACTTTTGATAATCTAAGACGTAGGGGAATCGTTGGTCCATATTAATTTATTTTATGCTACAACAACGAGGAAACATCTGAAAACTTGATGTTTGAGTTCCCATTCACATGCCAGATCTAGAAGTGATGGTTTTTAGCTTATAAAATTTGAGCCAATGGTGATTTGAATCAGATTAATATTTGGGAAATATGGAAGAGAGGTAGATTTAAATCTAAAGCTCTTCATATCGGGTGGAATATTGGGTTAAACTTCATTTGGTGGCAAGTGTGGTTGGAGAGAAATATATTTTTTTAGAGAAACCTTTTAATCCTTAGATGGCATTTGGCAGGTCATTTGGAGAAAAATCATGAAAATTGTGGTAGTGTATGCTAAAGAGGAAACTCAAGATGATATAGGGATGATGAAGAAGGAAGTTGAAGTGCAAGAGGGGTAGGATAGAGCTAGTTGGAAACAACCCCCAAAAGGTTGGATTAAAATTAATAATGATGGATCTACAAAAGGTAATTCAAATAGAGCTAGAATTAGAGTGGTCTATAGAAATCATGTTGGGATAGTGCTCTATTGGGAACTGCAAGGTCATGAACAATGAAGCAAAATCCTTAGCTATCAAATATGCTTCTATTTGGGCAGTAAGACAAGGTTATATGAGGATAATTATAGAATTAGATTCTCAAATATTGGTAGGAGCTCTATATTGCATGAGTAAATTTGCTTTGGAGACATGGAAGTTGAGGATTCTTGTCACACAAATTAAGGAATTATGGAGGGAATTAGATGATGTGATTCAACTTTACGTGGGTAGAGCTCTAAATAAAGTGGAAGACTTCTTGGTTAAGATGGGTATTGATAATAAGGTAGGGGTTCAATGACATAGTGGCATGAATATTGAGGATGAGAGCATTAGGCAGGTTGATGAGCAAATCTAGTGTTTAGCTAATTTGTATAGCCATTGTAGATATATGGTTTAGGATATTTGGCTCCAATACAAATCTTCTTATATTGTTGTAAACATATGTTCTTATTGGTTAAGATTAGGAGGAGTCTCATCCCAACTTGTAAATTATCTTGTTTTAATATAATTTTTCAAATTCTTAAAAAAAAACTAAAATTTGAAAATAATACACACTCATATACAACAATTTTTTATGTGAAATAAAAAATAAATAAATAAAAAGTCATAGTCTATAAATATTAATCTTTAAGAAATACTCAAAAATAATTTTGGAAATAGTTACATTTTTTAAGTTAAAAAGTATAGTATATAAAACTTATAATTTTTGAGATCACCCTGACCCCTCACTTGGAATACTTGTATCGGATTCTTAGATTTCTTGCTTCCTATCCAGTCTTTACCGTGACGCCCACAAGGAAGGACTTCAAGACAAATATGGATTGACAAGCATTTCCAAATTCCTAGTGCACAAGAAGAGGAGGCCATTGTTTTGCACCAACCTCTCTCATATACACCAGCGATTTCACATTCAAAGCACAATAACACTTGCACAAACCTATGATGGAAGGTTGCTCTACCTTCACCAAAGCTATTTACACCAGCCATGAGAGTATTCCACCATGAATCCTGAGGCCAATAAAATATTTAATGCCTCCATGGCCAGTGATGCTCGCATCGTCATGGTTTCCATTGTCAAGATTTATGAGCATGAATTTAGGAATATAAATATGTTGGAGGTGGCCTCGGCTCTGCTACCACTCTCTCTCTGCTATTGTCAAGCACTAACCCCACATTTGTGCCATTAAATTTGATTTGCCTTATGTCATTTTCATTGTGCATTTTATCCCTGGTAAGCTATTTATTTTCATTTTAATTATACCAAGTTATGCAGGCCATGAAAAGTAGAGGTGACGCCTGGCTTGCATTGCTGGGATGGAACATGTGAATGGCAGTATGTTTGAAAATATACCTTCAACAAATGTAGTGTTTATGAAGGTATGTATGCTTAAATATCTGTTGTGTTCTCAATAATGATTCTAGTGAGTTCTAAAGGATTGGGATGATGAGTACTGTGTGACAGAAGAAAGTGTCATGAGGTAATACCCGAGAATGCAAAAGTTATAGTCGCGGGCATTCTCATTATTAAGGAAGATGAAGATAAGCAACGTTACTTAAGGCGTGTGGGATTGGATTGGGACATGGATATGATAGTTTGAGCACAGGTGGAAAGAGATGAATGGAAGAGGAATTTACTTAAATGATTGTTCATGAAATCTGACTGTAAGATCTACGTCGTCCCTAAATTACCTTTCATTGAGAGAGCTCTAGCGATTTGAGAGAAACTCTAGGTTTTTATTGGCTTGCTAGGGTTTCGATATGATCCCCAATTGCCCTGGAAAACCAGCACTAGCATCTCGAAATGGAATGCATACAACGATGGCTCCTCTCAAATGACCTTGCAAGTTTGTGTTGAAGGTGGTTCACAAGGCAACCCTCCTTCCCCTGATGTAGTTCTTCCATGGCCTGAATCGGTATTTTGTGGGATGCATCCCCAATGAGTCTTCTCTTCATCCTTGTCAGGTATTTTATGGGATGCATCTCCAATGAGTCTTTTCTTAAGGCCTAGATTAATGTAGCTTAAACTTCTTATAAATTCAAGTTGATGATGATTCAAAACTTTATGAAGGATTTTTTTTTTCTCTTTGTAGAAACAACCCATGCTAAGGCAATTTATGAGCATGGCCTTTGGTATATGTGTAGCTCTTTTCTTTTTTTTCTCCTTGGACCCGTTATTTTTCTATTTCTGAGGAAATAACTACCAAAGTTCCTATGTAAGTGGAATTCCTAGGACTCCCTTTACTTTTGTGGTACTTTTTTAGCTGCATAACAACCCCTCTAGGGTTTGTTATTTTTGTGGAGGTGGACAAAAATATTTAATCATGCCCTCAAAAGTGTGTTTGCATCGAGGTTGATATTTCTCAAGATCTTAAGGAGACTATTGACATACAAGTTGATGATACTATGATATCCCAGTGGGTCTTGGACATCAAATTGCCCAACATGTGTTTTCAGTGCCAATCATCAACACACAAGATCAAAGATTATCCCTTAATGTTGCACAACAGGGATAGGCAAAGCCCCACCACATCAAGTGCACCCAATCCTTATCCCAATTAGGATGGTTGGACAATTTTCATTAGGTATAAAAATACATGTTTGATTGCTTCTAAAGGTAACCCAAACTTGTGCATGTCTCAAAGCTAAAGGAAAAAGGATAGGAAAAGTAAAAAGCTGGTCCCTGAACTAAAATTTCCAACAATGAGGCTCCTTGATTTCAATAGATTCGTACCCTAAGGGTTGTAATTGTGACTGCTTCAAAATTTTCCCCATCGACCAACCATCTAGTACATTCCTCTTAGCTAGCACAAGGTCCTCCCATAGCCAAACAAGGGGATCTATAGAAGAAGATGCCACTCCAAAGAAGCGACTCCATATGTCCAATTTTTAGCTGGGAAATTATGTTCTTGATTCCTCCAACAACTATAGTGTGTTGGAGTATCTTAGCAACGAGGATATACCATTAGATTCCTTACCCAATGAACTTCATCTCTTGGAATGTTTGGATAGACACCAAACACAAATTTGCAGTTCAAAAAGTCCGCCAAAACTTTCTATATTTGAGAATCCTGTGTTTATAGGAAGTGAAGGTTTTAGAATATTTTTTATCTTTGGCCTATCGCATCATTTGACCATAAAGTTTTTTTTCTTCATATCAACCATGAGCGAGGTCGAGGTGGTGTCACTAACTTTGTGGTGGCACGATGGCGGTCCTAGTTGGTAGACCATGGTTGTGACCCCACCAATAGAGAATTATGGACCATGTTCCACATTAATAACCATGCATTGGGGGTTATTAATGTTTATGCCTCAAATGATATCATAGAATGGTACCATATTTGGCTTTGGATTGTGGTCTCTCTACCTTCCACCATGTGGGTCATATGTGGTGACTTCATTATAATTGAAGATGTCTCTGACTAAATAGGTGGACATCATATGCATTGGATAACTGGAAAAAGATCTTCTTGGTTTTACATGCATCAAAAATTAGGGTTTTTTATCCCAATACTAGGCAGCACGAGCTACAACTTCCTTGGTTCACATGCTCCAATCTACAAGCCAGACCTGATAGAATATTCAAATGGTTTGATTGGGTGATGATTTTTTTGGTAAATTAGATAGATTTCATTAGCATCCGGGTTTTAAGGATCCCAAAACCTATATACAGAAAACAACAAGATCTGCTGAAGGATAACAAAAACACCAACAGGGGATGCAACCCCAAGCCCAACATTTGCAAAAACTAAAAGGGGACACAACCCTGCATAGTAAGCAAGATGTAAAGAGAAACATAAGGTTTTCAACCCTAACAAAACTAGACCACTTCAAGGACTATCAGGCTCCACACAAGGTAGCCTCAAAAACTAGATATTTCCTGACAAGAAAGTTAATCCTAAGTAATTTTCTCATCACCATCCTTTTCCTCAATCTTCAGCTGATCCTTGGACTCCTCTTTGACCTCGATATTGTCCTCATCCACTGAATAAGCCTTAATATCATTGGACTCATCTTGTCCTAGATTCTTAGCGAAGAACAATATGTGGAGCGCAACATGTGGAGGGCTTCCCTAAGATTGATGATGGAATTCACCATTGCGTTCATCATGTTTGTGGTTGTGGATATGATGAATTCCTTTAGGATGTTGATGTTAGTATCAAAATCCTCATCATTGCCCTTGATTTCAATCACTTTCTGCTTCCTCTTTGCAATATTCTCCTGGAGGCAGGGTGATTTTCTAACAAGTTCTTCAGCTTTTTCAAATTTGAAGCACTTCCTTGTTTTTAAGGCATGAACAACTTTGATTGACTTCCTCTTCCTTTCTATTAAGGACATGTGAGTAGGGGGGACAACATATTTTCCAGTAGGACTTGGTTTACTCATGGAGGGACTGGGTTGACCTAGGGGTTATTAGACAGGATGTGATTATAGATAACTTTATAGAGCCCTTGCTGATAAGGAAGGTTGTTTCCCTTTTTCTTCCTGCATGAATTAATGGTATAGTTCATGGATTTGACAAGGAATTGAGGGATATTAATGGGGTTCACATCTTGAAAGTGGTTTACAAAGGCCAGGTAAAAGCTACACAAAATATTTTTTGGGCCATCAACGGTGATGAATTCCATCACTGGTTTCATCACATCATTCCACAGAGAAAGGAGGTCCTTCCTCTAAATGCCATGCTTCACCTCTTTGTAAATTTTCTCATTGTCCTTGAGTTCCTTTAGCTCAACTTCTCAGTTATGCTTCTCCCGATGTATGGATCATCCTTTCACCTTCTGTCTTGTGATGGTGGACATGAGGTTCACATTGATAAGGAAACTCCTCCTATAAACCGTTACATAGCCATTCTCCCATGTTTCCAGGATGGCCATGGTGATGTCAATTTTGTCGCTAGAGAATTTTTTGAATAAAGGAACAAAGTCCCTCTCAGTAAAAATTCATTCAGCAAGGATGTCACACTCAACCTTGCTTGGCTCGATGAAGATCATTTTGGGTAAAGTTTTAAGAGCAAGGATGCACACAGATGGATTTAGGAGAGAAATAGAGGGGAGGAATTTTTGGGAGCAATATGACGACACACTATAACTATGGGTACAAGGAAAATGTAGAATGGGTAAAGTTTTAAGCTCGAGGATGCACGTATCCGGGATTGGGATTTTCAAATGTACAAAGGAGGATCTCTACAGATGAGGGCAATGGAGAAAAGTAGAGCAATATTTCCTTTTTGAAGAGAAGCCTAATTCTTTCGGGCAGTTTTTTAAACGTGCCATTGTTGGGCTCTTCAATATTTTTTGAATTTGCCAAGGGAAAATTTGGATTTTCAATACCTTTTTGCTCATAATTATCTAGTGAGGGCATATCCCAAGGGGGATTTTAGTTATCAATGTTGATTATCCCATGTCCTTCGTGCATGAGCCTAGGTTTGGTTTGATGATTGGAAGTTGGGCATTGGAATTTACTCTTGGAGGGTGAAGAGTCATCGAAATTGCTATGGTCCGTTAGAACGTTTAGCCTAGGGAGAAGTGCTCTAGAAAACAATGCATGCTCTTGGAAGTAGAATATCTACATCGTCCTATGAGGACCCTCCAATTTTGAATTGCATGAATACGGAGTGTTAGACCTTTGGAAGACAAGGTGCCTTGGTTTGGTCCATCTCGAAATAAGTCTTGTTATGTCCAATTGGGGTGCTCCAACTTTGAAAAGAGTGATTTCGATTGATAAGGCCCTTGGAAATAACTTCTTCATGAATCAACTCATAATTGAAAAATGGGATGTGGGTTATTTTCTTGTAAATTGGAGCGTGACTTTTATTGCTAAACACAAGAAAGTAAACTTGCCCCAAGCTAAAAAATATTTTAGTATAAGTTTTCAAAAAACTTTTGAATCAAGTCTGACCTTGTTGTATTGGGTGGTGAACCCCTCAGCCTGCATGGGATATTTTTTTTCAAATATTTTGAATAATATCTTGGTCCACAATCCTTTTGACTTCCTCAGGAAGGTTGCATGTCCAAATAATTAGCCTATTGGCTATGACACATTTGTTGGCTAGGCAATCAGTGGCCTTGTTAGATTCTTTGAAGGCATTCCAACAAATGATTTGTGAGTGGCTAAGGATGAAGATCCTAGCCTCCTTGATACAGTTCTTAATTCTCCAAGGTGGATTTTTGTTCTTCCTAAGGTAGTTGACGGTGTTTAAATAATCACCTTCTACAATGATGTTGCTAGGGTAGTTTTTTGCCAACTCAAGACCCCTCCACAAAGCTCTAGCTTCAAAAACATTGTTGGTTTGAGATCCAAGGAATTCAACAAAAGCAAAAATAACTTTCTCATTGTGGTCTCTGAAAATACCTCTTTCCCCTACAATTCTTGGATTACATTTGGCAACTCCATCAAATTTCAATTTGAGCCACCCTCTTGGAGGAGGGATCCACTTAGAGGTTGTTCTATAGTTGGGTCTAGGATTAATTGATCTTTATTCAATGTGGAGGTTCAAGGATTTCCCTAAGGACAATTCAAAGCTAGTTGTAACTCTAAGGGAGAGAGGCATTAGCATAGAATTTTCCTTAGCAAAATAAAGAATTATGTTGTTAATGGAGGTAGGATTAATAGAGTAGCCTAGATTTAATTTTGGCAATCGTTAGGGTCTCCTAGTGGAAACTCTCCCTAAGGTCATTCTCTATCACCACTCCCCTATATGATTTTGCATTGAATGGTCATATAGAAGGAGGGCTATTTTAAATAGTTAGTTCTACTTTAATACATTATTACTCTGCCACCCACCCTCTCTAGTCCACATTCACCATGTGTGAAATTTAACACCTCACCCTCATTCTACAAATGGTTGGATAGAGTAGTGGAACACTGTAATTGAATGCACCACACATTTCCTACACACATACGATTTCCAACTAACCCTCTTTCATTGACGATACTATGGAGCCACTTCTTCCAAAATCAAAAAAAGCCACTTTGACCCTTGAAGCCCAACCTAGCTCTACCTATCTCCAATTAGAGTAGCCAAGTTGAGGTATCAACAATAGGTGGTTGACACCTATGTAGCCTGAGGTGGCTAACTCAAGGTTAGATTACACTAGCTCAATTGGGGTGACAGAGTGTCCAAAGATTTTTTCGTTCAAATTAAAGGTCGTGAACCAACCCAAACTATCAAGTCTATCTGGGAGGCACAACTGGTTCTTTCAGACCTCTCAAATATGGTGCATGCTTATGTTCATAACTATCAGCAAGTGTTCACCACCCAATATCCCTCTCCTACTTAGGACCTTGCTCTGCAATAGTGTCTACAAGTGGCTTCTTGCCACCTTTTCATGTTCCAAAAATCTCTCTGTGATAATATTTTGACACTGGATGAGCTTAAGGTTACAACCTTTTCCATGGATAATGGTAAAAATCCTAGTACTTATGGATTCTCTTGTGATTTCTATAAGGCACTTTAGGACACAGTGGATCCAAACCTATATCAAGTTTATTTGGAAGCTCTCAAGATGCACACCTTGAACCCATTGATCAATAGGGGTAATATCAAGCTCATTCCCAAGGCTATATATCCTAAGGATATTTGTAATTAAAGGCCTATTACTCTTCTCAATGTCTTCTACAAGATTATTCCTACAACCCTTGCTCTCAGATTGCGTGACCTCTTACCTCTCATAATTTGACCAGAGTAGACAAGACTCATCAAGGGAAGATACATCTTGGATAACAACATAACTATCTAGGAGGAAATGGAATGGGAAAGGCAATCTAAATAGAAATCCTTATTTATTAAGATTGATTTTTCCAAATCCTAAGATAGGATTGAGTGGCATTTCATTCTAGCCATGCTACAAGCCCTTGGTTTTGGCCCTAAATTTCTAAGCACTGTCAAAATGCTTTTGGTAGATGCTTTAGCCTACATTACTATCAATGAGCAATGATCCTCCTCTTTTGGTTTATATATATGTATTCAAGGGTGTCCTCCTGCCCTAGCTTTGTATGTTCTAGATACTGAGGGATTTGGATACCTCCTTGCTGATTTTGTTACCAAGGGTCATGTGAAAGGAATCATGTTTCTCAACACTTCTTAGCAATTGGTCAGTGAGCATTTTGTTGATGACTCTTTTCTTACCCTGATTGAGGAAGAGGACAATATGGTATAGACCCTTTATTGCTTAGAATTTTTTTTGGCCTTTTGTTCGAGCATTCAATGGTAGAAAACCCAGTGCTACAAGTAGTATTTCCTTTTACCCAGGTGTTGTAGGTGAGTTGGAGAGGAGAGGGTAATCCTCCAAGGGAGGTCACAGGTTCGAATCTCCACCCTACCAAAAAGTTGAATTGGGTATCCAAAATCCAATTGATAATGTTGGTGCGGGTAGGGCCGAGCATGACTCTCGGGTGACTTTGACAGTGTAGAACCCCCTCGTCTTGGTCTCAGACCAAGGTGGCCTGGCAAGGGGTTTTTTGCTTAAAAAAAGTTCTTACACCCCTCAAGATCAAAAAATATAGGTGGAAGTGGATCCAACATGGCGATATGTTCCACTTTCTTGGAATACCTTTTACCTCTTAGGCTTCATCTGCTAACCTCTGGTAGTATGTCCTAGATAGGGTAGAAAAGAAAGTTTAGAATTCCCAAACCACTTTATTTAGTAGGAAAATTTCAAGCTTGCTCCAAGATACTTGATGCCACACATGTCTAATATTCTTCTTGCTAGGTGCCCTTGAAATCTTCCTATCACAAATTGAAGAAGCTTCTTTGAGATTTTTTATGGGCCTATTTGCCAAAAAAACATGGTCTCCATAGATTTGTGTGGGATTACTATTGTCTTCCATGAGATTCAAGAGGGTTAGGACTCCTTGCTATCTTTCGTTAGGAAACTACCTTGTGCACCAAATGGGTTATTCATGCTATGCATGACAATGAAGCTTGGAAACACTTGCTTTGACACTGCATAGCCTCTGGTGTCCCCCATGGGATAAAATACTAGAGGGGGCTTGGTTTGCAATCCATTTTGGTGATGAAGGTGCTAGTTCAAATTTAGAGAAATTTTGTTGTTAAGAGTATTTGGAAAGCCTAGGAAGCTCTCCAACCCTAGTTGCTCTGGAATGGCAATAATTTTAGCATTGGACTCTCTATCAATCAGTAATCATTATGGTGGTCTCTCATTCTCACCTATCAAGAGTAACCATTAGCCAAGATCCCCTAGGTTCGAACCCTTTGATTTTTTGTAAGGGCTTCCAAGTCATATCTGACCTATTTTTCAAGTAAACTAAGAATTGGCTTTCATGGACAAAAGTTAAAACATAATTTTACCTCTTTGAGGTTGACAAAGAAACATTATAGGCAATTCAAGCCATAGTATTTCTTGAAATTCTTTATAAAATTGAGGTTTGAATTCTGCATCCTTGGTAGAATGATAGGAAATGGCATCCCAACACTCCTTTTAGGAGCTATAAACTAGGCAAAGGACACCTTTGGGTCTTGCCACATCTGCCCATGGTCCCCAAGTTAAATAAGCGATGGAGAATCTAGGCAACCAAAAAATATTGATAAAACATATTTCACACTCTATGGGATGTTGTTTTGGAGCATAACGTGACTCACTTTCTTTGGTATCTCCCTTTTCAGGGACTTCCTATAGGAGAATGCCTCCATCATTTAAAGCTACATATTCCTAAATACCTTTTTTTTCATTGTAGGTAATCCATTAAACATTTATTTTGGTATTGCTCTAGGATCCAAGTGGCCTAGAACTATATTCATGGTTTTTTAAAATCAAATAGGTCACAACCCTTTCCTAGCTTATGGTTCATCTTGCAGATATAATCCAAATGCTAGTACATATGAAGCAGATTTGGCATATTTTTAGGGTTGAGATTCTATTTAACATATAGAAAAGCTGCAATGGAATCTTTTTCTACTCATATTGCATATCTAGAGTTTTCCATATATTAAAAAGCTCTAATATGCTCCAATGTTTTACTTTAGATTCAAGCATAGGCAAATACGGTTACCCTTGAGGTTCAACATCCGCTAATTCTATTGGATCATTGGGTGAATGCTCCCTGCATTGTGGCTCAGGTTTTGCCCTCCCTACCTTACCAAAGACATTATTCTTCTCATCAATGGGCTCGAGGTTGTAAGAGATCTCATGGAAGGACTCCAATTGCTCGTATCCCTCACCCACAAGATCGACATTCTAGGGAAGGATTTTGCTCCATACCATAGGATAACGATTGAGGCTCATAATCCAACTGGGCTACCACTTTATCTCAGACCTCGGGTGACATTTTGAAGTTGCTGGGTGATTGTTTTGGGTGGGGTTTAGTTCCCGTAGACATTGATCCTCCCATTGACTGGGACAATCCTTCATATAAGGATCCCCTCCCTTTGTTGGTTTTACTCCTATGGTGACTTGAGTACTAGTAGGCTTTCTACCCTTTATTTTTTGTTGATATATTAATTGTTTTATAGTTGTCCTAGACCTTTCTTTGACCTCAAGTTGACGTTCTACATAGGCTTTTGGGGTGTGCTTCCATACCATACTTTTTTTTTATAAATTACGTATTTTTTTGTGAATTAATTTTAAAACATATTATTTAATATAATAAAAAATATTAACATTTAGTATATTAAAAGTTTTTTATTGTTTAGGTTAGTGTGAAAAACTCCTACGACTGACACTCAAGGTTGGGTATCCCATCCTAACCATGATCTCTCATAAGGGTGAGAGTTGAATTTGTAAATAAGGTCCAAACACACATCCATACACACACCAACCCCCTCACATACTCACCCACATCATGGTTTGAACCTTGGATCTCCCGAAGAATACCCAAAGCCCAAACCGTTGCATTGTCCCCCTGAAACTAAAAATATTTAGGTAGTGTGATAAGTCCCTACGATCGATGTATAGGGATAGGGCTGAGCAGTTTCCTCTCAACCATGACCCCTTGTAAATTCGAGAGCTACACTTATCAATAGGGAATTTAACACAGCCATCACACACCCACCCTCTCACACACTCATCCACACCGCAGTTTGAACCTTGGACCTCTCGAAAAAGAGCCAAAGTCGGTTTGAACTTATATTATATATCACATAAATAAATAAAAAATAAATAAACAAATATTTAATATATTAAAAGTTAGACATAAAATAATATAATATATGGATTATTAAGGTTCAAAACGTGGCGTGGGTGAGTGTCTCCCTAGTGGAGTTGTGAGTTGGTCAAAACCCCCATACCTTAATATTATCAAATATATATATATATATATATATATATATATATATATATGGTTTATTTTTATAATATATGTTTTTAGTTTAATTTAATTTATATGCTTAATGATATATATTTAAATTAAAATACTTATTTAAAAATAAAATATATTGTATTTATATTTTTAAGTGGTTTTGTCAATTTGAGGTTGGAAGCTCCAATCCCAAGCCTAATAGAAGGTTATAACAACCTTTAAAAAATATATATTAGGTTTTAAAAAAAAAAAAAAACCATTTCAATGAATTTATTTTATTTATTATTATTATTTTTTATTTGTTTAGTGTGAGGAACCTCTCTACCACAAATGGTTAGGAGTGAGCATTTCCATCCTAACCATAACCTTCTTTAAACTTATAGATAAAATATTAACGTATATATTTGTTTCATAGATATTATAGTTTTCCTATTTAAAACCATCCCTTGAATTATCAAAATAAATGGTTAAAAAATCATATTCTTAGCCTTTATCATTTGCAAAGGAAAGTAATATTTTATTTTATTTTTATTTTTATTCATTAAATCCTTACTTTAAGATATATTTAAGCAACTTATATGACCATCTTAAATACGATGAATGTATATGTTATTTTCCACTCTTTTTTAATTGAGTAAACATTAAAAAAGTTATATCATGAATGTACAAGTTACTTTTAATTGAGTAAATATAAAAATAGTAAAATTTTCATATTTTTTTATTTTTATTTTTAAATTAGTTATTCCAATATTATACTGTAATTTTTTATAATTTTTTTTCTAGTAAATACAAACTTAATGGACCTTGACGATTTTGAGAGTGATATAAAGTTGAATATTACCTAGAAAACATTTTAGTGGATATATGTTTTTAATAAATATTTTGAAAAATTTATTTTTAGGTTAATTATAATTATTTTTTTATTTTTTAAATTATTTAAAATTTTTATTATTATTTATTTTTAATTAAACTAATTTTTAAACCTTTCATTATGTTTGGTGCTTTTTATGTTATGTGAGAATTTGTTTACCATAAAAAAATTTATCATGCTCATGTGTGTTGGACTTTGTTTACATTAATTATAACAATAAATAAATCATTCATAATACAAATCATTTTTTTAATACATAAATAGAACATAGATTGTTACAATCTTGAAGTAGAATGTTGAAATCCAATCTACACGAGTAAGATTTATCAAACCTAATAATCTATCTGTTTGGAATCAACAATAGAAATTAATGGACTATACTCAAGAATCGTAACATTCTAAATATAGATTTTGGCTGAGAATTCATCATCTTTGACATCAAAAAGTATTTCTTATAATGAATAAGAAAACATCCTTTTCATCACCGAGTCTAATTACACATTAGCTAATGCACCAATGGATTAAGTCTATAACATTCACATGCTACTTCTTATGGCATCGATACTTAAGTCAGTGGTTGTCACTATGTAAGGAGACAAGGACATCCAAGGTTATAAACATGATAAAACTATCAAAGTAATAAATTTTAACTTCATCTAGAATTTGAAGTGCTAAGATATTTTTTTTATATTACACTATCCACTCCATCTCTCTTTACAACTAACCCATATTTGGGCTCAACTCAAATCTACATTTGATCTTATGAAGTACTAAACTAGGTTACTCTAATAATTCTAAATGGATAAATATTTAATTCTTAATCATAAATTAAATTAAGGAATTTAAATTTAATCAATAAGATCCCTACTAGTATTTACATTCACGTATCTAATTAATTTTTACATGTGGAATTAAACATACCAATTTTAATATTGTGAGTCCTTGGTTAAATTTTACATTTTTAGATTGACACACTTGTTGAGTCCTTACTAAAAAAACCTACTTAAATAGACTATACATAAATTATTCATCCTTCTACATCTAAACTAATTAGTTTCTAAGTTCTATATCTTTCTAAATTGTAACTTATATAATAGATGTTGCGAGTCTAAATCTCTCAACTATATATTTGTAGATCTAATCAATATAAAAGTTTGTTTTATAATATTAAATATTAACTTCCACTTCACTCTAAATCATCAAAACTTATAGAACTTCTTACTAAAGTATAGTAATATATATTGAGGATCCTACACAAACCCTCTTCACCATTCTATTTAGTCCATGATGTAAAGAAGGAAAAAATGAGTATTCATGTAAGCTTATATTTAAGTACACTAGAGTTTATTCTAGTATAATACATGATTAGATATATTTTTTAACAAGATCTAGTAAAATACTTATAAGTTCTTGTTAGTGTTATATGGAGATATTAGACGCCATATAAAATAACTCAAGCATAGCTAGAAAGTTTTTGTTGAAATATGCTAGTCTAACTTTTTTGTCCAAGCTAACATTGTATGATGTAATCCTATGGGTAACCTTGATATAAGCCTATGATAATTATCGATGTAAACATATGGACAATGATTTGATATATTCACCCGTAGTAGGATTAGTTATACAACTTGTATAATTAACCCTAACTAACCCTTCATTAAGGGTATAGTAACTTATGATTGAACTTGACATAACCCTAATATTTATGTTAGCTTAGATTTCTATAATTACCCATCAACCATTGATCTATTGCATCTATGTGACATCATTATATTCTATAAAAAGTTACTATCTTTAATACTCAAGAGCACCCATCTCTCTCTATATATATTTTTAATCTTTTCATAAGACTTGTGATGAGTGTATGCTTTTGTTAATTTTTGGAAATTATTATAAAATTTGACATGGTATTAGAGTGGAACTAAAGCACCTTCACTTAATCACACTAAGAAATTATTTCTAAAGCAATTTGTAGAAGATATTTTTTAGTATTTTATTTTTTATTATTTGATCAAAAATAATAATTGGATCTTGGATAACAAGGATATTTTTATACCTTCATATAATGGGTTGACTTAGGAGAAGTGTTCACTAATAGGTTTATTTTTTTCTCTTACCATTTAGTCCATAAATCATTTGATTGATGTATTATTTCAATAATTCCTTGGACTGTGGAACAATGATTCTATACAAATACAATAGATTGAATGCTTGAATTTTATTGGTGGAGATTATTTGTAAATAAATGGATTTTTGGAATACTATTCCCTTAACATCTTCAAATTTTTGGAAGTAGTGCAACATGGACTCTGAAGTAGAGAAGAAGTTATTATTATTATTATTATTACTACCCATGGATTTTAGAGAAGTCTTGGATAGGTTTCAATACATGGCCAAGACATATGAGTCACAAGACAAAGTTGCAATAATGATCTCACAACTTTTATGCTATATTGGTGGGAGATGATGGCTTGTTTGGTTGCATTCCAAAATATGATTATACATGGAAAAAATGGATATGAATGAAATGTAGTAGTTTTAGATTCTTTACAAATATTGAAGCAGGTTCTAGCTCAACACTTTCTACAAATTTGTAACAAGGTACCCCAACTCTACACCCAAACATTTTCCTCTTTTTCCTCTAAAATTTGAATTCTAAATTTGACATAAAAATGTTTCATGTAATAGTCCCCTAATTGGTAGTGAAAGTGGTAGGGAGGCACGTGTTTAAAAAAAAAAAAGATATTTTTGTAGAGGAAGGTCTCTTTAATTACCATGGGCTATAACATAACAATAAATATTCATAAATACTAGGGTTTATCTAGGAGATGTAATGATATCAATCCATAAAACTTACTTTTGTTGTGGTAATAGATTTTAAAAGTTGAAGTGTTAGGAGGATTTTTGGGGCACATGTGCTCTTAGTAAATACCTATTAATGCTTGGCAGATTATTTGAGAGCACTTGCACCATGAATCTTAAAATGGTACTAAGATGTGATGATGCAATGTTGCTAGTAGAGCATCTATTTGGAGTAATATGCAAGTTATACCTTAGCAAGATCCATGTGTGACAAAAGCTGATGCAAATAAGAATGCATGTTGGGTAGTGATGGTGGATATTTTTCTCCTCCCATTAGTAGTGCCTCATTCAACTAAATCAAGCAATGATTCAAAGTTTGACACCAATGGACAACGTAAGGAATACAAAGCTATTATAGGTAAGAGGTGATGGGTTCAAGTATTACCAATTACCAAAGATTTAACACTTTATATATTTAAACACTCATGCTACATTATCAAATTCATATAACACTCAAAATTATTTTGGATTCATTTCAATCTTGATGAATATATATTATATGGCTAGTAGAAGATATGCAAAGGCTTACTATTTTAGGAAGTCTTAAGTTCAAATTGTAGCAAAGCATATAAGTTACACTTAATAAGTTGCTTATCCTACATTTTTATGGATAATAAATATCTTATAATGATTAACACTAGTAAGAAGGCATCTGATGTGAGGTAGATGCTTCACTTAGCAATACAAATCCTAAATATTGGTAGATCAATTTTAGACTTCACCCAAGCCATGGGAGTAGTGGTCAACATGAAGTGCATAAGTGTCTTACACATGGATCATTGAGTGTCCAATTTCTTTTAGAACCTCTTCTTTTGGTATCTTAGAAATAGACCTTGGCATTGTAGTAGTCGTCAAGACCTAAGGGTAATGTGTAAGCATATTTTTCACATAATCTAGTTGGATCCTTGTCTAAGAGCTAATTGGTGGGATCTTACATGTTCAAAAAATATTTTTTCCTCTTTATTTCATCTATTTATTGTTGGATATTTGAAATAGTGGTTATGATGAATGACATTATGGTCATTTTAACCCTTAACACAAAGATAAATGGACTTTGACCAATCAAACCTTAACACCTATATTCTTGAAGAATGAGAATATACTTAAAAGAGGTTTATTGGTTTTCCATGTGACACATAACAATATAAGTTGATTGTAAGTCCATTCAATTTTTTACATTTGAATTATGTTTGTAGTAATTTTAGGGCTTTGAGGGATGAGCTTTTAGAAGCCATAAATTTTGCATATTAACACATTTTTAACTTTTTTATTTTTGAGATCTCATGATTTTTAATGCTCTTTTTAGTGGACGCATAAACTCTATCTTGTTATACTAGTAGCATAATGCATTATTTAGAAATAATTTTCCACCATCGTTATTATCCTTTATTTGGATTATAGATATACAATAAACATGACACTTGACACAAGATTGTTCTAATCAAATGCATACACTTGGTAAGATCCCTTTAACTTTTTTCTTTTTTTAAGGAGAATTTTCTTGATGATATGGTGACTATGATTATTTTGGTATGGGTACGCTAGCTATGAATTGAGACACACGAGTCCATATTGGTTCATTGAGTATGAGATACACACATGATAGTATTTTCCTCTACCTAAAGGAAAGAAAACTTACAAATTTTGGGAGCTTACTTCTTTGACTAGTGGCATGGATATTGATGCTTGATACTATATTTCTTTACTACCCATGGATAAAGTATTGATCATTGCAAAGTACTTACTTCTCTTGCCAAGGTGATTTCTGCTACTAGATTGTTCCTCTACCTATAACAAGAGCATTAATAGTAGTTGTATGCTTGATATTCTAACAAAGGGAATGCACATTGTTGTTGATGAGATGTAGTACACATTTTATGGCCAACATAGGGCATCCCTATATGATTCTATAATATGTAGGGAATTTAACGTTCATAGATTTTTAATCTTATTACTTGGATGGATCTTGTTTGAGGATTATCCTCTCTTACTATTCCTTGTGGATGGACCACACTCCATTCAATAGTTATCATGTACTTCCTCATGGGGAATTTTAGGAAATAATCTTCTTGCAATAGTCATCTAGTTTAGGTTGATGGTTAAACTAATAACTTTGCATTATATGTTGATATTCTCATAGTAATGTCAACATCATGGATCCAAGATTTGGAATTATATTTTTATATCCATGGGATGTTTAATCCAGTTCATATATCATAAAAAAGATATTTTATCTTTTCTTGTCATATATTGTTGATTTAAGCATGACAATAACTTACCTTAAATTTTGAAGGAGTGCTTAGGGTAAAAAACGAAATAGATTGGGGAAGTCAAGAGCAGCGATGAGCGAGAAGGTAGCGGTGGGAGGGCACAGGAGCGAGAGTGCCAGCACTGTGAACCTGGGCACCGGCAAGTTGGAGGGCCGCAATAAGGCGGAGGGAGGGCAGTCAGAGAATGGAGGCTTGACGGAGTTACTCGAATATGGAGGCAGATGCAGGAAGGATCCGTCTGACAAAGGGAGACTGCTAACAAAAATCATATGCAGAGGCAGCGGCTTCTGAAACCCAAAATGGTATTTTCACTAAGGACCTCTTTCCGTTCGAGGATGAACTAGACGTCCTGAAGGAAATCCTATCAAGTTTCATCAAATTTGAAAAATTTACCCTAATCAAGAAGTTTATTGGAGGGCATCCCGACATGGAGACCATCCACAGGTGGGTGGCAGGAAAATGGCAGACCTCGGGTCATATGGAGCTGGCTGCCCTATCCCGGGGTTTTTCGCAATTAGGTTGAATAATGCGAAGGATTACTGTAAAATTTTGGTTGGGGGCCCTTGGTTTTTGGGACGCAGGAGTCTCTTTCTCAGGAAGTGGGGGATGGATTTTAACCCCGAAACCCAGAGTATTAATATTGCCCCAATATGGGTTAGGCTGCCGAACCTTCCCCTTTTTGCTTGGCATGAAAATGTTATCAGGGGTATCGCCCGTTCCATTGGTGAGTTGGTCACCATTGACCCTCCCACTCGGGCTCGAACCAGATTTGTCCAAGCTCGCTTTTGTGTCCTGGCAGATTTGGAGGCAAACCTTCCATCCTCCATCACTCTTCGGTTTGGAGGCTTCGTTCTTCATAAGCAAGTCATTAACTACGAAAATAGATCGGCATTTTACCCTCGATGTAGTTCCCAGGGGCATCTTCAATCAAATTGTCCTGTTCAAAATCCGGGGATGAAGGGTGGGGCTTCTGGCAACCCCCCAGAGTAAGAAGGAAAACAACCGAAACACCCTGTAGCGACAGTGCCTGAGTCTCCAGATCCTTCTGGGGTTCTCCCCGAGTCGGACGTTGTTTTGTGCAATGCAAGTTCCCAACCAGAACCTCAAGTGGAAAAGGATCAGTCTCCTTCTCGTATGTCTGATCAAGCTGATTCCCCTATTTTTCAAAACTAGAAACCTCCCGAGTCCCTGCTGGAAGAGTATATGTTGGGCAAGAGGGACGAACAACATGGCAACATTAGTCCGTGAAACACTAGAATCCGGAAGCAAGGGGTGGATTTTGGCTGTGAAAGAAAACAGGGGCGACCTCCTAACAAAGAAAGAAGGGATAAGGAAACGGCAGCGAGACATTGCAAATGGATCCCAGCGGTTGCTTTTTCAAGAATATTCGACTCCCTGGTGGGTGATTCGCCTGTCCCAAAACCTCCCATCCAGTAGGGAAAGGGAGGCAAGAAAGTCTTTAAAATGTCCAGATGAAAATCCTCTCATGGAATGTGAGAGGTCTTAACAGAGAGGCCAAACGTAGGGTGGTGGCCGATCTCTGAAAGAAGTCTAACCCATCCATCCTCATTTTGCAGGAGACTAAGTTTGATGCCTCTACCTCTGTCAAGGTTGCTAGGGCCATTTGGGCCAAGGCCAAATTCCTTTCTAGCCCTACAATAGGTTTTGCAGGCGGTCTCATGGTGCTGTGGGACTCTGACAAGGTCGAGGGTAGTCTTCTATCGGCTTCCAGCAGGACTATCAATGTCCTGTTTCACTCCAAGGTTGATAATTTTTCATGGATTTTGACCAATGTTTACGCCTCGAACTCTGCTTTGGAGTGAGTTGAGTTGTGGAAAACCATCTCTCTGATGAGGAAAAGTTTTAGTGACTTCCCATGGGTTGTGGGAGGGGATTTCAATTGCCCTCTTCATCCCTCTGAAAAGAAGGGAGGCGCAGAGCTGGCCAGCCGGAGCATGGAGGATTTTAGAGATTTTGTTTCATCTAATAATTTGCTAGACATCGAACTTAAGGGGTCGTCCTTCACCTGGAGCAATAGGAGGATTGGGAGCAATCTCATCCAGGTCAAGCTCGACCGGTTCCTCATTTCCCACGAAGCTATTCCCTTCCTCGGCACTGCAACTCTCTCAGCTTTGCCAAGAATCGAGTCGGACCATAATCCCATTTTGTTAGAGGCCACTGGAAGACCTAGGTTTAAGATCCCTTTCAAATTTGAGTCCATCTGGATTTCTCACAAGGATTTCAAACAGTTGGTTTCGGAATGGTGGTAGGTGATGGTGGTTGGTTCAGCGTCCAAAAGACTGGCCCTAAAACTTAAGATGATTAAAAAGAACTTAAAGGCATGGAATAAGGAGGTTTTTGGCAACATTTTTGAGTCTAAAAGGTCCATATCTGAGTGCTTGAAGATTTTAGAGGAAAAGATAGAGGTCGAAGGGTATTCTGAAGGCCTCATAGAGGAGGAATGGAGCCTCCTGGTGGACTATCATTCCATTCTTGCCAGTGAGGAAACGTTTTGGCATCAGAAGTCCAAGGATCTTTGGCTGAAGAGCGATGATTCAAATTCAAAGTTTTCCATGCGTCTACCATGAGACACAGGGGGTCCAACAAGATCAGACAGGTGCTATGTAAGGATGGGCGCACTACCAGGGATATTGAGGAAATTCGAAGCGAAGCAGTCGATTTCTTTCAGGATTTACTGGGCGCTCCTCCTGATAGCGTCCTCCAAGTTCAAAAATCCTTGCTTGCTAATTTCCCTACCAAATTCCCCCATGAGGCAAGTATTAAACTCCTAGAACCTTTTTCCCATTTTGAGATTAAGGATGCTCTTTTTTCCATGCAACCAGATAAGGCCCCCGGGCCTGATGGGTTCCCCCCGATTCTTTCAAGTTATGTGGGATGTTGTGGGGCATGATGTCTGCAAGGCTATCTTAGAAATCCAAGCATCAAGATCCATCCATCCGAAGCTCAACTCTACCTTCCCAGCTCTCATTCCTAAGTCGCCCGCCTGCAAAATTTTTTTGACTATCGTCCCATAAGCCTCTGCAATGTTTTCTACAAGATTCTTACCAAGACCATTGCCAATCGTCTAAGATCCCTCCTCCCCTCTTTGGTAGGTTCAGCTCAGGGGAGCACCGTTAAGGGTAGAAACATCCTTGACGACGTCATTACTATTCATGAAACCCTCCATACTGCCCAATGTTCCAAGAATGTTGTGCTTTTCCTTAAACTAGACATGAATAAAGCTTTTGATAGAGTGGATAGGAGGTTCCTCTATGTTGTCCTTTGCAAGTTGGGCTTCCATCATCACTGGATTGACCTTGTGAATAGTTGCATTTACACTCTATCCTTTTCTATGCTGATTAACGGGTCCCCCGTTGGATTCTTCCAGAGTGCTCGCGGCCTCAGACAAGGTGATCCTATATCTCCTATTTTATTCATTCTTTTGGCAGAGGTCCTTAGCTGGTCTTTGAATGAAGCCCTCCACTGAAGCAAGATTTTTGGAATTCTGCCTACTTCTAGAGTTGATCCTGTCACTCACCAACAGTTTGTGGATGACACACTCATATCCACTAGAGCGTCTGTCACTCAGGCCAATTCTATCAAGCGCATTTTGTCCCGGTATGAGAAGGCTTCTGGCCAAAAAGTTAATTATTTGAAGGGCAAAATTTATTTTGTTAATACCCCTCTGCATAGGAAAATTCGCATTGCCAGAATCCTCGAATGCACTCTTGATTCCCTGCCTGCAACTTATTTGGGGTTGCCGCTAGTTTGCAATGGGCGAGGTGATGGGAAAATCTGGAATTCGATTTTGGAACAGCTTCATAAGAAACTCAGCACTTGGAAAGGCAAATTGCTATCTCAAGCTGGGAAGGCAAACCTCATCAAAGCCTGTCTTCAAGGAATTCCCACCTATTTCATGTTTTTTTTCATGCTTCTTGTGTTTATCCATTCCAAAATCGAGCAGATTCAAAGGAATTTTCTCTGGTCTGATAGTGAAGAAAAATCCAAAATTCCGCTGGTGGCGTGGGATAAGGTTTGCCTTCGAAAGGACCAAGGGGGCATGTGATTGAGAAGATCCAGGATCATGAACACTGCCTTAATTGCCAAACATGCTTAGAGAATTCTTATTAATGCACCGGCGAAATGGGTCAATATAGTTAAAAGAAAGTATCTTGGGGAAAATTCTCTCCTGGAAGCTGAGTCTCCTCATGAAGCTTCGACTTTCTGGAAGACGGTGCTTCAGGACCGTTCGATGATTAACAGGGGTGCTCTTTGGATCTTGGGGGATGGATCCACAATCCTTTTTTGGAGAGACAAGTGGGCTACAGATGAAGCTCTCACTGTAAATCAGAACTTGGCTGGCTTGAGGGCCCATATTGATCCAAACAGTCATCTCAAGGTTTTGGATTGCATTGACCGGAGTTCCCTTCCCCCTCGATGGAAACTTTTGACGATGGATGGGTTTGATAATGAGGTGAATTTCTTGTACAGTTTCCTCCAATCGATGTTAATTCCTTTTGTCATAAGAGACGACAGAATTATTTGGAGCAACATGAAGGATGGGCGATTTTCTGTTAAGTCTGCTTATGATATTCTGTCATGTGAGGCTCTGTGTGGACCCCCGGTGGAAAGCAATTTGGAGGAAAGGGATTATTCCTAAGATAAATTACTTTACTTGGATTGCATTTTATAACACAACCCTTACCATAGACAATCTCCACAAGAGAGGCCTTGCAATTCCCAACAGGTGCTATCTTTGCTTAGCTGACTGTGAAACATCCGATCACTTATTTTTGCATTGCCCCTTTTCCCATTCGGTCCTAAGCTATGTGTTGTCTTCCTTCCAAGTACTCTAGTGCTCCCCTCACTCCCTTAAAGATGCCTTCCTCCAATGGCCCAAGCCCTTTAAGAATTCTAAGCTCTGATTCCTTTGTGAGGCTGCCTTTCACCATTCCATCTGGCAAATTTGGCTGGAGCATAATGCTAGAGTCTTCGACAAGATCCCTAGAATGGCTCCCTCTATTGCCCAGCGGGCCTTATCCTTTGCTGTCGAGAATTCAAAAACTATTCCCAGCTCTTGCCCTCATAATCCTTGGGAGGCAATTATTTTCAAAAGACTAGACCTTGGCTCCTCTTCCAGAGTTGACTCAGTGAATGGCCGCAGGGAGGTCACTTGGACCAAACCTCCTTTGGGGTGGATCAAACTTAATTTTTATGGGGCTACTAAATGCAACCCAAGGCCCGCTGGTTCTGGGGGGCTTGTCAGGGACCATAATGGGAAGCTAATCTTGGCCTACTATGAAAATCTAGGCCCTCAGACCAATCATTTTGTCGAAGCCCGTGGTGTGTTGAAAGGGTTGCAGGTCATATCGAATGATCCTAGGCCTTTAATTATTGAAGGCAATTCTCTAAACATTACCAACTACCTTTGTGGCTCCAAAGACCCGTCGTGGCGGGTCCTGAATATCATCCTCGAGGCTAGGATGCTCCTCTCTTGGCGTGCCAGGTGGGAGGCGGGACACATCTATAGAGAAGGTAACCGGTGGCGGATCACTTGGCCAACAAAGGATTGATGACCTCGTGCTCGTTTGTTTGGCATTCTCGTTTCCCAACCGAGGTGGACAGTTTGGCCAAGGCAGATATTCCCTCATGATGAAGAATTTGTATCATAGGTCTTCTCCCAAAGTTTGTTGATATATTGTCTTCAACTATTATTCTATTTTAATGTATTTCAAGATCAAGATTTCCAGGACTATCTGCGTCTTCTAGGGCCCTTGGGCATTTTGTATTTCCCTGTCTTTTTTATGAACTGCTCTATTTACCCAGCCATCCGACATGAAATATCTTTTAGCAAGGCTGATTTTGTACATAAGGTTTTGGGATCCTTTATAAAAACCCACAATTAATCTATTATTATAATTACCAAAAAAAAACTTACCTTAAATTTTAAGATTGCAGTTTACAAAGCGTTGGTATCTTCAATTTATTAATATCATCTAATGGAATCTATTATTTGTAATTTATAATAACTACAAACCCTTTCTTAGCTTACTACTACATCCATGTATACTCTAGTTTATCTTTGTAAGTTATAATAACTACAAACCCCTTTTTACCTTTCTTAGATCTTCCACACTTTTAATCTGAATTTAATACCTCACATTCTATGACACACTCTTATTGTATTACTTCCTCTACCTTCATACCCTTAGCATACCAATAGGTGCATTACTTAATAATTACCTACCTTGATCTTACCCATCCACCTCTATCTAAACCCCATGCAACTAATTTGCCTCCTCTCATTTCCAATTGTTTTTTCCCTCTTCCAATCCAACCTCATTTGAGTTTCCCAACATGTGTCTTAATTTTTTTCATCTTAAATCATCTTCCAATGGGGTAATTGAAACCATAATGTGCCATCATGACATTTACCTGATAACCTTATGCATTTTTTATTTTGAAGATACATGAGGAGATGAATAGATTGGGTTTAGTCTTGGTTATTATTTCATGTTGGATGTTTAAATTTTCATTTTTATTTAAATCATATATGACACAAGGGTAGATTTATTTCTATACATGCTTATTATATACTAAAGTACCTTCAAGTGCATTAAGAAAAATTTCATGTACTTTAATTTTGTTGTAGTATGTTTTAAATATTTTTATTTTCCAAGATTAATAGGCCTATCCAAGGTGGTTCCATTTTATGAAGGGCTTTTCTAGTATTTTAGTATTTTTCCTTTCCTTACATGGTATAAACACACAATTGAACTTGATCTTACCATATATTAGACATGATTCATACATAACAATCCTTAGTTACACCTTGGAAATAGTGACTTAACAATACAATGGTAATACAAACATCTCATGGTTTTTGGGTTGTTTTATCTCACCCATAATTGTGTTTCAGACTTGCAAAAATACATGTGCACTTGAATTTCTTACATGGTTAACATAAATATGTACAATTATCATCACTTATAATTTATTTTTAGAATCAAATATCCAAACTAATGTATAATTTAGGGTATTTCAATTAAATTTACCAATTTGTAATTCACTCGTGTAAGATAACATTAAAAAATATAGTAAATCCAATAAATTTAAACGTTACAAATAATCATAATATAATTCAGAATAGTATATTCTACTATGTACAACATGTTAATTGTTGCCTATTAGTTTTAATTTATAAATGGGTTAAAAACGAGCATTGAAATAAGAGATAACATGATCTAAGATACTTTTTAATCTAATTGTCATAATTTTTTAAATCATAGGACAAACCATGTTACAAAGAATTATTGGACAGGAAATATAAAAATGGTTTATCTCACATTTCTTAGGGATGAATATAATAAATGTGACATTGATTTCACTTTGTGGCCAACTTTTTCCTTCCCTCTTCAATTGGATGATCCAACATATATCTAGTCAATTAAATTTTAAGTTTTAGAAATAAAATTACAAGTAATCCATCGTGATGGGGTCCCTTATTAGGGTGGAAAGACAAGATCAACTCCTATAACACCCTGATAGATATATTTATCATTAATTGTATTGTTGTGATAGTTTATTAAAATTTTATAAAAGCTTACATTGAGCCTCCTTATATTGCTCAGCATTTTATGGATTAACTTTCAAATAATTAATTTTTTCCTTACCAATAGTTTGTCAAAATATTTTACAAAAGCTTACATTGAGCCACCCTATATTGCTCAAATTTTGATGGACTATATTTGAACTAATTAATTTATTCCTTCCCAATGTATTCTTATTAATTAATATTTATTTTATTTAGAGTTAAAATATTTTGTTATTTGATTAAAAATAAATCTATTTTGTTCTATCATGAATTTTTAGTATTTTTATCCCTTTCTTTTAGTGTAATCTTCCTATATTTGTGGGACCAATATGATTCTTCCTTTTATAATAAATGATAATGGTCATAAGTTAATTATATTTCTTGCACATAAGTATCTTTCATCTTTATGCATCCCTAGAAATCCTAAAGTGGATGAACCATCCTCCATAGTACTTACCTTTTTATGTTACCTTGAATATCCTAAATTGCCAAGAATTTCTTTGTTACTCTTTTTTATTATGATGCTCTTAAAACCCAAAAGTGTAAGGGACAAACTACCTATTGCTTTTATTTTTATTGCAATATATTTTTCTACTACTTGATAAAAATGAAGATGATTTACCTAGATTAAACTTGACATCTTTTGTCTTGTCTAAAAATTCTCCTCCATCTATTCCTTTGCATCTCTAACTCCTAAATTTGAACTTAAAATTTATAATTCCTCATCACTTACATGTTAAATAATATAATATTATTGGGTACATGCTAATGTACCTCCATAGTACCTATATGTTACAAATATAAATATGTAATAGATCAGGGTGTCTATAGTTTAGGAGTGTAATTTATATTTCCCCTTTATGTATGTGTCCATGTGCAATATATGCAAAAGTGTCATGTAGTGTGCATGTGTATAGATATAGGATTGTACAATGTGTCATATAATAAAGTGTGCAAGTGTGTAAATAGGATTGTGCAATTGTTATATAATAAATTGTGCAAGAGTAAATAGAAAGTCAAGAGTCATGTATACAAGTGGCAAGATGAGAAGCCAAAAGACATGAGGGGATTTATCTTATGCATGGAATAGAAAAAGATGCATCTTTTGGATATGTGAAGAGAGCAATAGTTAGGTATTGAAGAGTCATATTTGTAAGGCTATATTATGCAGACAAATCTCCATCTAATGGATCATCGATTATAAATGTATCTCAGATCACATTCAAGCATTAACAAAATCAAAGCTTGTATGCATATTCTGAGTAATTATACTATAAATTTTCTTCATGTTATTGCATGAATGATATTGACCATTTTATTCATATTATTGTTATTTTCATGAATGTTATGTTTATTATTTTTACCATTTAATATAGTGATTACTCTTTTATTTGAGACTACTTAAGATCCTAGATATATGGATCTATGATAATCTAGCTAAAAAACTAATGGTGGTATTAGAGCCAATATACTCTATCCTTTCTATAAGAGCTAAATTCAGAGCTAATTCAAGTAGTCTCTAAATCTAGCATCAAAAGAAGTATTCGATGTGAATTTAAAAAAATAAAATTTTGAGCCACATGAAGGAAACATAGGCTAAATTTTGGGTATTCTACTATACCCTTATATTATTTGACATCAGCAATCAAATAGAACTAGAAAAAAGAATAAATAGATCCACTAGAGGTGGAAGATCTCCAACCTTATCTTTCCTAGCGTAGAAGGGACTGCAAGATTGAAAGACATATTCCAAGAGAGCATTTTTTGATATAAAGTATTTTCTAGAAGCACCAGGGACAAGAGCCTAGGATAAGGGATATTTGCTTCACTATCATGAGTGGAAGCACTAGATACAAGAGTCCAAGCAAAGGGGCATTTGCTTCACTACCATGAGTAGAATCACCAAAGACAAGATCCCAAGCAAAGGATATTTGCTTTATTGCCATGAGTATAAGCACCAGAGACGAAGAGCCTAAGAAAAAGGAGCAATTTGATTTATTATCAATAGCAAAAGTGCAAGAAGAAAAGATCCTAAGAAAAGGGATGATTTGCTTCCTTACTATGAGAAAAAGTACTAAGGAAACAACAACACTTACATTGATCGAGACCTCAAAGTAGCATGTTCATAGAGCATCATTTGTAGAAAGTTGAAAGGGAAATGAGAGGTGTGTAGTCATAACAACAAAACAACACCTATAGAAAGTTGAGAGGAAAAGACCAAAATGTAGTCTAAAGGTAGACAAAGAACTAGACCATTGACATCAAGGAAAAATCAAAGCTAAGGTTTGAGGAAGTCATTGATTATTGTGTAGTAACATTCCCTAAAATTGTGAGATAACATCTATTTGAGATGTTTCATTACCTACCATTTTACCTTATGGTAATCCTATTATACACCCTAACAAAAGTAGGTCCTGCATTGAAGTCTACATGTAAACCAAGGGAAGGGTTACAACTTTTTGAATTGTGAGATTTACATTTGCGCTTTCAAAATTGGAGTTATAAGGTTATTAAATTTTTAATTAAGTGCATGATATAATATTGGATATTTTTGAAATTTGATAACTTTTTAAAAGAAAATAAAATTAACTTTATTGAATTTTAAATAATTATTGGAGTGAACAAAATTTAAATTCAAAAATAGATTTTTGGAAAAGTAGAAAAATATTTATTGTATAATTCGGGAGTCAAAAGTAATTCAACTCCAATAATATTTTTGAATTTTAAAATTAAAAAAAAATTATATTTGCAAAACTTGATTTTGCAATTTTATTTCAAAATTTTTGAAAAATTGATTGATTAGAAAATTTTCAAATTTGATAAGTTATTAAGGAGACACAAGGTCTTCTGCTTTGAAAGAATTTGAAATTTTATTTGAGTTTGATTGATAAATTAAAGTTTAGATAAATAAAGAATACTTATCCAAAGGAATTAATAGAATTTGAAATTTGAAATTTTTTAATGAGTTCCATCATGTCAAATAAGAAGATATTCCTCTCAAAAACTCAATTCTTGAAAGGACCTAAAATTGCATCTTGGAAAAATAAAATGAGATCAATTCTCAATGTAGAAAAATTATGGCCAATAGTAAATGGGACAAAGGTTAAACCTATTGAAGATGAAAGATAAATACAAAATATTGAAGAAAGTGATACAAAATCTCTTATATTAATTACATTTGGGGTAATTGATGAAATATTACCATACATTAGTGAATCTCAAACTTCATTTGTAGCTTGAGAGAAACTATGTAAAATATTTTAAGGGAAGAACAAAGCAACCATATTGAATTTACACTCTTAGTTATATTCATTAAAGGTTAATATGTTAGGACCTCATCCTAATACTATGATGTAATAAACCTTGTTGAACATGGAGGACACCCATGATAATTTTTTGTAATATTTTGTAAATGTGAGGAACACCCATGATAATGTTTTGTAATATTTTGTAATAGTTGTGGCTCTAGAAGCGCCTAGACAAGTGGTGCCATTATATGTAATTGTTATCAAGAATGTAATTGTTTTGTAGGTAGGAGATTCTAGCTTGGGTGGCATTTTGCATGTAAGCAAACCTTGAGAGTTAGGTGGTAGATGAAGTATTTAAAAGTACAAGGGGAAGGAATGAATGTATGTTTTTGCATAATTGAATGAAAGTATTTAAGGAGGTTGCCCCCTCGAAGTGGCCTACCATTATGTGTTGATTGTTTCATTTTTGCACTTATATTTTGTATTATAATTGTTTGTGTTTCAAGCATTTATGTTTATTTATAATGTTTGTGTGAATGTGTTGATTTAATGAGAAGGATCATAACAAGTGGTATCAGAACGCTTTCTAGGGCTATATTTTGCTATGACTATGATAATTTTTTTCTATTTTGAATGTTAGGTACAAGATTTCATGTTTTATTTCTTTGATAGTTTCCTTAAAAAATAGTAAGCATGTGTTGTGGTATATAGCTCATTGCAACCGTCTTCTCAAGCTGATCATTTTTCTATATAGCACCCAAACCACTTTTTGGGATTTTTACTAAAAATAGTAACCCTTGAAATCAAATTTTTATTTTTAGTAATAATTAACCATAGGTCATAACTCTTAGAGCATGGTTTTAGGTACTTGACAATAAAAATTAGAGGCACACATTGTTAAGAAAGTGGATAATATGGGAAAATAATTAGGGTTTGAATTATTCAGTTGTTTAGAAGAGATAAAGACACAACTCAAAAATTTCCATGATTCCATGAATGCGGTCACCCAGTCACAAAGGAAAATGAAGGTAGAGTTGGATAGTCATATCTATACTAATTCCTTGGGTCATTAGGATTAATAGGATACAAGTACGAGTCACCACTAACAAAATGAACTAGATGACATTGGATTTAAATTGTCAAAATTAGACTGCCCCAAATTTTATGGAAAAGATCTAGAGGGGTGGATTTGTAAGATAGAACAATATTTTAGTCTTCATAATATCCCACGCTATATGCATTTGATAATTATTTCTTTCAATTTTGAATCAAATGCACTACATTGGTTTCAATGGCTTAGGAAGGACCAACCTAATCTTTCTTGGTGGGGATTTGAGAAACATCTACTCACTCGCTTTGGTCCTAATGAGTTTTAAGATTTTACAGGAGTTCTTTCTAAACTTGGATAAACCTCAACCATTTGAGAGTATCAACCTCAATTTACAAAACTGACTAATCATTCTACTAGTCTAAATGTCACGTTCTTTCATAGTTATTTTGTGAGTGGTTTGAAGGATGACATTAGGGCTACAATTAATATGTTCAGACCTCAAAACTTACAAGAGGCAATAATTTTTTTAGATTTGCAGAATACAAATTCAAGGCTCAAGTATAAACTTTTAAATTTTCTCAATCTCGGTCACATTTTTCATCCAAGACTATGACAAGTCCTACCACTAAATCTCCCATCAAAAAATTGACTCATGAGGAGATGGTGAATAGAAGAGCCCAAGGTTTATGCTATAATTATGATGAAAAGTATTCACCAGGGCACAAGTGTGTGCGTAAAAAATATATATCTTTTGGATATGGAGGAGACACCAACTGTAAACTCTTCAAAGGATTAAGAGGATACTATAGATGCAGAAACCATAGAACCAACTGAAGTTCCAAAGGAATCCCAACAAAAACGTTTAGTGCATGCTTTAGCAAGAGTATCAACTCCACAAATTATAAAATTAATTGGCCACTCCAAAGGGTAAAGGGTCATTATTCTTATTGAATTTGGCAACAAATATAGCTTTATTGATCCACATGTGGCTAAACAGGGAAATTGTTACATTACTACATGTAATTCCTTTGAAGTCATGATTGCTAATGGAGGCACCCTACCATGCAAAGGAAAATATCATAATATCAAACTCCAAATTGGGGAATACAATCTCAAGATAGACATGTTTTCCCTACCATTATATGGGTGTGATATAGTTTTGGGATCACAAGGGTTATAGATGATAGGTCTAGTTTTATGGGATATTTTTGAGTTGTGGATGAAGTTTAGTCAAGAGGGGATCATATATGATTTATGTGGCATGAAATCTAGTATGACTAGGTTTATTTCTATCTATAATATATGAAATTTATTAAAAAATTCCTCTCATGGAGTGGTGGCATAAATGTTTGCTATCGATGCTTCCGAGGAAGGGGAAAAGGGCCATCTAGTGCAATTGCAGGGTTTATTGAACAAATATACTCAAGTTTTTGAGGAACCCAAGGGATGACATCCTCATCACTCACATGACCATGCCATTCAAATTTTCCTTGGTAGTCTTCCCCAAAATTTTCATCCCTATAGGTATCCTTATGCGTAAAAACCCAAAATCAAGAAATTGGTCCAAGATATTTGTGCTATCGGGATTATCCATTCTAGTGTTACTTCATATTCTTTTCTAGTATTATTAGTACAGAAAAAGGATGGAACTTGGTACTTGTGTGTGGATTATCAGGAACTCAATAAGATCACTATCAAAGATAAATTCTCTATTCCAATTATTGATGAATTACTTGATGAGTTGCATGAGATTCAATGCTTTTCCAAGTTGGATTTGTGGTCAAGGTACCATCAAATTTGAGTTAGAGGATATTATAAAAATAAATTTTTGAACTCGTGAAGGGCAATATGAATTCTTGGTTATGCCATTTGGATTAACCAATGCATCTTCTTCCTTCTAGAGTTTTATGAACTCCATTTTTCACCCTTTCCTTCATAAATTTATTTTAATATTTTTTGATGATATATTAATTTATAGTTGTTCATGGAAAGAGCATCTTGAACATTTATATCAAGTACTCCAAATTTTATCTAACAATAAACTTTAAGCAAAGAGGCACAAATGTTCTTTTGGCTAGTAAGAGGTTGAATACTTGGGTCACATTATCACTGAGGATGGAGTTCAAGTTGATCCCAAGAAAATTTAGGATGTTCAATATTGACCTAAATCTCGTACCCTAAAGGGACTTCATGGTTTTTTGGGGCCCACTAGATATTACCAAAAATTTAAGAATAATTATGGAAAAATAGTGGCTCCCTTGACTTCCATGTTGAGGAAAAATTCTTTTATGTGGACAGAACCTACAGAGAAGTCTTTTATGGATTTGAAGCATTCTATGACCACTACCCCCATGTTAGATATGCCTATTTTATCTAAACCATTTATCATTTAAAGTTATGTATATGGAAATGGTATTGGAAAAATTTTAATGCAATAATGTAGACCTTTGTCTTTCACTAGCAAAGTAATCTTAGGTAGGAATTTGTGCAAGTCTACTTATGAGAAGAAAATATTTTCCATTTTATACGCGGTTAGTCATTGGCAATAATATCTTATTGGGAGACATTTTCCATCGACACTAATCATCAAAGTCTCAAATATTTCTTAGAACAAAGGGTTGCCACACCTGAACAACAAAAATAGGTTTCTAAATTGTTGGGTTATGACTGACATCACCTATAATAAGGGTAAGAAGAACATGGTGGTGGATGATTTGTACCAAATACATGAATAACATGCCATGCTACATGCTATATCCACACCACATCATTAGTGGATTCATTAAATCCATGATAAATTGATCAAGGACCCCTCTTTCTAAACTCTCATCCACAAAATTCAAGTAGATCCCCATTCATACCTTGATTGTGCTTGGGATGGTCAATATTTATGGTATCATGAATGTCTTATAATGCCCCATCAATCACAAATAAAGGATCTCATCCTAAAATAGATGCATGCCTCCCTAACAGTTGGCCATTTAGGGTTTCTCAAAACCTATACAAGGACCAAGCATACATTTTTTTGGACGATAATAAAAAAGGATATTCATACTTTTGTGGTTTAATGTGATTTTTTCCAATGTATGAAAGGTGAAAATGTATGTTCCCATGGTACCCTTCAACCCTTGTTGAATCTAAAACAAGTCTGGATAGATATCTCTACAGATTTTATTAAAGGTTTACCTAAATCTAGATAAAAATCAATTATTTTGGTGATAGTGGATCATCTTACAAAGTATGCTCATTTTTGTTTCCTATCCCACCCATATGCCACATCCATTATTGCTAAAATATTCCTAGAGACCATATTTTGTCTCCATGGAATACCTAAATTCATTGTCTCTGATAGAGATCCTATTGGAAATATTAAAGTATTGTGTTGTCATTGATGTCAAAAGATGCATAAGGTAGAAATATTTTATGTCCAAGGTTTGATGATAAAAAGAGCATGTTACAAGGTTGGAAAAAAGAAAGCAAGGAAAATAGAATATTCTCCAAAAGAGATGAAGTTACAAGGCTGGCAAAAATAAAATAAGGCAAATATGTTAAGGAGTATAATATTTAAATATTATATTTAAATATTATAAAGAGGATTTAAAAAGGACAATGGACCAAGGTTTAAAGGACAAGAGGAGAAAATATTTAAATGCAATAGACCAAGGTTTACAGGACAAGAGGAAAAAGTTTTAAAATATAAATGGTAAGGTTTTAAAATAAATATTATAATGCAAAGTTTCAAAAAGGAGGATGGCGCCAAAATGCACGTAGAGAAAATCAATTTGAATTGTTTCTAGAGTCGATGTAGTCCAAGGTAAAGGAGGGCACATATATTTATACCCAAGGTCTTACCTTAGGAAATCATCACTCGAATTACACATTGATTCCCATTCATCAAGAGAGCTAGCGAATGGTAGAGGCAATAAATATTTTAAGGTGCAGTGTTTGAAATATATTTTTGGGAGCATTGGTTGACGTCACACCTATTGGTGCAGTGCAGTTGGTCTTTGGTTGTGTGTTAGAGTTCTGGGAAAAGAGAGGTCTTGGGATCGAGTCCCCTCGATGATGGTTTTTTTGGGTAGAGTTTTCACTATTTTCGAGGCAGAGTTGAAATAATTTACGTCGACCACCTTTTGTGTCACCAAGCCATGATAGCACAACTGATCATTGAGTGCTTTGGAGAGTGTTGTCTTGCACGTTGATAGAGTTTGAGTTGCAGAAGCATAAGAGGTATTTGATTTTTGTTTAGCGCAAAAAATTAAGAGGCATAAGGTTTGATTTATGTAATTTTTGTAAAGTGTAAAGGTGGTTGGGTAGCAATTCTTTATGAAAGCTTTGTTACAGTAAAGTGTTGTTGAGAAATGTGTGTACAAGAGGTATAAGGGTTGTGCAAATATTTTAGAATTGTTGAAATTTTAGAAGGGAGTCATAAGGTGTAATAAAATTATTTTATTTATGTAATGCTTACATGAAATAAATTAACATTAATATGTTTTGGTTATTGTATGAGGATTGAAATATTGCATCATTAGAAAGGAGAGAAAAGGGTGTACTTGTGATCATTGTATTTTGTAATTCATGCACATAATAAGAAAAAGGTTTAAGGGTTCTACAAGTTATATTTTTGTGAAGACAAAATGAAATAATAGAGTATTATTTTCAAGTTTTACTATGCACATATTTTGAGAAGTTTTTTTATGTGGATGACTTGAAAAGTGTTTTGCTATCTAACCCTTGAAGTGGCACAAGAAAGATAAGTTGTTTTTAAGATAGGTTTTTGTGGGCACATCTTCATCAAAGAAATTTTGAGGTATGGTGATATAACTCCTTCTCTAGGTGGTTGTACTTTGAGGAAATATTTTTAAGGTGGAGATAAAAAGTTTTGATTAGTGTGCATTGTTGGAAATATTTGAGCTAGGGTTTGAGAACAAAATTGTGCTTCATTGTTAAAATTGGAAACACATGTGCTAGGGTTTGAGAAAAAATTATGCATTGGTTTGAGTGTCATTGAAAGTGAATGTGCAAGTGTTAGAAATTGGATTTGTGAAGCAAGAGTGTGCATCAATTTTGATTGTGGGAAATACATAAGAAGGTCAGTTATCAAAGTGCTAGACTAGAGCTACCGTTAAATGTGAGATATGTGAATGTGAAGAACATATTGGGCATTTAATAGTACATATCATTCTCTATATGTTCAATATGTTAAATGAATTATGGGTAGAATATGTCTAAACTACTTTAGTCAAGTAAAATAACCTTTGGGAAAGATATACGAAATTGTTTGTATGCAAGAATTGGGAATGTTTGAGCATATTTTGTGAATAGGATTGAAGCAGTTTTGAGCATGTGTTATGAGCAAGATTTGAGCATGTGTTAGAGCAGTTTTGAGCAAGCCTTGTGAGAAGTCTTGGTGCAAATTTGTACAAATTTGAGAGCAAGTTTTAGCAAGCCTTATGAGTAGGCTTGGAGCATATTTGAGCAAGCCTTGTGATTAGGCTTGGATTAGAATTGAGCAGAGTTGTGTACCAGCTTTAGAGGTAACAAAAGTAGAGAGGAGAGGTGTTTCCTATGGATAGAGTTCCACGTAGAGTTATGCATAAGGGGTTGGACTCAAAATGTACTTGTAAAAAAATAGCGAATCCTAATTGAAATCAATGTGAATCAAGGCAAATCTTAAGAAAATCAAATCAATCATCTTCACACCAAAATTTGGGGTATTTTAAGCCCTAAAATATAATATCATATTTGGGGCACATTTTGACCTATTAAATCACCTTATAGCTTCATAACACCACCATTAGATTAGGCTAAAAAAGAGCTTTTCAACAAGTACAAATATACCTATGTTTGGATATATATTATGGTAAATTGACCATAAGAAACAAATGGTCTTAAAAATTTTAGGTGAATGGGCTGACGTCGAGGGTCCTCATATTTGCCAATTTCCAAGTTTGGAAATCCTAATATTTGCCCAATTTGTAAATATTCAACATTATGCATAACCCTGGTTTTACGAACCAGAGTTGAGAGGATAGAGTTCTCCTGTGGATAGAGTTCCATGAACCAGAGTTGAGGGGATAGAGTTCTCTTGTGGATAGAGGTCCATGAACTAGAGTTGATGGAATAGAGTTATCCTATAGATATAGATCCACAAACTTGAGCATAGGGGATTGGTGTCTCCTTTGGATAGAGGTCCATAAACATTGTAATAGAGATTTGGTACCCAAGAGATTTGTTGATAAAATTTATAAGAAATATTTTCTTCGTGGACGTAGCCCACATTGGGTGAACTATGTTAAATATATGTCTCTCATTGTGTATGATGATATTTGCATTGCTTTGCTACTGCTATTGATGATATTGGTTAGTACTTATTTGGAAAGATATTGTAATTGATAACATTGGATAATATTATTTTGGAAAGAAAAGCAAAATTTTATCTTATACTATTCACCCCCCTCTCAGTATAAGCTTATGTTCTTTAATTGGTATCAGAGCAGGTTCCTTAGAAAAATTCTAACATCTTGAAGGAAGATCTTACAAGAACACAAATGGTTTCTCAGAATGGATCTTCAACAAATAAGGCTCCAATATTTTATGGGAATAATTATGCTTTCTAGAGTATGAGGATGAAGACTTATTTTATGGCACAAGGATATGAAACATGGCAATCTGTTGAGGATGGGTTCAAACCTACAACTACTCCTCCCGTAGATAAGGATGACAAGCAACTATATATAAATAATACCAAGGCTATGAATGGAATCTTAAGTGGATTACATGAATCTAAGTTTGTAAAATTTATGCAATGCAAATCAACAAAAGAAATATGGGATAAATCGAAGCAAACATATGAAAAAAATAGCAAGGTTATGTTGGCAAAACTTCAAACTCATAGGAGGAGGTTTCAAGAGTTGAATATGAAAGCTAAGAAAGATATTGCTAAATACTTACTTCATGTTCATGAATTTGTTAATACCATGCATGGACTTGGATTCAAAATTGAGGACTCTAGTATTTCTCATAAAGTACTAAGATCACTCCCTATGAAGTATAATGCAAAGGTTTTAGCAATAGAAGAGATGAAGGATCTTGATAAGTTGACAATGGATGAGTTACATGGAATTCTCACATCTTATGATATGAGGACAGAAAAAGATAAAAATTCCAAGAGAGAGGTAGCATTCAAAGTTTCAAAGAAGAAAAAAGATAAGAAACCAGAATCAAGTGATGAGTCAAGCAGTAATAAAGAAGCTAACTATGTGAGAAGAAATAAGGACTCGAGAAAACACAGATATATGAAGATTGTGAAATTTTTTAATTGTGGTAACTTTGGTCACTATGCATCTAATTGTCCACAAGCTGGAAGTAGTAGCAGTGAAGAGAAATAGGATTATAAGAAAAAGGAAGAAAGAAAATTCAAGTATGAAAATAAAAATAGGTATGGTCAAGGCAAGCATGAAAAGAAGATTTTTCAAAGGCACAAGAAGAGTTTCTATGTTGAAGAAGCAAGCAATGCTTCAAGTGACAGTGATGAAATATTCTCAGATAGTGAAAAATAAGAGATTCTATTTTTAGCAATAGAAGAGGAAGAGAACACTCTTATTGAAGATCAAGTAGAATATGTTTATGACCAAGTAGAAGAAAAAGAATATGCTCCTATAATTGAAGACCTAGAGGAAGGTTTAGAAAAAAGAAAAGAAGCCACATTTGACCTAGAAGAGGAACTTATTGTTGCTCTCAGAGAGTTGAAAAGAGTTAGAAAGAAGAACTCAAGATTGAAGGCTCAAGTTCAAGAAAATGAGGAAATAAAGGAAAAGCTTCTACAAGATCTCAAAAATTGAAAAGTTAAGGCAAGGAGATTTAAAGAAGTTATGGTTGAAAAGGTAGAGGTAAAAGAGTTAGAATGTGAAATATTAGAACATGAAGTAGTTTCTCTAAGGATGGAAGTGAAATATTCAAAGGATAAGTTGCACAAGTTTGGGAAAAGTTCAAAATATTTGGATAACATTATAAAAACACAAAGATCTGCATTTATCAAAACATGAATAGGCTATGAATAAGTTCAATAGGTACAAAAAGAGGATCCAAGCTCAAAAGAAAAGGAAATATCAGAGGAAAAGATTGAAGAAGAACCTAAGACCTATGTTGATAAGTTGAGGAGTGGAAGCATCATTGAGGAAGAAAATAATGCACAAACAAGAAACAAGGATCATCACAGAGAAGGCAAAGAAAGGACCAAGAGACCATATTTTTCAAGACAAGATGAATATTTCTTCCAAGGACATTGTTTCTCATGTAATAATTTTGGTCATAAAGCTATACATTGCAGGATTCATGGCAGAAATAATTATGGCTTCACCAAAAGAAATTTCAAGTTATTTACACCTTTCAGGAACTATAACATCAGGTGTTACAATTGTAATAATTTTGGGCATAAGGCTAAGTGATGTAGAATAGAGTTTTCAAAACTTCCAAATACAAGCAAGAACAGGGACACTCAAAAGGATCAAAAGGGTATGACTACAAAGGTGTGGAAAAAGAAAGTTGAGAAAGGAGAAGAACATTTTAAGTTGGGAGTAGATTTACTCACACCCCAAAATTGATCACCTCAAAGAGAGGAAGTGGTTAGGGGGTTGAGCTAAGAGTCTTAGTTTTAGCCCCAAAGGAGCCCTTTGCCATTGGTGTCAAAGTGGGAGAGTTTCAGTAAGGGGGAGAGAAATCAGTAAGAGGGAGAAGCTTCTCAAGGGGAGCAGATTTGGAATCCAGTGGTAGTAAAAGAATTATTTTATGAAATGGTTGTCATCAATGATAAAGGGTGAGATTGTTGGAAATATTAAATTATTGTGTTGTCATTGATGTCAAAAGATGCATAAGGCAAAAATATTTTATGTCCAAGGTTTGATGATTAAAAAATCATGTTACAAGGTTGGCAAAAAGAAATCAAGGCAAATAGAATATTCTCTAAAAGGGATGAAGGTACAAGGCTAGAAAAAAAAAGAAGGCAAATATGTTAAGGAGTATAATATTTAAATATTATATTTAAATATTATAAAGAGGATTTAAAAAGGACAATGGACCAAGGTTTAAAGGACAAGAGGAGAAAATATTTAAATGCAATGGACCAAGGTTTACAGGACAAGAGGAAAAAGTTTTAAAATACAAATGGACCAAGGTTTTAAAATAAATATTATAATATTTTTTAAATATTATAATGCAAAGTTTCAAAAAGGAGGATGGCACCAAAATGCACATAGAGGAAATAAATTTGAATTGTTTCTAGCGCCGATGTAGTCCAAGGCAAAGGAGGGCACATATATTTATACCCAAGGTCTTACCTTAGGAAATCATCACTCGAATTGTGCATCGATTCCCATTCATCGAGAGAGCTAGCGAACGGTAGAGGCAACAAATATTTCAAGGCACAGTGTTTGAAATATATCCATGGGAGCATTGGTTGATGTCATGCCTACTGGCGCAGCGCAGCTGGTCGCTGGTCATGTGTTAGAGCATTGGGCAAAGAGAGGTCTTGGGGTCGAGTCCCCTCAATGATGGTTATTTTGGGCAAAAGAGTTTTTGTTGTTTTCGAGGTAGAATTGAAATAACTTGAATAATATTTCTCTTTATGCTTGCTTTCTCCTCTTTAAAAAAACTAGAATAATGGTCTCTTTTCTTACTAAGGACCAATATATCTACTTATGATGGACCTCTTTCAAATGGGTCTCCTATCTCTATCTTCTGGGCATGTCATCAAATGGCAACGATTATCCCAATACTTTTATTCAAATTTTGCAGCTCTGATACTTTCGTTAGATTTCTTAATATATTAACTTCTTAGAAATATTTATTTTGGATCAAGAATAAATCAAATGAATGGCATTGATCAAACTAATAGTAAATCTCAATAACATCTCCTAAATATAACTCACATGTACACAATATCATAAGATTGCATGAATGATACATATCGATTACTATTGATACATTGCTTGGAGAGATATATGCAATAGATAATTTTACATTGCTCTCCTCAAATATCCGGGAGATGCATCCTTTCATATTCCTCTTATAAAGACAATGCTCCCATCTTGTCACATATCATGTGACTCTTCATTGTCTCTTTTGACACATACGTTATATACAATATAAATTATCTACCAAACTAATATTACAAGGTGGGCAAATAATATAATTTATCCAACACTATAAAAGCATGTGCAAATATTTAATGTTTTAGCAAGTAACAAATTCAAGTTTTAAAAAATCATAAAAGTTTTTCTTAGAAATTTGTGTAGTCTATATTTTGTATAAATAATAGGTATCTTATAGTAATCAATATAAATGAGGAAGAGTGTGATGGGAGGTAGGTGATTCACCTATCACTAAAAATTCCAAATATTGATAGCTCAATTTTAGACTTCATCTAATCCATGCAAATAATGATTAGCATGAAGTGCATGAGTGGCGTGTACATGGAGTATTATTTATTTAAATTCCTACAAAAGCTCTTATTTTGGTGTCTTCTAAAAAATCCTTAGTATTACAATAGTAAATAATATTTATGGACAATGCATAATCATGTGCTTCACATAATCTAGGTGTATCCTTGGCTACGATATCAAGTAACTTAGTGGGGGTTTATAGATTCAAAACACTATCCACTCCACTTTATTTTATCATTTGATTGCTAGCTTGTTGAGATGGAACTTCTAACAATACATATGGTAGCTAGGTTGACCTACAACATAATTATTTTGGTATATAAAATGGATTAAAAAATCAAACCCTAACATGTGTCTTCTCTTCCTATACTTTGTTTCTAATTAATAGAATAATGGAAAGACATTTGGTAGAAGTTCATTGGTTTTTTCTAGAACATATGACAACATATAGTTCATTGCAGGTACCTTTGACTTTTTAAATTTCTATGGTCTTGATGATAATTTTAGTGCTTTCAATGATGAAATGTTAGAGTCCATAGCTTTTGTATATTAAAGTATTCTGAGCCCATTTCTTTTTGAGATCACATTATTTTTAAGCCTCTTTCTAGGAGATACATAAGCTACATGTTGTTCTACAATTAGAGTAATGCATTCTTATAAGAGTTTTGAGAACCATTTCCTACCATCATTACTATCCTTTATATGGATTCTATATTTAGGAGAAACATGGCACTTGATACAACATTGTTATAATAAAATGAACACACTTGATAAAATCCCTTTATATTCCTCTTTCTTCAAGGAGAACAATTTTTGTGATATGGTGGCTAGAACAAGTGATATTAATTGAATGTCATGGGCACACTAGCTACGACTTGACACACATGAGTTCACTTTATCTAAGAGAGTATGAGCTATGTACATGGTAGCATGTTCCTCTACCCAAGGGCAAGAACACATATATGTTGTGATATTTCTCCTCTAACTAGGGATAAGAATATTGATGCTTCCTGCGATATTGATATACTATATGGAAATAGGAGCATCAATCATTTAGAAGTGGTTTCTTCACTTACCAAGGGAAAAATATTTATGTTTACTACTAGATTACTCTACCCACAATAAGAGCATCGACAAAATTTATATGCTCAATATTTTAACCAAGAAAAAGCACATTGTTGATGATGAGGTAAAGTACATGTCCAATGGTTAGCATAAGGCATGTCATATTGCTATGGGGTTTTACAAAATATAGGGGATTGAATATTCAAATGTTTTATTCTCTTGATTGGATAGATCTTATTAAAGGATTATCCTCTCTTATTTCTCCTTGTGAATAGACCATACTCTAGACTATTGCATTTCCTTTTTAATGGGAAAGTTCAAGAGAGAATATTCTTGTAGTAATAAACCAATTTTGATATTGATGGTTCGATTATTTAATTTGTATTATATGTTGATGATATTCTCATAGGAAGATCAATATCATGGATCCTAGAGATAGATTATCATATCCATGGGGTGTTTCATCTAGTTTATGTATCTTTAATAGGATGGCTAAAGTAGACAATGACCTTCATGATCAAGGTAAAAATTAAGGAGGTTCTTGTTTGAGTGACGTAACATTTTGGAGTTGTAAATAATATGAGTATCCAAAATTATCTCTCATAATTATGGTCAAGCCTAAGGATATTTCCATGTGACTATAATTATATCTTCACATAGAAAAATTCTAGATGATCAAGAAAGGCTTAGACAACCCTTAGCGATTTATATATACTTTAGTTCATTCAAGCATCCATTATGAGGGTAGATGTGACCATCTCTAATGTCTTCTCTCCATGGAACCATGCTTAGATTATGAGAGAGTGTTGCAATATGGTAATTTAGATTTTTTGGCCAAGGCCAACATTGTATGATGTAAACCAATGGGTAACCTTAATGCAACACCATGGAAATTATTGATATAAACCTACAAGCAATTATTTGATGTATTCAACCCTAGAAAGATTGGTTAAGCCACTTGTATTATTACGGTTTTAGTAAATTATGATTGAAATTGAATTATAATTCAACCTTATGTTGGCTTAAGATAAATATTTGGGATTAGGTATTGCTATAAACACCCATCAACCACTTGATTCCTTGCATTGGTATGATATCATTATGTTCCATGGAAAGTAACTATCTTTGATCCACAAGTGAACCTGTACACATATTTCTCTCTCTCTATTATTTATATTTTTGTAGGACTTATGGTGAACATATGCTTCTATTCATTTCTAAAATAATTATAAAAATTATTAGTTTTAAGTATTTTAAGATGAAAGCAACACTAAAAATAAACCTATGATTAATTGCAATGATTAAAAATATTTAGGGAAATAAATTTCTTACTAATGTGGTGATGTAGACTTCCATGTGGGCATGCTTTCTATTTCAAGGATGTGGCTTAGGTTTTCCAAGATCAATGTTTGAATATAAGTTCAAGCCGATATTCAAACAAGCCTAGCATACATAGAGATCATAATGATAAAATAGGTTTGATGTAAGGTTGCACCCACCTAGGGTCAAAGTTGTGGATGTGTTATAAGGTGACTCTACATCAACCGCAAGGTTAGAGAATTTTTTAAGTTCTTCTCCATGATTTAAGCTAGATATATATAAGTAAAAAGACACTTTGTTTTATTACAACATACAAATCAACAAGGAAATAAAACATGGTTAAAATCATCTCCCATAAGGACATGTGATTTGTCATTAATCATGGTAAGTTGATTGTTTATAGTGAGTCAGCATGAATATTCTTATTGGCTCCTAGTTTCATAAGGAATCAAGTTAAAAAGATGTGTCTGAATTACAAGTAGTCACCTAGATTAACCATATACTATCAAGGTATTGCCTCATCCAAAATTAGAAAAATTAAGTGAGACACATTTTTAACAATAGATGCATTGCTCATATTACACAAAGAATAGGATAATTTAATCAAATAGATGTTTCCTTTAATAGAATGCTTATTTGCATGTAAGGTCTTAATATTTATGTTTGAGAATGGAAGCTTACAAGACTATGGTCTAGCATGTCCTTCCTCATGGGGAATTTTAAGAGAGGATCTTCTTTTAGTAGTCATATAGTTTTGATATTGATGCTTAGATTGTTAAATTTGCATTGTATATTGATGATTGTCTCATAGAAAGCTCAACAACCTAGATCCAAGTCTTGGAGATAGAGTTTTATATCCATGGATTCTTTTATTTAGTTCATGTATCTTTAACAGTATGGCTAGAGTAACCAACAAACTTCATATTAAAGACAAAAATCAAGGTGGTTCTTGTTTGGATGGTAAAACATCCTGGACTTGTACAGGAGGTAATATTTGTATATATGTAGGATTTTCCAAAATTATCTCCTATGACTATGGTCAAGCCTAAGGAGATTCTTGTGTGACTATAAGGGCATCTTCACATAGCAAAATTTGAAATATTACAAGAAGGATTAGATATTTGTTGAAGTTTTGGATACTCTTTGGTTCATTCAAGCATCCATTAAAGGGGAGATGTTGCCATTTATAATGTCCTATCCTTAGCCTCATGTTGATATTAAAAATTATGATAAAGTGCTAATATATGGTAATATAACCTTATTTATGGGTAACCTTGATGTATTTCAATGGGCATTATTGTTATAAGTTTACAAGCAATGGGTTGATGTAATCCTAGAGGTAATATTGGTTAAATCACTTATACTATAAAGGGTTTAGTAATTTATGGTTGAAATTAACTTATCCTTGAGCCCTATGTTGCATTCAGTTAGATGTGGATTAAGTATTGCTATAAATATGCATCAGCCACTCAATCATGTTAGCAATTCAACTATATTTTCCATAGGATCAATATAAAATATTCACACAAATGCATACATTCAATATCACACTTATTGAATAATATTATTGATGAATATTTTAATATCTCACTGCTACACCTATTACATTGCTTTATCTTCAATATATACAAATATGGATATGAGACTCTTCATATTCACAACCCTTGACCTTTCTACTTACATAAATTTTCATCTCCTCACACATGAGAGATCTAACACCACATTTCTCATGGGATAAATACCACATAACAATAAATATCTTACATATCCACATAAGGACAAATACTTTAATGATTGCACATAATAATGAAAAACTCTTATAACTCCATACTTACATGAAACCTGCTATATAACCAAATATTTACAACACTCTAATCTATTTATATGGTGTTTGCATTATTCTTGCAAGGTACTGTAGGTCAATTTTTGACAATATTATAGGATGAGAAGTAATGCTAATAAAATATGGCTTCAACTAATGATGATATTATCAAATTTCATTAAAATGGCTAAGTGTTCAGAATATTGATGCAAAACCACAATTTTATCAAATCCGCAGGAAAAAACAGAAGCAAGTTCACATGCTAGAAAAGGCATGCAAACATGCGAATTTTGGACCTCAAATTTGCTTATTTCCTCAAATCCATGATGTTTTTTAGCAAAGGTGACTCAAATACCATCTTGCCCCATGACCACCAAATTTCCTTTGTTAACCGTGCAAATGAGAAAAGTATGAAGAAAAAATCTAGAATCCACCAAAAAGCACGAATCCATGGTAAGAATAGAAAAAGTAAGACAAGTTTCATTTTGGTGTGTGGCAACTAGTTCTTCTTTGTTAAATATATGGAAATAAGAAAATAATTTGGAAGAATAAACATGATGTCCAGAATGACTCTTATCTGTTGATTTGTGCAAATCTGTAGTAGAATTCACCAAAATGGGCTCAATTGCAAATTGAGGCATTGGTCAACAAATTCTCTTTGTTAGCATCATGGCTAGGAGAAAAGAGTAAGCAAAAGTCCAAATCCACTCATTTTCATGAAACCAAAAACTTCCTCATAACTTCGATCAAGTCAAGCAAAAGGCTCCATGTCCCAAAATCACGCATAGCTACAAATAAAGGTGAAGGAGTGGATAAGGTTTCCCATGGTTGTGGGTTATATAGTCCAAAAGAAGCTAGCCTCAAAACCATGATTTTCTCCTTTTTCATGCCCATTTTTTTCAAAAGCTACCAAAATTGAGAATCAAGCATGGGTTCCAAAAATATAACAACTACGAGTTAAGTCATGCATCAGATGATCACAATCATCCATATTTAAATCAATGATGGACATCAATTTGGCTCTAAACCTAAAACTCTAAATGTGATTCTCACACAATTGTATGGTAGAATAGCTCATAAAAGAGAATCAAAAGCCATGGAAGCAGACACATCAGGGAAGATGAAGTGTTTCAATCTAGAAGCTTCTAGAAATTATTGATCAGCTAATTTTAGTTGTAGATCTTTAATGAGGAATGTGTTGCAAGAACAAGGGGTGGATAAGATTGATCTTTCTTTGGTTCATTTTAACTAATTCAAGAAATATAGCTAAATTCCACCAAACTCACACCAAGTTGTAAAGTTTCAAATGCTCTATTAAACTCCTTGTAATGCTCATAAGCAAAATGAATGTAAAATTATAAATAGAGGTTGAACCCTCATTTGAAGGGTCAACTCTGAAGTATTTGCTTGCGCTATTATTGTACACTTCTTACAATTGATTAAAAGAGCATTACTTGGGATGTTTTCCTAAAACTTGCATCTACATTATTTGTTGATCATTATCTTATAAAGTCATTTCTGCTACTACTACTATGGTTAGTGTATTTTATTAATTTGGATTGCTAACTTAGAGAAAATTGGAATGATTCATGTCTAAATGTATGCTTATGAGAAGTCATTTCTATTAGTCAAGGTGTTAATATAATTTTATTAAATTGTGTTAGTCATTTCTTTAAGTATACAAAAGCTCTCAATGTTAAATATTGCCAAGTTTTAAATGTTGTTAGTCTTAAGTATTGTTTCTATAAATTAAATTGTTAGGGGATTCTTTGTAGATACCTATGCTATTAGCTTTATCCGTCCACTATCAATTAATTAATTTCTTAACCCTTTCACTCTTCTCCCTAATATTTTATTATTTTGAGCTAAAAGAGAGTCAACATTTAGTAAGTTGACAAGGTATACCAGCCTACTCTGGAGGTTGGGTTAAAGCATTTTAACCCTTCCAATGTGTGGTTTGGGTTGTGATTAGCGGGTGCTCAAATCATTGTAGATGATAGTCATAGTTCAAGTTCATGTTAATGATAAATCAAGCCATAATAATTTTTGGTATGTCCAATGGGATAAATTGTCCACTATATGGATAAATTAGAGTTTTGGTGATGCTCTATTTTAGTAACCATCATTTAAATCACCTAGTGACTCTAAAAATTTCAACCTAGGTCTATATTTGTATCATTCTGCACAATATTATTAACCCACCATGTTGATTGAGTCTTTTCTTTCTTGATACTTTCTTGCATTTTATTTGAAGGAATCAAGGTTGGGTGATTTGCCTTGACCTTATGACAAGAGAATATAAATTCACCTAACGACTCTATAATTAAGTGAATTTGGATGCCCTACTTTGCAAATTCTATACCTGATCCATTTTTCTATCACAATGATTAAACATAGCATACATCCTTATGGAAACCTTGTTGACCTTGCTTTAAGAATCTAGGATTGTGAGATCATGTTGTTCTTCCTAGAACCATGAAGCCATAGGATATGAGCTAGAAGATATTATATTTCTTAGTATCATATAGGTTAGGTCTAGTGTCTCATAAAAATTATCCCCCATGGTATGATATTGGACCCCTTAAAATCCTAATCCTTCATGAAATTCCTAAAATAGCCCTAAAAAACCTTCCTCACTATGAAGGGGAGGATAAGTCTACAACTAAACATTGCTAGGACATGGCTTCTTTGTCCTCTATTTATAACATTATTTTTGAATATGTCATGGTTAGGTTACTTGTATTATCCCTAAAAGGTAAAGTGCTATTATGGTATAAATCCTTGGAGGACAAGAGTATCTATACTTGGGCATATTTAGCTCAAGCTCTTATAAATGAATTTGATGACTCTGAAGATCCCTTTTTGCTCCTTATCCAGTTTTCATTTATCAAGAAATATTCTTATGAGAGCCTTTCAAATTTTAATATCCATTTCAAGAGAATGTGGAGAAGAATTCTCCAATAATACCAACCCTCCCACCCTTAGGCATACCTTCACTATATTCGGGTATTTCCTCTAGATATCAGTATTCTAATTTAGCAGTCCCGAGAGAGAAGATTTCCTCATATTTTCCAATAAGCCATCCATGCTAAAAATATTTTGATTAAGACTGGAAAAACCCCCTAGATAAATTAACCCTTATTTTGGTCTTACTCACAGCCCACCACATAGTCAACCCTCTTGGGAGTAAACATCATAGATGAAGGAAAAGGTTAGAGATAATGTTGTTTTCACTAATTATGATCATCAGTATTAGGGAGAGCAGGGAATGAATGCAAATCCAAAGGTAAAATAAAAATAAATAAAAGCATCACAAGTCAAAGGGAGAGTTTAGTATGATGCATAGGCTAGCTTAAAATAGCCTCAATATTTTTAGGATCTATAGAAATTCCTTCTATCGATATGATGTGTCCCAAATACTGCATTTTTGAGGTATAGAACTCACATTTGGGCAACTTTCTATATAATTGGTTTTTTCTCAGCACCTCTAACACTAACCTTGGATGTTGGTCATGTTCCTATTTGGTGCAAGAATATATCATGATATCATCTAAAAATACCAAAACAAACTGATCTAAATATTTATTGAACATGTTGTTCATAAGATTCATAAAAGTTGCTAGTGCATTTTTCAACCCAAATGTCAATAATGTGAACTCATAGTCTTAAAGGTTATTTTATGAGTATCCTTCTCTCAAATACTCAACTAATGATATACATATCTCAAATGAAAATATAGTAGCATCCTTTAGCTAATCGAAGAGATCATCAATCCTCAACAAAGGATGGCTATTCTTGATGGTCACCTTGTTTAGCATCCTATAATATATGCATAACATTAAGGAAACATCATTATTTTTCATAAATAATATAGGAGCACCCCAAGGAAACACACTAGGTTTGATAAAACCCTTCTCTAATAAATATTGAAGTTGCACCTTCAACTATTGCAACTCAATTGAGGTCATTATATAATGTGTCCTTGCAATAGGTTCAACCCATGGTATTAATTCAATAGTGAAGTCACACTCATGTCAAGGTGGCAAACATGGGATATCTTCTAGAAATACATCCCTAAATTCATGCAAAATTATATTTATCTTAAATATTTCATCCCCTTTATCACCAATCTTGCCATTAATCTTAACTACATACAACATACCACCTCTTTTAATGGTCTTATTTAGCTACATAGTTAATAACAAATGGGATTGAAAAGACCCTTGCCTACTTTGGACTCACTCTTCGTTTATCCTTATCGGTGTAGTCCATCCACCTATCTTGGAAGTTAATTAAGGCTCCATGAGCCTTCAACCAATCCATCCCTAAGATAATGTTAAAAATATTGATAAGGTTATCTCAATCATAGGCAAACATTGATCCACATAGTAGGTTTTTCTAGGCCCATACTCAACTTTCCACCCTTGCATCAAAAATTTTGGTATTTTTGAAATATCCCCAATAATATTAGTGGAAATAAAACTATTTGTAGCACCACTATCTATTAAAAATTTAACATACTTTTCAAACAACTTACCATTCAATAGCATAGGTGTTGCTTATCCATCTAGGTTTTGATTCCCTATAGTAGCATAGAACCAATGTGGTTTCTCCTTTGCTTTGTTACTTTGTTCTGACCATTGGGGGCACTTATTAGTGTAATGAGGACCCCTAAAAATGAAGCAGCCTATCTTGAGTGTTTGAGATCTATCCTATCTTTTCTTCTGTATTTCCTCTTTTTGTGTTCAATCCTTCTGCTTTTGAGGTTTATGGTTGGAACTATCTTTTTTCTATAATTATTTCCTATTTTGACCTTGGTTCCCATTATTCTTATTGTCAAAATTTTAGTTTTTTTACTCTTTTTGTTTTGCTCCTTATCCCATTTCACAAACCCTGCATTATTTATTTTCTTGAGCTCCTACCTTTCTCCCTCTATCAACCTTGAATAGTTGAAGGACGTTTTGGTTTGAAGGTTGGTCTCTTCCTGTCTGGCCAAATCATAAGCCTTTTGCAAAGTTTTGGGTTTGAGAAAAATAATTAATATTCTAATCTTAGGATCTACCCCTAAGATAAACTTATATACCTTTAGTTTTTCATTGTTATCATACTTTGGTACATACTTCAAAACTTTCACATATCTTTAAACGTATACTTCCATCGATAGTGAACCATGTTGAAGGTTAGATAATTCCTCAAATTTCTCTACATAAAATTGGTCAGAAAGAAATATTTTTTTTAAATCCCTACCGAAGTTTTTCCACTTAATATTTGTGGTTTGGATCTTTTTGCCTTCTCTAAATGTGTTCCACCATTCTAGGGTTGCATCCTAAATATGAAGGGTAGCCCACATAGTCTAAATTTTAGAAGAGTAAATTTTCATGGAAAAGAAGGTTTCCAATTCATTCAACCATGACTCTACTGCTTCTCCTCCTTCCCATAAAATTTGGCTACTCTAAATTTCTTAAGGTCTTTATCCAGCTTAGCCTTTATTTTGTCTTTTCCCTCATGGCTTATTTTAATAGGATTTTATTCCTGTCTACCATCCAAATCTTGGGTACTAATTTCCTTATTAATCAGGGTTTCTATTAGTTTTGTTGTTGTTCCATCCATTCTTGAAATAACTTAACCATAGAAGAAAAATCTTCCACCATATCACTATAACCTATTGTTCCTCTAGTTTTCTTGTCGAAATATATTGTCCTTCTAGACTTTCTACTGGGGTCCGTTGTCCTCCCAATTTTTTTTTTGGAGTCCATTTTTTGTCCAATCTTCTTTTGGAGATGCACTATAGTTTCCTCTTATGTAGTTAACCCTTTCTTGGATGATCCTCCTCTTAAAACAAGTATCATTTCCTATCCACACAAAGGATATGGATAAGTTACAATTCCCTCAATTGTACTTACAATTAGTTTTATTTCACCCATGAACTAACTTAGACCATTTTCATTCAATTTATAATGATCACGGTTGCTCGTGCGAACCCACATGCACTACACCAAAAAGGGTCTTTAAGGGTGGTTTTTAACTACCCTTAAAGACCTTTAAGGGTGGTTATTCAATTATCGTCTATGAGGGCATCGTAAAAAATTTGCATCATACGACGATGGCTAAAAACTACCTCAAAAACCGTCCTCTTAGGATTTAAGAGGGTGATTTAAAACCACCCTCTTAGGGCTACGAAAACTACCCTCTTGGCCCTAAGAGGGCAATTTATAACCGCCCTTTTAGAAGAGGGTGGTTAAAAAATATAAAACACATGAAAAGCTATCCTCTTTGATTTTTCTTACGACTCATATGATTGTATTTTAATAAAATGGTGGTTTACAAATGCGGAGGAAAAATGAAGTGTTTTGGCCATGTTTAAGTGCAGTCACGTATAGTTGAATTTTCCATTGTAACTTATTTGGATTGGATTTGGGAAAAAGTAGAGAATTTTTAAAATCTTTAAGGTGAATCAATAATGAAAAACAAATGTAAGCAATGTATAGACTGAGCTTTCCACCCAAGAAATAAAGATGTTGAATCCAAGAATAGATGATGCAAGTACTACATGCCTAACAACAAAGCCCACATGAAGAATCTTAAACATGGTCATTGGTATATGAAAGAATGATGTTTTCTAAAACCAGTTGTTTTTCATTAATTTTATTTAAAAAATTTCTTCATGACTTGAAATATGAATAAAATAGCCCACCTTTAGAGCAATTGTAGACCAGTCACTCAAAAGTTTTGAATTGCAAGATATCCTCTTCGGTCCAAATACAACATAAAAAGTAGTAACAATGTAAAATTCAAAACCCATTACTTCCAAATTTCCATCTCTGTCATTGTAGCTTCAAGTGATGATGTCAAATTGAATTCCTTAAGCAAAATACTGCAACCCCAACAATAGTAAAATGTGAGGCTTGCAAGCTTGTGAAAGCATTTAACTCCTTTCAACTATAAAATGACATAAAATCATTCCTCATGATAATTTCCATAGCCATAATTTTGGAGACATCTGATAAAAACAAATAAGAAAGTAAGTGATGTCAACTTAAACTAAGTTTTTGTAAGTTGACCCTATGAATTTTAACATGTGACTAATAGCATGTATTTGTACAAAATTGAACTATAGCAAAACATAGATTGATTAATAAAGACTTCAGGACATCTTCAATTGTGTATACCAGCCTAAGGGATCCAAACCTTAAGGTTCCCCTAAAATTTTAAATATGCATGTCTTTTAGATGTGTGAATGTGTGCACACACTTAGGTGCATGTGTAAATCAATGCATACATGTCTATATCTATTTTTGGGTATATAGTGTAACTTGAGAGTAAGTTAAAGAATACCTTTCGATCTACTCTAGCATATCCAAAGTATGGAATAATAGTTGTAATATTTTTGGCTGAAGCTCTATGAGAAGCATCAATCATTATAAGAAGCTCCATTAGATTTTCATTTGTTGGTGGGCATGTCGGTTGTACAAGAGAGAGAGGGTCCAAATAAAAGTAGATTCTTGACAATGAAGTTAATGTGGAGTAAGCTATACATTTGAAATTTTGATAGTCATTGTTAGCAACTTTTTTTAAGATTCCTCTAAATGATGGGAACAATGATGATGTCCCCTACATTTTAAAAGCAATCCCACAGAATGTTTTGTTTACTTAAAAATGATGTTGTGATCATATTAAGGACCCATCCTGTATACATGCGTTGTTTCCATCCATTAAGAAGCACACAAATCCTAACACTTGTGCAAGAGAAGGATTTGTTGATCCTGAGAAAATACGGAGTCTTGTGTCATGTTGCAAGTCTCTTTCAACCATTTCTTGTGGATATTTAGAACTCAACAACCCAACCATACCCTAATTCTAAAGCACAAGAATGAATGCCCTTCCATTTGGGGAGTCAATATTATTGACTAGCATGCACCTTTGCACAAGCAATAGCACACAAATAGATTTTTAAAGGTAAGAACACTTAAATTTTGATAAATGCATATTATAAACATCTAACAATAATTTTTTTGGATCTATACAGAGAAATGACTAATGCAAACCATTGGTCTTATACCCAAGAAAACTGGACATGTATGATGTTATCAAAAAATCAAACACAATATAAAAAATCAATATCTTACAACAAGAATAAGTAGAAGCCTAGTATGATGTTATCAAAAAATCAATATCTTACAATAAGAATAAGTAGAAGCCTAAGCAACTAAGAATAATATTTTAAGTTATTAATTATCACAAGGTTTTGACCAAATTATAGCGAATGGCACAAAAGTGGGGCATTAAATATTTAAGTCATGAAACTTATTTGACAAGGATCTTTTCTGGATTGCTATCTATACAATACATGTCAATCACGTGACGCAATACAAACATTTCTCGAGACAACTCTAAGTGACTCCTGAGTTTCTCCTTTTGAAGTTCTCTTTTGCATTGATTAAAGTTCTTTTCCTACTCTGATGAAGTACTCCCCAAATTCTTGTGAAGTCTTGACTATAGGGGGAACCCTATACCCCACCTATGGGATGTAGGTTCCCACTCTTCTCCCAACCTCCCTTGTGCAACTACAGATACTTTAGTTGCCATGTAGGCTTCAAAGGTTCTTTAAGTCTCATCTACAGGCTTGAGGGTTTCACTTACCTAGTGTCCTTAACTACATAAGCTCAAGTAGCAATTTTGTAGTGTTGTATCCTTAACTAAGTGTGTCTTGAGTTTTTCCTCCTTAAGTTCTCTTTTGAATAGCTTTAAGTTCTTTTCCCACTCTTAATCAGGCATGAAGCACTCCCCAAATCCTTGTGAAGTCTTGACCAAAGGGGGAACCCTATTCCCCACCATGGGATGCATGTCCCCTCTCTTCTTCCAAGCTCCCATGTGAAGTGATAGAGACTTTAGTTGCCATGTAGACTTTAGAGATTCTTTGAGTCTCATCTAACAGACATGAGGGTTTCACTTACCTAGTGTCCTTATCTACATTAGCTAAAAAGACAATTTTGTAGTGTTGTGTCCTTAAGTGCCATCTCACACAAGTCGACTCTCAATTGCACTTTTCTCTCCTATTTGTAACATCAAGTTTTTGTATGCCTTGGAACTTGCGTATGTGAACATATTCAGGTGAACCTTCATAACTCCAACTATCCTTCAACACTACAACATGTTAACATATTCAGGTGATAAGCATGCAAGTACAGTATATCAAGAACATGAAGTGATTCTCCATATACATCGCTTAGTAACACTAAATTTTCACTTATGAATCCTTGAACAATATATGCAAAATGCAATTCAATTATGCAATTGCACATGAAATAAATACAATACATCATTTATATCAAAAATTTATAACTAAAGATTCCAAAAATAGAGTACAGGACAAAATCAATGGATAAAGATATTCATGGCATGGTAAACATAGAGGGCACAAAATCAGTATGTAGGAGAGAAGCCATTAGGCCTAATAACACTTGGACCATTGGTCCCTACCTCCCATACCTCTTCCTATACCACTGGCTGCCAAAGATTTTTTTAAGAAAATATGGCTAAACTCAAATCAACAAACTATAAACACTCACCAAAAGTTGAAATCTGATAACAAATTTGAAAAATAATGATAAATAATCTAATTTTTTCACACGTAACTAATCATTTCCTCCTGTATTGACCTACCAGAGTCGAATGAGCAAAATAGCAATGAGTTTTAACTAAGTTAAAGTTTTTTTAGATGTTTAACCACAGTCAGGTCTTTAGCTAGTCAAATGTAAATTTTTGAAGTCTCCAAGAGTCTTGCTACAATGACTTGTATACTAGAAATGTGTTTACATCCTAATATAAATTGAAAATGATAGAACAAAAAGTTTGAAAGTTATAAATTTTTGTGATGGATAAACTACAACCTATAGGTTGAGGTTCAACAAAGATCACAATAACATTTTTCTGTCAAATATCGGCAAAATGAGACTTGTTTTGATCAATTCCATTACTGTAACCATATCAAAACTACATCTTGGCATGGATGCAAGGAAAACTATTCCATTCTTGAACATAGATCTGTAGTAATAAATGTCATTCCTTCCATACATGATACCATAACAATCCCATACACATGATACAATGTATAATATATTCTTAGAAAAAATAAAAAACAAACTTTAATGTCTATTATCGAGATAATTCTTTCATAATATCACACCACAAAATAACAATTTTATAGAACACAATTTTGGACTCTAGTACAAAATATTGTGTTGCAAATATGAATAGAAATATAGAAGCCTGTTGTGCATAAATGGTTGAAGAGACATCCTTGAATATTTACAAAGATATTAAGAGACACAACTCACAATTGTAAACTTGCTGCCGATTGAAAATATACAATCGTATAAGGTCTTTGTATAAGAGGTTCAAATTCCTACAGAAGAAAAAATAGAGACATTAAATTTCCATGATCAATCAAAGGAGAGGAAACCACAAGACTGCTAACCCACAAGATGTTCTTTGAAGAAGTTAGAAAATAGGAAAGCTTAAGAATTTCTATCTCAAAGATAATCCCAAAATTCATTGAGAATATATTTTTAATATCAAATTGCCTAAAACTTGCCTAAAACTTCTTAAACTTCTTAAAATATAGAAAGGTATATGAATCTTTATAATAATAAAAATAAAATTAAAAATTAAAAAAATCTTTGAGCAACAAAGGAAAACCATTATTATAGAAATCTATATAGCCCACAAGGCAACCCATTACAATTGAAAGCAATGCATAAAAAAAAATATACACAGATGTACACACAAAGCTTGCACTACACACCAGTATTGCCATGGCTAATGCCCTTTCTCCTCCTGGCCATGGTGGCCGGGGAGCTTCTCCTTGATCTTCTCCATTAATACCTTCTCCCCATCCTCACCATGCTGTTTTTCGCCTTCTTTCTTGGCCTTAATCTTCTCCTTCAACCCCTTCTTCTTCTTCCCCCCTTATTTCTTCCCTCCACCTTCTTCCTCATCACTCGACTGTATCCACCAAACAACATTCTCAAATGGGTCAGATTAGATCGACCTCAATATTCTCCAATGGATCAGAATATATCAATCTAAAAGGTAAGCAATTATCCAAGGAAATTAAAATGGAAACAAAATATAAATGAACTTATAGAGCTAGAGGAGGAGGAGATTTTGCTTCGATGGAGCTTTCCCTTAAAACCCTCATGTTGCTTCTTTTTGCCTTCCCCATAATATGCAGGATGATGAGACACTAGCAGAGCAACAACAACACGGTGGACCTCTCCTACTTGTCCATGCCCTTGTGGATGGCTCTCTTCTTCCTTTTTCTTTCCAAACACATCGAAGAGACCACGACATGGTGCTCTAGTGCACTACCCTTTGCCATTCTTCAAAATTTCAAAAAATCTAACAATATAAGCACTAGATTTTGAGGATTGTAGTTGAATGACTTCAGACTGACTTAAAAAAATAGATGTTTTCCAATATCTTCTCGTGCATTGTTTAATTTTTTCCTATGCATTGTTAAATTGTTTTAAGTGATACCTCACCCTAATAAGGTGGTTTAAAACTACCCTCTTATGTCAATCTAAGATGACATTTTTAAACCATCATCTTAGGGTGACCTACGAGCGATTTTAAACCATCACCTTAGGGTGGGTCAATTTAAAACCACCCTATTAGGATCTATTAGGGTTGTTTTTTACCACCATAAAAAACCAGCCTTAAAAGATTTTTTTGGTATAGTGACAAGATATCGTTCCCAATAAAAACTATACTCTCTAATATTTTTACTCCTTGGTTTGACTGGTCCAGTCGATGTGCAATACCCAACTTATCCTAGATCACGTTAAGGTCCCTAGGAGAGTAAGTCTCCCCAAAGTAGCACATCAAGTTAAGTCTCATCCTAGGTGCACTCCATGGAAGCTTCTAGCCCTATTATTTAGATGTTTGATACCAACTATAACAACCCACCAAAACCAACCCAAGAGAGAGAATGTTTTTCAAGTAAAGTTCTCAAGGATACACAAAAATTTTATTTTCAACAATCTCAAGGCATACCACTTTGTGAGTCTAATTTTGAAGAACATGTGCTTATACTGAGAGGGGGGTGAACAGTATAACATAAAATTTTTTCCAAATAGAAGCATCAGCATTAATGAAACCATAAACATCACACAAAGCATCACACACATAAGAGACACCATTTTAACGTGGTTCACCCAATGTGGGCTACCTCCATAGAGAAAATATTTTACTAAAACTTTCTCAATCAATCTCTTGGGAATCCTTCCCAAATTACAATGTTTATGGACTTCTGTCCAAAGGAGATGTTGATCCCCTAATCTCAAGTTCGTGGATCTCTTCCATAGGAGAACTCTTTCCCCTTCTACTATGGCTAGTGATCTTCTAGAAGACTCTATCTCTATGCTGCACTGACTGGTGGATCTCTCTCCACTTGAAGACTTCTCACTCGGATCTTGTCTTCAATTGTCCTGGATTTTGGATCTCTATCCACTGAGACTCTATCCTCTATACTCTGTCACCTCCAAAGCTCTGTCTCAATACTGTACCAAACATAGTTCAGTCGGTCTAGCACAGTTCTGCTCAATCTCTTGCACTAAACATAGTACAGTCGGTCTAGTACAATTTTTCTCAATAGGTTCTCTCAAAACCTGCTCAAATCTTCTCAACAGGTTCACACAAAACCTATCTAAATCTGCTCAACAGGTTCACACAAAACCTATCTAAATCTGCTCAACAGGTTCACACAAAACCTGTCTAAATCTGCTCAACAAATCCTCTCTAGGACTTGCTCAAATCTGCTCAATAAGTCCTCTCTTGGACTTGCTCAAATATGCTCAATAAGTCCTCTCTTGGACTTGCTCAAATCTGCTCAATAAGTCCTCTCTTGGACTTGCTCAAATCTGCTCAAGCAAGCTTTCACAAAAGCTTAACTCAAAATAGTCCACAAGCCTTCTCAAAGACTTGTCTCAAATCTGCTTAACAAGCTTACACGAACTTGTTCAATCTCATAGAATCATAAAGAGAATTGTTAGAGACTCAATATGTTCTATACTCAAAGTACAATCAATATCTCAATTCAATCTCATAGAAGCATAAAGAGAATTGTTAGAGACTCTATATGTTCTATACTCAAATCCCAATCTCAACTCAATAGAAGCATAAAGAGAATTGTTAGAGACTCAATATGTCCTATTCTTAAATCTCAATCTCAACTCAAATCAATCTCATAGAAGCATAAAGAGAATTGTTAGAGACTCTATATGTTCTATACTCAAATCCCAATCTCAACTCAATAGAAGCATAAAGAGAATTGTTAGAGACTCAATATGTCCTATTCTTCAATCTCAATCTCAACTCAAATCAGAATATAGAATAGTTTGTTTTATGGAACTTGAACAACCATTTCACACATCCACTTGACTAGGCTTAACCAACTCAACTCAACCAATCACATCAAGGAACAACCCTTTCTCACAAACCCTAGTTCAAGCATGTATCAACCAACTCAAAATGTTTCCAACAATGCTTTATCTCAAGTCTCACATAACAATGATACTCATGTTCTTTTCTAGATCATGTTCAAGTTCATTTCATCATCAATGGGCTTCAACAACAATGCTAATGAAACAAGGTTTAAATACAACTCACAAATCAGAAAACCTTGAAGCATTCAACCAACCATCTTCACAAAGGAAACTTCAATTAATCCTTTTCACTCCAATGATATTTCAGAAATCAACCACCACAAACAATCAATAGGAGAATGTGCCCATACCTTTTTGATGCCAATAAGTTGTCCACAAAATCTACCACACTTAATCACAACTTTCCTTTTCAATATTAATAAGGGTTAGTGGTCTTTTAAATAATCACAATAAAAGCATAACTTAATTTACACCCTTTTCACTCCAACTTCATAAACACATCCACCAAAGTCTATTTTAATAAAAACCCTTATTAAGAATAACCCACAATAAATCTCTCAAAATCACTTTAACAACAACTCCTTATTTCTCCTAAAATCAATTCTCCATTTCCATAAAAATAAAACATAAATCAAATATGCTTTTGCAATAATAATCACAGCCCTAATGATAAAATTTAATTCCCATTAAATACCTTATAACTCCAAACTTTAGGGCTAATAAAAATTATTAAAGACAAAAACGTAAATACCTCTCAAGGGGATTCGAACCCCCATCCGTCACACACCGTGAGCATCTTAGCCACGGCTAAGATTCCAACCGAGCCAAAGCACTCATTGGAAAAGCAAAGGCCAAAAGGGCCTTTAATCTTCCTCCGCCTACCGCAAAGGACAAAGCGCCAAAGCGCTTCCCACACGCTGCCATCAAGGGGATTCGATCCCTGATATTTGCGCTGCCCACAGTCTTAGCAAAATTGATATGCCAATGCGCCATGCCTCATACCACATTTGAGATTTCCAAATCATTGTACTTTCTTCTTTGCTTCCTTTTCAACAATTCGCACGAGCTCTTTCGAATTCCAAGGCAATTAACACACGAGAGCAAGGATGATTATTTGGTTTAATTGCCACCCCTTTATATAGTGTTTAATAACACTTTGAAGACGTCGACGGAAATATTAAAATTGTATTTGCATGATGACGTCGATGGGAAACTTTCCATTTAAATTTGAATTTAAATTTTAAATAATTAAAATTTAAACCAAACATTAAAACTCAAATAACTCCATCACCGGGGCACCTTTTTCAATGAAACGAAAGCCCAATGTGGGTTTTAAGAAAAACCCAGATCAAATATATTGTCCATGGTTTTAAATAAAACCTTTTATTTTCCCTACCTTGGTTTTCACAAAAACCCTTCATAGATCCTTTTGACATTTATTGCTCTATTGACATCAATGACAACATTTCAGCTTAGGGACTCAAAATGTCCAACAATCTCCCCCTTTGTCATTGATGGCAACCCAAATCCTTTTACTGAATTCTGACCTTCTTTTCTGCTCCCCCCCCCCCCCCCCCCCCCCCCCCCCCCCCCCCCACCCCCCCCCCCCCCGCCGACCCCCCCCCCCCCCCCCCCCATGAGGGGTTAATTTAGGATGGGAGTATTTCTACTCCCTGAAAGCACTGTTCTCTGCCTTTGTCTTTTCCTTTTTCTTTTTGCTGAATTCTCTCACTGTTTCTTTTCGAGTCATCATCCCTATTCCTGTTCCTATTCTTGTTCTCATCCATGTTCCTATTCTTGTACCTATTCTTGTTCTCATTCTTGTTTTCATCCATGTTCTTGTTCTTGTTCTCATTATTTTTTGAGTCTCTTTTCTTTTTGAGTCTCTGTTCCTGTTCATCTTCTTGTTTCTGTTCATGTTCATGTTCCTATTCATGTTCTTTCTTGTTCATGTTCATATTCTTGTTCCTGTTCATGTTCATATTCCTGTTCCTGTTCATACCTATTTCTGGAATATTTTCTCTACACCATCTTGCTATGTGACCATCATTATTGCACTTATAACACTTAATGTTATTATTCCTTGGATGTGCAATAGTCTTAGGATTTCTCCTGGTGAAGCCATATCCTCTTCTATCATGAATCCTGCAATTTATTGCCTTATGACCAAACTCATTACATGAATAACAATATCCTTGGAAAAGTTGTTCTCTTCCATATACCTGTCTTTCATGTGTCCTGCACTATGAAGCCATGTGCCCAAACCTGTGACATGAGAAGCATCTCCCATTGAATCTTCCTTGCCTAGACCTCATTGGTCTCCTGTTCTGATTGTTGTTCCATCTGTATCTTCTTTGCCCATTGTCCCTGTTGGACTCACTACAATCTGACTCATCCTTAGAAGTTTCACTTTCACTTACATCTGAGAATCCCTCTTCTGAAGTATCTTCTTCTGATGTTGTTTCTTCTTCTTCAAGACTTGAAGTAGACTTTGCCTTTTCTTGTTTCTTTCCAAAACCTAGACCTGTTGAACATGATGTTCTTTGTTGTCCATGAATGAACTTATCCAAGTTCTTAGAGCTATTTGTGAAACTCTTCATCTTGATCTTGGAGTCCTATAAATATTTCTTTAGAGTAGCCACTTCTTGTGCTAACTTCTCACATTCCAAGATTTTTGCTTCTAACTTTTCTCTGAACTTACTTGCCTTGGCCTTTGACTTCTCTAAGTCCTCTATGAGCAATAATATTTCTTCATCACATTCTTGAAACTGACTTTCAAGCTTAGAGTGTTGCTTTCTTACCTTCTTCACTGTGTCAAGAGCATAGATAAGTTCACCTTTGAGATCATAACCATTCTCTATTGAGTAGTCCTCTATTTGTTTGCCTTTGTCCATATCATTTCTTTCTTTTGACTTGCTTTCTATAGGATCACTCAATTATTTATCTTCCAAAACCATTAGAAGATTCTCATTTGGACCCAATATTATGTGTTGAGATCGATCCTCATTCTCTTTGGATAAATGACATTTTTCCCTCTTGATCTCATTGAGTACATAAATATTTCTTTCTCTTATAGCACTTGCTACCAGTTTTCCAATTTTAGACTTTCTTACTTCACATCGATCTTGATGAAAGGTTACCATATGACCTTGATCACAAAGTTGACTAATGCTCAAGAGATTGTGTTTCAAGCCTTCCACATATAGAACATTTTCAGCTTTTGCTTTCCCATTGCCTATACTTAGAGTTCCTTTTCCACTGATTTTTGTTGAACCATTGTCCCCAAAGTTTACTGACCCTCTATTTCCTTCTTTCAAAGTTATAAATTTTTCTTTTTCTCCTGTCATGTGTCTAGAGCACCCACTATCCAGAAACCATTTCTCTTCTTTATCCTGAGCATGCAATGCTATTTGAACTAGCAAAGATTTTAGTTTTCCTTTTCCTTTTTCTTCTTTCCTAGTAGTTTGAGTTGTGGTCTTTCTACTAGACTTAGAATTTTCTAGATTGCATCTTCTAGCTATATGCCCAAAGTTATTGCATTTGTAGCACTCAACATCATCATCCATATATGATACAAGAGAATCCATACTACTACTATCATAGTCTCTATTAATGCAATGCACAACTTTATGACCATATTTATTGCAAGAGAAACAATGTCCATGGAAGAAATTTTGTAACTTGTTTTGATGAGGACTCAATCTGGTATTCTTTCCTTTGTGATCTTCTTTTCTGGAGATATGGTGGGGTACCTTATTTTTGCTTGATGTTTCTACCTCTTGCTGACTTAATCTCTTGTTTATTTCAGTTCTGCATTTTAACATAACAATTTTTGCTTCCACTCTCTCAAGTCCTGCTTCTTTGGCTTCCAACATATCTCTTAATTGATGTTCAATTTCTCTTCTTTCTTTCACTTCCATTTCGAGTTCTATTAGCCTTTGCAAAAGCTCAATTCTTGCTGATTCAAAATCTTGAATTTGTTCCCTTAGTTGTGCATTCTCTTCTTGAATCCTTTCAAGATCTTGGAGACACTTGGAGAGCACTTATTCAAAGTCTATACTTTCTTCACTCCCTGAGCACATGTGTGATACTGATGGATCCATATCCAAGTTGTTAAACTCTTTGTGGAGAGACCAGCTCTGATACCAATTGAAGAACATGTGCTTATACTGAGAGGGGGGTGAACAGTATAACATAAAACTTTTTCCCAAATAGAAGCATCAACATTAATGAAACCATAAACATCACACAAAGCATCACACACATAAGAGACACCATTTTAACATGGTTCACCCAATGTGGGCTACCTCCACAGAGAAAATATTTTACTAAAAATTTCTCAATCAATCTCTTGGGAATCCTTCCCAAATTACAATGTTTATGGACTTCTGTCCAAAGGAGATGTTGATCCCCTAATCTCAAGTTCATGGATCTCTTCCATAGGAGAAATCTTTCCCCTTCTACTCTAGCTAGTGATCTTCTAGAAGACTCTATCTCTATGCTGCACTGACTGGTGGATCTCTCTCCACTTGAAGACTTCTCACTCAGATCTTGTCTTCAATTGTCCTGGCTATTGGATCTCTATCCATTGAGACTCTATCCTCTATACTCTATCACCTCCAAAGCTCTATCTCAATATTGTACCAAACACAGTTTAGTCGGTCTAGCATAATTCTACTCAATCTCTTGCACTAAACATAGTACAGTCGGTCTAGTACAATTCTGCTCAATAGGTTCTCTCAGAACCTGCTCAAATATGCTCAATAGGTTCACACAAAACCTATCTAAATCTGCTCAACAGGTTCACACAAAACCTATCTAAATCTGCTCAACAGGTTCACACAAAACTTGTCTAAATCTTCTCAATAAATCCTCTCTAGGACTTGCTCAAATCTTCTCAATAAGTCCTCTCTTGGACTTGCTCAAATCTTCTCAATAAGTCCTCTCTTGGACTTGCTCAAATCTTCTCAATAAGTCCTCTCTTGGACTTGCTCAAATCTGCTCAAGCAAGCTTTCACAAAAGCTTAACTCAAAATAGTCCACAAGCCTTCTCAAAGACTTGTCTCAAATCTGCTTAACAAGCTCACATAGAACTTGTTCAATCTCATAGAATCATAAAGAGAATTGTTAGAGACTCAATATGTTCTAAACTCAAAGTACAATCAATATCTCAATTCAATCTCATAGAAGCATAAAGAGAATTGTTAGAGACTCTATATGTTCTATACTCAAATCCCAATCTCAACTTAATAGAAGCATAAAGAGAATTGTTAGAGACTCAATATGTCCTATTCTTAAATCTCAATCTCAACTCAAATCAATCTCATAGAAGCATAAAGAGAATTTTTAGAGACTCTATATGTTCTATACTCAAATCCCAATCTCAACTCAATAGAAGCATAAAGAGAATTGTTAGAGACTCAATATGTCCTATTCTTCAATCTCAATCTCAACTCAAATCAGAATATAGAATAGTTTGTTTTATGGAACTTGAACAACCATTTCACACATCCACTTGACTAGGCTTAACCAACTCAACTCAACCAATCACATCAAGGAACAACCCTTTCTCACAAACCCTAGTTCAAGCATGTATCAACCAACTCAAAATGTTTCCAACAATGCTTTATCTCAAGTCTCACATAACAATGATACTCATGTTCTTTTCTAGATCATGTTCAAGTTCATTTCATCATCAATGGGCTTCAACAACAATGCTAATGAAACAAGGTTTAAATACAACTCACAAATCAGAAAACCTTGAAGCATTCAACCAACCATCTTCACAAAGGAAACTTCAATTAATCCTTTTCACTCCAATGATATTTCAGAAATCAACCACCACAAACAATCAATAGGAGAATGTGCCCATACCTTTTTGATGCCAATAAGTTGTCCACAAAATCTGCCACACTTAATCACAACTTTCCTTTTCAATATTAATAAGGGTTAGTGGTCTTTTAAATAATCACAATAAAAGCATAACTTAATTTACACCCTTTTCACTCCAACTTCATAAACACATCCACCAAAGTCTATTTTAATAAAAACCCTTATTAAGAATAACCCACAATAAATCTCTCAAAATCACTTTAACAACAACTCCTTATTTCTCCTAAAATCAATTCTCCATTTCCATCAAAATAAAACATAAATCAAATATGCTTTTGCAATAATAATCACAGCCCTAATGATAAAATTTAATTCCCATTAAATACCTTATAACTCCAAACTTTAGGGCTAATAAAAATTATTAAAGGCAAAAACGTAAATACCTCTCAAGGGGATTCAAACCCTCGTCCATCACACATCATGAGCGTCTTAGCCATGGCTAAGATTCCAACCGAGCCAAAGCACTCATTGGAAAAGCAAAGGCCAAAAGGGCCTTTAATCTTCCTCTGCCTGCCGCAAAGGACAAAGCGCCAAAGCGCTTCCCACACGTTATCGTCAAGGGGATTCGATCCCTGATATTTGTGCTGCCCACAGTCTTAGCAAAATCGATACGCCAATGTGCCACGCCTCATACCACGTTTGAGATTTCCAAATCACTGCACTTTCTTCTCTGCTTCCTTTTCAACAATTCGCACGAGCTCTTTCGAATTCCAAGGCAATTAACACACGAGAGCAAGGATGATTATTTGGTTTAATTGCCACCCCTTTATATAGTGTTTAATAACACTTTGAAGACGTCGGAAAAAATATTAAAATTGTATTTGCATGATGACGTCGATGGGAAACTTTCCATTTAAATTTGAATTTAAATTTTAAATAATTAAAATTTAAACCAAACATTAAAACTCAAATAACTCCATCATCGGGGCACCTTTTTCGATGAAACGAAAGCCCAATGTGGGTTTTAAGAAAAACCCAGATCAAATCTGTTGTCCATGGTTTTAAATAAAACCTTTTATTTTCCCTGCCTTGGTTTTCACAAAAACCCTTCATAGATCCTTTTGACATTTATTGCTCTATTGACATCAATGACAACATTTCAGCTTAGGGACTCAAAATGTCCAACAATCTCCCCCTTTGTCATTGATGGCAACCCAAATCCTTTTACTGAATTCTAACCTTCTTTTCTACTCCCCCTGGCTCAATGCTCTCTTAGATATCAAATCTCTCCTCATATCCAAAAACTCTCCCCATAATACACAAATCTCTCCCCCTTTGACATCAATGGCAAAGGGTCACCTTTGGGGCTCGGGGCTAAGAATTAAGCCTCTTAGCTTAGCCCCTCCCCCACCTCCACATGAGGTGGTTAATTATGGGGTGGGAGTATTTCTACTCCCTGAAAGCATTGTTCTCTGCCTTTGTCTTTTCCTTTTTCTTTTTGCTGAATTCTCTCATTGTTTCTTTTCGAGTCATCATCCCTGTTCTATTCCTGTTCTTGTTCTCATCCATGTTCCTGTTCTTGTACCTGTTCTTGTTCTCATTCTTATTTTCATCCATGTTCCTATTCTTGTACCTATTCTTGTTCTCATTATTTTTTGAGTCTCTTTTATTTTTTGAGTCTCTGTTCTTGTTCATCTTCTTGTTTCTGTTCATGTTCCTGTTCATATTCCTGTTCCTGTTCATGTTCATATTCCTGTTCCTATTCATGTTCATATTCCTGTTCCTGTTCATACCTATTTTTGGAATATTTTCTCTACACCATCTTGCTATGTGACCATCATTATTGCACTTATAACACTTAATGTTATTATTCCTTGGATGTGCAATAGTCTTAGGATTTCTCCTGGTGAAGCCATATCCTCTTCTATCATGAATCCTGCAATTTATTGCCTTATGACCAAACTCATTACATGAATAACAATATCCTTGGAAAATTTGTTCTCTTCCATATACCTATCTTTCATGTGTCCTGCACTGTGAAGCCATGTGCCCAAACCTGTGACATGAGAAGCATCTCCCATTGAATCTTCCTTGCCTAGACCTCATTGGTCTCCTGTTCTGATTGTTGTTCCATATGTATCTTCTTTTCCCATTGTCCCTGTTGGACTCACTACAATCTGACTCATCCTTAGAAGTTTCACTTTCACTTACATCTGAGAATCCCTCTTCTGAAGTATCTTCTTCTGATGTTGTTTCTTCTTCTTCAAGACTTGAAGTAGACTTTGCCTTTTCTTGTTTCTTTCCAAAACCTAGACCTGTTGAACATGATGTTCTCTATTCCTGTCGATTCTTTCTCAGAATCCCAAGCACATTTCTCATATTTTGATCATGTTCATCCTTGTTCTTGGAATAGATTAGTATATCATTCAAAAATACGAGCATAAATTGGTCCAACTGCTCTTTGAAAATGTTATTCATGAGATTCATGAATGCGACTAGATCATTAGTTAGCCCAAAATGTAGGACATTAGTTTCAAAATATCCATACCTTATCTTAAATGTTGTTTTAGATGTGTCTTATTCTCGTATCCTCAACTAATGATAACCAAATAACAAGTCAATAATTGAGAATATGATTGCTCCTTTCAATTGGTCAAATAGGTCATCAATCTTAGTTAACGAATACATATTTTTGATAGTTACCTTATTCAGCATCTGGTAATCTATGCACATCCTCAAGGTACCATATTTCTTTTTAAAAAACAAGATAGGAGCTCCCCAAGGCAACACACTTGGCTTTATTAGCCCTTTTTCTAATAAATATTGAAGTTGTGTTTTGAGCTCGTGTAGCTCAATAGGACTCATTCTATATGGTGCACTTGTTGTAGGTGCATCTCCATGTAATAACTCAATAGAAAAATCCAATTTCCTCTGAGGAGGTCACCTTGGAATGTCCTTCAAAAACACATCCTTAAATTCTCCCAACATAGGATTCTTCTGAAAGAGGTCAGTTTCCATTTTTATTTCTTCTTTCTTATTCATCTTAACTATAAAAATCATCCCCCTCTTCCTAATAATTTTTCTCATTTGCACTATAGACAATAAATGTGGTTTAACTTCACCTCGACCACAACAAATCCTAATCCTTTAATTAGACTCATCCATAAACTCCTCCCATCTCTCTTCAAAATCTAGAAGAGCCTTATGTACCTTTAACCAATCAAATCCCAGAATAATATCAAACAAATGAAAAGATGTCACATACAGATGTCAATTAGTTTTTCCTAGTGGAAAAGAGATGTGAGGGTCAAATAGACATTGGTTAACTTGGTATGTTTACCCTTACCCGTATTATACATTCCAACCATTGGCCAAAAATCTAGGTCTTACAAGAATATCCCTCACTAATATAGTAGAGATAAAACTATGATTTGATCCACTATCTATCAAAATGTGCACATCTTTATCAAAAAACTTTCCATTAAATAAGAAATGAGTAACTTGACCATCAAGTTCAAAACTACCTGTGGCTGCAAAGATCCTGTGGGTGATCTATTTTGAGGATTTCTAACGTCGATCAGCTCTGTGGGGGTATATGTTAGCATAATGATCTCCTTGGAATATATAGCATCCATTTGGTGGAGCTCTATTTCCCCTATTATTATTCTCATTTCTATTTAGAGGTACAGTTTCTCTAGTATTTTCCTAATTTATTGATTTATGGTTCTGTCTTGGACTTACTACCCTGATAGTTAGGTTTATTTCTGACACATTGCCTATTCAGATCTCCTCATTTGGGTTTCTTGTTTTTCTTTCTCCCATCTCATAAACCCAACACTTTTTTGCTTCTTGAGTTCATCTTTTTCTTTTTCAGATAGTTTTTTATAGTTAAAATATACTTTTCTAGTTTTCTTATTGGCTTCTTCTTTTCTTTCCAAATAAAAAGTTGTAGGTAAATTTATAAGGTTGTGCATATTTACCACCCTCATGATTCTAGGATGCAATCCCAGAATAAATTTTTGAGTCTTCATTTCTTCATTGCTTTCATATTGAGATGCATACTTTAGTAGTTGAATAAAATTTTGGTGATAATTATGCACTATCATGCTTTCCTGATGCAAATTAGAAAACTCCCCAAACTTCTCCACCTAATATTGTTTGGTCAAAAATCTATCTCTAAAATCCTGGGCAAACTCCTCCCATCTCATATCGGTAGCTTCTATATTATACCCTTTCTTATAATACTTCCACCAATCTAGGGCTACTTCAGTTATGTTTATAACTACTAATGTGGTTTTACACTCAGATGATAAAAATACCAAGTATGATTCTAGATCATTTAACCAATTTTTTGTTGAATCACCACCACCTTTCCCATTAAATTTGGATATTATGATATTTTTCAGGTTCCTATCCAATTATTTACTCACCTTAGACCTACTAGTACTAGATCCCATAGGTTCACTAGACACTTCATCTATCCTGCTTAGTCCAGTTTCTCTTTCCCTAGCTAAGTCTTCTATGACCTGATGTTACTGGACAATAAATTCTTTTTGTTGGATCATTTGATTTTTTTGTTGGGTCATTTCTTCCCTTTTTTGTTCCATGTGTGTTTGTAATAATTGCACAACTTTTGCAAAAAATTTCCCCTCTCCAACTGACTCATTTGGTGGGGGTTCATTAAACCGTTTCATCCTTCTTTCATGTTGAGGACCTTCTTGTCTTAAACCTGACCTTGGTCCCCTAGTAGGTCTTTCGATGGTTTCTTTCTCCCTGCCTCTCGTAAGACTTTCTGAAGGCCCACTTCACAATATTTGTGCTATTGGACCTGTAGGTGAAAGAGGTAAGTTATTAGTTTTGCATTGAACTAGATAAATTTCTCAATCATAGTCTACAACTCAGAATCATTTTTACTCTGATACCATATGTAACAACTCAAGTCTACTCACCTAGTTGTACCACAAAACAAGCTAAGAAATTTGTAGAGGTAATTTTTTTTTGTTTAATTTATCATTATAATTTACAAGTTCTTTCATATTCATAAAAAATCTATTTCACCCAATGTATCATTAACTCATAATTTTTCTTTAGTATAGGCATATCATCCCACATTTGGGTTTTAGGACTACTGCAAATACCCACCCAAGTGGACAAGATTGGCCAAATCCTGTAAAGGTGCCATTTGTGAATTCAACTTATCTCATTTGCATCCTCTTATCTCAACATGAGGGTCAAACCATGGTTGGGGTTATCTTCTAGGGCTCATAACACCTAGAGGGTGGATGCTTGCTTCCCTATTCCTTATCATACCAAACCTTTGACTAGCTAATCAACTCTTTCTATTACTAGTATGAAGGAAAATAGCATATATATACCTCCATGACTAACTGGTTGTCCCCTACCCAAAGTTAGTTAGTGCCATGTCAATACCCTGACCTTGGACTTCATAACTCATACCCATTATAACTCATGATGGTTTATCCCATACCAAATCCCATGGCTATTCTAGCTAAGTTAAATGACCATGGGACATATCATAGTACTATATGAGAAATAACCTAGGGGTGGCATCCCATACCGCCCTCCCATTATAAGTTCTAACTTAATAACTTATCCAGATAAATTCTATCAGACTACAGTTGCTTTAAAATTTATTGTGTGCATACCCGCACCTCAACAACATTGGGTGTTTCATGATTCATCCTACTCGATGATATTCTTTTAAAAGTATAAAAGGTTATTGTTTACCAAGTTACACAAATAGAAATAAGAGATTTCATGCTATAGAGTTTTGGCACATGGTCCTATTTTTTCGTGTCTCTTTGAAGTCACAGTTTTCTATAGGATTACAATCCCATAAAACATCACACTAACAAATATGCATTTTGTATTAATAATCTAATTTTAAAGTTTACCAGTTCTAGAGCTACCTAATGATAGGATTCTCTTTATCTAGCTCCCCAATAGAAATAAAAAGAAGAATCCACATGATTCTGGTTTACTATTTCGATTAACCTATCATAAATGTTAGTAAGAAAATTTACATGGTTTCAATAATTTATACTTTCCAAATTTCTCAGTTAGATTCCCTATCTTGGTTTAAATTAAAATTGTAGGGAAAAAACATTATCAAGGTTACTTTGCCACTATAGAAAAATTTGAGTGATGTGTTTCACTTTAACTTCCTCGGTTTACTATCTAGCATTATCCAATTAATAAACTATTGATAGTTTTATTTTTCTTTTAAATTATCTAGACCACATGGGCTTTTGATCTTCCATTATTCACCCTCAAACATGACATGGGTTTTTCTATCATTTTCTTTTGGCTAAGAACAATATTGTTTTTCTAAGTTTTCAAGCATACAATGAGAGTTCGTTATTCCCAACCAACCCTCAAGAGTTCTTTGAACTATAGGTCCATTTTATGAACAACATGGTTCACGAAGTTCGTGAATTCACACTAGTACACAGCTACATAAGTTTTCAAATTTCACTTACAAATTATTCTACAAGTTGAGAATAAGTCTAGACTGCTATTAAAATTCCAAAATGCAAAGTCACAGTAAAATACAAATTTGGATAAAACTTATTTAACATATAGTTTTCCAATTCCAAATACAAACGTTAAAGAGAACTACAACAACATACTTTAAATAGATTCCAAATCAAGCTTTACCAAAGTAATTTTTACAAAACATTCATAAGAAAGGAGAGAATGTATTCTATAAATTAAACTTTAACATGCACTACATTCAAAGTGATTGCAGCACCCTTAATACAAAATGAATGATAGTTTCTACAAGTTTCAATCACATTTTTCATATTACAAGCAATGTTGTTGCCATACTTTGTTAAACATTTGGGTAGGTTAACAATTTAATACTCCAATAGTCATCCCCTAGCATGGTTGGTTCACAGAGCACGTTCTAATTACATATGTACTTGCCAACTACCCCAACTCATAGGGTGTCAAACTTCTTGGTTCTCACAAGTCTAACGCCTACCCTTTTAATCTATAAGGTAATTTATGTTGACTGCAGTATTTTTATCACTAAGTGAAGAAGGTTTCCAAGCCAATGCCCATATCAAGTTCTTTCCTGCTATCTTGTCTAGCGGTCAAAGTCTTGAGTGGAACTCAAAGGGGTTCATAAAGGTTCACTTCCATTTGAATGTATCTAAATGTATATGCAGTAATAGAATTACCTCATGCATTCAAATTACCCAAATACACACAACACTCAACAATTTTCATGTGCTTCACACTGTTCAAAATTACTCAGCGAATAACAAATTCAAGTGTATTTACTCTACCTAGAAATACACAACAAATAAATAGTCAGTCAATAATTCCAAAGAAAATGTTTCATAATAACACAAATTCTCCTCATTCATTGAAACACTACGAGTTAAATAATGCTAAATTATAACAATCCTCAACTTTTAATGAGTAACAATTAGTGCCTAGGTCCATATGTTAACTTTAGATTTATATCAATGATTAATTCACTATCTAAGCATGCATGTCTATCTACTGAAGCAATATAACAACTACAATTTATCCACTCAATGCCATTGTTACTTCCCAAACAATGGATTTAACAAGGATATTTATTCACAAAAACATAATACAAAACCCTTCCAAAGTCAAACATTCAAAGAGCAAGCACAATATTTCACATAAATTAAGTTTTACAAAAAATGAATAGGCAACAATGAGATCCAATCTGCAACTCGCGTTTTCCAATTCCCTTGTGCAAACAAAATAGTATCCAAATGTTCTGGTTTCTCCTCTCTTTTTTCTCCTTCAGCACTCATCACCCAAAAGATAAAGAATGTCTTTCTCCTCCACAACCTTTTTACCCATTTTACCTCGAATTATGGAGAGAGGTTATGTAAATTATGAACGCATATGCTTGGTTATCGATATTTAAGGCATTCATTAAAACTTCACGTTGATCGACCATAATTCGACGAAATTCACATTTATTTAGCTATATTTTTTTTAAGACTTAAGCAATATCTATTTTGTCTTTGCCTTCAATTTCACTTAATTCTAATTTGATTTTAAATCAACCTTTTTTTATAATTTCCAAAATAAACACATATTAAGTATCCAATAAATCATTAAGTTGATTTCTCACATTCATGGTACTTCCATTGTCATCAACCAAGAAAAATTCAAGCTATTGGAAGGTAAAACATGTTATTCCACTTAAGCCACTGCTTGCTCCATACAAAGAAGTTATTTTATTTAAAAAGAGCAATTCCAAACAAATCAAAATAGTAAATGGCTCCCATGCATTAGCCATCTTTATTGCCACCAAATCATATGCATATATCGTTTAGTTTTAAACAATCAAGCAAAACTCATTAAAATATAACTCACACAACAATGTGAATCTTTTGAAATGCACCTATATGATATGCAAAGTGTGAGCTTCCATGTACTCGTGAGCCAATCATCCTTTCCCCTCTTACCTTTTTTCGTTGACCTTATTTTATTCATCGAAGGAATGTCCTTGGTCTTGCATACACAAAACTATCAGCAGTACCATATTTCCAAGAAAAAGGTAAGTATATCCCATAATTTTATCTATAAGCAAGTATCATGTGAGGAGGTCCGTTACTCTATCCTAGATACATACTCCCCTACGTTGTCCCAAAAAGCCTAGAAAAGTTCAATTGAGAACCCATCAAGGCCTAGGGACTGTGAAATTCTCTTGTTGAAAACTATGTCTCTTACCTCCTCTAGATCAATAGCTTTAAAGAGGGTCTGGTTTTGTTTTATTTTTATAATTTGTTAGATAGAATTAAGTATCTCTTTTTGGGCTACAAGATTAGGATCGGTGGTAGCAGAGAAAATATTTTACCTTTAGTTTTTTTAGAAGCATATGTTGTAGCTAAAGAGTCATGAGGAGCTATTTGAACACCTCACAAGGCGGTTAGTCCCAAGGCCTAGGGTGGTGATTAGTCCACTAAGTCAAATCCCCTAAGTGCGATGGTTAGTCCAACACCCCCTCTCCGATGTGATAGGGGTATTTGATTCTAGGGTGAGCATCTAATACCACTATAATATTGTTACACCAAACCCTTGAGGCTTTAGTGTTCGATACAATCTTTGTATTTGGACACCTCACAAGGAGGTTAGTCCTTGGGCCTAAGGTGATGGTTATTCCACTAAGTCAAATCCCCCAGGTGCATCGATTAGTCCAAAAATAAGAATAGCATCCCCATTGTTCACCAATTTATGCTTCTCAAAATAGTTATGTTTCATAAATCCAAAATCATTTTGCTTTATATGATTCAATCAAACAAATATTTTTAACCATTCTATGTAAATAAAAAATAATATCCAACAAATCTTTCTAACCATTCCATGTAAATAAAAAAATTAAAAAATGGTTGGACTTTTTTCCATATTGTTTGCTAACTACTTCTATAACTTCATATATTTTTCATCTAGATCCTTATAATAAGAGCTCCCAAAAAGTTCATGAAATTTATTTTTCACTTGAATGTTATGAGTTTCTTTGTGTTCTTCAAAATATTTCCAGTTTTTTAACATTGCACACTAGACATCCATCCATATAATTCTCCCATAGTACCTTTTACCTTTCTCTTTGAAGATATTTTTTAATCAACTATTTTCAAAAAATTATATTAAAACTAATATTTATAAATATATTAATATTCAAATAAATGATCGAATACATTTTTTAAAATATCTTGTGCTCTATTTTTAAACTTCTTTAAATAATAAATATTAAAAAAATCTATTATATAAACCATGTCTTCTGATATTACTTTGCTATGCTCTCTAATTACTAGGCTAAAATTCTTTTTAAGAGAGCCTATATTGTTAGGAATTAAATTTTGTTCAAAAGTTTACAATTATAGTTGAACTAACTTTTCACTGCCTCCAAATGCACATACTTCTAATATCAAAGGATAATTAGCTGTAAAATAAGATATTTTCAGTACTTTCCTTCTTAGTTTGTAGAGGTCCTAATTCTAGCTCATGCTTTAACTAAAGTTGTGAATGTAGTAGTAAAACTATGTATGCAATCAATTGAAAATAAAAATCAAGAAATGGGGGAAAAAATTGCATTTCTTCACATTATGCTTAAATAATCTTCTAAACTAGTAAATTACATTCTTCTATTTTGATTTAGGTGCTAAAACCTCTTTTTATTATTTGAACCCACCATAACTCAACCAAATGTCTTCATGATACCCTACACATCTTATTGGATTTTATGAATAAACAATTATTGCAACCACTACCTGATTACTACGGATAAAATCACTCTATTGTCTATTATTCAAATTCTATTCCATTGCAACATATCATCTTGCTTCACATCATCCAATTTTTTTTCTCATGTGTAAGACCCAAGATTCTCCCATACAGAAATCATCCATGATTTTTATACTTGTTAAAGGTATGGATAGGCTAGGACTCAAACCTAGGGTAACCTTGTATTGGAAATGTGCTACCACTAAGCTTTTGATCCTTTCCTTGAACCATCCTACAATTTGGATGTGGGACTCTTCTCCAACATTGAACTACTACTCATTTTTCCCACACCCCCCTGAGTTACACTACTAGTGTTGAAAGTCTAGATTCAACTATGGCTCTAAAACAATAATAAGATTTTCTATTAGCTTTCATACCAAATGAAAGAAACATGTAGAGTCACTATGACTTCTACTATTATTGTAATACAAATCATACACAACAATGTAAATTAGTAGAGGGAGATACGACCCTGTGAACTCAACCATTCGGAACAATGGCAGTGACGATTTTTCAAGTCACGAAAAATGAAATTACAAATATTTTTCAACTAGGTTTCGAATTATGGGAAGAGCAATGAAGGGCTAGGACTTCAGCAAGGCAAGACATTCTATTTGGACAAAGAAATTTTCAGCTAAGTTTTTTTTTCCCTTTCTTTATCTTAGAAATTGTGCATGATTTTTTTTTTAAGTTTTTATCAAATATTATATTTGCTATAGGACTTTCAGATAAATTTCATTAGATTTTAAGTTTTATTTTCCTTTTCATGGATCATGTAGAGAACCTCCTCGCACGATTAAAGGGAAAATAATAAATAAATATATATATATATATATATACATTTTCTTGTGAAACAAGGTACTGTTGATAGCCTCTGTGAGTGCAGGTCAGTTACCAAATGATAATAAGAGGAGGTAAGTCAACAAAAATGGGGAAGTGATGATTCAAATCGCGAGCACATGGAAACTCACGTTTGCATATAATTTAGGTGCATTATAAATTGCATCTCTGCATGAGTTAAATTGGTTTGAATATTGTTTGTTGGCAATGAATAAGAAATGTTTGATGGTGGCGGTGATGATGGGATCCATAGGTTTGATTAGGTATGTGGTTGTTGCTTGTTGAGACATGAGTGTGTGTATACCTATTGTTTTGAAATATTTCATTATTGTTTTGTGTGGTTAAGGGTGGTAGAGAAGATATAATCATCTTTGGAGTCACCTTTGAATGCTTTGATTAAATCTTTGTGTTGGTCACAAATTTGCCTAAGTATAAAATATTGCTATTTGTGCACCCTAGACTCGGCCAACATTGAAAGGCAAAAGGAGAGAGATGTCCTTTAGGCCAATCTCTAGAGATGGTTGATTCCCTTACTAATCTAATCTAGTTTAAAACTCAGGGTGACAGGAACGAAATGGGAAATAACAGAAAGAGATGGGAAATATGGTGATAAGCCGAAAAAGTGCAATGGGGATAAACTAACAGCAAAAAATCACATTAAGTACTAATTAGCATAAAACAAAAAGGTAAGCACAGGAACCACTCATAGTTTGTAGAGATAACATCCAAAACGTATTTCAGTGTTCATTCCCTCACCAACAATAATTAAATTCAGATGCAGAATTTAAAATCAGCTAACAATGGACATAAATATACACAAAAATGATAAGCAGAAAGTGATCAACCACAAGACTACTCATGGAACCAGAGGCCGAATATCTTTCCATTTATGTAGAAAACTCAAAGTGTTTTCTGCAGAATGTTTATCCTTCTTTTACAATTAAAATGCTTTGTATTTATAGAGGGTTGCACATATTTCATTTAATGCAAATAAAAACAAAATATTGGTAGATCAAAAACCATTGTCAGTAATTTTATCATCTACTACAGCGATGCTCTAATCAAAATATCCTTCACAGAGAAAAAATCTCTCTTTGGTGGGAAAATATCTAGGAAATTAGCAGGTTTAGATGATGGAAAATTATCTCAAGCGTCGGTACATTGAAACATGGAAAAATTGCATGAAGAGCTGAAGCCTGGTCTTTGAATATAAATCACTATTGCACTTTGGAATTTTATTGTTACCAAGAAAGTCCACTGAAAATTAATTTTACTTGTAAAAGGGGCGAAATCAATGGACGACACCTTGAAAATTATTAGGATCACAATACAATATTTAATCTTACAACTTTTCGGCAGAAATCCTAGAATCGTTCTTGCGTTGCTTCAAATATTACATTCAACCATCTCTTGGCCTTTCCCAAGAAGGTCTATGAAGATGATGCCTTGGAAAGGAACATCACTGAGAATAAATGACAAAGATCATTTTTTCCCGTGCAATGAGGCAAAAATCCCTTTTCAACATAATTGTGGGTAAAAGCATAAGTTCACTCGACCTTTTCGTCTTCCTCTCATTTTCAACATCTTGACAGTTTTGCTCGAAGCGCTTCTCTTTTCTATTATTTCCTTATTCCCAAAATAAAATGTCTTTGTTTGTGAAGACAACAAAGATGCCTTTCGCCAAAACGACCTTCTTACCCATGCTTTCATTTGAAACTCGATTGCATTTTTATTTCATCTTCAAAAGGGCAAAATGCAATTTCGATTTGAATAAAGATGAAATTAACTGATTTCGCCCCTTGGGGAAGGCAAAAAGGAATTTCACCCCTCCTATGGGCACAATTGACTTTGACTGGCTTCTCTTCTAGGTGGGCGTGCCTTGGGATTGATTTTGCCTTAGATTCCTTTTTAAAAAGGCAATTCACCCCATAAATGGGTGGAGATGAATTTCACCTATGGCCAAAGGCGATTTTAATTCTGACTAATTCCTTGCTTTACTTGAAGTGCTTCTCCCTATTTTTGCTCCAAACATAGGCGCAATCATCAACTTTGTTCTCCGAGGGACCTACACCATCATTTACTTCTTTTGCCTTGAATAAATTTTTAATTATTGAGTTTCGTCCCAAAGAGGGACGAAAAGGAGTTTCACCCCTCACTTGGGATGAAAACCTTCATCTTCATATTTTACTTTTCAACTAAATGTGTTTTAAGACTTTCACCCCCTAAAGGGGTGAAAGCGATTTCATGTCATGTTTGGGGTGAATCAACATTTTAATTTATGCTTTTCCATTGCCTTCGATGTATTGTTGGCGATTTCACTTTCCCTGGGGTGAAACCACTCATTTTTACTGTATTTCGGCCCTAGAAGGGGTGAAATTTATTTTTACCCCTTACCTGTGGTGAGTCCAATTTTTTCCTTTGCTTGCAGGCACCTTTTAATTATTTTTCTACTAATGCTTTCACTCCCTTTGACCATTTAATAATGCATTCTTTCATTACAATTTATCCATGACTTTGACTCAATTTTACAGTAACATAATCCTTCTAATACAAAACCAATCAAAACAAATTACATCAAAAGAGTTGGTGAAAATTACTGCATCATTCATTATATTGGAAATTTTTTACAATCAAATCCTAAATAAAAATCAATGTGGCAAAGTAGCAAAACTGCCAATATTTTTGGTGACTCTCGGGGTATCCAGCTCACATGGTTTTAATCGACCCTAGACCTTCATCCATTAGGCTTAGCTGTCATCTTTGTCAGCTGCATCAAATGGTTCTTTTGATTCTACGATCGCTATTTACTTTGCTTCAGCCTGTTCCCATTCTTTCTGCTTTACGAGACTCTCAAAAGTGGTCTTATATATTGTAACTACCTCTTTCCAAGCATCTTCATCAAGATTTATAGGGTACTGGAGTGAATCCATGATAAAATACAACATCTCAACATGGTCCAAACTGATGTGTTTAGCTCTTTGACTTAGCTCCAACAGAGATGATTCGATGCGGGTGAGCCTCTTCATTAGTTGGAGTACCTATTCTTCTGTGATCAACTCCACCCAACCATCAATCTCTGAAGTATCTTCTACAAAAAAATTCTAGGCTTCCTCTAAGTATTCCTTTAGTAGGAGCTCCCCATGATGATCTGAAAACCTAAAAATCTAGCTTCAGCTATGGCCTCAAAATACATGAGCGAAATGGAATGCACTTGTTCAAACATAGTGATCAACTTTTGGCCCTCTCTTGCTAGCTCTAGTCTAGAAAAGTAGTTGCATAGCATCACCCTTGTATTGGACCCAGCTTGATCTAATTTGCTCATTGGCCTAACCTAGAAGTCAGATTGCGCTAGTGCCTAGATTTTTAGTGTCATCTCCAATTTCAGCTCCAGCTACTCTTCAACATACTCCAAAGTCTGATTACCAAGGAAAATCACTATGCAGGCCTCATGAATATACAACAAAACCTTAAGGGTGTTTGCTTCCAACATCGCGCAGTCTTCAGTCAAACGATGGTGTTCTTCCTTGATTTTCTTCTTGGAGAAGCCTACTAACTGTGTGGCTTTCTTAGCCAACTGATTTTGTAATGATTTAAGTTGGGTTGTAAATGCTTGCACCTACTGCTCTGTACCTTCTCAGGCTACCTAATATTCATGGGCTGCTTTCTCCAAGTCCATTGCCTTTTGTCACCAACGCTCCACTTCTTTCGTAGTTGTCTCCTATTGCGCTTTACTCTAGGCCAAAGCTTCCTCCAACACAACAATATTTGGCTCAACTTCAAAGAATATTTTCTTATAGTGCTCACCATGCAAATAAACTGAGATCATTTCCACCTGGATATTCCCCATCTTCTTTGTGGTATCAATATGTGTCAGTTCCTCTATTACGATTTCATAAGCGTAATTTCTTGGATCCATCTCTCCTTGAGGCTTCTGGACTTGGGGAATCGTCCTAACAATGTGTGACTCCATGGATTCTGGGTCAAAGAAGACACTTTTCAACATATTCGTCGGAGCTCGAGCCTCCTTTCTCTTACGACTATTCAGCCACTACAACGAACTCAAGCGAGATTGATTGATATTTGCTGCTATAGAACAATCAAGCATAACCTCCATCCCTAATGCGGGAAGTGCCTGCAATTCCAAAAATGAGGAGAAGTGAAAATGAGTCTGCTAAAAATTTGGCTCGAGGGAAGAAGTGGAAACTGGAATGGATGGTGGAGCGAAAATAGTTGAAGGAATGGATGTGAGGTTTTCAGCTACAGTTTCACTCACCTAGAGAGGAGATTGTGTACTTATAGCCACTATGAAAATTACTGGGATGGAGGATGAGGGTAGTAAAAAAATATTCAAGGCAGATGCAAAAGAACTAAAATAAATGGAAACCTAAGAAGCGGGGATAGAAGAAGAGGGAGCATTGGCGACTAGTGGTTGTGAAATGGGAAGTGAAATAGAAGTTGAGGGTATACCGAATGGAGGTGAAATGGAAGCAATAATAGAGGAATGGGGTGCAACAATCACCAAATTCTCAAGAGAAAGGGAGGAGGGTTTAGAAAACGTACCTTCAGGCTTTGACACCACCTGAGCCGATGATGCAGGTGATTGTGATACTAATTCCTCCTTGGTTCCTTCTTCCTCGATCTCTTCCTCAAGATCCTTAAGATTAATAAACTCAATATTTTGACCAAGTTGTTTCCCCTAGAGCAATGGAGGATTCTCCAAAATGTCTGCTTATATGGCCTCATCTACATGAGGACGATTTGCACTAGATGAAACAACTACACCAGTCCTTGGCTTCTTAGAGATATTTGAAAAAGGGAGAGTCCTACGCTTACTTTTCTCCTTTCATCAAAGCTGCTCTTCTAGCGACAGTTGTTTTTATTTTTCCACAAGTGGTACTTCTTCAATCATTGGTCACTTTTCTTCAGCCACACTTTCCTCATTGTCAAACTTTTGAAAACTTTGAGGTATAACATTAGCGAAAGCGATCGATTGGTAACTAGTACAAAACTTGTTGTAAATACCCAAAAATATTTCATCCATCACCAAGCGATAAGGTGACCCAGTCTTTCCTCGGTGGGCCCTCATAATCCACAAATTAGTAAATTTCTCCTCAGACCAAGTAGGGAACTGCTCCATCTGGCTAAATAACATCGGAGGAGGAATCTGATGCTTATAAACTATGGGCTTGTACTCGGCCTTCATTTCATAAAAGTTGTGCCATGGTGAGAGTGACATTATATTTTCCACATGCCACTCTAAATCGTGCCCTTTAGGATTATTTTAGTGTCACTCAATATTTGGCCTTGGACAAGCATGAAAACTCTTGGCTTTAGTTACTGCTACAAAATAACCCAAAGGATCATACTTCCACTGCTATGGTAACTCTACCATATCGATATCATAGAGGGATTTGGTAATTAACTGATTTTGACCAACCTGGCTCACCTCAATGCCTCTGAAGTGAAAATTTATAGTTCACGTGGTTCTTTTTCCTCGACCAGCTCCATAAACATCATTGATGTAGTCATGTTGATGAACGACCTCCAATGCAAAAAGGTGTTCTATGGAAAAATATGGGAGAAGAAATGGTTTACTGGTATAACCAAAAATACGTAGAACAACACCCTGCGTTAGCAAAAATATATCACCTTTCTCCTTTGTAACGATTTCCTCCCTCATAGTCCTTGGCACCCTCTCACATGTGTGAAAAATTAGCTCCAAGGCAAGGCCTAACCACATGTGGTTAAAATTATAGCATGATTCTTTTCTTGAAAAGTTGGAGGTCCACAAATAAACTGGAAATCTCTCATTTGCTTCGTCAACCTGCTTAACTGCTATGAAGGAAAATGTTGATGCATATAAAATAAGTACCATATTAAAAATGATGTGTGCTTGAACACCATGGACCCTTCACTTTGCATCTTCTCCAGCTGGCTATGCATCCTTCATGCCATGAAATAAGCCCAATCGAATAAAATCGAGTTCATGGCTATTATCATCATTGTGGGAGCGTAGAACTCCACTTGAGAAATACACTACACCAGCGTCGCTTGTCACTTGTGCACTACTAAATCAGTCGGGAGACCAACAACCCAAGCTAATATGGAAAATAAATCCAAATTTTTAAAATTAGTTAAGGGCTTTGGCAAGGATGGAAGTTCTCTAAACTAAGGCATTTTAATAAGTTGGGTCTCCATGAACTGCTGCAATGTCACAGTTGACTGATATCTTTCCTCCTACTTGTCAATATGTAATATTTTAAATACAAAATTGGAGGGAGGTTTGATTCCACAAGCAAACGCTTCTCGAACTTCATCAGAGAAAATACTGAATAATATATCTCCCTTCACGTTCTGGACATTTTTGGTAGCAGGATCGTAAAATTTTGAAATTACCATCACCAACTCCGGGCAAGAATGAACGGGCATGCATAAATACCAAAACATTTGAGTATGGTATGCGATGGTGAGAGGGATTTCTGGCGTTAATCCTTACTTAACTGTAGTTTCTATATCTTGGCGTAGCTTTTCTATGCCCTTATTAGAAACGACGCAATCTCCAATTTAAGTGAGTGGATCATTATATGGGTCCAGGTCGATATTTTCATTTTGCCTTGATTTTTTGGACTTCTTGCCTCCCTCAATTTTTGTATGCTTTTCTCAGCTCGGAAGTACCCTTCGGCTCTCCAAATTTCCTACCCATATTCTTAATTCGATAACTCTTAACGCTCTATAACTCCTGCAATAAATCGATGCGACAATGCTCCAGAAAATGCTTTAAAAAAATTACTATCAAGCTACTAGTTTGTCGAATTTATAAGTTGTGCTTCCAACTACCAAATTTAATGCATGGATTGCTTCTTGGTGAATTCAGTTGAACCTGTCTCTTGATTCTCTCACATGGCACAATTTTTAATAATTTTTTAACTGGCATTAACTTCCTTTCACCCGAAATCTTCTTCGAACCTTGTGCTTATTTGTCTTAAAATCTTGAAAAGCACAATTTGGATCTCCAATGGTTAACTCTAGGAAATATTTACACCACGTTTGGATGATGGGTGCCCTTCAGGACAAAAATTGGTTAATCTTGCTGCTTGGAGACATCAAAACATCGATCGAGATGAATGACAAGAAAATTAATTTTCTTCGAGCGCATCTTCTCTTTCGAAATGTTAAATGGCACTTTGAAATCATTCCTTGCTGACAAAAGCGTATACTAGATGCACTTCCCTTTTTTGAAAACCATAACCAGGAAAAAATAACCTTGATATTCACTTCTCCTTTTAACCTCCATTCAAAAATAGTCTTCTTTGTTTGCTTGGTGAATTCATCATCTCGGCTGCCCTTTTAAAATGATTTTCCTTTGCTAATTTCACCCTAAAAAAATGCCATACTAAAAAAAAATAGTTTTAAATATCACTGCCTTTACCAGAAAAGCAATATTATAAAAATAGTTTTGCCCCTTATTTGCTGAAAACACTTTGTTTTTTATTGGGAGTCCTCAAAAGCATATATATATATATATATATATATATATATATATATATATATATATATATATATATATATATATATATATATATATATATATATATTTTCTTTTTCTTCTTCTCTTTTCGAAATTTCACCCCGAACTGGAATTTCACCTCTCAAAAATAAAATTGCATGGCAAAATTGAAACTGTTAGAATATTATAATGTGCACTATGCCTTATTTTTGACACTTGTCATGTTTTTCATATAGGCTTATGCCTATATATTGTACTCTTTTCATGTGTAATATATCTCATCTTTTCCAATCCCAACATTTGGTATCAGAGCAAGAATCAGGAATATTCTCCTGGCATCGCACTCAGGCGGCTCTGTGGCAGAATATGCAAATGAGGAGTCTCCATATAATTTTAAAAAAGTGAAGTGGTCCTTCACTTTATAAAAGATGCCCCACCCACTACAATTTAATTTTTTCCATGCATGAAAAATGGTCTTGTGGGGTTTGTCGGCCATATTATGAAGTAGAATGCATTTAAAAAATATATTTTGTGGCCACTTACATCCACTTCTTTAAGAAATGAAACATTTGAATTAATTCTCGAGCAAATCACAAATCACCATAGAAACCATGCACGCTGCACTAATGGGTCCCACCATCTTGACATCATGATTTTTTCCACATGGCATGGAAGGGCCTCTCATGGCCATTGTATTATTTCGATGGACATTCTAGAATACTCCCTTGTGGGGATGCCTTCTTTCTTTTGCTGACTAAAGAGGCATCTTCCTATTTTTTTAACAAGATGAAGGCCCCATTGACACCCAAACATAGAGGTATCTATAGTCATCAAAAAGGTTTTTCCACGACGGACATATTTGTGGTGTCTAATGGTAATTTTGAGGATGTTTCATTTGCATTTTTTAGACTTAAATTTTTGTACCTTAGAGTGTACTCTCATTTGAACCTGACACTCCCAAGGCAAATTCGTATGTGATCCTAGTATTTAGTCACCTTCTCTATAGCACCTAGCGGATGCAGAGGCTGGTTACCCATGCATTCCGGTAGGATGAGGAGGTCACCATAAGGACACCTACTCTAGGGACTACATACATAGACACCCTAAACTCTATCCGAGGACTTTTCTGGATCAAATTCTAAAGACTACAGATGAAGACACTTCATAAAATTCTATTCTCTTCTTTCTTCTTCTCCTCCACATTTGGATTCTATGGCTCATTTTATTGTATTTTTTAATGTATTTTCAGTAGATACCAACACTCTTATATGGCTCGTATTTTCTTTTGTATTAAGGTGCATTTTTGGCAGAGACCGACACCTTCTAGATTGAGTTTCACTATGAGGGGGGATAATATTCATGGTGAACATAGTCAGTGATCTACAAGAGGCAACATACCTAGACGATGACTTGTAGAGGCAACAGACCCAGAAGTGGCTGACCCCGAGGTACTTAGACGACTGACCTAGAGGAAAAAAACCTAAGGAAGTGGCTGACCCTAAGGCAAAAGATCGAGAAGAATACACAGATGATCTAGCATTATTCACAGTTGGAGAACCAAGCACCAAGAGCATGAGCCTAGACCAAATCATATAATAAATGAGATATTATAATGTGCACTATGCCTTATTTTTGACACTTGTCATGTTCCTTGACACTTGTCATGTTTTTCATATAGGCTTATGCCTATATATTGTACTCTTTTCTTGTGTAATATATCTCATCTTTTCCAATCCCAAAAAAAACTTGGGGTGAAATTAAAAAAAAAAAACTTTTTTGACTTTTGATCCTTTTTTTTTATATTTGCCCTTTACACTCTTCTAATTTAATTTTTCTTCTAGAATCACTTTTTCGAATAGCTAATTTTAATGACTTTCGCCCCAAAACTAACAATGAGCCCTTAAAAACCATTTTTGGGGCGAAAGTAATTTTTTCATAATGGGGTTATGCTTTCAGGACGAAATCACTTGTTCAGGGTAAAATGTAATTCTTCTAGCAAAATCACTCTTTTTTTATCTTTTTTTTTGTTTTTTTTATTATTTATAAGTATAAAATACTTACAAAATAAAATAACATAAAAACATATGTACATATATACATACTTGCTCTTGGAATTTTCAGTGATAATAGGCCTTCAAATGAAGACCATTTATCAGGATTGGCAATTCTCGACCATCTATATCACGAAGATAGTAAGCATTGACTGAGTTCACCCCTGAAATTTGGAACAGACCTTCCCATATTACCTCAAGCTTGTGATGCTTGTTGGGCTTAGACTTTTTTCATTCCATTTCAGTACTATATCACCAACCTCGAACGACTTCTTGTAAGTTTTCTTGCTAAACCATTTTAGGTCATCCGGGCATGTTCCATAAATATGTTGTATGAATTCTCCCTTTCTTCATCCAACTGTAAAAGTTGAGCCAACCTTGTGCTCATAGGATCGGATTCATCATCTCCATCATTAAGCAAGTGCCAGGTTTGGAGGGTCGATAATTTAATATGTGTGGGCAAGACTGCTTCTTTATCGTAGACCAAGGAATAAGGAGATGTCTTAATGGATTTTTTACTAAAATGTGATCATCCCATAATGCTTGGTCCAAGAGCAAGTGCCAATTTCGTTTATTGTAGAGTCCTTTTTAGAATCCTCAATAGATTCTTGTTGGTAGATTCCAGACCATTCCCCTATGGATAGTAGTTAGATGACGTCTTAAGATAAATTTCATACTTACTCATAAATTATTTGATCTTGGCACCAATGAAGGGGGTTCCATTGTCGGTTATTATTGCATCTAGGATGTCAAAATGGTTAATAAAACTTTCAAGGAAGGATATAACTATTTCCTGGTCCACCTTCTTGGTTGGGATCACCTCCACCCATCACGTGAAATAGTCAATCCCAGTAAGGATGTATTTGTGTCTGGTAGAGGAATTGGGATCGATGACCCCAATGAAATCTAAATCCCATTGTTGAAAAGGTGCTTCTACTTGAATCAGATGGAGGGGTAATGATGCATTCCTACTTTTTCCAACATATCTCTGGCACTTATCACAACTCTGATTGATTTTGAAAGCATATGCAAAAAGAGTGGGCTAGAAGTAACCTGCTTTGATGATCTTCAATGCCATAGGCCTCCCTGCATAATGACATCTGATAAACTAGAGTGAAATTCTTCTAGGATCTTTTGCTTTTATGATTCTTGGATGCACCTAAGAAGAACTCCATCTATGTTCTTATAAAATAAACCATTTGGTAGCAACACGTACCAGAGTGCCAGAAGTTTGAACCTTCTCTGTGAAGCATTAAGGTGTGAAGGGCATCTTCCTAAATTAAAATACTTGACAAGGTCCTCTCTCCAATCATGATCAATTGCAAAATGATTAGCGAAATTACTTTCACTCACTGAATTTCCAAGTCGGCAAACCATATATTTAGAGGCAACACTTCTTGCAAGTTCCTAACATAATGCTCGGTCTCAAACAAATTTGGTTGGTCGGATCTCAACATCATATTCCTAGATTTTGGAAACCCAGCCAACTCTCTTGTTTCCAAGTTCCTCCTGGATGATGAAACTTTAGACGTCTAGATGTACAACATAGACTATTGTCTTGCTTTATAAAATGAAGTGCCAAAACTTCTTCAAGGATTTCATCACTGCATATACTTGTTTCTCAATGAAATTATACTTCTCTTCATGCAGATGGATAACTTGGCTCAAAAAAGCAATCAGTCGCTCATCATCGTCATCTCCCTTCTACGTGAGAACCGCTACATAACTTTCTCACTCACCAATGGCCTATAGGATAAAATCCTTAGAATAGTCAGGATTTACCAAGACCAAGGCTTGAGCAATTATTTCCTTGATTTTGATGAACACCTTCTTCCTCTGCTCAGTCCATCTGAATTTAGTATTTTTATTTAAAAGCTCGATCATCGGTATTACTACTTACGCGAAGTCTGCAATAAAATTTTGAATGAAGTTAATCTACATGAAGAAAAATTGCAAATCCTTTTTGTTTGCTGGCAGTGGAATTTTTAGAAGAGCATCGACCCTAACTAGATCAATATCCAAAACATTTTCAGAAATAACTTGACCCAGGAAGTTTCCTTCCTTCATAGCAAATATGGACTTCTTTGGATTTACTGATATTCCAAACTCCTAGTATTTCTCAAAAACTTGCCTTAAATGAGAACTATGCTCCTCCCTATTATGAGAAAATATAGTCATGTCATCTAAATAAATTACAATAACCCGGTTTAGCAACTCACCGAAAACCATGTCCATTTCTCTTTGAAAGGTTGCTCCGGTATTGGAGAGACTAAATGGCATTCTCTGATAAGAAAACATCCCCCATTTTGTGGTGAACATTGTTTTCTATTGGTCCTCATACTTGAACTAAATTTGGTTATATCCATAGAATCCATCCAATAGAGAGAATCTTTGAGCTCTTGCGACTACATGAAGAATTTGATCGATTTACGGCAACGGGTAATGATCCTTCATAGATTCTTGGTTTAAATTTTAAAAATCTATGCACAGGCAGATATCTCCATTCTTCTTTCATACAAGAACCAAATTTTCCACCCAAGTTGAGTGCTTGATTGGATAAATGATCTTGGCATCCAATATTTTCAGCAGTTATGCCTTCATTAACACTTCGATCTTAGGATTAACTGGCCTCTATTTTCTCCTGAAGGGTTTCACTCCTTCCTGCAATTTAATGGTATGTTGGATCACATGTATATCATATCCCTTCAGATCATGATAACTCCAAGCGATAATGTTGGGAAACTCATGGCACTGTTCTTTGATTTGCTCTAACTCCTCAAGAGTGCAATCTGTTCCAACCTTGATAATTTTTTTAGGATCCAGTTGTAGTTCAGTGTATTCCTTCTCATCTACTTTGATTCTACGTTTTTTTGCTCTATTTTTTTATCAAAGAGGCTTTTGAATGTAATCAATCCTTTCAAGATATGATTATTCCTCAACTAGATCAATATTTCAGCTTCCTCCTCATCAAGTGTTCTCTCTTCGATAGTGTTTGCTTCTCTTATTAAGAAATTCACAATATTCTTATCACTCTCGAACACTTACCAGTAGATATTTTTATCCAAAAATTAAGGCCTGTAAACCAGCCTTACAATTTTTGGTATTCTGACTACGTGCTCAATCGAAGAGACATTTGTATCGAGAGACGCTAGGAGATTTGTATGCTTGTTCAACTTCTGTGAGATTGCTTAAATATTCAATGTTGTGTAAGCCTCAAACAAGTCCCAGAATTTGTTTTCGTACGCCTTCAAGTAGTGCTTCTTAGAGATACACTTATTCATTACTTGGTTCATAATAAATTTAGAATCATCGAAAATATGCAATTTTTTAACTCCCAACTTTTTTGATTTTTTCAATCCTAGGCATAGCGCTTCATACTCGACAGTATTATTGGTACAACTCTAGGTCATCTAGTATGAATATGTCTTCTATATGCTATAGGGAGAAATGAGAACGATCCCTACTCCTACGCCATCCTTGCATCTCACGCAATTGAAATACAACTTCCACAATTGATCTGGGATAGGATTTTTATCATCGGGGACCTCCACTTCAGCCTTTTTGGGCTTGGTAATGGTGTAACAGCAAATTTTGGTTTCCATAATAGCATTAAAATTGAGCATTGAGAACTTATATTTCGTTTAAAGCTTGTCCATGGCTTCTTCCATTAAATTCAATTCTTCGAATTCTTCATTCATCATGCTGATAGAACTTGTCAATTATTATTCTTAAATATTTTCTATATGAGATGTGGAAGGCTTTTCATTATAGATTTGGAATCTCTTCCCTTTGAACAAGATATCCAAGTGAGAATATTCTAGAGAAAGATAACCACCCAACTTTGCAGTGAATTCTCTCGACAGGCACATGCTAAAATATGGTTTCAAATCAACAATAACCACTTATATTATTGTGATCTATGGTATACTATATATAAAAATGAGGATATCCTTGATCACACCCACTGTTTTCACTAGGGTTTTGTCTAACCACAAAACTCTTAGGCTGCTCCTCGTATACTCCATACCCATGACTTCGCAAACTGCCTTTGACATGACAATGGTCGCAACACAAGAATCAATCATGCAATTTTACATGATCCAACCCTCCATTGTGAGAGATAAGTGGAAAGGGGATGGTCTATTCTTTCTAGTAACTGAAGTAGTTAGCGTCTAAGAAAAAAATATCTGGATAGGATTCTTCCCCTTTTATTTCACAAACTTCAATGATTCTTGTAACAAGTCTACCTATCCAGGTAACTATAATGCGTCATAGAGACTCACCTTGGTTGGAATCTTCTTCAATTCTTCGGCAATATTGTATGTAGATGTGCTGGAATCATTTTCATTGACGATCTCATATTTGCTATAATATTGTTATGTGGCTTCTACCCTCTAACGTTTGGTCAAATATGGGTACTTGATCTTTTCTTTGGTCTGTTCCTCTGTTTCAACTTTCATCTGTGAAGATGAAGTTTTTTCTTGCAATCTTTCCTTTTTCTCATGAAGGCAAAAGATCTTTTAGTAGGATAGGTGCATCTGACTTGGGCATTGGAGCAGCCACTTTTGCTTGTGCTTGGTTTCTCTCATTTTGCACCTTTGGGTTAGCAGGTACCTTTAGCGGCTCCATTTCAGCTTGATCTACCACAATTGGCTTTCTCTTAGCTCTTGTGAGAACTGAGACTTGTTCTTAATAAGGAACCATGAAAATGAGATCAACCTTTGTAATCATGTTAACTTGACCTCCATAAGAGCTTTCGACCAGTGTTTGCACATATTTCATATGAAGCATGTAAATTTCTTCATCGTGCAGATTGTTACAGGTAGAGCACGAGTATGCTTTATCTACTGAGCCAGCTTCTTCATTTGCAATACTGTTGGGTTCCTTTTGGGTGCATTACTGGATGAAGTTGCTTGCTTCCTAGTAATTGACAGAGGTTGAAATATCCTAGGTTGAAAATCTCTCTCGAACTACTTCCTTTCGATAACTGTGATCTCATTGCCCATCGTTCTTATGGCCTAATTCATGGACTGTAATTCTTTCAGCACCTTCTATTATGGATCAATATTTGAGGGTGTTGGAGGAGTTGGTAATGGAAGTGGTACAAGAAAAAATGGTAGTGCTGGGAATGGAATCGGAGTGGGTAATTGACGAATGGATGTAGCGGGCAGTTGTAGGATGAAAATTGTCAATATGATCTGTGATGGATTCGGGTTCCATGAAGGAATGGGATACATGGGAGACATTGCCATGGGTTGATAAGATGCATTGGCATACAAATATTATGGAAGATCAAAAAAATAGGTATTGCTATTTTTGGTGGAAACTTATCAGTTGCAATCAGGTCAGCTTTAGCTTTTTTTGCAGTAGAATATAGATCAAGAAATGTGTTAACATTGGACTGTTGGATGGATATATTCATGTCTGATTTGAAATATCAGAGGTGGTAAAATACCGCCTGCTCGGGTATAGATCAGAGACCATCAAGAACTATTTTCCAAGTTCGAGCAAATTTAACATTAAAATCCATGATTTCCTCTTGCAAGTGTCTCTGAATAGTAGTAAACTGGTGTAATAGAGAGAACGGGTTCGCTTGTTCATAGAATCCTTTGATCAACAATTCTGCCAACTGGTCCTAGGTAGTAATAGTGGCAAGTGGTAATGACCGGTACCAGTAAAGCAGCTTCCCTCTAAGAGAAAGCATGAGCAATCTTACCATGATGTCCTTTTTTGTAATGCTATGAATGGTTGCCAAGGCAACTACATCTTGAACATGCTCGTAAGCGGTATTCCACGTACCATTGTAAATGGGAAAAGCCTTCATCGTTGCTTGTGGAATCGTATTCTAAGCTTGCATATTCAGAGGTCCAAAGTGGTTCTATGCTGGGAACTATCTTGGTGGTTGAGGTGGTGGATTTTGGGCCATTTGGACTAAAGTGTTTGCTTGAGGTGGAGGAAAACTAGTGGTTGTGCTAGCTGGACTTAAGGGAATAGAAAACACACCAGCTACATGTGAGGAAGTTACACTTGATGGGCCAGCCAAAGTGACTAACCTAGGATTTTCTCCTAACATTCGGGTGTCATTATCGTGAGTGTGGTCTACCAGCAATGATGCAACTTGTATTATCGATGATGTGACTCGGGTTCAATCCTCATGGTGGATGTGTATAAAAATATTACTAAAAAAAAAACATTCAGGTGTTAAGTTCGTAAAACTCAATGGGATCTTCAGGATTTTTGGCCTTCGATCTTGTGATCATGAAGAAATATTTCACTCACTCCACATTCGAAGGCTTCTAGGTATATTTGAGTCGCCATATGTTCTAATATTATAGTAAAAAAAGGTGAAATCAAACTTTAATACTGTTCAAAGTGGAACTTTGGGGTCCCACCGGGTATGCCAAAAACGATTGGTCACAAATCTGCCTAAGTACAAAATATTTCTATTTGTGCACCCTAGACCCGATCAACATTGAAATGCCGAAGGAGAGATATGTCCTTCAAGACAATCTTCAGAGAGGATTGGTTACTTTACTAATCGAATCTGGTTTAAATCTTAGGGTGACAGGAAGGAAATGGGAAATAACAGAAAGAGATGGAAAATATGGCGATAAGCCAAAAAAGTACAATGGGGATAAACTAACAGTAAAAAATCATATTAAGTGTTAATTAGCATAAAACATAAAGGTAAGCACGGGAACCACTCACATTTTACATATATAACATCAAAAATGCATTTCAGTGTCTATGCCCTCACCAACAATAATTAAATTCAGATGCAGAATTTAAAGCAGCTAACAATGGACATAAACGTATGCATAAATGACAAGCAAAAAGTGATCAACCACAAGACTACTCATGAAACCAGAAGCTTACTATCTTTCTATTTATGTAGAAAACTCAAAGTGTTTTTCTGCAGAATGTCCATCCTTCTTTTACAATTAAAATGCTTAGTATTTATAGTAGGTTGTGCCTCTTTCATTTAATGCAAATAAAAACAAAATGTTGGTAGATCAAAAACCATTGTGAGTAATTTTATCGTCTTCTGCAGCGATGCTTTAATCAAAATATCCTTCAGGGAGCAACGATCCCGCTTTTGTGGAAAAATGTCAGGGAAATCAATAGGTTCAGATGATGGAAAATTGTCTCAAACGTCGATGCATTGAAATGTGATAAAATTGCATGAAGACCTAGAGCCTAGTCGTTGAATATGGATCACTACTACACTTCAAAATTTTATTGTCACCAAGGAAGTCTACTAAAATTTAATTTTACTTAGAAAAGAGGCAAAATCAGTGGACAACACCTTGAAAATGATCAGGATCACAATATAGTATTTAATCTTACAACTTTTCAGCAGAAATCCTGGAATCGTGCTTGCGTTGCTTCAAAAATTACATTCAACCATCTCCTGGCCTTTCCCAAGAAGATCTGTGAATATGGTGCCTTGGAAAGGAACATCATCAAGAATAAATGACAAAGATCATTTTTGCTCGTGCAATGAGGTGAAAAGCCTTTTTCAGAATAATTATGGGGGAAAGCATAAGTTTGCTCGACCTTTTCATATTCCTCTCATTTTTGATGTCTTGACAGTTTTACCCAAAGCGCTTCTCTTTTCTATTATTTCCTTATGCCCAGAAGAAAATGCCTTCATTTGTAAAGACATCAAATATACCTTTCGCCAAAATGACCTTCTTACCCATGCTTTCATTTGAAACTCGATTGTATTTTTATTTCGTTGTTATAAGGGCAAAAATGCACTTTCGATTTGAATAAATATGACATTAACTGATTTTTCCCGTCGAGGAAGGTGAAAAGGAATTTCACCCCTATTAGGAACAAAATTGAATTTGACTGGCTTCTCTTCTAGGTGGGCATGCCTTGGGACTGATTTCACCTTAGATTCCTTTTTAAAAAGGTAATTCACCCCATAAAGGAGCGAAGATGCATTTCACCCATGGCCAAAGGTGATTTTAACTCTAAGTCCTTGCTTTACTTGAAGTGCTTCTCCTTGTTTTCGCTCCAAACGTAGGTGCAATCACCAACTTTGTTCTCCGAGGGACCTACACCATATTTACTTATTTTGCCCTAAAAAAAATTTAATTATTGCATTTCGCCCCAAAGAGGGGTGAAAAGGAGTTTCACTCCTCATTGACTTCTCAACTGAATGTGTTTTAAGACTTTCACCCCCTAAAGGGGCGAAAGCAATTTTATGTCATGTTTGGGACGAATCAAAATTTTAATTTGCACTTTTCCTTTGCCTTCGACGTATTGTTGGCATTTTCACTTTCCTTGGGATGAAACCATTGTTACTGGCGAAATTGATTTTCGCCCCTCACCTGGGGTGAAATCATGCATTCTTTCATTGCATTTTTTTCATGGATTCGACTCAATTTTACAGTAACATAATCCTTCCAATAGAGTACCAATCAAAAAAATTACATCAAAAGAGTTTGTGAAAATTACTGCATCATTCATTATATTGGAAATTTTTTACAATCAAAGCCCAAATAAAAATCAATGTGGCAAAGGAGCAAAACTGCCAATACTTTGAAAAATGCCTACCTTTATATTTTCATAATTTAGAGAAAGATAATTATTTTATATCTTGCTTTTAGAAAAATGTTATGAAAATGTATTTGGGGTGTTTTGCATTTTGTATTTAAAGAATTCATAATAATTAAATGTTAAAGTGTAAACAAGTCTCCATGCATAGTTTGTTGGTGGGTGGCGTGCTTTTCTCAACCTCACTGTATTTGTTGAAGGTGCATAATAATTAAGCTTGTTGTTTTGATTAAAGATATATATATAAATATATAGTATTATTGGAAAATCCTTTGGATGTTTACCTTGGATGCGAGTGGAATCTATCTCCCTGTTGTTAGTGGTGGTGGTGGTAAGCCGAGAATGGGGGGAAACCATAATAGATCATTATTAACATTTTGTTGAAAGGGGATATGGGAAAAATATGGCATTGGGGAGAGGAAGAAAAGAAACAGGGAGACAAGGAAGGAGAGAAAATTAGAAGAGCTCGAACCGAGACGTCATAGAGGAGAGTGAAGGAGATTCAAGGATAGTGGTTGTTGCCATTCGAAGAGAGCGAACAAACAAGTTGGCTATATTGAACCTCGTTAACAATGAAAAGTTTTTAATTTATGCTTTATGTGTGTTGACGAGTTCGCTGGCGTGTGAAAACGTAGTCGTTGGTTTGTGAGTGTGTAAATGCTTGAAAAACTATGCAATGATATATGGATGTTATATGTGATAGTCTGTTTGAGTGACATAAGAATTGTTTGGAAAAATATTATCCTGTTCGCTGTAAAACGAAGGCAAAAGAAATTTGTTTTACTTACCTGAAGGCTTTGTTGAGTTCAAACAATTTGCTATGGTCTGTGTGTTTTATACCAGGTGCAATAGAAAGCTGGGAGAAGTTGGATTGTTGTGGTGTAACTATTTATGTATGTGTAGAATGTTGTTGATTCTACCATGACATTGTAGTGAAAAATGAAACCTTTTTCCTAGCTTAAACCAAAAATGAATATTGTTGTTTATTTTTAAAACAAATTGGAACTTCTGTGTGGATCTCGAGTAGGGGATTAGTGAAGCTCCAATGTATTTTATGAAAAATAGATAATATTGTGTGCATGTTAGCTGCATGAGCATGTCATGAGCCATATCTGATCCCTGGTGACTCTGTTGGGTTCCAATGTGAAGAATAAGACTATAGGAGTGCAGTGGGTACCGTGAGATCATTTTGAACGTGGGATACCAGTTGAACCTATGTTGTGGATGCACCAAATCATGATGTGATAACAGAACTCTTCTCTGAAATAGCAATCACAAATTAATCTTGGATGAAGGTCCAATCCAGTAGGGTTTGCATACTTGGCCAATGCGCTACAGCTATAGCACATTTCTTAATGAGTAGAGCTAGATGTAGATGAGCACCAATGTTAATTATGAACATCTTTTCCTTAGCATGTAAAAAAGAAATATAAGGGTAGAGCCCATTTGTATTTCAGAGTATAAAACACCTTCTGAGAATTGAAACATTGTACTACGGCAAGGTTGTTAATTTATATCAATGAATGGAGATGTATTTATGATTTGGCTTTGATGCATTCTGTTCTCCGAATATTTTCCAATTGTTACTTTATAAAGTTGTTTATTATTTATTATGCATGTCTTTGAAAGTATTCATGTATTTGAATGAGAAAGCTTTGTAAACATTTGTTTATATTATTTAAATTTAAACATTAAAGCCCAATAGGCTATAGACGTCAAGGGAGTTGTCTAGCTTGACTTTCTTATGCTAGTTTTTCGATGTTGAGAGTAGGTGTTTGCTTGTAGTTTCATTGCTTGCTTTTAGATATTAGGAGAAGCTTTTGAGTTTTAAAAAAAATAATATAATATATGGTAAATAAACGATTTCATCAATTAAGAAAGAGATTAGACTTGTGTTAGAGGTCTGCTCTTTAGGTGATTAAAAAGTAAAGTTTGTCGCCCATGTGGAACAAGTGTGGCCATAGGGTCTAAAATTATTATATTTGTTTTGTGGATATGGGTAACTCCAAACTTTAGAGAAAATAATAGTTCCTTATTTAAAGTACATGCAAATGGAAAAAATAGCAAACCTTTGTATGAATGTTGTTCTCCATATTCTTTCTAAAACAGAAATGCTTTTGGAGGAAGAAGTACCAACCTAGGATATCCTAAATGTTTGTTGGGAAAAATGTATGTTAAATGAAACATTAAGATTCTTAGGAACTCGACCCAAAAATTGATACAGAATTCATCCAGGATTATTGGGGTGTGGGTAGGCACACAATTAAATTGGGGTAACTGTCGACTGACAGAATTGGTCATTGAATGACTGGGTCAGGTTAGAATGGAAAGGTGGTATGGGACACTATTTCTAGGTTGCACCCAAGGTTGCATTGTGATAAATACCTTTATCATCGAACTTTGTCAAGTATGACCACAGGGTTTGGTATGGGATAAATCCCTGTGAGTTGCGATGGTATAGTGTGATGAAGTCCAAGGTCAGGGTATTGACATGGCACTGACTACTTTCAGGATATAGGAAAACTCTAGTCAGTCACAGAGGCATGATTATGCTAGTCACCTTCACACTGAGTATAGATGGGTCGACTAGAATGTCGAAGGTATTGTGTGCTAAGGTAAGGGAATATAAGCATTCCCCTCTAGGTGTTATGGGCCCTAGAGGATAACCCTCATCATGGTACGGTCCTCATGCTAGGAAAAGTGGATGATAAATGAGAAAGCCATCACCACTAAATGGTAAGTTTATGAGAATTAGCTAATCTCGTCCACTTGGGTGACTGTCTGCAGTAGTCTTGAACCCAAAAGTGGTATATTGTGCCTATGCTATATTAATGATAATGTGGAAAAATTTAAGGGATGAATTTTGATGTGAAAATATAAGATCAAACTTGTTTTGGTAGAAATATTTTTCTAGGTAGAGCAGTAAAACCTTTTTAAAAAATAATTTGGTTTCTAACTATTCTTTTATCAGGCAACCAGGTGAGTGGGTTGTTACATATGGTATCAGAGTAGAATTGATTCTAAAGTTATAGAACTCTATGTGTGAGCTAGAATAGATAATGATAACTAATATACTACCTCTTTCACTTACAGGACCAATGGCACGAATGTTGCGAGGTGGATCCTCGAGAAATCCTACGGGAGGTAGGGAGGAGGAAATCACCGATAGACCTGTAAGAGGACCATGAATAAATTTAAGAAACGAAGGTCCTCAATGTGAAAGAAGGTAGAAAAGGGTTCATGAGATTCCTTCAAATGAAACTAATGGAGGAGGGAACCTTGTAAATATGGTTAAATTGTTGCAAGTGCAAATGGAAAAACAAAGGGAAGAGATGGCCCAACAGAAAACTCACATGGCCCAACAATAGGAACTTATTGTCCAACAACAACGAGTCATAGAAGACTTAGCTAGAGAAAGAGAAACTGGATTAGATAGGATAGTGGAAGCGCTAGGGGAACCTGAGGGATCCAGTGTTGGAAGGGCAAGAGTGAGCAAGGAATTGGATAGAAATCTCAAAAAGGTTGTAATATCCAAGTTTAATGGAAAATATGATGGAGAGTCGACTGAAAATTGGTTAAGTGAACTAGAGTCCTACTTCTCTCTAGTGGTTCTATCTTCTGAGTCCAAAACTACTTTGGCAGTTATGAATATGATTGAAATAGCCTTGGACTGGTGGAAATCATACAAGAAAGGGCATGAGGTTGAGGCTGCTGACCTCAAATGGGAGGAGTTCATCAAGGAATTCAGAGATAGATTTCTGACAAGACAATATTATGTGGAGAAGTTTGGGGAATTCTCAAATTTGAGGTAAGAAAACATGTCAGTTCGAGAATATCACCAAAAATTCATACAACTATTAAAGTATGCATCCCAATATGAAAGCAATGAGGAAATGAAAACTCAAAAATTTATTCTAGGATTACATCCTAGAATCATGATAGTGGTAAATATGCATAATCCCATCAATTTACCTACTGCTTTTGATTTAGCAAGGAAGGAGGAAGCTAACCAAGAAACAAGAAAGACATTTTTCAACTATCAAAAGTTATCTGAAAAGGAGAAAGATGAGCTCAGAAAATGAAAAAGTGTTGGTTTTATGAAATGGGAAAAGGAACAGAATAAGAAACCCAGAGGGGAGATCAGATCAAACAAGGTGGCAAAAATAAATCCAGTTACCAAGGTGGAAAATTCAGGAAAGATGTTAAAGAGTTTCCCAAAAGATAGGACCAGAAACCAGTGGGTCAAGGAAAGGATAGGGAAACTACATCTATGAATAGAAATGATAACAACAACAGAGGCAATAGAGCTCCACCAAGTGGATTTTGGGTGTGTAAAGGAGATCACTTTGCCAACAAATGCCCTCATAGATCTGATCTACCACTGAAGGCTATAGAAGAAATTTGTCATAGTATTTATGCGACCATAGGTAGTTCTAAACATACTAGATAAATCACTCCTTTCTTATTAAATGGTAAAATTTTTGGTAAAAATGTACAAATTTTGATTGATAGTGGGTCAACTGATAGTTTTATTTCAACTAGATTAATGAGGGATTCACCTGTTAGACCTGGATTCTTGGCAAAAGGTTGGAAGGTAGAGTATGGATCAGGGTAAACTCACCATGTTAATCAGTGTCTCTTTGAATCCCACATTTCCTTACCATAAGGAAAGATCAACTAGCACCTGTATGTGGCACCTTTGCATGCATTTGATATCATCTTGGGAGTTGATTGGTTAAAAGTGCACAAGGCTCTTTTGAACTTTGAAGAAATATGGGTGGAATTTGTGGATGAATCTACTCAAAGGATTAGAATTAATTATGGGTGAAGAGAAGTAAAACCCCATCTATTTTCTGCAATGCAACTTAAAAATATTATTAAGAAGAAGGGTATGGTCTTCATAGTAAATATGAATAGAAGAGAAGAGTCTGAGAAGGAGTCTGACCTCTTCCAGAAACATCTAGTGTTAGGTGCATTCAAGGATGTATTTCCTAAGGAACTTCTGGGGTTACCTCCTTAGAGGGAATTTGATTTTTCAATTGAGTTGTTACCAAGTGCAACACCAATCGCAAGGTCACCTTACAGGATGACTCCTATAGAGCTACAAGAGCTAAAAACACAACTACAAGATTTTCTTGAAAAGGGGTTAATCAAACCTAGTGTGTCACCCTGGGGAGCTCCTATTATTTTTGTTAAAAATAAAGATGGTACCTTAAGAATGTGCATAGATTATAGAATGTTGAATAAGGTTACTATCAAAAATAGGTATTCATTACCAAGGATTGATGATTTATTTGATCAACTAAGAGGAGCAACCATATTTTCTAAAATAGATTTGAGATCTAGATATCATCAGTTAAGAATTTGGGAGGAAGATACTTCTAAAACAACATTTAGAACAAGATATGGGTATTTTGAGTTTACTCTTCTTACCTTTTGGATTAACCAATGCCCCAACCGCATTCATGAACCTCATGAACAACATTTTTAGAGAACAATTGGATAAGTTTGTACTCATATTTTTGGATGATATTTTGGTTTATTCCAAAAATAAAGAAGAGCATGATCAACACCTGAGAATAGTGCTTGGGATTCTTAGAAAGAATCAATTGTTTGGAAAATTGTCAAAATGTGAGTTTTATACTCCACAAGTGCAATATCTTGGACATATTGTCTCTATTAAAGGAATTGTAGTAGACCCCAAGAAAATTGAGGCAATCATGGATTGGCTGACACCTACTAATGTCATAGAGGTGTAAAGTTTTATGGGACTTGCAAGATATTATAGGCGCTTCATCAAAGGGTTTTCAAGAATTGCCCAACCTATTACAAACCTTCAGAGAAAAGGGAAAGGCTTCAAGTGGACAGAGCAGTGTGAGGAAGCTTTTCAAGTTTTGAAAGAAAGGTTGATGACTACACCAATCCTACAATTACCTAATCCTAATAAGCAATTTATAGTTTGTACAGATGCATCGATCGAAGGGTTAGGTGGGATTTTGACCCAAGGTGATGCAGTAATTGCTTATGAGTCTAGGAAACTCAAGAGGCATGAAGTCAATTATGCCACTCATGATTTAGAATTGGCAGTGGTAGTACATGCCCTAAAATTTTGGTGATATTATCTTCTGGGAAAACCATTTGAGTTAAAGATAGACCATCAAAGTTTGAAGTATATATTTACTCAACCCTTATTAAATGCTAGACAATGATGTTGGCTAGAGTTCTTAGTTGAGTATGATTTTGGTATTGAGTACATTAAGGGTAAGGAGAATAAGGTCATTGATGCTTTAAGTAGAAGAGGGTGTATAACCACAATGACAAAATGTCAATATGATCTGTTAGATCAAATTAAAACATGGTAAGAAAAAGATGATTTTTGTCAGTCGTGTTTAGGTTCGGATGGACAGAAAGTAGACAAGGATACAAATTATGTTTTTAGGGATGATCTACTTTATTTTAGGAATAGGTTGGTGGTACCCAACTTAGGAGGATTGAGGGAAAAAATTCTTAGGGAGGCACATAACACTCCCTACTCTACGCACCTAGGAGGTGCAAAGATGCGAGAGAATCTAAAGAAAGCATATTTTTGGCCTGGTATGAAAAAGGATATTACCAACTATGTGGCCAAATATTTGGAATGTCAAAAGGTGAAAGTGGAACACCTACATCCAGCTGGAAAACTATATCCACATGAGATACCCACACATAAATGGCAAGTAGTGTCAATGGATTTTATAGTGGGGTTGCCTAAAACAAGGTTCAGGCATGATGCAATTCTAGTAATTATGGATAAATTAACTAAAGTCGCACATTTTATACCAGGTAATGTGCAAGATGATGCAACTATTGTAGCAAGTAAGTTTTCCAGGGAAGTGGTAAGACTCTATGGCTTTCCAAAAATTATAATCTCTGATAGAGATTCTCATTTCACTTCTGAGTTTTGGTAAGCATTACATCGAGCATTAGGGACCAAACTGAATATCAGTACCACCTATCACCCAAAAATAGATGGTCAGACTGAGAGGGTGAACCAAGTGCTTGAGGATATGTTATGAATGTACTGCATGGATCAACACACTAAGTGGGAAGACTACTTATATCTAGTAGAATTTGTATATAACAATAGTTACCATGCTTCACTAGGTATGGCACCTTTCGAGGCCTTGTATGGGAGAAGGTGCAGAATTCCCTTATCTTGGAATAATCTAGAGGATCGGGTAGTGATCGACCTAAAAATGATAAAATAAATGGAAGAGCAATTGAAAAGAATTCAGTAAAAGCTGAAAGAGGTTGTAGATCACCAGAAGAGCTACGCGGACCTCAAAAGAACATCGAGGGAATACTCAATGGGAGACCGAGTATTCTTAAGGGTAAAGCCAACAAAAATTTCAATCAAATCTTCCAAACTTGACTCCCGATATGTGGGTCCATTTGAGATCATAGATAAGATAAGCCCTATTGTGTATATATTAGCTCTACCACCAAGCTTATCCAAGATCCATAATGTCTTTCATGTGTCCCTCCTTAGAAAATATATTTTTGATCCTACTCATGTTTTGGATGTTTCCAATTTGTAGATGACCAATCCATTAAGGATTGAGGTGCGACATATTTGTCTTCTTGGTTTTTGAACCAAGAACTTGATAAAATGAAGCATAGAGCAATATCGGGTCTAATGGGACCACTACTCAGACAAAAATGCTATGTGGGAAGATGTAGTAGATATGCAACGATAATTTCCTTATTTGTTTGAGTAGATAAATACTTTTTCATAAACTTTTATAAATTTTGAGATATGTGTATAAAACATGTTTGTTGAGTTACTGGGTAGAGTAGCCTATAAATGTTTTGGTATTGCTATGATCCATGTTTTGAACTTCAATGGATATGTGTATTTGACTTCATTTATGACATAATCAATGATGTGATTATATGGTGATCATAAACAAAATGATGAGTTTCTCTTTATATTGACAAATGTGTTGGCAATACTTGAGTTCAAATGGGAAAGTGAATTTGATTGAGTATTACTTTGGATAAAAAAATTTTCAAAAGCTTTCTTTTGCTTTATCTAGCTTTAAACACAGGGATTGTGTTTATCACTAGTGGGGGAGGATGTAATGACCCTCCTCGCACGGTTAAAGGAAAAAGAATAAAATATGTATATATTTACCTTTTCTTGTGAAACAAGGTACTGCTGATAGCCTCTATGAGTGCAGGTCAGTTACCAGATGACAATGAGAGGAGGCAAGTCAGTGGAAATGGGGAAGTGATGATTCGACTCATGAGCACATGGAAACTCATGTTTGCATATCATTTAGGTGCATTATAAATTGCATCTCTACGTGAGTTAAATTGGTTTGAATATTGCATGTTGGCAATGAATGAGAAATGTTTGATGGTGGCGATGACGATGGGAGCTACAGGTTTGATTAGGCATGTGGTTGTTGCTTGTTGAGACATGAGTGTGTGTATGCCTATTGTTTTGAAATGTTCCATTATTGGTTTGTGTGGTTAAGGGTGGTAGAGAAGATATTATAATCTTTGGAGTCACCTTTGAATGGTTTGAATAAAGCTTTGAAAAATGCCTACCTTTATATTTTTATAATTTAGAGAAAGATAATTATTTTATATCTTGCTTTTAGAAAAATGTTATGAAAATGTATTTGGGGTGTTTTGCATTTTGTATTTAAAGAATTCATAATAATTAAATGTTAAAGTGTAAACAAGTCTCCATGCATAGTTTGTTGGTGGGTGGCGTGCTTTTCTCAACCTCACTGTATTTGTTGAAGGCGCATAATAATTAAGTTTGTTGTTTTGATTAAAGATATATATAAAAATATATAGTATTATTGGAAAATCCTTTGGATGTTTATCTTGGATGCGAGTGGAATCTATCTCCCTATTGTTAGTGGTGGTGGTGGTAAGCCGAGAATTGGGGGAAACCATAATAGATCATTATTAACATTCTATTAAAAGAGAGATAGGGAAAAAATCGCAGGAGAGGAGGAAAGAAAAGAAATAAAGATACAAGAAATATGAAGGAAAAAATTAGAAGAGCTCGAACTAGGACATCACAAAGTAGAGTGAAAGAGATTCAAGGATAGTGGTTGTTGTCGATCAAAGAGAGTGAACAAATAGGTTGGCTATATTGAACCTCGTTAACAATGAAAAGTTTTTAATTTATGCTTTATGTGTGTTGATGAGTTCGCTAGCATGTGAAAATGTAGTCGTTGGTTTGTGAGTGTGTAAATTCTTGAAAAATTGTGCAATGATATATGGATGATATATGTGATAGTTTGTTTGAGTGACATAAGAATTGTTTGGAAAAATATTGTCATGTTTGCTGTAAAATGAAGGCAAAAGAAATTTGTTTTACTTACCTAAAGGTTTTGTTGAGTTTGAACAATTTGCTATGGTTTGTGTGTTTTATACCGAGTGCAATAGAAATCTAGGAGAAGTTGGATTGTTATGGTGTAACTATTTATGTATGTGTAGAATGTTGTTGATTCTGCCATGACGCTGTAATGAAAAATGAAACTTTTTTCTTGGCTTAAACCAAAAACAAATATTGTTGTTTATTTTTAAAACAAATTAGAACTTTTGTGTGGATCTCGAGTAGGGGATTAGTGAAGCTCCAATGTATTTTGTGAAAAATAGATAATATTATGTGCATGTTAGTTGCATGAGCATGTCATGAGCCGTATCTGATCCCTGGCGACTCCATTGGGTTTTGGTACGAAGAATAAGACTGCAGTAGTGCAGTGGGTACCGTGAGATCATTTTGAACGTGGGATACCAGTTGAACTTGCGTTGTGGATGCACCAAATCATGATGTGATAATATAACTCTTCTCTAAAATAGCAATCACAAATTAATCTTGGATGAAGGTCCAGTTTGATAGGGTTTGCATACTTGGCCAACGTGTTGCAGCTATAGCGCATTTCTTAATGAGTAGAGCTAGATGTAGATGAGCGCCAATGTCAATTATGAACATCTTTCCCTTAGCATGTGAAAAAAGAAATATAAGGGTAGAGCCCATTTGTATTTCAGAGTATAAAACACCTTCTGAGAATTGAAACATTGTACTACGGCAAGGTTGTTAATTTATATCAATGAATGGAGATGTATTTATGATTTGGCTTTGATGCATCCTGTTCTCCGAATATTTTCCAACTATTACTTTATAAAGTTGTTTCATTATTTATTATGCATATCTTTGAAAGCATTCATGTATTTGAATGAGAAAGCTTTGTAAACATTTGTTTATATTATTTAAATTTAAACATTAAAGCCCAATAGGCTATAGACGTCAAGGGAGTTGTCTAGCTTGAATTTCTTAGGCTAGTTTTTTGATGTCGAGAGTAGGTGTTCGCTTGTAGTTTCATTGCTCGTTCTTAGATATTAGGAGAAGCTTTTGAGTTTAAAATAATAATAATAATAATAATAATATATGGTAAATAAACGATTTCATCAATTAAGAAAGAGATTAGACTTGTGTTAGAGGTCTACTCTTTAGGTGATTAAAAAGTAAAGTTTGTTGCCCATGTGGAACAAGTGTGGCCATAGGGTCTGAAATTATTATATTTATTTTGTGGATATGGGTAACTCCAAACTTTAGAGAAAATAATAGTTCCTTATTTAAAGTATATGCAAATGGACAAAATAGCAAACCTTTGTATGAATGTTGTTCTCCATATTCTTTCTAAAATGAAAATGCTTCTGGAGGAAGAAGTACCAACCTAGGATATCCTAAATGCTTGTTGGGAAAAATGTATGATAAATGAAACATTAAGATTCTTAGGAACTCGACCCAAAAATTGATACAAAATTTCATCCGAGATTATTGGGGTGCGAGTAGGCACACAATTAAATTGGGGTAACTGCTGACTGGTAGAATTTGTCATTGAATGACTGGATCAGATCAGAATGGAAAGGTGGTATGGGACACTATTTCCAGGTTGCACCCAAGGTTGCACTGTGATAAATACCTTTATCGTCAAACTTTGTCAAGTATGACCACAGGGTTTGGTATGGGATAAATCCTTGTGAGTTGCGATGGTATAGTGTGATGAAGTCCAAGGTTAGGGTATTGACATGGCGCTAACTACTTTCGAGATATAGGGAAACTCTAGTCAGTCACGGAGGCATGATTACGCTAGTCACCTTCACACTGAGTATAGACGGGTCGACTAGAATGTCGAAGGTACTGTGTGCTAAGGTAAGGGAATATAAGCATTCCCCTCTAGGTGTTATGGGCCCTAGAGGATAACCCTCATCGTGGTATGGTCCTCATGCTAGGAAAAGGGGGATGATAAATGAGAAAGCCGTCACCACTAAATGGTAAGTTTACGAGAATTAGCTAATCTCGTCCACTTGGGTGATTGTCTACAGTAGTCTTGAACCCAAAAGTGGTATATTGTGCCTGTGCTATATTATTGATAATGTGAAAAAATTCAAGGGATGAATTTTGATGTGAAAATCTAAGATCAAACTTGTTATGGTAGAAAAACATTTCTAGGTAGAGCAGTAAAACCTTTCTAAAAAAATTAATTTGGTTTCTTTATTGTTCTTTTATCAGGCAACCAGGTGAGTGGGTTGTAGATCAATTTATAGTTAAATTCTTAGAATCATCTCTAGTGGTAGAGGTTAGTGAGTGCATATCATAGAGATACTCATTGCTCCAAGATAGGGCATTTTTTAGTAAATTTAATGGGTATTGGCCAAGGGCTTCAACCTTGAGAAAATGGATTGATAGGAGTTGGAAGTCTCCATGAGTGACTATCATTTCTTCCCAAAGGTTTCATCCTAGCCATTTTTTTTTCTGGGGAAGAAAGAGAAAAAATCCTAATAGGAAGTCCTTGGTTTATGGAAAGAGCAAGGCTCTTCCTTACCTGCTAGTATGAAGGCTTTTCACTTGAAAATGTAAATCTATCCATAGTACCAGTCTGGGTTAGGATGTTTGGGTTACCCATTGAATTTTAGGAAATAGATACCTTCAAGGTAATAGGCAAAACTCTAGGAGAATTCCTTGAGATTTCAGATACAACAAAAGATGGATTTTTGGCTATTTATGCTCGAATATTGGTCATGATTGATATAAGTAAAGCTTTACCAGAATCAATCATACTTAAGTAAGGGGATGATATGTGGATCCAAACTATAGATTATGAAAACATATCTTTTAGATGTAGAAGATGTCATGAGGTGGGGCATACTGAGAGACCATTCCCTAAGAAGAGCCCAACAAAATCATTTGTAGAAAATCGTAAGAGAAATTTACAAACGGTTATGGATAAAGATGGTTTTCAACTTCCAAAAAATAGATCAAAACTTAGAGGACACAATACAACAATAGATAGAAAAATATAAATATGGTTTTCAACTTCCAAAAGATAGATCAAAACGGTTATGGATAAAGATGGTTTTCAACTTCCAAAAAGAAAATGAATAGTGGAGACCAATAAGGAAGGATATTGGAAGAAATTCTAACTCTTTTGAGGCTTTAGCCTATGAAGAAAAAGTAGATCAAAACTTAGAGGACACAATACAACAATTTTAACATATTAGCAAGGAACCATCTATTCAGTATGATCCTAATTTAAGGAAGAACATTCTCGATGAACCTAAGGAATGTGTCTCATCAATTTTTGAAGAATCTCTTGAAGTTTCGTGCACCATTCAGGAGAAAATAAATGGTAAAGAAAATGTAGTTTTAGAAGTTAACACCTCTGTCATTAATAAGGAAATACCAAAAAATGAGCAGGATAGGTCAAAAGCTTCTATAATAGAGCTAGGAGAGGATAAATATATTGAAAAATAAAATTGTGAAAGAATATTGAGGAATAGAATAAGAAGACCTACTCCTAATATAGGCAAGGCAAAAAGAGGAAAAACCCTCAAATTATCAAGCAAGATCCAAGGAAGCAAGATCTAACATAGAGAAAGGAACACAAACTAAGTTGGTTGAACTTCTATTTACCAAACAACAAAATGATAATGATATTATGCAAGAGGGGCCATAAGTCCCTAATGAGACATTATTATTATCTCATGGAATATAAGGGGTATTAGGAACCTATGTTTAAGTAATAAACCTGATATTCTTTGTATCCAGGAAACTAAAATGACAAAAGGAGTTTTAAAAACTATGAAAGAAATTTGGGCAAGATGTGAATGGGATGATATGGATTCTAAAGGAGTAGTAGGGGGAATTCTAACTTGTTGGAATCCTTCTAAAACCGCAGTAACCATTCATAGAACTAGGCATTGGATAGCCTCTTTAGTCACTTGCTACTTTGCAGATATTCATTTCATCCTTATCAATGTCTATGGGCCTACAACTCAGTCAGGTAGATTAAAAGTTTGGAGTGGGATTAAAGCCTTTATGAGAAGTAAAGACCAAGAAACTCGATTCATGATCATTGGAGATTTTAATGCCATAACCAAGATGAATGAAAATTTTGGGGAAATTAGAAAATTGACCCAAAGTATGAAAGATTTCTCAGCTTTTATTCAAAACAACAATCTATGGGAAGTTGAGTTTAAAGAAGATAACTATACTTGGACCAACAACAGGAGAGGCCAGAACCTAATAGCAAAAAATTTAGATAGATGCATTCTCTCAGATCATTGGCTAGATGAAGGAACTTGTGCTAAAATCAATACCTTAACAAGGATTGGTTCAGATCATTAGCTAATAAGAGTTAAAATGATGGTAAGTGAATTCAAAAAAGATCATATTTTAAATATGAGCAGATGTGGGAAGACCATCCTCAATTTATTATTATGATAGCTCAAACATGGAATTATTTAGGTAATGGTGGGTTGTATGCTCTTCCAAACCAAATTAAAGCTATGACATCTATATTAAAATATTGGAACAAGAACACCTTTGGAAACATTTTTGAGAAGAAAGAAGAACTAAAAGATAAACTTTCAAAATTCCAAAAAGATGATGAAATAATACAAACTCAAAGGAAAGGGAGTTGCTCAGTGATTATCATAATATTTTGAGTAAGGAAGAGAAATTCTGGAGATTAAAATCAAGACAAACTTGGTTAAAAGAAGGAGATAAAATTACAAAGTTTTTTCATAGGATGGCTATAGTACAGAGATCATCTTCTAGAATTAGTAGAATTAAATCAATAGAAGGGGTTTGGATTAAATATCAAAGTGAAATTATAAAAGAGGCAAAGTTGTTTTATCATAATATTCTAAGTTCAAAGGAGACCGAAGTTCTTAACGATAAACTTCTCCAAGATGTTCCTTCAGTTATAACAAATGAAGACAATAGGAAATTGTTGGAGCCTATTACTCTAGAAGAAGTTCATTTACCTCTTTTCTCTTTTAATAAGGATAAATACCCAGGTCTAGATGGGCTCTCTACATATTTTTACCAACATAATTGGGATATAGTGAAGGATTCTTTATTGGTGGTAGTGGAACAATATAGGGTAAAACAATGCATTCCTTATAAAATAAATGCAACTTATCTTACCCTAATTCCAAAAAAAGAAGGATGTTGAATTGTTTGATTCTTTTAGACCCATAAGCCTATGTAATATGGCTTATAAGATTATTTCCAAAGTGATGGTGAATATATTAAGGCCATTGTTAGAAAAAATTATTTCTGAATAGCAAGGAGGATTTGTGAAAGGGACACAAATTCTAGATGGGATTATAGTAGCTCATGAAGTTATACATTCATCAGCTTCAATAAAAGAGAAAACTATGATCTTAAAACTTGATATGAGTAAAGCCTATGATAGGGTTAAATGAAATTTTATTTTTGTAGTTTTAGATAAGTTTGGATTTGGGAAGAAATGGGTTAGATAGATTAAAAATTGTGTCTCTACAGTTTCTTATTCAGTGTTGGTCAATGGGTTAGTGATAGAATCTTTTAAAGCCAAGAGAGGCCTTAGACAAGGAGATCCTCTATCTCCTTATTTGTTCATTATTATGGCAGATGTTTTGAGTAGAAATTTAATGAAGGCTCACAAATATGGGCTTATAAGTGGACTTAAGGTTAGTAATAACATCGATAACATCACCCATCAACAATTTGTGGATGATACAACCCTTTTTGGAAGGGCAAGGATAAATGAGGCCAAAGCTTTGAATAACTTTTTAAAAGAGTATGAAAGAGCTTCAGGGCAAAAAATTAATAGGACTAAATCCAAAATTTAATTCCTTAACACTCATGCTAATATCAAAGCAAAAATTTATAGGTTGCTTCAAATGGAGGAGGCAAATTTACCAAAAACTTATCTAGGGATGTCTTTATTTGAGGGGAGAATGAGGATAGATTTATGGAATCCAGTTATTAGTAAAGTTTAAAATAAAATTTTAGCTTGGAAAGGTAGATGGTTATCATTAGAAGGAAAAGTGCAGTTAATTAAGTAAGTCTTACAAGCCATTCTGACATATTATGTCATTGTATTCTTGAGTAAGTCTTACAAGCCATTCTGACATATTATGTCATTGTATTCTATGCCAAAATCAGTTGAAAAAAGTTTAATCTTTATTATGTGATCCTTTTATGGTCAGATTTACATGATAAAATGAAATTTTCCTTGGTGAAATGGAGCAAGTTGTGTGATGATAAAACTAGGGGATGTCTTGGTTTAAGAGCTCTTACAGATGCAAACTTAGCTCTTAGGGGAAAATTTATCTAGAGATTGTACAAAGAGAGTCAAAGACAATGGGCAAGAATTCTTCTAAGTATGTTGATCCCAATGACCCAAGTTTAATATTTACTGCATTCTCTCTTCCAAACAGTTCTGCTCTTTGGAATGGTTTAAAAAAATCTATTGATCTTATGATTAAAGGTTTAATATGGGTGGTGGAAATTGGAGAAACTTTTTCTATTTAGATGGATACTCGATGCAATAAAAAACCACTCAATTTAGATCTAGTTTTGAAACCTTGGATGAGATTGCTTCAAGACAAATACGGTGATAGGGTTTCAAACATTTTGTACAAGGATAAAGAAGGAAGATACAAATGGAAAGAAGATTTTTTTACAAGTATACAAGACATTGATGCTAGGAGGCAATTGAATAGAAAGATAACAACTCTGATTATTCCAAAGGGTACCAAGGATAAATTGATTTGAGAGTTGAATAACTCAGAAGAATACACAACAAGAAGTGGATATAATGTTCAACATCAACATAATAATAATGTCACTAGAATATGGAGAGATATTTGGGATAGCCCAAGCATTCCTAAAGTTAAAATGTTTGTTTGGCTAGTAGGTCATAGAAGAATTTTATCCTAGGATAACCTTATGAAAAGAGGTTTTCATGGCCCCTCTCAATGTGTTTTCTATAATAAGGAGGAGAGTATTGACCATCTCTTGGGACATTGCTCAATAGTCTGGAATCTATGGCAATGGATTCTTAATATGTTTGGTAAATGCATGGTGATGAATAGCAAAATTGAAGATTGATTAAAGCAATGGCGGAGCACTTATAAAAGTGAGGCTTTACAGACAATATGGGATATATCAAAAGGTACAATACTTTGGACTATATGGCTAGAAAGGAATAGAAGAATATTTAAAGGAAAGGAAAGTAGTTTAGAGATAATGAAAAAGAAGATATGTTTAGCCATAGAGGAGTCTAAACCAACCCTATCAACTCATCCAATCCCTAATTTGGAAGCAGAGAGTCTTTATAGATGGAGTCAAGTCATTAAATGGAATTATGATGTTGGGTACAAGATAAGCAAAAATAAGGTAAATAATATAAAGTGGAAACCACCAGATATGGAGTGGGTTAAATTGAATTTTGATGGAGCATCTAAAGGAAATCCAGGACCAACAAGAGGAGGAATAATTAGAAATAATAGAGGAGAGATTTTGTTTCATTATGCTTTTAATAGTGGATTTAAGACAAATAATGAAGTTGAAGCTTGGGCAACTTTAGAAGGGTTAAAAATATGTAAACAAATGAAATGGAATAGAGTATGGATGAAAGGTGATTCTCTCATAGTAATAAATACAATTTTGAGGAAAGCAAAGGCTCCATGCAACATACAAGAGATAATTGTGGAAATTCAAGATCTTGCTAAAGAGTTTGATGAAATCGGCTTTACACATATATTAAGGGAAGGAAACAAATGTGTATATAAGCTAGCCAATAGAGGGGTTTTGATTGAGGATCGTGAAGTTAAATTCTCCTTTCTATGGTTAGAGGAAGTAGAAAGTTTAGTTGAAGCTAACAAAAAATGTTGATTGCCTAAATCTATTAATGATTAAGATTTACTTTAATGTTTTCCATTGGTAATATCTATTTTATTTTGTAACAATAATTTGTTTTCATTTAGACTATTTATTATAATTTTTGTGGTTGCACTTGTGTTTCAAGAAGGAAACTAGCAATTCAAATTTGGTAAAGCGGACTATGATAGTGCAATGTTTTGAAAATTACTTTACTAAGATGCAAGGCATAGATAGTAGAGGTGAAGTTTTGGCATTGTGAAGGCTGCTATAGGAAAATGTCAAGAAAGATGCTTAATTCTCGAGTAATTGTATTCATACAAAGATTTGAAAAGATCCAGAAAATAAAAATCAAGAATCCAAACATTTTACGTAAAATGATGTAGGTTTGTAGCTATAGCATCTCAATTGAGATGAGAAGTGTATATATTTGTAAACTCTCAAGCCCTAAAGGAAAGAGATGTAATTTTTCAAGGGTGGGAGACCCGAATACAACCCTTTATTATCAAGCAAAAAAAAACAATGTAAATTAGTATATTAAACCTCAATGCATTTGCACCGCCCAATATTTTTATTCATAATAAATCAAGATAGCCTTTTGCTTTGTTCTAACTCCATACAAGGGTAGATGGTTGAACAAACAATGCAGGATAATCCACTCAAAAAATGACCCGCTTGATGGATGATTCATCTAATGGGAGATATAGAGAATATATAGCACCAACACAATACAGTGCTAACAACTTAACCTCTATAGAATTGTCTTTTCATGTTCAAAAATGTTTTCCTTTCCTTCTTTTCTTTCTTTTGTCTTTTTTTTCTTTTTTTAAACTACTTATTTTATTTTCTTAAAAAATCTAAGATATGCTTTTTACATTAAAACTTTATTTTCCCTCAACATCCATATGAATTAAAAGGCAAACATCTGTAAGCAAATAATTAAGTCCTGTAAGTTGTGATCAAAAGATTATGGAATACAAGATTATAAATAGGAGGATTAAAAAACAATTTTTGTATTCTACCCTGTTTGTCAACAATTCTGTAAATACAGAAATTATTATGATTCTATTTGCCTACTGCATCTGGTTTACTGTGGTTGAAGATTAAACAAGTACAATACGAAGCTAAATTTTCAACCACTTCAGGTATTGTACAAGTTCATAATTATTAACAACAAGATAAATGAATTAAAACTACAAGATCTAAAACAAATAACATTGAAGTTTTAAAAAATAAAAATAACTACCATAATATGAATATTTGACATATCCATCAGCAGAAGGCATATCATAAATGTAGGCTAACAATCAAAATTAAGAAATGAAAATAGCAAGAGAAAGCCATAAACTTTTTGACCAAAAATAAAAAGTGTTCAAAAATATATATATATATATATATATATATACAAAAGCACAGAAAACAATTTGATTTAAAAACAAAACCTCCAACAAAAGAATGGGGTAGGTATCCGCCCTGTTCTACGAACATAATCTGCCCGTTGTGTTATTTTGGTTGCCTGTCCATTTTGTCTGGCTTGTGCAGTTGCAAGTTTCTGCTCTGCTTGTTGTTGCAATGCTGCTAGCTTGTATAACAGCTTCTCATGGGCATGAGATTTCATCCTTTCCACTTTTACCTGACCAAAAGATCAAAACAGTTTTATTAGCATGCTCTTTTCCTGTCACTGACTCGAATTAGAACACAGTAGTCAAAAACTGCCGATTTCACAGGCATATTGACAATATTATTTGCATTTTCAAGAGATAATTGACATTTACTAAGAAAGCATAATCACATTTGCAAAATTCTATCTAATGATAAGTCACTTTTCACAGCATAATGATTCCCAAAAAAGAATATTACAACTTGCATAAATCCACATTACCAACTCCTAATCAGTGACCAAAATTTCCTATTTGACAGTTCATTATTGGCTAGTATTACAATTAGTTAGCTATATATCCTTGACAATATGAAGTCACCAGATCCATCTCTTGAGAACCAATAAGCAACTAGCTGTGTGTCGATCGATCTATATAATATGTTTTGTTGCTAACATAACCCAGACACTAACCTCTAACCATCACTATTAATCAGTTCTACTGCTTATCCCTAATGTGATTAAAAGGTGATCTGCATTCTATTGGTCTGATCTGACTAGACAACCTTGAAAACCAGCCCTAATTGAAAATGATCATTTTAAAATCACTTTCTCCCACAGTGCACAACATCAACCCTATTTTGTGGCAATTCAGAAAATCCTCCAAATGCAGCAACCCCCTTATGCTCACTACTACAAAACCTGTTCTTTAATACTTAGTTTTGAAATTTGTTATGGCAGCCTTGAGTCCTTTTTGGTGACTAGATGTTCATAGTATACTTTGGCTAAAATTAAGAAGATAAATACTGGAGAGAATAATAAACTCACACTAACAAAATATGCTGTGAATTCAACATAGTGGTAAGGTGATGAGTAACACAAGCAGACAGCTCTGCATAACATTCGATTCCTTGGTAGACACAATAACAAATAAATTTGATAATAAAAAAAAAATCTGTTTATATGACAACCACGCTAGACAAAATCACCAAGCATGACATTAAACTTAGCTGTCCTATGGAAAATAGAGTCCACTAGTTTGTTTCTGAGAACCTGTGACAGATGTATGTATAATTGCTTCGAACTATTGCAAATGCTTGTTAGTGTTTGCAATTTCATGCAGGAACTGTGCTTAAACGGAAGCAAAGTAAATAAAATAAAATAAATTGAGTCCAGTAGTTTGTTCCTGAGGTTCTATGACAGATGGCTATCTATATTTGCTCTGATGTACTTCCACATGCTTCTCAGTATTTGAAATTTCATGTCAGAACTGTACTTAAAAGGCAGCAAATATTTGGTGCAAGACATGAGACAGCCAAAAAACAGTGAGAACCCAATTTCATCAAAGACAATTTTAATGCATTTTAAGCAGTCAAAACCTTCTAAAGATTCACAAAGTGTGATTTAAATCTGATCCATGTGTTGCAGGGGATCTGCATGTGCACAATACCAAGTTCAAGGAAACTCTGGTGCATGAATTTCTGTATTGATGTACATGTACACATGTTGAAGTATGCATGCAATGTAAAACATATGAAATTTTCCAAGTAGAATTGTATTTGTATTAAGGAATAGTGTAGATATGGCAATTTCACTGTAGAGGAACAAGATAAATCATGTTGTTATTATGCAACTAAATCATGGGTCGCTTCTAACCTTGTCTAGGATCCAAGGCCTCTGCTTTAAACAACAATACTAAGCACCTGTCATATTCACCGGGAAAGCAAAAACATTTAGTTCCTCTATATAGATACCCTAAGCTAGTGGGTCATCAGTGCCTATCTGTCAAGATAGAAGTTAGCTGCAGTATGTGCGGCACAGATGCAACATCTAATAAAGATAAAAAAAAACTTGGTCAGAAAAATGAGGTAGAACATGAGTTTTTGTAACAACCTTAGGTGTTGCTATTGCAAGCAACACTACATGGAGATGGGCACACTTGCAAGTGCACAGTAATGCACAATGTTGTGGAATCACACATGAAGCTCATGTTGATGTGCACAAAGCACTGCCAAGAAAAAGTGCTATAAAAACCCATGCTTAAGTCTGTAAAGATATGTGATGCTATCATTATGATCTTAGATTCTTCATTCCACTGAGGCATACCACTTGGATAGCAAAGGTCCCCATTGTATCACTTGCTAATCTTCACAACTTCAAATCATCATCTCTAGCGTATAATGATTTGCTTGTAAAAGGTACAAGAGATGGTGAGAACAAAGGAGGAGACTCCAAAGTGAATATGCGCTTGACATGTCTCATGATGATTTGATCATAGTTAATACATAGATTTTCATTCTAGATCTAAAAAGATTGTGAAGCTGGATTAAAAGAATGCTAAGCCATTACATAGATGTTGTAAGTTCATTGTCAAATTATGTTACAATGAGAAATGTTCAAATGTTACAAATGATACATTTGACCTTCAACTTCCCTTTCTAATCCAGCTATCTAAGAGAAATATATATAAATCTAGTGACATCGTAACTCCCTTTTTTAAGTCATCTAATTCTAGTTTTTTTTGTCGTTTTATGTGGTTATATTCTGTCTCCTCATGTGTGTGCTATTATTTATCATTGGGAGCGCATGAGAGTTCTCTACAGTTAACTTGTAAGCCCAGTGGTTAAGTTTACTTCCAAATCAGATCAAATAACTCCTTGTTAGTTTCCTCAATGGTCTCAATTGTCTCTTTATGCATCAATATGAACTTCATGCTTCCTTGACTCAGTTTGTTTTCCCTCCTGAGTGTTGTGTTGAGGTCTTCTTTATTTGTTATCAACATGAACATGGCTGCTTTGAGTTAACATTGTCTCTTTCTTTAGCCATAACGTCTCTTCCTCCTTATTTCTAAACAGTCAGTGATTCTCAAATGAGATTATTTGTCTACTCAATAAAATCTTTATTTCTCTATTCGTCAACATTTTTGTTCATTATTGAATATTCTCAAAGGGTCGGCATATTTATTGTTCCAATTCTTAAAATCTGATGTGAAAGGCTGCATGCTTTTTGAAAAGTGGTAATGGTTGTAATCTAAAGCAACCTCATTCAACTTATACAATATTTTGAGGGGTTCACAATATCTTGGGCAGAATTGTGTGCATCTTTCTATAAAATGCCCATCTACTGACTCTTAGATAAACATTATTGTTAGATTCAAAGGGTTAAGTTGTATCATGAGGTAGAGGTAATTTTGGTTGAGGAAGGGGTAGAGGATTCTTTGGAAGATGTTATAGATGCGGAGAAGATGGTCATCGGGCATTTGAATGTCCAACTGTGCAACAGAGCAACAATAAGGGAAAGGAGGTCATAAACCACATTGCACAAGCAGAAGAAGAAAGTGTTGCTTCCCGAAGCATGTAGAGGAGCCTGAATGAGGAGAATCTCTCATGATGAAGAGAGTACTATTGAAACCAAAGAAGAGGGAATGTGAACCTATTCAAAGAAGAAATCTTTTCAGAACAATATGTAAATCAGAGGGAAAATGTTGCAAGGTCATTGTAGACAGTGGGAGTATGGACAACATAGTGTCTGTTGATATGGTAGAGAAATTGGGATTGAGAAGGATAGCACTGTAACAAACCATTACACCAAAACCTCGAGATAGAAGTGAAAGCCCGAATACACCAGGATCATAACATCCCACCACTCTTCAAAGACTGGATTATGGATGACAAACCTGACTTTCTGTCCGCTCCCCTTCGGGACTCTGGCATGGTAGACCTGACTTCCCACCCGCTCCACAACTCGAACCTGGATGTTGCTCTGATACTAAATGTAACAAACCGTTGCACCAAAACCTCGAGATAGAAGTGAAAGTCCGAATACACCAGGATCATAACAAGCACATCCCAATATGTGCAAGGTCTCTTGGCTACAAAAGGAACACCGGATCTTAGTTAGTGAACCGAGTAAGGTGAATTTTCACATAGGATCATACAAGGATGAGGTCCTATGCAATATCATGCCTATGGATGCTTGCCATGTGTTATTGGGAAGACCTTGGCAATTTGATAGAAAGACAATACATGATGGTAGGGAAAACACCTACTCCATCATGAAATATGGTAAGAAGTATATACTGAGTCCACTAAAGGACAAAGATGAGAAAGAAGGCAACGGTCTGAAAGTATGCTTGATTTATGGGAAGCAATTTTTGAAGGAGATGACGAAGAAAAAGGCATGTTTTGCCTTGATTGCTAAACCCACAAAGGATGAAATGGAAAACAAGGAGGAGATCCCAAGTGAGGTGAAGGATTTGTTAGAGGAATATGCAGATATTTTGTCAGAAGAATTACCAGATGGATTGCCACCAATAAGAAGTATTAGCCATCATATTGATTTCATTCCTTGATCGAGTTTGCCCAATAAGGCGGCATATAGAATGATGCCAAAGGAGAATGAAGAAATAAATAGACAAGTTCAAGAGCTGTTGGGCAAGGGACTTATCAAGGAGAGCTTGAGCCCGTGTGCAATACCAATCGTACTTGCACCAAAGAAGGGTGGAGAATGGTGCATGTGTACATATTCAAGGGCTATCAATAAGATAACTATAAAGTATCGATTCCCATTGTCTCGTATGGACGATTTGATGGATTGATTGAGAGGAGCAAAGTACTTCACAAATATAGATTTGAAGAGTGGGTATCATCAAATTCGAATTAGGGAAGAATATGAGTGGAAAATTGCATTCAAAACAAAGGACAAATTGTACGAGTGGCTAGTTATGCCATTCGGATTGACAAATGCACCTAGTACCTTTATGTGGTTGATGAACCAAGTGTTGAAGCCCTTTATTAGCAACTTTGTGTTTGTCTATTTGGACGAAATTTTGGTATTCAGTAAGAGCAAAGATCATTTAGGACATTTGAGAATGGTCTTGCAAAGACTACAAGAAGAAAAGTTGCTAATCAACTTGAAGAAATGCAATTTTATGAAGGAGGAATTGGTGTACTTGGGTTTTGTGATTTCCCAAGAAGGGTTACAGATGGACCTCGAGAAGGTGAAGGCCATTGTAAATTGGCCATCACCAAGAAGTAAGTTTGAGACTAGGAGTTTCCATGGTCTAGCAAGCTTTTATAGGAATTTTATCAAAACATTTTGTGGCCTTTGTGCTCCAATCACATAAACAATGAATAGAGGAAAGCATAAGTTTATGTGGATGAATGCAGCAAAAAGGAATTTCCAAATCCTGAAGAAGAAGATAACAAAACAACCCATTCTAGCCTTGCCTGATTTCAACAAGGTCTTTCAGGTGGATTGTGATGCCAGTGGAATAGCAATAGGAGGAGCCTTGATCCAGGAAGGCAGGCCCATTGCCTGTTTCAACGAAAAGCTAATTGAGGCAAAGAAGAAGTACTTGGTCTATGACCAAGAGTTTTATGTCATTATTTAGGCCTTGAAGACATGGAGGCATTATTTACTGCCAAAAGAGTTTGGTTTGTTCACAGATAATCATGCTTTGCAGTTCATCAACAATTAGAGTAAGTTGAATCAAAGGCATATGAAGTGGGTAGAATTTTTGCAGGGATACTTCATTTTTCTTGAAGCACAAAAGTGGTCATTCAAATCGAGTGGCTGATGCCTTGAGTAGAAGAAATCTATTGGTGAACATGATGCAGATTGAAGTTGTTGGTTTTGATGCCATGAAGGAGCTTTATGCTGATGATGTAGACTTCAAGGAAGCTTGGGCAACATGCAATAATCCTACTACAGTGGACAGGACACCATGGTTAGATTACTTTATCCAAGAGGGACTATTGTTCAAGGGGTAGCAATTGTGCATACCACGAAGTTCCATGAGGGAGAATCTGATAAGAGAGAAGCATAGTGGAGGACTAGCTAGACATTTTGGAGTGGACAAAACAATGAGTCTACTTTGTGCAAGCTACTATTGGCTTGGAATGAATGTAGATGTAAGAAGATTTGTGCAGTATTGTCAAGTTTGTCAGCATGCCAAGGGGAGAAGTCAAAATATTGTATCAACCATTACCAATGCCAAAGAGACCATGGGAGGATGTGAGCATGGATTTCGTTCTTGGGTTACCGAGGATGCAAAGAGGTAATGATTCCATTTTTGTTGTTGTTGACAGATTCTCAAAGATGGCACATTTCATACCTTACAAGAAAACGAACAATGCTACCAATATTGTTGAGTTGTTCTTTTGAGAAGTTGTAGTTTCCAAAGAAAGAACGAGACAAAATTGAAGACATTATAGACTCAAGAGTGGCACAAAGAACAAGATGCAAGACAATCATGAATATTTAGCTAAGTGGAAAAACCAGGATATTGATGCAACAACTTGGATGAAAGCTCCTAAGATCGCTAAGTACGGAGTATCCATTGAAGACTTCAAAAATGTTCATAGAACATTTCTTTTGTTACCTAGGGTGTTTGATGCAGGAGCATCTAAGTAAGGGTGTTTGAAACCATGGTTTGGAGAACATGGTTTTCAAACCATTGGATTGTGCACGTGGTTTATGTTTCATGCATGTGGTTTATGTTTTGTGTATGTGGTTTGTTGTTTTGAGCACATAGTTTATGTTTTGTGCACATGGTTTTATGTATTTTGTTTATCTATAAATAGGTGCAAATGGTGAAGTTGAGAAAAAAAGAGGGGAGAGAGAGGAGAGAAAGAGAGAAGGGATCTTCAAAAACTTAGCTTTGTACTCCCTAATATATAATAAAAAAATACTTTATTAATATATTCTTGAGCCTTGATTTCTATGGAATATATATTTGGTAGATTGTGTATATTGTTGAGTTTTTGTGTGCAGGTCCAAGAAATGTCCCTAAGCATTAGAGTTGGGACGGAAAAATGGATGTTTGTGCTTGAGGAAGGTTGCAGGCATTGGGAAATGTCAAGGAAGTAAGGAAGATTGAAGGCTCAGAACATGTTCTATAGAATTCCAGCTACAAGGAGAACGAACGAAAGAATATTTAAAAAAAAAAACTTGTCGTATGAGGATTTGGTTGTTGCCAGTTGAAGGTTGGATTGTCGCATAGTGTAAGTGGTCGTACGATGGAGAGATCGTACAATTAAAGGGTTGGAGAGTTTCCAAAGAAAAACTCTTAAAAAAATAATAATAATAATTTTAATAACCAATTACCACATTGGAGATGGAAATAATTATCCAATTGTATGATTGGAAAATTATTTAATTGTATGCTTGCAAAGGTTGCTTGATAAAATACAATTGTGCAATAGAAGGAAGTGATTGTACAATCGCGGAGAAAATTATATAATTGGTGGAAGTACGAAGGGTTGAGCATTGCACTATTAAATTGTATAGTTGTACGATTGCAAGATTAAAACAATTGCAAGTGACTGTATGGTTGGAAGGGGAGTGTGGTGTTTTACAATTGTACAGTTGTGGGATTGAAAGGGAAATCAAAGGGTTGAGCATTGCACTATTAAATTGTATAGTTGTACGATTGCAAGATTAAAACAATTGCAAGTGATTGTATGGTTGGAAGGGGAGTGTGGTGTTTTATAATCGTACAATTGTGTGATTGAAAGGGAAATTGTACAAGTGTATGATTAGAAAGGTGTGGGGTAATTTTTTACTACATCAAGATGGTCTCTACCACTGAAATTTAGTTGAGTTCCAAGAATTCTGAATGGCGTTTTATTATAAATTTCTAGTGAACTTGAGGTCTATAATATTAGCAATGTTTTTTTTTTTTAAAAGGGGGTAAATATTATTATGTGGTTATGAACCATTACATAGCATATCCGCAACATGTGAGGGGAGAGATTTCAACCTGAGCCTCTCAATTTCAACTAGAGAGTTTTAACTACCCACTTGCTCTCCAACTCCTCTACATGAGCAGATATATTAACAATGCTTTACACAGGCCATAGTTTGAGAATATTTCTACAAAGAGGACATTCTTAATGTCCTTTGCTTTTGGGTATTATGTAGCAAGGCATGAACCTGGCTAGTTGGGTTGGAGGATTTGTCCATAATGTTTGGTTGTTCTGAACAGATTTGCAACAAAGACAATGGGGCTGCTTTCTCATTTGCTTTCTAGAAGGGGCATGATTTTTTTTTTCAGTTTGATTCAATTGAAAACTTATGCTTATTTATATATATATATATATATATTACATTTTTCTAACGCATTTTGACATGTAGCCTCATATGTTTTCTTTATTAACATATGGGTCTATAGCGAGCCGCCATAACACAATTACCACAGAGGGATATGGACTTGTGACACGTTGGCTACATCAAAGAAAAGGCAATCCCCTTGAAATTGTGGAAGAGAAGAACTCGAATATGGATTCATCATACCAATCAAGAATGCAAGTGACATTTTTGTGCACTAGTACAGAAGAAATCCATACTATTTATGGGACAGAGTATGGCTTCTAGCCTATAATTGAGTATTGTATTATGTTGTTTTAGAAATACAATAATATTCTAATAATCATCGTCCTTTTTCTTCATTTGTATTTTTTTTTTTCCCCGGGTATCTTTCATTTAGTTTTCACTCCTTGCGACATTGATTTATGGCCAGCAAATATTTCAAAGTCATTGTTTTTGAAGAAATGTTTTTATGTCCTAATTATGTATAACCCCCAAGAATGTGTTACCAAACACAGGATATTTATTCATCATTTCCTACTACTCCCATTTTGTGATAGCACATTGCATTTCCACTAGAATATCCACGGATTGAAAATGATTAAAATGACTGGGCATTGTAAGCATAGGTGCTTATTTTAACAATTTCTTTATGGTATTGAATAAGTTTGGAAAAAAAAAAAACACGTAAGTTAAGTTCGAATAATTAACTTTGACATTTTAATTATTGTAAACTTCCTAGTAAGGACGAAATGAATAATTGTGACAATTTGGTTGAATATTCAACCTATAACTCATGATAAATTGGAAGCATGTCAATTCACAATGTTTTAATGTTTTTCCCTTTTCTTAAAAGAGTAACAGTACTAAGTTTCTGCACTTCCTATGGCCTACTGCATTCAATCTGAATGAACAAATATAGAAAATGTGACAGATTTAATTCAGGCCATTTGAAATTTTTTAAATTCAAACTTTTACATAAATGCATCAGACCCTGTAATTTAGGTTACAAACGTCTGCCTTAAGCAATGATTTAGGCAGTCTTCCACCATATGACAGAACGTAGAGACTAAAGGGAATAGTGAACTTCCATCTGCTATTTCTGGATTCATAACACTAAGATCTGATTTCATCGGTCACTTTAGTTTGTGGAAGGGGATGGTATAGATGCATTCTATATTCAACATATAACGATGGTGGATATGGCTATCATGTGTTTGTGCACAGTAATATCATGAGTCGTTTTTCCACCTATGTTACCAGAAACGTGACAAGGGAGCCCCTTTTCATATTTTTTTTATGAGAAACAGCAACGTGACCAAAACGGCCATTGACAATCGCTTTTTGGCGACTGTGTTTGAACTTTGATTGTAACTGTGGCTGCAAATATTGACTTTGAAAATGGCTAATAATGTGAATTTTAGGGGTATATTTCGTCCAACTGTTTTAGGCCCCTGCTGTGTATACATTTTCTTTCAAAGAAAGCTACGATGGATACGTATGGGACTTTTGCGCTACAATGGGCTAAGTTAAGTCTATATGCAAAATACGCAACCTTTGCTAGGCTCTGTTTCTCGTGACATTGTTGTTGCCATCACATTTTACTTTTCTTGTTTCTGACAACATAGTCTTCCACCACATCTATAAATAATAAGACTACATATAACAATTAAAGAAACTATAGGCCTAAAACAAGCAGGAAGCCAATATGTCAGATTTTATTTATCTTTTGAGAAGCATATGACAAAATTTTGTTCAAGTTATTCACTATTTAATGTTTAACATACTTGAAGGGAGTATTATACTATTATTCGATTAACAGTGCCACATCAACCAAATGAACATCTGTTACACTATAATATAAGGAAGTGGAAAGCTTGTTTAAAAACTTAAACTACCTCTAGTCTTCTCATTTCAGATTCCGCTTTTGCTTTCTGCTGATTTTCCCAGGCTTGTATTTTAGCCTCTTCTTGTTTATACCTGAAAATAAATAATGCCATAAAAATTATGTTTACAAACAAAACGGCTGCAGAATAATACATGAAGAGAACTAGCAAAAAATGATCTCTTTTTCTTGGGGAGACGCACATCAAACCATCTAATGTAACTAAACAATAAGCATGATGGCAATCAATTTCAACTAACAGTTTTGTATACAGAAACATTCAATTACTATTCTCACACTGTCCTATGAAGTCTAAGACCGTAATAAAGCACCAGCTAAGTCTGGTAACCAACCATATGAATAAGAAAAAAACAAGGAAGACACAAAACAACATTCTATGGACAAAATGGTTTACAAACGTTCTGGGATGATAATACATGATGTGTTCAACAAAAAAATGTGAAAGACAAACTTGCATGTGAATTTTAAAAGTAAACCAAAAGGATTTACAAACAAGTGAACCTGGCTATATATTTGGCATGCTCTGCCTCCTCCCATGCCGTAGCTCGAGCTTCCCAAATCTGCCTCTTAGCTTCTTCCAAATCTATAGCTTTCAGTGATTTAGATGCATCACCCTCCTCTTCCTCTTTACTTGGCCAGCTTGAATTGTTAGCCTTCCACAGCTGTGTACCTGAGCCCATAACTTCCCAGCTACTCTGTGTTTGCAAGTCTTCTCCTGAAAATACATTTCTTACTTCCTCTCTACACCCACGTTCAGTTTCTGTCACTTCCATGAGTAAGGATGCCGGTGCACCTCTTCCTGGAGTAGACTGTTGAGAAGGAATAGGACTCCCAATTGTTGAAGGCTCTTGGCTAGCAATTGGGGTCATCTCTGTTCCCATGTCTCTCGTGGAAACTGGTTTGATGGTTGTTGGTGGTGGAGTGTATAATACAGCACTTTGCATAGAGGACACAAGATCATTCTTGCTCAAGACTGCACCAGAGAAAGTTAATGTTTTATAACATCTAAAGCACAAATAGACAGATTAAGGATTGTCTAAGCACATTCTCTTCAACAACTTTCCAGATCTGTAATGGAGGCAACAGAAAATTGAAACTGTAACTATCAACTTATCAATTACAATGCAATAAGTAAAAGGAGGGGAAAATAGAGATTGAGAGAAACAAACATTGGGTTTCCTCATTTGTTACAGATGTATACTTACTAGCTGAATTTGCAACAGATTTTTCACTTTGAAGTGAAGTCTTCAAACATGCTTCACTATCATTAATTTCCTTCTGATCATGTGGAGTTTGACTGAAAACATCTTCCACAGGATGAAAATTTAAAGAGTCATCTGTATTTACCGCCGTAGCACATGAGGTGGCTCGCATGGAGGCAAGCTCTGTATCAATTTTCTTTGTTTCCCCTTCATCCCGATGCAAACTTCTCTTAACAGTCATATGGTCGGAGAACGCTACTGAAGCATTTGGTAATGCAGCCTTTGTAATACTGCTCTGTTGTTCCAGTTGATTGGCAATGCTTACTTTTCTAGAAGAATGTGCAGGAATAGCTTGTGATTGATCTGCAGGCGGCTTTAGCTTCTTAATGACATGACCATTTGCACAAGAATGATTTACCAGCCATTTCTCTGCATCATCCCATTTTGAGGGAACTGACTTGGAAAATAATCCTAAAACGGACCTGCGAGATTCCTTATTCCCCTTATGGAACTCAAAACTAGAGGAGCTGCCACTGTCATGACCACTTTCATAGCCAAAACCATCATCTTCAAAATGTCTCATTGTCTGTAAAAACCTATAATTGGCTGGAAATTGTGCAATCATGGTCTTTGAGAAATTTTGTACTTTTAGATGGACAAGCTCGTTTTCTTTCGATTGAACATTTTTGAAAGCGGTCAAGCTTTGTGCTGTCATTTTCAAACCTGGAACCTCTTTGCACGTAAAGTCTGTCAAGGACTGTTCTTCATAAAAAGCAGTCTCCAGTGAACCTCTAGACTTAGACAGCATACAATGACCATTTTCCTTGCTCCCATGCAAATCATCTAAACCTGCAACCAATGATACAAACAATATAACCAGATAGTGTTTCTATTTAACATACCCTGCAAGTTCGGGGGTGGGGTGGGGTGGAGTGGGGTGGGGTACCAACATGTCTATAAACAATAAACTCAAATGAAGTACAACCTTATAAAGGTAAAGCCATGCAATGCAATTAGAAACACTGAAGAAAAAATCAAGATACTAAATTTACCTTTATGGCCGAGGTCAGCAACAAGTTCCTGTTTATCTACTTCTATATTTTTGCTTTCCTTTTGCACCTCAAGACAAACAGACATTAGTTCATCAGCCGATGCCATTCTGACTTTAAAAGAACAATGAGAAATAAACTTCTGCACTTGCCTATGAAATATAGACAGAAGATAGAATGTATCTAACTTGAAATAGTTAAGTAAAATTGAGGTAACTACCACAACATTGTCCACTCTTTTGTTTTCCATTGCACCTTAGAGCTTCTCTTCACAGAAGGAGTAACTAAGTCTTTTCAGCTGCATTCTTACCATCAGACTTGTTTGTACTGCACTATCATTCTTCTCCTTCCGTCCAACTTCAATGGCATATCACCTGAAAAATTATTGTATCCAGATTAACACAGTCTGCCACAGCATGGAAAGCACTGCTATCAAATTAAAATCCAAGTCAATCATGTGCACGCTAGGCACTCAAGCTCATTGGTGTGAAAGAATATCAGATCATGGTCCGCAGTGAATTCAACATGAGAGCGGTCATTCAAAAGATTACATATAATTAAAAAAAAAACATACAAGGACTCGAGGAAAATATAATGGACTGAGCTGAAAGGCATAGTTTGTTGTTTCACCTGGGACATTGAACTGCAAGTCAAAGAACCAAAAAAAGCATACTTTATAAAAATACAGCATACATGGGGGAAAAGAAATCCTTAGACCAGAGATCACTAAAATTGCAGCAAGATGTCCTCACCAAAGGGTTTACACTGCTAGAGAACCCCCAACAAAGGCAATCCTAAGTTGAACTTTGATAGGCAGCTAATGATAACCCTGTCCCTGCTGATGCAAGAGCTTATTTTGCGACAAAGAAGGTAAGAGTAAGTTTATGTTTTGTCTTGGTGTGCGAAGTGCTCCCAGCAAAAGCAAAAAGCTTTTCTTCAAGCTTTTACTAATTGATGTGTCAAATTCTTGGTTTTTATTAGACGTTGAGGGTCACTCTAAGATAGTCAACAAGACTATCAACAAGAAACGATAGCATAGTTGGAAGGTTGATGAGACTACCCAAGATATCATCTATATTCCGAACCAATTCAATGCCATATTCTTTGCACTTATTACGGAATCCATAACTGGGGTGGGAGGTCTAATAGAAAATAAAGTTGTCGGATGTTTCTAGTCGGTGGCGGATCGAATAGAAAATAAAGGTGTCGGCCGTTCCAGCAGGTGGCAGGTAAAATAAAATAAAGTTGTCGGATGTTTCCAGTAGGTGGCATTATTTCCAGTGGACCTTCCAATAGGAAACTAAAATCAATTGCTGATAATGAGGGGACTGTATACGTAGTTTTATCATAATCTGCTCACCTTGATCCTCATTTTTACCAGTTTGTCCTGTTTCAGAGATTCTCATGCAAAGCTCCTCCTCACTATTCCTCTCTTGTTGATGTTGATTTTGTGGTTTATTATTATGAACTATCCTTGCCAAGAACAAGCGCATTTCTTCTGTTAAAGTTAAAGAGGTGAAAATGGTAGAAAGCATGAGAAAATCTCCTCCTTATTTGAAGGCTCTTAAGGATTTTAGAAAGAATCGTAGAGAGTAAAGCTAAGGATCATTGGGTGTCTTTCTTAGGGGGAAGGAATAGGTACCCTGCAAAATTCAGATCTGAGAAGTGAAAATATTTAAAATGTAAATATCAAGGAGGAGGAAGAAGTTTAGGTGGGCAAAGAGGGTATAAGGATGGAGGCAGGCTGGGTAAAACTGCAGTTCAACATAACCTCCAGAAGTACTTAAGGACCCAAAGATATTCATGTGGGTCATGGAGTCAGTTAAGACAATCCTGTAGCTAATATTGAAAACGCTTTGTTCAATTCTTGGGTTAACAATAGGCAATAACTACAGTAATGTCCAGAAAGAGGCTTAGATATTGTCTGCGGAGGTTGTTGCTGCTGGTCGTAATTGATTAGCTTGGAAAACAACGCTATGAAACAATTGTATAGGGACCACTGACATTGAAGCACATGGCACTTTCTTAAGGGGATGCAAACAGAGGCAGGTTGAAAATGATAAATCCTATGGGTACTGTTCGGAGCCTGTCTGACAGGTACTTTGTTTAAGCCATATATATTTTGTTTATGGTTACATCTTAATCATGTTATCTGACTGGCAATTGTAGAGGTGTCCTATAACTATTATGATGTTTCTGCATGCTACTGTAATCTAGGCAGGAATACTCTCTTAGTATCTGCGTATTTTATATGAATCAAGGTTACTTCAAAGCTATCATTTGTGACGGTTTCTTTTATTTATTTATTTCTAAGCTTCAACTTAAAAGTCTTTTAATTTTTTAAGGTGTGCCAAATAGAAAATCATGGTTGATAGATGATAGATGTACTCAACCAAGGAGTCCCAACAACAAAGATATGAAATCAAGTAAAATTAAAACCCATTGTCTCTAACAAATCCTTAGATAGAAAGAATTATTATAGACATTTGCAACGAGAAATTGCTTCAGAAAACTCATGTTGGAATCAATCTGGTAAGTCAAGTGGCATGTAAAAGTTATTGTAAAAGAAGACTTTGTACTTATCCAAAGAGGGGAAAGATTAAAATCTCGCGTATGTGTATATCATAAACTTCAAACCAATCACGCAAAACTCTCTTGACAAAAACAGTAGTGCAGAATTACTTAAGAAAACCCTGCAAGCCACAATGAAAATTTAAAAACTTTTGGAAACGAGACTAAAGTCTCACAGATAAACTCAAAGATAACCATGTAAAGCGTTTATTCACCAATTTTCTATAATGCATATTGGTTCACACCTACAAGGATAATAGAAAATCCTCACATTAGAATTTTTAAAAATAAGTGCCACACGTCATAAAATGCAGTATATTAAGTGAATAATTAGATTTTTAATGCAGAGACTTAAATGTACATCTTGTAAGGTCATCTATCATCACGTTGTGATATGGTATGTTTTTTTTATTTTTTTAATATAACAATCATTAAAAAAAACACTAGCTTGTTTTGTAAATCACCTCTCCCAAGGTATAAGGTCTTTACACTAAAATTTTGAATGAAAGTTTTCAAACAGCTAAAATTATATCAGAATTTTAAAACATTATATATAATATATTTTTTATTTTTATTAAATTTGAAGTACAGAAAAGTTGATCCGCTGTACTTTATATTCTACGTCATGGAAAATTAAACAAGACTATAAAGCCTAGCTCGCTTTCTAGAGGCTTTCCGACGAAAATGATCTCAAAATCCCACAAAGAAAAGAAAACGGAAAAAAAAAAAAAAAAATGCAACTTTGAAGAAAAATGCCTGCACCAAAATGCAATATTTTTTAGAGTAATTTTTTAAGAAGAGCTTGATTATGAAAGATCTGGAAAAGCTAGAATTACACAAAAATTGAAAATAAAATTGTAAAACTCTTAAATAGATATTTGATACATGCATAAAGCTCTCACAAACCAACAGTACGAAGCAAAAATAAACAAAATACATAGTTTCCACACTAATATTTGGAAAATTACTCGGCACACAAGATCTCAAATAGTAAAAATTTGCAGTAAATCTCCCAAACAATATCTGCAAGTAAATAAAGATGTTATAGTATAAAAAAATACAAATAAGAACGCCTAATTAAGAAAAATACCTCGAAATAGAGTTCCGAACCCCCTCGTGCCACAATGTGAACTCTACAACAAGGGAAATAAACATGTAAGCTTGAACTGCAAATGCCAAACTCTGCAGCAAGGGAAATAAGCATGTAAGCTTGAACTGCAACTGCTAAATAAAATGGTAAAAATAATCAACATACAACAAGGGAAATAAACATGGGAGTTTGATGTGCAAATGCAGGAAGATCTACTTAAGGGCCATGTAATTTAACAGAGTGATCTTTACCTAAAACAGCAAGCAAGATAAGCTCCAAGAAAGGAGCCTGCGACGTTACCGTGCAAATGGTGATCAATGCGCATTGGATTCCTACAGTGTGTGGGGCTCATTCTCGCGCACTTTGCTGTGCTGTTCTGCAAATCTGTGCTCTGCTCTACTCCCGAGAAATACGAGTAAAGCAAAGCAAAAGCAAGCGAATGAGGAAAGTAAAACAAAGCATCCCTTCGCTGTCTGCATCGGCCACCTCTCTTTTCTTGCTTTAATTTGAACTCGTTATGCGGATTTCAGTTGACGGGACGTTGCCGTCAAAACCCTCGTCGGCGTATACGGACGTAGTCAACGTCAACGAGATGAGACGTCAAAGCTGTCCAAGTCGCAGCGAACGTTCACGCCGGGAAGAGCCAGTCCAATCAATTACCGGAAGAGCACATCGGGAACAGTTAGTCCAATCAAATTTTTTGATTATGTTGAACCTTGTGTTAACGGTTGGATTATAATCACTCTCTCCCATATATATATATATCTGATTATATTAATTAAAATATATGATAATTTATATTTTTGATTAACGATGAAAAACTTTGAGTTACTTATTTAGCCCAACATCCCAGATTTGGAGTATGAGACCCCTTACATAAGGGGATACATCCATCCCATCCTTACCCTGCAAGACTCAAATAATTGGCTAAATTAAGTATGAGACCCATGTAGGATTTGCGTAAGTGACCAAGTAAGTAAGGTACGAGAACCCTTTCCTTCCAAGGGACACATTCATAGGAGTGATCAAGTTTGATGTTTAATTAGATCTGATTATTTTGTTTTAAATTAGAATACAAGTTTGACGACGAAAATCTTTATGGAGGAGCTAAGAACAAAGATTTTTATGGAGGATTTAAGGATAATTTTCTCTTGCATTTGGTTTCAATAGATTTATTATAATTTTTTTTTACAAAAATTTGATTTTATGAAAAGCTACATGTTGGTTGTAGTTGAAGAAGAGGCTAGAGAAAATAAGGTTATAACAAGTGAGATCAATATCACCTTTATTATAGTGGTTTTGAAGAAAATTTATTCAAAACATTTTGATAAGTTTCATTTATAAACCTTTGTAATATGATTTATAAGATAATTTAAAAAATTGCGGTAATAGATCAAAAATTATTCTAGATTGTGTTATATCAAACAATTAAGGTAGCTTTGTTTATTATAAACAAATCCTTGATGGTATCATGGCCTGGGAGGCTATGTATTCTATTCATTCCATAAAAAAGCTAGATATTAATGTAAAAGTAGAAATGACCAGCACATATGATAGGATTGATTGGAGTTTTCTACATGATATTCTCATAAAAGTTAGTTTTGATAAAGGTTTGTGTGAATCAATTAGATGTTGTTATAGCACTCCAAAATATTTGTACTTCATGAATGAATCTCTTACTACACTCCTTTAATTGTCCTACAAACATTGCTAGGGTGACTCCTTATTTCCTTCTCTTTATTATCCTTGTTGGGATATTGAGGAGAGATTTCTCAAAGGTAAAAATGGAAAAAGAAATCAAAGGTATTTTTTTCAACAAATGGTCCCTTCAAATCTCATCTTCAATTTATTGGTGATACTTTTATTTTGGGTCGCCCTCTATTAATAAGGCCATGGAGTTTATTTCAATATTATCATGATATGAGAAGGTTGTTGGTTGGTTAGTTAATACTACAAAACCTAGGATTTTTTTTATTAAGCTTAGATTTACAACATATCATTATGTAGATTTTAGGACTTAAAGTTAAAATATTTCCATCAACATATCTAGTTATTCCCTTGTCCTATAAAGGAAATAAGAACAAGTTCTAAGACTCAATTTTGGATAGAATGAGATCTTGTTTGGTAGGTTGGAAAAGTAAGTTCTTAACCATGGTTGGAGGGTTATACCTTATAAATATTATACTATAATCTATCTCTATATGTATATTATGTTCGTTTTCAAGATTGTTAGCAGACGTAGCATCCAAACTTGATAAAAGTCAAAGAGATTTTATTTAGAAAGGATGTTACAAAAAAATTATGTTTTCGTTTTTTAAGTGGGATAGGGTTTATAAAGGAAATGATATTGGAGGGATAGGATTGCAAAATTGCAAACATATAGGTTTGGCATTGGGAGCAATATCTGGCTGGAGATTATTTAAAAATCAAGAAAAGAGTTAGGTAAGTACAGGTTCTATCACTCCAATAAAACTGTTTAGCATATGAACCCTACATTGAGGCTTAACAACATGGAACTTCATATTTATTTAGAAACATACTAGGTGGTCAATCAATGAGGGATTTTTACAATTTTTTGGCTTGATACTTGGTTGAAGCCTTATCCTCTAATTTCAAATCCAAAATGACAATTGTTGGCTAGAGCATATTTAGCTTGTAGAGGTTTGAAGGCTAAAAATTATATTAATTTGAGCAACAATTTCAAATCGTAGACTTTTATTAACAACCTGGTTGAAGGAGAGAACATCAAACTAATAGTGAATGAGATTCGAATTATGTTTCAAGAGTTCTATCTACCTATTTTTATATGAAAGGATGAGTTGATTTGGAATATATTAATAGATGGATACTCAATCAAGTTGAGATATAATAATTTAGAGCATCTAGAATATCCTACTCCCAAAGAGTTCCCTTAGAATAATGTTTGGTCGCTTGAGCCCCTACTTAAGATCTCCACATTTCTTTGGTTGGTAGTCTAATGTAAAATTCTTATAGATGAGAATCTATAAAGAAGATGATATCATGGACCTTTAAGGTGTGCCTTGTGTAACAATTGTAGACACATAAATTATGTTCTCTTAAGGAGACTCACCAAAGGGCCTCCTCCTATCCCCACAGTCCACCTTGGGCAGCCTTAGGGTTGACTTGATGGTTTTTACCAACTTTGGGAAACTTTTCCCATAAGCTACCTAACTGTCTCAACCCGAGACAATATTCATACCGTGACCGTCTCAACCTGAAACAATAAAAAAAAGTCAAAATTAAACATAACAGCTGGCAACCAAAACTGACTGTTAGTGTTGCGCATAATTTTACATCATTTTTAGATGCCTTTGCATGAGATTATTTTGAATTAATTTCATGCAATCAACTATTTTGGGGTATGCATCTATTTTTCCAATGTGAACTGCCCCTTTGCTTTTTCATGTAGAGTGCCCTAGCTTTGATCAAAAAATCTATAAAATAGCACTCACCTCTCAATTTTAAAGAGAGCAACCTTTGAATTTGTGCAACAAAGTGTTGTAAAATTCAATCCTTGATTCCTAAGTAATGAAGTGCTGCCAAAAATTCGTTAGGCTTTGCTGCTAATACTATGTTGATGGACTACCCCAAAGGATTTGAAGCTTCGCTTTCGTTATTCACATAATCCAACCCTTGCTATGGTGATTGTTTGAGTTCCTTAAACTCGCCTCTCCATAATGAAAATTCATCAGCAATTCTCCCTAGGTCACCCCAAATGCTTCTTAGGTTTGGAGATAAAGAAAAGCAAGTCTGGGACAACGATCATCTTGCCTTGAGATGTTCTACAAATAGAGACCATCTCACCCCGAGACGATCATGGTTAGGTGATCAGATTTACTATTTTTATTGCATCTTAGATTAGATCAGTTTATTTTACTATTCTACATTAGTTTACATTTTTGTTATCGCATACATGCACTTGCTTTTTCATTCGTTTCATTTATCTTCATATTGAAAACGGGTCCAAATTCGGTGGACCCCACACATGTTACTGATCTATTGCTATTTATGTGTGTGTAGGTTATGGGTACAAAGACAATGAAAGACTTCGTATACAATCCACGCACGACGATCTGGACACCCACTCCCCTATGAATTGTGTTGGCACGAAAATTCTTCTACTGCACCAAGAGATCTTAATTGTGATATTATGTATCATTGTATTGATTTGGTAGCATATCCTAAGAGGGGATGTTGATTATAACACTATTGAAATATAATATAATTAATAAAAGGTGACCTACCTTATTTTACGTTGTTTTATCATCGTGTGTTCATTTATTACTGCTTTGTATTACTTTGTTTGGTGTAAATTTTTGGCTTATAGATGGTGATCACGATGGGACCTAGTCCCTATTTTTCATTACATTGCTAATTATTGTTTATTTTTGTGATTGTAGGTTGTAGGGTTAACCATCTCTACCTGAGATGGTCTCTATTTTGAAACTATCTCTACTTGAGATGATCCCTATTTTGATACCATCCCAACCTAAGACAGATGCTAATCAGAGGCAACTTCTTATACAATTGAATGAATGGCCAAAATTTTTTCTTGGGGGTTTTGCCCTTGAACCCCTAGATATGGGGGAACCTAGATGGTTCCCTCTTGTGACCCCCTCAATACACCTCATTAATCAAAGGCCTAAAACAACTACAAATCTACATTTCAACATTGAACTTAGGCTTTCAAGGTTAGCTTTTTATATTTTTCTTTCCTATTTTTGAAAAGAAATATATAAAATATTCATTTGGAGCATATTTGTAGAAGTTTTTAGTTTTTAAGTCAGTTAGACCGTAATCGTCTCGGGTCGAGACGATCTTTGTTTGTGATCGTCTCAGGTTAAGATGATCCCTATCTATGATCGTCTCAATGAGAGATGGTGTTTGAATGCTATTTTATGTTTTGCCTATGTTGCTACCTGCTAAAATACCGATTATTATCTGAAATACTACATTCTAGGGTTTAAAATTTGCATTAGTGAAAGATCATCGATTGTTGTTTGGTTTCATTTTTGCAAAAAATATAAAAGGAACCTACACACATTCACGAGGTATCCAAAATATCGGCTAGTTGGATTTTATCACCAATTATTGATAGTAATCGCGTGATGTGGGCATTCATATCCCACCACGAATTGGTTCCCTATACACCTTAGTAGCCCCCACGAGTGTCTTTTCAGACTTCATCACCGAAAATTCCCCTACTTTTAGTTATGTCCCGAAGTATGATAGGTTTAGATGCCCTTCATTCCTGGGGCTTAATAGTTTGTGGATTTGTAGTTGTCGTGTATGCCCAAGCTCACACGAGGGTGAAGTGAAATCCCAGATGGGTCGGTAGCAAGGCACTAGACAACACGACCCCTTTTAGGGGTATTTTTCCCATAAGGTTACCATAAGCCACATCCATTCAAGAAGCCATTTTCAACCATTGTTGTATTACCTCTCATTAGAGAGGTGGACACCAATGCACCCAATTAGCTTACACCTCATATGTAGTCATAGGATTAGGTTCATCAAAAACACAAAAAAAAAAATCAAAAACCAAAGAAAAACCAAAAACATTAAAAAAAAATGAAACCACTTATTTGCTTTGTTTGCATTGTTTGCTTAGTTTAGAGTGAACACACTATTTGCATAACTAATTATAGAGACATGCAATCAATCTCACTCCCGAGAAAACACTGCTAGATCAATACAAGGAAATATGGATCACTTTTGAGTTGATCCACAAGACCTCATAATACCTAAGTGGCAACGGGACCCCCAAGGCTCAAATATTGCTAATAATCCTACTGACCCCGACATATTGGGTGTCTCTACTCAAGATCAACCTATAGGTCCTGAATACGATCAAGATATAGATTATCCAGATCAAGAATCCTTGTGTGCTATGTACAGGGACAATTACTTCCAAGCTTAAACATCTAGGCAGTCCCTACTATGCATTCACATTCTATCTTGCCCCACATCTCCACTGAATCAATAATAGGTGTACACAATACACCAAAACAAGGATACTCAAGCTACCATGGCGGAGTGCCCCAAGTCGAATCATGAACATGAACATGTGGATACATACATTGAACAAAATCATAACAAATCACACACCGCTACTCATGTGTTGAGGGATTTTAAGTCTAATCATACCTCTACTACTTGTGATAAATAATTTTCTCAAGTTTGTTGTGCTTCTACACCACCTACCTATGTGAAACCTATCAGTAACCCCAACATCAAGATAATGGGGTTGTGCATGGTACTTACCAACCACTCTAAGGCTGGTGCACAAAATCATCAAATGCGACAATACAAAATCACCATCTACCACCTCATTAACATCACAATCCATCACCTCAACATATTCAAAATTTAAGGTGGGCAACCAACATGATTTTGCCAGAAGCTTACTAATTACTAATCATTCACATCGACTTCCTTGAAAGGTAAGTCTTATGGTAATTCAACTATCAACCCATTCATCAAACGGTTCTTTCACCCTCATATCCATCCCATTTTAAGGGGTTCAAGTTTGATAATTTCAAAGATAAATATGAGTTACGATGGAGTCACCAACACACTCCTCTAAATTTACAAAAAATCTTGAATCGAATCACAAACATTAAGCTACATTTGTGACATCATTAACCTTGTCAACATCCTCAACCTCATAAAATTCAACACGTCATCAAAATCATCCACCTTGTACACCTCATTCAAAACACCAATCTCGTACCAAGACCCCTCTATCTGAGTTAATGTTGATAATATTTCACAAGTTGTAGGAGGCAAAAAAAATCGTTTTACCTGACATATGCCCTATAGACCCCAAAGTACCTAAATCAAAGTTATATAGGTAAAATTACTATTGACTCTATCATCGGCAAGTGGGCCATGACATCAATAATTACTTTACATTTAAAAAGGTGGTCCAAGATCTTATCGACAAGGGGGTCTTCCCATAGACGGTCCACTCACCCATCTAGTCAAAACCCTTATATCTGTCAAAACCTTAGTGGGAACACTCATAGTATCACATTGTCTACATCAACTACATCATAAACATAAAGCAATTTGGGGGTGCTCAAGGTATTGCACCTTCCCCCACAAAAAATAAAATAAAAAATCATCAAAAATTCTAAAAATATCATAAAATAATTTGGGGATGCTCAAGGTAGTGCACCTTCCCCCACATAAAAGAAAAATAAATAAATAAAATCACTCAAAAATTCAAAAACATCATAAAATCATAAAAATCAAAAAGAAAATAAAAAAAAACACAAAATCCAAAATCAATCACACATTGCTCCAAAGCATGTTGCATTCACACATCTCAATTCACATCATCACCAATAATACTTTGGTTATTGTTCAATGCATGATTTTATCTGTTTTCTAGGATTGATTTTGTCACATTAATCAAGGGCATCTTCCTTATGGTGTTTGTCTCGCATTATCCATCATTACATAGATTCCCACTATATCCACCACCCACAAAAATCTTGTTTTTTTCCAAGTCTATGGTTTGACAAATATTTAGGTACTTTCGATCGTTCAACCATACCTAGTGTCTCATTCAGCCTACATTGAACATCAATAGTCCTTGAGTGCTACAGGTCTTCTTGGTGACCTTAATTTTTATCTGTAGCAATCTAGGATGCATACACCTAAGCTAATAATAACTAAAAAATCACATAAAGCATAAAAGAATGGATGAATTTGCAAATAACCACAAATAAGGGCTTCTTTTATTAAATTTCCATTAAAATTCAATTACAAATCCATCCCTCTTAGGGATACTCAATGTGATACAATTATTACAATCATATAAAATCCCCACACAAGGGTAGGTGTAATCCACATGCTTCCTAGGTTGACATGAACTGCTCCAAGGCAAATGTGGCCTTCTTCTCCATGATTAGAGGTATTTGTTGCTTTGAATGACAAGACCTTGTTAACCCTGCATCCAAGAAACAATAAGAAATATATTAACAACAAAGGAGACCTCTCTTAATGAGCCTTTTAGAGAAAATTTTGCGAAAGGATGCCATAAAAGCTTAAAATCAAGAAAATACAGAAAACATGGTAATCTACACTAAACATGATAATTGGCCATCAAGAAATTAAAGGAAACATAGATCAATCCGTCTAATGTTCTAATTAAAAAATTGGAAGCATGAAAATATAATAAATAGCCACAACTAATCTAGCTACCAAATGACAAGAAATAAAGTAAATAAGTCTTAAATTCCTACTTCTATCGCACAATTATCTCTAATAAAACAAATCTAGATTATATGCATATAATCTACTACGAATAAAAAGTAATCTGCTACTAAAACCAAGGGAAAAGAAAAATTAAACCTGATCGTGGGTCTAGAACATAGTTAGCATTATTAGTCACGGTTGACAGCTGCAGTTGAGCTAAAAATGTAGTTGCTCTCTAACGCTGATCTTAGATCTCCAATTTCCCTTGATGATTTGATGATCAAGGGTTGCCTTGATGTCCTCTAACAAATTTGGTGGTTGAATTGCTAAGATTGGTGATGGAATGGGCTCAATTGAGTTTCTTGATTCCTCCTAGCCTTCCATAGCCTTCTTGGTTCCAAATGTCATTTGATCTCCAAATAGGCGGCATAAGTGTTCCTATCAATGGATGCAAGTGAGTATGCAATTTGACACGGCTTTGTTGTGCTTCAACTCGAGATTCTTCTAGACTTATCCCCAATTTAGAGGGGGATCTTATAGCACTTGAGAAGGCCTTGTCTTAGCTTCATGGAGAAGCCAATATCAAGAACCTTTAGTTAGGGCAATTGGAGGGAAAGTTCTAGAGGCTTCCGCGCCCAAACCATTTGAAACTCGAACAACTTAGCCATTGTAACCAATTTTTGTTCAGTTGAAATAAAACTTAACTTGAAGGCTAATTGTAGCTCTGAGGTGCGGTCAAACCTGTTAACTATGGGTGTTAGTCGTTGCCAAAACTGACTAGGCCAAAATGCCTAAATTGAGTGGTTAGAACCATTACTTCACCTTGGAATATGTCCAAGATCTTTCATATGGTCTTCTAGCATGTCCCATATGAGTATTCTCCTCGACATGACGTGTTTTAGGTGTCTACAGATACCCCTTTTGATGTGTTGTGAGATCGAACAACGCTGAGCAAAAATAGACCTCCTAAAATGATGTTGTAGGTTGCATGATGATCATTAGTCTAATCAACATTAGATGTCCAAGTCCTGCAAAAGGATACGCATCCTAGAATCATTACTTCCAACTGGATGGAAGAATTAAATTGAAATAACTTGTACTCATCTTGTCTCAATCGAGTAGCTTTTATCACTACTATAGGTTTTCTGAACCTATAGATCCAAAATGTGGAGAGCACAAACTCAATTGTCATATTTGTTTTTTACCCCAACAAAGGGTAAGCTTATGATAGTCGTTGGCAATGATTCGTAAGACAAATGCAATTTTGACAAGATCAAGGGATCTACGATCAAGGGATATTCTATTGATTTTGATTATGATTATGATATAATGACTACCCCCTCAAGTGACGAGTTGATGAGAGTAGGACAATTAAATTAAGCGATGAGTCGTTTGACCACTATGAATGACTTGAACAATTTAAATTTTAGCACTTGATACTTGACTAGGCCTAATAAGCTATGATTACAACTATTAATAGTAAATGTATATTTCTATCCCGTGGAGCGATCCAACCATGAAGGCCTTCTTAGAGAATCGAAATGATAACAATTCTAATTAGGCATGTGTTGAATCATATTGGTTGACATGATTGCTATATTCCCGTGGGGCGGTCCAACCTCTAAGGCCTTCTTCAGGATTGAAATGAAGCATATCAATTCAGCGATGATGAATTTACCCCAAATGTCTTTATGGTAATTTACTCATCTTTTCGGATTGCATGGAGCACCAACCGCTGCAACCACCAAGTGTATAGGGTAAATAATTGGTACAAGGTACATTTGAATTTTGATATATCTAGATGCAATTGCTAGATATTGTACCATTTTTGAGTGTAAGTTCAAGGACCTACATAGATGTAGCTTACGGGAATTTTTGACATATGCTAATGTACTCTTTATTTTTGATACACACATATATGATCAGACTTTTATGAGACTCATTATATGTGCAGATTTTATTTGTTTTATGCGTATGAGATGCATATGGATGCAATGCTTATATGTTATGTTGATTTGATGCTATATGATGTGATGTATGGATGATATGCACTAGCTAGATGATGGATGTATGACTAGATATTGTGATCTAGATGTATATATGGACTAATATGATGTATGCACATGGATGCACTATTTGATGTTAAATGCATGTCTAATTTGATGTACTTGTATGCATTTAATTTATGATGTTATGACATGGTATATGTAAGGTATGCAATACATTATTTTCATGTTGATGGTCGAATTTAAATGAACTTGTATGCTTTAATCACTTAAAAACATAAGGTATGAATGTAATATGAGCTAACAATCTAATGGATGACACCACATAATGTATAACAATCATGAACTGTAATTGATATATCAATCATACAAATTAATCAATTAATCACCCATGTGCACTATGACATGATATATTATTTCTATTCATAATCTCTTGTAAGTTAAAAGAATATGCATAACATAGTCAGTGGCCGTTTTAATATGATACCCATCTAGTATCTAACCTATATTATGAACAGTCTTTAATAAAAAAATCTTATAAAGAGAAATTTGATCCTTGATGATTGCAACTTGATTGTTGCTATTTGGGAATTTTTGAGGTTTTCCATGAAACTCAAACACCCTAGTTGACTTATCAAAATTTGTATATTGACTATACCAGACTTCTAAAAAATAAAGTTTTCACTATGAAAGACCAAGTTATTCATTACCCTTATGTGTGCAAATGAATGTATTAGATAAGGCATAAGCATATCCTAGTGCCAGGCAAGATTCATTCAACCCATTACTATATTTGGGATCCTCAAATGTCTATCCGATCCTAGGTTTGGATTTCGTTAGACTAGACCACTAGGCAATACAGACCACCTAATGTTAGCTCATATGTGACTTGCTAAACCTACCCCAATTTTAGACGAGATTCATTTAGCCTATTGTTATATTGGGGATCACTCCATGGCTTTGAGTATTGACCATTCCAGGGATTCAAGTTCACCCCCTTTTTTTCTTCAATTTATTGGGATACTTGCTCATATATAGTGACAAAAATCATTGTTTATTTTGTATATACTTTTTTTTTTGCAAGGGATAGGATTTGACTCTAGGATTTTGCTATTTTTTATTTAAGCAAGGGATCTCTTTAGGTAGGGGGTGAACTTGTCCTTTTGCCAATGACCTCTACTCTAGACCACTGCTCCTCACAAAATAAGCAAGTAACAAAACCTTTTGCCTAAGGTGACCCGAACCACTTTCATAGTTTTCATTCTTCCTTACCGTAATTAGGATTGTTTAAATGTGTTGATTAGTGATAGGATTCTGATATGCTAAGTGCTATCAAAACTAGACCTCATCTACAAAATCAAAGCAACTTGTCTACCAAACTCTTGAGAAGACCACTAAGTATGGTTGAATGATCGAAAAACCTAGTATTTTCTTCATAGCAACATGAGGGTGTTGTAAATGTGAATAGGGTTCTCACTAAAAGCGGCTTAGAAAAATCTAGTTTTCTTGCCCTAAGTGTGAAAACCTAAAACGTTTGTCGGCAAGTTTTGTCGGAAATTGCTTTTATTTTCCCTAACTCCCCTCCTATATTCTTTCCTCTATTCCTTTCTCCTTATCCCTCCATTTCCTCCGTTATTCCTTCTTCCTCCTTATCCCTCCATCTCCCTTTCCCCTTATTCCTCCAACTTCCCTTCGTCGACTTTCTCCCCATCACTTACATATATATACATTATAATTTGTAATGTAGGGGTTAATTGCCATTGTAATAGATTGCTGCTGAATTTGTTTTAATATTAAATTATCAAGTGCATATAATGGTTTATCTCTTCGAACAAATCTAACATCTGGTATAAGAGCCCGAACACGGTTTTTGAGGCAAATTTTGGTAGCAGTCGAGGTAGGTGTCGGGCGCACGGATCGAGGTCACCAGTAGGGCTCGAATCTCGAGGCAGATCACGAGCAAGTTTGGGCACAGATCCCGACACGGATCCGAGACAGATCGTGCGTAGGCTCGACACAGGCGGATCCTGAGGTGACACGTGGCAGTAGACAGTAGGCTCGACATAGATTCTAAGGCGACACATGGCGGCTAGCGAGGTGCTAACTGGGTAGCACGCGGATTGAGGTGGCAGTTGACGTGGCAGAAGGTTCCCGGATTGAGGCGTAAAATTTTGCCACCTGGCGAATTTGCATTGGTCGACGGTTAGCTGACGTGGCGAGTTGTCATTGGCTGCGTGTGCGGCAAAAGAGCGCGATTGACTGCCCGAAGGCAGTCGAATATCCCTCGGTGCATTTGGGTTGATAAACCCCGCCTGTGCTCCCACACAGCGCATGTGGGATAAAGGAAATTTTTTTTTTTTAAAAACACACTGCCGCGAGATTTGATATATCGTCGACGTTCCTTGTATTTCCGTCCGATCGCCTAGCGGAGTTGGCTAGGGCGTTTGTTAGCCGAGAGGAGGTCCCGGGGTCGATTCCCACCGGGAAGGAAAAAAAACATTTTGTTTTTTATTTTATTTTTTACAAAATTCGGCCGACGGGGGTTTAAATACTGCGGCCATCCACTTGGTTTCAGCCGAGCCGCTTGGTGTAGCGGTAAAGCGCGGCCGTCCGTGTTTGGGAGGTCACGGGGTCGATTCGCCCGCGTGAAGGAAAAAGGTAAATGTTTTTGTTTAAAAAATTTTTTAAAGGTTTGAAATTTTTATTTAAGTTTTTTAAATTATTTAATAAATTTAAATTATATTTTGTTTAAAATTATCTTTTTAATAAGTTATTTAAAAGGTAATTTAAAAAAATATAAAAAATTTATTAAATTTAAAAAAAAAAAAACTTTATAAAAATTTTAAAAACCTTGTTTGAAGAGCTTTTTTGAAAAAAATGAAATAATGTTCCCGTGAAATGATAGATGATCTGGTCAATGGGGTGCTATAATGCACTTCTCTCGATTTTGAGACGAGAGACACCGAAATCCTTTGATGAAAGGGTTCAACGAACAAGTCTCCATACAGTTTTTTGTCAGCTGGAAAATCAGGTGATTGCTCATCTGAGGAAACCGAATTTCGAGTACGAGGGAGATTCTGAAGACAACATATTTGGATAAAGGATTGAAGAGTCCAAGACTGTGGAAGTTGTACCAGAGGACCAAGCAAGTGCTAGTTATACACCTGGTGTACGGGTAGCAGAATCAAGTGAGATCTATTCACCACGCTCTCCTGAACCAGAAGCAGCAGCAGAAGAAGAAGACGAAGAAGAAGAAGACAAAGAAGAAGAAGCAGAAGAAGAAGAAGAAGAAGATCCAGAGGAAGTGGATCCTGAAGAACCTGAGGTCATAGTCATCAGTAGCAGTTCTGAAGAAGAACCTGAATGTTCTAAAGAAGAGGATTTGAATCATTAATCTCTTTGTACTAATTTATAGTGATTGTTTACTTCAAATAAAGTTTGTTTTTATTCTGCAATGGCATCCAATACTAGTTTGTCGATTCCTGAATTTAATGGAGGAGATTATGAGTATTGGTCTATTAAAATGAAAACTCTTTTGATAGGAAAAGGTTTATGGGATGTAGTCGAAGAGGGCTATACTGAACCTACTGCTGCTGAATGGGCAGCTTTCTCTAATGCTGATAAAAAAGCTAGAAAAGAAGCACAGAAGAACAATGCTTTTGCCCTTTATCACATACATGTTGCCCTAGATAAAAGTATCTTCCCTAGAGTTGCCTCTTATGTAATTGCACAAGATGCCTGGAATGCCCTAAAAGAAAGCTATAGAGGTAGTGACCAAGTAAAACAGGTAAAACTGCAAACATTGAAATGAGATTTTGAAAATCTCAGGATGCAAGAAAATGAAAAAATGGGAGATTACTGCGTGTGAGTGAAAGCCGTAGTTGATAAAATGGTCACACTAGGGGAAGATATTAAGCCAGAGGTTATGGTGAAGAAAGTGTTGAGAACACTTCTTCCTAAATGGAATTCCATTGCAATTATTATTGAAGAATCCAAAGATTTAACCTCGTTGTCTTTTGATGCCCTAACTTGTTCACTTCTCTCACATGAAGAGAGGTTACAGGAAACTCCTACCACCGGTTATGGAGGAGATGATAAAGCTTTTGCCACACATGAAGGAAGAGGTAGAGGCCGTGGCAGAGGACAACAAAGAGGGAGAGGCAGGAATAATCAAAGAGGAGGAACTCCTAACAGAGGAGGATCATTCAACAGAGGAGGAAATCAGAATAGAGGAGGATAGCAGCAAAATAGAGGGAAATAATCTGGCAAAGGAAAAGGAGGAGATAAATCAAAGAAAGTTTGCTACAATTGTGGCAAACCTGGCCATTATGCTCGAGATTGTTGGTCAAAGTCCTCGCAAGGAAGCAACAGCAATCAAAGTAGTTAGTTTGGAAATTTTGGAGAAGAGGAAGAGTCCACTAATCTCTTTCTTTCTTATGGCCAGACAGAGCAAAATCTGAATGATACATGGATTTTGGAAACTGGGTGTTCAAATCACATGAGTGGCAAAGAAGAACTCTTTGCTACTTTAGACTCCTCATACAAATCAAGCATCCGATTGGGAGATGACAAGTCATTGGCAGTTGAAGGCATTGGAGCCATGGAGGTTCCAACGAAAGAAGGCATCAAGCAAGTAAGTGATATCTATTACACACCTCATCTTCAACACAATATTTTAAGTGTTGGTCAAATGCTAGAAAATAATTACAAGTTGATTTTTGATGAGGGTAAATGCACCATTTTTGACAAGAACAATAGTAATAGAATCATTACACAAGTGCCAATGTCAAAAAATAGATTATTCCCTTTAAATTTTGGTCAGCCAGGAGGAAATAAGTTAGCAAATGTTGCTATTACCAATCCAAGTGTCCTATGGCACTTGAGATATGGTCATTTGAATTCAGCAAGTTTGAAAATGCTAACTTCACAAGCAATGGTAACTGGACTTCCCAAAATTCAAGATAGTAAGGAAGTCTAGTGAAGGGTGTGCCTTGGGCAAGCATGCCGGATCAAAATTTCCTCATGGACAAGCATGGCGAGGCCAGCTATCCACTCCAGCTTAGTGCATTCGGACATCCGTGGTCCGATGCGGACCAAGAGTCTAGGTAACCACTCTTACTTCCTACTTTTTATTGATGATTGCACAAGAATGTGTTGGATATATTTTTTGAAGCATAAGGATGAAGCATTTGCATGCTTTGTTGATTTTAAAGCAAAAGTTGAAAGTGAGAGTGGGTAAAATGTCTTAGATCAGATAAAGGAGGAGAATACTCCTCTAATCGGTTTGTGAATTTTTGTAAACATCATGGCATCAAGAGGCGGTTCACTAACCGCCTACACTCCACAACAAAATGGTGTAGCAGAAGGAAGAATCGCACCATTTTGGAGATGGCAAGATCAATGCTTCAGACAAAGCATTTGAGTAATTCATATTGGGGAGATGCAACAAGGACTAGTGTTCACATCTTGAACCGAAGTCCTACTTCAAGTTTGAAAGGGAAGACACCTTACCAAGCCCGGTATGGTAAGAAACCAAATGTGAAGTATTTCAGAGTATTTGGTTCATTGGCATATGCTCACATTTCTGATGAGCTGAGAAAGAAGCTTGATCCAAAGATTCAGGCATGCATTTTTGTAGGATACTGTGAAAATACAAAAGGTTATAGACTCTACAATCCTACGACTCGAAAGATAGTGATTTCAAGGGATTTGATTTTTGATGAAGGGGGAGAGTGGGGTAAGCCCCAAATATTCAGTGATGTTGAAGCCACTGATATAGTTGCTCAGCAGGTGCAACCGCAGACTACCACGTAAAGGAAAGCAGTCTCCTTCCACTCATCCTCCAAGTCCATCTTCTGATTCAACTACTTCACCAAGTCCTTCTCCACAGCGATCAGTAAGTTCCTCACCAATGGACATTGATTTTCCATCCAAAGGTAAGAGAACTCTACAGTATCATCCATCATCTCAGATGTTGGATAAAATTTTTTCAAGAAGATATACTAGGAGTCAAGCTAGTGAAATGGAATCTGTTTTACACAGATTAGAAAGTATGCACTTATATGGTGATGATGAATCCCAGTAGGAACCTAGAGGAGATCAAGTTAACTATGCTTTGTTAACTAGTGCACAGCTTGAACCTTCTAGTTATGAGAAGGCATGTACTCAAAAAATATGGCAAGATGCCATGAAAGAGGAGATAACCTCTATAAAAAACAACGACACTTGGGAGCTCGTGAAGCTTCCTAAAGGAAAGAAATGTGTTGGCTATAAATGGATCTTCAAGACCAAGTTTAATGCTGATGGAAGCATTGAGAGGCACAAGGCAAGATTAGTGGCAAAGGGTTTTACTCAGAAATATGGAATTGATTATGAAGAGACTTTTGCTCCTGTAGCCAAACAGGAGACTATCAGAATAGTTCTTGCCTTAGCTGCACACAAAGGGTGGAAAGTCCAACACATGGATGTAAAGAGTGCATTTCTCAATGGTTACTTGACAGAAGAAGTGTATGTTGAGCAACCACAAAGATTTGAAGAGCAAGGTAAGGAACACCTTGTTTATAGATTGAAGAAGGCACTCTATGGTCTTAAATAGGCACCAAGAGCTTGGTACTCATGCATTGATGGGTACTTCAAAGATTATGGGTTCACCAGGAGAAGAAATGAACCCACACTCTACTACCTAAAGCAAGGTAATGACATCCTCATAGTTTGTTTGTATGTGGATGATCTCATTTTTATGGGTAGTAATGAAAAAATGAATATGGAGTTCAAACATTCCATGATGACGCAATTTGAGATGAAGGATCTTGGCTTAATGCACTACTACCTTGGAATGGAGGTTCATCAGTCAGATACAGGGATCTTCATCTATCAACATAAGTATGCTCAGGACATGATCAAGAAGTTTGCTATGGAGCATTGTTGCAACTCCAATTGGACATGGAATCCAATTAAGCAAAGATGATGGAGCACCAAAATTTGATGTGACCACTTTCAAAAGCATGGTTGGGAGTTTGATGTTTCTCACCAACACCGGACCGGATATTCAGGTATGTTGTATCTCTTGTTTCTAGATTTATGGCTAACCCATCCGAGTCGCATTTGCGGGCAGACAAAAGAATTTTGAGATATGTGAAGGGTACATTGGATTTTGGAATCCAAGTACCATAAATGTGACACTATCAAGCTTGTAGGCTTCAGGTGATAGTGATTGGGGTAGCAATATTGATGACAGGAAGTCAACATCGGAAACCTGTTTTAGTCTTGGATCGGGACTAATAACTTGGAGTTCTAAAAAGCGAGATAGTAGTAGCGCTATCTTCAACGAGTTGAGTATATAGCGAGTTACTTATGCAAGTACTCAAGCCTTGTGGCTAAGAAAAGTACTAGAAGAAATTGGAGAACAACAAAGTGGTCCGACCAGAATCTCATCGCGACAACATCAGTGCCATTCAATTGGCATATAATCCTGTCCACCATAGCAGAATGAAGCATTTTGATATGAAGTGCCACTTCATCAGAGATATGGTGGAACATGAAATTGTTGAGCTTCAATACTGTCACACTTTGGAGAGCGTCGCGGACATCTTCACCAAGGCGATGACTAAGGCTCAATTTGTAAAGCTGAGAGACTATGTAGTCAGTCCTCTCAACTTTAAGGGGGAGAATGTTGTAAATGTGAACAGGGTTCTCACTAAAAGCGGCTTAGAAAAATCTAGTTTTCTAGCCCTAAGTGTGAAAACCTAAAACGTTTGTCGGCAAGTTTTGTCGGCAATTGCTTTTATTTTCCCTAACTCCCCTCCTATATTCTTTCCTCTATTCCTTTCTCCTTATCCCTCCATTTCCTCCGTTATTCCTTCTTCCTCCTTATCCCTCCATCTCCCTTTCCCCTTATTCCTCCAACTTCCCTTCGCCGACTTTCTCCCCATCACTTACATATATATACATTATAATTTGTAATGTAAGGGGTTAATTGCCATTGTAATAGATTGCTGCTGAATTTGTTTTAATATTAAATTATCAAGTGCATATAATGGTTTATCTCTTTGACCAAATCTAACAGAGGGGTTGTGTTGAGAAACACAATTACTCACAAGGGTGATGGATGAAGGTAATAATACATATATGCATGATTGAAACAAAAATGTGGTGTCATTTGTAAGATTGCAAACACAACCTATCCTAATGCAAGTGCGACGGATGAAAATACCTAATGCAATGCAATTAAATGAATGCATATGCAAAATGAGAATGCAAAATGCAAATGAGATGCAACAATGCAAAATGAAATGCAATATTTTTAGATTTTATTTATTTTTAATTTTTATGGATTTTTGAAATTTTGATTAGACCAAAGGGATTAGATTCCTTTGGAGCCTTTTATGGGGTGACCAAAGGACTTACATATGCCTTTGGAGCCTTTCGATAGTTTTAGGTATAGAATGCTTTAAGATGAAATATGTTGAGATGTTCAGGCTCCTCAACACCTTCAAGCGATGTTAAGTGATATGTCCTAGGTCCAATCTTCTCATAGATGATATAAGGACCTAACCAGTTAACCATAAATTTATCTCATAATTTCAATGGTAGATTTAAGTTCTGTTGGTTCTCTTTCAACACAAGATCACCAACCTCAAAGTCTCTCAGATGGACTTTGTTATTATAAGCTCATTTTAAGTATTCTTGATAAATACAGAAATGCTCAAGGGCATTCACACGATGTTCATCGAGTAGCATCAATCGATCAAGGTGAGCTTGCCATGCGGTGTCATCATCAATGAACTATTTCAATGAGACACACAACGTTGAAATTTCTAACTCTAAGGGTATAATGGCCTCAATGCCATAAACTAGTAAAAACAGAGTTGCCCTAATGGGTGTCTGAATGCTAGTCCTATAAGCCCATTATGCAAGGGGTAGCTGGGTGTGCCAATATTTGTGGTGCTCTTGTACAATATTTTTCAATATGGATACCAATATGTTATTTGAAGCCTCAGCTTACCCATTTTCCTACGGATAGTATGGATTCACAAAACTATGTTTGATCCTGTACTTGGACGTCAAAGCCCTCATAATTTTGTTCTTGAATGACGTTCCATTATCCAATATTATTTTGGATGGTATCCCAGAATGACTTATGATATTGTGAAGTATAAACTCTGCAATACGTGCTCTAGTTGTCGTTGTTAATGGGATTTCTTCCACCCACTTTGTAAAGTACTCAATATCCATAATAATGAATGTATGTCAACCCGATGACGGAGGACAGATCTTACTAATTATATCCAAGCCCCACTGAGCAAATGGCCAAGATGCTTGAATGGGTCGTAAGACCTATGATGGAAAGTGTGCAATATTAGCATGATGCTAACATTTAACGCATTTCTTGACATACGCATTGCAATCCTTCTCCATAGTAGGCCAATAATAGCCCATGTGAAGGATGCACTTGATGATAGTCATACCGCTAAAATGGCCACCACACGTACCATCATGAGCTTGCAAAATTACCCAAGATTATTCTTGGGGCTCAAGACAACAAAGGAGAACTCCATCGTAGCTTCGATGATACAAAATATCTCCTAACAAGACATACTTTGTCGCTTTCTGTTTAAATGTGTGTTTCGTGGCATGCAACGATCCCTGGGGGATTACACCAAGTTTTAGGAAGTCCTGTACTTGTGACATCCAATTTTGATAGACCTCAACCTCAACTGACAAGACAACATGTCCCCCCTATGGTTTAACATTCACAAATGCATAATAGGCAACAACCTTATGGTGAATGGTAGTACCATTCTCTGTAGGACCCTACAAGTTTAGTGACCCCCAGGGAACCCTCTTGAGAAAGTCTTTGGATTTGTACAACCATTCATGGTTTGGTTCTACATGAACCATGTTGACTGATTCTTTATTATCCAAAGCCTCATGTTGCACGACAGAGTGTGACAACATCTTTATATGGATGGTAGTAAAATCGATAGATGAATTCTAAGGAATTAAGGATCCCAAAGATGCCATACTGTCTATGAATCTGTCTGACGAATGAGATATTGCCTTGATGTCGTACCAATCCAACAGAGCTAGATAAGAGTCAACAAGATCTTTGTAGGCCTTCAGGACTGGACACCTACATTGAAAAAGTCCCTTCACTTGGTTGACAATGGGAAGGGAATCACCAAAGATATTTAACCTTTTGATATTCATGGTGATAGTTGTTTGGAGGCCCAATATTAGGGCTTCATATTCAGTATTATTGTTGGTACAAAAGTCCAACTAAATGACAAGGGCATGGGAGCACCTTGCAACATGAACAACACTATTCCTACACCACCCCCTTTCTCACACTTCGAACCGTCGAATAACAAGGTCATATCAATTTTTTTATCTAGTTCTTCAAGTTTGGAAGAATCTGATAATGTGAAGACTGCATCATCAGGAAGCTCAATGGTGATAGGTCTACTATTTTCTAGTGGTGCCTCTACTAGTTTATTAGCTATGACCTATCCCTTGATGGACTTTTGGCTAATTTATTTCAAGTCAAATTTTGTCAATAGCATGATCCACTTTGCAGTACATGTATTATGATATGTCTTGATCATCATATACTACAAAGGATTTTGTTTTGATATGACATACGTCATATGACTTAACATATAATGTCATAATTTCTTTGTTGCAAAAACTATTGCTAAACATAAGTCTTCCACTTAGGTATATCCTAGCTCGTAACTCACCAAGATTTGGCTAATGTAATATATGGCTTGCTCTTTGTCCTGCACATTATTTTGATCTAACATGGTCCCTAATGCAAAGTTAGTAGCCGATATATATAGCAAGAACGATACATTAGGTCTTGGTGGAGCTAGTATTGGCGGTGTTGTCAAGTAGTGCTTAATCTCAACAAAGGTTGCTTGGTAGTCCTCATCCTAATTGAATGGGACCCCCTTGTGTAGCAATCAATTCATGGGTTGACATTTATCCGATAATTATACGATAAATCACTTTATGGATGTTACTTTGCCCTATAGGCTCCTTAATTATTTAATATTTGTGGGAGGACGTATTTCTAAAATGACCTTGACCTTTTCTAGATCAACTTTGATCCCTTATTTTGAAACAATGAATCCCAAGAGTTTTCTTGAAGTCACGCAAAATATGCACTTCTTAGGATTCAACCTGACATTATGCTCTATTAGGCGATCGAAGACCTTTCTCAAGACCTCTGCATGCTCTAAACATAGCAATGACTTTGCCAACAAGTCATCGATATAATCTTCCAAGATCTTATGCATGTAGTCATGCAAAATATATATCATGGCTTGCTAATATGTAGCACCAGCATTCTCAAGACCGAATGCCATAAATTTATAGCAAAATGTCCCCCATGGCATTGTGAACGCGATTTTGTGCTAGTCTTCAGGCTTAATCCGAATTTGGTTGTAACTAGAAAAATCGTCCATTAGGGAGAGCATCTCATGAACCACATTTGCATCTATGAGAGCATCTATGTTTGACAATGAAAATGAATTCTTTTGTGTTGCCTTGTTGAGGTCTCTGAAATCCGTACAGATACGGATCCTTCCATCAGGTTTTCTTACGGGCACCATGTTTGATACCCATTCTAGATAGTCAATGGAAATGACAAACTCTACATCCAAAATTTTTTGCAATTCGTCCTTAACAATCAAGGCTACTATTGGATGCATTTTCCTGAGTTTTTGCTTCACTGGATTTTTGAGAGATCTAGCGAAACGTTATGAGTAACCAATTTCGTATCTAGGCCCGACATGTCCTTATAAGTCCAAGCAAAGATATCAGGTCTCTCTTTCAGTAGAGGTATGAGGTTGGCACGCTCATCAGGAGATAAAGTTTCTCCAAATTTAACCTTCTTAGGAATCGTGGGATCATTTTTTATATCCATTTCAAAGGTTTCCTCTACTGACATGTGAGATCCCTCCTCGAGCTAGTGAGACGTAGGGATCAAGTGGATGTTATCTATTGGGTTTATGGGTTTCACGTTGGAAGCATCCTCAGCGTGATAAACATTATGTGCACAACCTTTCATAAAATAAAAATATTGCAACATCTCTTCATTGGGGAAGAAATATTCAGGCTCCAATGGTGAGTCAGCACAATCCAAATCAATGGCATCTACATTAAGATACAAGTTTGGATGGACCAGTTGTATTTTGAAGTGGGGTGGTCAAATCAATGGAGATCATATTGATGTAATGGATTATGTCTCCAGGACCACATGCATGTGACTCTATATTGATACAATTTCTATACTTGAGATGTGGTTCTAGGGGTATAAGGATCTTTGGATCCGGTTTATGGATAGACTCAAAAACAAGATTGTTGGGTTCAAGGAGCTCTATGTATGTCGATGGATCAGGATTCACCATATGATAAATCACTTCGATATTCGGTGGTCTTCCCCTGAGGCGAGGGTGGAGATTGATATCTCTATACATATCCTCTATAGTGTATGGCACATTACGATAATGCAAGTAGGGAGGCCCTGTTGAGTGAATATTTTGCCCTATTAAAAAATGATCACCATAAATAGAGTATTAATTTGAAAACTCTCTCTTGCAAAGAAAGTAGGTGAAATCACCTATTTATCCAAGGTTCTGGTAAGCAAAAAAAAATAAAACATATGTACCATAATAACTCAAAACTTGCAAGTGATAGTTAACAAGGGGCCTTTATGGTTCCTTTCAAACATTGCTTAGTAATCACGACCTTCAAAACTTCCAAAATGCCAAAAGATTGATTCCTTTTAGTGCTCTTGATATTAAAATAGTCTACCCTATACCCCAATTAGTAGATTCTTTTTATCTTCAAATTAGAAAGGTTCCAAATACAAAAGTGCATGGAATAGTCCACTTCATTTTAAGAACTGTGTATTTAACGTGTGATTCATTTTAAAGTTAGTGGATTCATTTTATCTTCCTTGTAAGTGTTCCATTATCCCTATGCTAGAATTTGGTGTTAGTAAAAGTTAGTAAGTTAGCATGTCAACGTTCATTTGTTTTATCTACATTAGTATGAATTTGGCATTAGTAACCCTCCTAAACTGGCATTTTATCTGAAAATTAAATTGATGTATTTGGATGTGCAAAAATTCTGGATAAGTACCAGAATAGAAGCAAATAAACCATAAATAAAACAGGAAATTCTGGAAAATGGACCAGAATGAAAACTAAAATTGAAAAAAGATAGAAATTTTGGAAGGACCAGAATGGAACAAACAGAAATTCTGGAATGACTAGAATGGAAAATAGATGACAGAAATTTTGGAAGGACCAGAATGAAAAAAATAAAATTTTTGGAATGGACCAGAATAAAAAATATGCAACTATAAAGAATATTTGAAAATTTATTCTAAATACAAAAAACAGAAACAAAATCTACAAGGTTAGCTGGAAAACAAATAACATCAAATTTGGTTAGCAATCCCCTCCCTGCAAAAACCCCAGGTTATGAGATGAATCTAAAATAACTTGGTCTAACAGACCTGCAACATAAGCACGATCAGATTAGATCAAGTGCGAGACTCAAAGGATAAACAAACTTGCATTACCTTAAAGCATTCACCTATTGCAACCCATTTCATGGCATAAACAAGTAGATATAAGCAAAAAATAATGCAGAAAAATATACACAGTAAAACAATAGTCTTAGACGTAATCTCCCTTTGATCTTGCACACAAAGGTTGCTCTTGCCAAAATGAAAGTCTTATATTTCCGAAAAATCTCCTTGGTTATAAAATTTTCAACCCTTCGTACAATGCCCTCCTTGGGTATTTAAGTTTTCCAAAATTCTCTTCGTTTCATCTTCCCTCTCATTTATGATGTTAAAACAAAAATATATATATATACAACAAACAAACATTTGCTTTAGTTTTTATTATAACTTCCTTTAAACATCATAATATAAGCTAAAACAAACAAAAATTCCAGGGCTTTATACATTTATCAAACCCTAAAGGCCATAAAAAAAATCACTAATGATTTTACAATAAATAAAATGGCCTCTTTACCTTATAACTCCCATGTCCTTATGTATTATAATATGCAAAATAATGAAAAATTATTTACCTTTATTTTCCTTATGGTTCCCATCTGCTTCTATAAATCACGTGGCCCTATATTAAACAAATATAAACAATTTATTCCCCCCTTGTACGTCCTATACTAGTTTATATCATGCTACGTATCTTAGGGCCTTTCCTCATAATGATGTTAACATTGTATGAGAGGTGAATAACATACCTTCATGCGCACCACTGCTATGAATTCGAACATTCGAGGAAACTCTCCCACTAAACCTGCATGTTTCCAGCGTCTTTATTTGTTTCTTGTCGAAATGCAACGACATCCATTCTCAGCCATCTCTCTTCTGTTCTCTGCGACCGAACTTATCACAATCAAGCAAAATGATTCCCCCTCTTGGAGGGGTACTTAATATGATGAATTCCGGTATTTAGGGTTTCCTGGTAGGTATATACAACTATTCTCTAATGCGTGGGCAATTTTTTTCTGCTCTCATCTGAGCCAGTGTCTATCATGTCATCAATTATCCTCTTTAATATTGCATTGATAGCGGGGTTTGTTGAAGACTGCAATTTCAAATTCGATGCCCTGTCAAGTTTTAGTATTACTGACATAGCAGTACTACCTACTTTCTGCGTCCAAATCGTCTGCCGTTTCAATACCGGGGTCTGTCATCGTCCACACAACATCCATCGGTTACCCTTTTCAGAAATGAGCTTGCCATGTCATCACGCAGACCACATTCGATGAAATACACGACGCTTGTAACATTTGGGATGGGTCTCCACGTCCATGCCCGCATTCGTATCTACGCTACCAAGTTTTCTTCCACCCATGTTGTGTTAATGACACTCTGCTGTCGACTGTTGCTTTCGTCCGTTCCTTCAAAATAATTAAAACATACTGATTTGCATTCATTTTTAGCAACGCTCCTCACGCGCCTTGCAGTTTGCGCAATGCCATATATTTTCCGTACGAGGCGATGTTCACGCTACTATATTCTTGGCCGTCTGCAGCATCTTATATCTGGTCGTCGTTGCCAACATCTGCCCTGGTTGGTCTAGTTCATCCGAGTGCCTCCACATCAACTTCATCGGTAGACTAACTTCACTTTTGACCCTGTTACCTTATTGCTATCCACATCGACGTATTTGGTGGGGTCCATTGTGAGACTCCCTTCCTTTGCGCCTGTGTCATCAACGTCCGTGTGGGTCATTGTCGCGTCTTCAGCTACTACGTGGGCCCACTGCTTCCAACAGCCAGGGCTTCCCAGCGTCGACCTTTGGCTTCAACTAGGATTTTTGCATCTTCATATCTCTGGCGGGTGGGTCCGCGTCAACCGCTGCTTTCCATGGGGTTCGCATTCGAGTCGTCCAAGTTGATGGCCGCCTTGGCCCACGAGTTGTCCGGTGTTGATGTCTAAATTATGATAGGACTGCCACATCGGTGTCTCCCATGTTGTGTGGCTTTGGCGTGACGAGCTTCGAACTCTAAAACTGCAGGTCCATGTTATAAGGGTCTACGTATACGGTCCTCTAAACGCCGTCAATCCTAGTTTTCCGTAGACCTCCGACGTCCGTGTTGGCACAGCGTCATGCCAACTAGGTGGTATACCGAGGGCATTGTCCGCCACATCAAATGCGTAGGATTCCGACCTGCATCACATATAATATTTGTCCGCGACGTCCAATAGTCCTGGCCCACGTCGTGGCCACGTCACCACCTTCGAATGTCGAGGACTTTCCAGCGTCCATCTAGGTTTGTTATGGGGCCCGCCGAGTATCTTCAATAGTCGTGGCCTGACCTCCGATGTTGGGTTCCTGCATACAAAGATAGTGGATTTTAGACGTTTTCAACAAATACGATCATCACTGACATTTAAAAACTTTTAAATGATTAAAACTAACACCTAGAACAAAATAAAGCAAAGCTTTTTTTTATTTATTAATATTATTATCATGTTACATAGAATATATATTATTTATATTAAATATATATATATTATATTATATTATATTATATGTAACTTTTTATTATCATATATATGATGATAGTATATATTTTATTATAATCTATTTTTTTGCATATATCTATATATATTAGATATATAGATATATTTTTTATTGTATATATATTTTTTGTTATTATTATTATATAAAATATAATAATAGTAATATATATTTTTATTTAAAAATATGTTATACATAGATAAATCTTTTTCTTTGAGAATGCATATATATAACTTTATTTGGTTTAATTAATTTCAATTCTTTAATGGATTTAATCTTAAACATTGAAATTAATTAAAGATTAGAATCCTCTTCTTCTTTTATTTATATTTGGATATTTAGTCTTCAAACACTAGGAACGAACCGTGGAAAAACCAACCCTACCCAAATTACCTTCAATGAATCTAAGAAGGAAAGGGTACAAGACCATGGACACTCCAAAAGAAGACAACAAAATACCAAACCCTAAATAACCCGACCTTGGAGACCAACTTGCAAAAACCAAAAAAAAAATCTCTCAAAATTATTGCTCTAAGAAACCCAAAATAGTTACAAATACAAGCAAAAAGGTGGGTCCGCAAATTTTGGGGTTAGTTGTGGAGCAACCACAACAGGTCCCAAATAGGCTCTCTCTATTTCATATTCATTGTCACTGTCGTAATAAAAACCCTCACCGCTACCTATTGGAACTGGGAGATTAGGAAGATGGGGCCCCATGTAAGCCCACTCTTGATAGCTGCTATCACCAATGGAGGATTGCTCGTCCTCTAAAACTATCTCCAAGGGAAACAAATGACATAAATTAAAGGAGCCTAGATAAACCACCTCAGTTTCATCCTCAGATTGCTCATTGTTCAAGGACTCACCATCATCATCAGTCTCATATACACAACTCGATCTCTTTCTCTTAGAGATGGACTCTACTTTATCCTCGTCAGAATGATCCTATGACTTGAAATATTTTGCTATGCTAGTGTTCTGAACCTGCAGGCCTATGTCATCGGCTACCCCATGAATTTGTTCATCCAAGTTGTCTCTTGGGATGTGTTTTAAACCAATCTCCACCAAGATGTTTTCATGATATATCTCAAGCGGTTCTATAGTGACGTAAGACACTAACCAATTATCCCTTTGAAAGGAGGAGGGATTGGGGTGATAAGGATTGAAGTCGACTTCACCCCCCTAGAATGAGGTACATGCGGTCTAAATATGTCGTGAGGAGTTCATCATATCCTTTGATATAATATCCTAACCCAAACCTATCAGTTGGCAACTGATATTACGGTTCGTAAGGCCACCTACGCCCCTACTCGAATAATCCGAGACCATAACCATGCCAATGGTAACGCTCAAAATATCATAGGGCATACTTTGGGTTAGAGAGATAATGAACATTTACAGTGAATGGTTCATCATCATCCTCATCCATGGGAGTGCGAGATGTAAACTGGTCGAGCCCTCCATTGATGAAATTGGTTTGGTTAGGAGGTACCCCCAGTGGTACCGTTGTCCCTACAAAAATGTAATGTGCTTGTGGTCGGCCCATATCCTGCACAGTCTCTATGATTGGCATAAATGTGACATTCTGCACAATATATTCCCCTAATTCAGGATTAACCAAATGAATGGTCACCTGCGATGTAGATGACCCTGCTAAAGACGTAGGCAAAGCAAGCTGAGGTGCCTCTTCGATTTCTTCTTGAGCGTCCTCTACTTCCATGGGAGTAGGGACCTCGATGATAATTGGTTTGGGTGATTTTTTATAATTTTTTGCACATATTTACATTTATCTTCTTATCATCCCGACGCATTATGGATGCATATGGTTTGGTAGAAGCAGTTGTCATGTGCTTCGATCGTTGAGATGTGGATGTTGTAGGTTTGGCACACACTTCCTTAATTTTACCTCCTGGCTCTTTGATCGACGATGCTGGCCATATGTCCAGGTGCGTTTAGGGGACCATGAAGTCCCCCGATAAATCTTCTACATTCATGTATTTGAATGGTTCTTCATCTGAAGGTACCACATGAACCTATCCCTCATGAACGTATTTAATACATTGATGGAGAATGGAAGGGACACAACACATTTCTCTTATCCAAGGCCTCCCTAGAAGTATATTGTACTGCATAACACCTTCAATCACATGACACATCTCTAGGATGGACTTTAGTCCCACCTGAATAGGTAAGACTATCGTATCGATAGTTGAGCATAATACATCATTAAAGGCTCTCAACGTGAAGGCAGAAGTATGATATGCGTCTTTGGTAACTTCAGGTATGTCAGTGCCTTGGTCTTAATTATATTGATTGACGATCTTGTATCAATCAAAACCCACTTGAAAGGTATGTGATTTACACATGCAATGATGTGGAGTGGTGGGTCCGCTGTGACAATGGAAACCATCTTTATTTCATGATCATAAAATTGTATGATCGATTCTTGACACTGTTACACGTGTCCCACAAAGTGTGTAAATGCTTCGGGATCCTAGGAATGCACTTTTATGGACCTTAAAATGTTCATAAGTGTCTCCCCGTGCTTGGGAGATTGCTAAATCAGCTCATAAATTGACAACTTCATTGGAGTCGTTTGTAGGTTTTGAATTAACCTACTCCTGATTGTCACCACCGGTCTAGTTGGTGGGCCTGGTGTATTTTGAGCTAGCCTTGGAGGAGGCACATATTTTACTCTAATGGGTGCTAGAGGTTGATTTGGTCTTTCATACCTCGCATGTCTTGTGATGACGTTGACCATTCCAATGAACCCGTGGGTTGGTGGTTCGATGCATACTTGATTGACTTGGCCAACATTGTTCCTTGGCACCTCATGGTTGGGTAGAGGATTTTTGTAAATCCTCATATTCTGATTATCTGGTTCTTATGGATTATCCACAACAAGCGTACCTTTTTCAATCATATTTTGCACTAGATGTTTGAAAGACCAACATACCTCTATGTTGTGACCTTTCATTCGATGAAATATGTAATATTGATCATCTTTATATCCCTTAGGCTTGGGTTTATTAGGGTCCACTAATTTGATTTTTGGTAAGTTTATTACCTTTGCCTCACACAATTTATGGAAAATCGATGTCAACGATTCCGATAATTGAATGAATATGTGAGGAGGGTATCTTTATTTGTCCTTACCCTTCTGATTGTTATTTCACTGCTCATATTACGCAGGAAAAGGTTGGGATTGATAATTTTGTTGTTGTTGCCCCTTATCCCCTTTTTGAAGGTTTAAAACCACCTAATTAACGTGGGTCGGTTTGGCCTGTTGTTTCTTGATGCTCTTCTTATTCCATTCCTTCTTGTTTATGAGTTTCAAGTTACCCTCCTGTAACTTGATATCCTCTATCACTTTGGCTTGCACCAAAGCCTCTTCAAATGTTTGATATTGCTGCAATTGCAACAATAACGAAATGTGCTTTGTGCAACTCTTCGTAAACATTCAATTTAATTCAGAGGCAGGGATGGAGAATGGCATCTTTGCCATCATATTTCTCCATCATTTATCGTAATCCATAACTGGTTCAACATAATGTTGCATTAAAGCAGCCATATCAGATAATTTCACCTTTTTCTTGACGCTGAAGGAGAAGCATTCAAGAAATGCAGCGGCCAATTTCTTGAAGTTGGTGATACTATGACTTTTGAGTTGATTAAACCACTCCCGAGCTGGGCCTGAGAAGGTTGTAATGATTGTCCGTAGGAGTAAGGTATCATTGCTCTCAATCTAAAAGCACATGTCTAGAAAACTAATGACGTGCTCCTGAGTGTCCTCCTCTCCTTTAAACTTTTCTACTCTAGGCATTTAAAAATATTCAAGATAGGCCATAATAGGTACTGATGGGCATAAAGGTTCATTATGAATCTTATTCAAGGTAGGCTTTTGATAAGCCATTCCTTGCTTCTCGATAACTTTAACATTTTTTGCCAAGGCCTTATAGTCCTATGAAGATAGGAACTCCTCTTATCTAGATTGCCTTTGAGGCACATTTGAAGGTAGATTCCTCTTCGATCGAGGTGGAGGACTAGGCTCATCATCCACTTTGACAAGGGATATTTTGGGATATTCTTTATCTAGTTCATTTCCCACTTCCTCTTCATACTACCTATGCACACGATGTTCGAGCGTTGGACATTGATACCTGTGTTGGACCGTGTGGCGAGTATGGGTGTCTATATGCTTAGGGTGCAACTCGAGTTGTGAAGCAACTCGTCTGTCAATGCATTCCCTATACTCACTACGGGGAGGTAAATTTACGTTGGCCAATCGGTCCTCCTTCTCAACGCTCTCCTTTTGATCAAGGATGTGTTGCTCGTGCATGCACTGTTCATACAATCATTGTCTTATGAACCTTTGCCTCTAAGTGTCCTCATTTTCAAGGTGTTCCTGCTCTACGTGAACATATTCCAATTGGTCTTGGAAGATCTGACGTCTTTGCTCTGACACCAACTTGTGAGATCTATCTATATGATTAGCCATATGAGGCCTCTGGTGTGTGCGCTCTGTTCGAGCGGCTTTGTGGGTGTGTCCCCCAACAAACTAATTTGCTATGCTCTTGCCCTTATCTGTGAAGATGGCATTTGCGTCCAACTATCGCCTATACTCTATGCCTGCATGGGATGCAGGGGGCATGCATATCACGAGAATTCTTGGAGCATTCTCTAGGTTTCCTAATGGTCCTAATTGTACTTTTGATATGCACACTCGTAGAATGAGAAGGCGCAAGTGAAGGTTTATAACCTAGCTATCCTAATACTCTATCCATACCATATAACTATTTACTATGCCATGGCTCATGAGGTGGCATACCATTTACTCCCACTTTAGACATCTCTATGGTGATCCTACAAGGCTCACTTCTATTGGGAGTTTGCATGGGTCTACGCTCGAAAGCGGACCTCTCTGTTTACCCCTGAATGGGTGGATATTGAGCCTATCTATACTCATATGGTGGGGGCCTTGAGCCTCCCTTAGGTACAGGTCAAAGGGGTACCAACCTAGATCCGTCTATGACATACTCCTCAGCAGATCCCGTGGAAGCACGTGGAGTGCGATCACGGTAAATTCTACCATATTTGGGATCCCATGCTGGGAAGCCCCATGCTCTGAGATTTGGAGTATGAGACCCCTTACATAAGGGGATACATCCATCCCATCCTTACCCTGCAAGACTCAAATAATTGGCTAAATTAAGTATGAGACCCTTCTTAAAGGGACCCATGTAGGATTTGAATAAGTGACCAAGTCAAGTACGAGAGCCCTTTCCTTCCAAGGGACACATTCATAGGAGTGATCAAGTTTGATGTTTAATTAGATTTAATTATTTTGTTTAAAATTAGAATAAAAGTTTTACGAGGAAAATATTTATGGAGGAGCTAAGAACAAAGATTTTTATGGAGGAGCTAAGGATAATTTTCTCTTTCCATGGCATTTGGTTCCAATAGATTTATTATAATTTTTTTATACAAAAAAATGATTTTATGAAGAGCAACATGTTGGTTGTAGTTGAAGAGGCTAGAGAAAATAAGTTTATAACAAGTGAGATCAATGTCACCTTTATTATAGTGGTTTTGAAGAAAAGTTATTCAAAATATTTTGATAAGTTTCATTTATAAACATTTGTAATATGATTTATAAGATAATTTAAAAAATTGCGGTAATAGATTAAAAATAATTCTAGATTGTGTTATATCAAACAATTAAGGTAGCTTTGTTTATTATAAACAAATCCTTGATGGTATCATGGCCTGGGAGGTATTCTATTCATTCCATCAAAAAGCTAGATATTAATGTAAAAGTAGATATGACCAGCACATATGATAGGATTGATTGGAGTTTTCTACATAATATTCTCATAAAAGTTAATTTTGATAAAGGTTGGTGTGAATCAATTAGATGTTGTTTAGCACTCCAAAATGTTTTTACTTCATGAATGAATCCCTTACTACACTCCTTTAATTGTCCTACAAACTTTGCTAGGGTGACTCATTATTTCCTTCTCTTGATTATCCTTGTTGGGATATTGAGGAGAGCTTTCTCAAAAGTAAAAATAGAAAAAGAAATCAAAGGTATTTTTTTCAACAAATGGTCCCTTCAAATCTCATCTTCAATTTATTGGTGATACTTTTATTTTGGGTCACCCTCTATTAATAAGGCCATGGAGTTTATTTCAATATTATCATGATATGAGAAGGTTGTTGGTTGGTTAGATAATACTACAAAATCTAGGATTTTTTTTATTAAGCTTATATTTACAACAAATCATTATGTAGATTTTAGGGCTTAAAGTTAAAATAATTCCATCAACATATCTAGTTATTCCCTTGTCCTATAAAGGAAATAAGAACAAGTTCTAAGACTCAATTTTGGATAGAATGAGATCTTGTTTGGTAGGTTGGAAAAGTAAGTTCTTAACCATGGTTGGAGGGCTATATCTTATAAATATTATACTATAATCTATCTCTATATGTATATTATGTTCGTTTTAAAGATTGTTAGCAGACCTAGCATCCAAACTTGATAAAATTCAAAGAGATTTTATTTAGAAAGGAAGTTACAAAAAAAACATGTTTCCTTTTTATAAGTGGGATAGGGTTTATACAGGAAATGTTATTGGAGGGATAGGATTGCAAAATTGTAGACATATAAGTTTGGCATTGGGAGCAATATTTGGTTGGATATTATTTAAAAACCAAGAAAAGAGTTAGGCAAAAGGCTATTTAAAAAATGTATAGGTTCTATCACTCCAATAAAACTATTTAGCATATGAACCCTACATTGAGGCTCAACAACATGGAACTTCATATTTATTTAGAAACATACTAGGTGGTCAATCAATGAGGGGTTTTTACAAATTTTTGGCTTGATACTTGGTTGAAGCCTTATCATCTAATTTCAAATCCAAAATGATAATTGTTGGCTAGAGCATATTTAGTTTGTAGAGGTTTGAAGGCTAAAAATTATATTAATTTGAGCACCAATTTCAAATCGTAGACTTTTATTAACAACCTGGTTGAAGGAGAGAACATCAAACTAATAGTGAATGAGATTCGAATTATGTTTCAAGAGTTCTATCTACCTATTTTTATATGAAAGGATGAGTTAATTTGGAATATATTAATAGATAAATACTCAATCAAGTTGAGATGTAATAATTTAGAGCATCTAGAATATCCTACTTCCAAAGAGTTCCCTTAGAATAATGTTTGGTCGCTTGAGCCACTACTTAAGGCCTCAACATTTCTTTGGTTGGTATTCTAATGTAAAATTCTTATAGATGAGAATCTATAAAGAATATGATATCATGGACCTTTAAGGTGTGCCTTGTGTAACAACTGCAGACACCTAAATTATGTTCTTTTAAGGAGACTCACCAAAAGGCCTCATCCTACCCCCACAATCCACCTTGGGCAGCCTTAGGGCTGACTTGATGGTTTTTACCAACTTTGGGAAAATTTTTCCATAGCTACCTAACTGTCTCAACCCAAGACAATATTCAGACTGTGACCGTCTCAACCCGAAATGATCGAAAAAAAGTCAAAATTAAATCATAATAGTTGGCAACTAAAACTGACCGTCAGTGTCACGCATAATTTTACATCATTTTTAGATGCCTTTGCATGAGATTATTTTGAATTAATTTCATGCAATCAACTATTTGGGGATATGCATCTATTTTTCCAATGTGAACTACCCCTTTGCTTTTTCATGTAGAGTGCCCTAGCTTTGATCAAGAAATCTATAAAATAGCACTCACCTCTCAGTTTTAAAGAGAGCAACCTTTAAATTTGTGCAACAAAGTGTTGTCAAATTCAATCCTTGATTCCTAAGTAATGAAGTGCTGCCAAAAATTCATTAGGCTTTCCTACTGCTAATACTATGCTGATGGACTACCCCAAAGGATTTGAAGCTTCACTGTCGTTATTCACATAATCCAACCCTTGCTATGGTGATTGTTTGAGTTCCTTAAAATCACCTCTCCACAATGAAAATTCATCAACAATACTCCCTAGGTCACCCCAAACGCCTGTCGGGTTTGGAGATAAAGAAAAGCAAGCCAGCGACAATGATCATCTTGCCTTGAGATGTTCTACAAATAGGGACCATATCACCCCGAGACGATCATGGTTAGGTGATTAGATTTACTATTTTTATTGCATCTTAGATTAGATCAGTTTATTTTACTATTCTACATTATTTTACATTAATGTTACCGCATACATGCACTTGCTTTTGCATTCGTTTAATTTATCTTCATATTGAAAACAGGTCCAAATTTGGTGGGCCCCACACATGTTACTGATCTATTGCTATTTATGTGTGTGTAGGTTATTGGTACAAATATAGTGAAAGACTTCGTATACAATCCTCGCACGACAATCCGTAAACCCACTCCCCTATGAATTGTGTTGGCACGAAAATTCTTCTACTGCACCAAGAGATCTTAATTGTGATATTATGTATCATTGTATTGATTTGGTAGCATCTCCTAAGAGGGGATGTTGATAAAACTATTGAAATATAATATAAATAAATAAAAGGTGACCTACCTTATTTTACGTTTTATTATCGTGTGTTCATTTATTACTGCTTTGTATTACTTTATTTGGTGTAAATTTTTGGCTTATAGATGGCGATCACGGTGGGACCTAGTCCCTATTTTTCATTACATTGCTAATTATTGTTTATTTTTGTGATTGTAGGTTGTAGGGTTAAAAATCTCTACCTGAGATGGTCTCTCTTTTGAAACTATATCTACTTGAGACGATCCCTCTTTTGATACCATCCCAACCTAAGACAGATGCTAATCAGAGACAATTTCTTATACAATTGTATGAATGGCCAAAATTTTTTCTTGGGGGTTTTACCCTCGAACCCCCAGATATGGGGGAACCTATATGGTTCCCCCTTGTGACCCCCTCAATGCGTCTGGCACATGACGAAGAAGTACTAAAATACACCACAATACACATCATTAATCAGAGGCCTAAAACAACTACAAACCTACATTTCAACATCGAACTTAGGCTTTCAAGGTTAGCTTTCTATATTTTTCTTTCTTGCTTTTGTGAAGAAATATATAAAATATTCATTTAGAGCATATTTGTAGAAGTTTTTAGTTTTTAAGTCAGTTAGACCGCAATCATCTCGGGTCGAGATGATATTTGTTTGTGACCGTCTCAGGTCAAGAGGATCCCTATCTATGATTGTCTCAATGAGAGATGGTGTTTGAATGCTATTTTATGGTTTGCCTATGTTGCTACCTGCTAAAAGGCTGATTATTATCTAGGAAATACTACATTCTAGGGTTTAAAATTTGCATTAGTGAAAGATCATCGATTGTTGTTTGGTTTCATTTTTGCAAAAAATATAAAAGGAACCTACACACATTCACGAGGTATCCAAAACATCGGCTAGTTGGATTTCATCACCAATGATTGATAGTAATGACGTGATGTGGGCATTCATCTCCCACCATGAATTGGCCCCCTATACACCTTAGTAGCCCCCACGAGTGTCTTTTCAGACTTTATCACCGAAAATTCCTCTACTTTCAGGTGTGTCCCAAAGTAGAATAGGTTTAGATGTCCTTCATTCCTGGGGCTTAATAATTTGTGGATTTGTAGTTGTCGTGTATGCCCAAGCTCACACGAGGGTGAAGTGAAAGCCTAGATGGGTCGGTAGTAAGGCACTAGACAGCACGGCCCATTTTAGGGGTATTTTCCCATAAGGTTACCATAAGCCACATCCATTCAAGAAGCCATTTTCAACCATTGTTGTATTACCTCTCATTAGAGAGGTGGACACCAATGCACCCAATTAACTTACACCTCATATGTAGTCATAGGATTAGGTTCATCAAAAACACAATTTTTTTTTTTATCAAAAAAAAAATGAAACCACTTATTTTCTTTGTTTGCATTATTTGCGTAGTTTAGAATGAGTGTGCTATTTGCATAACTAATGGTAGAGACATGCAATCAATCTCACTCACGAGCAAACACTGCTAGATCAATACAAGGAAATATGGATCACTTTTGAGTTGATCCATAAGACTTCATAATACCTAAGTGGCAACGAGACCCCCAAGGATAAAATATTGCTAATCATCCTACTGACCCTAACATATTGGGTATATTTGCTCAGGATCAACCTACAGGTCCTGAATGCGATCAAGATATAGATTATCCAAATCAATAATCCTTATCTACTATGTACAGGGACAATTACTTCTAAGCTTAAACATCTAGGAAGTCCCTACTATGCATTCACATTCTATCTTGCACCACATCTCCACTGAATGAAGAATAGGTGTACACAATACACAAAAAAAAGGATACTCAAGCTACCATGGCTGAGTACCCAAAGTTGAATCATGAACATGAATATGTGGATACATACATTGAAAAAAATCATAAAAAATTACAAACCTATGCTCATGTGTTGAGGGCTTTTAAGTCTAACCATACCTCTACTACTTGTGATAAATAATTTTGTCAAGTTCGTTGTGCTTCTACACCACCTACCTATGTGAAACCTATCAGTCACCCCAACATCAAGGTAATGGGGTTGTGCATGGTACTTACCAACCACTATAAGTCTGGTGCATAAAATCATCAAACGCGACAATACAAAATCATCATATACCACCTCATCAACATCACAATCCATCACCTCAACATATTCAAAATTCAAGGTGGGCAACCAACATGATTTTGCTAGAAGCTTACCAATTATTGATTAATCACATCAAATTCCTTGAAAGGCAAGTCTTATGGTAATTCAACTATCAACCCATTCATCAATCGGTTCTATCACTCTCATACCAATTCCATTTTAAGGGGTTCAATTTTGTTAAGTTCAAAGATAAATATGAGTTACGATGGAGTCACCAACACACTTCTCTAATTTTACAACAAATCTTGAATCTACTCACAAACATTAAGCTACATTTGTGACATCATTAACCTTGTCAACATCCTCAACCTCATCAAATTAAACACGTCAACAAAATCATCCACCTTGTTTGCCTCATTCAAAACACCAGTCTCGTACCTAAACCCCTCTATCCGAGTTAGTGTTGATAATCTTTCATAAGTTGCAGGAGGCAAAAATAATCGTTTTACCTGACATACGCCCTATAGACCCCAACAGACCTAAATCAAAGTTGTATAGGTAAAATCACTATTGACTCTATCATCGGTAAGTGGGCCATGACATCAATAATTACTTTACATTTAAAAATGTGGTCCAAGATCTTATCGACAAGGGGGCCTTCACATAGACGTTCCACTCACCCATCTAGTCAAAACCTTGATATTTTCAAAACCTTAGTGGGGACACTCAAAGTATCACATTGTCTACATTAAATACATCATAAACATAAAGTAATTTGGGGGTGCTCAAGGTATTTCACCTTCCCCCACAAAAAAAATAAAAAATCATCAAAATTTTTAAAAATATCATAAAATAATTTGGGGGTGCTCAAGGTAGTGCACCTTCCCCCACATAAAAGAAAAATAAATAAATAAAATCATTAAAAAATTCAAAAACATCATAAAATCATCAAAATCAAAAAAAAATCAAAACAATCACAAAAACCAAAATCAATCACACACCACTCCAAAGCATATTGCATTCACACATCTCAATTCACATCATCACCAATAATACTTTGGTTATCGTTCGATGCATGCTTTTATCTATTTTATAGGATTGATTTTGTCACATTAATCAAGGGCGTCTTCCTTCTAGTGTTTTTCCCGTATTATCCATCATTGCATAGATTCCCACTATATCCACCACCCACAAAAATATTGTTCTTTTTCAAGTCTATGGTTTGACAAATCTTTAGGTACTTTCAGTCGTTCAGCCATACCTAGTGTCTCATTTAGCCTACATTGAACATAAATAGCCCTTGAGTGCTACAGGTCTTCTTGGTGACCTTAAGTTTTATCTATAGCAGTCTAGGATACATACACCTAAGCTAATCATAACTGAAAAATCACATAAAGCATAAAAGAATGGATGAATTTGAAAATAACCACAAAGAAGGGCTTATTTTATTATATTTACATTAAAATTCTATTACAAATCCATCCCTCTTAGGGATACTCAATGTGATACAATTATTACAATCATATAAAATCCCCACGCAAGGGTAGGTGTAATCCATAGGCTTCCTAGGTTGACACAAACTGCTCCAAGGCAAATGTGTCCTTCTTCTCCACGGTTAGAGGTATTTGTTGCTTTGAATGACAATACCTTGTTAACCTTGCATCCAAGAAACAACAAGAAACATATTAACAACAAAGGAGACCTCTCTTAATGAGGCTTTTAGAGAAAATTATGCAAAAGGATGCCATAAAATCTTGAAATCAAGAAAATACAGAAAGCATGGTAATCTACACTAAACATGATAATTGGCCATCAATAAATACAAAGGAAACATAGATCAATCCATCTAATGTTCTAATTAAACAAATGGAAGCATGAAAATATAAGAAATAACCATGACTAATCTAGCTACCAAATGACAAGAAATAAAGAAAATAAGTCTTAAATTCCTACTTCTACCGCATAATTATCTCTAATAAAACAAATCTAGATTATATGCATATAATCTACTATGAATAAAAAGTAAACTGCTACTATGTTGGAAATTTTGGGTACTTTGGGTACATTGCCTTTGCTCAAGTATATAAGTTGTCATTGATGTCAAGAAGCTTTTGAAGGAATTTGATTTGATGTCAAATAATTTATTTTGATGAAGGTTACGGCATAACAGTTTCAAAGGTCTTTTGCAAACCCCAAGCTGATAGGTTCGAGAGAAAGAGCTCGCAAAGAAAAGTGTCACGATTTCGCGACAATTTGCAAGAGGGTTTGTACGGACGAAAAAGTGTCACGATTTCGCGACAGGTTCGAGAGAAAGAGCTCGTAGAGAAAAAGTGTCGCGATATCGCGACATGTCGGGTTTTCGCGACCCGAAGAAAAGAAAAGCGCTAAGGAGAAAAAGTGTCGCGATATCGCGACATGTCGGGTTTTCGCGACCCGAAGAAAAGAAAAGCGCTAAGGAGAAAAAGTGTCACGATATCGCGACATGTCGGGTTTTCGTGACCCGAAGAACAGAAAAGAGCTAAGGAGGAAAAGTGTCGCGATATCGCGACATGTCGCATTTTCACGACTTAAGCAGGAGAGAGAAAACAAGTTAGAAAAGTGTCACGATATCGCGACATGTCGCGATTTCACGACGGGTTACAAGGAAAGCGTACGAAAGCTGAAAGCGTCACGATTTCGTGACGAGTTGCAAAGAATGCGTACGGATGCAGAAAGTGTCACGATTTCACGACAAGCAGAAAAGAAAGCAGACGGAAGCAGAAGTGTCACGATTTCATGATAGAAACTGAAAGCAGGTCTTCTATAGGAGAAGTGTCACGATTTCACGACAAAAGCAGAGAGGAAGGCTATGAAGACAGAAGTGTCACGATATCACGACAGAAGTGAAGACGAAGTCTGCAGAGGCATAAGTGTCACGATTTCACGACAAAAGCAGAAAGGAGGTCGACGAAGGGAGAAGTGTCACGATATCGTGACAAAAGCAAAGTTGATGCTGACAAAGACAGAAGTGTCACGATATCGCGACAAGAGCTTAGTTGAAGTCGACAAAGGCTGAAGTGTCACGATATCGCGACAAAAGCCAAAAGAAAGTGTACGGTTGCAAAGGTGTCGCGATATCGTGACATGTTGTAGTTTCACGGCAAAAGCTACAGAAGAGTTACAGAGGCAGTTGAAGCCGACAAAGTTAAATGTGAGCCGACGAAGATTAGGGTTTGCAGCCAATGAAGTTTAGGGTTGTGCAATCAACTAAAGATTAGGGTTACAGCCGACTAAGATTAAGGTTTTGATCTTGAAAGTGTTATTATAAAAGGCAGGCTGTTTTGAAGAGTTGGAGGGTTGTTAGTTGCGACGTTCGTAGATAGAGCGTAGAGTGAGAAGTTCGATCGCCGAGAGCAGAGTGCGAAATTCGATCGAAGTGTGCAGAGTGAGCGAAGAGTCATGGTGAATTGTTCTAAGTGCCGCTGTGATTGCATAGATAGTGCAAAGGTTGAAGTTCGACCAAGTGCGGCTGTGATTGCGCAGAAAGAGCAGAGGGCGTAGAGAGCACAAAGGGCAAAGACGAACGCGGAGTGTTGTTGTATGAGGACAGAGGTGCACTGGTTCTTTGAGAAGAACCTGAGGACAGATTTGGCAAGTCTTTGAGAAGGCTTGTGTGTAGAGGATTGATTTGTTCAAGTGTTGGACAGATCCGACGGACAGAGGAAGACTTGTACTAGACCGACCGACTGTGTTTGGTACAGGTTGCTGAGCTGCTGTGGACGTGATCATAGAAGGCAGAGGTCTCTTAGGCTAAGCATTGAGGACAGGAGGTCTTCGATGGAAAGGAGTTCCACGTGCTGGCAAGAGGTAGAGGCAGTTGATCTTCTGAGGGATCATTTCCAGAGCAGAGGGGAAGGTATCTCCTTTGAGCAGAGGCTCATAAATCCAGAGCAGAGGGGAAGGTATCTCCTTTGAGCAGAGGCTCATAAATTCTGATTGGGGGAAGGTATCTCCTTTGGGCCGAGGCTCATAAACATTGTAATTGGGAAGGATTCCCAAAGAACTTTGAGATAACTTTTAGAGAAAAGTTTTGTGGACGTAGCCCAACCATTCGGGGTGAACCACGTTAAAATTGGTGTCACTTTGTGGATGATATTGTGCATTGTTTTGATATTGCTTTGGGTATATTGCTTTACTATTTTGAAGTATAAAGGAAAAAGTAAAAAGAGGTCTTATACTGTTCACCCCCCCTCTCAGTATAAGCTTGTGTTCTTCAATTGGTATCGTAGCGTGTGCCTTCGAAAAGTTTAACAACCTTGAAGGAAAAGCTAGTAAAGAACACAATGGATCATTCAAGTAGCAATGCAACACCTATTCTTGATGGGTCAGATTTTGGTCTTTGGAGTGCAAGGATGAAGGTTCATCTAATGGCACTTGGTAATGAGGTATGGGAAGTGATTGAAGATGAGTACACTATTCCCGTACATGGTCCTAATACTAAAGAAGAAAGGCTCCTACATCACAACAATTCAAAAGCAATGAATGCAATCCTGAAAGGCTTACGTAAAGCAGATCTCACCAAAGTGATTCACTACAAGACAACTAGTGAAATGTGGAAACAAGTTGAAGGTGGTTCATACAGGTGATACAAATGTCGAAAGGCCAAGTTGAGACACTTCAAAGGTATGTTTGAACAACTCCAGATGAATGATGATGAAAATATTAGTGACTACATGCTTCGTATGGATGAGGTTGTTAACTCCATGAAAGACTTAGGTCTTGAGCTTGCTGAAAATGATGTTTGTGATAAGATTTTAAGATCTCTTCCTAATAGATTTAGTGAAAATATTTCTGCTATTGAGGAAGCTAAAGATTTGGATAAGTTGAAAAAGGATGAGCTCCATAGTATACTTGCAAGCATTTGAGTTGAGAACTCAAGTGAAGGTTGATGTCAAGAAAGAGGCAACTTTCAAGGCTACCAAGAAATCCAAGGGTAAACAACTTCAAGAGAGTGATGAGTCTTCTAGTGATGAAGAGGCATATTACAGCAAGAAAGGCAAGTTCTCTAGAAAGCACAAAAGCATGAAAAATATAAGATGTTTCAATTGTGGAAAGTTTGGTCATTATGCTACCGACTATACTGTTCCCAAGAATGAAAGTGATGAAGATAAACAGGATTCTAAGAGCAAGGATTCTGAAAAGCACAAGCATCACAGGAAGAACAAAGATGAGCACAACAATCAAGGAAAGAGGTATTCTCACAAGCACAAGAAGAGTTTCTACCTAGACAAAGCAAGTAAGTGTTCTAGTAGTGATAGTGAAAGTTCTTCAAGTGATGATGAAAATGAGATGTTGTTCATATCAAAAAAAGAGGAAGAACCGAAACATAGATTCATTATCATGAAATGTCTTAGATGTGGAAATTTTGGTCACCTTGAGGATGATTGCACAAATAATGATTTGGTTTCTAGTATGTATGAGGATGCTTCAGAAAACTATAAGGAAGATGCTTGTATGGTTTTTGAAAAAGGTAGCACCTCTAGTGATAAGAAATCTGAAAAAGGCTTTGATGATTTCGAAAGCAAACAAATAAAGGATCTTGAAAGTGAACTTATTAATGCTCTTAGTGCTTTGAAAAAGGAAAGAAAGAAGAATGCTAGACTCAAGGATAAGTTAGATGAATGTTGTATGGAGAGAGATGATCTTATAGAAAGTCTTGATTTCTCTATAGCTAAGACACAAGAACTCAAGGATGAGTTAGAGTCTAAGGTTCTTGAGTATAGTGAGTTAGAACAGAAAATGGCTTCTTTGAAAGAGGAAACTAAAGAGTACAAGGATAAGCTTTACATGTTTCAAGATAGCTCCAAAAAGGTTAAGTCACTCATCAAAGGTCAAAGAAAGACAACAGATAAAACAGGCCTTGGTTTTGTTAAGCCACACAAGGAACAAGTTGGAGAGTCTAGTAAGAGACTCCAAAAGGAAGAGAGTTCTGATGAGGAAAGTATTTCAGATCATGAGTCCTTGAATGATAGATGCACAAAAATAGAAAACAGAATTCAGAATGAGAAGAAGAAGTTTTCAGGACCCAAGAGGTCAAATAAAGGAAAATTTCAAGGCAGATGTTTTGCTTGTCATAAGTTTGGTCACATGGCTTCACATTGCATGGCTCAAGTGAAGAAGGTAAACGACAATTTCAGAAGTGCTAGTTTCTTTCAAGGGTATTGCTACTCTTGTCAACAGTTTGGGCACAAGGCAGTTTATTGCAAGGTAAATAACAAGAACAGGTTTGGTCAGAACAGGTTTGGTCAGAACAGGTTTGGTCAGAATAGGTGGATTCAAAGATCTGGTTTACCTCAGAGAAACAACATCGTCAAGTGTTTCAAGTGCAACAATGAAGGTCACATAATCAGACAGTGTAGAGCTGAAATTCTAGATTACAGGAACATGAACAAGTGGCATGATCAGGTCCAAGGATCAAGGCATGGACAAGAACAGGGATGAGAACAAGAACAAGAACAGTGACAAGAACAGGAATATGGACAAAGAGTTCAAGAGAAGGCCCGACAAGGAAGTTATAGACGCCGATGATGATCGGTGCCTAATGGGAGTTTTACTCCCACCCTAGAATTAATCACCTCATCAAGAGGTGGGGGAGGGACTAAGCTAAGAGGCTCATTCTTAGTCCCGAGCCCCAAAGGTGACCCTTTGCCATTGATGACAAAGGGGGAGAGATATGAGTAAGGGGGAGAGCTTCAAAGTGAAGAGGAAAGCTTCAAGTCAGGGGGAGCAAAACTTCAAAGGACGTTGGTCGCTTGTTAGCACAGTTGGTTTCGGTTTTGGCTCTTGAGAAGTGTTTTCAGTAAAGGTTTGCCATCAATGACAAAGGGGGAGATTGTTGGAAATTTTGGGTACTTTGGGTACATTGCCTTTGCTCAAGTATATAAGTTGTCATTGATGTCAAGAAGCTTTTGAAGGAATTTGATTTGATGTCAAATAATTTATTTTGATGAAGGTTACGGCATAACAGCTTTCAAAGGTCTTTTGCAAACCCCAAGCTGACAGTGTTCGAGAGAAAGAGCTCGCAAAGAAAAGTGTCACGATTTCGCGACAATTTGCAAGAGGGTTTGTACGGACGAAAAAGTGTCACGATTTCGCGACAGGTTCGAGAGAAAGAGCTCGTAGAGAAAAAGTGTCACGATATCGCGACATGTCGGGTTTCGTGACCCGAAGAAAAGAAAAGCGCTAAGGAGAAAAAGTGTCACGATATCGCGACATGTCGGGTTTTCGCGACCCGAAGAAAAGAAAAGCGCTAAGGAGAAAAAGTGTCACGATATCGCGACATGTCGGGTTTTCACGACCCGAAGAATAGAAAAGAGCTAAGGAGGAAAAGTGTCGCGATATCGCGACATGTCGCATTTTCGCGACTTAAGCAGGAGAGAGAAAACAAGTTAGAAAAGTGTCGCGATATCGCGACATGTCGCGATTTCACGACGGGTTACAAGGAAAGCGTACGAAAGCTGAAAGCGTCGCGATTTCATGACGGGTTGCAAAGAATGCGTACGGATGCAGAAAGTGTCACGATTTCACGACAGGCAGAAAAGAAAGCAGACGAAAGCAGAAGTGTCACGATTTCACGACAGAAACTGAAAGCAGGTCTTCTATAGGAGAAGTGTCACGATTTCGCGACAAAAGCAGAGAGGAAGGCTATGAAGACAGAAGTGTCACGATATCATGACAGAAGTGAAGACGAAGTCTGCAGAGGCAGAAGTGTCATGATTTCACGACAAAAGCAGAAAGGAGGTCGACGAAGGGAGAAGTGTCGCGATATCGCGACAAAAGCAAAGTTGATGCTGACAAAGATAGAAGTGTCACGATATCGCGACAAGAGCTTAGTTGAAGTCGACAAAGGCTGAAGTGTCACGATATCATGACAAAAGCCAAAAGAAAGTGTACGGTTGCAAAGGTGTCGCGATATCGCGACATGTTGTAGTTTCACGGCAAAAGCTACAGAAGAGTTACAGAGGCAGTTGAAGCCGACAAAGTTAAATGTGAGCCGACGAAGATTAGGGTTTGCAGCCGACAAAGTTTAGGGTTGTGCAACCGACTAAAGATCAGGGTTACAACCGACTAAGATTAAGGTTTTGATCTTGAAAGTGTTATTATAAAAGGCAGGCTATTTTGAAGAGTTGGAGGAATTGTTAGTTGCGACGTTCGTAGATAGAGCGTAGAGTGAGAAGTTCGATCGTCGAGAGCAGAGTGCAAAATTCGATCGAAGTGTGCAGAGTGAGCGAAGAGTCATGGTGAATTGTTCTAAGTGCCACTGTGATTGCGCAGAGAGTGCAAAGGTTGAAGTTCGACCAAGTGCGGCTGTGATTGCGCAAAGAGAGCAGAGGGCGTAGAGAGCACAAAGGGCAAAGACGAACGCGGAGTGCTGCTGTATGAGGACAGAGGTGCACTGGTTCTTTGAGAAGAACCCGAGGACAGATTTGGCAAGTCTTTGAGAAGGCTTGTGTGCAGAGGATTGATTTGTTCAAGAGTTGGACAGATCCGACAGAAAGAGGAATACTTGTACTAGATCAACTGACTGTGTTTGGTATAGGTTTCCGAGCTGCTATGGACGTGATCATAGAAGGCAGAGGTCTCTTAGGCTAAGCATTGAGGACAGGAGGTCTTCGGTGGAAAGGAGTTCCACGTGGCTGGCAAGAGGTAGAGGCAGTTGATCTTCTGAGGGATCATTTCCAGAGCAGAGGGGAAGGTATCTCCTTTGAGCAGAGGCTCATAAATCCAGAGCAGAGGGGAAGGTATCTCCTTTGAGTAGAGGCTCATAAATTCTGATTGGGGGAAGGTATCTCCTTTGGGCCGAGGCTCATAAACATTGTAATTGGGAAGGATTCCCAAAGAACTTTGAGATAACTTTTAGAGAAAAGTTTTGTGGACGTAGCCCAACCATTCTGGGTGAACCACGTTAAAATTGGTGTCACTTTGTGGATGATATTGTGCATTGTTTTGATATTGCTTTGGGTATATTGCTTTACTATTTTGAAGTATAAAGGAAAAAGTAAAAAGAGGTCTTATACTGTTCACCCCCCCTCTCAGTATAAGCTTGTGTTCTTCATACTAAAACCAAGGGAAAAGGAAATTAAACCTGATTGTAGGTCTACAGCACAGTTAGCACTATTAGCCGCGGTTGACAGCTGCGGTTGAGCTAAAAATGAAGTTACTCTCTAACGCCAGTCTTAGATCTCCAATTCCCCTTGATGAATTGATGATCAAGGGTTGCATTGATGTCCTCTAAAAAATTTGGTGGTTGAATTGCTTGGATTGGTGATGGAATGGGCTCAATTGAGTTTCTTGATTTCTCCTAGCCCTCCATAGCCTTCTTGGTTCCAAATGCCATTTGATCTCCAAATAGGCAGCATAAGTGTTCCTCTCAATGGATGCAAGTGAGTATGCAATTTGACACGGCTTTGTTGCACTTCAACTTGAGATTCTTCTAGACTTATCCCAAATTTAGAGGAGGATCTTATAGCACTTGAGAAGGCCCTATCTTAGCTTCATGGAGAAGCCAAAATCAAGAACATTTAGTTAGAGCAGTTGGAGGGAAAGTTCTATAGGATTTTGCGCCCAAACCATTTGAAACTCGAACAACTTATCCATTGTAACTGATTTTGGGTCGGTTGAAATCAAACTTAACTTGAAGGCTAACCGTAGCTCTGAGGTGCGATCAAACCTGTTAACTGTGGGTGTCAGCCATTGCCAAAACTGACTAAGCCAAAATTCCTAAATTGAGTGGTTAGAACCATTGCTTCACCTTGGAATCTATCCAAGATCTTTCATATGGTCTTCTAGCATGTCCCATATGAGTAGTCTCCTCGACATGTTGCATTTTAGGTGTCTATAGATGCCCCTTTTGATATGTGTTGTGAGATAGAACAACACTAAGAAAAAATAGACCTCCTAAAATGATGTTGTAGGTTGCATGATGATCATTAGTTTGATCAACATTAGATGCCCAAGTCCTGCAAAAGGATACGCATCCTAGAATCATTACTTCCAACTGGATGAAAGACTTAAATTGAAAGAACTTGTACCCATATTGTTTCAATAGGGTAGGTTTTGTCACTACTACAGGTTGTCTAAACCTATAGATCTGAAAGGCGGAGAGTACAAACTCAACTGTCATATTTGCTTTTTGCCCTAGCAAAGGGTAAGCTTATGATAGTCGTTGGCAATGATTCATAAAATGAATGCAATTTTAACAAGATCAAGGGATCTACGATCAAGGGATATTATATTGACTTTTATTATGAATATGATATAATGAATACCCCCTCAAGCAACATGTTGATGAGAGTATGACAATTAAATGAAGCGACGAGTCGCTTGACCACTATGAATGAATTGAAAAGTTTAAAGTTTAGCACTTGATACTTGAATAGGCCTAATCAACTATGATTACAAATGTTAATATTAAATGTATATTTCTATCCCGTGGAGCGGTCCAACCATGAAGGCCTTATTAGGGAATCAAAATGCTAACAATTCCAATTAGGCATGTGTTGAATCATATTGGTCGATGATATGCTGAAAATATCATATAATAACTGACATGATTGCTTTATTCCCATGGGGCGGTCCAACCTCTAAGGCATTCTTCAGGTTTGAAATGAAGCATATCAATTCAACGATGATGAATTTGCCCCAAATGTCCTTATGGTAATTTACTCATCTTGTCGGATTGCATGGAGTGCCAGTCGCTACAATCGCCAAGTGTATAGGGTAAATAACTAGATACAAGGCACATTTGAATTTTGATATATTTGGATGCAACTTCTAGATGTTGTACCATTTTTCAGTGTAAGGTCAAGGACCTACATAGTTGTAGCTTGCGGGTATTTTTGACATATGCCGATGTACTCTTTATTTTTGATACATATATATATGATCAAACTTTTATGAGACTCATTATATGTGCAGATTTTATTTGTTTTATGCGTATGAGATGCATATGGATGCAATTCTTATATGTTATGTTGATTTGATGCTATATGATGTGATGTATGGATGATATGCACTAGCTAGATGATGGATGTATGACTAGATATTGTGATCTAGATGTATATATGGACTAATATGGTGTATGCACTATTTGATTTTAAATGCATGTCTAAGTTGGTGTACTTGTATGCATTTAATTTATGATGTTATGATATGGTAAATGTAATGTATGCAATACATTATTTACATGATGATGGTCGAATTTAAATGAACCTGTATGCTTTAATCACTTAAAAACATAAGGTATGAATGCAATATGAGCTAACAATCTAATGGATGACACCACATAATGTATAACAATCATGAACTGTAATTGATATATCTTATCATAAGAATTAATCATTTAATCACCCATGTGCACTATGACATGATATATTATTTCTATTCAAAATCTCTTGTAAGTTAAAAGAATATGCATAACATAATCAGTTGCCATTTAAATATGATATCCATATATTATCTAACCTATATTATGAACAATATTTAATAAAAAAAATCTTATAAAGAGAAAATTGATCCTTGATGATTGTGATTTGATTGTTGCTATTTGGGAATTTTTGAGGTTTTCCATGAAACTCAAACACCCTAGTTGACTTATCAAAATTTGTATAATGACTATACCAGACTTCTAAAAAATAAAGTTTTCGCTATGAAATACCAAGCTATTCATTACCCCTGTGTGTGCAAATGAATGTATTAGATAAGGCATAAGCATATCCTAGTGCCAAAGAGATTCATTCAGCCCATTACTGTATTGGGGATCCTCAAGTGTCTATATGATCCTAGGTTTGAATTTAGTTAGACTAGACCACTAGGCAATACATGCCACCTAAAGCTAGCTCATCTATGACTTGCTAGACCTACCCCAATGTTAGGCAGGATTCATTCAGCCCATTGCTATATTGGGGATCACTCCATGGCTTTGAGTATTCCAGGGATTCAAGTTCATCCTCTTTTTTTTATTCAATTTATTGGGATACTTGCTCATATATAGTGACAAAAATCATTGTTTATTTTGTATATGCTATTTTTTTTTGCAAGGGATAGTATTTGACTCTATGATTTTGCTATTTTTGATTTAAGCAAGGGATCTCTTCGGGTAGGGGGTGAACTTGTCCTTTTGCCAATGACCTCTACTCTAGACCTTTGCTACTCACAAAATAAGCAAGTAACAAAACCTTTTGCCTAAGGTGACCCGGACCACTTTTGTAGTTTTCGTCCTTCCTTACCCTAATTAGGATTGTTTAAATGTGTTGATTAGTGATAGGATTCTAATATGCTAAGTGCTATCAAAACTAGACCTCATATACAAAAGCAAAGCAAGTTGCCTACCAAAATATTGAGAAGACCACTAAGTATGGTTGAATGATCGAAAAACCTAGTATATTCTTCATAGCAACAGGAGGGGTTGTGTTGAGAAACACAATTACTCACAAGGGTGATGGATGAAGGTAATAATGCATAGATGCATGATTGAAACACAAACATGGTGTCATTTGTAAGATTACAAACACAACCTATCCTAATGCAAGAGCGACGGATGAAAATACCTAATGCAACATAATTAAATGAATCCATATGCAAAATGCAAATGAGATGCAACAATGCAAAATGCAATGCAATGTTTTTAGATTTTATTGCTTTTTAATTTTTATGGATTTTTGAAATTTTGATTTGACCAAAGGGCTTAGATTCCTTTGGAGCCTTTTATAGGGTGACCAAAGGGCTTACATATGCCTTTGGAGCCTTTCAAAAGTTTAAGGTATATAATGCTTTAAGATTAAGGATGTTGAGAGGTTCAGGTTCCTCAACACCTTCAAGCGATGTTAAGTGATATGTCCCAGGTCCAATCTTCTCAGAGATGATATAAGGACCTAACCAGTTAGCCATAAATTTATATTGTAATTTTGATGGTAGATTTGAGTTCTGTTGGTTCTCTTTCAACACAAGATCAACAAACTCAAAGTCTCTCAGATGGATTTTGTTATTGTAAGCTCGTTTTAAGTGCTTCTGATAAATACAAAAATGCTCAAGGGCATTCACACAACGTTCGTCGAGTAACGTAAATTGATTAAGGTGAGCTTACCACGCAGTGTTATCATCAATGAACTCTTTCAATGAGATACACAATGTTGAAATTTCTAACTCTAAGGGTATAATGGCCTCAACGCCATATACTAGTGAAAATGGAGTTGCCCTAGTGGGTGTCCGAATGCTAGTTCTATAAGTTCATAATGCAAGGGGTAGTTGTGTGTACCAATATTTGTGGTGCTCTTATACCTTCTTTTTCAATATGGATACCACTGTATTATTTGAATCCTCAGCTTGCTTGTTTGCCTTCAGATAGTATGGAGGTGCAAAACTATGTTTGATCCTGTACTTGGACATAAAAGCCCTCACAATTTTGTTCTTGAATGATGTTCCATTATCTGAGATTATTTTGGATGGTATCCCAAATGACTTATGCTATTGTGAAGTATAAAATCTGCAATATGCGCTCTAGTTGTCGTTGTTAATGGGATTGCTTCCACCCACTTTGTAAAGTACTCAATAGTCATAATAATGAATATATGTCGATCTGATGACGAAGGAGAGATATTACCGATTAGATCCAAGCCCCATTGAGCAAATGGCCAAGCCGCTTGACTGGGTTGTGAGGCCTACGATGGCAAGTGTGCAAGATTAGCATGATGCTAATATTTAACGCATTTCTTGACATATGCATTGCAATCCTTCTCCATAGTAGGCCAATAATAGCCCATGCAAAGGATGCACTTGATGATAGTTATACCACTTAAATGGCCACCATACGTACTGTGATGAGCTTACAAAATTACCCAAGCTGATTCTTGGAGCTCAAGATAATGAAGGAGAACTCCATCGTAGCTTTGACGATACAAAATGTCTCCTAACAAGACATACTTTGTTGCTTTCTATTTAAATGTGTGTTTCATGGCATGCGATAATCCCTGGGGGATTACACCCAGGGATTTATGACATCCATTTCTGATAGACCTCAACCTCAACTTATAAGACAACATGTTCCCCCTACGGTTCAAAATTCACAAATGCAGACTAGGCAACAACCTTATGGTGAAAGGTAGTACCATTCCCTGTAGGACCCTACGAGATCAGTGATCCCTAGGGCACCCTCTTGAGAAAGTCTTTGGCTCTATAGAACCATTCATGGTTTGGTTCTACATGAATCATGTTGAATGATTCTTTATTATCCAAAGCCTCATGTTGCACGACAAAGTGTGACAACATATTTACATGGATGGTAGTAAAATTGATGGATGGATTCTAAGGAATTAAGGATCCCAAAGATGCCATAGTGTCTACAAATTTTTTTGACGAATGAGGGATTGCCTCGATGTTGTACCACTCCACCTGAGCTAGATAAGAGTCAACAAGATCTTTGTAGGCCTTTAGGACTAGACACCTACATTGAAAAAGTCCCTTCACTTGGTTGACAATGAGAAGGGAATCGCCAAAGATATTTAACCTTTTGATATTCATGGCGATAGTTGTTTGGAGGTCCAATATTAGGGCTTCATATTCATTATTATTATTGGTGCAAGGAAATTCCAACTTAAACGACAAGGGAATGGGAGCACCTTGCATCGTGAACGACACTATTCCTGCACCACCCCATTGCTCACACTTCGAACCATCGAAGAACAAGGTCATATCAGCTTTGTTATCCATTTATTCAGGTTCAGAAGACTCTAATAATGTGAATATTGCATCATCAGGAAGCTCAATGGCGATAGGTCTACTATTTTCTAGTGGTGCCTCTACTAGTTTATTAGCTATGACCTGTCCCTTGATGGAATTTTGGCTAATGAATTCCAAGTCAAATTTTGTCAATAGCATGATCGACTTTGTAGGACATGTATTATGATATGTCTTGCTCATCATATACTACAAAGGATTTTGGTTTGATATGACATACGTCGTATGAATTAACATATAATGATGCAATTTATTTGTTGCAAAAACTACTGCTAAACACAACTTTTCCACGTAGGCATATCCTAGCTCATAACTCATAAATATTTGGCTAATGTAACATATGGCTTGCTCTTTGTCCTGCACATTATTTTGAGCTAACATGGTTCCTAATGCAAAGTTAGTAGCTGATATATATAGCAAGAACGATACGTTGGGTCTTGGTGGAGCTAGTATTGGTGGCATTGCTAGGTAGTGCTTAATCTCAACAAAGGCTGCTTGGCAGTCCTCATACCAATTAAATGGGACCTCCTTGTGTAGCAGTCAATTCATGGGTTGAAATTTGTTCGATAATTGTGTGATAAATCGCTTTATGGATGTTACTTTTCCCTGTAGGCTCCTTTATTATTTAATATTTGTGGGAGGACACATTTCTAAAATGGCCTTGACCTTTGCTGGATCAACTTTGATCCCTCATTTTGAAATGATGAATCCGAAGAGTTTTCTTGAAGTCATGCCAAATATGCACTTCTTAGGATTCAACCCGACATTATGCTCTATCAGGCAATCCAAGACCTTTCTCAGGACCTCTGCATGCTCTGAACACAACAATGACTTTGCCAACAAGTCATCGATATAATCTTCCAAGATCTTATGTATGTAGTCATGAAAAATATATGTCATGGCTAGTTGATATGTAGCACCAGTATTCTTAAGGTCGAATGACATAAATTTATAACAAAATATCCCCCATGGTGTTGTGAACATGGTTTTGTGCTAGTCTTTAGGCTTAATCTGAATTTGGTTGTAACTAGAAAAATCATCCATTAGGGAGAGCATATCATGAACCACATTTGCATCTACGAGATCATATATGTTTGGCAATGGAAATGAATTCTTTGGTGTTGCCCTATTGAGGTCTCTGAAATCCATACAGATACGGATCCTTCCATCAGGTTTTCCTATAGGCACCATGTTTGATACCCATTCCGGATAGTCAATGGAAATGACAAACTCTACATCCAATAGTTTTTGCAATTTGTCCTTAACCATTAAGGCTACTGTTGGATGCATTTTCCTGAGTTTTTGCTTGACTAAATTTTTTGAGAGATCTAGCGAAAGGTTATGAGTAACCAATTTCGGATCTAGGCTTTGCATGTCCTTATAAGTCTAAGCAAAGAGATCAGGTCTCTCTTTCAGTAGAGGGATGAGGTTGGCACGCTCATCAAGAGATAAATTTTCTCCAAATTTAACCTTCTTAGGAATCATGGGATCATTGTTGATATCCACTTCAAAGGTTTCCTCTACTAACATGTGAGATCCCTCATCGAGCTGATGAGGCGTAGGGATCAAGTGGATGTCATCTGTTGGGTTTATGGATTCCACATTGGAAACATCCTCAACATGATAAATATCATGTGCACAACCTAGCGCAAAATGAAAAGATTACATCTCTTCATTGAAAAATAAATCTTCAGGCTCTAATGGTGATTCAGCATGATCCAAATCAATGGAATCTACATAAGATACAATGGTTTGTATGGACCAATTGGACTTTGAAGTGGGGTGGTCAAATCAATGGAGATCATATTGATTTAATGGATTATGTCTCCAAGACCACGTGCATGTGACTCTACATTGATACAATTTCCATCCTCAAGATGTGGTTCTGGGGGTATGGGGATCTCTAGATTCGATCTATGGATAGACTTAAAAACAATATCGTTGGGCTCAAGGAGCTCCATGTATGTTGGTGGATTGGGATTCACCATATGATAAATCACTTCGAGATTTGGTGATCTTCCCCTAAGGTGAGGGTGGATATTGATATATCTATACATATGCTCTGTAGTGTATGGCACATTATGATGACGTAAGTAGGAAGGCCCCAAATAGGATCTCTTTGTTTCATCTTCATCATCACTATCATAATAAAAACCCTCACCGCTACCTATTGGAACTGGGAGATTAGGAATATGGGGCCCCATGTAAGCCCACTCTTGATAGTCGCTATCACCAATGGAGGATTGCTCATCCTCTATGACTATCTCCAAGGGAAACAAATGACATAAATTAAAGGGGCCCAAATAAACCACCTCAGTTTCATCCTCATATTGCTCATTGTTCGAGGACTCACCATCATCATAAGTCTCATATACACAACACAATCCCTTTCTCTTAGAGATGGACTCTGATTTATCCTCATCAGAATGATCCTCTGACTCAAAATATTCTGCTATGCTAGCATTCTGAACCTACAGGTCTGTGTCATCAGTTGCCCCATGGATTTGTTCATCTAATATGTCTCTTGGTATGTGTTCTAAATCGATCTCCACCAAGATGTTCTCGTGATATATCTCAGGCGATTCTATAGTGATGTAAGACACTAACCGATTATCACTTTGAAATGAGGAGGGATTGGGGTATTAAGAATTGAAGTCGACTTCACCCCCTTGACTGAGGTATAGGCAGTTTAAATATGCCACGAGGAGTTCATCATGTCCTTTGATATAATATCCTAACCCAAACCTATCAGTTGGCAACTGATATTACGGTTCGTAAGGCATCCTACGCCCCTACTCAAATAATTCGAGACCATAACCATGCCAATGGTAACGCTAAAAATATAGTAGGGTGTACTTTGGATTAGAGAGATAATGAACATTTATAGTGAATGGTTCATCATCATCCTCATCCATGGGAGTGTGAGATGCAAACTGGTCGAGCCCTCCATAGATGAAATTTGTTTGGTTAGGAGGTACCCCTAGTGGTACCACCATCCCTATGGGAAGGCGATGGGCTTGTGGTCGGCCCATATCCTGTGCAATCTCTATGATTGGCATAAATGTCACATTATGCACAATATACTCCCCTAATTCGGTATTAACCAAATGAATGGTCACTTGCGGTGTAGATGACTCTACTGAAGACGCAGGTGAAGCAAGCTAAGGTGCCTCTTCGACTTCTTCTTGAGCATCCTCTACTTCCATGGGAGTGGGGACCTCGATGATAACTGGTTTGGGTTCTTTTTTTATCTCTTTTTTACCCATATTTACATTTATCTTCTTATCATATTGACACATTATGGATGCATATGTTTTGGTAGAAGCAGTTGTCATGTGCTTAAATCATTGAGATGTGGATGTTGTAGGTTTGGCACACACTTCCTTCATTTTACCTCATGGCTCTTTGATCGGTGACACTGGACGTATGTCCAGGTGTGTTGAGGGCAGCATGAAGTCCCTCGAAAAATATTATAAATTCACGTATTTGAATGGTTCTTCATCTGAAGGTACCACGTGAACCTGTCCCTCATGAATGTATTTAATACATTGATGGAGAATGTAAGGGACACAATGCATTTCTCTTATCTAAGGCCTCCCTAGAAGTATATTTTACTACATAACACCTTCAATCACATGACACATCACTAGGATGGACTTTAGTTCCACTTGAATAGGTAAGACTATCATACCAATAGTTGAGCATAATACATTGTTAAAGGTTCTCAACGTGAAGGCAGAAGGTATGATATGCGTCTTTGGTAACTTCAGGTATGTCAGTGCCTTGGTCGTAATTATATTGATTGATGATACCGTATTAATCAAAACCCGCTTCAAATATATGTGATTTACACATGCAATGATGTGGAGTGGCGGGTCCGATGTGACAGTGGAAACCATCTTGATTTCATGATCATAAAATTTTATGATTGATTCTTGACACTGTTGCACATGTCCCATGAAGTGTGTGAATGCTTCGAGATCCTAGGACTAAACTTCTATGGATCTTAGAATGCACATAAGTGTCTCCCTGTACTTGGTAGATTTTTGAATAAACTCATAGATTGACAATTTCATTGGAGTCATTTGTAGGTTTTAAATTAACCTACTCCTGATTGTCACCACCGGTCTAGTTGGTGGGCCTGGCGCATTTTAGGCTGGCCTTAGAGGAGGTATAGATTTGACCCTAATGGGTGCTAGAGATTTATTTGGTCTTTCATACCTCGCATGTCTTGTGACATCGTTGACCATTCCAATGAACCCGTGGGTTGGTGGTTCGATGCATACTTGATTGACTTGGCCAACATTGTTCCTTGGCACATCATGGTTGGGTAGAGGATTTTTGTAAATCCTCATATTAAGATTATATGGTGCTTGTGGATTGTCCACAAGAAGCGTACCTTTTTCAATCATATTTTGCACTAGATGTTTGAAAGACCAACATACCTCTATGTTGTGACCTTTCATTCGATGAAATATGCAATATTGATCATATTTATATCCCTTAGGCTTGGGTTGATTAGGGTCCACTAATTTTATTTTTGGTAAGTTTATTACCTTTGCCTCACACAATTGATGGAAAATCAATGTCAATGATTTTGATAATTGAGTGAATATGTGAGGAAGGTATATTTATTTATCCTTACCCTTCTAATTATTATTTCACTACTCATATTACGCAAGAGGAGGTTGGGCTTGATAATTTCGTTGTTGTTGCCCCTTATCCCTTTTTGAAGGTTTAAAACCACCTGATTAACGTGGGTTAGCTTGGCCTATTGTTTATTGATGCTCTTCTTATTCCATTTCTTCTTATTTCTGAGTTTCAAGTTACCCTCCTGTAACTTGATATTCTCTATCACTTTGGCTTATGCCAAAGCCTCTTCAAATGTTTGATATTGCTGCAACTGCAATAATAACAAAATGTGCTTTGTGCAACTCTTCGTAAACATTCAAGTTAATTCAAAGGTAGGGATGGATAATGGCATCTTTGCCATCATATTTCTCCATAGTTTCCCGTAATCCATAACTGGCTCATCATCATGTTGCATTAAAGCGGCCATATCAGATAAGTTCACCTTTTTCTTGATGTCGAAGGAGAAGCATTCAAGAAATACATCGACTAGTTGCTCGAAGCTGGTGATGCTATACCTTTTGAGTTTATTAAACCACTCTCGCGCTGGGCCTAAGAGGGTTGTAATGAAGGTCCGTAGGAGCAAGGTATCATTGCTCTCAATATGAAAGCACATGTCTAGAAAACTCGTTATGTGCTCCTGAGTGTCCTCCTCTCCTTTAAACTTTTCTAGCCTAGGTATTTCAAAATATTCAAGATAGGCCAGAATAGGTACTAATGGGCATAAAGGTTCATTATGAATCTTATTCAAGGTAGGATTTTGATAAGCCATTCCTTGCTTCTTGATAGCTTTAACCTTTTCTACCAAGGCCTTATAGGCCTATGAAGATAGGAACTCCTCTTCTCTAGATTGCCTTTGAGGCACCTTTGAAGGTAGATTCCTCTTCGGTCGAGGTTGAGGACTAGGCTCATCATCCACTTTGACTAGGGAGATCTTGGTATATTCTTAATCTAATTCATTTCCCACTTCATCTTCATAATTCCTATGTACATGATGTTCGAGCGTTGGACGCTGATCCTTGTGTTGGGATGTATGGTGAGTATGGGTGTCTATATGCTTAAGGTGCAACTCGAGCTGTGAAGCAGCTCGTCTATCATTGCGCTTCCTATACTCACTACGAGGAGGTAAAATGACATTGGCCAATCAGTCCTCCCTCTTAACATGCTCCTTTTGATCAAGGATGTGTTGCTCGTGCATGCGTTGTTCATATAATCGTTGTCTTATGAACCTTTGCCTCTGAGTGTCCTCATTTTTGAGGCGTTCCTATTCTGTGTGAACATATTCCAATTGGTCTTGGAAGATCTGAAGTCTTTGCTCTGACACCAAATTGTGAGATCTATCTATGTGATCATCTGTATGAGGCCTTTGGTGTGTGCGCTTTGTTTGAGCGACTTTGTGGGTTTATCCCCCAACAGACTGATTTGCTATGCTCTTACCCTTATCTGTGAAGATGGCATTTACATCCAACTATCACCTATACTCTTTGTCTATGTGGGATGCTGGAGCATTCTCCAGGTTTCTTGATGGTCCTAATTGTACTTTCACTATGCACACTCGTAGACCGAGAAGGCGTAGGTGAAGATTTATAATCTAGCTATCCTAATACTCTATCCAAACCATATAACTGTCTACTATGCCATGGCTCATGAGGTGGCATACCATTTGCTCCCACTTTAGACATGTCTATGGTGATCCTACATGGCTCACTTCTATTGGGAGTTTGCATGGGTATATGCTCAAAAGAGGACCTCTCTGTTTACCCCTAAATGGGTGGATCTTGAGCATGTCTATACTCATATTATGGGGACCTTGAGCCTCCCTTAGGTATAGGTCGAAGGGGTACCAACCTGGATCCCTCTGTGACATACTCCTCAACAGATCCCATGGAAGCACGTGGAGTGTGATCACAGTAAATTCTACCATATTTGGGACCCAATGCTGGGAAGCACCATGCTATGATATGTGTCTCAAGGAGTTTGTAGTGCCTTCTCTAACTGAGGTATTCTCAACAGGATCCCCACACATAGAAATATCCCCTCTAATACTCGTTGAACAATTTTCATGAGGATTCTATGGTTAAGGGTCCTACGTGTTTTGTTGTGCATTGGGTGGAGCTTTGGCATCGACCATAGGTTTATGCCTGGATCAGCCTCTCTGTATTCGAACCATGATATTATATTATCTCGTATGTAAATTTTAAGGCAAACAAAGTAAATAATGATGATTATCTCCTTTAAATTTTTATTTGTGAGCCCTAAATTGTTTGATGATTTTTCAAGTTTGTTGTATTAGAAAGTAACTCTCATCGTGTTTTTAAAATGTTGATGATATGCTTAATTGTTTAAGTGCTTTCACCTGTATACTTGCAGATCGAAAACCTGGCTATGAACTTCAGGCCTCGTAATCCCACCTATAATGTGTGGTAATGATGTCCACACACGGTCAGGGAGCACAGGTCCTCTCGATCCTCACCTTGTTCACCAGTAGTCAATGATATACCTCTCCGAAGAGAGATACGTGCAAATTTTCCATAGGCTATTACAATTCTTGGATCCAATACTGATCTAGTAACAAAATAATCAAGGGAGTTGGTCCAACGGATGGAAATAACTGCCACCATCGTTGAACCCTACTAGTGGTTGGATATGAATCCCAACTCACTAGAATTTAAAGTATGTCGTGGTGTGTGTGGTTCTTTTTAATTTACAAGAAAAATCAAATGCATCAACCAACATTCACATGATTTTCCTACATGCTTTGAAAAATAACGTTTCACTTTAAGAGAATGCATGATTACGCTAGATGGCATTCAGATAATGTAACTATCTATGAGGAAAATGGCCATTGATTGGGCATCATACTTGTAAAATCTAAACACACAATGTACTAAGCCACTGGATACTAGGACAAACTGCAATCAGAGATCCACTATTCCTAGCAAAAACTAGTAGAAAACTAAAAATAAACTAGGATTTTTCCATTTCTACCTTTCATTAAATTTTCTAATTAGTCTAATATTTTTGCATTCTGCTAGAAAAAACACAGATAGGAAATCACAGAGATAGGGAAGTGCTCCTACCTAAGATACAAGTCTGATGGATATCTGGATATCTACTATATTCTCTATTCTTTGCTGATCGTATTTGTCAGGCGTGGTTGCAACTGTTGCCTGCGACTCTATGGCATGACGAAAACTGTTAACCATGGCTGTTAGCCGCGGCTACGACTTGTCATCACAAAACATAGTAAGTTAGTATTATATGGCATAAAATGTGGGTTTCCCATTGTGATCACCTTCTGTAGCAATCTAGGATGCATACACCTAAGCTAATAATAACTAAAAAATCACATAAAACATAAAAGAATGGATGAATTTGCAAATAACCACAAAGAAGGACTTCTTTTATTAAATTTCCATTAAAATTCGATTACAAATCCATCCCTCTTAGGGATACTCAATGTGATACAATTATTATAATCATAGAAAATCCCCATGCAAGGGTAGGTGTAATCCACAGGCTTCCTAGGTTGACACGAACTGCTCCAAGGAAAATGTGGTCTTCTTCTCCATGATTAGAGGCATTTGTTGCTTTGAATGACAAGACCTTGTTAACCCTGCATCCAAGAAACAACAAGAAACATATTAACAACAAAAGAGGCCTCTCTTAATGAGGATTTTAGATAAAATTATGTGAAAGGATGCCATAAAATCTTGAAATCAAGAAAATATAGAAATAGATAGATTAAAATCAAGCTAATCGCTTGTTTTTTATGTTCCCCTAGTTTACTAGTTGGTAACCCTCCGATGCTAATTACTCCTGGTTTGATTTTATTTCCACAGTCTTGGCTTGGATGTTTTTAAATATTTTCTCTACTTGTTTAATTCCAAGAGTAGGGTTACCTCTATTTTTCATTGAGACATCCCTATCAACCAAGACCATAGTAAGGTTGAGGTTGCTAACGTTATTATGGCAATATGGTTTGGGATTGTTTGGATATTGGTCTCCATCGTTGGTTACTTCTATATTTTTTAAGGGATTTTTTTATTAGAATTCCCCCATTATAGCTAACTCATTCTCCATGTCCATTAAATTATTAAGAATTTCATACTTGTTTAGGCTTCTCTCTTCTATTTAGTTTGCTTGTGTTACCTTCTTTTGCTTCTTATTCCTCTTAAGTTCTTCAAAACCCTCTTCTAGTGTAATTGGGATCAAGGTTGTGGGATGAGCTTATGTATTCTTCTAAAACATCTTTCCATCATTTCCATTAGCCTCCAATGGGATTGGCTACTTTTAGATAGTCTTGAGGCATGATGTTCATGGTTATGAAAAATCCTACACCAAAAGGGGATCACTTCATAGTCTACTTGCTATATCTAGGTTAAATACCTCATATCTATTTCTATTTTAGCTAGCATTAGGTGATTAAGATCCATCTCAAGATAGATTCGATCATAAATGGCTAAAGCTCTCATCATCATATATTTAACTACTCCCAGATAGCATCCTAAGAAATTGGTCAATCTCTAAAAAATTGGTTTACACCAATATTTCATTGGTAGAGCATATAATCGAATGCAAACAACCATTGTAATGGGTTCCATTTGTGGATTAAATCCTAGCTTCTAGAGTTGCATAAAAATATTTTCTGCTCCATAACTTCTATTTCCTGATTCAAAAGGTTTGTCCCTATCTACTTTTGAAGAGAAACTCACTATATAGTATCCATTACTAATGAGGAATATCTAAATATCCCCTAAATGCTCCTAATTATTTTTAACCCAAAGGTCATAATCCCCAGAGATTCTTGCATACCAGTAAATTTATAGATTAGATCATGGTTGCTCATGTACAAAATTTATTTTGGCCATCAAAATTTGTTCAATAACAAGCTTGGGATAGTGGGTAGCTTGGGGAAGACAACCATTAACTCTAGATTGGAAACCTTTATCCATTGGCTTCTTGGTGGTAGCAATAAAGAAGATGGATTTTAAAGTATCATTTATCAAAGATTCATCCTTAGCTTCTTGTCTCCCCATTACTATGTTTGCAAATAATTTCTTGGGAGAAGGGGGTAGAGAGAGGGCCCTCACATGTAGCCATGGGCGGGTAGAGCAAAATTTTAAACTCTACTTAGAGTGTTGTAGCAAAACCCTAGCATAGCATCCAATTCCTTCGAAAACCTCAAGCTAATCACTTGTTTTTTATGTAAATATGGATGCCAATTTGAATTTAATTAAATAAATTTACACTCATACAATTATCTCTATCTCATCAATATTATTTATTTCCATATTCATTTTAGGGTCAAAACTTTTGTGGATAATATTATTTATTTCCAAGATGGGATTCTTTAGTTGGGTGGATAAATTCCTTGATGATACTCTTCCTTATTTTGTTGCAATAAATAGGATTATAGACTTGAGGATGAATTCTATAATAAACCTTGATAGTGTTAATATGTATAAGGTCATCCAAAGTACTAAGATATATGAACTCTACTATGATGGCATGAAATGAGTGTATTAGGAAGGTTATAACATATTGTTATTATTTGTAAACTGAATGGATGATAAATGCTTATTAGAATTTAATGTTTGTATCTTAACCAAAGGACACAAATTTACAATATCCTTTACTTTAAAGGATGTACAAACTAAAATTTTGCTAAATGTTGATGGTATTATAATGTAAAACAAATGAATGTATTATCAAAGTTTTTTGCTAAGTGTTAAGTCAATGTTATAATTCATTAAGAAAAATACTAAAAGATATTTATAATGTCAAAAATTGATTGAATATTACTTAGTTAAATCAATTTTAGAATAGAATCATAATTTGAATTCTAGTTTGGCTATCCTACATAGTGCTAGAAAAGTTAATACTTATCTTGTGATTGAAATGTTTAAATATGTTAAACATAAAAAAAGATAAGTTCTCCAAAACTTTCCATGATGAATAGTTAAATTTATTGTATTATTTTTAACAAATTTTCAAATCTACTATGAAAATACAAGATTGATATAGAACAAAGTTGTATTTGAGACCATGCCAAATGGATGCCTTATCGAAATTGAATGTTTATACATGATTAAACCAAGACACTTAGTGTACGCATGACCATAGAAACATATGGGATTTCCCTTATTAAGATTTAAGGAGTATTATAAATACGTAAAATCATTTCAATAATCCTGCTTGGATTATAGTGATATGATTTCCAAAGGAATATGCATTTATGAATTAAGTTGAGGGCCCTTGGGATTGTTTATGAGTGCGATATTTGAATGAAACCAACACCTTTTCTATCTTTGGCATAGTGTTATAGGATATGGATAAACTCAAACATATGTAAGGGCATAACACTTCTAACTTATAAATAAACTATTCAAATTTGAATCCAAAAACCATGTTAAATAATAATTCCCTAAAGATTAGGGATGTTATCTAAAGAATGAGAATGCACCCTAAGATTTAAAATGGTTTCTAAACATTGGAAATTATCCTTTAATATTGGGAATGATTAATTATAATGAAGTGTATATTATGATCATCTAATATCAACATAGATGGTTTCAATAAAGTATAATGTCCTAACTTAATAGTAGACTATATTCAATCTTGATATAAATCTAATAGTAATTAATATGGTTATGCTATTTATATAAATGGTATTTGTAAATAAAAATTGTAATGTTATTTTTGAAAAACAATAAATAATGGGTTGTTACATGTGGTAACAAATCCCAACTTAAATTTGAGGGCCTAATAAGCTTACCGTTGCTGAATTATATTATTGTTTGATTGAACTAGAAAAATGGTTAAATGCCAATCATTCAATCAATGTCAACCCGAGTAGTAGTGCATTGGATAAGATGGATTAAATTTTGGGTTTGATCAATGATATATAGGATATATGACCAAAATTCAAAAAAGAGAAGAAGAGAAAAGAGATTCTCATTCCAAGGGTGAGAGCCCTTCGAAAGACTAGAATGTTGGAGGCAATAGATAAACACTTCTTACACACTTTGGACCGTGGCCTAACAAGATCAAATAACACACATCTCAACACCCCACATATGTTGGAATTCATAATATTTTCCATAAAAAAATGAAATCAAAACAAGGATGAAAGAGAGAGATTTTATGGGCACCCTTAGGCACAATAAATAATCACTAGATCCATAAATAATATTACACAACACTATAATGATTGAAATGAGAAGTAGGAGGTTGGTATTTATATCAATACTAAAACCCAAATTACACAATAAAGTTTAACTTGAGTCAACATAATAATAGGAATTTAGGTTAATTATAAGTTATAAAGAGGGTTTAACCATAACAAGGTTAACAATGGCCCAAAGTGCTTACATAATAAACTATTATAATTAATTAATGCATTATACAATGAAATACCTTTTGGCCTATCTAATACATCATATGATGTTGGTCTTGGCCATGAATTAGATTAACACTCAACACCCCCCATAAGCTAAAATGAGGGGTCAAGGATAGGATACTTTAGTAACAATAATATCACCCCCCATAATGCATACTCTAATGAGCCTTTGTATTTTGAGGTAGACTCATCGAAATTTCCTATCATCTAAAATATGTTATTGCAAAAATATTTTCTGCATAAGAGTCTCCTAAGTTTAGAAAATAATCATGTTGGAGATATTATATTAATTGGTAACATTAAAGTACCTTTGAGTACTATTGTAAATATTATATTAAGAGTGAGTTTAATATGTGTATAAAGTATGTGTCAAATTATGGAGAGTGTTTGTGTTGTGTAATAAAGTATGCAAGGTGTTAAAAGTGTAAGTGTGAAGTGTGCAAGGTGTTAAAAGTGTAAGTGTGAAGTGTGCAAGTGTGAGTTGTGAGAGTGAAAAGTTTCAAGTGAGCAAGTGAAGAGTCACAGGCATTAGGAGTCAAGTATGAAAGTAAAGAGTCATATGAAATGAATTAATATTGAAAGTGAGAGGTTGTGTATCATGAGAGTTTTGACATAATGTGAGGCATGTGAAATGTTGCATCTCCAATGAGTTTGAGGAGAGCAATAGTTAAGAGTATCAAAGATTCATTTGTAAAGGTGTATATAATCTAAGTAATTTTTGAATATATGTAATCTATTTTAGAAGGTAATAAAATGCAGGGTTATGCATAAGGAGTAGTACTGAAAAAGTAATTGTAAATTCAGGGTGAATCAAGGTGAATTGTGTATAAACTTTGGGGCAAATTTTTCAAAATTTTACAAAAAATTTATCAAAATATGGTGAATTTTTAAAAATTTTAAACGTAAATTATAAATAATTTTGGGGTCACTTTTGACCTATTAAATCATCCTAAATGTATTGAGATGGATGATAAGGATATTGTTCTTGGTTATCCTTGGTTAGATTCTTTGGGTACTGTTAACATTAATGTGCAAAAGAAGTTTATGAAGTTATGGTACAGGAAAAAGAAGATAACATTACAGGATATTTCTCAGCTCAAGGAGCAGGGATCCAAGGAAAATCAAGAAGCGGTTGTAGAGAAACAAATTGAAGAACCTAAAACAAAATCCAAGAAGGTCATAGCAGCAAAAGAGTCCATGGAAGAAGTAGTAGAATCTAATTCAGTGGAAATAACAGTAATGAGAGTCCAAGGAAGCTTTGATAGAAGAGCACAAAGACACACCAAACAAAGAGAACATGAAAGAACAATGTGTAGAGGAATTTAAAATAATGGAGCCAAAGGTTGAAAAGTCAAAGAAGGTAGAACATCAAGTAAAGGTTGCACCATATCGCCATCCACACCACCATGAGCGGAAACAATATTGGAGGCATGGTTCAAGGCAACAATATTATGGTTCTACATGTAATCAGTAGGGCACCAACTATGGTAGTGTTTGGCAAAGAAAGCATAGTGATCATGGTTTTCAGCATGGTTCATCAGCATCAAGGAACAAGTGGACCCATCATTCAAGTTATCAAAATACAGCAGCAGAAGCGTGGAGCCAACAAAGCAGATTTGGATACTCAAGTAACAAAATGGCGTACCAACATCATCGAGTTTCACTTGGATGGATGGATGAGTGAGATTGGTACCAATTGCTAACATTGCTTAGCAAATCATACTATCAGGTTTCTTCATATGTTTCGAGGACGAAAAATTTGTAAGGAGGGTGGCATGGTAGGGTACCTAGGAATAGATATTTGGGGATATATTATTATATTGTATAAGGGTTGGCATGGGCCACACATAACCCAAGGTTGATTGTATTATAATATTATATTATATTTTAATATAATATAATATTAGTAGTAGGTTCTCCAAAGTAGAATAAGAATATGGATATATAAAGAAGAGATATTTGTCATTGTAAGGACATTCATATCATTGAAGAAGAATCTTATGTAGTCGTCGTGCCCACGAAGTGTCCTCTCATCTTGGGAGATCTTGTGGAGTTATTCCTTCCTTAAGGATTATTATTGGTGTTGCTCTGCCTTAAGGGTATTATCTATCTCTCTCTCATTTGTGGATTGTTATTGTGGATAATATATTGTGGATGAATGATTTGATATTTCTGCATATTAGTGAATGGTTCATGTTTAATAATAAAAGTTATGCAACAGTAAGATGTTTGAGTTGAAGAAATATGATTAGTAGAGCCAAGTTGGATGAGCAAATACCTATGAAGCTTTGGAGAGGTTAGAAGTTGGCCGAAATTGTACCTTGTGAAGGTTTGAGCATTGTTGTAAAATATTTTGGGTACTATGAAGAAGCTATTTTTGGATGTTGTTGTGAGGAACAGACACTTGAGTTCTAAGTTTAGATTTCATAGATTGTAGAGCAGAAAGGGAGACAAATTGTGCAGACTGTAATGTTTGAGCTTGTAAGGCAATAATTAGTAGGTATTGTTCTCTAATGAGATTTACCCTATTTTAATGCACATTGACAAGATGGTTACATAAAGCAAGGGAAGGTTTGATTTTTCAAAGGTTGAATTTTAGACACTCATTTTTAATATATGGAGTTATGAGGTAAATTTGTAAAAATATTATTGTTTTAATGAAGAGATAAAGAGGTATTTAACTAATGAATTAATGAAGTGAATGTATGAAATAATTAATTAAAGAAGGAATTAAGAATTTAAAAATTTTCTTTGGGAGATATAAGAAGAGTAAAAAATTAAATTGGCAAATTGATGAAAGAGGAAACTTGAAGTTTGAAGGTTAAAGAAGGAATGAATTAATGTATAAGGAAACTAATTATTTGAAATTTGAATTGAATTGTGAATTAATTGGAGTTTGAATTAAATTAAATTTTGAAAGTAAAATTGTGAAATTAAGAATTTGGGAGTTATAATAAGAGTAAAAATGAATTGATTGATTTGAAGGAGATTATTGAATGAGTTTGATTATGACAATTAGTAAAATTTTCTTTTTGAATCACAATTTTTGAAAAGACCAAATTTTACATGGAAAAATAAAATGAAATCAATGAAAGGGACAAACAAATATTTTAGGAAGATGATGCAAAATCCCTTATGCTAATAATATTTGGCATAATAGATGAAATTAAACCATATATAAGTAAATCAAAGACTTCAAAAATTGCTTGGGAAAAACTATGCAAATATTTGAAGAGAAGAATGAGGCAATCATTTTACATTTGTAGTCATAATTATATTCATTAAAGCTTTATAATGGAGAAAGTATAGAACTATTTCTACGAAGGATAGCGAAATTAAAATTTATGTCACTAAATTTGGGAGAAAAAGTACAAGATAAGTTTCTTGTTCACGTTACATTAAGAGCACTCCTAGAGACATTCAAAAATTTAGTCACTTCTCTTCAAGTTCTAAATAAGACCATAACCTTTGATGAATTAGTTAATGTTCTTCAAGAATATGAAGTGGAAAATCTATTCAGAGATGAAATGACTAACAATGCTCTAATATCAAAGAAAAATACATCAAATAATATTGTAGCATCATCACAATCTCAACCTGAATGGAGAAGAAAATATTATCACATATGCAATATAGGTGGTCATATTGCAAGTTATTGTAGATATAATTCTTTGAATCAAAGAAATCAAATGAATAGGCCTTTTCAAAGGTTCCAACCAAGGGAATATAAGCCTTGATACCAACATGTGCAACAACAACGAACAAAAGAAAAAAAACAGAAAGATAAATCAATTCAAGAAGTTCAAGAGATAGAAATTGAAGATGAAAATGAAATAAGAGCCCTTACAAGAAGGATTATAGATATTGAATATGAAGACCAAATTGAGTATGAGTGTGAAATAATGATAATACAAATCATTCAAAAATTTCTAAAGGTACTAACATTTCAAAAGATGAAATAAAAGTAGCTGAAAATAGGACAACAAAAATAGATGAAAGACATGGATTAAAATCAAGATCATTTTAGAATTGTAAAATTTGTGAGAAGACCAAACCAAAAATAGATCACAAAAATAAAATTGAAGTACACTATGGATGGATCAATAAATCATATTGGAACAAGATCATGGATATGTTACAATATTTTTATGGACACAAAGAAAGTCTAATAAACATTACAAGGAATAGATTAATAGATCAGTACCAAAATTTCAAGCAATGTGAGAGCCAAAGTCGAAGGACAAATATGAGAATCATATATTGAAGACTAAAATTCTTCACACCAAATAATGCAATACAAGGGTTGTTGGAGATATTAAATTATATGGTAATATTAAAGTACCTTTGAGTACTATTGTAAATATTAGATTAGGAATAATTTTAATGTGTCAAAGGATGGAGAGTGTTTATGTGTTATGTATTAAATTTTTCAAGGTATCAAGAGTGCAATTGTAAGGTGTGAAAGTGTAAGTTGTGATAGTGCAAAGCGTCAAGTGAGCAAGTGAAAAGTCATAGGCGTTAGGTGTCAAGTATGGAAGTAAAGAGTCATATGAGATGTGTCAAGATGAAAAGTGAGAGGTTATGTAATCATGAGGGTTTGGCATTCTATGAGGTACGTGAAAGGTTGCATCTCCCATGATTTCAAGGAGAAATGGTTAAGAGTATTGAAGAGTCATTTGTAAAGTTATATATTGGAGACAAATATCCATGCTATGTAATTTGAGTAACTTTTGAATATATGTAATCTCTTTTGGAAAGTAATAAAATGTGTTTTGTATTATAAGTAATATTTTTTTATTTGTGGATGTGATTTTATGTGATTGATATTTAGTCTTGGAGAAATAAACCTATGAGATAATCTAGAAGAATTGCCAATAAGTCACCATTGCAACTATTAGAAACTCTTTAACATACCCAAAAATCACTTTGTCTAGGACTTCAAATGAAGAAGAAAAGTCAAGATCACCACCTCCTTTAAAGATAAGCTCTTTCAATCTTCCATATTTACATAAGGTATATTTTTAAGTCACAAATTTTTCACTCATGGCATAGATCACCCTATTTGATTACTTCCTCTTGCTTTTGGCCCACCTGATTTCATTCACAAAAAATAATTTGCATGAATCTATTTAGAAGAAGAGTTGTAACAATTTTTTAAGAGTACCTGAAAAAATAGAAGAATGTTGAGATCATGAAAGGTTAAACCTTCATGAATAAGTCAAATCAGTTTCCCAAAGGAGGAGGGATTGACTAAAGCACATTCTAAATCCTTTTCTTACAAGCCTTCAAAAGAATTAAAATTTATTACAACTAACACAAATACATCTATATCTTCCAAAAAATTATGTTAAAAATTTTGATTGTATAAAAAATATATCCTTTATTTCAAAATAGGGCAAAGGAATTGAGGACTATTCCACACAATTCAACCCCTAACATAGGAACGAATCCATAAACTAATGTCACCAATACATAGAGCTCAAAAAATCATACCATTTAAAAAAGAGGCTCAAAATGCTTTCATTTGTAAAAGTTATAATCTCCAAAAGTTTGATTCAAGTAGTCCCAAAAAACTAAAAGCTGAATTCTCAAACCTTAGGGTTGTAAGAGCCAATCTTGATCTACCACTTGGAAAATCATAATTAGCTATTGCAGTCCTATCACACTTTACCACTTTAGCTCCTTTTGTTTGCTTGATTGTCGACACTTGCAATTTTTTGATTAGTTGAGGTATTTTAAACATGCAAAATTTAATTTTGTGTAGTGTATGAAAGCCCTGTGTGCTTAATACATTTTTCTCGTTCAAATGCCAAAAAGGTGCCCTAGGTGGGATTTGAACTAGAGTCTCATAGGGCCAAAGCACATACTGCTAGTCAAAATAATAACACATCTTTTGATATGTTTGCTCTTGATACTCAAGATAAAAAGTATATTCAATGCACTAATTGTGTAAAAGTTTATTGACCAAGAGACTCAAATAAGCACCTTTGTGAACTTAAATAAGCATATTTATGAGCACGACTTGGCCAATTATCCAAGGCCGACTAAGGTGGCTTGAATGGTGATATCATTATAGGTAACTCCTCCTAATGCCACCATCAATGAAAAATTTGTTTAACTCTAATATGGAATCTCCTTCCATAAGTGTCCAAGCCACAAATATTATGGCTATCATGTCATGTTTGTAGCTCATAGGCATTAAGGGTTTGAGCTACAAAAATGTATGATCGTGTCATATTTGTAGCTCATAGGCATTATGGCTATCATGTCATGTTTGTAGCTCATAGGCATTAAGGGTTTGAGATACAAAAATGTACGATCTTTCTACAAAACCAATAAAAATTTGTAATCCTCTATCCAATTCAACTACCATCTAGAATAACAAATTAAGTGTCACCTCCATAGAGTGTGATAATGCATCTCTAGTGGTAAAGTGTCAAATTTTAATAAAAAGGGCATGTGCATGGTGTTTTTTGAATTCAAAAACATTGTGAAAGTCCTCTCATGCATCCAATGAAATAAATGATCCATGGAGGGTTTGATCCATTATAAATATATAAAAACACCAAAGTAATATAGATATCCTTGAAAACAAGGAAAGAACTGGAATAAGCAAGAGATCTCCAAAAAATTCAAAAAGGTAAAAGAGAAAAAAATGTGGAATAACCTCCTTGCTTCTTTTGGTAAAGATCCTTATGCAACAATGATAGAAACTTTGCCCTAATTTTTGAAAAAAAATTGGAGGTATTGAACCATATTTCTATGTGACTAAGCGATGTTGCTTCACACCCACTCTAATACCATGTTGGAATTCACAATATTTTAGAAAAATAAACAAAAGTAAAACTTTCACTCAAATCTTATACAAAAAGCAAAAGGAAAAAAGAAAGAGATTTTGTGGGCATCCATCAACACCATAAATAAGAACTATATTTGTACATAATACACAAGACTCTAATTATTGAAATGAGGAGTGGGAGGGGGTATTTATACCAATACCAAAATCCTAGTTACATAATGAAGTTTAACCTAAGTCAACATAATAAGAGGGCTTAAGGTTAATTATAGGTTATAAAGAGGTTTAGCCATAAAAAGGTTAACTATGGCCCATAGGGATTACATAATAAAATTTTACAATTAATTAATACATTATACAATAAAATTCCCTTAGGCCTATCTAATACATCATATAATGTCAGCCTTGTCCATGAATCAAATTACAATTTCAATACCATAATATAAATTGAGGGGCTAAGGAGAGGAGGAATTAGAGGTTACACCTCCCACCATAATGGATGTTGTAGTGGACCTCCATAATCTTCCTTCTCATTTTCATCATCAGAAAGCTTGTGTCCAAATCTCAAGAATTCTATCTCAATATTCTTCAATTTTGTAAAGTATTTTTTGATGGAGTGTCCTTCCCTTTTACAATACTTACAAGTATTTGACTTATTTGAAATATTAGACTTTATATTAGGTAACTAAGCCTTAGATGTCATTGATTTGAATTTATCTAGATGATCTTGTGTATGAGAAAGAGCTCCATAGTTTTTAATTTCAATTTCCTTATGAATAAAATTATTGAAAAGTCCTTCAAGAGAGATAGATTGTGAATCCTTGATAATTACAACATTCACATAAAAAACCAAACCAACTGTATGAAAGGGAGGAAAATTATTGGAAGTAATAGAGTTAACATACCATTCATCATCATTTAATTTACATCATGTTGTAGCTAAGTTAGCTTTAAGGGAAGTGAAGTGAGAAATATCATTTTTAATCTAAAACTTTGAGATTGGAAAGCTTTGTCTCTATTGATGAGGCCCAAAAATGCCTCATTATTGCACAATATTTGACTACCATATGATAAGTTAATTGCCAAATAGTTGATTAGAATATATATTTGTTAAGTGTTTGCATGATTTTATGTTAGGAATACTATATCTTTGTTTTTGACTATTTTCAGCATTTTGTGACTAATTTTTCTTGATTAAGTAGCAAGTAAAAAAATGCATTTCAAACCGCCATATGTGGTATGCTGATATCAATTAACTTCACAATGGTTTATGGATTTTTTCATTCCCTTCAACTTGTTTGAAGTACACATTGAAGCCAAATTATTAGGACTGTCATAAATCTGAAAATCTGAAAAAAATAGCCATATAAAAATTAGCAAGCTATCACTTTATAGGAACACCTTGAAGTTGTCAAGCAAAGCATGAGGATATGGATGGAATGAGTTCAGAAGGACTACAGAAGACATCTGACCTATTTAGAAGCATTCCCACATGGTCTAAATAGGCAATAATAGGGTATAACAAAGCAAGGACAATTGTGCAAAGATCGTTGCACTATTTCAGCATGGTTACTTGGTGAATGAAGTGTATAAATTCAGTAGCAACTTGATGTACTCCTTCATGTTGAAATTTAAATAATTTTTCCATGTTCTAATTTTTTTGAATTTTCAAGAAATGCCAACTGTGCAACGCGAGTTGGAAAATGCAATAATTTACCATGTAAATTCCAACAAGCTACCAATGAATGGCAAGGCATGGAATTCACACATAGAGAGGAATGAAGGCTATTGCAATCTGATCCTAATGGATAATACACCTAAGAAATACAACTAAAATCACTTGAAGAGCACACAGTTGGTCATTCCGAAGATCTTGGATTGAACATGTATCTTCGGATTGAGAAATACAGTCTCTTCGGATTGAGCCACTTAGCTCTGGATTGAGAATAAAAAGTGATTTTTGACTACTTTTTGATGGTGGAAAAAGGGAAAGAAGGTTTATAAGGTTAAGGGAAAATATCCCCCAGCTGTCTTTGTTGTCATTGCCGTCTAAAGCCACCATTCATGGAAAAAGATCAATTGATCCTCTTTTAGGATAAACCCAAAAATAATTGCAACATAATAGGAAGTTGTTTGCAAGATAGAAATGACATATTATGAAGTGGAGAAAGATGTGTGAGATATTTCTAGACTCCTCCCACATACTTCCACCACTGAAGATGCTTTCTAAGGGCCAATGACTACTACTGCAACACAAACTGTCTAGATTTACATTTATTTCAGATCCAGAATTATTGGCAAATTACTGTAAAGTAGCACATAGGCTGATTTGAGCATGGGATATGTTGTAAATATTTATATAAATAACACAACTCCCTCATTTTTTGAGCCAGTTAGAAATTAGAATAGAGGAGAGTTTTCAATAGCAACAATTAGGACTGTATAGTAATTTACTGTAAAAATTTTCAACATGTTTTGTCATCAATAAAAGTGTAGTTATTTTATCATTTTCTATTCTGAGTTTTAATTAGTTAAGGAGTGATTTTCACCTCCTTCTAGATCAGGAAGTATGGGCCCACTTTCAGATCTAGAAGGAGGATTTTTATGGCAGGTTTTAATCTATAATTTTATTGCAGCAGAATTAACAGATTACTTGTCAAGTTTAATTTTCTTTTTTTAAGTTTGTATAATGTTCTTTATGTTTTCTATTATGTTTGTGTACAACATCTGTGTGTGTGTCAGTTTGCTTTCCCTGTTTTCCTTGCTTTTTTGTTTTAGCAACTTTCAATTTTTAACATATTTCATTTTGTTGTCAATTCCTATAGCAGAAGCTTGACGACCTTTTGTGGCAGGACATTGACAGGTGTTTTTAGCATAAGTTTCATTTACAAACATAATTTCAATTATGCAAGAGTAACTAGGTTTCAATTCTGCAAATGTAACTTAGGATTTTATTTCAAAGAACATTTAAATTCAGCAATTTAAATTTTGTTATTTTAATTCTTCAAAAGTAGATTAGACTTTCAATTTAGCAATTGTAGTTAGATTTCAAATTCCTGCAACTTAGAATTAGTTTTTAGTTCCTACAAGTTTCCATTCTACAGATTAGGTTTAGTGTGACACCAAAAGGCTAAACCAAATCTATCTCACCCAATAAATGCTTGAAATATGAATGCCTGAATTGTATTCTGCCCTAGAATTCTATCGTAGATAGCCTTGGATACCATCTCGGATTGATAAGATCTTTGAGATTTAATGATGTTCTTAACGACAACACATCATCTATTTTGTTAACTTCACTAGAACTTAGTTATCCATAGAGATATTTAAAAATGGTCCATAGATCAACAAATCGATTTTATATTTGATGTGGAAAAATAAATCAAATTCAACTAACATAAGAGTCCAAGAGCTTCCTCCTCCTTACCAAGTTCATGATCATTGAGACCTTTTCTAATTAATCATTGAAAATGAACTAGATATTCTTTCTCCTGAGTAATTATATCATTCAAACTGACCAAGTGCTATAATTTCTCCCATTGAGGTGAGTAACATATCCTAATGAATCCAATTTAAATGCAAACCCCATGCAAAACTATAAAAAATTGCAAACTAATGTCAACACCATGTAGACCTTGAAAACCCATGAAATTTGAAAAAAAAATAGGCTCCAAATGATTTTGTATGCAAAATTTATGGCCTTCAAAAGTTTTTGTATATTAGCACTAAAATTAGAAAAAAATCGAACTCTAAATCTGATGTGGTAAAATTTATCACACAGCCACTTCGTACAATTCACATGTAATATCTAACTGTACAACTATATGATCTACTTGTAATATCTAGGCCCTTGTATGGTTTGTTTATATCATATGACCGTACAACCCTCTATAACTATACAACCATTTCACAACCGCATAACCCTTTGCAACCATATAACCTCCTAAACAGGCATACAACCCCTTTACAACCATACAACCCATTTGCAACCTTACAACCCCTTTGCAATTGTACAACCTATATGCAACCATACAATTATACGATCCTATTTAGGTTTGAACAATCCATCTTTCTATACAATGAAATTCTTCAAGGGTTTCTTCTCTAGAAACTCCACCCCTTTAATTTTATGATCTCTTCGTCATACGAATACTTCCACTGTGCCAATAACAACCAAATCCTCTCGTGCAAGGAGTTATATTTTTTGAATTTAGTGTGACGAGTTATATTATTCTTTCATTTTGAAAAGGATTTCTTTGGGGTAATAGTATTCTTTCCTTAGGAAAAGGATTTATTTGAGGGTAAGAGTATTCTTTCCTTGGAAACAAGGTTTCTTCATATTTATTCTATTATTTTGGTCTTCTACACCTTTAAATGTTCAATATACCTCCTGTGACCTGCACACACTAAAAAATAAACAATGAGACATACAAGCTTTGCCACAAAATGGTTAAATTTCACTCACAAAAATAACTTGGGGATCTGAAATGATAAACTTTATTTTTATTTTCTTTGCAAGGTTACAAGGTATATTTTTGATAGAATAATCCCTTTGCTCCCCTCTCTTCTCTCTACCCCCCTCTACTTATGCTCTACATTTCACTTCTTATTTATAAGAAAAAATAAATTACTAGCTATGCATGTTGGTTGAACTACTAATGTCAGCTAAGATTTCTTATCTATGCATTAAGTTCTTTTTCTTATCTAGTATTTCACATGCATTTTCTAGCCTTTTTGCATGGAATGCATAAAGTTTCCTACTTTTTGCATGGAATATTCAACTATCACTCTCTTGTCATTTTATCATGTGAATGATCCTGCATCATACTCATCGGATAACAATTTTTTTTTCATGAGCTCCAGCTCATGAAGTGGCCATCCAAGCTATTAGCACTCTAGCTTGGCTATTGACACAAGGTCTTCCTTTGATGATCAAACCTCCTCATATATAATACAATCAACATCCTCTTCAACTTTACCCATTATGTCACATCCATCCAACACAATCAACATGCACTTTTTTGGTGACTTTCTCTCAGTTCCAACACTTGTGTGTGGAGTGATTACATCCTCAATAGCTCCCATAAGGATGTAGGTTCCAACACCTAGTTGCTACATGTTTAGATATTCCAAACTGACTACAACAAACCATTCTCAAACCTTCATTCCTTGTAATGCTCTCTCCTCTCATAAATTTAGTCTTTTTGCTTCCTATTGGACTTGCATACCCAAGGCCTTCATTATATGGAATTTTCACACCTTTCTCATATCTTCCAAATCCTTTACCATCGTACCCCATTATTCTCATCAACATGAATCCAATGCCTCTTGTGTGCCTTTCCAAGCACACAAACTCTTCATCCCCACTCTAACATTGTTCATCATCCTAAAGTCCTTCACCACACTCTGAAGTACCATTGTCGCTATCAACTCTAACAACATGGTCTTTGTCACAACCAACAATGACCTAATGAGAGTCATCTTCTACCATATCTTTATCACTTTATCTCTCTTCCTTTTTCTCCTTGTCTATTGTAGGATTCACTACACTATCATATTTATTGTCACTACTATTAGTGACCTAGGTCTAATGCTTCTTCCCCATGTGTATTATCTTGCATAACTCTACCCTTTCTTCCTCATTCTTTATTGGTGTTAGCTTATCATGTAAGCTCGATCTGAGACTGGAATCTATGGGATGACCCATGCTCCTTATCGAGGTAACCCATCGATTGAAAGAATCTCTACAAATTATTCTAGCCTATCCTTCACCTCATTTGGGGTTTCATTCATATTTCCCACTACCTCTTCTTTTGTACGTTTAGTTATGAAAGCATAACTGGCTTCCTTCTTCTTTTTCTTCAAGGATTATTTTTCTGTACCCTAGCTCACTAGAGGACTGTTGTCCACCTCTTTCCCATTGTACTTAAATGGACTTAATGTGTACCTCTCACCATAATTCTAAATGATGTAGGTGCTCTTCCTATCTTCATGCACTACATTTTTATTAAATTTCCATGGTATTCCCAACAAGACATGACACACATCCATTGGCATGATGTCACATAGAATCATATCCTTATAAAATCCAATTTGGTGATCTACCATACTTTTTATGTTACCAAAATTTGATTTCCCTTTTGTAACCATGATACCTTATATGGATTTGGATGTTCCATTCTCTTAAACCCAAGTTTATCCATCATCTCTATTGATACCAAGTTATCTATATTGACACTATCCAAAATCACCTTGCAATATTTACCCCTTGATTTTCAAATCGTCCTGAATAGGTTTATTCTTTGCTTAGGTTCATGCACCTCCTTTGCAAGTTTCAACAATACCCTATCTATCATAAGGAATTCTCCTTATTTTGGTTCTTCTACATGCTTTGGGGAAATAACACTTTCTTCTTTTGTACACACAATATGGTCTCTGATCTCTTTGCCCTTATTGATGCTATATTGTGTGGTTGGACATTCAAATTCTTGATGTCCATATTCTCCACATCTATAATACTTTATAGAAAAACCATGTCCTCTTCCTTTATTGAATCTACCTCATCCTCTTAACAATTCACCCTTTTCTCAAGTACCTTGGCTAAAATCACTTTGAGAAGTACCAACTTCTCCTTCTTGCAAATGTTACCTGCTACTATGGTTTGATTATTATCTTCCTTGAGAGAATATTCCTCTTCCTCTTGCATTATTTTATTTTCTATGCAACAAATTTTCTTCTACCTTAAGCGTATACTATTATGCCTATCCAACCATCCTCATTCTCATCATGCAAACTTCATCTTGTATAGGCAATTTTAGTCCGTTTATATATTTGGTCACCTTTTCTTCATCATCTTCAATATGACCAACCTTGATGGTCAATTTATAGAACTCCTTTGTGTACTCTTTCACTTCCAACTCCTTTTGCTTGAGGTTTTGGAGTCTTTTAAACAACCGTATTTGGTAATAAATGAAAAAAATTAGACTTAAATTTGATCATAAACTTATCCCAAGTTTAAATTTTAACCTTCCTTCTTCATTGTCTCTTTGTTTGGACATGATCCCACACACAAGGATGCATGCCCCTTCAGATTCATATAGGAAAATTTTACCTTCTTGGGGTCTTCTACTGATTCAAATTCAAAATACTTCTCCATATCTACAATCTAGTCTATGAGTTCCTCTAGAATCAAGCTTCCATTGTATGATAATGTTTTTATATTTGGATTTTGACCCATATTAGAAATCACTTAGATTAATCTTTATTCTAGGTCTTCTTGTTCTTCATCTCAATCTTTTGCTTGACCATTCTCCTCTTCTTCAGTATCACTCATGTCTTTTATTTTAATGCCCCTCCTTTGGGTAGTTTTAATTTCATCAAGTTGAGCAGTAATTCCTCTTAGCATCTCAAATATATTTGTGGCTTGAGAACCTCGTAGTATTATTCTTTCCCATTATACCATTGTTCAATCCTCAAAGATCTTCTAGCTCTAATACCAAAAATGATGTAGTGAAATTTATCGCACAACCGCTTTATACAGTTCACATGCAATTTTCAACCATACAACTGTACGATCCTCATACACACATAGATATATAGATAGGTAGATAAGCATTTTGATAGGTTTAAAGATGACATGGATTGAAAATACAACCTTCCCCATTCAAAGTAATGAATGGACAAGTATGTCACACACACCCTTGGAGGAAAAAAAGAATGATAGTGAAAATAATGTTAAATGTAGTATACCTTGAAATAAAAAAGGTCTAGCACTACACTTTGAACTTAGGACCTGACCATCACAAGTATCATTAACCAACTGGTATGCCAAGAGTATTGTTGGAAATGGAAGAAGGTCCTTTCACCATTTATTTGAATATATGTCATTCATCACATGGCATAAGAATTTCTTGGAAAAACTACTTACGGTTAGAACCATCAACGTAACTACAACAAAGAATCCATACAACTATTGTATCATTGAGTTTTGGATGAATGTAAGGAGAGGAAAACCTCTTTTAGGTGAGACATTATACAATACAAAAGAGTTATCAATATTTAAACTAAAAACCTCAAGCAAATAAGGATATCCAACCACTATGCCACAACATTAGGCTGGAGAGAAGTTGTAAGTTTAATATCTTATGCTAAAAGCATAAGAGGAGTATGCATGCCAAAATCATTGAAAAAGGAATTTCTCATACAACATGTTGAACCCAAAATTTTGAACCTCTGACATCCACCTCAAAAGTCAATATTCCTATCATCACATTAATATCTTTGGTGTGGACAAGGATTGGAAAAATCACCTTAGGATAAAAATAAGATAAGAAGTCAAAGAAGAAAAAAATTAATGCAAGTAGGATTTGAAATCACAACCTTCCAATAGAATCTGAGCACCTCTACCATTGTGATTTCATTGCAAAAACATGCAATCATGTGTTATCTATATTCAAGGAGCATTAAATAGCCAATTCGACTTGCAACACACATGAATTTGATGCGAAAGGATATATAATATTGGTGCGAAAAAATAGTTCTAAGATTAATTCAAATATTAAAATTTAATGAAAAAATAATTAGAACTTACAAACTAAATCTTGAAGACTAATTCAGTTTGAAAGCAATATTTTTAATTGCTGAGAAAGGAGTTCTTTTTCATTGACGAGTGGTGTAGTTCTAGTCCTTGCTCTAATACCATGTCTAAATTCACATGACTTTCTAGAAATATTTTGAATTATACATCCACCACAATCATAAGTAGAAAGGAAGTAGGAGTGAACTCAAGATAGCAATAATAAATAAAGTAGAGAGAGAGCAATTTGGAAGATGAAATAGAAATTAGGTGCCCATGGGCACCCAATATTTCATATTTTATTCAAACTTAATAATACAAATGATCTCTCATTGAGGGGTATTTATAGTGATACCAAAACCCCAATGAGTAATTGAATTTAAGTTGACATTGACTTGACTTATAGGTTAACTTACAATAATAAGATAATAATAAATTACAACCTTTAATCAACGTTATCCATAAAAGATGGATTAATGAAAATCACTAATTATGAAATATGGAAGGTTCTCTTAGGCTTACGGGAACATGCTCGTAGTCTTACATAAATGATGCTTGAAGGCTTTACATGAAGAATTCCCATAGGCTTACATATCCATTTGCCCATAGGTTACATTAATAGTGCTCATAAACACTTTTCGCACACTTTTTAACTTGGCTTAATAAGATCGTATTACACATATTTCAACACATATGCACTTAGGGATGATACTTGGAAAAAGAAATATAAAATAAAAGATAAAAATTATCATGTTTTTTTAGATTAACGTTCACAAAAATATCAAAAGACTCAATTGACCTTGCAAAAGCAACTTAGACGAGTTACACTATGAAAATGCATGAAAAGGGGTAAAACACTTTGTGAGATATTCATTTACATTAATGCCTCAAGCATAACACATTCTTGACCTATGTGGCAATTTCTTTTCCTTATATTAGGAAAAAGAAAAATGATAAACTCGTTAACGTGTACAACGATAATATTATATAAGGGAGAAAGTAATAAACACTCATAAAAAAGTAAGTGGAGTGAATATTTTATGCAATGAAATAAATTGTTAAGCCAATAGCATAACAAATAATATCACTAAGTCAAATGATTTTAGTATGGTTTAATTAAAAAAAATATAGGAAAACCTAAAATTGCAGAAGAAAAAATAAAGCCTTCCAAAAGAGACGAGAGACTTGTATTAGGTAATTAGGTCTGAGGTGTAGACCAATTGGTTTGACCAAACCCTGTAAGGGGGAGGAGGTCCAATGTTCAAATCTCGAGCCTCGTCGGCCTGAACGCTTGTCCTTTTTCTGGTGCTTTCAACGATGTAAAAGGTTTAAAATGATTATGGCATGGTGGTTATATGGACGGGCTACGCGAAGAACTATGTAACGATCATAAAATCTGGACAACTTGCCCAAATTCATAGCGGCTACCGATTCCACCATGTAAATTTAAAAAAAAATAAGAAAAAGTAATTAAACTTGTCAATAAGGAGAAAACATACTTTAACGAGAAAAAAATATGACTAAAATTGGTTGTAGGAGACCTCCATAAAGTGGAAAATCGTACCATCCACATGTTAAGCAAGAAGGCAAGCAATATAAATGATTAAGGCAAGATAATATTTATACAAAATGGGCTGTGTGTGGTGTAACTACACATGCATGAGTAAAAAGTGAATAGATGAGAGCATGAAATATAGGTTAAAGATAGTGCATACAACATGATGGAAAATGTACCTCAATATAAAGAGAAAATACAAGAGAATGGGTAAATGTGGGGTGGACACCAAAAGGAGGTCTAACTTGCAAAAGAAAAAACTTAGAATAAAATGACCCCATGCACATAGAAGCTCACATGAGAGGTTTTTCATGGAAAATGGGATAGCAACAAGAGTTATTGTCTTGTTCCAACCATACGTTTTTTTTTTTAAATATTCCTTGCAGGTTATGGAACACACAGTGACTTTTGCATGTTGTTAACCCTTTTGATTCTAGGTAAAGTGGATACCTTGCACCTATAAACTGAAGAAACATTTAAAATTTTTCGTGTCACAGCTTAATTCTCAAGCTGTCAAAAACTTGTACACTTTTGACACCATTAATTCTTAAATTCAAAATAAGAATCTTATAAATTTATTAAAAATACAATCATCAATTGTTCCTACTCATCTCTTTCCAAAATGAAGTAGGTTAAAATAATGATAGGGATAAAATAACAAGGGTGATACTTTAGAAGAATGATTAAACTTAAGTAGGATGATGGTATTCAATTAAATCTATATGTGTCAAATCTTCTTTTGTATGTAGATAATCTTATTTTGATTGCAAGGATGACAAAATTGTTGAGAAATCATTTTAAGGTATAGAACACTTTTGCAAGCAAATAAAATGCAAGTAAAGACTAGCAAGATAAGATCTTGGTCTTCTCCAACCAAAAGAAAATTTTTATTTTGAAAGAATTATCTTAGAAATAGTAGAATACAAATATCTTGGGATGGAATTTAATAACAAAATTAATTAGAAAACAAGTGGAATGCATAGGATTTTTAAATATGGGAGAGTATCTTACATTGCAAAAGAGGTGTAGGAAAGAAAAATATTGGAATTGGAAGACAATGCAAGTCTTTTTTAAGTTATTGATGGTATTGGTGGTGTTGTATGCATATGAAGGATGCCAAGTAATGCAAAATACAATTGGTGGCACAATTGGGGACCACACTTCCTTGGGGTATAGCAACATGGGACCTCCTTCCCTATGATTTGAACACCCAGGTCATCAAGATAACCTTCCTCCTTGTGATTAAACAATTAAAACAAATAATATTTTCTTAAAAAAATTTATTATATTTTTAAGTAATAGGAAGTACAACGGGTGGTACAAATGATGGCCACACTTCTCAAAATTATTATTATTATTATTTTTATTTTTAAAGTAATGGGAAGTACAACTAATCGCACAACTGGCAACAGGGACCTCCCTCCTTCCATATAATTTGAACTTAAGTCATTGAGATGATTTTCCTTCTCAAATCACCAAAATAAAACTCCAAATAATATTAAGATGTCCCTAAAAAACAAATCAAAATTATTCTAATAAAGAACAATTTTTGAAAGAGATTGTAACTATTTCACGGTAAACACAAACTTATAAAAGATAAGAACCCAAGCGATTGTAATCCCATAAATTGTTTTTGTTTTCTCTCAGCGGAACATAAAAAACTTTCTATTCATCTATTCTACATTGGTCATGGCAGCATGTGATTAAGGAAACCAAACAAACATAATTATCCAAGCAGGTCCAAACAAAATGAAAAAAAAAACATACGAGTCTTCCAAGGGGAGGGCTCTCTACTTTACTCTGAACCAATCGAGAGCTGTCTTCCGTTCCAATTTGTTTAGGAGGAATCTCTCGTTGTATTCGCTCCGTTTAAACGTGGTGTACAAGGCGGGGTGAGGCCCAATTTCTACCTCTGCTGTGGGAATCCAAAAAGTAGCAATTGATATGCGTCCCTCTTGTCGTTTGGCACCGCCAGATGTTCGATGCTCTTGCATCTCCCGTTACTCATTACCTGTCAAATTATTTAGAGTCTGATATTAATCAGATCAGGTAGAGACCTATTAACATTGATACACTGATGAATACCTATTTACATACCTACCTCTAGCATATCCCCTGTATTGACAAGAAGGGCACCGGGGAGGGGTGGAACAGGAAACCAGTCTCCGTCCTTACAAATGTGTAGTCCTGTCACTTCATCATCCTGTAGCAATATGCTCAAACTGGTTGAATCTGAGTGAGGGCCTATTCCTAGCACAAGGTCAGGCCTTGGGCACCGAGGATAGTAGTTCATTCTCATCACCTGTGCCCATTTACCATTTTCTACTTGATCAGTAACATAAAAACTCTCAAGCTTGATACCTAAAGTCTCTGCTATGGCACTCAACACCTTTTGATAAAGCTTTTCAAGTTCCATAGAGAACTCGTTCACAGTCTGCCTGCAAAAAGTATATTCAAATATTTAACAGAGTCTCAGCCAACTGTTCACCCCTCCTTACTGAGCCAGGGAAGACAAAGCATATCAATCATATGAATTCCTTTCATTCTTTCCATCAGAGACGCAGAAATCCCATGATTTACCACCTGCCAAACATCACAAATCTTAAGTCTCCCTGCCTGAATACTACTCGACTAATGATTAATAGTCCCTATTAGTCGGATCTGGGAAGAGAGATGATGGTTAGATATTACCTTGAAGAAACCCCATTCTTGACAGGAAATTGTAAGCTTGTCCCTGGCTTGTTGCCTGCAAGGATGACCATCATCTTGTGACAAAAGGGGACCCATGTCGATTGTGGGTACAGTGGAAGAGTATTTATCGATTGTCGTTGCTGAAGTTAAGGAGGGTGGTCTTTCATGGTGGGATCTGATATATCTTTGAGGTACAGCATGAGGGTCCCTGGCTGCCAATTCCTGCACTACTGGAATCGAAATTGTCTTTTTATTCGGTCGCTTCACTGAATTATACATGTGTACTCTCTTACCAGCTAAGAATGCAAGAATTGTTATTACGATCAGGGAGGAAAAGCAGTCGAGTGCTTTGAACTCTCGTAACCGCCCTGTAAGTAAATTTGAGGTAGGTAAAAGCTGCAACGTATGCCGATTTGCTTTAGCTGTTCTTCTACAAGCTGTGTCTAGGCGCTCTTCTTCGATGGGGTAGTGGGGTAGTGCGCCGAGCTGGCAGGTTGACCTTGGAAGAAGGTTCAAGCTGTGGACACAATGTTTGTGGGGCTTGAACTAAATAAGAAAATATGTTTTCAGGTCATCTAGCAGAAGTTGTGGAATAAGAATATCTATAAAATTTTGACCATGGAATATGTTATTAGATTTGTATTATTATATTAATTTTTTTAGAAAGTAAGAGGGCCAACCTTCCACACATACCAAACTCAATATTAATATAAATAATGAACCTTGAAACTAAGAGCTTAAGTTTTTTTTTGTTTGATTGAAGGAAGGCAAAGTATAACAACATACCACTAGGTGTCCGTTTCCTCATGATTTGAATTCACAACATACCACTAGGTGTCCTTTTCCTCATGATTTGAGTTCACAACATACCACTAGCTGTCCTTTTCCTCTTGATTTGAGTCCACGGACATACCACTAGGTGTCCTTGCGAGACTATGAACTTACTTAAGTTTGTATAAGAACATTATTAAATATGAATAGCGGTTGAGAATTTAATGTCAATAGATGATAAGTGGTGGAATACATAAACCATTCAAATTTTACAACTGTCTTAATAAGGAATTATGAATGAGGTATATTACATTAATTAAGAAGAAAAGATATTAATGGAGCAATTTATTATTATTTTTTTTTATGAACACACTCACCCCCTCACACACTCACCTAAGCCATGGTTTGAACCTTGGACCTTCCGAAGAAAAACCAAAGCACAAAGCACAAACCCGTTCCCTTGTCCCATGGAACAATAGAGTAAAATTTTATTATAAATATATATTATTAAAAATAAATAATTAATTTATATAAGACACAATATCAGTTAGAAAACAAAAAAATCAATTATCAATATAAATGTGTCAAGATTTATATTAATAAAAATAAAATTTTTATATAAAAAACTAAAAACTTATACCTTTATACTTATTTTCTTATTAAAAAATAATAAAACTCAAAATCCACTCAAAACCAAATTAATTTATACAAGACACAATATGAGTTAGAAAACAAGAAAATCAATTATCAATATATATGTGTCCAAATTTATATTAATAAAAATAAAAATTTTATATAAAAAAACTAAAAACTTATACTTTATACTTATTTTCTTATTAAAAAATAATAAAACTCTAAACCCACTCAAAACCAAATTCTTTGGTTACATAGGAGAGTTGGTTACAACCACTATTTTTAGTAACTAACTAGTGCAGATGGGGACCACCGGTCCCTCGGGGTTTGCACCATTATCATCTGTCTATATGCACTTAGAGGATTCTGAGCAAACTACTACCTTTGCAAAGGGTTGGCTAGCTTCCCCCTAAGTTTGAACCTAAATCTCTTCTTGATAAATGCCCACCACACATACACTTACCAAAAAAAAATATTTAAAATAAGAATTAATAGGACCCAACAAACCTAAAGACAGAACAAAAACTTAAATGAAACAAAATATAATATAACATAAAAAATAATAAAAAAAATAATTATCTTTAAACACTTACCAATCCATTACCAATAAAAATTGGTAGAACCCAACAAACCTAAGAAGGGACTCAAGTGAAACAAAATATAATATAACACACACGAACTAATAAAAATATTAATTATCTTTGTTAGCTCGTCTAAAGATGAGTTAGCTCGTATAAAGATGAGGATTAATTATTTTTGCTAGCATGTATAATATTAATAGAATTGAAGAATTTAGCAAATAAAATTGAAGGTTTATGATGTTACTATATGCTATAAATTAAAAAAAAAACACTTTTATACTTAAACAAAATTAAATTAAAAAAATTATTTATATAAAAATAGTATGTATTAACTATCCATACACCCATAATTTGATATTAAATTCATGATGAGAAAGATGTAGGTTGTCCTCATGCCATATAATTTACTATAATTGAATACTAACATTTTTTCAATATTAGCTAAAAAAAATTATATTATGTTTTTTTTGAATTGAAAAGTAGAACTGAATATTAAAGATCAGTAGAAGAAAATTACATCATATATAATATGTCCAGAGAAGACACCTAAAACAACTAACTCCTTTCGAAGAGAGAAACATCCTGTACATCATATGAGATTTGCAGTTTCATTATATTTCTGTACAAATATACAATAACATCTATGAGCAAGCAAATAGTAATAGTTGTACATATTTGCGTTCTTTTCCTCAGTGCAACTATCAATAGGTTCATAATTCAAAAATTATATTATGTTATTAACTGGAATGTTACAATAACATGGTATTAACATCGGTCACCAACAAAAAAAAAAAAAAAAGGTGGATAAGGAGTAAAACATTTAGAACTGAGTACACATAAGAATATAAATTAATAGCAACAAAGAGATTGTAGCAATATTTTACTGAAATATGCTTGATATCATCACTCATCAGTGGGAGATCCTGTTATGTAGAGAAGTTTTGAGCAAGTCCTCCATTACATCTTTTAAAGTCTTCAAAGAAAAAATAGAAGTAATGAGTTCTTGAATTAGTTTATTATGATTCACTGCCTTCTTTTTTGTTTCCTACTAGGACTTTTGAATATCTTGGATCATGTGAAAAATCTAATGAAGCCTATTGGTAACATTTCCTAGTGTGTTGGAAGATCCAACAACATGGGAATGAATGCATTCCAAATGTAACAAAATATCAAAGGTCAAGAATGTTAAAAAAATACCCCATGGAGGAGTGGAATTAGTAAATATTTTTTTTGCATATGAAATTCCAAATATGCGTGAGAAGAATGAGTCTACAAACATCCTAGATTTTGGGACAATGACCTTTTTGGAAAAAACTAAGCATATCAAGATTCCAAGATCTAGTGAAGGAGGGGAATACAAAAGTGTAGAAAATGTCACAAAATTCTTTAGCCATGTTATAGAACCGAAACAAGTGAATAAGAGTTTCTAAAGCATTACAAAATTTACATTGAAAGAAAATATGAAAAATCAAAGCTAAACTTTCAAAAGTTGGAAGTTTTTGATGTAGAACTTGCCATCCAAGAAAGTTTTGGATTCAATAAGAACTTTTCAAATTTGAGCAGCAAGAGACTTCCACTAGGCATTGGTAGAATTGACTTGTCATTTGACATTGAATTTAGAGTCCAGTGATAAAGGACACAAAAGATTTTTGTAGATCCAAATAGATTTAATGGAAGATATTATATGGTCATTGGTCATTAAGCCATATCCAATAAGTCTATATATAATAGGTAATTATTTCAACTTTATAAAAATCTCACATGCAATGGAAGCCCCATAATACTCCTTGAACAAAGAGGGAAGGGAACAATAATTACGGATATAAGTCCAAGTGAAAATTGAGCAATTGTTCAAATACCAAATATCTCTTATTTAGTTTATGCCTTTCTTCAGAAATGTTGGCCCTTGAAGAGAACTACACAAAGCTAAAGGTTTATCATTGTGGAGGATAAGTTTACTCCATCAAATATTGTTCAGACTAATGCTTAAACCATGACATAAGGAGTCAAACTTCCAAGCCAATAAATGAGAATTTGATTGCCAAGCTTTCCATATATGAGTAAGAGGAATAGACCTTAAATTATGGTGCATCAAGTACCTTATCCTTCCATGGGGTTTCTTTCCATTTAACTTTGTGAGTATCTTGGGAGATTCTATACCAGAATAGGTGTTTCTAATTTTCGTCTCTAGTGATGGCTCTAGCAACCAATTTCACAACCAATTTTTTTTACCAGAATAAGTGTTTCTAATTAGGATTGAAAAAAGTATAGAATACTTTTGTTTTAAAGTGGTTGATACGAGAGCTAGAAACATCACAAGATAATTGTACAATCTCTTTAACAATTTCCACCTCTTACTGGGTATTTTGAGAAAAAATAAGGGAATCATCAATAAAATGTGAGTTAAGAGCACGTTTATCCCTAGGAATCTTAATACCTTGATTGAAGCCATTATATTAAGCCTTATGAAGAAGATAACCAAGAGTGTCAACAACCAAAACATACAAAAAGGGAGTAAAAGGGTAATCATGTTTAATAGGTCATTGCAAAGGGAAGGAGGGGGTAGAGCTCAACTAACCTAAACACAAGTTGAAGCATCACCAAAGAGCATACCAATTTGATTACAAAATTTTGGACCAAAAGCAAGCCAATAAAGCATACAAAGAATAAAATTCCATCTTATTATATCATATGCTTAGTCAAAATTTAACTTAACTAAGAGGGAATCTTGATTGGAGTTGATATCCCATTGCATTGTTTCCCAGACCATCATAATATTATGTAAGATATAACGACCATAAATAAAACCATATTGTTCTGGGCAAACAATAGCTTGTGCAAAAACTTTTATTCTAAAGCTATAGCTTTAGCTATAATCTTGTACAAAACATTGAGGAGGGTAATAAGTCTCCAATTGGAGATTTGATTATGAGTCATTCCTTTATAAATAAGTTTTATTAACCCTGCATTGATATAAGCTTTGAGAGAATTGTTCTAGAGAGCTTACAGGTAAACAGAATGAAGATCTAAGGAAAGGATATTTTAATTTTTTTATAAAAGTCCATTGGAAGACTGTCCATACTAGGAGCTTTGTCATTCTTCATAGAAAAAATAGCATTATGCAGATCATTCATAGAAAGAGGACATTCAAGTTGATCTTGAATAATGGGATCTATTAGGAAGGGAATTTGTTCTTGTACATATTCCATTAAGAGAAATTGAATGTCATCCTTGCATCTGCTATAAAAAGTTGAGAGAAGTGGGTTACAAAAAGATTCATGATCTCATTTGAGTTGGAAATAGAATGACCTGAAGGGTCCTTCAACTTAGTATTCCTTTCTATTTATTTTTATGCGTGAGGTAGTTAAAGAAAAAATTAGTTCCCTTAATGCCCTAGGAGATCCAATTGAGGTGAGATCTAATCTATGCCCCTCTAGCATGGCATGACTCATAACCTCTCGCTTGATTATAAACATTAGCTAGGTCGCATTGAATAGCAACATTAGTGGGATCTTTCATAAGCTTGGAATGGATATGAGGGATCTATTTATAAAAATGACTTTCTTTAATATTCTTCCTCATGGCAATAGAGCACCCATATCATATAAGGGAAGAAATAGTATTGGAAATAGCTATTTCAAAGCATTGGATCCATCCAATATTACCAATTGGTCTGGGAAATTTATTCTAAACATCCTCTACAAGGTGGCAACGGGTAGGGTTGTTAATATGGGCAACATTTAATTTGAATGAAACGACATGGAATCAAGGGAGATAGAGAAATTTTGGATAGAAGATAAGATAGAGAGGTGATTAAACAAATTTGTGTGAGAAAGAAATTTGTCTCTCTCATGGAAGGAGAATTTGTCCAGAAAATAATTATTGAAATAAAATATTTCCAAATGAACAAGCTTCATGGTAGAATCTTAATGAAAATTGGAGCATATAAACCAATTATCCCTATGAGAGGAGGATTTTACAAAGAGAGGGTCATGCACACCTAAATTATTGTGACAAAAAAATGAGCTACACAATTTAGTTATTGAAAGGGGTTTGCTACTATCCCAACTTTTGTCACTAGGATTTTCAATCATATTAAAGTCACCTCCTATGATCCATTCTATAGGAGGGAGAGAAATAGCTAACCATTCCTAGAGGGCTATATGACTAGGAGGATCATTGGGACCATATATAGAGCAAAATCCAAGAACCTAAGAGTTGAGATATAATCTAACCCAAACATAATGATGAACAAGATCTTCACCATGGTCCAAAATAGCATAACAAAGGGACCTGAATATGGAGAGGGCAAAACCTCATTTACCATTAGTATGAGATGTAGTAAAGGTGAATGTATATACCCAGCCACTAACATCTATACAATAGAAGAGAGTATGACCAGATACTTTTATTTCTTGAAGAAAAATAATGGAAATATGATTCTCTGCTAGAAACTTTTGAACTTGAAACTTACGATAAGGGAGGGAGAGTCCCTTAACATTCCAAGATAGACGATTTAACTTCATGAGGGTTGATTTGGAGGTTTCTTGACCTCATGAAGTAGAGATTGAAATTTATTTTTATTAAAGGGAAACAATTGTGTATTGTAGGTATGCTACGAAAGAACCATATTTTGGGCAACTTGAGAGAAGAATCTAGCAAGATCTTTCACATAGAATTTTTCCTCTTGTTGGAAGGAGTGATTTCGGGGGTGGGGGGTTGATGATTGTTATCACTTACCTACAATTATCCACTCATATATCATAGGGTGGTATTTTATGAGGGTCGATGAAGGAATGAGAGCTAACTCAAGACCTGCAACTAAATCCAATGGGGCTTGGGGATTAACAAGAATATTCAAGGATTTAGTCTGAGATGAGGAAGAGGCAAGGGGATTATTGGGGGTATGGTTTGAGGAAGTGGATAAGGGTTTTAAAAAGTTGGGGGGTGTTGAGAGCCATTGACAGGGATTTTTTTAGCTAGATATTGAGCAACGACTTATGAATAAGGGCCAATAGTAGGGATTTTTTAGCTATTTTTTAAGCAATAGCTTCCATCCATTTTTTTTGCTATTATTTTGGGTAATTCCTAATCAAGTGTGTGACTTCTCTACAGTAAATAGATATTTGGTAAGTTTAGGTATATGAGAGGTTGGTTAACATGGAAACCTGACCCATTGAGGTTGAGGGAGGGAGGCAATGGCTTGGATATGTCAATTTCCACACAAATACGAAGGTGTATTATATAATTAGTCAATTTTTTTGAAATAGGGTGAGACCAAAAAACCATGCCAAGGAGAGAAGCAATTCTATCGAGAAATGGATGACATGGGAGAGATAAAAAAGGTAAGTTCAATCTAAAGAGGGTATTTTTCCCTAAAGGGAGTCAAGACCCTCTAGATGAAAATCTAAAGACCAACCTTGAAGATAGCTAGTTTGCCCACAAATAACCCATGTTTCATATTGGAGAGATTTTTGGGCATGTTTAGGATTTGCAAAGGAGACAACTATGTACCCCCTTACCAACCCTCAAATAGCCTCAACTATCCATCATATTATATTTTATCAAACCTCTCTAACCCATTTAAGAAGTTTAGACTCAGGGGGTATCCCTATAGAAAAACAAAATGATGGTGGGTTTTGACAAGCCATTGGCTATTTCAAGAAAGGAATCATGAAGAATCATTGAAAGGAGCTTATCTTGGTATGCATTTGGTTGAGATATCGTTGAATCAGGGATTTTCGAGTCAATAGTGAAGCCCTATGGTACCCTCTCACTATAAGGATCCACATGCTCTATAGGATTGTTTCATCCATCAAGGGAGTCTTGGAAAGCTAAGATTCAAGAACATAGGTGAATGGTGTTTTTTCCATCATAGGAAACTCACATCATGCAAACTTTTCAATTACTGGCTAACTATACCCGAATGCTTCTCCAACATAAAATTGGGCTTGTTGTCATATGGTGTTGATTGTCCCAATCTTCACTCTAATATATTATGATTTTAATAGTAATTTATGGCAACCCCACAAACTAATTTGAATCTAGATCTTGTTACAAAATATCAAAATATATGGCAACCTACACCCGCACCTGTAAACCCCCTTGTTGATGTTTCCCAATTAATCGCACCTACACCTACACATCGAACTTACAAGAAAGCTAAATGTGAAAAAGTTGTTGAAGAAACATTTACAATTAAGTTGAATCCAAACTAGATCTTTCATGTAAGTATTCTTCTTAAGTTGCATTATTGAAAGATTCTTTTCTATTTTTATTTTTAAATGTAAAATAACCTAAGCATCCAGTTGGGGACACATCAGAAGGCCTCCTCCCTTTAAATCGAACTTGGATGTCAATAAAAAAAACCAATACATTTACCATTAGTTCCAACGAGACTTCTTTCCAAATTTTCTATGTTTAAATTTCTCGAACTTAAAGAGTTCCTCTATCTGGACAAGCAAATTTATCAAAGTTACCTTACAAAGTAGCTGATGCTCCAAACGTGATGTGATCAAGTAAGGGAAAATACAGTGAATGCTTCTATTATTCTACTATTTAACGTTGTGTTCAAGAGTTATATTTATGTCTGCAGGGATGGTGTAGTAGTTAGGGCTTTGGCCTCTCTTTGGGGAGGTCCAAGGTTCAAACCAATGCATACCCAAAAGGGGATAGGCTGGATGGTAGAGGCCAAGTGACTGTCGGTTGGCTACCCTAGTTTGATGCCTTGGAGGGTTGGGGGTCCCATTGATTGTGCTTTACCCAGTAGGCTTAGGATTTATAGAGGTAGCCCATCCATGGTGTTACCGATTTCCATATGAATGAAAAAAAGAGATATTTTCACTAATGATAATGAACATAGTTATTGTCGATATTGGATTTTTATTAAAGAAATTTAGCTTTAAATTATTGAAGGTATAAATAATAATTTTATGTTTTTTTATTATGAAAAATGTGTATAAAAAGTATTGACAAAAAAATATATTTAAAGTTCGCCTTCATAGTGTAGTTGGTTTCCAATATATGGTCTGGAAACATAAATATGGGAGGTCCACGAAAACACAAATATGGGAGGTCCAGTGTTCGAACCATTTTGCTATATTTGTGGACACATTAAAAAAAACCTCTTGTCTAACATGAGAGGTATATATAGATGGGGACAAGCAACTAGACCCCAGGGGATGCGAAAAAGGTATTTTCTAACAAAAAAAATGTTTAGTCTCGATGACAACAAAAAGGTTTCTTTCTAACAAAGAAAGTTTAGTCTCATGGGACAACGGAACGATCCAATGCTTGACTCTTCTTAGGAAGGTCCAAGGTTCAAACCGCAATGTGTGTGTGGTTGTGGGTTAAATATCCTATGTTTAATCTCAACTCTCCCCCTTATGAGAGGTCATGGTGGGATGGGGATGCCTAGCCCTGAGGGACAACACAACGGTTTGGGGCTTAGCTCTTCTTCGAAAGGTCGAAGGTTCAAACTGTGACATGTGTGTGGTTGTGTTAAATCCCCTATTGATAAGGTCAAATCTACTTATGAGAGGTCATGGTAGGATGGGGATGTCCAAAGCATTGGTTGTGGTGGGATGGGGATGTCCAAAGCATTGGTTGTAGAGGTTTATCACACTAACCAAATCCAAAAATAAATAATAATAATAATATCAAAATCACTCTTGAGGTTTCTCTCTACCCAAGAGTTTTTAAACCCGTAAGGGTGGCGTGTTGGTGATTGCAAATAAATCCCTTTGTGTGTTAAATCCCCTATTGATAAGCTCAACTCCCCTCCTTCTGAGAGGTCATGATGGTATCGGGATGTCCAGAGTGATCGGTCATAGAGGTTTCTCACACTAACCAAATCCAAAAATAAATAAATAATAATAGGAGTTTCTCACACTAACCAAATTAAAATAATAATAATAATTTTATGTTTTAGTAAACTAAAAAAATTATTAAAAATGAAAAGTGAAAATATTAATGTTTTAGATTGTATATAAATTTTTAACATGAATATATCAAAACATTAAAAGCATATATCATTAATTATTTGTATATAAAAACAAATAAAAATGTGAATAAATATTTAAAAATATGTAAATTATGGTGGGGGAGCGGGATGGCTCCGTTGAGTTGGCCTTGTCCCATTTGCTTACTTCCCTGCTCCTAACTTGTATCTTTCTAGGCCAGCAGGATCCACTAGATCTTCCAGGCTTGTTTCCTATGCTTGACTAAAACTTCGCAGCTGGTTGGATCATCCCGGAGACCCTATCCCAGGTGCCTTGGTTTTGTTGGTTTTTGGCTAACCTAGTTGGGGGGTTGTGGCTTCTGAAAGAAGGTTTGGCATTTTATGTTCTTGTTGCTCGGGATCACTATCTGCATTTTTTGTGGCTTCAAGGAGGGCTTGTGCTTAGCATCTGCAGATGGTCATCCCTTCTTGCTCCATATCAGGTTTGCTAGTGTTTGTCTACCTTTGGGTGTTCTAACGGAGCTCTTTATACAATTTGTCTCTTCAGTCTTGGGTTGGGACCTTGTACTTTTTCATGTAGTTGTGGCTCTAGCTTTCATGGTTTCTTCCCTTTTCAGAATGACAAGACTGTGTGCTTTTCTGATGCGGGTGGTCATCTTTGGTGGTTTGGTTCTACAATTTTAAAGGTCTTGGGGTGGGACCTCATGCTTCATCATTTACTGCAATTGTCGGGCCATAATTGACAATTCCCGTGTTTAGTTTCACTTCAATCATGGGTCATCTTTGTGGCTGGGTTATCTAGACCCTTCCTCTCCATCCTGCGTTCTTAGTCTCCTTCAAAGAGAGATCTTGTGGCCTACTAAAATTTATGTTATCTGTCGATCCACTTTTTAGGTCTTGTTTTCGTTTCAACCATTTGTGGGATGGGTCTTCGGGTTTCCCATGCCTTCCTGAATGAGATTTATTTTTTGGATCAGTCTAGTTTTCCTATGCATCCATATGGGATTCACTTGCTGGGTCAGCCTGTGATGGTCCTATCCCTTCCTGTATGGGATCCTCCTTTGTTGTAGCTATTGCCTGATGGTTAATCATTGGTGGGATTTCTTTTTTCCTGTTGCTTTTCCCAGGCTTCCTTAGACGGGTTGTTCATTTCTGGTTTTCCCACTGCTCTTTTTGTTGGTTTATGGTTTCTCAGACCCTTTTGGGTGGAATGGCCCCACTGGGATGGCCCCAATGGGATTGTAAGTTTAAATTTTAATTTTGAATTTTTGCTTTGGCAATCATTGGGTTTTCTGCTCTCATGGTTTTGCCAACTCAGTTTTTAGGTGGAAATCTAATTTTATTTTTAAAATTTCGTATTTTAGGATTGTCCCATCGTGACATTCTTCCTGTTGTTTAGTTTTTGCTTGTTCAGGTTCGAGACCTTCTTCTTGTTGTTTAGATTTTGCTTATTTAGGTTTGGGATCTCCCTTGTGGCTTGCCCTGACTTTCTGTTTTGGTCTATATATCTGATGGTTTTTGTAATCACTTTGTACTATGGTTTTGGGATCCTTTCAAAACCCGCTTTTTAATCCATCCATCTATAAAAAAAATTGTAAAGTATTATAAGCAATTAGTTGATGTATACAGAGACAATATTTAAACAAAGCTAGATTAAATTATAGCATTAATCAGATAGCAAAAAAAAAAAGACTATAGTTAAATTTTGGTGCAATATTCTTAATGTCATCATTCATCCAGGGAGAAAAAAAAGCTAGATTAAATTATAGCATTAATCAGATAGCAAAATCAAAAACACTATAGTTAAATTTTGGTGCAATATTCTTAATGTCATCATTCATCCAGGGAGAGCCTATCATCGTGTCTATCATAATATCTTTGAAGTATTCAAGGAAGAAATAGAAGCAAGAAAAATTTGCTCTTGGTCATCACCATTAACTGTCTTCTTATTAGTATCCTCTTGGACCTTTTGGAAACATGAATCATGTGAAAAAGCTGATGAAGAATGTTTGTAGGATCTCCTAAAATGTTTGAAGCTTCAAAAACATAGGAATAAATGAGGTTCACATGTAACATAAAATCCAAGGTCAAGTTTACTAAAACAATATCCAAAGGAAAAACGAACCGATAAAAACCTTTGTACGTTTAAACTGCCAAAAATATGTTTAAGAAGAATCTATCACACCATCCACGAATATCAAATTTAATCAAAGTGCACCATGCACCTCGACAACCTAACTTTTTATAGGTTTTTAGGGAATTTTACATAGAATTGTTCAATAACTACCTGTCCATTGTCTATCTATTATTGTGGTGATCCTTTCATCAATAAGGATATGTTTTTAATTAGGGTTTTGCGTGACTAAGTATCATTTTTTCATAAAGCTCGAATTCACACATATGCTAACTTTTGTTTTAATTTTTAATATATTAATAATATTTTTTGGTAATATTAAAAAATGATGGGTTTGAGAGGAATCTCCCAACTTAATATAACAACTCGACCACCAAAAAAATATAAAAAACAAGCACCAAAAGGAGACTACGAACCAATTACACCAAACGGGTAACCAACCAAGGGCATAGCCCATGAAGAGAACAATAATTACATCAAAGGCACAACCAATAAGCAACTTCAAGAAATTCACAACCAATAAACAAATCCAAGAAGAGGAAGCCCACATCAAACTAGAAAGACCCTTAGGATATGAGGGCCCAGGGTCAAAAACACCCAGCCAAACTGAGAAACAGTGCCAACACTACCTAGTAGGTGTGAACACAAGAAAAAAATAATTTGAAAAGCCCAACCAAACTAGGGAACAACACCAACTAAGGAGCACGAGCAAAAAGGATAAAAATTTAAATTTGAAAATCCTGCTAAGCAACTATCAAAAACCACTAAAACTCGGGATCGAGAAGTGAAAACTATGCATCTCCTCTGGGAACCGCCTAGGAAAATCAAAAGCAAACCCTACCACATCAGGAAGCACAATGACAGTCGCAAGAGGCAATTATCGAAAACCAATGAAAACCTGAATCCAACTTCGAATACCACTCCACAACATTGTGGACCAAAGCATCTCCTTCCACTCCACAACATTGTGGACCAAAGCATCTCCTTCGAAAACCATCCAGTTGCTAGAAAACCAGAAACTGAGAAAACATCTGCAGCACTAGAAAGCACAGATAAAACACCCTGTCCATTGGGGATCCAAAGACAACCATCCTGCAAAAATGTAGGAAGATGCAAAAGGAAACACCTCTCTAGGAAACAGGTAAAACCCAATGCCAAAAAAAATATCTAGGTCCCCGGTAAAACAGCTTCACCTCTGCATAAGCAACCACTAACAAAGACTCCAACAGGAGCCAAAAAAACCTCTCAAACAATTGTTCACTCAATCATAGAAGGAATAAACAACATTAGGCGAAAGGAAGGAAACAAACAGGGACCCCTACATCCCATATTACAAATAGGGACCCCTGCATCCCATCTTCACCTTTAGCGTTCAAACCCAAGAAACCCAAGCGTTACAAAATAAACCTTAACAACACAACTTTCACACAAAAAAAATGGAGCTTTGGAGCCTTCACCTCCACGGACCCGGAGGCCATGGAATAGGGTTTTAAGGAAGACTTAGAACCTTAAAACTTGTGGTACTAAACCCTACAGGCAATCAATAGAAAGCCTAGAAACCCAAACTCTTGTGCATTCAAGACCCACAGCCACGCAAAAAAATAAAACTCCAACCAAGAAAGAGGTCCAATAACAGCAAAACGGCCAGCCAAAATCCTTGAAATAAATAGTAGCAAGCCACCCATTACCCTCCAAAGAAACAAGGGCTTGATGCCTACCACCACCCAACAACCAGTTCACCACCGAAACTGGAACAGGGGACTCACCAAACCCCAACCCAGGGCAAGCACTTACTGGAGCACCACCACCCAAAAAGCATAGGGTAAAAGCACCACCAGCTAACACACCAGGCACCACATGAAAAAAGGAGAAAAGAGGACCAAAAATAGAAGAATCCATTCGCACAAACAAAGAAAACACCAGGCTTGAGATCCAAGAGCAAAACCAGCTCCTCTGCATCACTCTCGACAACAAGCCACAATGCTCCTCCACTCCACCCAAAAGAAGAAACCTTAACTATCGCAGGGACAACAAAAGCAAACACGGGGTCCAACAACAACTCTAGCTCCTCCCTGCACTCTCGCCTGTGTACCTCATCTCTCCCAATATTTTAATTTACTAAGATATCGAGATCCAAGAGCAAAACCAACTCCTCTGCATCACTCTCCACAACAAGACACAATGCTCCTCCACTCCTCCCAAAAGAAGAAACCTTAACTACCGCAGGGACAACAGAAGCAAACACGGGGTCCAGCAACAACTCTAGCTCCTCCCTGCACTCTCGTCTGCGTACCACATCTCTCCCAATATTTTAATGTTGAGTTACGCTATTCTATCCTATAGGTTGAGCCAAAATTTTATTTTCCCTATACTCATAAATAAATTAAGTATAAGAGTTTACACTTATGTGGCATAATAAATAGCATACGACCAAAACATTGATTTAATGGTTAAAAAAACAAAATTTTATTTTACCTATACTCATAAAGAAATTAACTATAAGAGTTTACTTATGTGCATAATAAATAGCATACGACCAAAACATTGATTTAATGGTTAAAAAATAAAAATTCAATCTTTTATTATTATTATTATTTATTTTAAATATAATACTCTCATACACAATTCATTAGGGTCGATTTTTTATTATGAAAACTGAATCTAGAGCAAAATACTGTGTCATAGGCTATTTCTTGGGCCGTATCCCCTTTGATGCAATTCTACGAAACTGGTTTCAAAGCTATTGGAACTCATATGGTATCTTTGTAGAGTTTGTGCAAAACCTGACCAAAGGTTTCTTTCATATTCGGTTCTCTGATCCAGAGTGTGTCAAAAAAGTTCTCAGCAAGGGTCCTTGTTATGTTCATAGCACTTTGCTTATTTGTCAACCATGGCACAAGAATTTTCAGGTTGCCAATGGTGTCTCTCTTGTTGTCCCTGTGTGGGTTGAATTCCCAGGTTTGCCAATGGCATTGGTCCCATTTATTCGTGATTTTGCCATGAAAGTTGGGGAATTTGTATGTGAAGAGCCTCAGCACTTCTATAATGCTTGGCCTACCCGTCGGCTCTATGTGAAAATTGATTTGACCACTTCCCTCAAGGAATTTATTGATATTAAGGTAGGTGATACTAATATCCACCAGAGAGTGGTGTATGTCAATTTACCAAACACTTGCTACAGGTGCCAGTCTGTCGCACACAAGATTAAAGATTGTCCCTTAATGGCAGATAAGTTTAAATCCAAGGGCCCAACCCTTGTTAATCAAGCTTCTAATGAGAAAAACCAGCCAACCAAAGATGGGTCTAACAGTGACTGGAAGGTGGTCTCCAAGAAAGGCAAGCATGTCCCTGGTAAAGGCCCTCAGGGAGGCCAGTCCTCTGTCCATAATCCTCAGGGGAGCCAGTATGCTCAAGCCACAGTGATCAAACCACCCTTGCATGTCCCAGTTCCATCCCAAAATGTTTCCCCAAGTACTCATATCCTTTCCAATCCAGTAGTTATGGCTAAAGATATGTCGATGACTCTTAAATATGATGGTATCCTCTCTGTCTCCATGGTTGCTCACCAGCTGGAGCAAAAAGAAGGCATGAATGCCCGAAGCCGAAGGTCTCGTAGTCCAGTGCAGGGTCTGCATGCAGACAAAAACCGACAACTGGGAAGCTTTTCTAGCAACTCATTTCAGTCGCTTGCTACTATGGGTGACTCTGATGAGGTCAGAGGCAGTTTGATCCTCGACAGGTCAGAATGATTTTTCTATCATGGAATGTTAGAGGACTGACGGAACCAGTTCGAAGATACATGGTTCGTGATGATATTAATTTCTGTGCAACCAAGTATGGGGGCCCAAATATCATTTGCTTGCAAGAAGTTAAAATCACTGAGTTCCAATTGCAGTGTGCTTGTGCACTCATTTACCCTAGTAGTCAACTTTTTTCCACCAAGCACCCTCTCGGTCGTGGTGGTGTTGTTATTCTCCTAGCCAATAGATGACATGGGAATTTTTTTGATTGGGGGTTGACCCTTCTAACCAAGCTGTTTGGATTTTTCTTGAAGTTGACGGAATGTCCTTTGGAATTTTAAATGTATATGCCTCCAATAGTGCTCCGGAGCGCTGTTTGCTTTGGAAATGGTGTGCCTTTTCTTTACCTCCTGCAGTTTGGATCGTCTGTGGAGATTTTAATATGGTTGAGTGTGCTTCTGATAAAATTGGGGGTCTAAACCACAGGTGGGCCCTTGGTGAGCGTGAAGCCTGGTTTTTTATGAAAAAAAAATGTTTGTCTGACCCTAATTCCTGTCTTTCTCTTGCTTCTTTTGATGAGCACCTTTGGTTTACCTAGAATAACTTTCAAGTTGTGCGAGCAAGGATTCTCAAACATTTAGATAGAGCTATGTTGTTAGACCATACCCAGTTTCATTTTCATCGAAAGCATGGAGATGCTCCAGTTGTGGAGGTTATTGCTGGTATTGTTGGGTCTGATCATTCCCCAATTATGTTCACTGTTCTATCTTCTGTGGTACCTGTTCAGGGTATTAAGTCTCAGTTTTTTCTTAACACATCCTTTCTTCAGCATTCTTCCATGATGTGTCATATTCAGAGAGTCTGGAATTTGGGGGACAAACCTGTTGGTGAAGAAGGATGGATTGAGTGGTGGAATGATGCTATATCCCGAACCATGGCCCTTATTCATAGTTTGGGCAAGAAAGTTGCTCAGTTTAGAAAATATTCTTTGCTTGCTTTATGCACTGAACTGACAAAAGCCTCTTATAGGCTTGAAGCCAACCCTCTCTGTCATATTTTGCAGGGGCATGCTGCTTAGGTTCGTCATGAGCTCAAGGTGACAGAGCTCTATGAAGCTAAAGGTGCTCAGATCAAGGCCTGCTTACATTGGCTTAAAATTGGGGACAAAGTTTCTAAGGAATTCTTCCAAAAGTTACGTCCTCCTCGCAATGCCACTAAATTCAAAGCTATTGTGGACAATGGTATTCGCCATACCTCTCTACCCAATATTTCTGACATTTTTGTTAAGCATTACACTCAAGTTTTTGCTGCTCAGTCTTCTTCTCCAGAGAGGGATGAAGCTCTCAAGCTTTGCATGGATGCTGTCCCTAACAAACTCTCTGTAGCTCAAAGAGAGGAATGTGAAAAGTATTTGTCTGTTGATGAACTTGCCTCAGCATTAACTCAAATGGCCAATGAGAAGGTCCCAGGCTTGGATGGATTTCCTTGTGAATTCTACAAGGCCTGTTGGGACTTTGTTGGTTCTTATTTACACAAATTCTACCTTGAAGCCATGCACAGTGGCTCTCTTGGAGCAATTTTGAACCGAGGTAATATCAATTTCATTCCAAAACAATGGGATCCTGAATGTATAACAAATTGGAGGCCAATTACCTTGCTCAATGTCAGCTATAAGATTATTGCCAAAGCCCTGGATCTGAAACTCCGACCCCTGTTGCCTCTTATTTTTAGGTCGGAGCAAACATGATTTATTAAAGGCAGATATATCTTGGATAATGTCATTGCAGTTTGGGAAGGTATGGAATGGGCTAGGCGGTCTGGTCAGCAAGACCTCTTCTTGAAGATTGATTTTGACAAGGCCTATGATAGAATTGAATGGAACTTCATTCTTTCCATGTTACAGTCTTTAGGGTTTGGGCCTGTGTTTGTTCAATCTGTCAATATTCTTTTTCAGGATGCTTCGACTGTTTTATCTTTGAATAATAATCAAACTAGGCCAATCGGTTTGTTCAGATCTGTTCGGCAAGGTTGTCCCTTGGCTCCTTCTCTGTATATCCTTGCTACTGAAGCCTTTGGATATTTGCTTGCTAGGCATGCTTCTTTGGGCCAAATTAAGGGTATTTCTCTCCCTGATAACCAAGGTTGACTCATTAATGGTCACTTTGTTGATGACTCTTTTCTCACTCTTTTAGAGGAGGAACACTCAGTGAAGGAAGCACTCAGATGTTTGGAAGTTTTTTGTCAGGCCTCTGGTTCTAGTATTCAGTGGAGAAAAACTTCTTGTTATCGGTAGTCCCCTACCCCGCTCCCTCCTTGCCTAGAACAGTTTCAATGGCATTGGATTTTTCCAGGAGAAGTGTTCAAATTTCTAGGGATCCCTTTTGCATTTTATGGTTCCCCTGTTCAGTTATGGAACTATGTTCTACAGAAAGTTGAGAAAAAACTTGAGTATTGGATTACTAAAAAGATGTCTCTGGCAGGAAAATTCTAGATTTGTTCTAAGGTCCTTGCCTCTACTCATGTGTATTACTCTTCTTGTTGGGTCCCTTCACAAGCATGCTACCTTAAGCTTGAAAGACTATTGAGGAATTTTTTGTGGGCAAACTCAGCTGAGAAGAAAGGTTTTCATCGGGTTGCTTGGGATATGTGTTGTTTACCTAAAGCTTCAGGAGGAATGGGCATGGTTGACTGTAAAAGACAAGGCACGACTCTCTGTGCCAAATGGATCATACGAACCCTTAAAGGCTCGGAGGCCTAGAAAATCCTCATCAGACATTATATTTATTTAGGGCTGCCTTTGAACAAACAAGCCTGGAGAGGAATTGACCTCCCTTCCCTAATTGTAATGCCAGTCTTTGTGAAAATCTCTGGTTCTTTTGTGATTAAAAGTATTTGGAAATCATGGCAGCAATTCACTCCTTGGCTTAAGTGGAAAGGGAATAGAGGCCATAAAGGACTGTCCATCAATTCTTTAAACATCTGGTGGTCTTCGGTGATTAACATTCAGGGAACTGCTCTTGCTCAGGTCCCATGGATTCATGCCCAAAAGTTTTTTAAAAAAGGTATATCTACAGTTTCTGATTTTTATTCTCAAATCTCGAGGGATTGGATCCCTTGGCCACATTTTAAACAACAATTTCAATTGAGCACTGGTGACAAGCTCACTTATGACTCAGTAATTGACATTATCCCCTTTTCCATGTGGCACAAGTGTGGGCAGCACTTTCAGAGGCCATGGTGGAAATATTGGTCCTGGTTTCCAGATATACCATTGTTGAATTACTCAGCTAAATTGGGTTACAAGTGGCTCTCCCCAATGTTGCCAATGGTCCCTAGACTTAATGATAAATGGGGAGATCCAGTGGCGGTTTCTGGTTGGAAGGCTCGATTTCAGATAGTTTGGTCTTCTTTTCTCGAGCCAAAACAATCATTTTTTGCTTGGAGCCTTCTCTTTCAAAGTTTACCCTTAGGAGACAGACTCAGGAACTTGGGAGTTGCAAACCCTAAATGTGCGTTATGTAATGAGGATGAATCTTCTCATCATATTTTCTGGTTCTGCACAAGAGCAAGGAGTGCTTGGGAATGGGGATGGTCTTTTTTTTCTCGATTCCAGGATGAATCCCTTACTTGGAAGCAAGCTCTATTAGGGGATAAGATTAAATTTGTTCTTCCCTTGTCCAAAGTGTGGCACATATTTCGAATTAGTCTTCTTTTTCACATGTGGAAATCTAGAAACAAGATAGTTTTTCAGCATCAAAATCCTTCTGATGAATTTTCTCTAGCTGACAAAATAGAGGTGTTTCAAGATACATGGTTCCAGATTTGCAATCAGTAGGCTAAACTTGAAATTGAGTAGTAACACATGAAGGCACTTTTGGATGACTGGAAACATGCACCATGCTCAGTTAGCAGGGTTTCTCCAAACAACGCACAACAGATGTACTTTTCCCGATCGAGGTCTCATCAACTGCCACGTCTGGTGCATGCACAGGGAGGTTGGGGACATGAAAATTTTACCTACAATGATGGATGGAATGCATAGCCAATTCAATCACCATCACGTTCTCCACCCAGAGGTACCTGGTATGAGCTGGTGGAAGTTAATGGTGGCACACAGGATCGTGCCTAGAATGTAGGGGATATAAGTGCACATAATTGCCAGCTTGATAGATCTCAAGGACAGGGCTGGAGAGATTCAAATGTTCATGAGGATCAGGGACACACAGATGGATTACCACATACCTTGGCCATTCCATGGGACTCCAACGTAGACGAGCAGCCACAAACTTTCTGATTGCATGCAAGTTTCATTACCTGTTTGATTGATGTTGTCTAGTTTGTAGTGTGCTCTGGTTTGTGGTTTCCCAACCCGTGGTTAGGGTTGGTTTGTTTCTTATAGGGGTGTGATCATTTCCACCCACCACTTTTTTCATGTTAAACTTTATTATTAATATAATTTAGATTTTCATCAAAAAAACACATCTAAATTTTTTATCGTGAAAACTGAATCTATTGTGATAATACATAATTTTTTTATTAATTGAATCTATTGTGATAACACATATACATTTTTTATTAACTGAATCTATTGTGATAACACATATCTTAATTGGAATCTAATGTCTTTAAAAAGAGTCAGGAAGCTTTCACCATTGGCCTGTTTACATTAGCAATGATTTGAAAATGAAAAGAACTTTTAGAATTGTTTTTTATATTAATACTAGGAGCGCAAGTATAAAATTTTTAACTAATATTAAAACTTTAACTTAGGAAATATTATAATGATGAAATAATATATAATTTAATTAGTTTCACAGTCCAAAAAATCTATATTTTATATTATCATTGAATTTAGATTGATTAAAAAGAACTTTTTAATGAAAAATGTGAGCCGAGAGCAAGGAAGAAGTGTAAGAAAAAGTAGAAAGACAAGTGTTTTCAAGGAGTGAGAACCACTTCTTGTTTTAGATATTAGGAGAAACTTAAAAACTAAAGGATTCATGGAAAGAAAATCTAGGTAACATGGCAAGAAAGTTATTTTAAAAAGTCCTTGCTAAAAGTAAGGATGCCCTCGTTCACACTAAGGATGTCTTGGGTGAAAGTATGGATGTCTTAATTAGTGATAAGAAGAAGAGTGAATCTATGAAAAACCCTATCCAAGTAACATATACTACATTAGAAGTGATTATCAAGGATGAGATGATTGAGCATGATATGATAGTTCTTAAAACCAAAGGGTTGATATATAAGTTCTATGGATACTAGCCAAGTTTTTATATGATTTAAAATTGGATCAAGTGGAACGAAGGATTTAATTCAAATTATTACGTGACTTTTCTTCTAAAAGGTTTTTTCCTTATTATCTTCTCCAATTAAAAAATAAGGGGTTAAATAATGGATGAAGGCCCTTGGTTTAGGGGTAATGATGCATTATATTTGGCCATGGAGTGATAATTGTTTTGTGGAGATAAAGACAATTAAAAGGTTCCTGATGTGTATTAGGCATTTTGGACTTATCAACTCATCAATAAGGAGGTTTTGAAGAATATTGGCAATACTCTAGGTGAGTACATCCAAGAGGGACCAACTATTAAGGAAATAATACATGATGTATACACTTGAATATATGTTGCCATGGATATTGTTGGATATAGAGTAAATCATTGAATGCTTTATTGATATTTCATACAAATTACAATGTTGTAACATTGCTTTTATTACATTGGAACCTCGTATAGTTTGTTAGGATAACGAGATAATGGGAATGGTTTAATGGTCAATCTTCCCAAAGTATGGTTACTCAAATCACCTCCCAATATTTAGTATGATCATATTATGGAGGGTAACATACAAAAGTACTTTATGAAACTTGAAGCTATAGTTTAGTGTCCCCCCTTATTACATTATTTGTGGTAGCAAATGATGGAATAACTACCCCCAAAAATCTTGGAGATCAAAATAGTTGGTACTGTCTTGAACTCTATCATTTAATTTAAGATTTTGTATTATGTGTCCTCTCTATCAATTATCTTCTCTATGTTGTCTTTGTGGATTACCTCTCGATCAATAGAATACTAGGTTTTATTTTATAGTATCCACAAAGCATCTCTTTTGTTAGATTTCATCCCCTAATATCCATCCATCCACAATTCAACTGGATCTTTGTGTAGTTTCTTTGAGTAATGTTCCAACATTTTTTATATGCCTGTCCACAATATTTGTAACTGCTTATATGAGAAGACATATATTGTGTTGTGGAATCAACTAATATTTTTTTATTTTTTGGTTTTCTTTAATATAAACTTGTTTTATGATAATTTATTCCTTTACTTATGTTGAAGCTAATTCCTATTAATTTCTCTTCAAAATATCTATCATCAATCTATTCAATCTGTTTTTTTATTAGTGCTTAAATAACTACTTTTTGCGTCATTGTTGTCTTCTCTAACAACTTTCATATCATTTGTGTCATACATGAAATCCTTCTTTTGGATATTGGTTGTATTACAACCAATTTATTCCTATTTTATAAGATCATTAGTATCACATATGGTATTTTTCATCAAATTATTTGTATTACAACCAATTTATTTTTGTTTTATAAGATCACCTATATCACACATGGTATTTTTCATCAATGGATTATTCTTTATTTGTGCAATTAATTTTTTCTTTCTGTATTCTTCTCTTTAAATATATCAAGAGTGAGAAGTGATAAATATATGATCTTGACAAAATTAGAGAGCAATGTAACAAATTTATCATCGTAGTCAATTACTTTATCAAGATGAAGATCTATATAAGTCTTAAGTGTAGTGAAAGTTTCATTAAAAACCTCTTTGAATATTGATTATATGTGTTTTGGACCATCAACTATTTTGGCAATAATGCATTTCCAAAAATTAAACAATATATATTTATCTAGAGAGTCATATTCTTGTGTGTCAAGTATGGGATCTTCACCTTGTTTCTTTATTCTTTTCTTTGAACTATTTTGATCCAACATTTTCTTTCTAGTCTTTTTGGTCATTAGAAATTAACATCTAGTTTCATATGCTCTATCTTTCTTTATGTTTTTATTTTTTAAAGTATATTTGTGATTTTGGTATGACTACACTTATTGAAGTAGGGGTGGAAGCATAGTGATATCTAAAGTAAATAATCCATTTCTATAGGATGCAGTAGATTTCAATTTGTCTTGTATTGAGACAAAACACCTTTTATGTCCATTAACAACTTGAAAATAAACAAAACTCCTTTATCTATCATTTGAGAAACAAAAATTAAGTTATTAGTAAGTCATGGAACATATAGCACATTTTCTATGGTGCATTTTACTAAAGGTAGTTTGAGGGAAACTATTCCTATTTCTTTTATTTTATAACTTGTGTTACCTATCATTGCCACTAGTCACCCATGCATTTCTTGAAAAGTATTAAACCAATGTATATTCCTTGTCATATGATTACTAGCTCTAGAATTTATACACGAGTATTATCCTTGATTTATTCCTTTTTGTATGTCATCAATACTTTATATTCTATTTTTAGTTCATTATCATGATCTGAATTAGGTTCTTCATGTGCTACATGTCCTTATTGTGATGGAGAAGTTGATCTGTACCCCTAATTTGTTCATGGTGCATTATTAGAATTTCTAAATTGGTATTGATATTTTTTCCTTTTTTGAGAAGGAATTCATGATTGATTTCACCTATTCAAAGCATTATATTTGCATTATCTAGTATCATGACCTCCTTATTCTCACATATGATAGTATCTTCTTCTTGATTTAGGTTGGTTCTATGAAGAATATGAGGATGAACTAAGAGTATCCTTGGTATTTCTTTGATATATTTTTCTATAAATGAGAGCATTGTTTGAAGAATTATCTCTTAAGTGTATTTCTAGCTCATGTTGCTATAGAATATTAATTAAATCTTCAAATGCCACTCTACGGTTAGAAACTTGTAAATAAGTAACCAATATTCTATATGAATCACGTAGAGCACACAATACAATTGATATTAACATAGCATCATCAATATTTTCTTCCAAAGTGTTTAATTTTTCTTTTAATTCCAAATTTTTTTGACAAAAGTATTTCAAACTTTCATTATCTTGCATTTGCAATGTGTATAATTGAGACTATAAATGATGAAAAAATACTCGATTTTTATCTCCAAAAGTATTACATAGGATATCCCAAGCCTCTTTTTATGTATTCACTTCACTAATATGAGACTAAATTTCATTCATTATGCCTAAAAATATGATTAATTTTGTATTGTTATATTTTCATCATAGTCTATTTGTGTAGCTAGTTCTTCAGGACGTATTTCATATCTTGATACGATATACCATAGTCTCTCTACTACAAGGATAGTTATCATTTTATTCTTTCTTGAAATAAAGTTGGGGCCTCCTAATTGTTGTGATTTTGAGAGAAATAGTTTAGGAGTAGTCATTTTTGAATATTTTCTTATAACTTCCTATTTAATCGTTAAATGAAAAATTCAACTAATATTTCCTTAAAAATCCCCATTTAATATTTATATGCCAAATTTAAGTTTCCTAAAAAATCCCTATTTAATCCTTACATGCAAGCATACTTTTTTTAACTCTCAACTCAAGAATATTGTCTTTCAAAATATTGTTCTATAGTTTTAAAAGTTTCAACTATAGAAAAAGTATTTTATAATTTTCAAAAATATTAAAATATATGCTTTCAAAAAAATACTTTAGAAAATTAAACTTGGGAAAGCCTTAGCCCTTTTTACTGTTCATAGGAGATTCTTTGACTGCACTAAGGAGCTCTTTGGCTACTTTATTTATGTGATCTTATAACTATTCATAAATACTTCGAAATGGGTAATTCTTTGATTGCACTTAGACACTCATTGACTACTTTGCTTAGGTGCTCTTCTAATTGCTCATAAATGCTTCAAAATAGCATTTATTTTTGCATATATTGGTGCTTTGTAGATTTTTTCTTTGAATAAAATACTTTTAAAAATTATTTGAAATAAATACTTTTAATACCTGCTTGTTTAGGCATTTTTCATTCGTGTGCACTATCTAATAAGTCACACTATGATTGGCTAGTGCACACATTCCAACAACTCTTTGTTCCTTGCTTGAATTATTTCCAAGCACATGTTCTAGAAACTTTTTTATTCTTTGCTTTATTTATTTCTAAGCATTCATTCTCTCATGAATTGATTTGCCTATATAACCTTTGGGTTCTTAAAATAGTTATAGTTTTTTTTTCCTGCATTGTCTTCGGGTACTCCAAGAATTTTTCAAATACCCATAATATATTTGGGCACCCAACCAATATATCAAAATGTTTAAATTGCTTGCTTAATGATTTCCTCAATTAAAAAATATGAAAAAGTCATAATTTTTTTCTTGAAAATGGTACAATTCTCATCTTTTAAATCAAATGAAATGATTGTTGTTACCTTTCTATTCACTGACATGCAAAGGATATGATTTTCATCAACTCTGAATTACCATGCAAATGTTGTGTTTTTTCAAATTTCCACACTAATGCTATGTTTTTCATCAATTTTGAGAGTCCGTGTACATATCAATCTCTTCTTTAAAAAGAGAATGATTGTATTCAAGTGACTTATAGATTCTTTTCAGCTAAATGCCTTCTTGAAAAGTCTATATTCATAAATGACTTCATGTTTCCTTTTAAACTTCATTAATAGCTCAAGAACGTCCAAAATGTATGTTGTGATACCGCATGTTGGATATAGAGGAAACCATTGAATGCTATTGATCTTTCATATAAATTATATTGTTGTAACATTGCTTTTATTACATTGGAACCTCGTATAGTTTGTTAGAATACCAAGATAATAGGAAAGGTTTAACAATCAATATTTCTGAAGAATTGTTACTCAAATCATCTTCTAATATTTAGTATGATCATATTATGGAGTATAACATACAAAAGTACTTTATGAAACTTGAAGCTATGGTCTAACGATAATTTCTAGGGAGTCAAGTGTTGGAGAATATTACATTATTTTGTACATGCTAATGTACCTCCATGTTACCTTTATGGTACAAATGTAAATATTTAATATATTAGGGTTTGTGTCTATAGTTTAGATGAGTTATTTATATTTTATCTTTAGGTGTCTATGTGCAGGATATGCATAAGTGTCATGTAAGAGTGTAATATTTAGGATATGCACAAGTATCATGTAAGTAAGAGTGCAAGTGTGTATTGGGAGAATGTGCACAAGTGTTATGTATGTAAGTGTACAAATATGTAATATGAGGATGTGCACAAGTGTATTATATTAGGAGTGCATATAGAAGAGTAAGAGTCATGTAGAAGTATGCAAGTGTCATAGATTTAAATTATGCATGTAATAAGAGAATGAAGAGTCTAGTATACAAGTGGCAAGATGAGAAGCCAAAGGTCAAGAATAGGAAAGCTTGCACCTCCTGGATATGTGAGGAGTGCAATAGACAAGTATTGAAGAATCACATTTCTATGTATATATTATGGAATCAAAGCTACATATAATGTAAGGAAAAATAGTTTGTAGCGATCACCATAACAAGCATTCATAATAAAGCTTGTATAGATATTTTGAACAATTTTATTGTAAGTTTTCTTCATGCTTGTACATGAATGATTTTGGCCATTTACATTCATATTTGATATTATAGTGAATGTTATTTTATTTATATTGGCCAATTTATATATATTTGATTGCTCATATATTTAATTCTACTCTTGATTATTGATATTTTGACCTGAGATATTGTGGCTTAATTATATTGGGACCTATGATAGTTTGGATTAAAATCCAACATCAAGATGGTAGTTTTGAGAGAAAAGCACGAACTACCTTACCTCTAACAATTCAAAAAATGCCCAAGTTAGAATTTTCAAAATTTAATAGAAAGGACCCAACTAGTTGGTTATATCAGGTTGAACAACATTTTTCTCTTCATGCCACTCCCTATAGTCAAAGGCTCATAATTGCATCTTTCAACCTAAAATAGAAAATAGTTAAATGGTGCCAATGGTTATAAAATATACACCCATGAATCACTTGGGCTAAATTTGAGATAAAATTACTCATCAATTTTGGACCTAATGGATATGAAGCTTTCGCTAGACCCCTCACCAAGTTAAGACAAATGACATCTATCAATGATTAATATACATAGTTTAAAAAGATGGTAAATCACACTAGGAGATTGAGTGTTGAACTTTTCTAAAGTTATTTCATTAGTGAATAAAAGTAAGATATCCATGTTGAAGCAAAATTGTTCAAGTTGGGCAACATGATGATAGTTGTATGATTGGCTAGGCTTGCTAAAGATAAATTTATATCATAAAGAAGTAAATTTAAACCTTCATAAGTGTGAATCTTATTTCCATATTTTACATCATCAAACTTAGAAAATAAACCACCCACATCAAACATCTTACTTGAGAATAAATGGAGGTATGTAGGGTACAAGGACTACGTTAAAATTGTGATAACGAATATTCTTCGAGCCATAAGTGTGTATAAAAAAACTATATTTACTCGATGTGGGTGAACCTTCCACAAACAACCACATGACAAAGGGAAGGAACATAGAGAATAATATCAACCTAAAGAGTTTGAACTGACAAAGGACCAACCATCTAAAATTTTAGTACATGAATTAACAAGGATTTTTACTCCCTAGACCATAATAGCGGTAGATCATTTCAAGGGCTCATATTTTATTGATCCTTGGGTAGCTAAAAAAGTAGGTTGGTACATCTACTCTTGCAATTCATTTGAAGTCATGGTTGCCAATGGGATACTCTATCATGCAAAGGAAAATATAAAAATGTAAAGGTGATGGTGGAAAACTGCTACCTCAAGGTAGACATGTTTACCCTTCCTTTGGGGGGTTATGACATTGTATTGGGAACTCAATGACTTCCTACCCTAGGCCTAATAGTATGAGATTTTTTTGAGCTATGGATGAAATTTACCAAACATGGAAAGTAATACACTCTCCATGGCATGATCATAGATCCTGCCTAATGTATCAAATCACATATAATATAATTGTTTTTGAAAAAATTATCTCAAGCGGTGGTGGCATAACTATTTGCACTACAATCCTCAAATACCAATGATACAATTTAGCCAACTAAATTACAAGAAGTTATGGATAAACATGTAACCATTTTTGTATAACTATAAGGGTTAAAACCATGGTATACCTACGATCATTCCATTGATCTTGTCCCAAGAAGCTTATTGCTAAACATTAATCCCTAATGGTACCTATATATGCAAAAATATTAAAATTGAAAATATGATGCAAGATTTTTGAGTAGTAGGGGTCATTCGACCAATTGTCAACCCATATTCTTCCCTAGTAATTCTAATTTTGGTTGGGAAGTTACATGTGGAGTTTTGAGAACTCAACAAAATTACCACAAAGGATAAATTTCCCATTTTGGTCATGGATGAGATTCTAGATAAAATCTGTGGTGCTTGCTTCTTCCTAAAGTTGGATCTTTGTTTAGTTTATCATTAGATTAGATTATGGAAAGTAATAAAAACAATATTCTATACTCATGAATACCATTATAAATTCTCTGTCATGTCATTCGATCTTACCAATAAATCACACCTTTTTGAGTCTCCTGGTTGTAATATTTTGACCCTTTCTACATAAATTTAATTTGGTCATTTTTTATGATATTCTAATTTATAGTCATACATGGGTGGAAAATTTTCAACATATAGACTAAACACTATAACTCCTAGCTAATAATCAACTTTGTGTAAAATGATCCAAATATTCTCTTAGGATGTAGGAAGTGGAGTACTTAGGCCATATAGTTTTCGGGGAAGGGGTCAAGGTCGATCCTAAAAATATTATTGCTATAATAGAATGGGAAAAACCACACACTCTCAAAATTATTAAGGGTTTTCTAGGTCTCAATGGCTATTATCAAAAAATTATTTGTGATTATGAAAATATTGCATCTCCTTTGATGGCTATGTTATGAACTTTATTCTATGGTCAGAACCTATCAACCATGGATTTTTGGAACTCAAACAAGCTATGATTTTTATTTTGATGTTGGTTATGAATATTTTCTTCAAGCCATTTGTGGTTGAAAGTAATGTTTCTAAAAGTGGAATTTATGTAGTGCTTATATAACAAGGGCAACCATTGGCCTTCACTAGTAAGGCTCTATCAGGCCAAATCCTAAAAAAATCACCACAAAAGAAGGATATGATGGTAATATTACATGCTACCAATCAATGGAGGCCTTATCTTATTGGGATAAATTTTTCCATCAAAACATACCACCACAACCTTAAGTTTTTCTTGAGTAGCATGTATCTATTATTGAAAACATAAATGGGTAACTAAATTGTTGTGGTATGACTATGAAATCATTTATAAGAAGAGAAAGGAAAATGTAGTTGCTAAATCATTATCCTACCAATTGGAGGATTACGGTATGCTATATGCCATCTCTACTCTACTTTCTTAATGGGCCCACTATCTTCAAGGAGAAGTAATCCAAGATTCCACCTTGTAATAATTAATTCAACAACTTCAAATTGATATTGACTCTAGCCTAAGATATACATGGTATGGACAACATCTGTGATACTGGGGTTGTCTTGTTATTTCTATAAATATTCCACTCTATGAGTCCATACTACACAAAATGTATGCTTCTCTAATTGTAGGACATTCAGGATTTTTAAAGATATATGAATAGGATAAATGCATATTTTTGGGTAGGGATGAAAAAGGATCCAAAGACCTTTGTTCCATAATGTGACAACTATGACCATGTTAAAAATGAAACTATTTCACATTGGGCACACTCCAACATATTCCTATTCTAGAGACTATTTGGTTAAATATTTCTATGGATTGTATTTAAGGGATCCCAAATTCTAGAGGTAAAAAAGTCATTTTTGTAGTGGTGGATTGTCTCTCTAAGTATGCTCACTCTTGTCCTCTATCCCACCCTTATGAGGCTTAAACTATTGCCCAAATATTTCTTGATTCCATTTTTTTTTCTCACGGCATGCCCTAGTCCATCATATCCAATCATAACCCCATATTCACTAGTCATTTCTATGAGGAACTATTTAAGCTACATGAGACATAACTCAAGATGAAATTTTCATACCATATCCAGACTGATGGACAAACTAAAATTATCAATAATTACATGAAAACATATTTCTACTACTTTGCATTTGAGGAACTGACTCATTGGGTCAAATGGCTTCCTTTAGTTGAGTGGTGGTATAATACTTTCTATCATTCCTCCACCAAGATAACACCATATGAAGTAGTTTATGGAAAATTTCCATTATCACTTTTATCATACATTATGTATAGTTCAAATATTTAAGTAGTGGATTTCACTCTCATGGTGTATGCAAAACAACTCAAACATCTCAAAGATAACTTGGCCATGACACAAAATCATATACAGTAATAAGTAGATCAATATCATTCTGATGTAGTTTTAAAATTGAGACATGATTTTACTATGCTTTTAACCCTAGAAGTAATCATCATTGAAACCTTATGGTAGTCATAATATAGCACAAAAATTCTATGGATCATATAAAGTGCTCCAATAGATTGGCCCCATGGTCTACAAGCTAGACTTATTGCCTTCTTCCATGATACATCTAGTTTTCCATATCTCATATTAAATAAGGTCCTTGGAAACCATATATAGGTCCAATCCATGCTACCCCAGTTGGTTGAGAAAGGTTCAATCATCTTAGAACCCATAATTATTTTGGACCGACATACATGCATACTTCACAACCACACCCTTACTCATATTCTAGTATACTAGCATGGACTATAACATGATAATGCCACCTAAGATCTTCTCCATCAACTATAGTAATAGTTTCCTCACCTCAATATTTAAGGATAAATATTATTGAAGGGGAAGGGTATGCTAGGACACTATCCTAACACAACCATTGTTATGTACTAGTCTAGTGTTGGTGTATATTTACATCTTTGGCACATGGTGTGTATGGGTCCATTATGATGTAAAATTTACTTTTATTATAAGTATAGTTTAGTAGCTTTGATCCCATATTTTATGTAGTTTGACCCTTGAGAATTAATGTTAAGGTCATTAAGAGCTTATATAAGGACATGGGTTTGGACTAGAATGTATCTCATATTTTTCTCAAATTGTATTGGAGCTCTACTCCCCTCAAAGAGCCCTACAATATGTGTTTCACTTGAATAATATAAGTTTGTTGTATTTTCAATCAGTTATTCTCTTAAGCAATTATATTATTTCATTTTCATGTTTAATTAGTTTATAACCATTTTGTAACAACCCACAAACAATAAAATAAGAAAACACACAAACAAAAAGAAAAAAGGCTTATATTATATATATATATATGATCAAGGAGAAGGATTCATAAATTCCCATCCAACCTTAGACCAACTTAATGTTTGACATCCCCTAAGTTTCTCAAGAACTATACCACATGATATTCCCCTCATGCAAGTTCATTCTGCGTAGGACTATCTCATGTCATGCACGTAAGTCCATACATCTCATCATTCTTGATGAGCTAGACTTACCACCCTTGATCATTTGAAGGTATACATTCATATCCATACTACACACAAACCATTATGTGTGGGTATGCTACGTGCATTGCGAGTTAAGCTATCAATCTTGTCCTATGAAAAGCTATATTAAATCTTGGTATGAATTTCTAAACCTAGATAACCCATCTCCCTAAGGGGGTCTTAAGCCCTTAGGTCATCCTCTAAGTTCACCTAGAACTTACAACTTTTAATTCTTTTATTTTATAAAAACTCATAAGAATATCAAAGATAAATCTAGATACTAAATCTAACAAAACAACAAAATTAAACAAGCATGAAACATACATTAAAGGGAAAGCATGTGATAGAAAATTAAGTAGCATTTCAATTAGAAAGGATATCAAAATACAATAATAAACAATGCTCATTCAATCCATAGGCAAATATGGCAAAACCCCATGCTTTCCATAATTACTTTACATATAATCCATTGGGGAAATCTCCCCATAAATCTATTCTACTGCATAATCAAGCAGGAAATAAGGTAGAAAGCAAACTTGTAAAGTAGTCCATCTCATGAATTTGGTCCTCCTACTCTTCCATATATCAAGTGAGGATAGTAGGGGATAAGGACACTCATGAATCTGGATAGACATGCTTCTATTACATTTACTTATTTATTTTCCAAATTGCAACTATACAATTAACCCAAGCAATTCAACTTTATAATGCATAGTTATTATCTTAGAGCTTCCCTCTCTATGACCTCTCTCACCCACTTATGAGATTCATCCTACTATGCATCCCACCTCATGCTTTCTTTGCAATAAATGATCTAACCCTCACTTAACAATTAAAGTCCCATACCCTTAACTGTTTAATGCATTGGGTTCTTTCATCTCATTTAATCAAAGCAAACCGATTTAGTTTGCACCACATATGTTTCTCATCACTTCATAAAGTAAGGTCCCATACCCTCATTTTACAAAATGAACCATAACATAATATAAATCCATTCCATTTCATAAAGCAAGGTCCCATACCCTCATTTTACAAAATGAACCATAACATAATATAAATCCATTCCATTTCATAAAGCAAGGTCCCATACCCTCATTTTACAAAATGAACCATAACATATTATAAATCCATTCCATTTCATAAAGCAATACCCTCATTTTACAAAATGAACCATCACATATTATAAATCCATTCCATTTCATAAAGCAAGGTCCCATGCCCTCATTTTACAAAATGAATCATAACATATTATAAATATATTCCATTTCATAAATCAAGGTCCCATTATTTTTAATTAAGAACACATTCATTTATTATTTAACTTAAACTCACCATTTATTTAAATGAATAGCTGTCTACAATAAGATATTATTTTTATCCAAGAATGAATATATTTATCATTTAAAATAAATTTACCATTCATTTAAATGAATAGCTATTACAAATAAGACATCCTTTTTATGAATCTATTTATCATTTAAAATAAATCTACCATTTATTTAAATGAATAGCTATTAAAAATAAGACATCATTTTTATCTAAGAATAAATCTATTTATCATTTAAAATAAATCTACCATTTATTTAAATGAATAGCTATTAAAAATAAGACATCATTTTTATCTAAGAATGAATCTATTTATCATTTAAAATAAATCTACCATTTATTTAAATGAATAGCTATTAAAAATAAGACATCCTTTTTATGAATCTATTTATCATTTAAAATAAATCTACCATTTATTTAAATGAATAGCTATTAAAAATAAGACATCCTTTTTATCCAAGAAGTTATGAAGATAGTTCGTTCATTCCAAATTTCCACATTGTTGAGGTGAAGTGCTGAAGTAAAAGATAATTAAATATGAGCACAAAAAAAGAGGGAGATCTTTCCATCAATTTAGTCACATGCATCTACCTCAAGAACTTATGATAGCTACTAGGCCATCAGTCTGGGGCTCAAGGTAGCTATTTATTGATGATTATCCCTAACCGAATGCATGCCTATATGAAGGTATCTATCCTTGTTACTTTTGAGTTTTCATATCATCATTTCCACCAACCTCAAGTACCCTTGTATTCGATGGAGGACTCAACTTATTCCACTTACGAGTGCACCTGATCCTACACATTAAAAAATTATTAGCAGTAACATATTCTTTATTATCTAGTAATATTGCATAACTGCTTTATTGCACAAAAACTAAGTATTCAAGCATCACTCTTAAATACATTGTTTCTTCATTTCAAAAGTCCATCTAGGAGGGTCATGACATCCTCCCCACTAGGACTAACACTATCCTCGATATTTTTGTTCTCTTTTTTTCTTTATTATAGTTAATTGTAGCCGGGATACAAATTATAACAAAAAATAAAAATGACTTCAGAGTTTATCAAACATAAAAGGAATTTTTTTTTGCATATCCACCACTTTTTCCCAAGTGGCATTTCTTTTAGAGAAACGGTCCCACTCGAATTTACATTACTCAAGGGTTTGATTTCGCATAGCCTTAGAACGAAATTCAAGAATTCTTACTGACATTACTTCAATTCCTTCTAGGTTTGCTATCTATAAATTAGAAACATCCCATACATGGTCAGGGTCAACAACATATTTTTGACAAATTAGGAGGCAATGTGAGTTGATATGAAACTTGACAAATTCAAAGGGAAGTTCCAAGGTTATTAAATGAGGCATGATAGTTGATGACGTCTTGAAAAAGGCCAAACAAATATTTTTATTGGAAAGGACTAATTTTTTTATTTGTCTTTATGGATTTTCAACCAAGGTATTTGACTTACCCATATTCATACTCGATTATATGTTCAATATTAAATTTGTGAGGTATTCACCTATATGGACTAGAAGTTTTCAATGAAATAAAAAATAACCTTCTACTTGCTCAAGCAACCCATTATGAAGACCACTCCAAAGCTATATGGGTTCCACCAAGTTATGTAGGGAAAAAGAAGAGACATGGGGTTGAGTATCTTAGAGACCAATGGTCACATGATCCAATAAGAGTTTTTAAATGTACCCTCAAGAAAAATAAGTTGGACAACTTCTTTACACATGAGAAAGGAAAAACATACAAAAGGAGACCAACCTAAGCAAATAAATAACCCTTGCAATTCAAGGGAGCACACATGGATATGAGCATGAAATCCAAGAGTGGTATAATAACCCACAAAAATGGCACTCAAATTACAAGAATTTCAAAGATGATTTTAATACAAATGTTGAAATGAATCATTAGAAACTAGGTGCCTTGAAGTTGGAGTATAGAGATAGAAAGATACTAGCATGGTAGAAGATACATTATGATATAGATATATTTATGAGGTCAACTAGATATTGCCTATTTGATGATTAGTTTTCTGTGATATGGGATAATAGAAAAATAAAATAGGTAAGGTTTTAGGAGGCCCATCTAGAACATTGAGGCCATCACGTGCCCCAAATCCAGGAATAGTGATATCTTCCACCCTCCATCTACTTCTTTTGTTATCATTTCTTATTATATTATATTTTTTCTATTCCCATCCTTTCTATTGCGACACTTATCTTATGCTCCACCAATGCATCCCATGGTTATCCTGAGGGCACCCTACTTCCAACTATCTTAATCACACTTGGTAACATCCCCATAAATTAATTTTCATCAACATCCATTTAGATAACGACAAAGAAACAAGTATTTCCATACATGTTATCTCCTTCATGATCATCCACCTTGTTGTCAATGATATCTCCATTGGTGAAAACCCCACTACAGTTAGCATCTTATCCTACCCCTTCAATGCTTGACACATTCACCTCAATTTTCACTTAATTTTCCTACCAACCATATCAACCCAACCATACCTTCTACATTCCCAAGCAAGGCAACTCCTCCTATAGGTAATGATGTATCCTATCCTAGCCATAGAAATTTATTCTATAGAATTACCTCTTACAACAAGTCGATCTATGAGGTCAAGCCAAGACTTTGTGTCAAATATCATTTTTGAGTAAGAAGAGATAGATGCTAAAACTCCTTTAATATCCTCACCATGGAAGAGAAGAAGTGAAAGAAAGGATACGAGTGACTAAGAAACAAAACCTATAAGGTTTCAATTGTGATGCAACCATAACTAACACATAAGGAGATAAGATCTACCTAATGGAGGTAAAATATATCAATCCATCAAAAGTATGACCACCCCTACTGAATTTATTGCTAGAGTTTCTAGGTTGGATCTGAGTCAAATATATTCGTATTAGATGTTCCAAATCATGAAATATCTCTCAATTAGTGCAACCATGAAAATAGGCTAACTAGCAATAGAGGATGAAACACTCAAAAATAAAAATTGAGATATCAAAGTAGAGGTGGAACACAAGGCTCAAAAGGATCAAATCTAGCAATAGAATTAGACACTAAAGAAAGACACATTAGAAAGAGACAAACTAAAGAAGTAGGTTGAGCACCTTAAATTCTAACTTGTTGATATTGAGAAGAATATGTAGGAGTTAATGGATCTCTCACAACAATTTGCAAGAAGAAAAAATTAGATTAAACAATTATAGGAGTCCCTATAGGAGAGAGAACAAGGAATTGAATAACTCCAAGAAGATCTAACAACATTAAAGCAAACAATTATAGTTGTAGACCCTAAGAGGGCTTTTAAAATTTAACAAGTTAGGTTCCTTTGATACTAAATTAGGATAAAATTTAACCAACAATTAGAAATACTTCCATGTTATAGCATACATGAAGCATAGCCTAATCCAAGTTTTAGAAACCATCAAGTAGGTTAAAGAAAATATAACTATAAAGGAAATTTTTTAGAAAGTATTATAAATTTTGTCAACTATGTTGGCATCACAAGCATAGTGACTAGGGATTGGCAGGAAGGATTTCTTAAAGAAGCTTAAGAATACCGATATGCACAAAGAAACCTACAAACCTGTAATGATACCTTGGCTTCTCTAAAAATCCTAGTGCAAGAAATGATCAAGAAGATCCATGGGTTAGTTTCTACCAAAATTCTAGATGTTACTAATCCATACATGAAGATTCTTGATGATGCCATTATTGATGTGATGTTTGAAGAGAAGAAGGATCAAGTTGGTGAATATAATGTAGTCAAAATATAAAAGTAGTTGGAGTCTATGTATGGAAAGCCTTAATTTCTTAAGGAGAAACAATATCAATTATTTGAAAACCCTTATGAATATATTTTAGGAGAAGTTTAAGACCTTGTATGCATTCATTTTCCAAGTAATAGGGAGTGGCAAAAACTCTTAGGATTGTTGTCATAAAAGGCAAAATAGGAGGACCAAAATTTTGATAGTGCATTAGGAATCTTGTTTTTTTAAACAATATGCCAAAGGATAAAGGTAGGATCTTGGATCTATCGCCAATCAAGCTTGGCATCCCATGAAGACACCATAAATTTAGTGTCTGATCACTACTTTGGAATTTATCATTATGGACATATACAAAACAATGCAATCAAACAATCAATGCCTTTCAAAACCCCTCTATTTTTGATTAAATAGAGCTTAGTTATTGATTTGCTTTATAGATTCCAATTATTTTAGGAGTAATTCATTTGTAAAGTAATTTTATTGGCTCATAATATTGAAGTGGTCAAGGTTAGCTAGCGATTTGATAGCAATGTCAAATAATTTACTCATTTCTTGGAGCAAATCGTTCACTAGCCTATGGAGGAGTAAAAATAAGAGAGAATCCCAAGGAGAATATATGGATGATATATTGGTATGTAGTGGAATCCTAACACATTTTGGAAGCCTTCTACACCTATTAGAGGTATATTTAGAGACATGTCACTTTTGGAGGCTCTTCATTTTGTTAGAGATACCCCCAAAATTTACTTTTACCATGAGTAATAGTTTCTCATCCTAGGTAAATCAAGGGTAAACTATTACTATAAATAGGAGTCATGGGATCCATTGTATTCATGTTTTGATCATGAGAATTTAGATCTACTCTTTATAAAATCTACATTGTGCGTTGTATCTCTTGAAATTGGTGAGGAATTGGTAAGTCTTTTGTATTCAATCAGTGACATTACCCTCCTAGAGTGTATAATGTGTAGTGATTGAGGCATGGTCGTTTTGTCCATCTTATCATTCACTTAGCAATTTTATACTTGATGAATAAAAAACATTGGTGTTATTGAGATTCTAATGTGTTAATTTATCATACAATTTCTTGCTATAGTTATGACCATATTTTATTTTCAATCCTTTGCACCCTTAAGCATTAAAATTTACTTTCATGCAATTAGTGTATGTTAGAGTAGGAATTAGCAAGGACAATGGGGAGCCAATGTAAATTTGAAGGTTGGAGGAAACTATTGGTCCTTTATTCCAATGAATTGTTAAAAGGATGGAATTGGGGCACATCATTAAAAGCAAAATTAGGATCATTTATTGTTTCAATAGTAAATCATCTATATTTTATCAAACAATATAAAATCATCTCCTTAAAATTAACAATTAAAGTAATATAAATATTACCCATTGCACTTTAGGATTTGTTAAGTACTATTAAAAAAGTAATATTACGATTGTCTACAATAGAATAATAAAGAAAGTCCCATGAGCATTACCCCTTGCACTTGAGTGTTTCTAAGGGAGCATTAAGCCTATATATGATAAGTACAGTTATGAATATTATATAAAATATAAGATATTTATAAGGATGAAAGCATTTGTGGGAATAAAAACAATATAATACCCCTAAAGAAAGAGTAAAGAGAAAATGAAACCCACAAGAGGACTGATTTAGGAAGCCAATATTAAATATAAATGTTAATAAGAAGTGAGGCTAATCCCACAAAGAAAAATAAAATTGATGGTGAAGACTGTATTTTGGAGTATTCAAGATATGAATATGACCCCCAAAAATAATTTTCTAGAGGAATTATTAAGGTCTTATAGAATTCAAATTATTTTAAGATAGTAACCAAAACATAGATAATGACTAATGTAAGGATGCGTTCCAAATGATTTGGAAGGTGTTATCATTTTTTATTAATTTTTTCTATGAGATATTTAAAAGGTATCTAAATGGTATGAACAATCACAAATGGAATGGATAATCACTATAAGCAATAAGTAAGATTTGGAAGATAGGAGATTTTCTATTTATTTTTTTCAATGAGATATTAAAAGGTATCGAAATGGTATGAGATAATAACAAATGGAATGGATAATCACTATAAGTAATAAGTAATTGGTTGCTTGTCTTTATTACAATTAGAAGAAAATACAATAATTAGAGTCATGCATGTAATCCAAAGTAATAGGGATAATTTACTCGAATGATATTAATATTGGAGTATAATGATCAAAGATACATACCTAGATAACATGGAGAAAGAAATAGGTTCCATAACTTAGTAATCTCCATTAAGTCTCACACATGTGGGTTTTTCTATTATCTTATTGTGATCTTATTTTTGGGTATCTACATTAAAAGATCAAAGAATGATGTAGAGTTTCTTTCTAGAGAGATGCATGGATTGGCCAAAAAACTCTAAATATGTACACAATACTCCAAGCTATTATACCTAAAGCCACAAAAATTATGTGACTAATGGTGTATCTTAGTTGATTATGAAATATGCAAAAAATATGGATATTTATCTCTAGGTTGTGACATATCACTAAAGGTAAAAATTGATCTTAGACAAACATGTATTGACCAAAAGAAATATTGTAGTCATAGGTGAAGATATTCTCAAATGGCCAATTGATCCCACCAAGAAATATAATATGTAGAAAGAATATGAAATCATTTCTCTTGTTATGATTATAATCTTGACCTTTTTAAACAGATTTAGTTCAAACATGGTCTCTCCAAGTCAAATGCTTTCACATGGTTTGAAGCCAAGGAAAAAATTCTCACTTTTAATATTATACAAAAGAGGGTTTGGAAAAGGACCTCACAATGCATCCTCTTTATAAACAAGGTAGAGACCATAAGAAATCTCCTACCCATTTGCTACTTTAGACTCAAAATGTGGAGCTATGTTTTACAAAAACTATTTTCACTTTAGCATGGCACAAAAAAATATGATAAGTACTAAAATATTAGTCCCAACTATCACAAGAAGCAATTTGTTTTGGGACAATATCCCAAATAACCTTATTTGGGGTCTTTAGATAAATGGGAACCATCACAATTTTAGAGAGAAATACCTAACTATGATGGAAGACTATAACAAGATAGAATCTGTTATCTCAAAAAAGACTCAAATTTTCTTGAAGGCCAATAATCATCTATCTTCACATCAACTACAATAAAATATCAAAAATTGATCTACATGTCTATCCCTACCCAACTTACCAAGATAATTCCATCTAGTAAGGCCTAAGGATATCACATCTCATGGAAGCCATCCCCTCCTTATATGGTGAAACTTAATTTTGATGGATCATCCAAGGACAATATTGGCCCTATAAGAGTAGACATAGTTCTCCATTGTCATGAAGGAAATTTCATCAAAATAGTCTCACTTTTCTTAGGAATTTTTGAATAACAACAAAACTAAAGCAATCATATTGGTAAAAGGTTTAAAACTCATAGTACAATTAAGCATCCACAAGGTCTTTGTGGAAGGAGACTCTTTGATTGTGATGGGGTAATGTTTAAAGGTATATGCTAGGATTGGAAATTGCTCCACCGTATTAAGAAGACCTTTAGTTAAAATGTTTGTTTGTATCCATCTCATGGCAATATACTATCCAAGAAGGGAACAAAGTGGTAAACTTCCTTCCCAATCTTGGTTCAATTAATACAAGAAAACAAATTGGATTAGAGCATATCCATTGATTAGGGCTTAAAGAATTGATTAACCTCAATAGATCAATCTCATAGGACAATCAAGTTAATAGTAATAACTTGCAACTAACTATTGTTATCTATATAATATGCAACATTTGGAAGGATATAAATCTTAAGAGTAATTAAATCCATATATTATAAGAGCTTTTTATCACTAGCTTGCAAGGAAGCTTTAGGGGATTAATCAAACATAATATTATTATTAAATAAATAATGATTGATTAGCTAGGTAAATTATAAAATTATATAATAAAACAATTATCTCAGCAATTTTGAAAAAGCTAATTTTTTTTTGATAGGAGAGTTGGTTACAACCACACTATTTTCAATAGCTAGCAAATGTAGGGTTCAAACCACATGGGCTACATCCACCAAACCTATTCCACCTCGTTGTTTTATAACCCGACATGAAATGGACCATTGAGTGCTTGGGATTTGTACTATCGTTGTGAGTTTAGCGTGCACGTAGAGGATTCAAATCAGACTACTACTTTTGCAATAGGCTTACCCAAGGTTTGAACCTAGGTCTCTTCTTAATAAGTACCAAAAAGACTAATTGCTAGTGTGATTTGAACCATGACTATTATTATTTCTATTTTAATTAAAAGTGAATAATAATTTAATCATTATTTCTTTAATATTATGACCAACAACAATGTCTAAATACGTGCAAAATCATCATTAAAACTATCAAACTTGCCAACCATCCATGAATAATTCAGATTAGCCAAACAAAGTTCACTTTGATCATTATGGGAAATTAAAATCCCAATTCTAATTCTAAAAGCAAATAGACTAAATTATGCTTTTCCTCAAAGAAAACTAATTCCTTATTAACTCATTTATTTTGATTCCTTTCCATAAAAAAAACTTTTGTAAAAATATACTTCCAATCCACTACCTTAATCCCATTTGAACTTATACCTCTAACTTTCTAACTTACTATCTAGATCCCATAAAAGCTTATGCCTGTAACCTCCATTACATCAAAGAGGACCAACTTTACTCGTTGATACAATAGGATGTTGGAAGATAATGAATTCAAACCATATGATACCTCTTGTGATTACGTTATCCAGTGCAATGTCACAGGGCAATCACCCAGTTTAAACCCTATCACATGCATTCATCCACTCCTTTACGTCACAAATTTTATAAAATTCATAATTTATATAATGATAAGGGTAGCCGCGAGATTAATAGCACCTGCTATCTAACTTTGAGGGAATCTTTGGAATAAGGAATTAATGTGGAGGGTGGAGGATAAACACAGAATATGAAACAATAAAGTCTTTATGTTCACGTTCAGGTCATGGTGGAGGAAGAAGACAATCGACGCTAAAAGCGACGATATTACATAGCGATCTACTGAATTTTGATGGGTTTGGGTCCCACCAGTTCTTATCTAAAAGGCGAGGAACGTCAATGCACGACACGATTATTCAGTGGCGACCCTCACAAACTTCAATTTAGTGAGGGCCCTCAAAAACTTCAAATTTTATTGGTTTTAATATTGGTTTAAAACTTGTTCATTAAGTAGGGAATTTTTATAATCTCTAGTTTTTTTAGTAAAGGCGAAGTCAACAATGGTGATCCCAACATTTAAGGAAATCAAATTGAGGCTTGTAAGCGTGGTCCCGGATGGTTTAGGGAAATGTTTGAGTTTAAAATATAACTTTTTATGAGGGGTTTTGGTTCCCTTTAGGGAAATGAACCAGAGCAGCATAGAGGCAATTACCAACAGGCCTATCTTTTTGGCTAAAAATGTGGAGACCTACAACAACCAGAGGCAAGTACAGTTACCAGCAGGCCTATTTTTTTGTCTGAAAATGTGGAATTGAAAATGGTTTTAGTTTCCTTTATACTAGGATTTGAACTTGAATCTCCTTTAAAAAAAAAAAAACCCAAAAACTTATCACTAGAGTATTCCTTGTAGGACATGTTCAATAAATAAATGACTTTTACTATATGTTTAACCAATTTAAGTTGAGTTGAAATCACAAAAAGTAGTCCCTCTTATGTCACTTAGATGTCACATAGCATCTATGATACTAAAAAATACTTTAGAACCAAGGTTAATTGACAAAAACGTTGCTTTAGTTGATTGCCAAACTTAGTGTTTCAATTTCATATTTTTTTTTGGTAAGTAAAGTTCTTCATTAATTACCAGGTTTTACAGGTTGACCCAAAACTTATTACAAAAGTCAACCTTATGCTGATGTTGCGGATCCTATTTATGTTAAGGACTTTCTGTCGTTTACTACTGCTGACCTTCATAAAACGCCTTACCAAGTAGACATAACAAACAAAAACTTGAGATATTTCAAACACAGTTGGGCATATTCCTTGAAAATATTGATAAAAAGAGAAAAAAAAGGCATGAACCAAGACAAGATTGCATCCTTTGTACAATACGTAAAAAAAAGTTAGGCAATAGATTGCCTATCATTGCGGAGGATGTCCTCAACTTCACGTGGCACTCCTCGCATCCACGTTGTCAAGCTACTCACCTCAACTCCTACATTGGCCAGTTTTTCAGTTGTTCTGTTGGCTTCACGGAAGACATGGCATGCCCCCTTATCTAGTCTGCCTTCGAAAAGGATCCTCATCTCAAGGATGACAACTTCAATCCTCCATAGGGGTTTTTTTCCATTGTTTAGGAGGTTAATGATGATTTTAGAATCCCCTTCGACCATAAGATTGCCTTGGATCTCCTGTGCCACCTATAGACCCCTCCAAAGCGCTCTTGCTTCTGCCTCATTATTGGTTTTGGTTCCTAGTGGTTCCACAAAGGCCATCATCAGAAATCCTTGATGATCCCTGATTACTCCTCCAGCTCCCGCTCTCCCAAGATTATCCTTAGCCACATCGTCAAAATTTAGCTTCAACCAATCCCTAGGGGGAGGCTCCTAGGTGATCCCATCCCTAGGATTAGGCCTTGGAGCAACCACTGTCTGATCAGGAAGGAAACCTAAGGACAAGACGATCTGACTTTTCCTAGGAGGAATTGTTTGGGTATCCATAGATAGAATACTAAGATTTTCTTTCACAAAGGTAAGAATTCTATTTAGGATGATTTTAAGGTTGTGCTTGGAATCATTAAAGGCTCTATGGTTCCTTTCTAGCCAAATCTACCAAAGAAAGTGGTGCCAATAGATCCTCCAGAGGAACTTGAGTTTTGGGCTTACAAAGGGAAGGGGCCATTGTTGGAAAACTTCTATGATTGAGGCTGGTTTAACCCAGGTAATGCTAAAGGCTTGGAAAAGACCATCCAAGATGGAAGTTTCCACTGGGCACTCTAGAAAGAGGTGTTGATGGGTGCTATATTGATGTTTTGCTTTTCAGGATCAAAATATTCACCCCATTATTTAAGGAAAAGACTGTGCTTCCCCAAGAACCAGGGTCCTCTTGTTAGTATGCGGTCTGCATCTTTTTTTTATTGAGTATTATCAAGAAAAACCCCCTCGATAGAGTTACAATCTCTAAATTTCCTATTGCTTTCAATTTGGCTAAAGCCCAGGATCGTATAGTCTCTATGTCCGGTCTCTTACCTAGGAACTTGCCTGCTAGGGACAGGGATTCCAAGTCTAGGAAACGTTTCATGACCTCAACAGGAGCTCTAATCCTGTTGTTGTTTGGTATTAGGGGAGGAAGCACATCAACTGCCTTTGTCCTTATCCAAGAAGGAGGGGCCCTTCCTAGGATCCCCCGTCCCTTGATGGGACCCTTTATCAAGATATTTGTTAGGAGGGTCAGTCCCTCTTACTTTTTCAAATTGCATAGATAGGGGATCCTGTCCTTTTCCTGCTACAATAGGTTTTCTTGCCTCTAGATCCTCGCCTTTTGCCTCTTCGAGGATCCTGCCAACCACCATCACTTCTTCTCCTTCGCTTCCTCCATAACTCTGCCTCCACTCCATTATTTTCATGTTTCAATTTCATATAATTAATTAACTAAATAATATATTTTAAAAATAATTTTTTTTGTAATAAAATTGATTAAAAAGTTTTAAAAAATTATTTAGTTTTTTCATTTACCTGCTATATGAAATTAAGAGTATTTATTTGTGTAATATAAAATTTTAAAAATATTAGATTATAGTTAATTTACAACACTTCATCTTCTTAGGTTTGAGGTGTAAACCAACTAGTTCTTCCAAACGTGTAAGGAGTGGAGGTCCAAGTTTCAAATCTCGGGTCTCGTCGGATTAAATGCTTGTCCCTTTCTTAGTGTTTTTAGTGATGTAAAATGTTTAAAATGATTGTGGCATGGTGGTTATAAGGGTGGACTACGACGTAAAAGGTTTACAATGATTGTGGCATGGTGGTTATAAGGGTGGACTACGACGTAAAAGGTTTACAATGATTGTGGCATGGTGGTTATAGGGGTGGACTACGACGTAAAAGGTTTACAATGATTGTGGCATGGTGGTTATAGGGGTGAACTGCACTAGTACTATATGACGACTTTCGAGGTGAACAATGCAAAATATTGTGATAGTCATAAAATCCGGACAACATATTTGAATCATCATAACGGTTACCGATTACACCATGTAAACTAAAACAAAACAAAAAAGACAAACTCACTTACACATACACATTACACTCTATCATGAAACTAAGTCCCAAACTTACTATAAATTTTAACACAAATCACAAAGGTGCTATTTTTTTTAAAAGAATAATACTATCCTTTCACTTCATGTGAATTCTTATGTGTGTCCATTTGTCTCTACATTAAGAATAATGGTAACAAAGAACAATGTCTATCCTTATATTCTTGTTCATATTAAACCTATAAAAATTATTAATTAATTTATGTTATATATATATTTTATTTATATTAAACAAGATAATAACTAATGTTTAATTAAAAGTAAATATGAATATAAGTGATGTTAATTGTTAAGTATTTTTTTAAAATTGACAAAATTTTTGTATATTAGACTATCTTGTATTTATTGATTCCACTACAACTAAACTTATATATAGATATTAAAGTTTTGTAAATATATTTATTGTTATGGTTAAACGATTAAAATGATTAAATTACTATTAAAACTTACAAAGTAATGTTAATAATTTATCTTATGAATTTTTGACACATGTTTTTAATAAAATAAGGAGCTTTAAAAAAATACAATGGTGTGAATACAAAGTTCTTGTTAATCTAGTTGATTTCAATTCAATGTTTTTAGCTTTTGATATCATCTCAAATGACAAGGTCAAATGAGGTAAATTTTGACAAGAAATTACAAGGAGAATGTTAGGTTCTATGTTTATGAGAGCCTCATGGTTCATTATCCTATATAATAGGGGCAAAGTCCTCTTACACCAATAATAGGCTTACACATCAACAATTCTTTTTATCATATTTCATAATAGCATTGAGGGTTTAGTTGGTGGTGCATCCAAAGCCATCCCTAAGTTGAATGTGTCAATAACAATTCTCAAGAGGTTTTATTTTATAATAGCTCCATATCTTTTGATCTTATTTGCTCATTTCTAGTGTACATTGTAATCAACTTTGGGTTGTCTTGGTCATAGTTGGTTAGTCTCACTCCAGGGTTCTAGTAGTTTTGATAATTACTTTGCCTTGTCTACTATTGAGACTACTATGTTAGTTAATGGGTCTATGGGTCCTAATCCAAGAGTCTCAATTAACCCAATGCCATATACTATGGAGTTAGACATATTTACCCTTATGAATTTTCTTAATTTGTCTACTAGAGGGTCTAGTTTATCACTTGGGAAGAGTCTTGGAGGCTCTTTGTCTAGGTTTAGTTCATTGGGTACTTGTGTTCCCATTGACACTACATCTATGCCTATTGTCTCAACAAATTTTTGTGATGATCCTCATAGTCATTAAAGACATATATCTTCTATACAATCCACACCTGTGTTGGTGGCTTGTTAAACTAAGTATGATTTTCCTAAAGGAAAAAATATTTTGAACAATAAATAGAAAAAAATCATCAATTTAAGATCTTGGCAAGGTGTTGAAAGAAGAAATATTTTTAGAGAAAAGAGGAGGCAAGTGCTAATTAAGATATTGGGTGAGTTAGAGAGGGAGTTCCATTATAACATCAAATAAGAGGGCAACAACTAGGTAAAGAGCTAATGTATAGGAGAGACCAAGTTTCATAAGATAAAGAAATACATATATTCTAGAAATTTTATTGCTTAATAACATATTTTCTTGTGTTAATGATATTAGCATATCTACACTGGTATTTTTATCATAAAGGGGTTCCTTTGGAGGGAGATTTATATAGGTGGGTAAAGACTAGCTGGAAACGTTGAGTGTGGGATATAGATAAATTAAAGGGAATGAATAAGTTTTTATATAGAATTCCAAGTCACCATTGTAAATGATGCTTAGGTTGTGCTTTAATATGGGTGATGGGTTATATACAAATAGTATTTCTTCGTTCAAACCTAGCCCTTAAAATTCCATCTAAAAGGACTATTGAAGGCTAAGTTAACTTTTTAGATCAAGTTTTTTCATTTATATTTGGAAATAAGGAACTATTTAAAGGATTTTGCTTCACAATTGGATATGGTAATATGGGTTAAGAATTAGAGATATAAATTTTCCAACTTGTGAGTCCATCCATTTAGTTGCATTGAGATGGAATTGGAGAAGGAGTTGCTAAAATTAATCGAGTTTGTGGGGCTTGAGTTCAAGGATTTGTAATTTTGAGTGTCTACAAATGATGTTTACTTAAAATACCATAATGCTTGTTTGGTTTGCTAGGACAAGGTTCATTTTGTAAGGGATTGTCCACATAGGAAGGTCATAATTAATTCCAATAGCAATTTTTTGAGTGGGGTTAGAAATCTATCCAAGGTAATTGAGAGAAATAAGACCCTATTTTGGTTCATATTTATGCTCAAGAAAAATTACCTCTAATTTAGTTAGAGCTCCCATGTGTGAGTTCTACAAGGTCCTTGTTCCTAATTTCATGTGGAAAGATATAGCCTTCGTAAATAAATCCCTAAAAACAATACTAGAGTTATATTATTGTAAAATAATAACCTTACTGTATTTCCAATAATTGACTTTACCATATATATTACAACTATCCAAAAAACTTACTCATCGCTAATATGTCTTGTCATCTTTTGCTTATAATTAATGAAAAGAAGATACCTTGTTGGTACTCTTAAGAAGATATATTTCTAGTATAGAGTTTAATTAAATTCCTCTTATCTACAACACTGATCTATATATATATATATATATATATATATATATATACATATATATATATTTATATATATACATATATATATATATTTATATATATACATATATATATATATGAGAATAAACTAGGGCTAAAAAAGAAGAATGGAATAAACCACTCGATATGGTGCTAAAAGTTTTTCCAATAACCTATCTATACATTGACACCATCCATAAAAGTTTTAAAACTATTTTTTATAAGGTATTCACCATTATAATTCTTGAAGAAAAAGTCTTACAAATTGATACCCTAAACTTAATTTTGCTTGACTTGAAGTGCATATCTAATATGAAACAACTTGAAGTAACTATTGATCAACTTAAGGTTATATATATGGTCTAGACCATAACATGATTGGAAGATTGGGATTTTTTTGTCAAAATTTTTATACAAATGACTCCCTAACTTATTTTGCTAAGTGGTAAAGGTAAGAACATTTCTAAACTAAAATAAACTATTTCATGATTATTTGGGCTGATCCAATATATTGATCATAGAAAAATATTCATGACACCCATAATTCCAATTTAAATAAGTTATTTTAACATATAACAGGTCCGAGGTGTAGACCAACTAGTTTGACCAAACCTCGTAAGGGGGGTAGAGGTCCAAGGTTCAAATCTTGAGCCTCATTGAACTAAACACTTGTCCCTTTCCTGGTGCTTTCAATGACGTAAAAGGTTTAAAATGATTGTGGTATGGTGGTTATAGGGGCGGACTACATGAAGAACTATGTGACGGCTTTCAAGGTGGACAATGTAGAATACTGTGGCAGCCATAAAAGTTGGAAAATCTACCTAGATTTGTGGTAGCTACTGATTCCACCATGTAAATTAAAAAAAATTAACATATATCAAATGCATTTAGTACAATAAATATCTTAAAAGACTAACAAGAACATACAATGTTGTATAGTTAGACCAAGCTCAAACCTAAGCACAATTACTCTACTATATAATGAATTATAGAATTAAAGTCAGGCTATCTATAGGCTAATGTACATGCTTTGGATACCCTTATTAGATCATTGATATCATGACTAACTACTTTTGGTTAATCATCCAATTAATTGTAGAGTTAAGTCATGCTTATTTTGAGCATAATTACTCTAAGATATTATGATGTATGTATTCATAATCAAAATATCAAGATCCATGTGTGTAGGATTTGAATACTCATTAAGTTTCCAAGTCCTAGAGCTCCCACATGTGTATCCACACATAACTAAAGAGGTAATACATGATAGATATGATGCAGACAAATTCAAGGTCCTTGTCAAAGGCATAAATATTTTTAGAGTGGTTTACAAAGATATTTCATCTATAAATTTTACATATCCTTAGATTGCAATTTCCATATTTAATATAGTACTCATTATAAAAAGAAATACATACATATTTTATATTGTGTTCATGTAATAGGAAGGCACATGTGTTGCTTCATAATGGATCCAATTCATTGCTAGAAAAAAGATATGCATTTTATAAAATATGACATATCATTTAAACTTGTATGTGTTTGCTCCCTTAATAGGGTCGGGAGTAGGCTTGGTAATCCCATGCCTAACCAAAACCTACATATTAGGGTTGGAAATAACAAGAAACTAAGTTCAAAATTTTTCATCAATCATTAGTTTTTCAAAAAATATTTTCAATGTAAAAAATTATTTCTTCGTTTAAGCATGTACTTTCCAATTATTTCTAAAATTTTATTTTATTTCTCATTTTTCTCTTAGTTGTAATCTAACATCTCTCTAACTTACATAAAACCTATGTATACCATTTTGTTAATAAATTTTAACATATTTAGAATCTACAAAATGAAAATGATGATATCATTCTATAAATTGGTGGCTACATGTTAAGAAATAAAGGTTTTCATTTTTTATACTTATAATCTGCCTTAAGATGGCCATGCACATGTTGTTTTGTTTTTGCCTCTCTTTATTTATAAAATTTATTATAAATAACTATATATAAATAATAATAAAAATCACATCATGCTATGAGATGTTCTTTAATTGTATTGAAAATAGTATCTCAAAGTTCTTTATTTTCATGGACTTATCCCTGGATATGCATAGATATATATCTTTTCTTGAAGAAAAATAACACATCATTACTTGTAATTGATCAAATTAACTTATCCTAAAATCTACATATAAAATTTACACATGTAATACCTAATTTCAAAATGCTATGATTCATCCTTTTACACTATATTTGTATTTAAATTCCACCAAGTTCAAGCAACCTTGATGTTTTAGGGTTTTGACATCCACTCAAGTGACATATTGGGACCATATTGCACCTACCCATGAACAAAAAATAAGTGTATTTATAATCAAATTCAAATGATCAAATCCCAAAATCTTGGACTGCTAAAAATTAATATCATTGTTAAATAAGTTTGCAAGTTCAACTGCCATCAAATTTATGTACATGCATAATACCTAATAATATGATGCAAATGGATCTTTTATTATTAAAATTAATAATTTAATTAGATTTTGAAAATGTGGTTTATCACAATTACAACTATTTTCCTTTACAATTAGTTTTTCCATTTGGAAGTAATTAGTTTTTTTTAGATATTTTTTACTAAACTTGACTAGAGGTTACCAACATGATAATTGATACCAATAAAAATGTTCTTCCTTCAACAACTATCAGGCCATATATGATGTAGAATCTATATGAATTGGGGATAAATACAACCTGAATAAAAAATGAACAATAATAGCAATTGAAATGTTTTGTTTGACATGGTTATGTCCATGGCTAATACAAAAATTTGATGAATAGTTTGCATATGATTAGACTAACAATAAAATATGTTATCAAATTAACTTATAACTTAAATTTGGGCTTAAATCACTCTTGAATTTAATTAAATAATAAAAGTTTCTATAAGTTATAATGATTTTCACAAATTCAAATATTTTAAAATAGAAAATAAAGTTTCTATCTTTAATGGAAGCATATTTAGGAATTATGTAATGAATAAAAAAACTTAGTATTGAATTCATATGTAGTTATAAACAAAAATATGATTTAATACAAAATAGATTAGATATTTTCTATTATCAATTTATATTAACTAAAATTGACTCTACAATCATTTCTCTTTGTGAAGTTTTATAATGTTTCTCAACTATAAATTAATTGAACCAAAAAACATTAGTATTCAAATATTTTATTTCATTTATTTTGAACTAAATAACTTTAAAATATGCAATTTATCTATAAGGATTATTTAAAATATAACAATATTAGATCTTTGTTTATCCCATGGATGCATTGGAAGTCTTATTTCTTGCATCCATAAGATTTACTTTCCAATTTATCTACATTAGTTATAAAATCCATGTTACTTTTATCACTTTTGATGCTATTCTCATTATGATATCAATGGTTCAAAGTGCAATAGAACATGTATTTTCATTAATATTTTTACTCTTGATGATTGGGATGACTAGTTTATTCACTATCTACATCTCTAGGGTGTACAGGTTCCTTGATGCCACCACTGGTTATACCACAACCTCATCTCTATTATAGCATAGATTTTATGATATATTTTCAATGGATAGTTATTGTTTCTATTTATTTTCTCATAACTCCATATTTAGTGCACTTAAATTTTTAGGATCCTTGAACTTTGTTCAAGGTTGATTAAATTGTTATTTACATAGACAAATATGAATAATTTAAATATAAAATGGGAAATAAAACCATTCATGCATGTATGCTACTATGGAAGATAAATAATTTGATAACTTCTCTCTTACATTATATTTGATATGTTTTAAATATTTTGAAATAAGATTTATGAACATCCAAAAATGATTTTTTTCTATTATTATCGATGATAATAACCATTTTTCCTTGCAATTTACATATAAATTTATTAAGATCATCACTTTCTCATAGTTAGACCAAAAGGAATTCCATCTCTTAAAATATAACATTGTCAAATATGTCCTCTAGAATTTAGTTGGTCTTGATATTTTATTTCTTTGAATGATTATGGAAATATAATTTATTGAATAAGTAATATATGGGACAAATGTTATGCTTTATAATAAAACTTTTCAAGTTGAACAAAAATATATATTAACTGAAACATAGTTATTAAAGAATACAAGTATTGTTTCTTATTTTCTTTTTGTTCTTAATGATAAATAACTATAATAAAATTCAATATCCAAAATTTTGATATAGTTTTATGTGTTATATATATTTGAATGATGGATAAAGTAACAACTCGTTTACATTGATAATTTTATATTTTATTAAGAATTTGATAATATCTAATGAAACATTTAAGAAACTATGAATAGTCATATTAATTATAATGATATGAAACTAATTGTTAATCCAAATTTTATTTAATCAAAATAAATATAAATATGCATAATAAGTCAGAAATTAAAGTTCTCATGGAGGCAGTTTTATTTTATTTTTTATTTTTAATCCGCTCATGTTGGAGAGTGAGTGGATAATTAAAACTCTCCAATTGAAATCAAGAGGTACAGGTTCAAATATCTCCCCTCACATGTTGCGGATATGCTATTGTGACCACATAATAAATATTTTTTTCCCTTAAAAAAAAAAAAATTCTCATATAGGCAATTTTTCAATGTGATATGAACTTACAATTATTAAAAATAAAATTTTATTGTGGTCTTTTCCTTCCAAAGAACATATATTTGTTTTTGATTTTTTTTTAAACATAATGGGCATCTTTGAATGATAATTTTAATTGTTTTTAGATAGGTTACATTGATATGGCTATGGAAAGACTTGATCAACAAAAGCTTGCCAACTAAGAAAGTGAACTATTGTGCATAAGAAGAAAATAAAGGAATAGTGATAAATGTTATACATTTTGTTCTAGTAAGAGGTATCCCATGAAGGTGATAAACTTATAAAAAAAATTAGCAAAAATTTAATCCTTGTACGCATTTATGTTCTATTTCTAATTAAAAAAACAAGAAACATGATTAAAATTATTTATATAATCAAGAAAATGAAGGTCCTTATTATTTCTAAAAATAAAATAAATAAAACACATGAATTTAAAGCCTATAAAAAAATTCTACTCATAATTAACAATATTCAAATCTTTTAATCATTAGTATTATTAATTATTTATTCTTATTTATTCCATAAAATATTTTTAATATAATAATCTATCCAAACTATACAAACAAAAGCAAAACCAATTTCACCTTAAACTTCCTTTTTCAAGTTGTATTCAAAATTCTTAGTATATAGCCTCTATAAAGGTTTGATTAATGATAATGAAAAGTTACTCAAACATTTGTTTGTTATTGGGATGATCTGATTAAATAAAACTTTTGTTAAGCTCATTTAAATATAAATAAAACTTTCCACTTTGAAAGTATGATGAAATATATATATATATATATATATATATATATATATATATATATATATATATATATATATATATATATATGGGGGAAGTACATGTGCAGCGTACACCTAATAGGAGAAAAAATAGTATACTCATGCATCTATTAGGGAAAAAATAGTTTTATAAAATGTTTATCTAGTTAAGTATTTCTTTTAAGGTTAAAAATAGACTTAAAATTATATGTTTGAATACATATATTTGGTTATATAAATAATTATTTTAAATTTATATTATAATAGTAAGTAAAAATGTATGTTCACTATTAAATTATGAATGTCAAAAGGGATCAATTTATTAACATTGAAATACCTAGTTAAGCACACCATCACTTGCTTTTTAATGGATGGAGGTGAGGATGAAATTATCTCATTTTCTTTAAGTGGTTTGCCAATCAACTTTTAAGCATACTATCACTTGTTTTCTTAGATGAGAAGTGAGGATGAAATTATCACTTGTTTAAAATGCATAGATGTAACAATGTAATTATCACCTGTTCTTTAGATATATGTAAGGAGGTATCAAAAATTACTATGCCAATTTTTTTAATGAAATAAAAAATTTAAAAAGATCATATTTATAATTTTACTACACTTTTTTATTAAATTACATAAACTGAAAAGTTATTTAATAAATAAATATATTAAAATTTATTAAATGTCAAAAATATAAAACCATAACATTTCTACAATTAAAAATTATTATACTAAAAAATTGTTGCATCCATAATCTTTAGATTTAATAAATTTAAAGAGAGATAAAACTATATAAATTTTCTAAAACTTTAACATTGATGCTTGTAAATAAATAGTTTTGAAAGATATTAAAAAAGTTTAAAACATCAAGATCTGTGCTTAGGCAATGTTTCACTAAAATTTAATATAAGTTGACAACTCTAGAGCATGCATGTGCACAACACATAATACAGTAAATACGAAAGGGATAGAAGAGCACAGGAACAGAGAAAGAGATAGGAATAGGAGGCATATGGCTCACGGAAGGGGAGGACTACTTTAATTTTAAAATTTCCACAGTGGACTTGCGTTTCAATTTGTTTTGGAAGAAATTCTTGTCGAATTCCCCACGTTTGAACGTGGTGTACAAGGGAGGATGGGCCTCATCTATCATCTTTGGGTGAGGCCCAACTTCTACCTCTGCTTTGGGAAGCCACAGCGTAACGGACGAAATTTGGGCAGACTCCAGAGACTATAGAAATATCTTCTCGTGTGATCGGGTGCATTCACCTTATAAATTGGTGGGACCCTACCAAGGAATGGTCCCCTGTTCAGAGTGGGTTGCCCTACACACATTTAAGCGAGGTTGCCAAGTGCGACCGTGCACAAATAAATTTGTTTTTTTAAGTCCAGGTGGACAAATAAAATCATTTTTTCTTATTTATATGAATAATTTAAAAGTGAAAAACTAAGTATCAATATTATTAGATTTTTTAACTTTTATTTAATTAACTAAACATTATAAAAATTCTTTAAAAGAGGTTCTCTAAATAAATTAGGAAAGATTTAACGTTGACAGAGGAGGTTCTCTAAACAAATTAGGAAAGATTTAACGCTGACAGAAGAGGCTTGAGAGATCTGATATCAGACGTGAACTGAATTTTTTTAAATATAAGTCAATTTATCTCACGCATTCGTACCATAGGTACAATTAGGGGCAGCTTTTGCTCTTCATATAAGATGTGATATATATAACTTCAATTTTTCTTTCAATAAAAGAAAAAAACCATCTGAACTCAACCTGCAAACTTTTTAAAAAAGACTACTTTATTTTGAACAATTCGAGAGCTGAATTCCCTTTTAATTTGTTTTCGAGGAAATGCTTGTAGAATTCGCCACTTTTGGACGTCGAGTAGAAGGCAAGATGGGTGTCATCTATAAGCTCAGGATGAGGCTCAACTTCTACCTCTGCGGTGGGAAACCAAAAGGTAGCGATTGATATTCGCTGCCTCTTTTTGTTTGGCACCGCTAGATGTTCAACACTCGTTACCTGTCAAACACCAACACGAAAAAACACACTGATGCAAGGGAAGGGGGTAATTTGTTTTCGATCAGCAAAGGTGGGCGGTGGTAGACTTTCTTATGACGACAGGTACAATCTCAAGAAGGTTGGGCTTTGATGACAATCCCCTTTGACGATGTCAGCAATAACAAGTTTTAGACGGCAATTTAATTTCCGCTAGAAGCAGTATATCGAAGGCAACCTTTAGACAACATCTCGCTTCTTCAGCTCTTACTGGGCAATCCAAGATGGCTTTGTCCTCGTCGGCAAGTTTTTAGAGGGCAATTCTTGTTGGCAATCCCTTAGACGGTGATAACATGCACTTCCCCAACGGCGGTTTCCCCTAATTGTCTTCCCTTTGACGACACACATTTCCACGACGACAGCTTCCCGCTTCCCTTGACGATAGTTTGGCAAGACAGCAAGGGGTAGGGTAATTTCGTAGACGACAGTTTTCTCTCCAAGGATGGCACACTACTAAGACCTACCATTTTACCAGACGACAACTCCAATAACAATGGTTAAAAACAAAAAGCAATAATAACATAACTACAACACTAAGATATTTTTAAAAGAAGGTAGAGAAAATTTCCTTTATTTATAATTTATAGTTACATAATTTTGCAGACATCAATATCTGCAAACATGCATATCCAACATACACCTAGACCTCATACACACCAAACATGCATATCCAACATACACCTAGACCTCATACACACCAGTATTACTCTCTCTTATGCAAGTCTCTCATGCTTTATAATTTATTTATCTTTTTCCCTCTCCTTCGTCTTCCTGTCATTATTTCTTCTTCAACCTCTTGCTGATTTTTTCAATCGGTCTTCTATCAAATTTTCCTTGCTTATGCTCTCTTATGACTCTCTTTTCCTTCTCCTTTTCAACCAATTGATAAAGGATCGAGAATTAGTTATTCTTTAACTGTAGTTTGATAGTTACATAACACCCTCGAATGGTTGGCCTTCCCGCTTCCCACATAGTATGATAGTTAATTTTTTAGCTTCCTACGTAGATGCTCCTACATCATACTCATTGGGTAAGAGGAAATGTTCCATGAGATCCAACTCATGAACATGAATTACTCTTCCAAGATATTCCCCTCTAGCTTGGTTGTCTTCACAATGTGAATTTTGTTGCTCTGTCTTGGCCTTCCTTTGAGGATCAAACCTCTTGTTATAGAATGCACTTAGCATTCATTTCAACTTGTTCTATTGCGTCACATCCATCCAACTACAATGAATATGGACTTTGTTGGCAACTACCTCTGGATGCCAACACCTTCATATCGAGTGATTATGTCCTCCACAAATCTCAAAAGGATGTTAGTTTCAACACTTAGTTGCAATGTGTCTAAATCTTCCACACTAACAACAACAACCCATTCTCGACCTTCATTCCTTGTATTGCTCTCTTCTAAAAACAGTGGTCTTACCAGATTTTGCTTGACCTATATATTGAAGGCCCTCATTCTTTTACCTTATCACTGGAATTATGGATATTTTCACGTCTTAACCATATTATCCCAATCCCTTACCATTGTACTCTTCTCATCAACTTGGAGCCAATGCCTCTTGTGTGCCTTTCAAAATAACCAAAATCTTCATCCCCACTATGATCTCTGTTATTGGTAGCATAATGTCTTTCACCACTATTGCCTTCATCGCAGTCATCAATGACCTGTCGAGGTTCATCTTCTGTCATTATCTCTTTACCCTTTCTCTATAGTAGAAATTATTGCACGTTCACCTTCATTTTTAATATTATTGGTGACTAGGCTATCTGCCTCTTCCCCATGCTTATTCTCTTACTTGTCTCTACTTTTCCTCCACTTGCTTCATAATTTTTTTCAACATTACCTTTTGTCCCTTCAACATGATCTCATAGTCCTTTAGGTATAGGGCTAAATGCCTCTTCCCCATGCTTATTCTCTTACTTGTATCTACCTTTTCCTCCACTTGCTTTACAACTTCTCTCAACATTACCTTTTCTCCATTCAACTTGGTCTCATAATACTTCAGGGATTGTTAATTTGTATTTAGTCACACTATAGGATTGTTGTTCACTCTTTTTTCCTTTGTCCTTCAATAGGCTTAATGCGTACTCCTTGCCATACTTTTTGGTGTTCTCCCTACTATCATTCCTTGCTCTCCTGTCAAATTGTAATGTTCTCCTCAACAACACATGACAAGCATCCATAGGCGTAATATCACATAGGACCTCATCCTTATAAGATCCAATTTAAAAGTATATCATACTGATCCGTAATGGTATCCAAACTATGACTATTCTTACAATTAAAGATTTAAGGATTGAAAAATATATTAAATATTCATGCAATTACTTTTAACTACTAAAATTCAAGAGTAAATATTAAAAACATTCACACATATTTGACATAGAAATTTATAGTGGTAAAACCCCAATGTGGGGAAAAATCCACTGTCCAAGAGATCTCTTGCTTTATTAATAAATAGAAAATACATTGCAACCTCTAAAGGGCTACCAAGCATTTCTAATGTGATGAAAACAACCAATACTATGCAACAATTTCACCCAACAGTCTGCAATAGTTCACCATAAACACAACTCAACATACATTCTCTCCAATCCCTCATTAACCATGAAGATATGCAAAAAATTATATAAGTAACTATTCCAATAACTCCTGGTATTTGAGCTACCAAGTGTGTTTTTTGGTCTCCAACTATTTTTTTGGTATTCTGTTATCAAAAGCACCTGATTGTCATTTTGGAACACATAAATTTCGTATTACACGTCCAATAGAATTAAAAATTTTACCATGTGTTCTCATTGATTCGAACTACATCTAGTTAAAATTTGAGGTTCTAAATCCTTACGATTCACTTCCAACATGTCCATGAATATGACCACCAAGGCTGATTTATACACAGTTTCCAATTGTCAAAAGTTGCAGATTGTCATTTTGGAACACGTATAACTTCTGGATTACATTTCAAATAAACCTAGAACATTTCCCATACATTCTAAGTAGTTTGAAATACATCTAGTTAAAATTTGAGGTCCTAAGTCCTTATGAGTTGCTCCCAACATGTCCACGAATATGACTATTGAGGCTGATTTTTACATAGTTTCCAGCTGTCAAAAGTGTGCAGTCTAGTTTTGCAAAAAGTATGAAGTTGCCTAATTTGACAAGGTTTGGTGGTACTAAAAACACCTAAAATTGAATTTATGATGTCAAAATAACTCCACTAAGATGTTTACTTACCATGATAATTAAAATTTTACTTATCCAAAAAATAATTTCAGATCAAGACTCTCCACTTGGGGAGCTTTTGGCCCCTCCAAAGCTTTAAGTCATCAAGTGAGGAAATAAATCCTTCACTTGAGCCAAAGGTGACCATCTTTCCTTGTTCAATATTTTGCCTTTTCCACAAACTAACCAAAACTCTTGGTCACTCCTTGAAGTACAAACTTTTTTTTCAAACACCACATCCTCTACAGACTTCTCAAAACTTGATGAAGTTAGGTCATCCCAACATGGTAGCACTGGAGTATCTTCTTTGAAATCCAAAAATAAAGGCTCAAACAATTTCAAATTCTCCACATTAATAATAGAATGCATTTGCATATAACTAGGTAAGTCAAGTTTGAATGCATTATCCCCATATTTGTCCACAATCTTGAATGGTCCATAACGTATGGGTTTTGGCTTCTTACCAGCTCCTTGAAGCCTCTCCTTGCCCAAATGCAACAACACCATATATACAATATAAAAATAATGTGCAACTTTGTGTTTATTATGGTGCTCTTTGTATTGCTGCTGAGTGTTCTTCAACTTCTCAATTTATTCATGAATAAGTTGAAATTTTTGGATGAACCTCAAAGCCTTGCTACCTTTTGAATAATTACTTCCTGCTGCATATGAACCACTTAAAAATACTCCATCAAAATGTGAATGTGGCAAAAAACCATAGCATACCTCAAATGGTGATATCTAAGTTGATGAATGAATAGTCCTATTATAGCAATATTGCACATAAGGTAGATTTCCATCCCAAGTATTTGGTATTTGTTGGTTAAATCCTCTCAAAAAATGAACAATGGCCCTATTTGAAAACTTTCGTTTGATCATCAGTTTAGGGATGAAATGCTATGGATATTTTCATTGTATCCAACATTTTCCAAAGTGTAATCCAAAACTTGCTAAGGAACTGGGTATCACTGTCACTAATAATGCTTTTGGGTAGACCAAAATTTACAAAAACTTGTTGAAAGAACAAATCAGTTGCTTCTTCAATTGTGATAGTCTTCTTACATGGAATCATAATAGTCATTTTACTAAATCTAACTATCACATACAAATAATCATTCTTCTTGCGAGTGGTAGGCAGTCCACCCTTAAAATCCATTAAAATGCTCTTCCAAGGATGGCTAGGAACTGGTAGGGGAGTGTCCAATCTCAACTTATGGTTACTTGGCTTGCTTGTATTACAAATGGTATGCCCACGGATGTATTTGTAAATATTATTTTACATATTTAGCCAGTGCACATACTGTTGCAAATTTTCTACTATTTTATGTACCCCAAAGTGGCCAACAATCAATAAAGTATGAGCTTCTCTAATCAGTTGCAGTCTACTACCATTTGGAATACAAAGCTTACCAGCCTTGAACAACAATCCATCCTCCAAGTGATAGTCTTCCACCAAGGTATTATTTTATGCTCCAAGACTAAGATACACATATTTAAATTCCTCATCCTTCTGATATTCATATTTATAAGTATCAAAAGCAAAAGGCTCTAACTCCATAACAACTGAAGCAAGTTTCATGGGAGGTATAGATAATAGATCAACCAATTCATTAGCTTTAACCCTCTTATACCTGATCAAAAGGTTAAATTGTTGCAAGAAACCCATCCATTTAAAATGTCTTGACTACTATAATTTACTTTGAGTTTGTAAATATTTTAAGTGTTCATGATAAGCGCGAATGATTGATTATTTACCCATAAAATAATGCTTCCATTTCTTAACTGCTTGCACAAAAGCATATAATTCTCTATCATATGTAGGATATTTAAGAACAACTCTAGAAAATAACTTAGAATGATAACATACTGACTTACCTTCTTGGAGTAAAAATGCTCCCATACCATGGCTAGAAGCATCAGTATCTACTTCAAAATACAATCTCATATCCACCATAGCAAGAATTGGTGCATTGCAAACCTTATCCTTCAACTTTTGAAATTCTTGTTCTTCTTATTTACCCCACACAATATTGTTGTTTTTTTGTAATATTTTTTGTAGTGGTGCAATTACATGTGAGAAATCATTAATGAACTTCCTCAAATATTGAATTGCTCCAACAAAGATTCTTAATTTAGTCTGAGTGTTTGGTTGGGACTACTCTTGGATGGCTACAACTTTCATTGGATCAATTCGAATCTATCCTCCACCAATCACATGGCCCAAATAAACCAAAGAATTCTTTCCAGACTCACATTTCTTAATGTTTAATTTCAATTGTGATTGATGCAAAACTACCAACACCTCTCTCAAGTGTTGCATATGCTCCCCCAAGATGCACTATACACAAGTATATCATCCAAGAAGACAAGTGCACATTTATCCAAAAATGGATGTAGTACATCATTCATCATTCTCATGAATGCTACAGGAGCATGAGTTAAACTTGATATAACTAGCCACTCAAAAAGACATTGCTTAGTCTTGAAGCTTGTCTTCCAAATGTATTTCTCCTTCATTCAAATTTGGTGATAGCTAGATTTTAAATCCAGCTTGGTGAAATATCGGGCATGCTTCAACTGATCAAGTAAATCATCAATGTGAGGAAGTGGATATCTATTTTTAATGGTGATTTTATTGAGTGCTCCATAGCTAATGCACATCCTCCATATACCATATTTATTTGGAACTAACACAATGGGAGAACCTTTTGGTGATGTACTAGGTCTCAAAATCTCTTGTTCCAACAATTCTTGGACTTGTCTCTTAACAAGAGATGATATGGGTGGATGAAATGATGGAAATGCATGAAGGTGGACCCTGGGTTGGGGATTTTCTAAGCATAGGAGGCCTAGTGAGAGTGCAATGTATGTGAGCTATTACCTAACTAGGTGTCATCACTTGCTATTGTCATGGAATAACCAAGAAATTATATGATGAAGCAATCATGCAAAAATGAGAAAGCAACAATATAATTGTATGAAAAGAAAAAATGAAAAGAACAAAATTTGAGGTAAATCATGAAAAATATGATAAGTCATCATGCAGTATGAAAAACTAAACCAAATATGGTATGAAAACTAGGCTAAATGCAATATGAATATGTAGAGTGCCAAGTTATGCATAGTAACTCTTTAGATGCATTATATTCATTACTTTCTTAAGGTCTTTACCATCCAAGGGATAACTTGCATCACATGGATCGAAGAACATAAGAGAAGCAAATGAAAAGATGCATGTCAAGACACTATGTAGAACAAGGTATCCAAGAACTTGGGTCCAACCTTAAGGGGGAGAGATATAACACCGCAAGCTTCTTGGGACTCATTATTGAAAGCTTTGATGATGATATCGGATTTAGTTAAGTCTTCCTATTTTAATCCAAACTTTTGGAAATATTGATACATGCACAAATTGATGGAGGAACCATTATCAATCAAAATTTGTTTGATAAAATTTTTCTCAATAAATACAATAATGTAGAGGGAATAATCACCCTATAAGTTTGAGGAATAAATATTGTCATTTGAGAATGTGATATGATATATACCAAGAGAACTCACAACATTAGCTATAGCACTAGGGGAGATGTCTTCAGGAACAAATTATTGCCTTCTAGTTGTTACTACCATGTTAACCACATTATCAAAGGGAGGTGGTGCATTCTTATATGACACTTTATTAGCTACCTATTGTCGATGCTTACGAAGGGGATCTTGGAGGACCCCTATATATTGATTAGTTGTGGGTGCTTGTTGAGTAAGAGGTTGATTGTTCGATGGAGGATTAGACCGAGAACCTTCTATAATAAGGTGACCCTCATCAATTAGATCTTGAACCACATATTTTAACCTTTTACATGAATTTATCATGTGCTCCTCCACTCTATAATACTCACAATGTTGACCAAGATTATACCAATTAGTCATGGTAGTAGGTTACCTTATGGGAGGTCAATCATGTGAGCTTTCAAAATCTATTTTAGGATCGACAAAGGGGTTTTGTTGAGTCTTGTGAAGTTCCTTGGTTGGGATTTTTAAGGTTGGTTAAGCACCATCTTTTGTAGGTTGTTATAAACACTATTAACAAACCTAATATCCATTAACCAATTATCGACTACATTCTTGTTCTTATGTTGAGATTTCATGGTCCTATCTTCTTTTTTTGGCTTAGTTTTTCATCTTCGAATAAGGGATTGCTCTACCCTTCTTTCCAGATCTATTGCTTGGTCAAATGAAGTAATAGTTGTTGTTTCAAATTCATAAGACATTCGTTCTTGCATATTTTTAATAAATATCTCAAGCATATCTCAAGGAGGTAAGGTGTGTCTTAATTGTCCAACTAGACTTCTCCAATAAGAGAAAAAATCTAAAAAATTTCATCCTTGCCTTGCTTCAAAAGGTATAAATATTTTTAAGTCACTTTTTTCTCCACATAAGCTCCAAATTTTTGAACAAACAACTTTGTTGTCTCCTCAAAATTCCTCAAAGAATAATGAGGCAGTTGATAATACCATCTCAATGCCATACCACCAAGGCTCTAAAGGAACATATTTAATAATAACATGTCATTATATATAATATCATGTCATGTTGTCCTAAACATCCGTAAATGTTCAACTAGGTCCTCTATCCACCTATAAATAGGTAAAATCAACATTGGATAATTCTTAGGGTATGGCCTAGAGGCAATGATAGGGTATAAGGGTTGATTGTGCATTTACTTATAGTTATAGGTGAAACTTGAAGGTTGAAGCATATCAATTATTGAAACCAATTGTTTCACCATATTTGTTAATCTTTGTAATTTGCATATTGGGATTGTTGTTATGCAATAACTCTAGATTCCCTAGGGGAAGGTTATAGGTAGGCTATTGAAAGAAAAATTGGCTAATGCTGGAGATATTAACACTATTATGGTATGTATTATGATATATAATGCCCTGCTATGAAGGATAATTGACATTTGGTGGAATAAAAACATGTATGTTGAGATGAGCAGAATGAGGATGAAATTGAGCATATTCTTGAGATGCACTACTAGTTGGAGGAATTTACAAAATATTTCCAACGTTGGTGGTCATAATAGTGATATATGTTAGTTTCTTGTATGGATTAACGTATTACGAAGATTCAAATAAAGGATTGGTGTGAATGGTTTCATGATGAGATGTCCGAGCCTCTTCAAGGGGGGTCTCTTTATCCATGGCCTTATTCAAGGCTTGTCTATGTTGCTTATAGAAATTACAAATATGATCAAATGATTTGAAGGTGAGCCTACCATGAGGACCTTCAATAGGATCAATATTCTCCAATTCCTCCTTTCTCTCTAGATCAAGATTATCCTTGTTAATCTAATCATCCTTTTGATGATTCATATCAAATTATGAAAGCTTTTTATTATTCCTATGGTTTGGAACCATAGGATTAAGATAAATGACAAGGGAGAAAAAGAGATCTAAAAATAATGAAAGACACACAAAAGGAATTTTTTAAAGTTTTTTCATGCTCCAACTCTACTCAACAAATTTAATGGCCTTGCTTATAGTTGAAAAAAAAAACAAAAATGGGTAAAAAGAAAGAGGCTTTCTAATTTTACCACTACAAATGTGCATTCACGTCGGGTTCACCAAATATGTAGAGGGGGAAAACTACCATACCACATATGATTATTGACTGGATCTATTGGGAGTTGAGGTGACTATGGGGGTATGTTATAACTTTATACTCAATGGACAAATGGTAAGGGTTCACCAAGAAAGGTTTTAGGACTCACTCCAAGTCTAGGGTGGAATGTGTTTGAATGTGAAAATTAAGCATGCACCTATGTTTAACCTTTCTAAAACTACACTATAAAAATAGAAAGAACAATGCAAGATACAAGATGTAGGAAGACAAGATATATCACTAGAACGAGTTTTTGATTGAATGACCACTAACCCTAGGATTGTAAAACAAAGCCTTTGAGTAAGGGTCCAAGGGAAATGCACAAAGGTTAAAACCCTAGATGCACACTATATGCTTTTATTCTTTCAAATATCTAGAAATTTGATCAAATGTTTTATTTACTTATGATTTGGAATTTTTGAATCATAAATGAATAGAAAGTATATACCAAACAACCTAAAGATCTATTAGGGCACTTATCTGATTCGATGGTTGTTCCAAGCTTTATCTTGTGTCCAACAATGTTCCAATAATTCAATCCTACAAAATAACTTCACACAACCCTAAAAACTTATGATCAATGTTGGGGGACCTACTTCGGCCATTGTATGACTATACTGGAGGTATAATAGTCAAGGCCCCTAGGTCCTTTTAGTCAACATTTAGAATGCAAAAGTGAAAGTTGATATTTTTGGAATATGAAAAAATAGAATACAATGCATCAGAATAGTATGATGAACAAAGTGCAAATTGTATAATTATGCTCTATATGTAACATGAAATATAGATCTAGGGTTTTGGGGGTGAACTTCTACCATTAAGCCTATCACAGATGAATTCATACACTATATGGTGAATTAACACCCTGTATGGTGAATTCGTGCCTTATAGGGTGAATTAGTGCCCTATCCAGTAAATTTTTTCTCTATACAAAAAATTAGAATCATGTAGAGTGAATTCATGTCCAATACGATGAATTCACAATAGAAAGAAAAAAGAGCAGAACAATGTCAATAAAAAAACAAAATATGCACAATTTTACAATATATGAAAGCAAATGAGTAAAAACAACCTGGTGGTAGCCAAAAATTAGACAAAAGGATGAAGACCTCCAAGATAGTAGACTCCTCCTTAGAGCTCCAACACTTATCCACCAAGAGCAACTAATACCAAAGAAGAAGGCAGTGAAATAGAAATCCCACAACAAAAGAGCACTTATTAGTATGAATAATGAACAAGTCAAGATTAGGATTCTCAAAAAGATTCATTGGGTTTGATGGATTGATTTATGGATTGATGAAAAAGAGGGGACTCAATGCTCTTTTTATAAGAGGTTTGGAGGAGGGAAAACAAAACATAACCTCAAAAAAGGGCCAAAATCACAAAGAGCCAATGTTAGAAAGATTTTTTGAAAGAAAAATCCCAAGATGGTAAATTCATGTCCTATATTGGATGATTGCAAACATGGTTATGCACAGTGGTAAATCTCGTAATTTAGAGTGAATTTTAAGATTTTTACAATTTTTATTTTACTAATTTTAGGACCCTAGAGGTCGACCCATTCGCCCGAAAATTATGGGATCAATATTTTTTAGGGTAAATTCACCTCAGTACCATAAGGTTTCCCGTCTAATTTTTGCCTTAAAACTATTAAAAAAAATATCCTACCCAATTTGCCTCTTGTACCCCATTATATATAGGTAACCCTGATAGCGACACTCATACAATTAAAACATTAATTTTATCCGATAGTGAATGATACAAAGCAAGAGACTAACACAATACGATTGAAAAAAAGTGACTAACATGGATGACTATGATAGTCCCAATGTGACAGTCGCCTTGTGACAGTCACCATGTCACATGGCGACTGTCACAAGGTGACTGTCACATGGTAACTGATAATAATTACATAATTTTAGGTATCAATATATATCCAAACATAACCATATTGTACTCGTTGGAAAGATCTTTTCGAGGCCAATCTAATGGTGGTGTTTTTATGAAGTTTCCAGATGATTTAGTAGGTAAAAATATATCCCAAAATAACATTACTTACCACCATATTTTCCCTATTAAATCATATTAAAATTTTATAAAAACACCACCATTAGATTAACCTCAAAAAGAGCTTTCCAACGAGTACAAATATACCTATGTTTGGATATATATTGATTCATAAAACTATGAAATTATTGTTAGTCACCATGTGACAGTCGCCTTGTGATAGTCACCATGTGACAGTTGCCTTGTGACAGTCGCCATGTGATAGTCACCTTGTGATAGTTGCCTTGTGATAGTCACCCTGTGACTGACATAAGTGACTGTCACAATGCGATTATCACAAGGCGACTGTCACCTGATGACTAACAATAATTACATAATTTTAGGCATCAATATGTATCCAAACATAGGCATATTTGAACTAGTTGGAAAGCACTGTTTGAGCCCAATATAATGGTGGTATATTTATGAAGTTTTAAGATAATTTAATAGGTTAAAATCTATTCTAAAATGATATTACTTCTTTACCACCATCTTTGGGGCCACATTTGACCTATTAAATCATCTTGAAACTTCATAAAAACACCACCATTAGTGTGGGCTCGAAAAATGCTTTCCAACACATACAAATATGCCTATGTTTGGTGTAGACACCAAAACAGCACCAATCCGATTAAGTGACTACAAACACTGATCGCATTGACATACACAGCTTTCAGGGCAGCCCTCAGAGGTCAAACAGTGGTCCTAGCCACTCACACAACAGTTTAGAAGGTCGAAAAGTGAGCAGAACAAAGTTGGTCATTTTAACAAGCCTTTAATCTAAAGCGAGCCTTTAACAAACTTCAAGCCTCAAATCCTAAGCAAACTTTAAGCCTTGAGCAAGAACAAATCTTAAGCAAAATACAAATCTGGAGCAAACTTTAGGAGCAAAGGAACTTCGGCCTTAGGCGTCGCGAAATCGCGACGTCGCGAAATCGCGACACTTCAGGGCCCAGAGGGGAACCTCGCCCGAAGTGTCGCGATATCGCGACGTCGCGATATCGCGACACTTCGGCCCGAGGGGAACCTCGCCCGAAGTGTCATGATATCGCGACGTCACGATATCGTGACACTTCGGCGCCCGAGGGGAGCCTTGCCCAAAGTGTCGCGATATCGTGACACTTCGGTGCCCAAGGGGAGCCTTGCCCGAAGTGTCGCGATATCGCGACACTTTGGCGCCCGAGGGGAACCTTGCCCGAAGTGTCGCGATATCGCGACACTTCGGCGCCGAGGGGAACCTTGCCCGAAGTGTCGCGATATCGTGACACTTCGGCGCCCGAGGGGAGCCTTGCCCGAAGTGTCACGATATCGCGACACTTCGACACTCACGAACAGACATCAAGGCGGACATTTAGGCCGACATCAAAGCAAACATTAAAGCAGTTCAAAGTAACCGTTGGACACGTGGCAGTCAGAGATAGTCATTAATGGCTTCCGCCTTGCACGCGCGCGTAGGTGGGTAGGTTGGCCGTTGGAAGACTGTCACAAGTGCAGTCATGACAGCCCGAGTCGTGGAGGACTTTCCTCCCTCTTAAGAAGGCATGGCCGCCACGTGGCGTCAGTGCGTATCTTTCAAGAAGACCCCGTGGGTCTATAAAATGCCAGGGACTTTCCCGCTCAAGGGAGAGGAGAGATAGACATTTTCTAAGCAACGAAGTGCTGCCAAAACTGCAAACCCGACATTCGACCACACTAATTCGATGACAACTCATTCAATCCAAAAAGATTTTGGGCCCTTCCCTGTTGGATTGGCGCCGAGATCAAGTCCCAATGGGGGCGGCCCGCTTGGGCGCCTCGCACGTTCTTAGCGTCATTTTAAGCTATTCGGTTATCGCGTTCTTAGTCTCTGTTTTACGTAAAAGTTACAGGTTGCGTAGATTAAATAGTTTATCGATTGTTTATTTTATCACTGCGTGCTTATCCTGCATTAACGATTATCTTGCATTGCGTGTTTAAGATATATATATCGAATATTATTATGCTCTGGATTGCAGAAAATATCTGTTTAAATAGTTTATCGAATTCAAAGGTTCTGTCCTTTTAGTATAGGTGTTACTAACATTTTTTATGTTTTTATTTTGTATGCAGGTTTTCAACAGCAGAGGAGCGGGAGAAGCAAAGAATCACCTACAACAGTGGCGACGACGTTTTAATCCGCCCATCTCACGTGTGGGCATGCGGAAGAGGGATTATTAGTCGTGACAAGAAATGCATCTGACTCTCTTATCCCTTAAAAAGGAAGGAGACGTATTGTAACACAGTTTGTAAAGCGTATCAATAAAAGAGATTACCCTATTTTTTATTGCTTTTATCTTGTGTCGATTTGCATATGTTATTTCTTGTTCTTGTGGTATAATATTCCTTTTTATTTTTGGAATCTCATGCTTTCAATGGCGATCACGGTGGGACCGTTCCCAGAATTGTAAATCACAGAAACTAATCAGATTTGTTGTGTTTGTGCTTAACAGGTACCTTTTTTTTTAAGCTGAAGGTCGAAACTTGACAAGTCCGGGCAGGAAAAGAGGTAAAGTTTCTCCCCGTCATTTTCTTGTGATATTTTGTTTATTTTATTTGTTTATTTTTTTTACTCTCATTTTTTTTTAATTATTAAAGAAAGGAGAAGTGTAGGTCAATTTTCTTGCTTTATTTATTTAAAAAAAAAAAAATTCAAATTTCTACTTGCTATTTTTCGGTTTTGTAGTATTTGTGTGGCATAGGGAAAGTTTCTTTTGCTGCTTGTTTCATTTTTTTAAAATAAAATGAACCACACACACTGCACGTGGTAAATTAAACCAAGGAGCTGGTCGTAAAACCCCAGCCCTTGAGCAAGACCAACGGTGGGTTCATCACCACCTTGGCTTAGCTTTGCATCCATTTCCCCGATTGTCACTGTTGTTAGGCGTAAATCCTGACGAAAGCTGACCGAGTGTTGTTGGGGTGATTCCCATGCATGCGAGGATAAGTCTTCTATGGTAGGTGTCATTAACAGGACAATCCCCCTTTCGTACCGCCTATGTTCCACGTACCATCTGCTCTCACGTACCTATAGTTTCCCTCTCGTAAGGGCGGGTATATAGAGAGGTTGGTATATCGGTCCGGCAATGGTATATTGAAGGGGCGACCATTTATGGGAGTCATATGAGCCAACATTATGCATTTAAACGTTCTTCAAAAATTGCAAAAACAAAACAAAACATCAAAATGCACTAAACCAGTTTAGGACACACTATCAATCCTTAAAAGAGATAATCACGGTTTTGTGTATGTGTGTGTTCATTTCTGCTTAGTGTAAACAAAAAGATAAATCATCATAAACGAGATAAAATCTGCTTAGAGAGTAGAGAAGCACCACAATGGTGTACACCCGTAGCCAAGCCCAATCAAGGGCAGACGCTGCGGAAGGTGCACAAAGAGAGGGCGCTAGTCGCCTTCGCTTTAGCCCTGAGGACTTGGCCATACCGCCTTGGCGGTCTGGCCTACAAGAAAGTCCACATCAGGCCACTTCAAAAAGGAACTATTGGGAACCTCCTCATTGGGGTATGCCCATTCAACACAGCCCCTTTCGGGAAGATGCTTTACATGTAGATCTTAATGTAAGTAGACAACCGCCTCTCGAGGCTAGATCTGAATGGCCGTAGCGCGATGAAGCGCTAGAGAGGCATAGTGTCCATGAGGAGAGACAACATGAATACGCTACCTCTTCTTTGCCTCACATTCGAACAGAAAGACAAAATCCAGAGCGTAGGGCTCTTTACACAGGGCGAGCCAACTCCGCCCGCCCCTTTCAAACCCATGAAAGGGAATACGAGGAAAGCCATCGCATTCCTCGAGGACAACAAACAGCGTGGGAACCTTGCATTTCCGCACCTGCTAGGTATCATGATCATACATCGAGGCCAGAGCCTCAAGTAAATGTCGCCTACCTCGACAGAGGGAAGCAACCCATTGAAATTTTAGATCATCAAAATCGAGGCAAACACATAGGAAAAACATTTAAGCCTCCTGAGCAAAAGAGAGCAGACCAAGTTGACCCGACAGTCGCCAGACATGCCGCCCGCCAAGCCCGAATCTCGTAGCTTGAGCAAGGTCATCAGGAGTTAGAGTACTTATACCGCCTGAATAAAGAGCGCATGCAGCGCGAAGCGGATGAGTTGCGCTATAAACTACCTGAGAGGGTGCCAACCCCTCGCACCCACAGAGAAGAACAATATGAGAGGCACAATCCTTTGGTGCAGGACAGGTCTCCGCGACCTCGTCAAGCTTTGCCTCCGAGACCTTATAGACCCGAGAGGGAGGCCACTCCCCGAAACAATGATGGGTACCCTCAACGGGGACTCAATCGAGGTCACGAGGTCTCGTCCGAGAGACTCCTCAAGAAGTTTATGAGGAGTACGAACCAAAAATAGAACGGGCCAAAATGCCCCATCAAGGCGGGAGGGCTGCCACTCGGCCACCCCCCATAGGCCTCCAGTCTCCCATAACTCACAACGGGAGCAAACAAAAGAGGAAGAAATAAAATCTTTCGATGCATACAAGGCGCTATTAGAGCGTTTGGAGTCTGTGGAGACAAAAGCTTCTGGGCATCAAAAACCCACGTTGCGTCAACTCCGTAGTCATCCAGTGCATCCCTCAGTGCCCACACCTCTTTACCCTGAACATTTCAAGTTGCCTCAATTGGCAGTTTTTAAAGGTGAAGAGGACGCACAAGAACATGTCACAAGGTTCCTAAGTCAATGCTTCGGCATCCAAGATAATGATGCATTGTTGCTTAGAACTTTCATAACCACATTCGCAGGCCCTGCCTCGGATTGGTTCACACAATTACCCAAACACAGCATAAACAACCTAGATCAATTAGTAGATGCGTTTCTTGAACGCTTTGCCTTCAACACAAGAAAGAAGGCATCACTTAGTGATCTGGCCAGCCTCAGGCAATATGAGGAAGAAACAATGGCAGCATATGGGAATCGATGGAGGGCTTTGCTTTCTAAGCTACCCTACCGTCCCCCTATGTCTGATCTAACACAGATGTTTGCACGGAGTTGCTTAAAATCAATCTCTGGTCTATTGCTACTGCAGCAATACGACAACTTAGAAGAAGCTTTGGCGCAAGCCAGAGTTATAGAAGAGATTAAGATAGGCGAAGGCGCAATCGCCAAGCCTAAAAAGAAAGAGTGGAATAAAACCACTAAGACTGGGACAACGCAATCACAACCCACTGCGGTTAACCAAGTTGCGATAAATGCTCCCAAGCCTGTGCAAGAAATGCAGCCCCAAAAGGCTAATTACCAGGCAGTGCCTCCTAGTTATGAAAGAGATAATAAGAAACAGGAGCAGAATCAGCAGCGTCGCCCTAGGCGACAATTCACCCCTTACACGGAGTCCAGGGACTCCCTATTTGACCGCTTGTCGGTGACAAATTTAGTTACCCTTCCAGAGATCCAAACTGTAGACCCTAACGCTCCCAAGCCTAAGGGATACAGAGAGGAATTGTATTGTAGATTCCATAGGAGAAGGGGACATGATTTAAATGGATGCTAGAAATTCAAAGGATTAATCCAAGATTTAATCGACAATAAAACATTGGCCGTGGACAACCCCATAGCGCCAAACAATCAACAAATGGGGGTATTCAAGGACCCTTTGCCTGCCCACGAGGCACAGGCAAAACCTCTCCAGATTAACGAGGTGCGACGAGAATCTTCCCATGCAAGGATTTGTGGGAATGATTAGCATAGTGACACGGAACAAAAAGTACCCAGCAGCTGCCCCCGAGGTAGCTACGAGGGAAGTTCCAACGACGTCGCAGCCTCAGCAATGCCCTATGCAAGTACCTCCGCCTAGACCCGAGGTCACGATACGGACCAAACTCACGCAGAGTTTGCGGACCACATCGGCTAGGCTTTCCATTTACGAGCTTATTCAACAGTCAACACCTCATAGAGAAGCTCTTATGGAAATATTAAAAGCCATCGAATTACAACCTCACGAAGCAAATTCTTTCAACAACTTCGTGGGACATGTGAAACGATGTACGGAGCCGGTCATCACCTTCAGAGAGGATGAAGTCAAAGCAATATCGAATGACACGGCAGATCCACCCCTACACGTTATCGCGCGGGTCAACGGGATCCCGTACAAGAGAGTGCTGGTAGATACTGGCTCGTCCAGTAACATCATTACCACGGCAGCACTAAAACATTTAAAGCTACCAGCCTCTCATATCACAGCCTCCACGTACACACTACGAGCTTTCAATGATGCAATATGCTCGACAGTCGGCACAGTTGTTCTACCTATCCAGGTAGGACAAAAGACAATACCAACATTGTGCCATGTGTTGGAAGGCGAGATGGCTTACAATATACTGCTAGGGCGGCCTTGGATCCGGGACATGAAGTGTGTCCCTTCCATCGCTCACCATTGCTTAAAGTATGCTTTTGAAGGAGAAATACATGTAGTCCCGATGGACTTAGAACCCTTCAAGTATTGCAATGCGGTACAATTAATGCCTCAATCGACCCTCCCTTCAACGCATTTGGATTTCCAGTTAAATCCATCTAAACAGGGTCCAATACCGTAGGCACCACTGGTGACCAAATCACCAAAATCCCAGCCAGGTGAATCCTCATCATCTGCTCCTTCATTACCAACGCCACCTGTCATGGCTAAACAGAAGGACAAGGGAAAACAGATCATGGAAGAGGCTCAGCCCCTAGAAGAGGGTTTGCCCACAATATCAACGATATCAACAGAGGAAACACCTAGCACTACGGAAGCTGAGATTCCTAAACCACCAAACATGGAATGGACTCAGGAAGGACTCCCGTTCCCTCCCTCCCAAGCATCAACAATCACTGTTGAAATGGCTAGTACAGGCCTGGGGGAGTACTTAGTGCGAGAATGTTGTGGCAACGCCCGCATTAGAGTCAGTACAGGATATGGGGAGACCTCGCCTTCCCATAGGAACAGTTGTTCCTCTAGGTCACCCACCCAACCAGACAAATTTTGTGTATGGGGGCCTTGATCATGGTCTTGAACCATGCAAACAAAAGGAAGCAAGACGAAGAGCCTTTTGTTGAAAACATCAACTATCTCTCAAACCCAGACTTTGCCCTAAAATATCTCGGCCAATGCAATTGGCATGGATACGGGCTAGGCAGATATGAGCAAGGGATGCGGGTCCTTTGCCAACCAAGATATCAGATGCCATATGATAAGTCAGGAGTAGGGTTCAACCACCCCCTGCCCTTAGACATCTTGGTCAAAAATATGCAAGGCCTAGAAATAGGCAACAAGGGGGGATTGGCACCAGATCTTTATGCCAACCCGAATACAGAATATACATTGGGAGACTACCTCCCATGGTCAACAAACACCCTTGGAAACAGCAGTAATCCCTCTCCTTTGCTAGAGAGAGGTGAAAGTTCGGACATTAATCCTCAAAGAGAACATCAACGGCTTTCGGACATCTTTCTGAAGTTGTTCCCCTTAGAGGTTCCAGTTGAGTCAATACAGTGTCAAGAGAATCAGGTCCCTCCACCAAGAGTGGAACAACCGCAATGGGACCAGATTAACTTCCTGGAACAAGGAGAACCCTCAATGTCGCAAGCAATAGTTGCTGAAGAGAATGAACATTTTTGGGTCTCCGAAAGTGATTCAGAAGATGAGACTGAGATGGACTATCTCAGACATGCGCGACGACATTACCGCCCTTTAACTCATGAAGATCTAATGGGACAAATGGGCATAAGGTTAGGGCATGAATGGTGGGTAGACCCAGCGAGGTGGGACCAAGTGTTGGATCCATGGCTCCAAATTCATGATGAGCACCGTCCACCTCGAGACCCTATCATGACAACAGTGCCGAGGGAAGACCCTGTCCTCCTTTTAGCACATAGGGCCGATCCGTTCGTGCCCGTTCCCCTAGAGCCAGATCCAGAGTATAGGGAGCATCTAGAAGAATCAAGTTATCACACCCATGGTAATGGAGACCAAATTCATTCCATCCACATGATCTCCATTGATTTGACCGCACCCATCCGCAATCCGGCCGATCCAACATGGTCATTGCATCTAGACATAGATGCCATCGACTGGGATCGCGTCAATTCACCTTTATCACCATCAGAGTACTGGCCTTTCGGTGAAATGCATCATTTTACCCCAAGGACAACTCAAGATATTTTTTAGGCTGAAGAGGAACCCGAGGTTCCCAATGCAGATCTAAATTCAGCTAATGATATCCATTTGATCCCGACTCCACATCAGTTGGAGGACGGATCCCACATGTCAGTCGAGGAGACGACTGATGTAGATATCGGCACGGATCCAATGAATCCATAGATTCTCAAGCTGGGGGTAAGTCTTTCCCCCGAAGAGCAAGCCGACTACATTGCCCTTCTCAAAGAGAAGAAGGAGGTTTTTGCATGGTCGTACAAAGATATGCCAGGACTAGACCCATAGCTAGTCACGCATAATTTAACGCTTGATCCGACAATCAAGCCTGTAAAGCAAAAACTACGTAAGATGCACCCAACAATGGCCTTAATGGTCAAAGATGAATTGCAAAAGTTGTTGGATGCACAGTTTGTCATCTGCATGGATTATCCGCCATGGCTGTCCAACATGGTTCCCGTCAAGAAGCCCGACGGGAGGATTCGCATATGCACTGATTTTTGAGATCTAAACAAAGCGAGTCCTAAGGATGATTTCCCTTTGCCGAGCATCGACGCATTGGTAGACGCTACGACGAGGTCACGAAATGCTCTCCCTAATGGATGGTTTCTCAGGATACAATCAAATTCGTATCAATCCCGAAGACCAACTAAAAATGGCGTTCACAACGCCTTGGGGGACATTTTGTTATAAGGTCATGCCTTTTGGCCTTAAAAATGCTTGGCGCTACCTACCAACGTGCCATGACATATATCTTCCACGATTACATGCACAAAACTTTGGAAGATTACATGGATGATTTGTTAGCCAAGTCTCTCTTGCGCTCAAATCATATCGATGACTTAAGCAAGATCCTCGATCGCCTCATGGAGCATAAAGTTAGACTAAACCCCAAGAAGTGCGTCTTTGGCATCACATCTGGAAAACTCTTGGGTTTCATAGTCTCAAAGCGAGGCATCGAGGTGGACCCAAAGAAAGTCAAGGCAATCCTTGAAATGGTTCCCCCAACTACAATCAAGCGGCTCGAAGTCTGCAGGGAAAGGTCGCGTCGATTAAACGCTTCATAGCGCAATTATCTGACAAGTGCCGACCCATGAACAAATTATTGCACAAAGGGGTTACATTTCATTGGGATGACGAGTGCCAGTCAACCTTTGACGAGATCAAACAATACCTGGTTTCACCACCAGTATTGGCACCACCTAGACCAGGAGTGCCGTTCTACTTATACATCTCAGCTACTGAGGTGGCATTGGGCGCCATGCTAGCCCAGAAGAATGAACTTCACAAGGAACAGGCTACTTACTATCTTAGCCGCACCCTGGTCAGTTATGAACTTAACTATGCATACGTTGAGAAACTCTGCTTGGCGGTGGTGTTTGCTACCAAAAAGCTACGCCACTACATGCTGAGCAACACTACGTATGTTGTGTCTAAGGAGAATCCATTGCGATACATGATGAGTCGTACTTATCATAGTAGTCGCACGGCGAAATGGATCATGTTGTTGACGGAATTTGACATAGAGTTTATTGGACAAAAATCTATCAAAGGACAAGTCATAGCCGATCAACTAGCAGAGGCTCCTCTTGAAGACGATCAGCCTCTGGTCATAGAACTACCCGATGATGGGGTCTTCCATGTCTCAGAATCGCCAGATTCTGATGAGCCCGAGTCACAGGCCGACATAACCCTATTCTTCGATGGTTCTAAATGTGAGCAAGGTGGTGGCACGGGAATTGTATTCTTCACATCGCAGGGTGCTCCAATGCCCCTGTCATTTAAATTAAACTTCCCGTGCACCAACAATAATGCAGAGTATGAAGCCTTGCTCCTAGGTCTTCGGACAACAATCGCCATGAACATCAAATGACTGAATATCTTTGGTGATTCGTTGTTAATAGTCAATCAAGTCAAAGGGGTATATCAATGCAAATGCCTAGTCCTGCAGGCTTATAAAGCCCTCGTGGAAAAATTCCTGGCAAAACTTGAGTGGTATGACATCGAGGCACTCCCTCGATCATCGAATCATTTTGCGGACACAATGGCCTCCTTGGGGTCACTAATTCCGCAAGACCTTTCCGGTGATATGACAACCATTCAAGTCAAAACCTTATCGCAATCCGTGATGGAGCGTGCAAGCTCAGACTTGACGCCAGGAATCCACATGATCCAGATTGAACCATCCTCGGATAAGTTCTCTCGAATCCGAGATCGTCTGAAACATGCCAATTGGGGGTCCTTGTTCTCCCCTACTCCCATTAATAGCAACACAACGCTATTCTTACAGGTTCTATCCCATTCAACGTTTGCTAGGGATGAACTTCAAGAGGGATTGGCTGTTCATACTGTCGAGGTTTCTGATCAACAGGATCGGTATTTACCCATCAGAGACTACCTCAAGTTAGGTAATCTCCCACTTGGATTGACTCATGCCGCAAAACGAGCACTCAAGCAGAAAGCGGCTAAGTATGTCTTGATAGGAGACATTTTGTATCGTCGCAGCTATGAAGGAATCCTCCTTCGTTGCTTGGACCAGCAAGAGTCCACTTGGGCAGTCGCCCAAGCGCACGATGGTACATGTGGTGGCCACTTCAGTGGTATGGCCATTGCAAAGCGCATTCTTCGCATGGGCTATTATTGGCCATCTTTAGAGCGAGATTGTTGCACCTATGTCAAGAAGTGCGTGAAGTGTCAACATCATGCCAATTTGATGCACGTACCTTCTCAGGCCTTGCAGATAGTCCAGTCTGCTTGGCCGTTCTCGTAGTGGGGCTTTGATCTAATTGGAAAGATCTCCCCTACGTCGTCAGGCCGTCACACGTTTATCATAACGGCCACAGAGTATTTTACCAAGTGGGTGGAAGCAATTCCGCTTACCTCTACGACAGGACCCCGCATTGTGGAGTTCATTTTGCATAACATCATATGTCATTTTGGTATTCCATCCAAAATAGTCTCGGATAATGGGACGCCTTTCAAGAACAAAGACGTGCGTGCTTTGACCACAAAGTACAAGATTCAACACAACTTTTCAACACCCTATTATCCGCAGGCGAATGGGCAAGCAGAGGCGTCAAACAAAATGCTAGTTGCCATCCTTAAAAAGACCGTCGTAGATAGTCATAAGGATTGGCACATTCAAATCCCACTTGCCCTATGGGCCTATCGCACTAGCATTCGGACACCCACTGGGGCCACTCCGTTTTCGCTTGTGTATGGCTCCGAGGCAGTCATGCCTCTAGAGTTGGAGATTCCTTCCCTACGCATATCAATGCAGGAGTTCATCGATGATGACTCTGCGGCAGCCCGGTTAGACCAGCTTACGTTGCTTGACGAACGACGCGTTAATGCTCTCGAGCATTTACGTATTTATCAAGAGCGACTTAAGAAAGCTTACAACATGAAAGTTCACCTCAGGGACTTTCGGGTTGGTGATTTGGTTTTGAAGGAAAACCAACAGAATTCCAGTTTGCCACCCCACCTAAGGGACAAGTTTGCGGCAAATTGGTTAGGTCCATATGTCATTGATAGCAAAATAGGACCCGGGACATACCGGCTAGCTTCTCTTGACGGTATCAAGGAAAAAGAACCCTTGAATATCAGTCATTTGCGACCATTTCATATCTAAGAGAGCCAAATCCCAAAAATGCTCCAAGGATTCTTGCAATCGCTTGGTCAATCCCAAAATGCTCCAAGGATTCTTGCAATCGCTTGGTCAATCCCAAAAGGCTCCAAGGATTCTTAAAATCGCTTGGTCAATCCCAAAAGCTCCAAGGATTCTTGAATCGCTTGGTCAATCCCAAAAGGCTCCAAGGATTCTTAAAATCGCTTGGTCAATCCCAAAAGGCTCCAAGGATTCTTGCAATCGCTTGGTCAATCCCAAAATGCTCCAAGGATTTCCACAATCGCTTGGTCAAAAATCAAGAAAATTCAAAAACAACAAAAATCATCAAAAACAACAAAATTTTGCATCTCATTTCTAGGCATACTCAAATTCATCAATAGAGAGTTCTTCTCGCACTTCATCTTCATATTCACAAAAATCAATCCATCAAAAATACAAAAATACATAGATGCATTAAAGCATTGCATCCATACATCGCATATTTGTGGTCGTATAGGTCAAAGGCACCATAGGCTGTAATTGCTCTGCTAGTCCATCTTGTTCCACACTGTTCCATTTTACAAAAACAACAAAAACACCATGCATTGTTTTTACCACACTAGAGTCAGTGGTCTTTTAATGTATCAAGAGTTTTCGTGATTCAGTCATCATTTTGCTCTTTAGCCATGTAATGTATCAAGTCAAACAGATTTTACGAAGGTAGAGTTACACTTGAAATACACCTTGTTACGTAACATCCCAACACAAATTAAAACACATAAAAATTCCCAAGTTGTGTGAACGAAAGATGAAACCTGCACAGTAATCCAGGTCACCATAAGCGAAACGGTTATCTTGCTCATCCCCCCATGCGAATGACCCCAAGAATGCTGAGAGTTGGCAAAAGGACAAGCATCCTCCCTACCCAATTCCCTAAGAATCCCTAGTTCTCAACAGTTGCAAAACATCAAAAATTTGCAAAAAGTCAAAACATCAAAATTTGACATCCTACAGTGCACACATCAAAAGGCACAAACAATAGTGATTATCGTCACTCCATATCCCCAATCCCTTGCTCAAAAGAAAAACAAATCAAAATAAATAGTGATCTTATCACTACAAACGAGCAAGTATCCCAATACAATTGAAGAAAAGAAGGGAGTTGAACTTGAATCCCTGGAACTCTCAAGCATTCTAACAGGTCATGAGGCAAGCCTCGATACCGGTTTGGTTGATAGCCTATCGGTCATCGGCGGTAAACTTCTCGCATGACGATATATCTATCACATTAACTTGTGTACGAGATCAATATTTGCATGTGGATGAGCTAGCTTATGGTATCCTGGATAACACCGCAGATTAATCTAACTAAATACAACAAAGGAGTTAGTGGAGCTAATTAGGTGATCCTCGGTACGAGTTCGGTTGAAAGCCCATCCGCACTGGCGGTATCTCGACAAATACCACATAAATGAACTCAATTGCACACACAGGGATGTGAAATAACTTGGTCAAAAACAAGTCCGATTCATACCTTGTTCAAAAGTCTTGTAAGATAAAGTACGAGTCATGGCTAGTAAGTTAAAACCGTCTGAGTCTCAGAAAACCTTGGCTACATTTCTAAACCAAGCTGCGCTACTTTTCATCCTTACAATACCATCAGAAAATACAAAAAAAAAAAAAAACCACATGTATACATACAAAGTCATGCATCACAACAATCAAAATAATAGAGTTCTAAACAGTCTATGGTGCCATAGCCAAACACCACAAAGTCCATCCATCCATTTCATTTCTATATATCACATACATTTGCATTCATCACAACATATGCATCCATCAAAATAAATCAACATACAACAATCGCATTTATCATACCATATGCATCCATCAATATAAAATAGCATGCATCCATCAACATCAATCATTATGCATACCATAATATCATGACATATACACAAAGAAAGAAAATCAAAACAACAAAAACATCACAAAAATGCAACACAAAAACATAGCAATAAGCATTGCCGGACACAAGTGCTCTTGCACTTAACCTCTTGGCATAAAAAATCGATGTCGGGGCTCAAATTGTCACTCTCCTACTTCCCCAAGAAGGCTACCATAGCCGGACCGCTCCACGGGAAGACGAGTTTTTGATGATTTCACCCCATTATGGCATCACCAAAAGGGTTAGCACCCACCAAAAATAGGTCCAAATGTCGGGAAATTGCACGTGCTTAAATGGTAAAACATCTAAAGGCACCCTAACCTAAGTCATCTTGGGTCAAGCGACTCGTCGCTTTTCTCACGAAGGTCATTCCCTCATCGATTCGTCGCTTGAGGGGGTAGTCACACTTAGTCACCAATCAACAAACACACACCCAATCAGGGCAATGGCATGCATTCAAAGAATCATTGACAAAGACAATCACGCTCCTGCTTGGGGCAATAAACAAGCAATCATTAAATTGATCAAACACTTGGCATTCCCGAAGCATGAACACAAGGTTCCCCCTGTGGACAAAAGGTTACGCCCTTTGCCTAATCATGATTGATCAATGTCCAAGCTCAAGTCACACCTCACCAAAATAGGTTAACACTTGAAATCAAATTCCTTAGCTCGTCAGAAGCAAGGATTCAAGAATGCATGCCCTTTCCATACTTGGGGCATCAAAAGTTGGTTAGGTTACCAAGAAACCCTAATCATTAGTGCTTTGGTCATCTATTTTTGCTCAAGACTGCGTCACCCGCAACGCTTCCCAAAAAGGGGCATCTGTAGACACCAAAATAGCACCAATCCGATTAAGTGACTACAAACATTGATCGCATTGACATACACAACTTTCAAGGCAGCCCTCAGAGGTCAAACAGTGGTCCTAGCCACTCACACAGCGATTTAGAAGGTCGAAAAGTAAGCGAGAACAAAGATGGTCATTTTAACAAGCCTTTAATCTAAAGCGAGCCTTTAACAAACTTCAAGCCTCAAATCCTAAGCAAACTTTAAGCCTTGAGCAAGAACAAATCTTAAGCAAAATACAAATCTGGAGCAAACTTTAGGAGCAAAGGAACTTCGGCCTTAGGCGTCGCGAAATCGTGACACTTCAGGGCCCAGAGGGGAACCTCGCCCGAAGTGTCGCGATATCGGAGTGATCGCGACACTTCGAGCTCGAGGGAACCTCGCCGAAGTGTCGCGATATCGGACGTCGCGACACTTCGGCACCCGAGGGGAGCCCCGCTCCGAAGTGTCGCGATATCGCGACACTTCGCGGCCGAGGGGAGCCTTGCCCGAAGTGTCGCGATATCGCGACACTTCGGCGCCCGAGGAGAACCTTGCCCGAAGTGTCGCGATATCGCGACACTTCGGCGCCCGAGGGGAACCTTGCCCGAAGTGTCGCGATATCGCGACACTTCGGCGCCCGAGGGGAGCCTTGCCCGAAGTGTCGCGATATCGCGACACTTCGGAGCTCACGAACAGACATCAAGGCGGACATTTAGGCCGACATCAAAGCAAACATTAAAGCAGTTCAAAGTAACCGTTGGACACGTGGCAGTCAGAGACAGTCATTAATGGCTTCCGCCTTGCACGCGCGCGTAGGTGGGTAGGTTGGCCGTTGGAAGACTGTCACAAGTGCAGTCATGACAGCCCGAGTCGTGGAGGACTTTCCTCCCTCTTAAGAAGGCATGGCCGCCACGTGGCGTCAGTGCGTATCTTTCAAGAAGACCCCGTGGGTCTATAAAATGCCAGGGACTTTCCCGCTCAAGGGAGAGGAGAGATAGACATTTTCTAAGCAACGAAGTGCTGCCAAAACTGCAAACCCGACATTCGACCACACTAATTCGACGACAACTCATTCAATCCAAAAATATTTTTGGGCCCTTCCCTGTTGGATTGGCGCCGAGATCAAGTCCCAATGGCGGGCGGCCCGCTTGGGCGCCTCGCACGTTCTTAGCGTCATTTTAAGCTATTCGGTTATCGCGTTCTTAGTCTCTGTTTTACGTAAAAGTTACAGGTTGCGTAGATTAAATAGTTTATCGATTGTTTATTTTATCACTGCGTGCTTATCCTGCATTAACGATTATCTTGCATTGCGTGTTTAAGATATATATATCGAATATTATTATGCTCTGGATTGCAGAAAATATCTGTTTAAATAGTTTATCGAATTCAAAGGTTCTGTCCTTTTAGTACAGGTGTTACTAACGTTTTTATGTTTTTATTTTGTATGCAGGTTTTCAACAGCAGAGGAGCGGGAGAAGCAAAGAATCACCTACAACAGCGGCGGCGACGTTTTAATCCGCCCATCTCACGTGTGGGCACGCGGAAGAGGGATTATTAGTCGTGACAAGAAATGCATCTGACTCTCTTATCCCTTAAAAGGGAAGGAGACGTATTGTAACACAGTTTGTAAAGCGTATCAATAAAAGAGATTACCCTATTTTTTATTGCTTTTATCTTGTGTCGATTTGCATATGTTATTTCTTGTTCTTGTGGTATAATATTCCTTTTTATTTTCAGAATCTCGTGCTTTCATTTGGATATATATTGATGCCTAAAATAATGAAATTATTGTCAGTCATCATGTGACAGTCACCTTGTGACAGTCGCCATGTGGCGACTGTCACAAGGCGACTGACACAAGCAACTGTCACAAGGTGACTGACAATAATTTTATAGTTTTATGCATCAATATATATCTAAACATAGGCATATGTATCCTCATTGGAAAGCTCATTTTGAACCTGATCTAATGGTGGTGTTTTAATGAAGTTTCAAGATGATTTAATAGGTTAAAAGTGGCCCCAAATATGGTGGTAAGGAAGTAATATTATTTTGGGATATATTTTGACCTATTAAATCATCCTAAAAATTCATAAAAACACCACCATTATATCGGACTTGAAAAGAGATTTCTAACAAGTACAAATATGCCTATGTTTGGATATATATTGATGCCTAAAAATATGAAATTATTATCAGTTTCCTTATGATAGTCGCCTTGTGATAGTCGCCATGTGACAATCGCCATGTAGCGACTGTCACAAAGTGACTGACATAAGCGACTATCACAAGGTGACTACCAATAATTTCATAATTTTAGGCATCAATATATATCCAAACATAGACATATTTGTACTCATTGAAAATCTCTTTTCGAGTCTGATCTAATGGTGGTGTTTTTATGAAGTTTTAAGATGACTTAATAAGTCAAAAGTTCCCCCAAATGTAGTTATAATTTACATGGAAATTTTTTGAATATTCACCATATTTTGATAAATTTTTTGTAAAATTTTGAAAAATGTGTCCCAAAGTTTAAACACAATTCACTTTGATTCGCCACAAATTTATAATTACATTTTTGGTACTACCCCTTATGCATAACCTTGATTGTGACTTCGTAATAGCTAGATCCATGTGTAGTTTTTTGGCACTTTGGGGACCAAATGAAGTCAGAACGAGATACAAATTATATTTTTGAAAAGCTCTTTTTGAACCTGATCCAATGGTATATGTTTTGAAAGGAATGGAGAATATTTTATGGGTAAAAGTTGGCTTAAAGATGACCCTATGGTTTTTAGAGTAAAACTAAGGATATAAGGAAAATGACTCATCTTAATGATTCAATTTTCCATGTCTACAATATAATTATATAAATTGGTGGCTACATGTTAAAAAATAAAAAGCTTTTGTTTTTATACTTTTAAATTGCATTAAGATGACCATGTTCAAGATGTTTTATTTTTTGCCTTTATTTACTTATAAAATTTACTATAAATAAGTATATATAAATAATAATAATAATCACAATAATGTCATGCCATGAGATGTCCTTTAATTGTATTGAAAATAGTGTCTCCAAATTATTTATTTTTATAAACTTATTCCTAGCTATAATATAAATATATCTTTTATTGAATAAAAATAATAGTTCATTGCTTTCAACTCATCAAATTGACTTATCCTTAAATCTATATATAAAATTTATTTAAAAGGTAATGTCATTATTAAATAACTTTGCAAGCTCAACTACTAGAAAATTTATATATACATAATACCTAATAATATGATGCAAATGGATTTTTTTATTTTTAAAATTAATAAGTTAGATTTTAAAAATATGGTTTATCACAATTACAACTATTTTCATTTACAATTTATTTTTCCATTTAGAAGTAATTATTTTTTTACATAATTATTATTAAACCAAACTAGAGGTTACCAACATGATGAGACCAATAAAAATGATCTTCCATCAACAACCATGAATTCCATATAAGATGTAGAATCAGTGTGAGTTGAGGATAAATACAACTTAAATAAAAAATAACAATAATAGAAATTGAAATGTTTTGTCTCGCATGGTGGTATCCATGACTAATACAAAAATTTGATGATGAATATTTCATGGATAAATATCTTACATATATTTAAACTAAAAATAAAATATGTTGTGAAATTAACCTAAATTTCTTATTATTGAGATTAAATAATTCTTGATTTTAATTGAATGATAAAAAATTCTATAATTTATAGAGATTTTCACAAATTAAAAAATTAAATAAAGTTTCTATCTGTTATTTATTGTTAGTAGAAGGGGTTTTAAAAGGGTTTTTGAACCTATTACAAGCAGGATTTTGAAAGGCATCCCAAACCTTAGATCTAGCAATAAGATATCAAGAAAAACCTCAAGCTGAATTCCACGAATCAAACTTAAAAATCCAATGAAACAACCTCCTAACAAATAAATTGTATATTTTATCAAGCAAATACAAGAGATTGTCCCATGGTCAAACAATAAATTTTCTATCTTTAATTGAAGCATATTGAGGAATTACATAATAAATAAAAAAAACTTAGTATTAAATTCATATGTAGTTAGAAACAATACATAATTTAATACTAAACAAAGTAAAGATTTTCTATTATCAATTTAATTGAGTCTACAACTGAAAATCCAATGAAACAACCTCCTAACAATACAAGAGATTGTCCCATGGTCAAACAATAAATTTTCTATCTTTAATTAAAGCATATTGAGGAATTACATAATAAATAAATAAAACTTAGTATTAAATTCATATGTAGTTAGAAACAATACATAATTTAATACTAAACAAAGTAGAGATTTTCTATTATCAATTTAATTGAGTCTACAATCATTTTTATTTGCAAATTTGTATTTATAATGTTTCTGAGGTATAAATCTATTGAACCAAAAAAACATTAATATTCAAACATTTTATTTCATCATATACAATTTATATATAAGAATTATTTTAAAGATAATAAGATTAGATATTTGTTTATCCCATAGATGCACTTAAAGTCTTATTTCATTTTATTATAGTTGTTATAGAAAGTAAAAAAATAACAATATTTAGATATATGTGCAAATATGAACTTTAAATCTGAAACAAAGAAAAAGTAGGAAAATAACTAAAGAGATCATTATCCTCATTATACTAACTTTTTTTAATTGGTTATATGGGATTGAAATGGGCCCCACCCATATTACATCATCACCGCATAGTGGTATTACAACAAATCTTGGATATTATCCATATAACACTTGGCAAAATTTGAACCTTGGTCTCCTCTTTACACGAAACTAACCAATTGAGCTAATGCCACTTGATTTATTATATTAACTTTACATTTCATACACCAAAAATATTTAGATATAACTTGTCAATTAATAATGACTCTCTCCCTATATTATATATCACTATTCAATAGAGCTAGTAGATTTTCATATAAGTCACTCAACTCTATTTCATAGTGTCTATTTTCTTGAGTCTCTTTACATTTCAAATTTTCTACATTAGATATAAATTTCATATTTATTTAATAGATTTGGATGGTATTATTATTATGATATTAATGGTTTGAAATGTAGTAGAACATGTTTTCTCATTAATATTTCTACTCTTGGTAATGTGTGTGACTTTTACAAAAAAAAAAAAAAGTGTGTGACTAGTTTATTTAGTATCTACATATCTAGAATGTATAGGTTCTTTGATGAGTTTGTCATTGTATCATAGATATACCACTTGTTATGCGACAACCTCATCTATATCATAGTATTGATTTTATGATATATTTTCAATGGATACTCTATTTATTTTCTCATAACTTCATTTTTAGTACATTTATTTTAAACATCCTTGCAACTTTGTTCAAGGTTGATTAAATTATCATTTATATTTATAAAGGTTGATTAAATTATCATTTATATTTATAAAGATGACTATGAATACTTTAAATATAAAATAGGTATAAAATAGGTAATAAAAGCGTGCACACATGTATGTTACTATAGAAGATAAATAATTTGAGGAATTCTCTCTAATGTTATATTAAATATGTTATTAAATATTTTTAAACTAGGTTTTTGAACATTCTAATATTATCAATGATAATAACCATTTTTATACAATATACATATAAAATTATTAAGATCATCACTTCATCATAGTTAGGCCAAAAGGAAATCCATATCTTAATACATAACATTGTCAAAGATGCCTTTCTAGAATTTAGTTGGTCTTGATAGTTTATTTCCTTAAATAATTATTTATATAACAATGTTTATGAAATATAATTTATAAAAATAATAATATATGGGACAAATTTTATGCTTTTTAATAAACCTTTTGAAATCAAACAAAAATATATATTGGTTGAAACATAATAATTAAAGAATACATGACTTGGTTCTTATTTTCTTTTTATTATTAACATGAGATAAACTTATTAAAATTCAATATCCAAAATAATTGATACAATGATATATATATATATATATATATATATATATATATATATATATATATATATATATATATATATATATATATATATATATATATATATATATTTTGAATGATAGATAAAGTCACATTTCACTTACATTGATAATTTTTTAATTTTTTTAAATTTATAGGGCCCGTGAGGGTTTCCTCTATGAGGGTTTCACTCCCGCTCTAGCTTCGACACTCTAAAAAATTTTGAGTGGTAGGTCTCCTTTTTCCCATTCTGGATTTGGTTGTTAGGGATGATTAGTTTCTCTTTTGTGGTTTGTGACCAGGGTGTTTTTCTTGTTGGGGGTCTTGTTGGTATGTTCTGCTCTCTTATGGGTTAGGCATTATCACTCTTATCTAGGGCAGAGGGTTGAATGCTGACCCAAACTTATAGGGGTGATCCTAGGCTGTTATAATGCAGTGGAAAATTTTGGTTGTTGATCCCTTGCATGGCTCTCACTCTGGTTGGTGGATGTGCTGGGTGGCTATGTTTCTTAGGTTTTTTTTCTAGTTTTAGGGACTTGGTTGAATTATGTAGCATTTTTTGTGTTTGGTAGTTTCATGTCATGTTTTTTTTACTTTCTAGGGAGAGGAAAGGGCCATCTACTAACCCAAACCCATTGGGGTGATCTTGGTATGGTGTTTGGCTGCAATAATATAATGATGTTACCTTGGTTGGATTCAACTATGATGACTTGGCTACTCAAGTTGGATGGTGCTTGGATGGTTTTGTTGCTAGGGTTCTCTACCAACAGTGGGTTCATGGCTAATTTGTATCACTTTCTTCTGGGTTTGATAATTTCTTGTATTTGGCTATTTCGAGGAGACAAGACCAAATACCAACCCAAACCAGTTGGGGTGAAAGTGGGTTGTTATGCTACGGTGGTTTTTGGATTTTGGTCCCATGTCTCTGGTGGGTTTCCTAGCTTCGGTGGTCTATAGAGATCTCTTTCTCTAGTTCCAAAAGTTGTGGTATGTTTGATCCTAGGGTTCTAAGGCTTATTTTTTTGGAATCTTATTCTTATCCCTCTCAGGTGTGATGCATAATGTTATTATCTCATTTTTATTGTACCTGAGAGCGGTTGTTCTTGAAACATTTTTGGTTGGCTCCAGTAGGATTTGTGGGTTTCATGGAATTTCTTATGCAGATCTCCTAGATGGTTTTTATGTTGTGGATTTTGTTGGCTGGTATTTCTAGTGTTGTTTTCTTAAACCAACTATTCTCATGAGGGGTTCTCCTATTATGTATTTATTGGATAGATTTGTTGATTGTGATGACATGATTCCTCTATTCTCCTTTCTTGTTAGACGAAAAATGCTTCAGTTTAGGTAGTTTTTATTTGTAAATTTATTTTTAACCATAGCATTTTCATTATTCAAAGCACATGGTAGTTTGACCATGGGACAATCTCTTGTATTTTCTTGATAAAAATCTACGACTTATTTGTTAAGAGGTTGTTTCATTGGATTTTTGGGTTTGATTCGTGGAATCCAGCTCAGTCTTTCTTGATGTATTATTGCTAGGGGGTGCCTTTCAAAACCCTACTTGTATTATCAATCAAATATATATATATATATATATAATTTGTTAATATCTAGTGAAACATTTAAAAAATATAAATAATCAACTTAAGTATAATGATACTAAACTATTTTTTTATCCAATTTTAATGTAATCAAATTAAATATGCATAACAAGTGATTAATTAAAGTTTCATGGAGGCAATTGTCCAATGTGATATGAACTTACTATTTTTTAAAAGAAAATTTTAATGTTGCTTTTTCTTTCCAAAGAATATATATTTGTTTTCATTTCTTTCTTACATAATGGGCATCATTAAGTGATAATTTTTATTATTTTTAGATAAGTTACATTGACATGACTATGAAAAGACTTGATCTCAACTAAGGAAGTGAACTATCATGCATAAGAAGGAAATAAATGGAGGTTTAGTGCTAAATACTATGCATATTGTTCTAGTAAGATGTATCCTATGAAGGTGATAATCTTGTAAAAAAAATTAACAAAATTTTGATCCTCCTACTCATTGATATTCTATTTTAGGAAAAACAAGAAATACGATTGAAAGGATTCATAAAATAAAGAAAATAAAGCTTCTTGTCATTTTAGAAAATAAAATAAATAAAAACAAAAATGGATTTGAAGACTAAAAAATTCTACTCATAATTAATAATAGTCAAATATTTTAATCATTGACATCACTAAGTACTTATTCTTATTTATTCAATAAAATATTAAAAAAAAAAATCCATCAAAACTATACAAACAAAAGCAAACCCTATTTCAACTTAAGCCTCCTCTTTCAAGTTGTATTTAATGTTTTTACTATATAGCCTCTATAAAGGCTTGATAAATGATAATAACAATCTATTTCAACAATTGGTGGCTTTGGGTTCTCTTGGAAGAAGAGATTCATATTCAAACCATAGTAGGTTCAAACCATAGCAGGTTGTGTATGAGAGTGAGATTGTTATAATAAAATAGTAAAGAAAAGCTACTCCAATATTTGTTTTTTATTGGCATGAATTAATTAATCAATCTCCATATAAGTATGTAGCTTTATTCAATTTATATAAATAAAATTAAAATCACTATTATTTTGTTAAGCTCATTTAGATATAAATAAAAAATTTCACTTTGAAAGAAAAATTAAGGATTTTTTTTAGGTTTATGAAAACAACCTTTAAAACCACATAGATGCTATACATATGTAATACAAGAATAATAAGAACATAATCATACACCTTTAACAAAATTATTTCAATAAATGTTTTTCTACTTAAGCAAATTTGTTAACGCTACCACTAGACTTAAAATTATATATTTAAATACATATATTTGTTTATTTAAAATATAATTTAAAATTTATATTATAATATTAAGTAAATATGTATGTACACCAAGTAGTCAAACTTAATCAATTTATTAACCTTGAAAAACCTAGCTCTTAAATTTGATTTGATAAGCAATTTACCAATTAAACTTTGACCGCATATAGATGATGATGGAATTATCACTTGTTTTTTAAATACATAAATACATTGAGATAACAATGGAATTACCACTTATCGTTTAAATACATATAAGAGAAGATGTAACATATTAAAACTATTATTATAATTTCAAATTTTTGTAGGAGATGAAAAAAAAAATGAAAAATAAACTTGACCACACTTTCTTATTAAACCACATAAATTGAAAAAATGTCTAAAAAATAAAAAATAAATATATTGAAAGTTATTAAAAGTTTAAATCATGCCCTATATACAATACATTTTTTTATTACACTTTAAAAATTATATCACATCCATAATCTTCACGTTTAATAAATAAATTTGATGAGAGATAAAATTAAATAAACTTTCTAAAACTTTAATATTAATGCCTGTAAATAAATAATTTTGAAGAATATTAGAAAAGTTTCAGCATTCATCATATCTGTTTATGCAATGTTTCACTAAAATTTAATGTAAATTAACGACTCTACAGCATGCATGTGCACATCACAAAATACAATAATTTGGAAATGGAAAGAAGAGCACAGGAACAAAGAAACAGATAGCAATAGGAGGCATATATGGCTCACGGAAGGGATGGACTACTTTACTTTGAACATTTCCAGAGTGGACTTGCGTTTCAATTTGTTTTTGTAGGAAACCGTATAGCGTGAGGGTCCTTGGCTGCCAATTCGGTAGCTTCATTGAATTATACATGTCTAATTCTGTTTGTGGCTACCTAGCAGTAGCAGGCAAGAAAGCAAGAACTCTTGATATTGCGCAGGCAGGAATGTGGCCGACCGCTCTCTTAACTTCGTTTTGCTGGCTCCGTGCTGGCAGGAAAGTGTATCACTGCCCACCTTTGCTGATTGAAAACAAATTAGCCCTTTCCGCTACATCAGTTTGTTTTTTCGTGTTGGTGTTTTACAAGTAATAAGTGTTGAACATCTAGCGGTGCCAAACAAAAAGAGACAGCGAATATCAAGCGCTACCTTTTCGTTTCCCACCGGAGAGGTAGAGGTTTGGCCTCACCCTGAGCTTATAGATGACACCCATCTCGCCTTCTACTTAGACGTCCAAAAGTGGTGAATTTGACAAGCATTTCCTCGAAAATAAATTAAAAAGGGAATTCCGCCTTCGAATTGTTCAAAATAAATTAGTAGTTTGATGTTTTTTTTAAATTTAAAAAAAAAAAAAATTATAACATCACAACTACCTATTAAGGTGAGTGCAACCGAGAAGATATTTCTATATTCTCTGGAGTCCACCCAAATTTCATCCGTAGCCAAAAGAGCGGTCGGCCACACATTTCCTACCTACGCAATATGAAGAATTCTGGATTTCTTGCCTGATAAGAGAGGGTTCGGCCACATTTCCTACCTGCGCAATAAGAAGAACTCTGGATTTCTTGCCTGATAAGAAGAATTCTGGATTTCTTCCCTGATAAGTGGCCACATAGCACTTGCACAAACAGAAATAGATATGTATAATACACTGAAGCTACCGAATAGGAAGACCATTTCAATTCCAGTAGTGCAGGAATTGGCAGCCAAGGACCCTCACGCTTTACCTCAAAGGTATATCAGATCCCACCATGAAAGACCACCTTCCTTAACTACAGCAGCGACAACGGATAAATATTCTTCCACTGTACCCACAATCGACATGGTTTCCGTTTTCTCACAAGATGATGGCCATCCTTGCAGGCAACAAGTCATGGACAAGCTTGCAATTTCCTGTCAAGAATGGGGTTTCTTCCAGGTAATATCTTACTACCACTATTATGCTGAGATCCGACCTATATGAATTATTAGTCACTAGTTGAGTAGTACTCAGGCAGGGAGACCCAATTTTTATGGTGCTTTGTAGGTGGTAAATCATGGTATTCCTGCGTCTCTGATGGAGCAAATGAAAGGAGTTGTGAGGGGCTTCTTCCATCTCCCATTGGAAGAAAAGCTTAAATATGGGATTCAAGAGCGTGAAGGCTATGGCCAGTTCTTCGTTGTCTCAGACGACCAAAAACTAGATTGGTCCGACAGCTTCTATTTATTTACTCTTCCACCAGATACCAGAAACATGGTTTTCTGGCCAACAACCCCTGTGGAATTCAGGTATGCTTTTTGAGTAAACAAATGAAGACTGGTCGGTTTATTGCCTCTTTTAAATACTCGGATCTGCTTTTGCAGAGAGATAGTGAACGAGTTTGCAACAGAACTTGAAAATCTTTACGAAAAGCTGTTGAGTGCTATAGCGGAGACTCTGGGTATCGAGTTTGAGAGTTTCTATGCCAAGGAAAAAGGTAAATGGACGCAGTCGATGAAAATGAACTACTATCCTCCGTGCCCGAGGCCCGACCTTGTGCTAGGGATATGCCCTCACTCGGATTCAACCAGTTTGACCATATTACTGCAGGATGATGATGCGCTAGGGCTACACATTTGTAAGGATGGAGAATGGATTCCTGTTCCACCGACTCCGGGTGCTCTGGTGATCAACATCGGGGATATGTTAGAGGTGGGCATATAAGGTATATCTGCGCTGTAAAGGGGATTATCTGAATTAATTGATAATGTTTTGCTTTCCGTTGATATGTGGCAGGTTATGAGTAACGGAAGATACAAGAGTATCGAACATCTAGCGGTGCCAAACGAGAAGAAAGATCGAATATCGATCGCTACGCTGTGGATTCCCAAGGCAGAGGTAGAAGTTGGGCCTCACCCAAAGATGATAGATGAGGCCCATCCTTCCATGTACACCACGTTCAATCGTGGGGAATTCGACAAGCATTTCTCCCAAAACAAATTGGAACGCAAGTCCACTCTGGAAATTTTCGAAGTAAAGTAGTTATCCCCTGCCGTGAGCCATATGCCTCCTATTCCAACCTCTTTCTCTGTTCCTGTGCCCTTTTCTCCTTTCAAATTTATTGTACTTTGTCCTGTGCACATGCAAAGTCATCGACTTGTATTAAATTTTAGTGAAACATTGCATAAGCATAGAGATTTTATTTTATTTTAGAGTAGAGGTGGTTACAACCACAATATTTTTTTAGCCGTTGAGAAGGTTCAAACCATATATTCATTGAACCTATTTTATTTTATTTTAGAGTAGAGTTGGTTACAACCACAATATTTTTAGCAGCTACAAGAGGGTTCAAACTACATGGATTACATCCATCAAACCTATCTTCATTGTTTTATAGTTCGATGTGAAATGGACCACCGTGCTTGGGATTCATGCCGTCATTGTTAACCTGGCATGGACTCGGAGAACTCAAATCAAACTATTACCTTTGCAACAGGCTTCCCTAAAGTTTGAACTTAAATCTTTTCTTAATAAATATCCAACCAAACTAGTACTTACCAGTCCACTAACCCTTAAAAATAAAAATAATGATGATTTAAACTTTTCTAACCTCTTTCAAAATTATTTTATTTGAAAGCATAAAAAAAATCACTAATGCGTAAGCCTATTACTAAGGTTAAGAGGACTTTGCATTTAAAATTATTGCATGTAAGCTTTGAGACGTGCAAACACTCCCAACATCTCTTGTTGGCTTCCAATTGCCCCCTTTACATGGGATAGTGGGCCATGGGGATCTTAGCACACAACCTTCATTCCTTGTTTTTAATTTTCTTAAAATATTTTACTTTAATTGAACTTTTCAATCGGAATATCCAAATTAACAAACCTAACAAAATTTTGTAGTGGCACCATTTTATTTTTTTTAAAGCTCCCTAAAAATATGTTATAAGCATTCATAATATATATTATTAACACTTTTAAATTGAGTGGACGAGTGTGTGAAGGGTAGGTGTGTGGTGACTTTGTGTTAAATTCTTTATTGATAATTATAACTCTCGGCTTTTCTCGAGGGGTTATAGTTGGGAGGAAATTGCTTAGACCTGTGCATCAGAGGTTTTTTCACAATAACCAAATATATGTATATATATATATATATATATTATTAACATTATTTTATAATTTAATCATAATAGTAATTATTTTTATAAAATTTTAATGTGTATATGGTTTTTTTTGGGGACAACGTAACTATTTAGACTTTGGCTTTTTTTTTCGGGAGGTTCAAGTTTCAAACCTTGTGTGTGGTTGTGTATTAAATTTCCTATTGATAAGCTTAGATCTACTCCTTATGAGAGGTAATAGTTGGATGGGGATACCCATCCATGAGCATCAATTAAAAGGGTTTCTCATACTAACCAAATCTTAAAAAAAAAAATATTAATATTTATACCATTTTAAATTTTTAAAGCTCTTTATGTTATTAGAAACATGTGTCAAACATTCATATAATAAATTATTAGTTTTACTTTATAATTTTAATAATAATATAGAAGCATAAGTTGGGAGCTCTGGCAGGGTTTGAACACAACACCATCATCATTACATGTAGAAATCCCAATAAGGTAGAATGAATGTGGAATGGAGGGCTTAGGTTTGTCTTTCTTTGGTATCAAACACCATTTAAAAAACTACAACTGATAGAAAATCGAGAGTATGGGATGAGGTTTTTGAAGGGTTTCAGATAAAATTGTAGGGAAAATACAAAGAGGGTCTGTTGGCCCTTGTGGCCAACAAGAAATTTTCAATGAGGATGTTTATAATGAGGGAAAGGTATAATTCAAGGAAATGCAATGGATTTAAAATGTAGTAAACAACCATTATTTACGAGCCACACAAAATAAAGGAAAAAACAAACACTTCTAGTTTACAGTGCAAAAGGATATGGGATATCACAGTCTACCATGAAAATGAGGACAAGGGTTAAAGAGAATCAAAAATAAAATTCATAGTGCAAACCAGATCGAAGGAGCTAGAGCAAGAAAATTTGATATGGTCCAAAAATTGAGTAATATTGTTTGAGGGTAAACTACCAAAAGGGGGTGATTGAACTAATACCCAATATAGGGAAGGAATCAAGGAAGATACCCACAAAAATGAATTTAAGGGATTCTCTTCATGGGGAACAACCTCAACCAAATGTGATCAATAACTTAAGGGCACCATGAAAACCTTTGAGGATGCATAAGATAGATACCAAGGAAAATTGTGATGTGATGTTTAAAGGCAATGGACGATTCCATGATAGTGAAGGTGAATATGGAGGACTTACAAAATTGAATAGAAGACATAAAATGGAGAAGGATGATATGTTGATTTATGGGGTTCATATCGATTCCTTCAACATTTATATTGTGAGCTGCTAAACAATGATGAACAAAAGGTGAATTCCAAATCTCTACCTACCCCAATGGTTATTTCCTTATTATTTTTGCTTCTGAAGAAGATAGAGAACAAATATTCTAAGGGGTATGGTTTTTTGGAAGGGAAGGTCTCTTTATGAAACCTTAGTATATTAAATTCTAATTAGAGGAAGAGATGGCATCCATAACACCAGTTTAGGTGAGACTTTTTGGCCTACCAATAGAATTTTGGAATTTGATATTTTTTTGATTATTGGAAATACCCTAGAAACACTCATGATGGTTTGATAGTACATATAAATTTGAGAAAATTATTTATGCTTGAATATGTGTCCTAATAGATTTTAACAAACCTCTCCTAGGAAAGATCACTCTCTAATTTAGGGAGAAAACATGGGATCAGGAAGTGTATTACAAGAACATTATTTTTTTGTTGTAAAATTTGCCATGAATATGGCTATTTAGTAGTATAATACACACATAATATTCCAAGGCAAGAAAGAGAGGAAACATATCTTAAAGGGTTCCAAGTTCCAAAAAAAAGAATATCCAAAAGAAACTAAAAGTGAGGAATCAAGCAGTGGTGTCAAACAATATGTTTGACAAGCTCCCCATTGATGACCTTTTGGATGATGATAAGGATACAATGGAGAAAAAAGTCCTAAAGAAATTTTTCCATGGTGGAAGGAATTTTTACTAGAAGAGGTAAATAGCATACTTGACACCACCCTAGTCATGTAGAGCAACAAACTAGAAGTAGTAAACCAACCAACAATAGACTACTAAAGGAAAACAAAGGGGAAAATAAAAATAAGAGTAATATTATGTTAAAGGTAGGAACCAAAAAAACCCAGGATAGAGTGTTGGCCAAGCATCCTATTTTTCTTATATAAGGATGGCCTCTTAGATAGATTGATAAGATAGTCGGGGGACATAGTCAGATAGCATAGGTTAGTGGATAGTGTAGTTTTGTGTTCCACACCATTTATTGGTGATGGATATGATGTATATTTGTAGTTCCACACCATTTATTGGTGATGGATATGATGTATATTTATAGCTTTGTTAATGGAGTACTCACTTTCTCCATAGCTATATTGTAATATTTTGTATGATTTATATTTCAACATACTTTAGTCATCTAGCAGATTTACTTTCTTTCATGTTACTACATCTTGTGATTGTTATATCCCATGGCTCATTCATAAAAATCTAATAGTGGTATCAGAGCCACGGTAGATCTAATATGTGTAGGTCAATAAGGAAACCACCATTGTTGGCTAGCCTGAGAGTTTTGTCAAATTGATGCACCATTGGACCAACCATTGGCAAAAGATATCAAGAGTATCTAGGTGGTAGATTTTGGGAGAGTCACAAAGATAGGGCTGAAAGTAATCTTAGTTCTAGAAAATACTGAGATAATTTTCATCTAGAGTATTTTCCATAGAGTTGTTATGAAATTTTTTGAAGACTAGGACTCAACATTACAATCCACTAGATTGATAAATCATCTAGTGAAGATCATCTAGGTTATCTGGACTTTGCTAACTAGTACCTAAAGTTTATTTTGTTGTAGGAAATTAATTCTCAGAGGATTGGGACTCTTCCTATGATAGAAATCTAGGATACTCCAACTTCATTTCTCGACGATCGACGTGCCCTCATAGTGTAGAGGTTATTTCATCGTGCAAGAGAAGAATACTGTAGAAGAAGACTTCTAGTTAAGGATCATGGTGAAGATAGTAGATTTAAGATCTCCAACTGGATTGCAGAATTCCATAGTTGAAGAACAATATATAAGAGCCTTGATATAGATAAAAACCTTAATACTAAAAAATGCCATAGGATCCTTGGTACTAAAAAAGGCCACAAGATCCTTGACATTGAAATAGGCCACAAAAGCCTTGATCCTGAAGAAGAATATCTGATTCAAAAGTACACTAAATATTTTAGTACTAATATATTTTTTGTAGGAATAGAATATTTAGTGAGTTGGGAGACTTCCTACAAGAAATTTAGGAAGAGTATCTTCTTCAGAATCAACTTAATCCCAAAGCAAAATATAAGAGATCAGGAGATCTCATTGAAGAACTTCCAGAAGAAGAAGGACTAGGAGAGTCCTGCTTGAAGCTAGGAGTAGCAAAATCAAAAGATCCGAGAGAAGATATCACCACAAACACTTCTAGGAGAAGAAGTCTAAATAAAAGGTCTCAAGGAAGACCATTACAAGCTACTAGATCAAAAACCTTGTGAAGGTCTCATCGAGCATCCACGAAAGGCTATGAGGTCCTTGGTGAAGATCAAGAGAGTTATTTGAGAAATAATTGGAAAAATCCACTATCTAGGTGAAGTCCTTGATAGTGAAGGACTTGGGACAATTTTTGCCATCTGAAAATAAGCCCAAGAGGAGAATTTGGAAAGGAGAGCCAAACCCTAGAAGAATATTTTGCTTGAAATTATAATTTGACAAGAAGACTTGAAGATAGAAAAAGCTCACCAAATATTGGAGATCTGAATATTACCTCTCATAGCAAGAAGGCACCACTCTAGAGACACAAAATCCTCTAAATATATAGCAGAAATATGAGAACAAGCCACCAAATCCTAGGCTCATGAAAGAAATTTGGAGACTATCATTTTGTGAAGGAGTTGTTTAGGACATCATACGTGAAGCAACAACTTTGTTTTTAGACACCAAGGCATACATATTATACAAAGGTGGGAGAAGAGCTATAGAAAAAGGTATGTAACTTATGGTGCAAAAAGATTCATTAACTGAATTATTTATCAAATTCATTAGACCACCTGAATTTGGATTAAAGTTGCAAAAAGGAAATTATATTATAGTCTTCTGAAGTACAAAAGAAAAAGATTCTTTTTAAGGATTCAATTGTGCATTTATTAGGAGTTTATTAGATTTCATATTAGCTTCTATCAAATACCTATTATCTATTTTTAAAAAAGAAGACTAAGTCCTACAAATATTGATTGTAGTGAAATTGTATAATAATTCCTAAAGATTCATTTTAGGTTATTCTTGATTAGTTGCAGTAGATTATTAGTGCATGACTTTGAGAGTTTATTGGAGTGATAAGGTGTAATATTAGTGCATTAAAAGTAAATAACTTGTACTATTATACCACTCTAAAAAAGAAAATTATTTTTGTGTTTCTTGAAAGGCACAAAGTATAATTTGTATCAAGTGTCTAAAGACACTATTGAAGCACAAAAGTCTGCAACCTGAAGTGGCAAATAGAAGCCACCAAAAAGGGTTAGAATCCTTGAAATTTTGGAGAAGAAATTAACTAACCAAAAATAGAAATAGAAGCTTATGAAAGTGAGACTTGGTGAGTCTCAAAATCAAAAGCATTACAAGTTGAATGCAAAAAAAAATGCAAAAAATTTGCATCAATTAAAAAGCTTCTATCTACTATTATTGAAACTTGGACTTGTTATCAAAAGTGTCCAATCAAAAAGAGAAATGTGTGTCTACTCTTTAAATATAACCTCAAACCCTTGTATTGCAAGAAATCTGCCACAAAACCAAAATTTAAAATATGGAAATAGAGTGCAAAAGAAGGTATATTAAAAAGCCTTATTTTACAAAATTATAATACATTATATTGCACTTCTCTAATCTGGTTTTTGATAGCATAAGAACTGATTTGGAAGTGCCACATTAGGGCATGTATTCTAGTGGTTATTTTGGAGGGAGATTTATAAAGGTGGAAAAAAACCAAATGGGAAAGTTTAGGGTGGGATTTAGAGAAATCAAAGGGAATGAATAAGTACTATTTGGTATGCCAATTCATATTTTTAAGGTTGCTTAGGTTGTGCTTTAATATTGGTCATGGGTTATATATAAATAGTCTTGCTTTGTGTAAAACTGGCCCTTTAAATTCCATCTATAAGGACAAATGAAGGTCAAGTTTTGTTTTTATACCAATATTATATAATTAAATATGACATTAAGTCCCTATTTGAAGGAATTTGCTTCACAATTGGGTAGGGTAATACTGGTTAAGAATGAGAGAGATAAATTTTCTAACTTTTGAGTTTGTCCATGTAGTTGGATTGAGATGGACTTTGACAAGAAGTTGTTACAATATATCAATTTTATGAGGATTGGGTTCAATTGTTTGTAAGTTTGAGTGTCTACAAATAATTTTTACTTAAACTACTATAATATTTGTATTGTTTGCTAGTTTTATTTTGTAAGGAATTATCCACATAGGTAGGCCAAAACTAATGCCAATAGAAATTTTGTGGGTAGAGTTAGAAATTTATCCAAGGTAATCAATAAAAAATAAGACCCTATTATGGTTCATATTTATCCTCAAGAAAATTTACCTCTAATTCACTTAGAGATCCCATTTGTGATTTTGACATGGTCCTTGTTCCTAATTTTATATGGAAATATATAGCCTTTAGAATTAAATCCCTAAAAATAATACTAGAGTTATATTTTTGAAAAAGAGAAAACCTTATTGTATCTCCAATATTTGAATCTACCATATAGTATATTATAACAAGCCAAAATGTTTTCTTGTCACTAATTATGTCTTGTCATATTTTGCTTAGAATCAATGGAAAGAAGATACTTGGTTGGTACTATTTGGAAGATATGTTTATAATATAGAGAAAATTAAAAGCCTCTTGTCTATAAAATTGATATATTTGTGAGAAGAAACTATGGATAGAAACAGGAGAATTGAATAAACCATGGAATACAGAACCCCATAATGTGATACTAGGTTTTTTTCTTGAAAAATCCTTATGATTTATGAATACATATCATTTATTATATTTTAGTACTAAATATGTCCATTTAATTTAAAAATTATTAATATAGAAACTAAAATGTATTCACCATATACCAATAGCCCAATATTGAGAGTCATCATTAGTAGTGCTAAATTTTTTTCCAATAACCTATCTATACATTGAGGTCATCCATAAAAGTTAAGTTAATTTTTTTATTATATTTAATAAGGCATTCACCATCATAATTCTTGAAAAAAAAGTCTTGCAAATTGTACTTTAAAATATTTATCAAGAATACCCTAAACTTGACTTGATTCGAAGTACATATCTAATATGAGTCAACTTGAAGTAACTATTGATCCACTTAACGTTATATTTAAGGTCAAGATCAAAAAATGATTGGAAGATTGGGATTTTTTTATCAATATTTTATTTTATAGAAGTGACCACCTAATTTATTTTGCTAAATGGAAAAAGGGTAAGAACATTAAAACACTAAAGTAAACTACTCGATTATTATTTGGATTGATCATACAAAAATATCTATGATACCTATCATTCCAATTCAAATAAGATAATTTAATACATAGCAAATGCATTTAGTACAATAAATATCTAAAATTACTAATAAGATCATACAATGTCGTATAGTTAGACCGAGCTCAAATCTAAGCATAATTTTTATTTTTTTCAATGAAAAAATACTAAATTTTATAAAACAGAAACTAGATTACATAGTTGTGAGGCCTTTCATGCATGGGTTGCATCCTAGAAGTACCTCCACATATACATGCCTATAATAACATGAAGGCTAAATTCCTAATTAGATAATAGATAAAAATTGCACAAAAAAACATTACTACACCAAATCACTAAATGACATATCAAAGTAAGAGGGCTCCTTAGAACTACAATAAGATAAAACCATTGATTTATTTTCCTTGTATACGATATATCCTATCGAAACCACATTTGAGAAATCTTCATTTTGTATGGTGATTGCAAATTTCTATAGCCACACCAACTCATCCTGCTAATATCCATTGTTATCTATCTATCCTATCTCCACCTTCCCATGTACACAATAATTTGAACAATTACCAATCATGAAACACAAGAGTTGCCATGTTTTTACTTATTCCTTCCTCATCATTGGGGTAACTCTATCAAATACAAACCTACAAGTCCTTATAATATTCCCCCAGTTTTTTCCCCCTACCATAATCCCACCAATGATGACCTCTCTTTATTCCCCAATTAGCCAATCTATCATCAACTCTATTATTTTTCCTCACCACATGGAGAAATTTTATTTGTGCTCTATTTTTTAAACCCATAATATTATCCAAGACCCATTGAACCTTCCATTCCATTTACTCTCCCTCCTCATACTAGTTCAACCTATTGATTAAGACCTGAGAGTAATAATCCACCTCAATTCTCAAGTATACTTGCTTAAGAGCCATGATTAAGCCTTCATAGATGGCCATGGTCTCTATCACTAGGTTATTATTCCTCCCACTAATGGAAGCCAAAAACCATCATTCCTTTGTGCGTATCAATGGTGGCTTCCATTTCCCTCCCCTATCCAAATTTTTATAAGAAACAACCTTATTTATTCCTAAGCTCTAATTCCATAATGATTGGGATTGAACCCACCCAGGGATCACAATCCCAAGAAGATCAATTACCTCATTATCTTTGGGCATAAGCTAATAACCTTTAATTACTCTTACAACCTCTCTAATATTGAGAAACATTCTCAAGAGAATTGACTCCCTAGATGAGCACTCATCATGGAAAATACATTTGTTGTAATCCAACTATATCCACCATAAAGTGAAGGTCTTAAAATAGTGAACTAGAAGTACAAACTATCCACCCACCCCCTAGAGCCACACAAATCAAAGAACTGCTCCAACGAGACATCACTAAGCCAGGTCAAATTAAACAACCTTTCACCCTGCTCCCAGATCCAACCAGCAAAGGGACAATAAAATAGAATGTGTTTAATAGATTATCCCACCCCATAATAGAGCAAACACCTTTTTGGGTATAATTACAAAGATTATCTTGAGTCAAAATCCTATTTTGAATGGATAACCAAATGAAAATGTTGACTTACGACCATAAACTTGAATTCTACATATTCTTCCAAATAACCCTCTCCCTACCCAATCCCTATGTGAGACAGTCATATCCCTTCTTGATGGAATACCATTCATTTCCTCTATCTCCCATCCCAAAGAGTCCTCTTCTGACTATGGGTACTACCTTTGATCCAAAATAGCCCTTAAACTATTGTTATTTTCTTTAGCTATTTATATCCAAATAAAGAGGTCTTTCCACATCCTATAATCCACCCCCCTTCATATTCCTCCTATAATTCCTTAATATATACCCAATTTGCATTATTAAAAATATCTACAACATTACCTAGGTTTGGAATTATGAAAGTAATTGATAGGTATTGATCCCATGCATCATCCTAAAATTTTGCCTTTCTCCTATTTTTTACTTTCTAGAATAGCCTTGCAGTAATAATAGTACTAGTCTTTTTAATTGTAGTCCAAATGATTGATCCCCTATTAAAATGGAGGATATAAACTGGTTTGACCTCATCCCATACTTCGTAGATAGAACCTTCGACTTAAGGTTGGACTAGTCCAGAATCCAATTCCACATCAATTTAATTGATAAAGCTATGTTCTAATCAACCAATATATGGATACCCAACCTCTCTTTATTTAGGAAGAGGTAGATCGAATATCACTTTACCAAAGTCCATTTATTTTTCAATTTTGATACTCCCCAAAGAAATCCCCTCATAATTCCATCAATCTCCTTAACATGGTGCATGGGACCAATCATAGCTATCAATTAAAAGATAAAAATAGCCTACAACACTAATTTGATTAGAGTCAATATTCCTCCTAGTGAGAGCCAATGATGGGTCCAATTATTTAGTTTACATTTAATTTTATCTATAAGAGTCCTCCATGATTTCTTTCCAATATGTCTTCCTACCATTGGAAGCCTAAGATATTTAAAGGGGACCAAGCCTTTCTTGAAATTTAAAATATTAAGGATACAAGTTTGCACCCTATTATCAACATTGAAAAAGAAAACCTTAGACTTATATTCATTGATAACTTGACTCGAAGCTTTCCCATATAGATCCGAACATATTCTGGACCCCTTGGCCTCCATGATATTTTCTATCCCCATAAAAGTAGAATCATCCTCAAACTGTAAATATGTCAGAGACATGATCCCTTGGACATTGCAAATCCTTTTATTTTCTAGGATTCTCTAGCTTTATGGATAGACCTACCTAGGGCTTCCACTTGAATAATTAACAGGTAAGGAGATATAGGGTCTCCCTATCTCAGGCCTCTACTTCCCACAAACTACTTATATGGGACACCATTTTTCAAGATCAAGAAAGCAAGATTGGAAAAGAAAGTTACCACCTAATCAATCCACCTATCCTCAAACCCAAAATTTTGCATAACCTTAATAAAAACTTCAATCAACTTGGTCATAGGATTTGGATATATCTAATTTAATAAGCATATTACCTTCCATAGTGAGTCTCATGGAGTGAGTGACTTCCTTTGCCAATATAATCTTGTCCATGGTTTGTCTCCCTTGCACAAATCCACCCTATTCCTTAGATATAATGGCAAAAAAAACCACCTTCAAACAATCTACCAACACCCTAGAAATAATATTATATATTTATAGAGAGAAATACATCGAAACTCATCCAACAAGGAGACCCCATATTTTTTTGGAATAAGAGCAATAAAAGTATAGTTCATAGCTCGTACAATAAATTTAGACCTTCTAGCCTCTTCAACTACTTGTAGGATTTTCTCCCACAACTTATATCACATAAATTGAAAGAATTCAATTGGAAAATCATTAAGTCCTAGATTTTTTTCTTTTTTCATCTCAAAGACTACACTTTGCACTTCCTCCAAAGACACATCTTTGGCTAAGAAAAAATTTTGCTCAACCAAAATATAGGGATGAATCGACTCTAAGATCTCTTGTTGTGCATCATCATCTAGAGAAATATTCAAAAAAAGGATCAAATAAGTACCTCCTTGCTTCCCCTTGGATCTCACACCAAATCCTTATGACCCGATCCCTTCCACAAGTTAGAGACTTAATAAAATTAAACTCCCTTCTAGCCATTATTGATCGATGGAAATGTTTTGTATTTCTACTCCTCTCCCTCAACCAAGTGATTCTAGAACTTTGTTTCCAAAACACCACCTCAATTATATCCCATTCCTCCACCTTCATCACTACCTCCATCTCCTAGGTCAAGAGCTCTCAAGAAATATCTTCAAAATCATTCCTCTCAGTCACTTGCTCAAGAGCCCACACTACCTCTTGGGACTCTTAGCTAAATATTTTCACAAACTAGATGATTCCATTCTTTTAGCCTCTCTTTCACATACTCTAATATATTAAAAAATATAAACATCATAGTTCCAAATCTTGAGTGTCCCTTCATCCACCATCTAAGGATCATATCTTTGAAATGCTCATGGTCATGTTAGGTAAGTTGAAACCAAAAAGGATTTTTCTTTGGTTTAATAAAACTAAAGACGTTAAGAGATATTGGATAATGTTCAGACCCTACAAAAGATAAAATATATAAGCGCAATATTACTCCTCTAGTTTCCCATGAGTCATCAACTAGAAAACAATCCAATATTTTCTAGATATAGTCCAAGTTTAGTCTCCTATTACTCCAAGTGAACAAGAATCCTTTCAAAACCACATCTCTAATACCTAACCTATCTATTTGGTCAATGAAAAAATTATTCGCTATGTTTAGGACTATAGAGCCTCCATAATATTATTTCAATGAAGTAATAACATCAATATCCCCTTCAACAATTTGAAACATCTCCTTATTTTTATAAAATTACCTTCATTACCCTCCATTGCTCCACATTTTCTTTTATATTAGCTAGAGCATAAAAGTTAACTACCTAAAATGGAGCCACATTTGAAATTAGATACCCTTTTATCTCCAAAATTCTTGTAGCTTCCACTACATCCACAACCTCTATCTTCCTAGGATCCCACAAACAAATCAATCCTCCAAAATTACCCTTGGAAGCAATCACTATCTCAAACTTCCTTCGAAATTCTCTTGCAAACTACTAAGCTTCCATCTAAAATCAATTTGTATTCCTAAACCAACAACAAATAAGGATGATATTGTCTAATTTAAGGTTTCACAACATTCTGCTTGGGTTTTACCCCCAAGTCCCTCACATTCCAAGAAATAATATTCATTTGAAGAAAGAATTGAATTGTAAATCAATAGTTCACAAAACTTTTGCTTCCACAAAATGCTTCCCTTCCTTATCTCACTTGTCCTTTTCTAATTGTCTTCTAGTTACATGTTATAATCGATGCTTCCTTGGGGTGCTTGATGTAATCCCTAAGGTATTACTTCTCCTTCCTCCCCTCATATCCCCCTCAATATTGATAGCTCCTTCCTCCCTCTATGTATCATCCTCAACTACATCCTTGGCCTTCACTAGAATCAACTGCTTCAAGAACCCAACCTCCTCCTTCTTAGTTTTAAAGTCTTCCTAACTACACATATTTGTTAGGGCCTCACCCCCACTACAAGGGGATGACACCATGGTTATGCATAGTGGCTATTTATCACCAAATTGGCTAAAATTAGGATTTTCAAATTTTGGAATTGACTAATATTTGGGACCCTTGACCAGGGCCCATTAGCCAAAAACTTTTGGGTGCAAATTATTTCTTGGCCGATTCACCCCAATTTTATAATAATTTGACCATTTAAGTTTAAATTTCCAACATTACCCCTAATAACAGTGAATATTCTACATGCATTTGGACACTATTCACCTGGATTTTGAAACCGATTCACCAATCTTTTATAAATACATTTTGGGGCTAACCCATTATGCATAACCCTATATGACACCAAATAATCCTAAATAACCTACACATGAGAGGGTTAATATCCCCTAGAGCATCCACATCCACCTCACTATACCTAGAGCCCAAAACATCAAATCAATTTTTGAAAGGAACTTTCAAACATTACTTACCCTTTTGGCCACCAACCTTTGATATTTTATTATTTATAACTACATGAAAACCATTATCCTCCCCCACTTCAATACCTTTCCATTTATGGGGATCCTCCTATTTTATCTTAGTATTCTTGGGGTAATACCTTGCTAGGTGACCATAAAGATGAAAGCATTTTCACTTGAAGAGGATTACCTCATAGTCAAGAGATAGAATCCTTATCACCTCTCCAATGTAGATTTCAATAGAATATAGGAGAGGATTGGATTTATCCAACTCCACACAAATACTAGAATAAGTAGTAAACTTCCTTATCTTCATAATATTAGAGACAAAAATAAATGTCCCTATGACCTCCCTAATATCTCTAAAAACATCCCCCTTCCAATGCTCCAAAGGTAAGTAATGAAGTATGGTCCAAACCGAGACAACTGAAGGTAGTTCCTTTGTTATATTAAACTCTGCTATCATAGTTTCATGTATAGCCTTGCTTGCCCCATGAAATAAAGGGTTCACTAATTTTTTTTTATTTTGATCCTCCTCCTTTTCAAAAATAGCTAAAAATACCCATTTGCAAAAAGAACAATATCATACTTGTCTTCAATTTTTTAGTATCAGATTATCTATCCCTCAATCCTTCTTATATCTTATCTAATTGCAATGAATATATAAATGAGGGCCTTTGATTGTAATATTACCTCATTTGTTACCACTTTAGGTTGCACCTTAATTTGTGGTCGCTCCTCCTTGCAATGAAGGTAGTCGTTTACCTTTTTGTCACCATCCACTGATGTTGAACCCATCACACTAGCCCAAGCCTTCTTCAAGGAATGATATGCTTTAAAAAATCTATTAGGGCTAAACCTTGAATAACCTACAAATTCTCCCCTTAAAGTTAAAATCACCTCGTATCCCTCCATAAACAATCTTCGTAGAAAATTTGAATCCTCCTACTTTTTTTTGTTAAAGTTTTTATCAAGACATCTCCATTGCTTCTTTATTCATCATATCCTTTAAATATTCATCTTACAATATATATCCCACTTAATTTTATCTTAGATACTGCTCCTCTACTTAGATCCCACTTAGATCCTACTCCTCTGCTCAAATACCACTTAGATCTTGCTCTTCTACTCAAATTTTTCTCCATTGCTTAAATCCCACTTAAATTCAAATCTAAGCATAATTAATCTTATATATTGTGAGTTATATATTCAAAGTAAAAATATCTATACCCTAGCATGGAGGTATTGGATACCATTCTTAGATCATTGATATCATGACTCGTCATTTTTGGTTAACTTTCTAATGAATTTTAGAGTTATGTCATGCTCAAATTTGAGCATAATAACTCCAAGATATTATGATATTGTATTCATGATTAAAATAGCAAGATCCATATGTAGGATTGAATACTCTTCTTTATGGTCATTATGCACATCTTGGTCACCTAGTTTTATTGAGTTATCAAGTCCAAGAGCTTCCACATGTGTATCTACACTCAACTAAAGAGGTAATACATTATAAATATCATGTAGACAAGTAAAAGGTCCTTGTCAAAGGCATAAATTTTTTTAGAGTGATTTACAAAACAATTGTCTATAGATTTTACATATCCTCCTTAGACTATAAATTTTATATTGATCATAGCATTCAGTGTAAGAATAAATACATATGTATTTTGTAATCTACTCATGTAATAAGCAGGCACGTGTTGGTTCACTAATGGATCAAATTCATTGCTAAAAAAATATATGCATTTTATAAAACATGATATATCATGTAAATTTGCATGTGTTTACTCCATTGGTAGGGTTGGGAGAAGGCTTGGTAATCCCATGCTTACCCAAATCCTACATTTTGGGATTGGAAATAACAAGAGACCAAGTTCAAAAGTTTTCATCATTAATAAGTTCTTCAAATATTATTTTCATTTTTTAAAAAACATGGTAAACAATTATTTCTTCATTTGATTATGAACTTTCCAATTATCTTTTAAATTTTATATTATTTGCTATTTGTCGTTTAATTGTAATCTAAGATCTCTCTATTTTTTTTCTTGAATAAACTATGTGTGGCCTCTATTGTGGACCACTCCCATTACAAAAATAAAACATTACATTGCTCTCATTACATTTTTATCAGATTAATTAAATCATATCCAATCTGAATTTCTATCAAAACTATTCTTCATCTAACTTTCTTATCAAATATATTTACCATCATCCTCATTGCTACTTTTTCCAATCAAATCCTTTTTATCATTTCATATAGATGCCTTCTAAAATTAAAATTTTGTAAATATAATATTCAACACCATGTATGGCTAAAATATTTGTTGCCCAATTTTCATATGTATAAATATAAGTATATTTTCTAAAGCAATCTGAGAGTTTCCTATTACATTTTTTTAGGGTTCTTATTCATGCCTCTAATATTCCAAGATATTATTTTCATTGTTATTTTTTGTTTTTATTTGTGGGTTTAGCCTCACTTCTTGTTAACACTTGCTATATTTGCTTTTGCTTTTATCCCTGTGGGTCTCTCTCTCTCTCTCTCTCTCTCTCTCTCTCTCTACTCAAAGTAACTTATCATCTATAGGTTTGTATTGTTGTGAAGGATTTGTAGAGCAAGGAATAACCTCAAAAGCACATTCTTATTTATATTACCTTGGAAACCCTAAAGTGCAAGGACGCTCTTCCAAAGCAATTACCTTCTTATTCTATCCTGCTATTGAAATCCTAAAGCGCAAAGAATAACCTCTATATCAATTTAAATTTTATTACTAAGAGAGGATTCTATACTACTTGAGGAAAATGAAGATGATTTCCTTGGAAACATCTTGACCTCGTTTGTCATCCTTTTGTTTGGATTTTCCTCCACATTTAGCTTTGCACCTTTAATTCCTTCTAAACTTGAACTTAAATATTGTACTTTCTCATCCCTTATATCCATTTTTGTTTCTTCTAATTGTTGATCCAAGTGAGTTATGGTGACCTTTTCCATAAGATGTTGTAGGTAGGATTTATTTTTCCCTTATTTAGGAGTGGAATATCCTTGATCTGATATAACTTCTATTAATGTATGATTTTCTTTTTTTTCCTTGATGTTTTTCTTATGAACAAAATTTTCTCTCTTCCTTCATAGTTTTCACTTTTCAAACTCTTGCAAAGTGGCCAATATCATAACAATAATGGTAACAAAATGTAATGTTTTCATAATCCACTATTAATCCCATTCTCTTGATTTAGATTTAATATTAATGGATTTTGGTAAAGGTTTTGAAATATCCATAGCAACACATATTCTAGTATATATTCCATGCTTCTACTCTTTATAGTTAGTCCTTCTTTGATGAATTCTCCTAGGGTATTTTCAATATTCTTCAAAATATCCTTATTGATAAGTTGATATGGAAGTCCAAAAATCCTAATTCGAATCAAAAGCTTCTTAATAGTTTTTTCTCAATAAAAAAAAATCATTTAATGGCCTTAAATAAGGGGTATCTCTCCCTCTAAACCATGGATCACCACTCAATATTTTATTCATGATTTTTGAATTAGAAAGAATGACAAGGAAAATACCTTTAGGAAGAAAACTCACAAAGTAATTTGAATTCAATCCCCATTTCCAGTTGATCCAATATTGAATTTCAAAACCCTATCTAGGATCAATGGAACTTACATATTAACCCCCAAATTTTCAAAACCATCATATCATGCTCAATCATATTATCCGTGGTGGTCACTTCTAGTGCAACATCTGCTACTTGGATCAAATTATCCATATATTTGCTCTTCCACTTATATTCAACTTGGATATCCTCACTTCCCATTAAGGATTTCAAATATGACTTTTCTTACAAACTAACTAGTGGAATTGGGGGTAGGGATCACTCTTGGCTTGCACTCCCTCATGGCTTACACTCTCTCTCAGCTCACACTTGCTTCTAGCTCATAGTTCCTCCTAGCTAGCACTCCCTCCCAGCTTGCACTTCCTCTTGGCTCACACTCACTCTTATCTCTTCTTTCTCCTAATGTTCCTTTGCTTCAATAATTTTTTGGAAATAATATTTGTTGCATTCATGGTAAGGATTTAAATCATTGATACACTTTGAACATATCTACTACTCTTCTACCGTATTTGAAGATCTCATGAAGATCTCAATATTGGCTTGCACTCGATCTTGAATCGTACTTCCTTCTACCTTGCACTCCATCCTAGCTTGCAATTCCTCTTGGCTCACACTTGTTCTTATATCTTGTTTCTCTCAACATTTATTTGCTTTGATAATTTTTCAAAAATAATACTTATCACATTCACGATAAAGATTTGAATCATTGATACACTTTGAATAAATTTATTGCTTTTCTTCCATTTCTAAAGATCTCAATATTGGCTCGCATTCCCTATCAGCTTGCACTCGCTCGTAGCTCGCTCTTCCTCCTATTCTCTTAAAAATTAACAATGTTACAACCCAAATTGTGATTCCTTTAAGATCTCTCTAAATTACATAAAATCTATGAATACTATTTTTTTAAATAAATTTTAACACAATAAATCTACAAAATAAAAATTATGATAAAAATAATAGTTTATTGCTTGCAATCCATCAAAATGAGATATATATATATACCTAAGACCTAAGTTCAAATTATTCCTTTTGCACTTTGTAATTGGATTCCATCAAGTTCATGTAACCCAAATGTTTTAGGGTTTTGAAATCCACTTAAGTGATAGTGTGGGACCCATTATCTTACACTTACCCATTAACAAAAAAAAATAAGCTTATTGATGATCAAATTCAAATGCTCAAGTCCCACCAACATCTTGGATTGCTAAAAGTTAATATCATTATTAAATAAGTTTGCAAGCTCAACTACTAGAAAATTTATATACACACATAATACCTAATAATATGATGTAAATGGATTTTTTATTTTTAAAATTAATATGTTAGATTATAAAAATATAGTTTATCACAATTGCAACTATTTTCCTTTACAAATTGTTTTTCCATTCAAAAGTAATTAGTCCATTGCAAGCTCAACTACTAGAAAATTTATATACACACATAATACGTAATAATATGATGCAAATGGATTTTTTATTTTTAAAATTAATATGTTATATTATAAAAATATAGTTTATCACAATTACAACTATTTTCCTTTACAAATTGTTTTTCCATTCAAAAGTAATTAGTCCAACTAGAGGTTACCAACATGATAACTTCTACCAATAAAAATGATCTTCAATCAACAACCATTAATTCCATATATGATCTAGAATTATTTTGAGTTGAGGATAAATACAACTTGAATAAAAAATAAACAACAATAGAAATTGAAATGTTTTGTCTAGTATGGTGGTGTCCATGAGTAATTCAAAAAATTGATGATGAATATTTTGTTGATCAATAAATTGCATATGTTTAAACTAAAATTAAAATATATTGTGAAATTAACCTAGATTTCTTATTATTGAGATTAAATGATTTTAATTTAATGATAAAAATTTCTATAAGTTGTAGATATTTTCACACATTAAAAAATAAAATGAAAATAAATAAATTTTATATATTTAATTGAAGCATATTGAGGAATTATATAATGAATAAAAAAACTTAGTATTTAATTCAAATGTAATTAGAAAAAAAAATATGATTTAATAATATAGAGTAGAGATATTTTGTTATCAATTTAAAATATTCTACAATCATTTCCCTTTGTAAATTTTTATTTATAATTTTTATAAAGTATAAGTCCATTGAACCAAAAAAATATTGATATTCAAACATTTTATGTCATCATATGCAATTTATCTATAAGAATTATTTAAAATAAAACAAGGTTAGATAATTTTTTATTAGTTAAAGTCTTACTTCCTTTTATTATAGTTGTTATAGAAAGTAGAAAACCAACAATAATTCTAAATATTCATGAAGATATGTGTACAAATATTAACTTTAAAATCTAAAACAAATAAAAAATAGGAAAATAACTAATTAGATCATTATCCTCATTATACTAACTTTAGGTTTCATGCACCATCACTATTTAGATATAACTTTTTAATTAATAATGACTCTCTCCCTATTTTATATATCAATATTCAATAGAGCTAGTATATTTTTATACAATATAAGTCACTCAACTCCATTTTATAGTGTCTCTTTTCTTGAGTCTCATTACTTTTCAACTTGTCTACATTAGATATAAATTACATGTTGCTTTTGTAGATTTGGATTTTGTTATTATTATGATATTAATGGTCTAAAATGTAGTAGAATATATATTTTTTCTAATATTTCTACTCTTTGTAATTTGTGTGACTAATTTATTTAGTACTACATCTCTAGGGTGTATAGATTCCTTAATGAATTTGTCATCATATCATAGATACATCACTTGTTATCCGACAACCTCATCTTTATCATAGCATTGATTTTATAAAATATTTTCAATGGATATTTTATTCATTTTCTCATAACTCCATATTTAGTACACTTATATTTTAAACATCCTTGCAACTTTGTTCAAGGTTGATTAAAATATCATTTATATTTATATAGATGACTATTAATACTTAAAATTTAGAATGGGTAATAAAACTACTCACACACATATAACTTAAAATATTCTCTAATGTTATATTCAATATGTTATTAAATATTTTAAAACTAGGTTCTATAAACATCTAAATCATTATTTATATAACAATGTTTATGGAAATATAATTAATCAATTAAGTAATAAATGGGACAAATGTTATGCTTTATAATAAACCTTTTGAAGTCAAACAAAAATATATATTGGTTGAAACATAATAATTAAACAATACATGATTTGTTTCTTATTTTCTTTTTACTCTTAATGAGAGATAAATGTAATAAAATTCAGTATCCAAAATAATTGATATAGTTTTATATGTGTTATATATATTTGAATGATATATAAAGTCACATTTCATTTACATTGATAATTTTTTATTTCTTAATAATTTGCTAATATCTAGTGAAACATTTATGTAACTAGAGATAATTATATTAATTATAATGATATTAAACTAATTGCTAATCTAGTTTTAATGTAATCAAATTAGATAGGTATAATAATTGATTAATTAAAGTTTTTATGGAGGCAATTGTCCAATGTGATTTTAAAATTACTATTGTTAAAAAGAAAATTTTACTATGGTTTTTTCCTTATGACATGACTATGACTATGGAAAAACTTGATCCCAATTAAGAAGTGAACTATCATGCGAAATGTAGGAATAGTGACAATGACTATGAAAAAACTTGATCCCAACTAAGGAAGTGAACTATCATGTATAAGAAGGAAATAAATGTAGGAATAATGATAAATACTATGCATATTGTTCTATTAAGATGTATCCCATGAAGGTGATAATCTTCTCAAAAAAAATTAACAAAATTTTGATCCTTTTACTCATTGATGTTTTATTTTAGAAAAAACAAGAAATATGATTGAAAGGATTCACAAAATCAAGAAAATAAAATTTCTTGTCATTTTTTCAAATAAAATAAATAAAAATACAAATGGATTTGAAGAGTATAAAAATTTCTACTTATTATTATTTTTATTTTTCGTAAATTAAAGTTTATATTTACAGGAATGGGTTTTGATTATTATAAAATCAGCAATAAGTGCTAGATGTCATGACTAAATCCGAATGGGAAAAAATCCATAAAATGCTGATAGAAAAAAAACATGCAGAAAAAAAATGTTGAAAGATAAAAGCATGCAGAAAAAGACTAAACCAGTAACAGAAAGCCAGGGTTCCTTTAAACAAAACCAGAGAAAAAATACTAAAAAGAAGGTAGCAGGAACGATAAAATTCCTTGAAATGAATGTCCCTTCTTAGGTTTTGTTATTTCTAATACCATATCATTTTGTACAAATAACTCTATAGCATCGTAAAAATTTCTACTTATAATTAATAATAATCAAATATTTTAATCATTGACATCACTAAGTACTTATTCTTCTTTATTCAATAAAATAAATGTAATAAAATAATCCATCAAAACTATACAAACAAAAGCAAAACTCATTTCACTTAAGCTTTCTCTTTCAAGTTGTATTTAATTTTTTACTATATAACCTCTATATAAAAAGGCTTGATCAATGATACTAAAAATCTACTTCAACATTTTGTAGCTTTGGGTTATCTTCTAGAAAACATAGGTTCAAATCATAGTAGGGTGTGTGTATGAGAGTGAGATTGTTATAATAAAATAAGTAAATAAAAGCTACTCCAACATTTGTGTTTCTTATTGGCATAAATTAATTAATCAATCTATGTTCGAGTGGGGAAAGTGCAACGATTTGGGCTTTGGCTCTTCTTCAGGAGGTTCAAGGTTTAAACTGTGGCGTGGGTGAGTATGTGAACGGATGAGTGTGTTCATATTAAAATAATTAAACAATCTCCATATAAATATGTAACTTTATGGGTGTATATTCATATTAAAAAAAATTAAGCAATCTCCATATAAATATATAGCTTTATTCAATTTATATAAATAAAATGCCAATCACTATTGTTTTGTTAAGCTCATTTAGTAAAACTGTTCGCTTTGAAAGAAAAAGTAGAGAATTTTTTTAGGTTTATGAAAACAACCTTAAAAACTACATAGGTGCTATACATATGGAGTATATAAGAGAAAATGTAATATACTAAAACTATTATGATAATTTCAAATTTTTATAAGAGATGAGAAATAATAAAAAATAAAAAATATAATATTTATAAATTTGACCACACTTTCTTATTAAACCACATAAATAAAAAAATTGTTTAAAAAATAAATATATTGAAATTTATTAAAAGTGTAAATCATTCCCTATATACAATAAAAAATTTTATTACACTTTAAAAATTATAAATTATATCGCATCCATAATCTTCACATTTAATAAATAAACATAAAATTAAATAAACTTTCTAAAACTTCAACATTGATGCCTGTAAATAAATAATTTCGAAGAATATTAGAAAAGTTTCAGCATTCATCATATCTGTTTATGCAATGTTTCACTAAAATTTAATGTAAATCAAAGACTCTACAGCATGCATGTGCACATCACAAAATACAATAAATTGGAAATGGAAAGAAGAGCACAGGAACAAAGAAACAGATAGCAGTAGGAGGCATATATGGCTCACGGAAGGGATGGACTACTTTACTTTGAACATTTCCAGAGTGGACTTGCGTTTCAATTTGTTTTGGAGGAATTTCTTTTGGTATTCCCCACGTTTGAACGTGGTGTACAAGGAAGGATGGGCCTCATCTATGAGCTCAGGGTGAGGCCCGATTTTTACCTCTGCAGCGGCAAACCAAAATGTAGCTATTGATATTCGCTTCCTCCTCTCGTTTGGCACCGCTAGATGTTCGATACTCTTGTATCTCCCATTACTCATTACCTGCCAAATATCAATAGAAAGCAACGCATTATTAATTAATTCAGGTAATCCCCATTACAGCGCAGATATACCTATAACATATCCCCGATGTTGATCACCAGAGCACCCGGGATCGGTGGGATCTGATATACCTTTGAGGTAAATCATGGGGGCCTTTGGCTGCCAATTCCTGCACTACCGGAATCGAAATGGTCTTCCTATTGGGTAGCTTCATTGAATTATACATGTCTATTTCTGTTTGTGCATGTGCTATGTGGCTACCTAGCAGTAGCAGGCAAGAAAGCAAGAACTCTTGATATTGCGCAGGCAGGAATGTGGTCGACCGCTCTCTTAATTTCGTTTTGCCCTTAAACCGAGACTTTTTGCAACAATGTCAAACGGTCTATGGACAAAATTTGGTTGGGCTCCACAGAGAAAGATAGATAGATAGATATTCTCGTGTCATCGGGTGCATTAATCGGTGGGACCCTGCCAACCAATGGCGTATTGGACGCCGGCGAAATATTGTTTTCACTATGGATTCCGAAGTGCGACCGTGCACAAATACAATTGCTTTTACTTATTCTTGTCCTTACCCTGTTAATGAAAGTATTAGTATTTACAAAAGCTTTACTCTTGAAACAAGAGGCTTGAGAGATCTGATATCAAACGTGAAGGGTTTGTTTTTTTAAATAAAAGGCAATCTATCTCAAGCATTAGTACGATAGGTACTATTAGCGGCAGGTTTTAATATAAATTTAAAATATAAAATTAAATATTATTATAGTGAAACTTTTATAATTTTTATTTATAAGATTTAAAAATATAATCATATAAATTATCTACTTAATATTAAATTATTTTAATAAAATAAATTTTTAAATCTTGAGTAACCGGTCGGGTCAACAATAACAAGTGGTATAATTTCGAGTTAGTGGTCCCTCGCAACGGGTCAACAATAGAGATAGTATAATCTCGAGCTACTAGATGTCTCTCACGCAAGGTCAACAATAATCTCGAGAGATTAGTGGTTCCTTCACTTCGGGTCAACAATAACAAGGTGGTATAAATTTGAGCTAATGGCCCCTTGCAACGGGTCAACAATAATGAAGTAGTATAATCTCGAGCTACTAGATGTCCCTCTCACACCAGGTTGACAATAACAAGGTGATATAATCTTGAGCTATCGGTGGTCCCTCTCACGTTGGGTCAACAATGACGAGGTAGTATAATCTATCGATGGTTCTCCTCACGCTAGGTCAACCATAACGATGTGGTATAATCCCAAGCTACCGTGGTCCTCTTCACCTCGGGTCAATAATAACAAGGTGGTATAGGCTTCAATGACAATACAAACCCCAATCGGTTGGTGGTCCCCTAACGTAGATCAACAATAACGAAGTGGTGTAATCCCAAGCTACCAGTGGTCCTTCTGAAGCTGGGTCAACAATAACGAGATGGTATAATGCCAAGTTACTGGTGGTCCCCCTCATATTGGGACAACAATAATGAGGTCATATAATCCTGAGCTGCCGATAGTCCCCTCACGTCAGGTCGACGATAGTCCCCTCACGTCAGGTCAACAATAACGAGGTGGTATAATCTCAAAGTATTGGTGGTCTTCTTCATGCTTGGGTCAATAATAACAAAGTGGTATAGGCTTGTTAGGAGCCGATAATAATCCCCTTATACAAGGTGAACAATAATAAAATGGTATAAATTTGTTAAGAGTAATTCATATAATTTAAACCCTATACTTACTGATTATTAAAAATATTGTGATATAAAAACTCTTGTATATCCAAGATGAAATAATAATAGGAGAGAGAGGCCAGCACTTTACTAGGTGGTGCCTAACAGACGACGGTTTACGTTTTTTTCCACAATTTTTCCAACGACTAATTGTCCGATAATGAAAATATCTTCTTTTCATATTTTCTTTTGTCTTTTTCCTCATTCAATTACACTCTTTTCATCCACTTCTATTCTTCTCGTTTTCCCACCACAAATCGAAGTCAATTATTTATTTCTTTATTCATTCGTGGGCCAGTTTCTTCGTCAGATTACTCCACTCAAGAGTGACTTCACTTCTCGTTTTCCCACCACAAATCGAAGTGAATTATTTATTTCTTTATTCATTCGTGGGCCAGTTTCTTCGTCAGATTACTCCACTCAGAGTGACTTCACGTTTTGCGGGGTTTGTTTGTGTGGGTTTGAAGAGATGGAAAACTGTTCATTATCGTTGTTGTTGTCACTACTATTAGTAATCTCTACGCTGCTCCTGCGTGTTCCGACTCCGCTCCGTCCAATGTCTCTCTCACCATGACCAACAAGCGCTGTTGGGATTGAAGCGTAACATCACTTTTGATTCCAACACTTCTTTGGTCAACTGGATTCCATTTTTTTTTTAATTGAACAGGTATCATCCGTTATTTTCCTTTGCAAATGGTTCTTAAGTTGAATGTTCATACATGGGTTTAGTTTGTATTGTTTTATAAGTTGGGTTGGGACTTTTTTGAGCCTTAGTTAATAAGAGATTTTATTTATTTATTTTTTTCAAAGAACTTTTATGACTTTAAAACTCAAGCTCCTAAAAACAAACCATTTTTTATTATAATATTAAAAGGAGATCTACATTGGAGCTAAATCTCTTAAACCATGTATTTATATTAGTTGTCCAAATCAACCAAATGTTGGATTTTCTCACCAACCTACCCAATCCTCTCATCCTCAATAGCCATACCACTATGTCACTAAATCCTTACCTCTTTCTCAGTACTCATCTTAGCCAGGAAGTTTGCCACTATATTTGAAGCTCTATCCACATAAATTGGGATCACATCATCCAATTCTTTCCATAAATCCTTAATTTGGGGGATAAGAATCCTTAACCTCCATGTCTCCAAAGCAAACTTCCTCATGCAATCCAAAGCTCCTACCATGACTTGAGAATTTGATTCTATTATTATCCTCCTATGACCCCATCTTACTACCCAAATAGAAGCATATTTGATAGCTAAGGCTTTTGCTTCATTATTCGTGACCTTGCCGAGGCCTTGTAGTTCCCAGTAGAGCATTGTCCCAACATGATTCGTATATGCTAGTCCAATTTAGCTTTACTTGGAGTGTCTTTTGTAATTTCATTAGTATTAATTTTAATCCAACCTTCCAAGGGTGCCTTCCAACTAGCATTGTCTTGTTCCTTTTGTACTTTTGTTTCCTTCTCCATTGTCCCTATATCAACCTAAGTTTTCTCTTTAGCATATACTGCCATATTTCTCATGACTTTGCTCTAAGTGACCAACCAATTTCCATCTAAGGATGAAAAGGTTTCTTTGAAAAAATTCTATTTCTCTCTAGCTACAATTGCCACAAAATAAAATTTAATCCATCCTTCCATCTAATAAGAAGACATTCAAATTTAAATCTACCCCTCTTCCATAATTTCCAAATATTAATCTAGTTCAAATCCTCATTGACTTAGATATCATAAGCTAAGAACCATCTCTCCCAAATTTGGTAAATGAGTGATCACTCAAACATTAGGTGGTTATATATTTGCTCACTTTTGTAGTTTAACACACATCAAGATGGGCCAATGATTCCACTGCATCTCATATTTTCAAAGGTAAGAATTCAATTGTGCATGAATTGCCAAGCAAAGAAGTTTACTTTCAACCAACCCTTAGACTACTAAATCTTTCTCTAATCATCAACCTAATATGCATGAGATGGAGCTTTTGGAAGGATATTTCCATATTCATCCATCATTGCATAGACTCCAATTTTACCATAGCCCTAAGCTAATTTATCCTCCTCATCCCTACCTCTAAGAAATATTTTTGCTAGGATTTTAGTTATGATGGGTACTAATTCGAGAGGGATTGGAATTGACCACTCGTTCAACTTCTAAAGATTCTTAAATGTATAATGCCCCAACTAGATAGTATTGAAATTACTATTAATATTGATCCAACCTTTGCTTTACATGGATGATTTTCCTAGATGTAATTATGGGAATTCAACAATGAGAGTGGATATTGATCCCATGAATTTATCCAAAATTATGCCTTCTGCCCTCTCCCTACTTTCCAAAATAATTCATATTTCACTAACTGAGATTCTAGCTTTAGTGCCTTCCATACTAGGAACCCATTAACATTCAAAGGGAAACGACTCACCTCATTTAGGTTCACTTGTTCCAATTTTTTTCTAGTTAAAACTTTGTTGAATAATGAAATTGGTCGGGAGATCCACCTATAGTAAAGCTTTCTAGCCAAATATTTATTATTTAGCTCGAATATTTTTATGCCTAAGCCTCCCTTTGCCTTGGGCTAGCTTACTTTCTTCCAACCTACTAATTCTTATTTCCTCTCTCCTTTTGCTCCTCCCCATAAATTTTGTTGGTCATCTTGTCCAACTCTTTTCATATGGTATGTGGTGCAACAATGATAGAAAATTTATAGATTAACATAGCCTAAATTATTGACTACAAAAAAGTTAATCTACCCCCAAAGGTTAACCATTTGTGAGACCAATAATTAATCTTTCTTTGATATGGTCCAACAGAGGCCTTCAGTAAATTTCCAATTTTATTCAAGTGTAAACTTTGGAAACTTAAAGATCACACCTTAATGTTAACCTTTGAAAATAAGATTTAGAATAATATTTCAAAATAGAAATCAAATTTTAGCTTAACTAAAATCTAAGAGTAAAAAATAAACTAAAAGAAGCAACTAAAGATCAACATAATCTTGAACTAAAATATTGCTTCAAGGCCAACCAAAACTAGTTTGCTACCAGTTATCAACCTATAATTGGAATTAAAAATTACTTTGCTAAACTTAATGTAAATCAAACTTAGCAACAAGGAGCTTCTTCCAAGATATGTATGTTAAAATACAATCAAATGAGCATATCTAAAACCAAGTAGACCTAGTCCAACCCATGACTAATCTCTTGCTTTGATACCACTAATATGGATATAAAAGAAGCTAGATTTTTTGCATTGAGAAATATGCTTAAATAAGCATTTTTAGAACCATAATCTTCCTAATATGGAAGATGTTTAACAATAAGCTAGATTAAGCTAATATGCTAACAAAATAATTTATGAGTAAGTTAATGAAATCCAAATTGCTAACAATCTCCTTGTTGTCAAAAATATGTTGACATTACAATCTTGAATAGTCTTTTTGAAAATTGTTTCTAACATAGTCTTTAGGAAATAATTCATATTAATAAACTAAGAAAAACCTAGTCTATTACAACTTTAAAAAGTGTTCCTAATCAAGGTAACCAATGATTATAAAATCATGGAATATTAGGGGTTTAAATAGCAAAACCCATAAATTTGTTGTATGAAGACTTTTAAAGAAAAGTAAAACATCTTTTTTTGCTTATCCAAGAGACTAAAATATTGTTGGATCTCATGTATAAAAAAATATATAGACTTTGGAGGAGTGTTGTGTTAGGATTAAATAATAAAACACGAGCAATAATTAAATGCGAATATAAAACACAAAAAATAAGCACAATACAAGAGACATAATTTTACGTGGTTCACCCAATATAGGTTACGTCCACGAAGAAAATAACCAAACCTTTTTATTCCATCCAAAAAACCTAAAGGAATACAACCTACAATAGATCTGTTGTAACTTCCTCTTCTTTGCTATTACCATCAATTTTACCACACATAGTTGCATACATTACATTTCATTACAGTCAACATATATCGTCATCTTATAAAAAAAATTTGTTATGATTTAGGGGAAAAATACCCACCTAAAATTTGTCATCCGATTTGTGACCTAATAATAAATGGTCCAAATTTACATAGAGAAAAATACATCTATTTTTTGGCTTCAGGGGTGTTGTCCCCGAACCCATAGTGATATAGTAGGGGAGGTGTTGCCCCCCCTACACCCCTCTTTCATGGAGTGGGTCCAAATGCAGTTGAAAACAAGTCCTCTGAATTAAAGAGAGAGAATTAGGCTCCACAACCAACAATATCCCACTTGGAGACTAGTCGCAGTCTTCACTGCTATTGCACATACTAGACTATGCTTTAACTTTGGACTCGAAAATTTTCTCACCTTTACTGTCATGCTTGAAGACCAACTAAATCTTAGCAAGAGCTCAGTTTCTCCTTGGCTACTACATTTGTTAACATATTTGTAGGATTTTGGCTAGTGTATATCTTTTCCAACTTCAATTGTCCATATTTCAAAACTTATCATATGAAATGGTACTTGGTCTGTATATGTTTAGTCATTGAATGGAAGGTTGAGTTCTTTGCAAGATGAATGACACTATGACTATCACTATATAACCTGTTATTCTCCTGCTTCTTTCCCAATTCCTCCATAAACCTCTATAACCAAATCATATCTTTACTAACCTCTGTAATAGAAACATACTCTGCTTTCATTGTTGTAAGTGAAACAACCTTTTGTAATTTTGAAATCCAACTTACTATGGTTCCACCTATAATAAAGCTATATCCTGTGGTACTCCTTTTGTTATCTATATCACCTACCATATTTGCATAAACATATCCCTGTAAAATAGTGTTAGTACCTCCAAAACATAATACCTAAGTGCAGTACCTCTTAAATACCTTAGAATCCACTTCACTTCCTCCCAATATATTTTTACTAGGTTGCTCATAAACCTGCTCACAACTCCCATTACATGTGTTATATCTGGCCTTGTGCACACCATCACATACATCAAATTACCAACTACCGATGAATAAGGAACCTTGGACATGTAGCCTACCTCCTCTTGTGTCTTAGGACACATCTCTTTAGTCAATTTGAAATGATTGGACATAGGTGTACTAACAGGTTTTGCATCCTACATATTAAATATTTTTAATACCTTCTCAATGTACTCACCCTGAGATAATGTTAATTTAATATTTTTCCTATCTCTTGTTATTCTCATACCAAGGATTTGCTATGCAGCACACAAATCCTTCATTGAAAATTAATTTGCTAATTTTATTTTGAGCACATTTATATCCTGCATGTTAGACCCTACAACAAGCATGCCATCTATATACAATAACAAGATAATATAGTTACCATTATCCAATCTCTTAAAATAAACATAGTGGTCAGAATAACATCTACTATATCCTTGTTCTATCATAAACCTGTCAAATTTTAGATACCACTGCCTTGGAGCTTGTTTCAAGCCATACAAACTCTTTTTCAACCTTCATACTAATTCCTCCTTCCCTTTGATCTCATACCCCTATGGCTGCTACATATAAATATCTTCCTCCAAATCCCCATGGAGAAAATTTATTTTTACATCTAACTGTTCAAGATGCAAATATTCTATAGCCACTAGACTTAAAATAGTTCTAATTGAAGTCATTTTAAAAATAGGAGAAAAAAATTCATCATAATCTATACCTTTGTTCTGTGCAAACCCTTTTACAACAATTCTAGACTTATACCTTTTTTTATCTCCATCTTCTTCCTTCACCCTGTAAACCCATTTATTTTGCAATGCTCTTTTCCTGCAAGCAACTGAACCAAATCCTAAGTTTGGTTATGTACCAAAGAGTCCATCTCCTCTTTCATGCCTTGCTCCCACTTCTTTCTGGTTTCTACCTGTATTGCTTCTTCATATGTTTCTAGTTCACTACAATCAGTCAATAATACATAATACATTGAATGATAGTAACGATCAAGAGGTTTACTTAACCTGGTAGATCTTCTAACATAACTTACAGGAGTTTGAGGTGCTTGTTGTTGTTTTTGTTTATTTTCTAGCACCTTTGGAGTTTCATTTCCTATGATTTCATAAATCACTATGTATTCTGTGTATACCTCTTCCTGTTTCTTTCTTTGCAACTGATATTTATACATGAATTTCTCATTGAATACCACATATATACTCCTAATGATTTTTATTTTCATAATCCCAAAATATATAACCAAAATAATTAACTCCATATCCAATAAAAGTACACTTCTTAGATTTTGCCTCAATTTTGTTCTATTTTCTTTATCAATATGAAAAAATGATTCACAATCAAGAGTCTTTAGAAATAAGTAGTTAACGAGTTTACTTGTCCATGCCTCTTCTGGAATACCACCATCCAAGGAACTTGAAGGTCATCCATTTATCAAGTAAATAGCAGTATACATAACATCTACCCAAAACTATAAGGGCAATCCTAGATGTAATCTTAGAAACCTAGCATGTTCCATGATTGTCCTGTTCATCCTCTTTGACACACCATTTTCTTGTGGTGTTCTGGGAACCGTCTTCACTCTACGAATTCCATGGTATGTACAATAACTATAAAAATCCTTACTATTGTATTCACCCTCATTATATGATCTAAGACACTTCAACTTATTTCCTATCTCATCCTCAACAAAATATTTATATTTCTTAAAAGTATCAAAGACATTATATTTTATTTGAGTACAATAAACCTAAATTTTTCTAGTTGCATCATCAATAAAAGTAGTATAATATTGAGAGCCACCAAGAGATGATACCTGAGTTGGTCCCCATACATCTGTATGCACAAGCTCTAACTTTTCACTCTTCTTTTCCTTCTCAACTTTGAGAAATCAGACTCTTTTTTGTTTTCCATAAACATAGTTCTCACAAAAGGTCAAATCAACCTACTTCAAACTTGGCAAAAATTCCTTGAGTGGAGAATTTGCATTCCCTTCTCACTCATGTGCCTAAGTCTATGATGCATCAAATTTGTATCCAATATTATAGAATCTAAAGAAATAGAAAGATCAATATTACTCATACATACATACAATGTACCTTCCTTATTTCCTTTTTCTAATATCAATGATCCTTTAGTAACTTTCCATGATTTTTTTGAGAATATAACTATACAACCTTCACTATCCAACTGCCCTATTGAAATTAGATTTCTTCTCAAATCAGGAATATGCCTTACCTATTTCAACAACCATTGGTTTCCATTTGGTAATTTTATCTGTATCTTAATCATACCGATAATTTTGCATGGTCGATCATCATCCAAATAAATTTATCCCAAATCACCTTGAACATAGTCTAGAAAATATTTTCTATGGGATGTGGAATGATATGAAGCCCCTTAGTATAGCACCCAACAATCATTAGTATTATCTAATGAAAGAATTAAAGCATCTTGTAACACATCACCTACTACATTTTCTTCCTGATTATTATCTTTTTTTTCATCTCATTTTTTATCTTTTCAAGACTAGCAGTCTCTTTTTAGGTGTGCTTTCTTCCCACAATATCAATATTCCAATTGCTTCCTTTGGATTTGAATCTTCCTTTCTTTGAATTTCCAATATTCCCTATGCTTTTTCCTCTCTTTTTTTGTCTCTTGTTCTCCACAGTCATAGCATTACCTGATGTATTGCTTGTGTTTTTCCATCACATTTCCTCACTAAGGATAACACCAATATCATCATCAAACTTTAAAGTGCTTAAATAAAAAATAGAATTACTCATAGCCATGACAAAGCCATTCCAGATTTCTAGCAATGAGAACAATATCAAAAGTGCCCTAAAATCATCATCAAAATTTACTCCTATAGAACTTAACTGATTAGTAATTGTGTTAAACTCATTTAAATGATCAGTAACATACCCACCTTCTGACATTTGTATATTAAATAAACGATTAATAAAAATACCTTAATCAAAGCTGAGGGTTTTTCATATAGTTTAGCCAGTGCCTTCATTATATCCTTCATTGTCTTTGGCTTTGAAATATTGAAGGCCACCAACGCTGCCAAGCACAGTTGTATTGTTCCTAATGTCTTTCTATCAAGAACTTCTCATTCTTTGTCTAACATTTTTGTCAAATTCTTTGCTTTTCTTGCCTAATGGTAGGTAAAGATCCTTATGATATAGATAGTCCTCTATTTTCATCTTCCATAGCTGGTAATTTTTATTTTTAAACTTTTCAACCCTAAATCTACCTTATTTTGTCATTGCTCCCACTCAAATAAGGAAAACCCTCCTTCCAAGTGCATTTTTAAAACCCTGGGCTCTGATACCAATTGTTAAGATCAAATAATAAAATGCAAGAAATAATTAAATATGGAAATAAATCATAGAAAATAAGCACAATACAAGATACACAGATTTATGTGTTTCACCCAATATGGACTACATCCATAGAGAAAATAACTAGGCATTTTTATTCCGTCCAAAAAAACCAAAGGGATACAACCTACAAAAAATATGTTGCAACTTCCTCTTCTTTTCTATTGTTGTCAATTTTACCATATACAGTCACACGCATTACAATTCATTACAATCACCATACATCACCCTCTTATTAAAATAAAAGCGCATTACAATTTAGGGTAAAAATTCCTGCCTAAAATCCATCGTCTGATCCAAATCCCAAGTTTGGTTAAGTGGTTGCCAAAGGGGCCTTAGGGGAATAATTAACTTTTGTAACTCTCTTGATGGATGTAAATAGAGAATGCAACTTGGAAGGGTGTCCTCACATCACATTTTGAGAATAATATGATAGTTGAGTAGCTTTTAATTACAAATTTATTTGGGGCTCAAAACCTAGATGGATAGATACATCAATGAAGATCAATACATAATATGAGAGTCTGAAGGGAGGAACTAGATTGGATTGTTGCTAGTCTAGAGATTAGAAAGGGAGAACTTAGATTTTTGACTTCGGGGATCGACTCATGATTTCCTAGGTCCAAGAATTACACTAGGTGCATATTAAACTCCTTAGAAGTATATAGACTTTGACTAATAATAGGAGGAATCCACATAGCAGGAAGATGAATTTAGATCGATTGTTGGTTTTTTAGAAATAATTTATGAAATGGAATCTAAAATTTAAGATTTTGGAGGGTCTGATCTTAGAACACATTCCCGTTCTATTAAAAGGGGGATTAGGATGTGTTAGATCGTTGATATTTGAAAACTTTTCATTAAAAAATGAGAAATTTTAGAAGAAAATATTGTAATGGTAGGAATAAGGATGCAAAAAATATGGGACAATAATTTTTAGCTTCTATAAGTAGCTTCACCATGTCAAGGATAAACTAAAATAGTGGAGGCAATATAACAAGTCATACTTTTAGGCCCAAAGAGCTCCATTGGTGGCCAGATGGGAAGAAGTTCATAAACTCTTCAAGGAGGGAATAAATATGGAGTAGCTCAAAGAAGAGAATGATGATTTGCATAGAGAAGTAAAGGAAATTGACAACCAAAAGGAATTCTATTTAAAATAGAGAGCAATAACCACTTGGTTACTAAAAGGGCATAAAAACACTATTTTTTTTCATCGAGTTGCTTGTGCTAGGAGATATATGAACAAGATGGAAGCTCGTCAAGATGAGAATGGGCTCTTTTTTTATACAATCATAGGTATGCATTACCATTTAATGGATTATTTTGCTAAATTTTTAAATAAAGGTTTGGTATACAACAAAGAGGTTAAAAAATGAGATTTCCCTCATTCCTTTTATCATCTTTGAAGAACAGGTCTAGATGACTTCCCAATTAAGTTTTTTCAAGCCTTTTACGATAGCTTGGAGAAGTATGTAATGGTTTTCATAGAGGAGTCCATGGATAGTAAAAAAATCCTTTAAGCATTATATCAAACATTCATTGCCTTAATTCCAAAATGGTAAGAGGAGATGCATATTTTATATTATAGACCTATCATATTATGCAATATCATATACAAAATAATCATGAAGGTAATTTATGAGCAACTAAAACCTCTTCTAGATGATATTATCTCCTTGGAACAAGGGGTTTTTGTAGATGGAAAAAATATCTTGGATAATTTGGTTCTAGCTCAAGAGACAATCCAATCAATGCAAAAATATGGTAATAGAGGAATGTTCATAAAATTGAATATATCAAAGGCTTATGATAGGGTGGAGTGGAGCTTTTTGTTAAGTATTATGAAAGCCTTTGGCTTATCTTAGTATTGGATAGAATGTGCCATGATTTGTGTCTCTACTTTAACATACTCAATGTTAATCAATGGTCTTCCCTCACAATGGTTTGGAGCCACCAGAGGCCTTCATCAAGGAGATTTTTATTCTCTTTATCTTTTTCTCATATTGGCTAAAGTATTGGATAGACTTATCTTAGGGAGAAGGCAACAAGGTTTTCTCATAGGTATCAAGGTGAGTGAGGAGGTTTTGACTCACTTGCAATTTGTGGATGACACAATATTGATGGTAGTGGTCAACCTCAAGAAGCAAGAATGATCAAATATATTCTTAATGTTTTTGTTAGGGTCACAAATCAAGTCATCAATGATCATAAATCCAAATTGGTCTTATTCAATGGAGGCTTTAAAATAGAATTTTATAGATCTTGGGATTCACAAGGACTTCTCTCATAGTGGTCTATTTGGGGGTCCCTTTGCATTTTTAAAAAATTGTAGTTGCCTAGATGAATCTTTTGGATCATATCAAAGAAAGAATTAAACATTGGTATAAAAAATGGTTAACCTTTGGGGATAGAATAACATTTTTGCAATTACTCATTCAGGCCATGTCAATCTACAAATTTTCTATCATTGTTGTCCCACATACCATATGGAAAGGGTTGGATAAGATGGCCAAATAAATTTATGAAAAGGACCAAAAGGAGAGAGAAAATGGGTATTAGTAGGTTGGAAGAAACTAATCCATCCCAAGGCAAAGGGAGGTTTAGGCATTATAATATCAAAACTAAATTAATAAACTTTTAGCTGGAAAGATTAAGTGGATATCTTAACCAAATTTTTTATTCAATAGAGTTTTAACTAGTAAATATTAGGGATAAGTGAACCCGAATGAGGTGAGTTGTTTTCGTTTGGATGGTAATGGGTCCCTATGGTAATGGGTCCCAAAGGTTAACCATTTTGTCTCATAAATGGTTAAACTTTGGGGGTAGAATAATTTTTTTACAATTACTCATTCAAGTCATGTCAATCTACAAATTTTCTATCATTGTTTTCCCACATACCATATGGAAAGAGTTGGATAAGATGGCCAAATAAATTTATGAAAAGGACCAAAAGGAGAGATGAAGTGGGCATTAGTAGGTTGGAAGAAAATAATATATCCCAAGGCAAAGGGAGGTTTGGGCATTAGAATATCAAAGCTAAATTAATAAACCTTTAGCTGGGAAGATTAAGTGGATCTCTTAACCAACTTTTTTATTCAATAGAGTTTTAACTAGTAAATATTAGGGATAAGTGAACTTGAATGAGGTGAGTTGTTTTCATTTGGATGGTAATGGGTCCCTATGGTGGTAGGCACTAAAGCTAGGATCTCACATTGTGAAATATGGATTATTTTTTAAAGTAGAGAGAGGGGAGAAGGCGTAGTTTTGGACAACTTTGTGGGATCAATACCCACCTATCACTATTAAATTCCTAAAATTACATTGGGTAAAAATAGCCATGGAAAGTAGGGGTTGGAATAATATTGCAAGTTATTTCAACACTAACCACCTAGGGCATTATACATTTAAGCAGCTTAATAAGTTGGACAAGTGGTCAATTCTAGTCCCTCTCAAATTAGCACCCATCATAACTAAAATCCTATAAAAAAGAGTTCTCATAGATAGGGAGGAGGATGAATTAGCTTGAGGCTATGGGATCCTTAGAGTCTACATAGTGAATAATGGATATGAAAAGATCTTTCCATAACCTCCTTCTCATGCATATTAGGTTAAGTATTGGATAAAGATTTGGTTGTCCAAGGGTTGGTCAAAAGTCAATTTTTTTGCATGGTAGTTCATGCACAATGGAATTCTTACCTTTGATAATCTAAGATGTAGGGGAATCATTGATCCATATTGGTGTGTGTTATACTATAAAAGTGAGCAAGCATATGACCACCTAATGTTTAAGTGCCCGTTCACATGCCAAATTTAGAAGATATGATTCTTAGCTTATAAAATCAAAGTCAATGGTCATCTAAACTAGATTAATATTTGAGAAATATGGAATAGAGGCAAATTAAATATGAAGCTCTTCATATCTGGTGGAAGCATTGATTAAATATTATTTAGTGGCAATTGTGGTTGGAGAGAAATAGTAAAATTTTTAGAGAAACATTTTATCTGGTGGAAGCATGGATTAAATATTATTTAGTGGCAATTGTGGTTGGAGAGAAATAGTAAAATTTTTAGAGAAACATTTTCATCCTTGGATGGCATTTGGCAGGTCATTTGGAAAAAAGTCATGAGAACTATAGCAGTGTATGCTAAAGAGGAAATTAAGGTTGATATAGGAACGATGAATAAGGAGACTAAAATTCAAGAAGAATAGGACATAGCTAGTTGGAAGGCATCCCTACAAGGTTGGATTCAAATTAATACTAATGGAGCTACAAAAAGCAATTTTGTTAAAGCTAAAATTGGACTGGTCTATAAGAATCATGTTGGGACAATGCTCTATTTGGAACTATAGGTCCTAGGAAAGACCATGAAAAATGAAGCAAAAGCCTTAGCTATCAAATATGCTTCCATCTAGGTAGTAAGGCAAGGCCATAGGAGGATAATCATAGAATCAAATTCTCAAATATTGGTAGGAGCTCTAGATTGCATTAGGAACTTTGCTTTGGAGAAATGGAGGTTGAGGATTGTTGTCACCTAAATTAAAGAGTTGTGGAGGGTATTGGATGATGTGAACCCAATTGATGTGGGTAGAGCTCTAAATACAGTGACAAACTTACTATCCAAGACATGTATAGAGAAAAAGGTATGGATTTAGTGACACAATTGCATGGCTAATGAGGATGAGAGGATTAGGTAGGTTGATAAGCAAATCTAGCATTTGGTTCATTTAGACAACCAATGTAGACACATGGTTGACTCTAATGCATATCTCCTTTTCATGTTGCAACAAAAAATGGCTAGTTCTTAGAATCTTAGGCTTTAGAATCAGATTTTAAAAAAAAAAAAATGCTCTTGTTAACTATAACTAGAAATAATCCTGTATTAACTTATAAATAATATTTACTCTAATATATTTTTTTTAATAAAAAAAAAAACTTATTTTTAAAATTATATAATAATATTATAAAAAAACCATTAAAATAAATTACATATATTTAACATATTGGGTGTTGATACTAAAACTCAATTTTCTTTTCATGATTAAAACCATTCTTATTGAGGATTAGTAAATCTTTTCTTTACATTTTCTATGATCAAATTAAATATTTATATAAGTAGTGTATCATGTCATATAGAATAAAAAATTATAAATAATTTTAAATCATTGTTAAAATTTAACTTGTAATATTATAAGTCATTTATATTTATTTAACTCACTAAATTTTATCATAATTTGTTTTACTCACACACCCACACACCACGGGGTCTCCCGAAAAAAAACTCGTATAAGTAACTTAAAATTATTAATCTAAACATAAATCATTTATGCATGTTTATAATGAAATATATTAATTTAAAATAAAATAAAAATTATTTATAATTATTATTTTTTGATTGATTGGTGGAAGAGGTTTTGAAAGGAACCACCGAAAAAATAAATTATAATTTATTTAATTATTATTTTTATTTTTTGATGAGGAACCTTTTATATACAACATATCCGCAACATGTGAGGGGAAAGATTTGAACCTGGGCCTCTTTAACTACCTGCTTGCTCTCCAACTCTTCTAGAGCGGATAATTATTATTTTTTAAATTTAATATTTTATAATAATTATTAAAACAGTTAAAGATATTATTTTTTTTAAATATTAATAAATATTAACTACATAGAGGTGTAAACAAATGGTACTAGTTTAACTAATTAGGAAAAATTTGTGTAATTAAAGAGGAGAGGGAAATCCTCCAAGAGAGGTCTCAGGTTCAAATCTCCATCCTACCAAAAAGCTAAATTGGATATCCAAAATCCAATTGATAATGTTGGTGTGGGCAGAGTCGGACTCCCGTGACTTTGACACACCCCTGTTCCCCCCTGTTCGTGGTCTCTCAAACCAAGGCGGTGGCTCTCTACAAGGGGTTTTTCGCTTAAAAAAAAATAAAACATATATATAAATATGAGGATCTTAAAAATTGATCTTCAAGTAAAAAGTATTTACTCAATAAAAAAAATTGATCTTCACCACAAGGGGATTGAGATCCTTTAAAAAAAAAAATTGTTTTACTCTACCATTTTAGTGCATGAGGGATATTGTAAAATTCTATCCCATTAAGATTACCATAATGATATGTTTTTAAGGTTTTATTCATGAGACCCAAGTTTATATGTTTTTGGAATTTGATCCAAATTTAAACCCAGATAAGAGGATAAGAGGAGACTGAGACTCCTCGTAAAGACCAGTGTTTTTAACTCAAAACTTTTGCCCATAAAGGATAAGCAGATTGGTAGCTGCTGAGTGCTTGTCAAAGGACTAAGATTCCATTGCACCCCTCATGTTTTTGGAATTTGAGAGATACCTTAGTAATATGTTTTTGAAATTTGGAGGAAATTTTTTTTTTTACTAAATTTTTTGTTGGGGCCACAAATTTTGAGATGAGAATCTTTATACAGAGGAAGCTTTGAAAAGAAGTAAAAAACAGGTGCTTTTCAGACTACGAAAACAAAGATTATGGCAGTGCGAAGATGATGGTAGAGACAACGACGTCAACCCAGTCTGAAAGGGCAATGTCTTATCGTCTTAGAGCTGGCGGCCCACTAAATTTCATTTAGAAATCACCGATGTACGCAATAATATTTTCTTATTCATCGTGGGCCTTCACAAATTTTATCCACAGCCCTGTTGATTACGTGAAACCGGACATATGCTTTGTGGAGCCCCAAATAACTCATCCTTTCAAAAACTAGCAATCGTTGTAGTCAAGCCACATTCATTGACATCAGTCAAGCCATTTGCGTTGAGATCCATGCATAGCTTTCGTTTATATGTTGTGGTTTTTACACAATCCAAGTTTAAAAGTGGGGTTAACAGAGCTGAAATTGCTGAAGCAAAGACATCTTGTTTTCTTGCTTTATTGGCTGCTAAGAGATAGAGATGCATAATTCAATGAAGATTGCAAATAAGAAGACCTTTGGCTTATGAAAGAGAACTACATGTTAAGTAGTAGCATCTTTGGCAATGTCAAGACCAAGAAGTAAAAGAGTATACCATAGAGTTTTAAAAATGGACCATAAGTTTTAAAATTTTAAAATAAGAACAATGTTACGATTTTAAAATATATAGGTTGCCTTCATAGTTATATATCGTGGGAGTTTGATCAAGAGTCAAAAGCAAACAAGCCCCGGCAAGGACATGGAAAAAATTGGAGAAAATCTTCTTCATGATCTTAAAGATAACACAATTCTTATCAGTTTCTGAGAATTGTCAATATTGTGTAAAAAGGAAAAGGCAAAAGGCAAGGACATGGAAAAGGATAAGACAATTCTTATCAGTTTCTTCAAGATCTTAAGGATAAGACAAGTCTTATCAGTTTCTAAGAATTGTCAATATTGTGTAAAAGGGAAAATAAAGTTATATAAGAGATATATATAAGAAGTGTGACTATTCTAAAAAATCTAGATACACTAGATTTTATTATTCTAAATTAGATTTAGAATTTATACGAAAAGTAAGGAAAAGTTGAAATTTTGTAAACTTTTCGAATTATAAAACAAGAGTTGAAGAAGTTGATGAAAAATTAACTTTAGTTGCATAAATTTTTATAATTTTTAGTTAAATAAAGACAAGTAATTATATATATGAAAATTATGTGCTGTCACCCTTAACAGTTGGGTTCGACAAAGTTAACAAGACCCTAATCTTCGAATTAAGGTAAATTCACTGATAGTAACTATCGATAATTCATTTGATGCCAAATTAAACTACAACAAGATAAAATAGGAGTTACAAGGAACAGTTCTATAAACTCTATTTGATAGTAAAAAAAACTGGATGTAACCATACATATAAAAACAAGATAAAATAGGAGTTGCAAGGAACAATTTTATAAAGTCTATTTGATAGTAAAAAACTGGATGTAACCATTTCCCTATGTATAAAAATAAATATATAAATAAATATATAAATAAATACTTCAGCATAGAAAAGACTTGTTTTTCACTTGTAAGGTAAAGACAAGGATAAGAAAAAAATAAATTATTTGTGCACGTCGCACTTGGCAACCACTAAATGTGCAGGACAACCCACCCTGAAAACGACAATATTTCACCGGAGTTAGTGGACCATACCTTTGCAGAGTCCTACCAATTTGCAAGGTGAATGCACCCGATGACACAAGAAGACATTTCTATGGTCCGCCCAAATTTTGTCCATAGCCAAAAGAGCGATCGGCCACATTCCTACCTGCGCAATAAGAAGAATTCTTGCTTTCTTGCCTGATTAGTAGCCACATAGCACTTGCACAAACAGAAATAGATATGTTTAATACACTGAAGCTACCGAATAGGAAGACCATTTCAGTTCCAGTAGTGCAGGAATTGGCAGCGAAGGACCCTCATGCTTTACCTCAAAGATATATCAGATCTCACGATGAAAGACCACCCTCCTTAACTACAGCAACGACAACGGATACATACTCTTCCACTGTACCCACAATCGACATGGTTCCCCTTTTGTCACAAGATGCTGGTCATCCTTGCAGGCAACAAGCCATTGACAAGCTTGCAATTTCCTGTCAAGAATGGGGTTTCTTCCAGGTAATATCTTACTACCACTATTATGCTGAGATCCGATCTATATGAATTATTAGTAGTCACTAGTTGAGTAGTATTCAGGCAGGCAGACCAAATTTTTATGGTGCTTTGCAGGTGGTAAATCATGGTATTCCTGCGTCTCTGATGGACCAAATGAAAGGAGTTGTGAGGGGCTTCTTCCATCTCCCATTGGAAGAAAAGCTTAAATATGGGATTCAAGAGCGGGAAGGCTATGGCCAGTTCTGCGTTGTCTCAGACGACCAAAAACTAGATTGGTCCGACAGCTTCTATTTATTGACTCTTCCACCAGATACAAGAAACATGGTTTTCTGGCCAACAACCCCTGTGGAATTCAGGTATGCTTTTCAGGAATTCACGTAAACAAATGAAGATTGGTCGGTTTATTGCCTCTTTTAAATACTTGGATCTGTTTTTGCAGAGAGATAGTAAACGAGTCTGCAACAGAACTTCAAAAGCTTTACGAAAAGCTGTTAAGTGCTATAGCGGAGACTCTGGGTATCGAGTTTGAGAATTTCTATGCCAAGGAAAATGGTAAATGGACGCAGTCGATGAAAATGAACTACTATCCTCCGTGCCCGAGGCCCGACCTTGTGCTAGGAATATGTCCTCACTCGGATTCAACCAGTTTGACCATATTACTGCAGGATGATGATGCGCTAGGGCTACACATTTGTAAGGATGGAGAATGGGTTCCTGTTCCACCGGCCCCGGGTGCTCTGGTTATCAACATCGGGGATATGTTAGAGGTGGGCATATAAGGTATATCTGCGCTGTAAAGGGGATTATCTGAATTAATTGATAATGTTTTGCTTTCCGTTGATATTTGGCAGGTGATGAGTAATGGGAGATACAAGAGTATCGAACATCTAGCGGTACCAAACGAGAAGAAAGAGCGAATATCGATCGCTACGCTGTGGCTTCCCAAGGCAGAGGTAGAAGTTGGGCCTCACCCAAAGCTGATAGATGAGGCCCATCCTCCCTTGTACACCACGTTCAAACGTGGGGAATTCGACAAGAATTTCTTCCAAAACAAATTGGAACGCAAGTCCACTCTGGAAATTTTCAAAGTAAAGTAGTTATCCCCTGCCGTGAGCCATATGCCTCCTATTCCTATCTCTTTCTCTTTCACTGTTCCTGCCTCTTTTCTTCCCCACACTCCTTTTTATCAAGTAAGTTCAAATCTTAGGATTGTTTTTTATAATTTTTATTCGTTTGGTTGTTGACCTGAAGTGAGATAATACTATCCATGTTCATAAGGATTCAGATCATGGCATGCACTCAAAGGATTCAGATCAGATCATTACCTTTGTAAAGGATAGCCTTTCCAAAAAATCAAACTATGACCTTTGCAAAGAACAGGCTTCCCTCAAAATTTAAACTTGAATTTTTTCTTAATAAATGTCCAACCAAACTTATACTTACCAATCTATTAATATTATAATAAAAAATTTGCATAAACATAGATGTTGATGGCTTAAAATTTTCTAATATCTTTTAAAATAATTTGTTTAAAGCATCAAAAAAATCACTGATGCGTAAGCCTATTACTACGGTTAAGAGGACTGCATTTAAATTGTGAGCTTTGAGACGTTCAAACACTTCCAACTTCCCTTGTTGGCTTCCAATTGCCCCCTTTACATGGGATAGTGAAACACGGGGCTCCCATTAGCACACAACCTGTCATTTCTCTTCTTGTTCTTAAATTTGTCAAAATCTTATTTCAACTGATTTTTTCATTCGAGATGATATCAAAAGATAGGAACATAGAATTGAAATTAACTAAACCTAACATAACTTAAGTTTTTTATTTTATCATAAATATGTTACAAGCATTTATAGGATAAATTATTAACATTATTTTATAAAATTAATCTACTTTTTAATAAAGATGTTTATAATAAAGAAACGATATAGTTCAAGGAAATGCAATGGATTCAAAATGTAGTAAACAATCATTATTTAAAAGTCATATAAAGTGAAGGAAAAAACAACAAGCACTTTTAGTTTACAATGCAAAAAAAGATTGGAGATATGAAGAACACAAGCTTATACTGAGAGGGGGGTGAACAGTATAAGACCACTTTTTAACTTTTTCCTTTTACTTCAGAAAGCAATGCAATGAACCAATAGCAAAATCAAAGCAGTAATCAAACCAGTGTACAAGTCATCACACAATTGAGACACCAATATAACGTGGTTCACCCAAGGTGGGCTACTCCACAGAGAAAATATTTCACTAAATTTTCTCAATCAAATCCTTTGGGAATCCTTCCCAATTACAATGTTTATGGACTTCCTGTCCAAAGGAGAATCCTTCCCCTAATCAAATATTTATGAGCCTCCTACCCAAAGGAGATGTCCTATCCCCCAAAGAAGTATTTATGAGCCTCCTGCCCAAAGGAGATGTCCTATCCCCCAAAGCTCTGGAAATGATACTTCAGAAGATCATTGCCTCTTCTGCCGCTAGCAGGTGGAACTCCTTTCCATAGAAGACATCCTGTCCTCCTTGCTCTGGCTCTAGAGACTTCTGTCCTCACTGATCACCTCCATAGCTGCTCATCAAAACCTGTACTAAACACAGTCAGTCGGTCCAGCACAAGTCCTCTCAAACTCTATCACAAATCTGCACCAAACTCAGTCCTCTGGTCCAGCACAAATCTGCTCTCAAATCTCTGTCAGATCTGTCCCAAGCTTAAGCCAAAAGCTTGAACAAATCAATCACAACTGCTCACAAGTCTCCACCAAGACTTCATCAAATCTGTCCACAAGTTCTTCAACAAGAACCTATCCAAATCAGTCCACAAGTTCTCCACAAGAACCTGTCCAAATCAGTCCTAGCAAGCTCACCAAGAACTTGCCCAAATCAGCTCAAGCAAGTTTACCAAGAAACTTGCCCAATGTGAACACACAAAGAGAATTGTTAGAGACCCAATGTGTTTCATCCAATCATATCAAATCAATCTCATAGAAGCATAAAGAGAATTGTTAGAGACTCAATATGTTCTATCCTTCAACTTTCAATCTCAACTCAAATCAATCTCATAGAAGCATAAAGAGAATTGTTAGAGACTCAATATGTTCTATCCTTCAACTCTCAATCTCAACTCAAATCAATCTCATAGAAGATAAAGATAGAAATAGTATACTTTCACAAGATCTTGAACCACAACCCAACAATTGTCAATAATGCAATATCAAGGAATCAACTCCTCCAACATAGAACCATAACTTGCTATCAAACCCTAGCCAAGTTAGTTTTCAAGAACTCAAAGCAATCTCTCTCTAAGCATCAAAAAGGGGTTCAAGATATTTCCAACTTCTCTCAAATGGGAATGCTCAACTTAACCACACAACCAAGTTTATCAAGCAAAGTACAACTTGATAAAATCAAATCTCAAAGGAGCAAGCCCAACTCATGTATCAAGTAAAGCATAACTTGATCAACTCAATCTCAATGGAAGCAATCTCAAAACCAAACTCTCAACAACCAAACAACTCAATTAGGGTTTCAACAACTTATAGCAATGGCATACGCTTCTCACTCAAAAACCCTAAAGCAAACTTCAAATGCTTCCACTCTCATAAACCAGAATTATGCAATAACTCATAAACTCATCATGATCTCATAATGCATAATCAATACTTCCACTTTCAGAAAATAAGATCCACTCCAAATAAGGAAACTTAATTTAATCCTTTTCACTCCAAACTTATTTTTAGAAAACCATCAATCAATAATAACCATGGAAGAATGTGCCCATACCTTTACTTTGATGAAGAAGGAGAACTCAAAATCTGTCACAACACTAACTCTCAATTTGCCACAAATTAGAGTTAGCAACAATGGAATAATGCACAATGATAAGAGTCCTAATAACACCTTATCACTCCAACTCATCAATAATCAAAACTCACAAATATACATATCAACAATATTCCTTTACACCTTATAACTCCTACTTAATATATCACAAAATAACTTCAACCTCAAAAAATAATTACAAGAGAATATCCACTCAATAACTCCAAAGGCTTTCTAACCCCAATATGACATTAAGCACAATTATTCCTTAAACCCTTATAACTCCTAAAATACATTTACTTCTAAATGCATTTACCACATAAACATTAAGCATCAATAATAACAATGTCAAAGCAATATTTCTATTTAACCTTATACCTCCATCCAATTACCAACAATAATTGCCAAGTCAAATCAAATATTCCACATTATCAACAAAAGATCTACCTTGGCCAAAAATCAATTCTCCAACCTTAGGAGAAGTGTGGAGACACCAACATAAGCGCCAAAGCGCTTCCTCCTCCAAACTCGTGGCCCAAAGCAACTATTGTACCACATGCACAATAATCCGTGACCAAAAATGAAACATGCCCGACGCGAATCGATCTCGACACCTCTGCCTAGCGAGCGCCTTCGCTCCACTGCCTCCATCATTGGAGCACAAGTGCCCAACGAAACTCTCAAGCGCCACTCATCGTTTTACCTTCCCTTTGCTCGTAGAGATTAAAGACAAACAGATTTGTCTTCCTCATAGGCGTACGAAATCGAAACTTAAACACAGAGCAATACGAAACTCAAAAATCATAGAGCAATCCAAAATCGAAGGTCACAAAGCAATACAAATTCGAAGGTAATCACGCAAATCGGAGGTGCATTGAACCTTAGGAATTAATGCCCTTTAATAGTCTTTTGCATCCCATGCAAGTTGACGTCGGTGCTCCTTCCAAACAAATGACGTCGATGAGGTAAGTCTTTTACATGAGCGCCGCTAAGGGTTTAGAAACCCTTTCAATAATAATTATTAAATTAATAATTATTATTTTATTAATAATAAACTTAACTTAAAACCTTTTCAAAGGTTTGAGTTAATTTATTTATTAATAATCAAAATGGACTTTTAAGGTTTTTTCAAGGAGCAAAACCTTTTCATTAAGCCAAGATGGTTTTAATAAAAACCCTTAATGAGTCCAGATGGTTTTAAGAAAAACCTTTAACCTTGTCACCATGGTTTTAATTAAAAACCCTTAAACAAACATCATGGAACTTTCAAGATATTTTTGTCACCAAACTCTTTTTGACATCAGCACAAATTCCTTTTGACATCAACACAAACTCCTTTTGACATCAATGACAACTCACAAACATGAAGCTAGGCAACATACCCAAAATTACCAACAATCTCCCCCTTTGTCATTGATGGCAAACCACTACTAAAACCACTGCCAACTATCAAAACTGAAACCAACTGAAAACCATCCTCTGAAGCTTTGCTCCCCCTGACTCAAGGCTCTCCCCCTTACTCAAATCTCTCCCCCTTTGTCATCAATGGCAAAGGGTCACCTTTGGGGCTCAGGGCTAAGAATGAGCCTCTTAGCTTAGCCCCTCCCCCACCTCCTATTGAGGTGATTAATTCTGGGGTGGGAGTAAAACTCCCATTAGGCACTGATCATCATCAGTGTCCATAGCTACCTTTCCATGATTTTTCTTGATATCCTTGTCCATGTTCCTGTTCCTGTTCTTGTTCATATCCTTGTTCTTGTTCCTGTTCAAAACCCTTCCTATTCATGTTCTCATCCCTGTTTATGTCCAAGCCATTATTCCTATTCTCATCATTATTCTTGTTCCTATTCATAGCCCTAAACCTATACCTTGGAACTTCTGCTCTACACCATCTGGTTGTATGTCCTTCATTATTGCACTTATAACATTTGACAATGTTATTCCTTTGAGATGTACCTATTTTTTGAATCCTCTCTGTTGGACCAAACCTGTTCCTATTGTTAACCCTACAATTAACTGCCTTGTGCCCAAACTGATTACAAGAGTAGCAATACCCTTGAAAGAAATTACCATTTCTAAAATTTCCATTAACCTGTCTTGCTTGAGCCCTACACTGTGAAGCCATGTGTCCAAACCTGTGACATGCAAAACATCTTCCATTGAACTTTCCTTGCCTTGACCTCATAGGTCCTTTAGTATTTCTCCCCTTATGTTGATTCCTATTTTTTGATTCTATGCTATCTGAATCACCATCTGAAAACTTACTCTCTGAAGTACTCTCTTCATCTGAACCATCTTCTTCTTGGGAGCTCATACTAGATTCCTCAACCTTGTTCCTTTTGTTTCTTTCCAAAACCAAGACCTGTTTTATCTGTTGTCCTTCTTTGATCCTTGATGATTGATTTTACCTTCTTGGAACTTTCTTCAAACCTGTAAAGCTTCTCCTTGTACTCTTTAGTTTCCTTTTTCAAGGAAGCTACTTCATGTTTTAACTCTTTACACTCAAGAGACCTAGCTGCCAACTCTTCTTTGAGTTCCTGTGTCTTTGCTATAGAGATATCAAGATTCCCTATAAGCTCATCTCTTTCATAATGACATTCATCAAACCTATCAATGAGTCTAGCATATTTCTTTCTTTCTTTCTTTCTTTAACACATCAAGAGCATTAACAAGTTCAGCCTCAAGATCTACTTCTCCCTTTTCTGAAACATCCTCTATTTGTTTACCTTTTGAAACATCAATATCCTTTTCTGATTTCTTACCACTAGAGGTGCTACCTTCATCTAAAGCCATAAGAAGATCTTCCTCATAATTTTTTGAAGCATCCTCATACATAGTATTACCAGAATTCAAACCATCATTTGTACAATCATCCTCAAGGTGACCAAAATTTCCACATCTAAAGCACTTAAGCACAACAAATCTATTCCTCTTTTCTTTTCCTTCCTTTTCTGTTAGAAACAACATCTCATTTCTATCATCACTTGAAGAACTTCCATCATCACTACTAGAACACTTACTTGCTTTGTCTGTGTAGAAACTTTTCTTGTGTTTTTGGAAGTACCTCTTCCCTTGACTATTTTTCTCATTTCTGTTCTTCCTTTGATACTTGTGCTTCTCAGATTCCCTGTGCTTATAATCCTATTTTTCTTCATCACAATCATCCTTGGGTTCTGGACAGTCAGTAGCATAGTGACCAAACTTTCCACAATTGAAACATTTAATAGATTTCATACCTTTGTGCTTTCTTGAGAACTTGCCTTTCCTGTTGTAGTTTGCTTCTTCATCACTAGAAGACTCATCACTGTCTTCTTGTTGTTTACCCTTGGACTTCTTGGTAGCTTTGAAAGCTGCCTCCTTCTTAGGATCAGGTACCACTTTAGTTCTTAACTCAAAAGCTGCAAGTATACTATGAAGCTCATCCTTTTTCAATTTATCCAAATCCTTGGCTTCCTCAATAGCTGAAATATTTTCACTAAATCTATTTGGAAGAGACCTCAAAATTTTATCACAAACATCATTTTCAGCAAGCTCAAGACCTAGTTCCTTCATGGAATTAACAATCTCATCCATACGAAGCATATAGTCACTAATATTTTCTTCATCATTCATCTTGAGTTGTTCAAACATACCTTTGTAATATCTCAATTTTGCTTTTCTGACATTTGCATCACCTGTATGAACCACTTGCAATTGATCCCACATTTCCTTTGTTGTATTACAATGAATCACCTTTGTAAGATCTGCCTTTTGTAGACCTTTCAGAATTGCATTCATTGCCCTTGAATTGTTGTGATGTAGAAGTTTCTCATCTTTAGTAGTAGGAGGGAGCTTTGGAATAGTGTACCCAAACTCAACTGCTTCCCAAACTTCATTTCCAAGAGCCATTAGATGAACCTTCATCTTTATGCTCCATAGACCAAAATCTGTCCCATCAAGAATAGGTGTTGAATTACCACTTGTAAAATCCATTGTGTTCTTTTCAAGCTTTTCCTTCAAGCTGTGAAACTCTTTCGAAGGAACCTGCTCTGATACCAATTGAAGAACACAAGCTTATACTGAGAGGGGGGTGAATAGTATAAGACCACTTTTTAACTTTTTCCTTTTACTTCAGAAAGCAATGCAATGAACCAATAGCAAAATCAAAGTAGTAATCAAACTAAGTGTACAAGTCATCACACAATTGAGACACCAATATAACGTGGTTCACCCAAGGTGGGCTACTCCACAGAGAAAATATTTCACTAAATTTTCTCAATCAAATCCTTTGGGAATCCTTCCCAATTACAATGTTTATGGACTTCCTGTCCAAAGGAGAATCCTTCCCCTAATCAAATATTTATGAGCCTCCTACCCAAAGGAGATGTCCTATCCCCAAAGAAGTATTTATGAGCCTCCTACCCAAAGGAGATGTCCTATCCCCAAATCTCTGGAAATGATACTTCAGAAGATCACTGCCTCTTCTATCGCTAGCAGGTGGAACTCCTTTCCATAGAAGATGTCCTGTCCTCCTTGCTCTGGCTCTAGAGACTTCTGTCCTCACTGATCACCTCCATAGTTGCTCATCAACACCTGTACTAAACATAGTTAGTCGGTCCAGCACAAGTCCTCTCAAACTCTATCACAAATCTACACCAAACTCAGTCCTCTGGTCCAGCACAAATCTGCTCTCAAATCTCTATCATATCTATCCCAAGATTAAGCCAAAATCTTGAACAAATCAATCACAACTGCTCACAAGTCTTCACCAAGACTTCATCAAATCTGTCCACAAGTTCTTCAACAAGAACCTATCCAAATCAGTCCACAAGTTCTCCACAAGAACCTATCCAAATCAGTCCACAAGTTCTCCAAAAATTAGTCCTAGCAAGCTCACCAAGAACTTGCCCAAATCAGCTCAAGCAAGTTTACCAAGAAACTTGCCCAATGTGAACACACAAAGAGAATTGTTAGAGACCCAATGTGTTTCATCCAATCATATCAAATCAATCTCATAGAAGCATAAAGATAATTGTTAGAGACTCAATATGTTCTATCCTTCAACTTTCAATCTCAACTCAAATCAATCTCATAGAAGCATAAAGAGAATTGTTAGAGACTCAATATGTTCTATCCTTCAACTCTCAATCTCAACTCAAATCAATCTCATAGAAGCATAAAGAGAATTGTTAGAGACTCAATATGTTCTATCCTTCAACTTTCAATCTCAACTCAAATAAATCTCATAGAAGTAGTATACTTTCACAAGATCTTGAACCACAACCCAACAATTGTCAATAATGCAATATCAAGGAATCAACTCCTCCAACATAGAACCATAACTTGCTATCAAACCCTAGCCAAGTTAGTTTTCAAGAACTCAAAGCAATCTCTCTCTAAGCATCAAAAAGGGGTTCAAGATATTTCCAACTTCTCTCAAATGGGAATGCTCAACTTAACCACACAACCAAGTTTATCAAGCAAAGTACAACTTGATAAAATCAAATCTCAAAGGAGCAAGCCCAACTCATGTATCAAGTAAAGCATAACTTGATCAACTCAATCTCAATGGAAGCAATCTCAAAACCAAACTCTCAACAACCAAACAACTCAATTAGGGTTTCAACAACTTATAGCAATGGCATAAGCTTCTCACTCAAAAACCCTAAAGCAAACTTCAAATGCTTCCACTCTCATAAACCAGAATTATGCAATAACTCATAAACTCATCATGATCTCATAATGCATAATCAATACTTCCACTTTCAGAAAATAAGATCCACTCCAAATAAGGAAACTTAATTTAATCCTTTTCACTCCAAACTTATTTTTAGAAAACCATCAATCAATAATAACCATGGAAGAATGTGCCCATACCTTTACTTTGATGAAGAAGGAGAACTCAAAATCTGTCACAACACTAACTCTCAATTTGCCACAAATTAGAGTTAGCAACAATGGAATAATGCACAATGATAAGAGTCCTAATAACACCTTATCACTCCAACTCATCAATAATCAAAACTCACAAATATACATATCAACAATATTCCTTTACACCTTATAACTCCTACTTAATATATCACAAAATAACTTCAACCTCAAAAATAATTACAAGAGAATATCCACTCAATAACTCCAAAGGCTTTCTAACCCCAATATGACATTAAGCACAATTATTCCTTAAACCCTTATAACTCCTAAAATACATTTACTTCTAAATGCATTTACCATATAAACATTAAGCATCAATAATAACAATGTCAAAGCAATATTTCTATTTAACCTTATACCTCCATCCAATTACCAACAATAATTGCCAAGTCAAATCAAATATTCCACATTATCAACAAAAGATCTACCTTGGCCAAAAATCAATTCTCCAACCTTAGGAGAAGTGTGGAGACACCAACATAAGCGCCAAAGCGCTTCCTCCTCCAAACTCATGGCCCAAAGCAACTGTTGTACCACGTGCACAATAATTCATGACCAAAAATGAAACATGCCCGATGTGAATCGATCTCGACACCTCTGCCTAGCGAGCGCCTTCGCTCCACTGCCTCCGTCGTTGGAGCACAAGTGCCCAATGAAACTCTCAAGTGCCACTCATCGTTTTACCTTCCCTTTGCTCGTAGAAATTAAAGACAAACATATTTGTCTTCCTCATAGGCATACAAAATCGAAACTTAAACACAGAGCAATACGAAACTCAAAAATCATAGAGCAATCCAAAATCGAAGGTCATAAAGCAATACAAATTTGAAGGTAATCATGCAAATCGGAGGTGTATTGAACCTTAGGAATTAATGCCCTTTAATAGTCTTTTGCATCCCATGCAAGTTGACGTCGTTTTAAAAAATGAGTGGGAGGTAAGTCTTTTACATGAGCGTCGCTAAGGGTTTAGAAACCCTTTCAATAATAATTATTAAATTAATAATTATTATTTTATTAATAATAAACTTAACTTAAAACCTTTTCAAAGGTTTGAGTTAATTTATTTATTAATAATCAAAATGGACTTTTAAGGTTTTTTCAAGGAGCAAAACCTTTTCATTAAGCCAAGATGGTTTTAATAAAAACCCTTAATGAGTCCAGATGGTTTTAAGAAAAACCTTTAACCTTGTCACCATGGTTTTAATTAAAAACCCTTAAACAAACATCATGGAACTTTCAAGATCTTTTTGGCACCAAACTCTTTTGACATCAACACAAATTCCTTTTGATATCAACACAAACTCCTTTTGACATCAATGACAACTCACAAACATGAAGCTAGGCAACATACCCAAAATTTCCAACAATCTCCCCCTTTGTCATTGATGGCAAACCACTACTGAAACCACTGCCAACTATCAAAACTAAAACCAACTGAAAACCATCCTCTGAAGCTTTGCTCCCCTGACTCAAGGCTCTCCCCTTACTCAAATATCTCCCCCTTTGTCATCAATGGCAAAGGGTCACCTTTGGGGCTCAGGGCTAAGAATGAGCCTCTTAGCTTAGCCCCTCCTCCACCTCCTATTGAGGTGATTAATTCTGGGGTGGGAGTAAAACTCCCATTAGGCACTGATCATCATCAGTGTCCATAGCTGCCTTTCCATGATTTTTCTTGATATCCTTGTCCATGTTCCTGTTCTGTTCTTGTTCATATATCTCATCCCTATTTTTGTCAAGCCATTATTCCTATTCCTATCTGCCATTATTCTTGTTCCTATTCATAGCCCTAAACCTGTACCTTGGAACTTCTGCTCTACACCATCTGGTTGTATGTCCTTCATTATTGCACTTATAACATTTGACAATGTTATTCCTTTGAGATGTACCTATTTTTTGAATCCTCTCTGTTGGACCAAACCTGTTCCTATTGTTAACCCTACAATTAACTGCCTTGTGCCCAAACTGATTACAAGAGTAGCAATACCCTTGAAAGAAATTACCATTTCTAAAATTTCCATTAACCTGTCTTGCTTGAGCCCTCACTATGAAGCCATGTGTCCAAACCTGTGACATGCAAAACATCTTCCATTGAACTTTCCTTGCCTTGACCTCATAGGTCCTTTAGTATTTCTCCCCTTATGTTGATTCCTATTTTCTGATTCTGTGCTATCTGAATCACCATCTAAAAACTTACTCTCTGAAGTACTCTCTTCATCTGAACCATCTTCTTCTTGGGAGCTCATACTAGATTCCTCAACCTGTTCCTTTTGTTTCTTTCCAAAACCAAGACCTGTTTTATCTGTTGTCCTTCTTTGATCCTTGATGATTGATTTTACCTTCTTGGAACTTTCTTCAAACCTGTAAAGCTTCTCCTTGTACTCTTTAGTTTCCTTTTTCAAGGAAGCTACTTCATGTTTTAACTCTTTACACTCAAGAGACCTAGCTGCCAACTCTTCTTTGAGTTCTTGTGTCTTTGCTATAGAGATATCAAGATTCCCTATAAGCTCATCTCTTTCATAATGACATTCATCAAACCTATCAATGAGTCTAGCATATTTCTTTCTTTCTTTCTTTAACACATCAAGAGCATTAACAAGTTCAGCCTCAAGATCTACTTCTCCCTTTTCTGAAACATCCTCTATTTGTTTACCTTTTGAAACATCAATATCCTTTTCTGATTTCTTACCACTAGAGGTGCTACCTTCATCTAAAGCCATAAGAAGATCTTCCTCATAATTTTTTGAAGCATCCTCATACATAGTATTACCATAATTCAAACCATCATTTGTACAATCATCCTCAAGGTGACCAAAATTTCCACATCTAAAGCACTTAAGCACAACAAATCTATTCCTCTTTTCTTTTCCTTCCTTTTCTGTTAGAAACAACATCTCATTTCTATCATCACTTGAAGAACTTCCATCATCACTACTAGAACACTTACTTGCTTTGTCTGTGTAGAAACTTTTCTTGTGTTTTTGGAAGTACCTCTTCCCTTGACTATTTTGCTCATTTCTGTTCTTCCTTTGATACTTGTGCTTCTCAGATTCCCTATGCTTATAATCCTATTTTTCTTCATCACAATCATCCTTGGGTTCTGACATATCAGTAGCATAGTGACCAAACTTTCCACAATTGAAACATTTAATAGATTTCATACCTTTGTGCTTTCTTGAGAACTTGCCTTTCCTGTTGTAGTTTGCTTCTTCATCACTAGAAGACTCATCACTATCTTCTTGTTGTTTACCCTTGGACTTCTTGGTAGCTTTGAAAGTTGCCTCCTTCTTAGGATCAGGTACCACTTTAGTTCTTAACTCAAAAGTTGCAAGTATACTATGAAGCTCATCCTTTTTCAATTTATCCAAATCCTTGGCTTCCTCAATAGCTGAAATATTTTCACTAAATCTATTTGGAAGAGACCTCAAAATTTTATCACAAACATCATTTTCAGCAAGCTCAAGACCTAGTTCCTTCATGGAATTAACAATCTCATCCATACGAAGCATATAGTCACTAATATTTTCTTCATCATTCATCTTGAGTTGTTCAAACATACCTTTGTAATATCTCAATTTTGCTTTTCTGACATTTGCATCACCTGTATGAACCACTTGCAATTGATCCCACATTTCCTTTGTTGTATTACAATGAATCACCTTTGTAAGATCTCCTTTTGTAGACCTTTCAGAATTGCATTCATTGCCCTTGAATTATTGTGATGTAGAAGTTTCTCATCTTTAGTAGTAGGAGGGAGATTTGGAATAGTGTACCCAAACTCAACTGCTTCCCAAACTTCATTTCCAAGAGCCATTAGATGAACCTTCATCTTTATGCTCCATAGACCAAAATATGTCCCATCAAGAATAGGTGTTGAATTACCACTTGTAAAATCCATTGTGTTCTTTTCAAGCTTTTCCTTCAAGCTGTGAAACTCTTCCGAAGGAACCTACTCTGATACCAATTGAAGAACACAAGCTTATACTGAGAGGGGGGGTGAATAGTATAAGACCACTTTTTAACTTTTTCCTTTTACTTCAGAAAGCAATGCAATGAACCAATAGCAAAATCAAAGTAGTAATCAAACTAGTGTACAAGTCATCACACAATTGAGACACCAATATAACGTGGTTCACCCAAGGTGGGCTACTCCATAGAGAAAATATTTCACTAAATTTTCTCAATCAAATCCTTTGGGAATCCTTCCCAATTACAATGTTTATGGACTTCCTATCCAAAGGAGAATCCTTCCCCTAATAAAATATTTATGAGCCTCCTACCCAAAGGAGATGTCCTATCCCCCAAAGAAGTATTTATGAGCCTCCTGCCCAAAGGAGATGTCCTATCCCCCAAATCTCTGGAAATGATACTTCAGAAGATCACTGCCTCTTCTACCGCTAGCAGGTGGAACTCCTTTCCATAGAAGATGTCCTGTCCTCCTTGCTCTAGCTCTAGAGACTTCTGTCCTCATTGATCACCTCCATAGCTGCTCATCAAAACCTGTACTAAACATAGTCAGTCGGTCCAGCACAAGTCCTCTCAAACTCTATCACAAATCTACACCAAACTCAGTCCTCTGGTCCAACACAAATCTGCTCTCAAATCTCTGTCATATCTATCCCAAGATTAAGCCAAAATCTTGAACAAATCAATCACAACTGCTCACAAGTCTCCACCAAGACTTCATCAAATCTGTCCACAAGTTCTTCAACAAGAACCTATCCAAATCAGTCCACAAGTTCTCCACAAGAACCTATCCAAATCAGTCCAAAATAGCAAGCTCACCAAGAACTTGCCCAAATCAGCTCAAGCAAGTTTACCAAGAAACTTGCCCAATGTGAACACACAAAGAGAATTGTTAGAGACCCAATGTGTTTCATCCAATCATATCAAATCAATCTCATAGAAGCATAAAGAGAATTGTTAGAGACTCAATATGTTCTATCCTTCAACTTTCAATCTCAACTCAAATCAATCTCATAGAAGCATAAAGAGAATTGTTAGAGACTCAATATGTTCTATCCTTCAACTCTCAATCTCAACTCAAATCAATCTCATAGAAGCATAAAGAGAATTGTTAGAGACTCAATATGTTCTATCCTTCAACTTCAATCTCAACTCAAATCAATCTATAGAAGTAGTATACTTTCACAAGATCTTGAACCACAACCCAACAATTTTCAATAATGCAATATCAAGGAATCAACTCCTCCAACATAGAACCATAACTTGCTATCAAACCCTAGCCAAGTTAGTTTTCAAGAACTCAAAGCAATCTCTCTCTAAGCATCAAAAAGGGGTTCAAGATATTTCCAACTTCTCTCAAATGGGAATGCTCAACTTAACCACACAACCAAGTTTATCAAGCAAAGTACAACTTGATAAAATCAAATCTCAAAGGAGCAAGCCCAACTCATGTATCAAGTAAAGCATAACTTGATCAACTCAATCTCAATGGAAGCAATCTCAAAACCAAACTCTCAACAACCAAACAACTCAATTAGGGTTTCAACAACTTATAGCAATGGCATAAGCTTCTCACTCAAAAACCCTAAAGCAAACTTCAAATGCTTCCACTCTCATAAACCAGAATTATGCAATAACTCATAAACTCATCATGATCTCATAATGCATAATCAATACTTCCACTTTCAGAAAATAAGATCCACTCCAAATAAGGAAACTTAATTTAATCCTTTTCACTCCAAACTTATTTTTAGAAAACCATCAATCAATAATAACCATGGAAGAATGTGCCCATACCTTTACTTTGATGAAGAAGGAGAACTCAAAATCTGTCACAACACTAACTCTCAATTTGCCACAAATTAGAGTTAGCAACAATGGAATAATGCACAATGATAAGAGTCCTAATAACACCTTATCACTCCAACTCATCAATAATCAAAACTCACAAATATACATATCAACAATATTCCTTTACACCTTATAACTCCTACTTAATATATCACAAAATAACTTCAACCTCAAAAATAATTACAAGAGAATATCCACTCAATAACTCCAAAGGCTTTCTAACCCCAATATGACATTAAGCACAATTATTCCTTAAACCCTTATAACTCCTAAAATACATTTACTTCTAAATGCATTTACCATATAAACATTAAGCATCAATAATAACAATGTCAAAGCAATATTTCTATTTAACCTTATACCTCCATCCAATTACCAACAATAATTGCCAAGTCAAATCAAATATTCCACATTATCAACAAAATATTTACCTTGGCCAAAAATCAATTCTCCAACCTTAGGAGAAGTGTGGAGACACCAACATAAGTGCCAAAGTGCTTCCTCCTCCAAAATCATGGCCCAAAGCAACTGTTGTACCATGTGCACAATAATCCATGACCAAAAATGAAACATGCCCAATGCGAATCGATCTCGACACCTCTGCCTAGCGAGCGCCTTCGCTCCACTACCTCCGTCGTTGGAGCACAAGTGCCCAATAAAACTCTCAAGCGCCACTCATCGTTTTACCTTCCCTTTGCTCGTAGAAATTAAAGACAAACATATTTGTCTTCCTCATAGGCGTATGAAATCGAAACTTAAACACAGAGCAATATGAAACTCGAAAATCATAGAGCAATCCAAAATCGAAGGTCATAAAGCAATACAAATTTGAAGGTAATCGTGCAAATCAGAGGTGCATTGAACCTTAGGAATTAATGCCCTTTAATAGTCTTTGCATCCCATGCAAGTTGACGTCGGTGCTCCTTTCAAACTTTAAGTTGACGTCGATGAGGTAAGTCTTTTACATGAGCGTCGCTAAGGGTTTAGAAACCCTTTCAATAATAATTATTAAATTAATAATTATTATTTTATTAATAATAAACTTAACTTAAAACCTTTTCAAAGGTTTGAGTTAATTTATTTATTAATAATCAAAATGGACTTTTAAGGTTTTTTCAAGGAGAAAAACCTTTTCATTAAGCCAAGATGGTTTTAATAAAAACCCTTAATGAGTCCAGATGGTTTTAAGAAAAACCTTTAACCTTGTCACCATGGTTTTAATTAAAAACCCTTAAACAAACATCATGGAACTTTCAAGATCTTTTTGGCACCAAACTCTTTTTGACATCAACACAAATTCCTTTTGACATCAACACAAACTCCTTTTGACATCAATGACAACTCACAAACATGAAGCTAGGCAACATACCCAAAATTTCCAACAATCTCCCCCTTTGTCATTGATGGCAAACCACTACTGAAACCACTACCAACTATCAAAACTAAAACCAACTGAAAACCATCCTCTGAAGCTTTGCTCCCCCTGACTCAAGGCTCTCCCCCTTACTCAAATATCTCCCCCTTTGTCATCAATGGCAAAGGGTCACCTTTGGGGCTCAGGGCTAAGAATGAGCCTCTTAGCTTAGCCCCTCCCCCACCTCCTGTTGAGGTGATTAATTCTAGGGTGGGAGTAAAACTCCCATTAGGAACTGATCATCATCAGTGTCCATAGCTGCCTTTCCATGATTTTTCTTGATATCCTTGTCCATGTTCCTATTCCTGTTCTTGTTCATATCCTTGTTCTTGTTCCTATTCAAAACCCTGTTCTTGTTCATGTTCTCATCCCTATTTCTGTCCAAGCCATTATTCCTATTCCTATCATTATTCTTGTTCCTATTCATAGCCCTAAACCTATACCTTGGAACTTTTGCTCTACACCATCTGGTTGTATGTCCTTCATTATTGCACTTATAACATTTGACAATGTTATTCCTTTGAGATGTACCTATTTTTTGAATCCTCTCTGTTGGACCAAACCTGTTCCTATTGTTAACCCTACAATTAACTGCCTTGTGCCCAAACTGATTACAAGAGTAGCAATACCCTTGAAAGAAATTACCATTTCTAAAATTTCCATTAACCTGTCTTGCTTGAGCCCTACACTGTGAAGCCATGTGTCCAAACCTATGACATGCAAAACATCTTCCATTGAACTTTCCTTGCCTTGACCTCATAGGTCCTTTAGTATTTCTCCCCTTATGTTGATTCCTATTTTTTGATTCTGTGCTATCTGAATCACCATCTGAAAACTTACTCTCTGAAGTACTCTCTTCATCTGAACCATCTTCTTCTTGGGAGCTCATACTAGATTCCTCAACCTGTTCCTTTTGTTTCTTTCCAAAACCAAGACCTGTTTTATCTGTTGTCCTTCTTTGATCCTTGATGATTGATTTTACCTTCTTGGAACTTTCTTCAAACCTGTAAAGCTTCTCCTTGTACTCTTTAGTTTCCTTTTTCAAGGAAGCTACTTCATGTTTTAACTCTTTACACTCAAGAGACCTAGCTGCCAACTCTTCTTTGAGTTCCTGTGTCTTTGCTATAGAGATATCAAGATTCCCTATAAGCTCATCTCTTTCATAATGACATTCATCAAACCTATCAATGAGTCTAGCATATTTCTTTCTTTCTTTATTTCTTTAACACATCAAGAGCATTAACAAGTTCAGCCTCAAGATCTACTTCTCCCTTTTCTGAAACATCCTCTATTTGTTTACCTTTTGAAACATCAATATCCTTTTCTGATTTCTTACCACTAGAGGTGCTACCTTCATCTAAAGCCATAAGAAGATCTTCCTCATAATTTTTTGAAGCATCCTCATACATAGTATTACCATAATTCAAACCATCATTTGTACAATCATCCTCAAGGTGACCAAAATTTCCACATCTAAAGCACTTAAGCACAACAAATCTATTCCTCTTTTCTTTTCCTTCCTTTTCTGTTAGAAACAACATCTCATTTCTATCATCACTTGAAGAACTTCCATCATCACTACTAGAACACTTACTTGCTTTGTCTGTGTAGAAACTTTTCTTGTGTTTTTGGAAGTACCTCTTCCCTTGACTATTTTGCTCATTTCTGTTCTTCCTTTGATACTTGTGCTTCTCAGATTCCCTATGCTTATAATCCTATTTTTCTTCATCACAATCATCCTTGGGTTCTGGATAGTCAGTAGCATAGTGACCAAACTTTCCACAATTGAAACATTTAATAGATTTCATACCTTTGTGCTTTCTTGAGAACTTGCCTTTCCTATTGTAGTTTGCTTCTTCATCACTAGAAGACTCATCACTATCTTCTTGTTGTTTACCCTTGGACTTCTTGGTAGCTTTGAAAGTTGCCTCCTTCTTAGGATCAGGTACCACTTTAGTTCTTAACTCAAAAGTTGCAAGTATACTATGAAGCTCATCCTTTTTCAATTTATCCAAATCCTTGGCTTCCTCAATAGCTAAAATATTTTCACTAAATCTATTTGGAAGAGACCTCAAAATTTTATCACAAACATCATTTTCAGCAAGCTCAAGACCTAGTTCCTTCATGGAATTAACAATCTCATCCATACGAAGCATATAGTCACTAATATTTTCTTCATCATTCATCTTGAGTTGTTCAAACATACCTTTGTAATATCTCAATTTTGCTTTTCCGACATTTGCATCACCTGTATGAACCACTTGCAATTGATCCCACATTTCCTTTGTTGTATTACAATGAATCACCTTTGTAAGATCTGCCTTTTGTAGACCTTTCAGAATTGCATTCATTGCCCTTGAATTATTGTGATGTAGAAGTTTCTCATCTTTAGTAGTAGGAGGGAGATTTGGAATAGTGTACCCAAACTCAACTTGCTTCCCAAACTTCATTTCCAAGAGCCATTAGATGAACCTTCATCTTTATGCTCCATAGACCAAAATCTGTCCCATCAAGAATAGGTGTTGAATTACCACTTGTAAAATCCATTGTGTTCTTTTCAAGCTTTTCCTTCAAGCTGTGAAACTCTTCCGAAGGAACCTGCTCTGATACCAATTGAAGAACACAAGCTTATACTTGAGAGGGGGGTGAACAGTATAAGACCACTTTTTAACTTTTTCCTTTTACTTCAGAAAGCAATGCAATGAACCAATAGCAAAATCAAAGCAGTAATCAAACAAGTGTACAAGTCATCACACAATTGAGACACCAATATAACGTGGTTCACCCAAGGTGGGCTACTCCACAGAGAAAATATTTCACTAAATTTTCTCAATCAAATCCTTTGGGAATCCTTCCCAATTACAATGTTTATGGACTTCCTGTCCAAAGGATAATCCTTCCCCTAATAAAATATTTATGAGCCTCCTACCCAAAGGAGATGTCCTATCCCCCAAAGAAGTATTTATGAGCCTCCTACCCAAAGGAGATGTCCTATCCCCCAAATCTCTAGAAATGATACTTCAAAAGATCACTACCTCTTCTATCGCTAGCAGGTGGAACTCCTTTCCATAGAAGACGTCCTGTCCTCCTTGCTCTAGCTCTAGAGACTTCTGTCCTCACTGATCACCTCCATAACTTCTCATCAAAACCTGTACTAAACATAGTCAGTCGGTCCAACACAAGTCCTCTCAAACTCTATCACAAATCTACACCAAACTCAGTCCTCTGGTCCAACATAAATCTGCTCTCAAATATCTATCATATCTATCCCAAGATTAAGCCAAAATCTTGAACAAATCAATCACAACTGCTCACAAGTCTTCACCAAGACTTCATCAAATCTGTCCACAAGTTCTTCAACAAGAACCTATCCAAATCAGTCCACAAGTTCTCCACAAGAACCTATCCAAATCAGTCCTAGCAAGCTCACCAAGAACTTGCCCAAATCATCTCAAGCAAGTTTACCAAGAAACTTGCCCAATGTGAACACACAAAGAGAATTGTTAGAGACCCAATGTGTTTCATCCAATCATATCAAATCAATATCATAGAAGCATAAAGAGAATTTTTAGAGACTCAATATGTTCTATCCTTCAACTTTCAATCTCAACTCAAATCAATCTCATAGAAGCATAAAGAGAATTGTTAGAGACTCAATATGTTCTATCCTTCAACTCTCAATCTCAACTCAAATCAATCTCATAGAAGCATAAAGAGAATTGTTAGAGACTCAATATGTTCTATCCTTCAACTTTCAATCTCAACTCAAATCAATATCATAGAAGTAGTATACTTTCACAAGATCTTGAACCACAACCCAACAATTGTCAATAATGCAATATCAAGGAATCAACTCCTCCAACATAGAACCATAACTTGCTATCAAACCCTAGCCAAGTTAGTTTTCAAGAACTCAAAGCAATCTCTCTCTAAGCATCAAAAAGGGGTTCAAGATATTTCCAACTTCTCTCAAATGGGAATGCTCAACTTAACCACACAACCAAGTTTATCAAGCAAAGTACAACTTGATAAAATCAAATCTCAAAGGAGCAAGCCCAACTCATGTATCAAGTAAAGCATAACTTGATCAACTCAATCTCAATGGAAGCAATCTCAAAACCAAACTCTCAACAACCAAACAACTCAATTAGGGTTTCAACAACTTATAGCAATGGCATAAGCTTCTCACTCAAAAACCCTAAAGCAAACTTCAAATGCTTCCACTCTCATAAACCAGAATTATGCAATAACTCATAAACTCATCATGATCTCATAATGCATAATCAATACTTCCACTTTCAGAAAATAAGATCCACTCCAAATAAGGAAACTTAATTTAATCCTTTTCACTCCAAACTTATTTTTAGAAAACCATCAATCAATAATAACCATGGAAGAATGTGCCCATACCTTTACTTTGATGAAGAAGGAGAACTCAAAATCTGTCACAACACTAACTCTCAATTTGCCACAAATTAGAGTTAGCAACAATGGAATAATGCACAATGATAAGAGTCCTAATAACACCTTATCACTCCAACTCATCAATAATCAAAACTCACAAATATACATATCAACAATATTCCTTTACACCTTATAACTCCTACTTAATATATCACAAAATAACTTCAACCTCAAAAATAATTACAAGAGAATATCCACTCAATAACTCCAAAGGCTTTCTAACCCCAATATGACATTAAGCACAATTATTCCTTAAACCCTTATAACTCCTAAAATACATTTACTTCTAAATGCATTTACCACATAAACATTAAGCATCAATAATAACAATGTCAAAGCAATATTTCTATTTAACCTTATACCTCCATCCAATTACCAACAATAATTGCCAAGTCAAATCAAATATTCCACATTATCAACAAAAGATCTACCTTGGCCAAAAATCAATTCTCCAACCTTAGGAGAAGTGTGGAGACACCAACATAAGCGCCAAAGCGCTTCCTCCTCCAAACTCATGGCCCAAAGCAACTACTGTACCATGTGCACAATAATCGTGACCAAAAAAAAAAAGATCTCGACACCTCTGCCTAGCGAGCGCCTTCGCTCCACTGCCTCCATCGTTGGAGCACAAGTGCCCAATAAAACTCTCAAGCACCACTCATCGTTTTACCTTCCCTTTGCTCGCAGAGATTAAAGACAAACATATTTGTCTTCCTCATAGGCGTACGAAATCGGAACTTAAACACAGAGCAATACGAAACTCAAAAATCACAGAGCAATCCGAAATCGAAGGTCACAGAGCAATACAAATTCGAAGGTAATCGCGCAAATCGGAGGTGCATTGAACCTTAGGAATTAATGCCCTTTAATAGTCTTTTGCATCCCATGCAAGTTGACGTCGGCGCTCCTTTCAAACTTTTCCCCAAGTTGACATCGGCGAGGTAAGTCTTTTACATGAGCGCCGCTAAGGGTTTAGAAACCCTTTCAATAATAATTATTAAATTAATAATTATTATTTTATTAATAATAAACTTAACTTAAAACCTTTTCAAAGGTTTGAGTTAATTTATTTATTAATAATCAAAATGGACTTTTAAGGTTTTTTCAAGGAGCAAAACCTTTTCATTAAGCCAAGATGGTTTTAATAAAAACCCTTAATGAGTCCAGATGGTTTTAAGAAAAACCTTTAACCTTGTCACCATGGTTTTAATAAAAAACCCTTAAACAAACATCATGGAACTTTCAAGATCTTTTTGGCACCAAACTCTTTTTGACATCAGCACAAATTCCTTTTGACATCAACACAAACTCCTTTTGACATCAATGACAACTCACAAACATGAAGCTAGGCAACATACCCAAAATTGCCAATAATCTCCCCCTTTGTCATTGATGGCAAACCACTACTGAAACCACTGCCAACTGTCAAAACTGAAACCAACTGAAAACCATCCTCTAAAGCTTTGCTCCCCCTGACTCAAGGCTCTCCCCCTTACTCAAATCTCTCCCCCTTTGTCATCAATGGCAAAGGGTCACCTTTGGGGCTCAGGGCTAAGAATGAGCCTCTTAGCTTAGCCCCTCCCCCACCTCCTATTGAGGTGATTAATTTTGGGGTGGGAGTAAAACTCCCATTAGGCACTGATCATCATCAATGTCCATAGCTGCCTTTCCATGATTTTTCCTGATATCCTTGTCCATGTTCCTGTTCCTATTCTTGTTCATATCCTTGTTCTTGTTCCTATTCAAAACCCTTTCTTTTTCATGTTCTCATCCCTATTTTTGTCCAAGCCATTATTCCTATTCCTGCCATTATTCCTGTTCCTGTTCATAGCCCTAAACCTGTACCTTGGAACTTTTGCTCTACACCATCTGGTTGTATGTCCTTCATTATTGCACTTATAACATTTGACAATGTTATTCCTTTGAGATGTACCTATTTTTTGAATCCTCTCTGTTGGACCAAACCTGTTCCTATTGTTAACCCTACAATTAACTGCCTTGTGCCCAAACTGATTACAAGAGTAGCAATACCCTTGAAAGAAATTACCATTTCTGAAATTTCCATTAACCTGTCTTGCTTGAGCCCTGCACTATGAAGCCATGTGTCCAAACCTATGACATGCAAAACATCTTCCATTTAAATTTCCTTGCCTTGACCTCATAGGTCCTTTAGTATTTCTCCCCTTATGCTGATTCCTATTTTTTGATTCTATGCTATCTGAATCACCATCTGAAAACTTACTCTCTGAAGTACTCTCTTCATCTGAACCATCTTCTTCTTGGGAGCTCATACTAGATTCCTCAACCTATTCCTTTTGTTTCTTTCCAAAACCAAGACCTATTTTATGTGTTTTTCTTCTTTGATCCTTGATGATTTATTTTACCTTCTTGGAACTTTTTTCACACCTATAAAGCTTCCCCTGGTACTCTTTAGTTTCCTTTTTCAAGGAAGCTACTTCATGTTTTAACTCTTTACACTCAAGAGACCTAGCTGCAAACTCTTATTTGAGTTCCTATGTCTTTGCTATAGAGATATCAAGATTTCCTATAAGCTCATATCTTTCATAACGACATTCATTAAACCTATCAATGAGTCTAGCATATTTCTTTCTTTCTTTCTTTAACACATCAAGAGCATTAACAAGTTTAGCCTCAAGATCTACTTCTCCCTTTTCTTAAACATCCTCTATTTGTTTACCTTTTGAAACATCAATATCCTTTTTTGATTTCTTACCACTAGAGGTGCTACCTTCATCTAAAGCCATAAGAAGATCTTCCTCATAATTTTTTGAAGCATCCTCATACATAGTATTACCAAAATTCAAACCATCATTTGTACAATCATCCTCAAGGTGACCAAAATTTCCACATCTAAAGCACTTAAGCACAAAAAATATATTCCTCTTTTCTTTTCCTTCCTTTTTTGTTAGAAACAACATCTCATTTCTATCATCACTTGAAGAACTTCCATCATCACTACTAGAACACTTACTTGCTTTGTCTGTGTAGAAAATTTTCTTGTGTTTTTGGAAGTACCTCTTCCCTTGACTTTTTTGCTCATTTATGTTCTTCCTTTGATACATGTGCTTCTCAGATTCCCTATGCTTATAATCCTATTTTTCTTCATCATAATCATCATTGGGTTCTGGAAATTCAGTAGCATAGTGACCAAACTTTCCACAATTGAAACATTTAATATATTTCATACCTTTGTGCTTTCTTGAGAACTTGCCTTTCCTGCTGTAGTTTGCTTCTTCATCACTAGAAGAATCATCACTATCTTCTTTTTTTTTACCCTTGGACTTCTTGGTAGCTTTGAAAGTTGCCTCCTTCTTAGGATCAGATACCACTTTAGTTCTTAACTCAAAAGCTACAAGTATACTATGAAGCTCATCCATTTTCAATTTATCCAAATCCTTGGCTTCCTCAATAGCTAAAATATTTTCACTAAATCTATTTGGAAGAGACCTCAAAATTTTATCACAAACATCATTTTCAGCAAGCTCAAGACCTAGTTCCTTCATGGAATTAACAATCTCATCCATATGAAGCATATATTCACTAATATTTTCTTCATCATTCATCTTGAGTTGTTCAAACATACCTTTGTAATATCTCAATTTCTCTTTTCTAACATTTGCATCACCTATATGAACCACTTGCAATTGATCCCACATTTCCTTTGATGTATTACAATGAATCACCTTTGTAATATCTACATTTTGTAGACCTTTCAGAATTACATTCATTGCCCTTGAATTTCTATGATGTAGAAGTTTCTCATCTTTAGTAGTAGGAGGGATCTTTGGAATAGTGTACCCAAACTCAACTGCTTCCCAAACTTCATTTTCAAGAGCCATTATATGAACCTTCATATTTATGCTCCATAGACCAAAATCTATCCCATCAAGAATAGGTGCTAAATTACCACTTGTAAAATCCATTGTGTTCTTTTCAAGCTTTTCCTTCAAGCTGTGAAACTCTTTTGAAGGAACCTGCTCTAATACCAATTGAAGAACACAAGCTTATACTAAGAGGGGGGTGAACAATATAAGACCACTTTTTAACTTTTTCCTTTTACTTCAGAAAGCAATGCAATGAACCAATAGCAAAATCAAATAAGTAATCAAACCAGTGTACAAGTCATCACATAATTGAGACACCAATATAACGTGGTTCACCCAAGGTGGGCTACTCCACAGAGAAAATCTTTCACTAAATTTTCTCAATCAAATCCTTTGGGAATCCTTCCCAATTACAATGTTTATGGAATTCCTGTCCAAAGGAGAATCCTTCCCCTAATCAAATATTTATGAGTGTCCTACCCAAAGGAGATGTCCTATCCCCCAAAGAAATATTATGATCCTCTTGCCCAAAGGAGATGTTCTATCCCCCAAATCTCTAGAAGTTATACTTGATAAGATCACTACCTCTTCTATCGCTAGCAGGTGGAACTCCTTTCCAGAGAATATTTCATGTCCTTCTTGCTCTGGCTCTAGAGACTACGATCCTCACCAATCACCTCCATAACTGCTCATAAACACCTGTACTAAACATAGTCAGTTGATCCAGCACAAGTCTTCTCAAACTCTGTCACAAATCTACATCAAACTCAGTCCTTTGGTCCAACATAAATCTGCTCTCAAATCTCTGTCATATCTGTCCCAAGATTAAGCAAAAATCTTGAAAAAATCAATCACAACTGCTCAAAAGTCTTCATTAAGAGTTCATCAAATCTGTCCATAAGTTCTTCAACAAGAACCTATCCAAATCAGTCCATAAGTTCTCCATAATAACCTATCCAAATCTATCCTAGCAAGCTCACCAAGAACTTGCCCAAATCAGCTCAAGCAAGTTTACCAAGAAAGGTACCCAATGTGAACACACAAAGAGAATTGTTGGAGATCAAATGTGTTTCATCCAATCATATCAAATCAATCTCATAAAAGCATAAATAGAATTGTTAGAGACTCAATATGTTCTATCCTTCAACTCTCAATCTCAACTCAAATCAATCTCATAGAAGCATAAAGAGAATTGTAAGAAATTGTTATTTTAAAATAAATCAGAAGTGGTTGGTTTTTGTTTTTAATTTAAAATGTATACTTTCACAAGATCTTGAACCACAACCCAACAATTGCCAATAATGCAATATCAAGGGATCAACTCCTCCAACATAGAACAATAACTTGCTATCAAACCCTAGCCAAGTTAGTTTTCAAGAACTCAAAGCAATCTCTCTCTAAGCATCAAAAAGGGGTTCAAGATATTTCCAACTCCTCTCAAATGGGAATGCTCAACTTAACCACACAACCAAGTTTATCAAGTAAAGTATAACTTGATAAAATAAAATCTCAAAGGAGCAAGCCCAAATCGTGTATCAAGTAAAGCATAACTTGATCAACTCAATATTAATGGAAGCAATCTCAAAACCAAACTCTCAACAACCAAACAACTCAATTAGGGTTTCAACAACTCATAGCAATAGCATAAGCTTCTCACTCAAAAAACCTAAAGCAAAATTCAAATGCTTCCACTCTCATAAACTAGAATTATGCAATAACTCATAAACTCATCATGATATCATAATACATAATCAATACTTCCACTTTTAGAAAATAAGATCCACTCCAAATAAGGAAACTTAATTAAATACTCTTCACTCCAAACTTATTTTTAGAAAACCATCAATCAATAATAACCATGGAAGAATGTGCCCATACCTTTACTTTTATGAAGAAGGAGAACTCAAAATCTATCACAACACTAACTCTCAATTTACCACAAATTAGAGTTAGCAACAATGGAATAATGCACAATGATAAGAGTCCTAATAAAACCTTATCACTCCAACTCATCAATAATAAAAACTCACAAATCAACAATATTCCTTTACACCTTATAACTCATACTTAATATATCACAAAATAACTTCATCCTCAAAAATTAATTACAAGAGAATATCCACTCAATAACTCCAAAGGCTTTCTAACCCCAATATGACATTAAGCACAATTATTCCTTAAACCCTTATAACTCCTAAAATACATTTACTTCTAAATGCATTTACCACATAAATATTAAGCATCAATAATAACAATGTCAAAGCAATATTTCTATTTAACCTTATACCTCCATCCAATTACCAACAATAATTGCCAAGTCAAATAAAATATTCCACATTATCAACAAAATATTTACCTTGGCCAAAAATCAATTCTCCAACCTTAGGAGAAGTGTGGAGACACCAACATAAGTGCCAAAGCACTTCCTCCTCCAAACTCATGGCCCAAAGCAATTGTTGTACCATGTGCACAATAATCCATGACCAAAAATGAAAAACGCTCGACGCAAATCGATCTCGATACCTCTGCTTAGTGAGTTCCTTCGCTCCACTACCTCCGCCATTGGAGCACAAGTGCCCAACAAAACTCTCAAGCGCCACTCATCCTTTTACCTTCCCTTTGCTCGCAGAGATTAAAGACAAACAGATTTGTCTTCCTCATAGGCGTACAAAATCGAAACTTAAACACAAAGCAATACGAAACTCAAAAATCATAGAGCAATCCAAAATCGAAGGTCACAGAGCAATACAAATTCGAAGGTAATCGCACAAATCGGAGGTGCATTGAACCTTAGGAATTAATTCCCTTTAATAGTCTTTTGCATCCCATGCAAGTTGACGTCGGCGCTCCTTCCAAACAAACAACGTCGACAAGTTTAGTCTTCTACATGAGCGCTGCTAAGGGTTTAGAAACCCTTTCAATAATAATTATTAAATTAATAATTATTATTTTATTAATAATAAACTTAACTTAAAACCTTTTCAAAGGTTTGAGTTAATTTATTTATTAATAATCAAAATGGACTTTTAAGGTTTTTTCAAGGAGCAAAACCTTTTCATTAAGCCAAGATGGTTTTAATAAAAACCCTTAATGAGTCCGAGATGGTTTTAAGGAAAACCTTTAACCTTGTCACCATGGTTTTAATTAAAAACCCATAAACAAACATCATGGAACTTTCAAGATCTTTTTGTCACCAAACTCTTTTTGACATCAACACAAATTCCTTTTGACATCAACACAAACTCCTTTTGACATCAATGACAACTCACAAACATGAAGCTAGGCAACATACCCAAAATTGCTAAAAAGATCACAGTTTAGCATGAAAATGAGGACAAGGGTTGAAGAGAATCAAAAACAAAATTCATAGTGCAAACCAAATCGAAGAATCTAGAGTAGGAAAATTTGATATGGTCCAAAACTTAAGCAAGATTGTTTGAGAGAAAACAATCAAAAGGGGGTGATTGAACCAATACCCAATATAAGAAAGGATTCAAGGGATCTACCCACAAAAATGAATTTAAGGGATACCCTTCATGAAGAACATCCTCATCCAAATACGATCAATAACTCGAGGGCACCATGAAGACCTTTGAGGATGCATAAGATAGATCCCTCCTCATAAGATAGATCCCAATGAAAACTATGATGGGGTGTTTAAAGGTAATGGATGATTGCATGATAGTGAAAGTGAATATGGAGGACCTTCAAAATGGAATAGAAGACATAAATATGAGATGGATGATATGTTTATTTATGGGGTTTAGACCAATCTCTTCAACATTTATATTGGGAGATGCTAAACAATAATGAACAAAAGGTGAATTTCAAATCTCTACCTACCCCAATGGTTATTTTATTATTATTATTACTTATAAAGAAGATAGGGAACAAATATTGTAAGGGGGTATGGTTTTTTGGAAGGGATGTATCTTTATGAAACCTTGGTATATTAACTTCAAAGTAGAGGAAGATATGTCATCCATAGCACCAGTTTAGGTGGGACTTTTTGGTCTGCTAGTAGAATTTTGAAATTCAACATTTTTTCGATAATTGAATACCCTAGAAACACTCATGATGGTTGTTGATTGTACATATAAATTTGAGCAAATTATGCTCGAATATGTGTCCTAATAGATTTTAACAAACCTCTCCTAGGAAATATCACTCTCCAATTTAGGGAGAAAACATGGGAGCAGGAGGTGGATTACAAGAACATTCTTTTTTGTTGTAAAATTTACCATGAATATGGCCATTTAGTAGTAGACTGCATACATAATATTCTAGAGCAAGGAAGAGAGTAAACATATCTTGAAGAATTCCAAGTTAAAAAAAATGAATATCCAAAAGAAACTGATAGTGATGAATCAAGCAGTGGAGTCAAACAATATGTTTGGCAACCTCCCCATTGATGATATTTTGGATTATGAGAAGGATACAATGGAGATAAAAGTCCTAGAGACACAGTTCCATGGTGGGAGGAAGGAATTTGTACTTGAAGAGGTAAATAGTACCATTGAAACCACCCTATTCATGTAGAGAAACAAACTATAAGTAGTAAACCAGCCAACAATAGACTACTAATGGAAAAAAGGGGGAAATAAAAATAAGAGTAACATTATGTTAAAGGTAGGAACCACAAAATCCTAGAGCCTAGGGAAGACCTCACCAGATATATGAACAATACCTTGGTGTTTTACACACATACACTAGGGTTAATGTTATTCAAAAATTAGGAGGGGTATGTTAAGAGATAAGTAAGAAGATGAAAATGGACACTAATCAAAATGTAGGATGCAAAACTAATCAACACCCTATGGCAAAATAAGGGGAAAATATACTAGAAAAAGGTAAGGTCAATTCCCTTACATATTTATCCCATTATACTAATGAAGGTCATCTTGTCAAATATTAGAGGACTTATGAGGAGTCCTCAAAATAGAATGAAATTAAAAGAATGATACAAACAAATCAACTACAACGTGTCTTCCATCAGGAGACGAAGGTGTTGATGGATGATATTGAGATAATTACAAAGAAATTTTGGCCTATTGGAAGAGTAGAATCCCTCAATTCCAAAGGGGCATCAAAGGTATTGCATGCTTGAGGGACCCTAAAGAGGTAGTTATCCACCAAGTGGTAGGTAGTTGCGGTCTCTTGCTAGTAGTATCTCAAAGTAGGCAATTATACCAAGTTATGCTCTAAATTAATGTCTATGCACCCAATAGCCTAGAGGAGAAATGAAGATAGTGGAATAAAATAAATTATATAATTATCCAATTACCTCAAGCATGGGCCTTGATAGGAGGAGATTTCAGTACCATCTTGTCCTTGGAATAGAAGGTAGAGGGAAATAGTAACATAGATAGGAGCATAGACCTCATGAAGGAATACATCAAAAACCTCCACCCTATGGATGTCATGCCAGAAAATGGCTTAATGACCTTGTCTAATAGGAGGCAAGGCTCTACATGTATTCTAGAAATATTATATAGATTCCTACTATAATACAACTTTTTGATTCATGGACACATTCCTAGAGTGAAGATCCTAAATAATACAGGCTCAAATCATTGCTTGATCATGATAGAACTATAGAAATCCAAGACAAAATACTTGCTATTTATATTCCAACCGATTTCGTTCAAAGATACCTCTTTTAGGCCTAAAGTGTAGTAATGGTGGAAGGTAAACCTTAGCATGGAACCAAAATGTACTACTTTGTCAAGAGGCTTTAGTACATCATATCCAAGATAAGAACCTAGAACTAGGAAGAGTTTGGATATGTCATGAAGAAAAAGTTGGAAGTGATAGCCCAACTCAAATATTTGAATGAATAGATCTACACGGATGGCCTCATGAAGGGTTTGAGTATGGTAGAGATCATACATACATACTATCTAGAGGAATGTAAAAATGGGAAGAGTTATTATGAAAGCAAAAATCTAGGATCCAATGGCTCTAGGATGGGGATTGAAGCACAAGATTCTTTAACAAATCTCTTCCATATCCTTGATAATATAAGTAGGAGATACTTTCTACACATGGGAATGTATGGGGTCTATTGTAGTAAACTATTTTGCGAGTCTATTCACAACAAAACCTTTGGATATGGAATCCCAATAGAAATTTTTATAGGAAATGCCTACACTAATAACTAAGGAGGACAATTTAGTTTTGACTACACTAGTAACTACCAAGGAGTTACAATAGGTGGTTTTCAAAATATAGAAAGGAAAGACTCATAGGTTGATAGATTCCCCATCTAATTCTACCAAGAATTTTTGGACATCCTACATGAAGACCTTCTGGATATGGTTGACAAAGCTAGGAAAGCTAAAGATGTGCTAAAGAAAATAAACCAAATTTATATAGCATTGATCCCAAAGGCACAAGATGTAGAGCACATTATTTTGTTTAGACAAATATCTTTATATAATGTCTTGTTCAAAATAATCACCAAGGTAATGGTAGAGAGGCTCAAAATGCTTCTACATAGAATTATATCACTAGAACAAGATGGTTTTGTGGAAGCCTAATAGATAGTGGATGAGATAGTTCTAGATCAAGAGGCTATTCATTCCATGGAAGCATAGAAATCCCATCCTTGTTCATCATATTAGACTTATCCAAAGCATATGATATGGTGGATTGGCATTTCCTCCTCAAAGTAATGGGTCAAATGTGCTTCTCCTAGGAATGGATAAATTGAATCAAGGGATGTATTTCATCAGTGTCCTATCTAGTTCTAATAAATTACTACCCTTCATAATTTTTCACTGCATCCAGAGGTATTAGAAAGGGAGATCCCATATCCCCATATTTATTCATCATTCTAGTTGAATGCTTGGGAAGGACAGTGGTCAAATGTAGGTAAATCAAACATTAACAAGAATCACTATTACAAATAGATCTAGATCAATCACTTACCTCTAGTTTGTTGATGACTCTACTCTATTAGGGAAATAAAAAATGATGGAAGCCTCAAGAATCAAATATGTTATATGTTTTTTTCAAGAAGCATGGGGAAACAGATCAATGAGAAAAATTCCAAAGTCATTTTCTTCCACTACTCACCCAAAGTAGAGATCATAGTTATTGAAAAACTATGATACTAGAAGACCTCCCTTCCCATCACCTACTTTGGCGTTCCTCTTAAAGTATGGAGACAACAAGGATTGGGCTTGGCTAGTGGATAGAGTAAAAAGGAAAATAAAAAAATGGACTAATTTATATCTATCATCAGGGGGAAGTGTAGTCATCTTTGATTGTCCCTGGTAGGGTAATTATGCCTCACAGGAGGCAACAAAACAGGGTCGTAGTTGAGAGTGCAAGGTTTGGCTCAATCGAGGGCCTTTAGGTGTTTTTACAAGGTCAACTCCTTATTATGATGTGATCTTCAAGGTACACTTGGACTCAACAAAGGTAAAAAGGGGGTGTGAGAGATAAAATAAAGCAACTCAACAAAATAAAAGGGTGGCAATGCATGAAGAGATTTGCTAAGAAATTTCTACAAAAATAGGCCTAAACACTATGTGCCAATGGTGAAACTTCATCTACTTGACATAGTAAAGCACAAATGAGAATTACTAGTTATATGCATGCATAAATAGGAAGATCCCACAAGATAGCCAATGACAAATGACTAGTCCAAAAATAGACACAAGCACCTCACACATACATACGCCTAATTTAACCCAAAATAGATAAAAAGTCAAAGATAATTACATACACATAGAAATAGGTCAATATGAGGACACAAATGGATATACCTATATATATACATGTGTATGTATGTATGTATGTATATGCAAGCAATATTTTCCAAATCTTGTGCGAGAAGTGAGGGTTCAAGATTGCTCACAAGCTGTTTAGGAGCTTACTAATTTTACAAAAATAAATGAAGGGATAGTGTACAAGACAATATAATTACACACTTTCCAATCTTTTACAAAGCTAATGTTATTCCTATTATAGATTACAAGGGGAGGGTTTTCCCTCCAAAACTCATGCAAAGATTTCTAAGTGGTTATTGCTTTGGATGTTGAGTCATGTCTCATAAAGGGGGTGTGAGAGATAAAATAAAGCAACTCAACAAAATATAAGGGGTGGCAATGCATGAAGATATCTACTAAGAACTTCCTACAAAAATAGTCCTAAACACTATGTGCTAGCGGTGAAACTTCATCTCCTTGAAATAGTGAAGCACATATGAGAGTTACTAGTTATATGCATGCATAAAGAGGAAGATCCCACAAGAGATCCAATGACATATGACTAGTCAAAAAATAGACACAGGCCCCTCACACATGCATACACCTAATTTAACCCATAATAGGTAAAAAGTCAAAAAAGAAGATAACAGACACACACATAACATAGCATTTCACTTGGAAAACACTTATAAGAAAAAACCTAAAATAGTAATATCTCCTTACTGTATAAACTTAACCATCTCCAATAAAATAATATTCATCTATCATCTCTCTTCCAACCCTGATGCAAGTGCAATTAAATAAGAATAGTACAAGAACAAATTTTACAATACCATGGAAAAAAAAACCATGGGTTCAAATCCTAAATAGCCCATATGGGTCTAAAAATAGCTTAAGAAATCATAAAACTTCCATTGGGGGCTACTGCTCCTAAACCCCTACTCAAGGTCTGCCTAGGATCCTAAACCCCAACGAAGACACATGGAGAGTGTCCAGTACCTTTTAGAGTTAATCCTACCAAAATAACATGGAAAATGTTCAACATATTTCCAAAATTTTCCCACTTTTTGAATAGTCCAAAGGGATCAAAAATTGTCATTGTCAATTATCAAAGGCAACCATGCCCATAGATCTTCTACACTAAGAATTTTTTTTAACAAGTAGAACCTTTGTTAATGAATCATCAACATTATTCTTTGTATCAACTTTCTTTAGCATCACCTACTTCCCTTCAACCATCTCTCCCATAAAATATTACTTGATATCAATATGTTTTGATCAATCATGGAAACCAAGATTGTTGACCAAAAATATTGCACTCTGACTATCATTGTCAATTCTCACAGCCTTCTACTTAAGACCAAATGTCAAACACAACCTCTATAGCCACACTACTTCTTTACAGGTATGATTTACTGCAATGTACTCTACCTCTATTATTATTATTATTATTTTTTTTGAATTTACATGGTGGAATCGATAGCCGCCACGAATCCGGGCAGGTTGTCTAGCTTTTATGGCCACCACAGTATTCTATGTTGTCCGCCCTAGAATCCGCCACATAGATATTCGCACAATCCACCCCTATAACCACCATGCCACAATCATTTTAAACCTTTTACACCGTTGAAAGCACCAGGAAAGGGACAAGCGTTCAGTCCGGCAAGGCCCGAGATTTGAACCTTGGACCTCCAGCCCCCTTATGGGGTTTGGATGAACCAATTGGTCTACACCTCGGACCTAAAAGTAGTATGGGTAAATTTTTTTTTTTTTTTTTGAGGAATACAACATATCCGCAACATGTGAGGGGAGAGATTTGAACCTAGGCCTCTCGATAACTAGAGAGTTTTAACTACCCGCTTGCTCTCCAACTCCTCTACATGAGTGGATTACTCTACCTCTATTATGGATAAAGAAACCATTGATTGCTTTTTAATCATCCAACTTACTACCCCTCGAAATAGTATGAACACATAAGCACTCATGGATATTCTCTTGTACAAATCTCTAGCCCAATAAACATCCATAAAATCTCATAGATTTACAATATTATTATCTCCAAATTTTTCTCTATAACAGATAGCATAATCTAAAGTTCCATGCAAATATTTGAAGATCCTCTCCATAATAGTACAATGTTCCATTCCTCTCCTTGACATATCTACTAACTACTCCTATTGAATAACTTTATATCCTTGGGTTCTTCATTAGTAACTGATATATTAAATATAGAATAAATATTAGAAGGGATATACCTTGTTGGGAGTCTTCTCACTCAATATGATCTCCTCAAAATTGGAATTCCAAGTTTTCCATCTTTAGCTTCCTCCTCACCTTCTTCCTCTAAATTTTTCTCTTCAAACTCTCTACAGTTCATATTCTTATATAGAACCAGGTTCTTCCTAATATTTCAATTTTACTTGAACTATTTTATGTTATTTTCTTGGTTACAGTTCCTATTTTGGAACCCTTTTTATTTCTCTAAAGATCACATTATAATTATAAACAATCTTATGTGTTTCTAGGTTCCACAACTTATATCCTTTAACACTAGTATTATAACCCATAAATATGCATTTTTTGGATTTATAGTCTAACTTAGTCCTTTTCTCTTTTGAAACATACATATAAGTATCATAACCAAAAACCCTTATATGACTAAGAGGGTTTCTTACCAGTCCACACTTCTTGTGGAGTATTTTCCACCAAAGCTAAGGTAGGAGATCTATTCATGAGGTAGCAAGTAGTTAAAATGGTTTCTATCCAAAATTTCCTTTCTAACCCTGCACCACTTAGCATGTTTCTAGTTTTATCCATCAATGTATTTTTGATTTGTTTTACAAATCCATTCTATTGTGTAGTATACAAAATTGTTTTCTATCTTTCTAATCCACAATCCTTGTAAAACTTCTCAAATTCCTTAGAGCAATACTCACCACCATTATCACTTCTCAAAACCTTTATATTTTTATCTATTTGATTTTCTACAAGATCCTTTAACTCTTTAAATATATTGAAAATATCATATTTGTTCTATAAAAAATATACCTAGGTCTTTCTTGAAAAGTCATCTATAAATGTAACAAAATAGATAGATTTACCTAAAGATGGTACTTTTGTAGGTCCAAACACATAATTATGAACTAGATGCAAAATTCCTTTAGATCTTGTAGCACTACTAGGAAACTTGACTCGGGTTTGCTTTCCAAAAATAATGCTCACAAAAATCCAAATTTAATGGGCAACCAAAAATTCCTTCAACCATACCTTTAACTTTTAATTTTTGAAGGCCTTTCTCACCAATATGCCCCATGCGTTGATACCACAACATTGTATTTGCTATAGAAATACTCACAATTATTTCTACCATATTATTCTCCTTTATAACTAGAGTTATTGTAATTAATACTTATAGTGCTAGTCTCAAGTCTAAACAAAGTTCCTATATGAACTCCCCTTGCAAACACCATAACTCTATGAACTATCTTGCAACTATCCTAATTGAATACCACATTCACACACACATAATTCATATTACTCATGGATATCAAATTTTACCAAACCTAGAATATGCAATACACTAGGAAGTTTTTTAATTCTTTCATCTTTTAACCTCAACTTGACTCTTCCTCGACCTATTATTTTATATGTCGAATTGTCTCTCAAGAAGACTTCATGTCCATTTATCTTTTCATATTCATAGAAACTCTCCCTATGAGGATTCATATGAAAGGAAGCATTTGATTCAATCAATCATTAATTATAGCATTCACTTGATCACGTTGCAACTAAGAATAAGTCCTTTGAATATTCATTTGTGGTATTCATTTCTGCAAAAGTTTCTTCATCAAATGATTGACTATTATAAGCCATTTTTAATCGACAATCTCTTTTATAATGCCCTGTTTTGCCACACGTCCAACATTTCCTCTTTTTTGGAGCAACAAATTTACCCCTTGATCCTTATTTCCTTTCTCCTTATGTCTTTTTGCTTCTTTCTTAAGAACAACCTCTCACAACCAAGACATCCTTCTGATGATAATCCTTAGAATATTTTTATCTAATTTCCTCAAATAGGAATGTTCTTATTATATCCTCTACTTTCAATGTAGAATTAGTATTGATAATAGCCATAACTAGGTCATATCACGAATTATGTAATGAATAAAGTAAAGTAATACACTTTTTCTCTTCATCTATTTTTACTTCAATACAATTTAATTGACTTACCATAGTGTTAAAAGAAATAATATGTTTAGCCATAGAGTCCCCATAATTCATTCAAAGTGAATACAACTTATTTTAAAAAAAGAGTTTACTTACCAGTGACTTAGTCTGATACAAAGTTCCCATATTATTCCATAATGAATTTATCATGGTCTTTGTTGGTACATTCAACAATATTGAATTAGATAAGCTCAATATGATAGAACTCCTTGAATTCCTATCAATATTTAACCAATCCTCATCTATTGTTGATGTTTTTTTTTTATTTCCAAGACCACAATCCACTGATCTCTATCAACCAACAAATCCTCCATCTTAAGTTTCCATAACTCAAAATTCCATCCATTATTTTTTTTTATCTATACCCATGTGCTTCCTATCATTTTCCTTTGCCTAAATTCTTTCATGTATGACTCCCACTCAAGAATTAATTTATCATAGGGTTGAAACCCTTACTCCTCAAATAAAGCTAAAAAACCTAGCTCTAATACCAAATGAAGAGCAAAAGTCCTCGATAAACTAAATCTAGAAAAACAATAAATATATAAACAAAGGAAAGAAGAAGAAGAAGATATCAGATACATAACACAATATTTCATCTAAGAAACCCTTATAGAAAAAACCCAACACAATAATATCGTCTTATTGTATAAACTTAATCATCTCTAATACAATAATATTTATCTATCATCTCTCTTCAAACCCTGATACAAGTGCAATTTATATAACAACAGCACAAGAACAAATTTTACAATACCATGGGTGAAAAAAATCATGGGTTCAAATATTTAACCCTAAATAACCCATATGGGTTTAAAAATAGCTTAAGAAACCCTAAATATTTTTTAGGGGGTTGTCATCTCTAGAACCTAACTTTTCAAGGGCTACTACCCTCGAACCTCTGCTTGGGACCCAGTCCAGCTTTGAACCCCGATGAGGATATATGATGAGTGTCCAATACCTTTTAGAGTTAACCCATCCATAATAAAATGGAAATATATTTAACATATTTCCAACACCATTTTTTTTGTCCTTTCACAAATATATGAGACATTCCTTTATATTAAAGGATGATATTCCTAAAATAATGTGCACCTTATTAGTTTGAGTTTTGGGGCATAGGTGTTTTCTTCTTTTGAATTTTTCTTGACCACTTGAGCTTGGGGTCGAATGAATTTAGATCTTCATTACTTTTGTCTTAGGTACTCTTGTTGAAACTTTTTCTTCTTTTCTCTTGATCATGGCATACAAAATTTTGAGTTTCAAACATTCTTCGATTTCGAGACTTGATTTCTAATCATTGGACCTTTTTTATCAAGGTTTTATTCTATGCTTGTCCATGCTTCAAAATTTCACCTTCTCTTATTTGGAAAAGAGTGTAGTGATTCATCATTATAGTTCTAGTGGCTCTCAAGGGATATTTAGCCTCCTAAATATAAGAAATCCAAAAAATTGATGCCTTAGTCAATTGGGCACATAGTCAAGAAAAGGTCTCCCTTGTAAGTAGATTTTTTAAGAACACAAGCTTATACTGAGAGGGGGAGGTGAATAGTATAAGACCACTTTTTAACTTTTTCCTTTTACTTCAGAAAGCAATGCAATGAACCAATAAAAAAATCAAAGCAATAATCAAAGCAGTGTACAAGTCATCACACAATTGAGACACCAATATAACGTGGTTCACCCAAGGTGGGCTACTCCACAGAGAAAATCTTTCACTAAATTTTCTCAATCAAATCCTTTGGGAATCCTTCCCAATTACAATGTTTATGGACTTCATATCCAAAGGAGAATCCTTACCCTAATCAAATATTTATGAGCCTCCTACCCAAAGGAGATGTCCTATCCCCCAAAGAAGTATTTATGAGCCTCCTACCCAAAGGAGATGTCCTATCCCCCAAAGCTATGGAAATGATACTTCAGAAGATCACTGCCTCTTCTGCCGCTAGCAGGTGGAACTCCTTTCCATAGAAGACGGATCATGTCCTCCTTGCTCTAGCTCTAGAGACTTCTATCCTCACTGATCACCTCCATAGTTGCTCATCAACACCTTGTACTAAACACAATCAGTTGGTCCAGCACAAGTCCTCTCAAACTCTATCACAAATCTGCACCAAACTCGGTCCTCTGGTCCAACACAAATCTGCTCTCAAATATCTATCAGATCTATCCCAAGCTTAAGCCAAAAGCTTGAACAAATCAATCACAACTACTCACAAGTCTTCACCAAGACTTCATCAAATATATCCACAAGTTCTTCAACAAGAACCTGTCCAAATCAGTCCACAAGTTCTCCACAAGAACCTATCCAAATCAGTCCACAAGTTCTCCACAAGAACCTGTCCAAATCAGTCCACAATTTATCCACAAGAACCTATCCAAATCTATCCTAGCAAGCTCACCAAGAACTTGCCCAAATCAGCTCAAGCAAGTTTACCAAGAAACTTGCCCAATGTGAACACACAAAGAGAATTGTTAGAGACCCAATGTGTTTCATCCAATCATATCAAATCAATCTCATAGAAGCATAAAGAGAATTGTTAGAGACTCAATATGTTCTATCCTTCAACTTTCAATCTCAACTCAAATCAATCTCATAGAAGCATAAAGAGAATTTTTAGAGACTCAATATGTTCTATCCTTCAACTCTCAATCTCAACTCAAATCAATCTCATAGAAGCATAAAGAGAATTTTTAGAGACTCAATATGTTCTATCCTTCAACTTTCAATATCAACTCAAATCAATCTCATAGGAGTAGTATACTTTCACAAGATCTTGAACCACAACCCAACAATTGCCAATAATGCAATATCAAGGAATCAACTCCTCCAACATAGAACCATAACTTGCTATCAAACCCTAGCCAAGTTAGTTTTCAAGAACTCAAAGCAATCTCTCTCTAAGCATCAAAAAGGGGTTCAAGATATTTCCAACTTCTCTCAAATGGGAATGCTCAACTTAACCACACAACCAAGTTTATCAAGCAAAGTACAACTTGATAAAATCAAATCTCAAAGGAGCAAGCCCAACTCATGTATCAAGTAAAGCATAACTTGATCAACTCAATCTCAATGGAAGCAATCTCAAAACCAAACTCTCAACAACCAAACAACTCAATTAGGGTTTCAAACAACTTATAGCAATGGCATACGCTTCTCACTCAAAAACCCTAAAGCAAACTTCAAATGCTTCCACTCTCATAAACCAAAATTATGCAATAACTCATAAACTCATCATGATCTCATAATGCATAATCAATACTTCCACTTTCAGAAAATAAGATCCACTCCAAATAAGGAAACTTAATTTAATCCTTTTCACTCCAAACTTATTTTCAGAAAACCATCAATCAATAATAACCATGGAAGAATGTGCCCATACCTTTACTTTGATGAAGAAGGAGAACTCAAAATTTGTCACAACACTAACTCTCAATTTGCCACAAATTAGAGTTAGCAACAATGGAATAATGCACAATGATAAGAGTCCTAATAACACCTTATCACTCCAACTCATCAATAATCAAAACTCACAAATATACATATCAACAATATTCCTTTACACCTTATAACTCCTACTTAATATATCACAAAATAACTTCAACCTCAAAAATAATTACAAGAGAATATCCACTCAATAACTCCAAAGGCTTTCTAACCCCAATATGACATTAAGCACAATTATTCCTTAAACCCTTATAACTCCTAAAATACATTTACTTCTAAATGCATTTACCACATAAACATTAAGCATCAATAATAACAATGTCAAAGCAATATTTCTATTTAACCTTATACCTCCATCCAATTACCAACAATAATTGCCAAGTCAAATAAAATATTCCACATTATCAACAAAAGATCTACCTTGGCCAAAAATCAATTCTCCAACCTTAGGAGAAGTGTGGAGACACCAACATAAGTGCCAAAGTGCTTCCTCCTCCAAACTCGTGGCCCAAGGCAATTGTTGTACCACGTGCACAATAATCCATGACCAAAAATGAAACACGCCCGATGTGAATCGATCTCGACACCTCTGCCTAGCGAGCGCCTTCGCTCCACTGCCTCCGTCATTGGAGCACAAGTTCCCAATGAAACTCTCAAGTGCCACTCGTCGTTTTACCTTCCCTTTGCTCACAGAGATTAAAGACAAACATATTTGTCTTCCTCACAGGCATACGAAATCGGAACTTAAACACAGAGCAATACAAAACTCGAAAATCATAGAGCAATCCAAAATCGAAGGTCATAGAGAAATACAAAATCGAAGGTCACAGAGCAATATGAATTTAAAGGTCAGAGCAATATGAATTTGAAGGTAATCACGCAAATCGGAGGTGTATTGAACCTTAGGAATTAATGCCCTTTAATAGTCTTTTGCATCCCATGCAAGTTGACGTCGGTGCTCCTTCCAAAAAAATGACGTTGACGAGGTAAGTCTTCTACATTGGCATCGCTAAGGGTTTAGAAACCCTTTCAATAATAATTATTAAATTAATAATTATTATTTTATTAATAATAAACTTAACTTAAAACCTTTTCAAAGGTTTGAGTTAATTTATTTATTAATAATCAAAATGGACTTTTAAGGTTTTTTCAAGGAGCAAAAACCTTTTCATTAAGCCAAGATGGTTTTAATTAAAAATCCTTAATGAGTCCAGATGGTTTTAAGAAAAACATTTAACCTTGTCACCATGGTTTTAATTAAAAACCCTTAAACAAACATCATGGAACTTTCAAGATCTTTTTGGCACCAAACTCTTTTTGACATCACACAAATTCCTTTTGACATCAACACAAACTCCTTTTGACATCAATGACAACTCACAACCATGAAGCTAGGAAACATACCCAAAATTGCCAACAATCTCCCCCTTTGTCATTGATGGCAAACCACTACTAAAACCACTGCCAACTGTCAAAATTGAAACCAACTGAAAACCATCCTCTGAAGCTTTGCTCCCCCTGACTCAAGGCTCTCCCCCTTACTCAAATCTCTCCCCCTTTGTCATCAATGGCAAAGGGTCACCTTTGGGGCTCAGGGATAAGAATGAGCCTCTTAGCTTAGCCCCTCCTCCACCTCCTGTTGAGGTGATTAATTCTAGGGTGGGAGTAAAAATCCCATTAGGCACTGATCATCATCAGTGTCCATAGCTACCTTTCCATGATTTTTCCTGATATCCTTGTCCATGTTCCTATTCCTATTCTTGTTCATATCCTTGTTCTTGTTCCTATTCAAAACCCTGTTCATGTTCATGTTCTCATCCATGTTTCTGTCCAAGCCATTATTCCTATTCCTATCATTATTCCTGTTCCTGCCATTATTCTTGTTCCTATTCATAGCCCTGAACCTGTACCTTGGAACTTATGCTCTACACCATCTGGTTGTATGTCCATTATTTCACTTATAACATTTGACAATGTTATTCCTTTGAGATGTACCTATTTTTTGAATCCTCTCTGTTGGACCAAACTTGTTCCTGTTGTTAACCCTGCAATTAACTGCCTTGTGCCCAAACTGATTACAAGAGTAGAAATACCCTTGAAAGAAATTACCATTTTTGAAATTTCCATTAACCTGTCTTGCTTGAGCCCTACATTGTGAAGCCATGTGTCCAAACCTGTGACATGCAAAACATCTTCCATTGAACTTTCCTTGCCTTGACCTCATAGGTCCTTTAGTATTTCTCCCCTTATGTTGATTCCTATTTTCCGATTCTATGCTATCCGAATTACCATCTGAAAACTTACTCTCTGAAGTACTCTCTTCATCTGAACCATCTTCTTCTTGGGAGCTCATACTAGATTCCTCAACCTGTTCCTTTTGTTTCTTTCCAAAACCAAGACCTATTTTATTTGTTGTCCTTCTTTGATCCTTGATGATTGATTTTACCTTCTTGGAACTTTCTTCAAACCTGTAAAGCTTCTCCTTGTACTCTTTAGTTTCCTTTTTCAAGGAAGCTACTTCATGTTTTAACTCTTTACACTCAAGAGACCTAGCTGCCAACTCTTCTTTGAGTTCCTGTGTCTTTGCTATAGAGATATCAAGATTCCCTATAAGCTCATCTCTTTCATAATGGAATTCATCAAACCTATCAATGAGTCTAGCATATTTCTTTCTTTCTTTCTTTAACACATCAAGAGCATTAACAAGTTCAGCCTCAAGATCTACTTCTCCCTTTTCTGAAACATCCTCTATTTGTTTGCCTTTTGAAACATCAATATCCTTTTCTGATTTCTTACCACTAGAGGTGCTACCTTCATCTAAATCCATAAGAAGATCTTCCTCATAATTTTTTGAAGCATCCTCATACATAGTATTACCAGAATTCAAACCATCATTTGTACAATCATCCTCAAGGTGACCAAAATTTCCACATCTAAAGCACTTAAGCACAACAAATCTATTCCTCTTTTCTTTTTCTTCCTTTTGTGTTAGAAAAATCTCTTTATTACTTGTTCTATCACCTAACTTATTGCTTTGTCATACCTTTGTTCAAACATACCTTTGTAATATCTCAATTTTGCTTTTCTAACATTTGCATCACCTGTATGAACCACTCGTAATTGATCCCACATTTCCTTTGTTGTATTACAATGAATCACCTTTGTAAGATCTTCCTTTTGTAGACCTTTCAAAATTGCATTCATTGCCCTTGAATTGTTGTGATGTAGAAGTTTCTCATCTGTTGTAGTAGGAGGAAGATTTGGAATAGTGTACCCAAACTCAACTGCTTCCCAAACTTCATTTCCAAGAGCCATTAGATGAACCTTCATCTTTATGCTCCATAGACCAAAATTTGTCCCATCAAGAATAGGTGTTGAATTACCACTTGTAAAATCCATTGTGTTCTTTTCAATATTTTTCTTCAAGCTGTGAAACTCTTCCTAAGGAACCTGCTCTGATACCAATTGAAGAACACAAGCTTATACTGAGAGGGGGTGAACAGTATAAGACCACTTTTTAACTTTTTCCTTTTACTTCAGAAAGCAATGCAATGAACCAATAGCAAAATCAAAGCGAGTAATCAAACCAGTGTACAAGTCATCACACAATTGAGACACCAATATAACGTGGTTCACCCAAGGTGGGCTACTCCACAGAGAAAATATTTCACTAAATTTTCTCAATCAAATCCTTTGGGAATCCTTCCCAATTACAATGTTTATGGACTTCCTATCCAAAGGAGAATCCTTCCCCTAATCAAATATTTATGAGCCTCCTTCCCAAAGGAGATGTCCTATCCCCCAAAGAAGTATTTATGAGCCTCCTACCCAAAGGAGATGTCCTATCCCCCAAAGCTCTGGAAATGATACTTCAAAAGATCACTGCCTCTTCTGCCGCTAGCAGGTGGAACTCCTTTCCATAGAAGACATCTTGTCCTCCTTGCTCTGGCTCTAGAGACTTTTGTCCTCACTGATCACCTCCACAGTTGCTCATCAACACCTGTACTAAACACAGTCAGTCGGTCCAGCACAAGTCCTCTCAAACTATGTCACAAATATGCACCAAACTCAGTCCTCTGGTCCAACACAAATTTGCTCTCAAATCTCTGTCAGATCTGTCCCAAGATTAAGCCAAAAGCTTGAACAAATCAATCACAACTGCTCACAAGTCTTCACCAAGACTTCATCAAATCTATCCACAAGTTCTTCAACAAGAACCTATCCAAATCAGTCCACAAGTTCTCCACAAGAACCTGTCCAAATCAGTCCACAAGTTCTCCACAAGAACCTGTCCAAATCAGTCCACAAGTTCTCCACAAGAACCTATCCAAATCTATCCTAGCAAGCTCACCAAGAACTTGCCCAAATCAGCTCAAGCAAGTTTACCAAGAAACTTGCCCAATGTGAACACACAAAGAGAATTGTTAGAGACCCAATGTGTTTCATCCAATCATATCAAATCAATCTCATAGAAGCATAAAGAGAATTGTTAGAGACTCAATATGTTCTATCCTTCAACTTTCAATCTCAACTCAAATCAATCTCATAGAAGCATAAAGAGAATTGTTAGAGACTCAATATGTTCTATCCTTCAACTCTCAATCTCAACTCAAATCAATCTCATAGAAGCATAAAGAGAATTGTTAGAGACTCAATATGTTCTATCCTTCAACTTTCAATATCAACTCAAATCAATCTCATAGGAGTAGTATACTTTCACAAGATCTTGAACCACAACCCAACAATTGCCAATAATGCAATATCAAGGAATCAACTCCTCCAACATAGAACCATAACTTGCTATCAAACCCTAGCCAAGTTAGTTTTCAAGAACTCAAAGCAATCTCTCTCTAAGCATCAAAAAGGGGTTCAAGATATTTCCAACTTCTCTCAAATGGGAATGCTCAACTTAACCACACAACCAAGTTTATCAAGCAAAGTACAACTTGATAAAATCAAATCTCAAAGGAGCAAGCCCAACTCATGTATCAAGTAAAGCATAACTTGATCAACTCAATCTCAATGGAAGCAATCTCAAAACCAAACTCTCAACAACCAAACAACTCAATTAGGGTTTCAACAACTTATAGCAATGGCATACGCTTCTCACTCAAAAACCCTAAAGCAAACTTCAAATGCTTCCACTCTCATAAACCAGAATTATGCAATAACTCATAAACTCATCATGATCTCATAATGCATAATCAATACTTCCACTTTTAGAAAATAAGATCCACTCCAAATAAGGAAACTTAATTTAATCCTTTTCACTCCAAACTTATTTTCAGAAAACCATCAATCAATAATAACCATGGAAGAATGTGCCCATACCTTTACTTTGATGAAGAAGGAGAACTCAAAATCTGTCACAACACTAACTCTCAATTTGCCACAAATTAGAGTTAGCAACAATGGAATAATGCACAATGATAAGAGTCCTAATAACACCTTATCACTCCAACTCATCAATAATCAAAACTCACAAATATACATATCAACAATATTCCTTTACACCTTATAACTCCTACTTAATATATCACAAAATAACTTCAACCTCAAAAATAATTACAAGAGAATATCCACTCAATAACTCCAAAGGCTTTCTAACCCCAATATGACATTAAGCACAATTATTCCTTAAACCCTTATAACTCCTAAAATACATTTACTTCTAAATGCATTTACCACATAAACATTAAGCATCAATAATAACAATGTCAAAGCAATATTTCTATTTAACCTTATACCTCCATCCAATTACCAACAATAATTGCCAAGTCAAATCAAATATTCCACATTATCAACAAAAGATCTACCTTGGCCAAAAATCAATTCTCCAACCTTAGGAGAAGTGTGGAGACACCAACATAAGTGCCAAAGTGCTTCCTCCTCCAAACTCGTGGCCCAAAGCAACTGTTGTACCATGTGCACAATAATCCATGACCAAAAATGAAACACGCCCGATGCGAATCGATCTCGACACCTCTGCCTAGCGAGCGCCTTTGCTCCACTACCTCCACCGTTGGAGCACAAGTGCCCAACGAAACTCTCAAGTGCCACTCATCGTTTTACCTTCCCTTTGCTCACAGAGATTAAAGACAAACATATTTGTCTTCCTCACAGGCGTACAAAATCGAAACTTAAACACAGAGCAATACGAAACTCAAAAATCATAGAGCAATCCAAAATTGAAGGTCATAGAGCAATACGAAATCGAAGGTCACAGAGCAATACAAATTCGAAGGTAATCGTGCAAATCGAAGGTGTATTGAACCTTAGGAATTAATGCCCTTTAATAGTCTTTTGCATCCCATGCAAGTTGACGTTGGTGCTCCTTCCAAACAAACGACGTCGGCGAGGTAAGTCTTCTACATTGGCGTCGCTAAGGGTTTAGAAACCCTTTCAATAATAATTATTAAATTAATAATTATTATTTTATTAATAATAAACTTAACTTAAAACATTTTCAAAGGTTTGAGTTAATTTATTTATTAATAATCAAAATGGACTTTTAAGGTTTTTTCAAGGAGCAAAAACCTTTTCATTAAGCCAAGATGGTTTTAATAAAAACCCTTAATGAGTCCAGATGGTTTTAAGAAAAACCTTTAACCTTGTCACCATGGTTTTAATTAAAAACCCTTAAACAAACATCATGGAACTTTCAAGATCTTTTTGGCACCAAAATCTTTTTGACATCAGCACAAATTCCTTTTGATATCAACACAAACTCCTTTTGACATCAATGACAACTCACAACCATGAAGCTAGGCAACATACCCAAAATTGCCAACAATGTTTTTTATCAAACGAGCCACTTCTTTGAAATTTTTATAGATGGTTAGGACTTTCACTATCTCATAAAAATGATATTACCTTATAGTACATATGTACAAAGTTTTAAGTGAGTGGTCTTTATCCATTGAACGTCGAGTCAAAAATGCTTACCTGCTAGATATTCAAGTCTTTTCTTCTTCCTATTTCTCCAATTTATTGGGTCAAATATTACCACCTTGATGAAATAAGGAATTTTCTACAAATTTCTCACTTTAAATAGGTAGGTTCTAAAGATAATATTATAGTTGGCACCACTAGGGTGAGGTCCCAAGTTGTTGGTTGAACCTTCTAATGTCCTCTCATCCTTATGGATGAATGTGTCATTTTTATATGCTATCTCAACCTCTTCGAAAGGGGGGCCATCCAATATGGAAGTTTCCTATTGTATCGCTTGGTCATTAGAAGGGTAGAGGAGGTCTAACCCAAAATTTTCCTCCTCATCATGAGCCTTTTTAGCTTTTGGCTAATTTGTAGACTCATGCCCTTTGTGATGTGTGTGGAGGGTCCCCTTTGAGATATACTCTTGTTGTTAATCACCTTTGTATCCTCCATAAGGGTGCTTTGCAGCTCCCATTCTGATACATCCTTGAAGGGAGTGCTTGGATTGGGTTCTACTCTATTTATCTCTTCTATGAAATCATTCATGATTGAGGTAGCAAGTTGATCCTAGTCATAAATTGAATGTAAATATAGAGCAATATACTTCTAGTAATCCTTGCCTTCTAGTTAAGCCACCAACATCATGAGAACCACATCTTGCTTCATGATGTTGTGCACATGGTAAATGAAAACCATTCCTTGTAGGTCCTCTAATACGGGTGTTGGACCTTTGCTAATGTATTTAGGGAATATTTCCAACAATGATTTTGGAATTTTTTCTCAAATAGTTGATGGCTCCAAAGGTCATAGTTGATTCTTTTCTCCCTAGGTAAGGGACAAATCTTTAGATGAGGCCACCATCTTGGACCTATGGGTCCTTTGTATTGTAATGGATTTGCTAGGTGAATGTAGATTTTTTCTTTTGGAAATGACATAGACTAAGTTCTTCACATAAATATCAATCTGGTATCTTCAACAATGACTTATTTTGGTGTTCATTATGTAGTAGAGTTTCCAGGTGAGTAAAAAAGCACTTTAACAAGCAAGAATAGACAAAGACCCTCACCAAGTCTAATCCCTACTAATTTTTGAGCAAGGTGCAGCAACAATATTGTCATTTTTGTCAACACAGTCAGATAGATCGATTGATGTAGTGGACAGGATTTCAGAGGTTATTCAGAGTATGTACAGTGATTTTCCAAGAAGACCGAAGTGGCCCATATGCTAAAGATCAAAGGAAAAGCAAAATACAGCAAGAAGGAAAAAGTGTCGTGATATCGCGACATGTTGAGGAAGAAGGAAAAAGTGTCACGATTTCGTGACAAGTTGAGCAAGAAAGAAAAGTGTCGCGATATCGCGACATGTAGAGGAAGAAAGAAAAAGTGTCGCGATTTCGCGACATGTAGAGCAAGAAGGAAAAAGTGTCACGATATCGCGACATGTTGCAAGAGAAAGAGTAAGAAAGAAAAAGTGTCACGATTTCACGACATGTTGGAAGAGAAAGAGTAAGAAAGAAAAAGTGTCACGATTTCATGACATGTTGGAAGAGAAAAAGCAAGCAAGAAAAAGTGTCGCGATTTCGCGACATGTTGGAAGAGAAAGAGCAAGCAGGAAAAAGTGTTGCAATTTCGTGACATGTTGGAAGAGAAAGAGCAAGCAGAAAAAAGTGTCACGATTTCATGACATGTTGGAAGAGAAAGAGCAAGCAGGAAAAAGTGTCGTGATTTCGCAACATGTTGGAAGAGAAAGAGCAAGCAAGAAAAAGTGTCGCGATATCGCGACATGTCGCATTTTCGTGACCAAAAGAGAAGAGAAAGGGCAAGAGAGAAAAAGTGTCGCGATATCACGACATGTCGCATTTTCGTGACCAAAAGCAAAGAGGAAGAGTACGGAGGTGAAAGTGTCGCAATATCGCGACATGTATTTTCGTGGGCAAAAGCCAAGAAAAGGACAAAGAGGCAGAAATGTCACGATATCGCGACATGTTGCATTTTCGTGGCCAAAAGCAACAAAATAAGACAAAGAGGCAAAAATGTTGCGATATCGCGACATGTTGCATTTTCGTGGCCAAAAGCAACAAAAGAAGACAAAGAGGCAGAAATGTCACGATTTCGCGACATGTCGCATTTTTGCGATGCAAGAAGAAGAACCCAACTAAAATAAGAAGTGTGACAAAAGTTAGTACGATGGTTACAGGGACTGTTACAGAATGAAATCTTCGAGCGGTGGATATACCGAACATCTTCATTAGTTGAAGCCGACGAAGATCGACGAAAGCCGACGAAGACCAAGAGTTACATTATGAAAGCCGATGAAGACCAGGAGTTACATTATGAAAATATTGTTATAAAAGGAGTGTTGCTTGGAGAATTGATGTGTAGTGAAAAGAGGGCGAAGAAGCGGTTGAAAGTGGGCAAAGTGCAGTTGTAAGAGCGTAGAGAGGGCCATAAGAGGGCTTTATGAGTGCAAAAAGTGTGTGTGTTCCATGAATCGTGAGAGAGGTTGGGTAAGAAATAGACCAGTCAGGGTCTTGTAAAAGCAAAGGCATTTTTATGTCAATCTTCTAGATTCAAAATTGAAGTCCAAGTTGTTGCTTGGCATCAGGGGTTGGTGCTCCTCCCAGTTGGTGCTGGTAAATCAGGGGTCGGTGCTCCTTCCAGTCAGTGCTTGTAAATCAGGGGTTGGTGCTCTTTTTTGTTGGTGTAGATAAATCAGGGGTTGGTGCTCCTTTCTGTTGGTGTAGATAAATAAGGGGTTGGTGCTCCTTCCATTGAGTGCTGGTAAATTGATTGTAAAGTTGGTGCTTTGCAAATGCTAGATTTGGATGGGAGTCCAAGCAGTCATTTTTGAGGAGTAGCCAAATTGGTGAACCTCGGTACATCTTGTGTTGTGTGATGTTCTCTTGTTATACTTGTTGTATTTGGTTTTAAGTTTTCATTGTTTTGGCTTTAAGAGTTGTAGATTTAAGTTTAAAAAGCTACACTGATTCACCCCCCCTCTCAGTGTCATTGTGAGACTAACAATTGGTATCAGAGCAAGGTTCCTGAACAAGCTTAACCGGCTAGGGTGATCTTGGAAGTAACACAATGGCAGGTGGTGAAGGCTTCTCATCAAACAAAGCACCATTGTTTGACGGATCTAATTACGTATTTTGGAGATTCAGGATGTAGACATATCTTTGTGCCTTGGGATATGACATTTAGGATTCAGTAAAAAGTGGATACATAATACCCACCACTTCTCCAACCGATGTTGTCGATAAGAAATTGTTTGAGAATAACTCAAAAGCAAAGAATGTTATCATGTGCGGATTAGTGGACAATGAACTGGTAAATATCATGAGTTGTAAAACGGCAAAAGAAATATGGGACAAACTGAGGAGCATTCATGAAGGAGATGATAAGATCAAGGAGGCCAAGTTATAAACACATCAAGCTCAGTTCGAAGTATTAAAGATGAATGACGATGAGAACATAGAAGCATATATGTTGACAGTTAATGAAGTCATTAATGCGATTAGAGTACTCGACGAGGAAATCGAAGATTATGTCATCATGAAAAAGGTATTAAGATCTCTTCCCCAAAAATTTGATTCTAAATTTTCAACTATAGAAGAAGCTAAAGATATAAATTCTATTAGTATGGATGAGATGCATGGTTCTTTGAATGCATATGAGATGAGAATAGGAAAATCTAAACCCACATACAGAGAAGCTACTTTTAAAGCCCTTAAAAATTTGAAAGCAAAACAAGAATCCGAGGAAGAAGAGACATCAGATGAAATGGAAGCAAACTTTGTTCGAAAACTAAAAAGGGGAAAAGGAAAATACAGAGGAAATTTATCGTTTAAATGTTTCAACTGTGGAGGCATTGGGCATTTTGCAGCTAAATGTCCACTTAATGAGAAGAACAAAAGTGATGAAGGATCGCACCAATAAAGAAGTGACTAGAAGAAAAAACCAAATTTCAGAAAAGGCAACTTCAAGAAGAAAAGTTTCATCTCCAAGAATGTCAGTTCATCAAAAGACAGCTCCGGTGAGGATTTTGAAAAGGAAATAGGTGAAGCTCTTTTCATGGCACTCAAAGAAGAAAAAATAGAAAAATAACAGGAATGTGATGAAGAAGAAATTGATGCAAAAGTAAATTTGTAAGAGGAACTAATTGCAGCTCTAGATGAATTGAAGATAGAAAGAAAAAAGAATAAGAAAATTTCAAGAAAGCTTGAGGATGCAAATGAAATCATAACCAGTTTTAAAGTACAGATAGAAGAATCCAAGAAAATATCTGAAGATCTCGAAGTACAAATAACCATGAAAATATATTATTGCAGCAAGCTAGAAGAAGAGACTGTTGGTTTAAGGATGCAGATAGAAGAGATGAATCGTAAAATTAGTTGTTATCACAAAAGTGAAGAAAGTTCTATGAAGCTGGATAAGATTATAAATAACCAAAGGACTATAGGCATCAAATTTGGTTTGGGCTTTGTCGAAGGAGAATCATCAAATGGATCAAAGGCCATAAATGTAGAATCCATAAAGAATGAAGATAAGAAACAGGTTGATCAAGAAAAAATGACTCATGCAAAAGAAAGCAATAATGCAAGGCACAAAAGGAGAATTGACAATGATGGATTCACCAATGTCACACATCAAAGAAGAAGAAGATTTATGGCTCCTACGACAACATGGCAAAGACCATCACCCAGGTTCAATCATCCCTTTTCTGGTTACTATTTTAAATGCAATGGTTATGGACATAAGATTTCAGATTGCAAGTATAATGTAGGACCAAGGAATTTTACCAATAGAAATGTTTTTTCACCTTTGATGGATTATGCAGTAGAATGTTATAACTGTCATAATTTTGGGCACATTGCAAGAAATTGTCGAAGTACATTTGCATCAAATCAATTTCAGGGAAGAAAATTTCAACCAAATGGGATGAGACAAAATAGAAAATTTCCCTAAAAACATGCACAAGCTACTGAAAATGAAAATTCAAAACAAGAGCCCAAAACTGTAATCAAACCAGAGTGGAAATAAAAAGAGTGACTTAAGGAAGAAAAGGAATCCTTGATCGTACAAACAACATTTAAAGCACAAAATAAATCTACACCATGGATACTTGATAGTGGATGCTCCAGTCATATGACAGGTGACAAACAAAAATTTGAGAAGCTACAGCAATATGAAGGTGGTTCAATAAAATTGGAAATAATGATGGAGCTAAGATAGTTGGCAAAGGTTCAGTTAAGATTAGTGACGAAAAAATCAAGTCAAAAGAAGTCTTGTTTGTGGTTGGTCTGAAGCATAACTTGTTGAGCGTAAGTTAGATTTGTGATAGAGGTCATGAAGTGATTTTTAAGAAGCAGGGTTGTGAAGTCAGAAAAACAAATAGTGGAAAATTGATAGCAATTGGATCAAGGACATCTGGCAACCTGTACACTCTCTCAGAGACTTCAGAAGGAGCTTGCTTGATCGGACAAGAAGAAGAAAATTGGTTGTGGCACAAGAGACTCGGTCATATCAGTTTTGACAATCTAGTAAAAATCAGCTCAAAAATGGCAATGAGAGATATTCCCACCATTGGTAAACCATCAAATAGCATTTGTGATTCATGCCAAAATGGGAAGCAAACTAGAGCCTCATTTAAAACAAAATATTACTACATAAGCAAACCTTTGGAACTAGTACATACTGATTTATGTGGACCCATGAGAACGCAAAGCATAAATGGTGACAAATATTTTATGTTGTGTATAGATGACTATTCCAGGATGACATGGATATTCTTTTTGAAGCATAAATCAGAAGCCCTTGAGATGTTCAAGGTTTTCAAAAACCAAGTTGAGAATCAAACAGGAAAAAGGATTAAATGTTTAATATCAGATAGAGGAGGAGAGTTCATTTCAAAGGATTTTATAGAGTACTATGAAAAATATGGTATTAGGAGACAGTTTTCAGGAGCCAGGACACCTCAGCAGAATGGTGTGGTAGAAAGAAAGAACAGGACAGTGCAGGAAATGGCACGGACTATGTTGACTGAGAGCAAAGTAGCAGACAAATTTTGGAAAGAGGACTATGTTGTGATTCTAGGACCCATGATGTGTTCTATGGTTCCATTGGGTATGCCATTTAACTATTGTCATGTTTGATTGTTCCTAGTAGTGCAATTATGCCTTACAGGGAGCATCATAATAGGGTAATAACTAAGAGCACGATGTTTGGATCAATTAGGGGTCTTTAGTTTTTATAAGGCTATGTCCTTGTTATGATGTGATCTTCAAGGCATACTTGAATTCAACAAATGGAAAAGGGGTGTGCAAGATAAAATAAAACAACTCAATAAAATAAAAGGGGTGGCAATGCATCAAGATATCTCCTAAGATATTCCTATAAAAATAGACCTAAACATTATGTACTAGGTGTGAACATTTCCTCTCCTTAACATAATGCAACATAGATGAGAGTTACCAGTTATATGCATGCATAAAGAGGTGGGTCCCATAGGAGAGCCAACGACAAATGACTAGTCTAAAAATAGACATAGATCCTACACACATATATACTTTATAAAACCCAAACAAGCAAAAAGTCAAATAAATACATACATACAAAAATGGGTCAGTAGGAGGCCACAATTACCTATACGGTAACAACCCAAGTTCTGCCCACTTGGTTGTCCAAACACCCCAAGTCTTCCCACTTGGTTTTCCAAACACCCCAAGTCTGCCCACTTGGTTGTCCGACATCAGAGGTTATAGTAAGAGAAATTTTTTATTTTATTTCAATCTTTCTAATTTATTTTCTAGTATGAGCATGTTAGATCCATATTCATGAGTGTCATTTTACTATAGTCAAAATACTCATGAGATCGATATTGGCCAAATCTTGTATAGTTTCCCATTTTAAACTTCACTATCCACCCGAGATCCTAAGTTCAGACAGGGGGTTTCTTTTACCTAGGTCCTATATCACCTAGAGGTGTGACGCATAATTTCCCCATGTCTTGACATGAAATCATGTACTCATGTCTTATATTTATGTCATGTAAGACTAGCACATACATGCTCGAGCTAGACGATCAACCATCCTCCATAGAGCATTGTCTAGGGTCTTACCAAAATCCTGGTAACCACCCACCATTTTGTGTTGATTAACCACCATGATGTCCCATACCATCATGTTGTCGGTATTACCTAGTCAACCACAATTCACCACTCATCACTAGTAGGGATAACCTAGAAAGGATACCCATACAACCTTTTTTTACATCATGTTCTGATATTTTTCTATCAAAAGTATAGTTAGAGCCCTGATTTATGATGATTGCCTATCCGCAAGCACCACTAGAAGTTGTCTCACAAGATTTTCCTACTCGCAATCTTGAAATAATATCAAGGTTTTCCTGCCCACAACCTTAGGTTACAAGTTAAGATTGTCCTTCCCACAATCTTGGAAAATTCTTAACCAAAGGTTTATCTAAGTTTTGATTATTTAAAAAAGTTTATCTATGCAAAAGTTTATTGATGATTACATTTTTCACAATCGTTCAAAGTTATATTATGTATTATAAGAATCCTAGTTTCCATTTGACTACTTGCATGTTTTCATTAAGAAAGAATAAAAGACAGAGGAACTATGAAAAAGCATTGCAGTCAAAACTAAAGATTTTTATAACTTGCTAAAATAATTTTAATTAAGATTCTTTTTTATTTAATATTCTATTGAAGTAGGTAATTCATTAAAATTTATTCATAAATCACTCTCTTTAAACATTACACTATATAACCATGAAAAAGAGTGGACTACTCTTATAAGTTTAAGTAAGGTTGCAACTACACTATAGTTTTAATCCTATAATCTAAATGACTTAAATATTTTTGACTCTAACTATTTTAATTAAGGTAATACCACTCGAGTTATTTTTTAAAATTAACCTTACTCCAATTACCCAAGCTGTCATGCACGCTTGTTTTTAGGAAATCCCATTATCACACTATCATATGAAAATAGCTTACGTTTAAGACATCATTCCTTTGTATCTATTTCAACTTATATACAAGGGTTATAATATGAGCAGAACTTATAAGTTTTCAAGTTCTAGTTTTGATTTTATACTGACTCTACTATTCCCTGATTAGAAAACAATATGGACATTATTTTATTAACAATAGATTTCCCATTAATTTTCCACAATTTCCAATGCATCTTTTTCTAAATATAGGCTCGATTTGAAGACTTAAACCAAGAAAAACTATAACTTATATTGTATTATTTATATTCATGTTCATTATATCGCCATGTGGATGGTAGTTTCCTCAAACCATCATGATTACTCTTACTAATAATTTTATCCTTGCTAACATTCTAAACAACCCTACCATACTAGTTTGGACTGATAAATCCTCTTATTTCAATTCGTAGTCTTCCCTAAATCCCTATTTTGTAAACCAAATACTGTGCATAATTACTGGTTCAAATTTGTTACAAGAAAAAATAAAATGTAATTTTCTATTTAAAGTGTTTCTTATCAACCGTAACAAGCACAATATATGAATTGTTTTAAAACATAGGGAATCCCATCATACAAACTAAATTTTTCCTTGGCAGCTTGCCAGAATTATGTTTCCAGTAAGATACTCATCCATATTTAATTACGTAGAATTTAAAAGCAAGTTAATAGATGAACCATATATGGTAAAGAAAAATATAAACTAATAAATTTAATCCATAAACCATTCTCCATATCAGAAGGATATATCATTCAAAACAACGCAAGTCTCTTTCCTTGAATGCAAGTCTATTCCTCATCATTTTAGAAGGTAAGCGACTGAATTATTTTCCATTACATCAAAATAATTCTCATAATACTACCTTACAATACCAGAGAGTCTACGTTTTTTTTATTTATGAATATATACAATTTCAACATTTGTTTTGAACTTCTAATAGCTCAGGTTTCATCATTCTAATGAGTAAATTTCATAAGCTTCTACAGTTTACAATAAATCATTTCCAATTTAAATTCAACTCTTGACACCTGAACATAGTCTAGCATCCAATAGCAAGTAAAAGACTTCAGATTTATTTCTTCACAGTGCTTCAATTTTTTGATGCATATTTTCGATGACATCTTAAGGGTCAGAGCGTTCAAACTAACATGACATGCAACTAGTCCTAACATGTATACAATATTTTCATTTCCAACACATCATGCAAGATTTCATAAGCTTCCCAACACACCATAAACTTTCAACACAACATGCAAGTATCACAAAATTTTCCCAACACAACATGTAGAAGTAAAATGAGTTTCAATACGGAAACTATTCAATTCAAGTTCACAAACAATCATAATCCTCTTTATTTTTCAACAATCCATTCGAACACATGCATCCCATTTCAAAATTTTCTATGTATGCATTGGAAAGATTCAATTTATCTTTAGTTTTGTAAAACAAATATTAAACTATAATCACAAACATGCTTCACATTTAAGATTTTCCACACATGCACTGGGATGATTCATTTTCTCTTCCATTTACAAAGCAAATATCAAATTTTATTTGCATGCATAATATAATTAAACAATGCTTTTAAACCTTCCATTTTTCCATCATCCCATTTATTTTATCCTATGAATTTTACCAGATCAAACTTATTGATTTACGCAGAATGCTTCTCTTGCTTTCCAAAGTCTTTCTCTCTTCGTTGCTCTCACCTTGCCTTACCGAAAAACATTAAACCATAATGCCTCTCGTCTTCTCTTTTTAAGCTCGCGTTCATTTTGATATTCCTTAAATGTAAAGCATGCCATGTGGAATCCACTTCCTTCCATGTTCAACAACCCAAGCTTAATAATAATTTCCCCAAGATGTCGACAGTTTCCAAATTGTCATCTTTTTGTTTTATAATGCCAAGCAATAACTCCTTCATATTCATTTTAATATTAAACATTTTAATATATTATTGGTTATAATATTTTTCTTACCTTATTTTAAAACAACAAATATTATTTATTTTTAATGCCTTCATATATTTATATTTATACATATAGTTATATATAAATATGTTATTTTTAAATAAATAAATTCCTCTCAAACACACATTAATATACATAAGTATATTATTATTATTTATCTTACTTTGCCCCTTTTCTTATATTCTCTTTTAGATCTTAAAACAACAATAGTCGTATCATTACTTTACATTTATCTCATTATTTTAAACTATGGCTCCCATGCATTTAAGCATTTTCATTGCCAACCAACAACATTTTAAACTATGGCTTCCATGCATTTAAACATTTTTATTGCCAACCAACATTTTAAACTATGGCTCCCATGAATTTAAGCAATTTCATTGCCAACCAAACATCATAAATTCATAGTTTGACAAACATCAAACATTCCTACAAATGCAACTATATGGTATGCATCTACATGGACCGTTGGTGAATGAATTGCCTATAGGGTTCTTTACCCCTATCAACCGGAGAATACACCACTGCTCATCATTTACCTTGACTTACCTTGCACCAGGTAATCCTTCTGCCCATTGAGAAGATATATTTCCTTTGCATTGTCCCCGCCAGTAACAATACATGTCCTCTGCATCCATAGATACATTATCAGTATCTCATCCTTACAGACAAATTAGGCATAAAATAAAGTATATTTTTGGAGGGTTATTACATATACCCAAAAATCGATATAAGATCTCATGTGTATATATATGGAAGCATTATTCTATGAGGATTTTGCATGAAGCAAGGGTTCGATACTACCCACAAGTCACTCAAGAGTTAAATGTTTTTACAAAAATAAATGAAGGGAAAGCCTACAAGAGAATACACTTGCAAACTTGTCAATCCTTTACAAAGATAATATTATTCCTATTTATAGATTGCAAGGGGAGGTTTTCTTCCTCCAAAACACAATTTAATATTTATAGGTGGTTAACACTTCTAATTCTTTGTCATGTCTTGTTTGGTTGTTTATCCCTTTGAGGTTCTCTAGATTCAACATCATGAATGTCAAATGGTCTTGAGCCCATGGATGACCAAATATCATCTTTATTGTCATTTACCCATTTTAGGAATTCTCATCATCTAGGCATAGAAGTTTCCTTCATTTAATATTCAGGATCTTTGAGTTACTTCTATCATAAATCCCATGTTGTTGTTATCCTTTCACAAAGATATAAAACATTCCTTTGTAATAAAGAATGATATTACTTAAATAATGTGCATCTCATTAGTTTGAATTTTGGGGCATCAATACTTTCTCCTTCAAGAGTTTTCTTCACCACTTGATCTTGGGGTTGCTTGACTTCATATCTTTGAGATTTTTATCTTAGGTACTCTTGTAAAAGATTTTGCATCTTGTTTCCTAATCGTGGCATACAAACTTTTGAATTTTGAACATTCTTTGCTTTTGAGACTTGACCTATGATCATTGAACTTTTTTATTAGGGTTTTCTTCTATGCTTGTCCATGATTCAATTTTTTTTTTTATCTTGTTGGGAAAAGGGTATAGTGATTCATCACTACAGGAAGAATAACCTTGGTTAAATCAATACTTCAATGTACACTTATTTATATCTCCATTATTTTGGACATTCTCAAGGTAGTATTGAGAGAGCTTGATCAAATAAATAATTGATTCCTTTGGAGGGGCACTAAGGAGAAAAGAAAATGGGCACTAGTGCAGTGGAAAACTTTATGCCTTCACAAACATGAAGGGGGACTAGAATTTAGATTGATGGTCAAGAATAAGAAGGCAATAATAACTAAGTTGCATTAAAGGACGTTGAAAAACCTAATGCACTATGGGGTCAAAATGTAAGAGTTAAATATGTAGCAAAAAAAATTGGTAGACATGATTTACCACCAACTCCCTAGTAGAGGATACCTCATATTATTAGTTTTGAGAACAAGAGAGGAGTTGATAAAGAAGGATATATTTTAGATAATTCACAATGGTCAACTAGAAAAACTTTGAATAGACTCTTGGGATGGGCACCAACCTTTGGTGGCTCAATTTCTAGAGTGAATACCTTTCATGGATCAAATACATAGATCAAATTGGATAAAATTCGCAAAATACTATAGGTACCAAACTAGAAATTTAGATGTTAGGAGACACTAGGTCCCCATAGCCGAATGACCAATTCAAGTCTGAGAAAGATAGAAGATGGATATCTAATGAACTCTACAAATGAGATCACTTTCTTGGTCTAAATTAGAGTATTCCCTTTAATGGGATAATATGAGTTAGGGGAAGTATACAATAACATATGGATATGTAGTTCTATGTCAAAGTACTCCTAACGTGCTTCAAGACTTATTCAAATAAATATGGATACAATAAGGAAGGTAACGTCCACTGATTTAGAATTAATAATATCATTTGGGGGTTACAAAGCATAATAATTATAGCTCTTAGATCAAGGGAGAGATGAGCATTGGAGATACCTGAACCTAATGCCCATAAAGGAAGGTAATCACTAGCAACTCATACACCTTATGGTTGATGCATCAATGATGACATAGGGCCTATTAAAAGTGCTCACATAGAAGAAAAATACTTATGCCACTTGGTGCCTATGTCAAAAACATAGAAGCATACTTATAGGTGACCAAATTAGAGTGTGGAAGCATATTTTCATCCAACATTAAACATGGGAGGAATTAAAGCATGGTTGAGAGCATATTCAAGGTGCAAGGCACACATTCAAGGAGTCAAAGGAGCATTAAACACATTGCCATTGTCTATTTTTGCCATCAAGGAAGTACAACACTCATTTCTCAAGGAAATACAATATTATAAGTTAAGGTTCTACGTTGATTAAAATTGATTTCATGAAAGGATTAATAAGGGGTATATCATAAGGTTGCGTTTATTTATCATTTATATTGGAGAAACAATAAACCTTAATACATTTGAAAGCAAATTAAAGGAGCTCATATCCATAGTATTTCAAATCACTTTAGTGGAATATTTGAAATTAAACACCATAGAAGATATAAGTGTTTCTACTTGGAAAATCAATATTATTATTGCAAATATTATTAATTTCTAATATTCCAAAATTAGGAAGTTATAAGATATACTAAATCAAACATAGATTATTGGAATTTAGAAATATTAAACTATTGGATATTAAGGGGTATAAAAGGAAGTTCATTATTTACTTAAAAGAGTTGGAATTATTTACTTACACTTGTATTATACTCATACTAAAGGGACAAAAGAAATCCAACCATAGAGAACTTAAAATTGATAAGTGCACAGTTCATTAGGAGAGATAAAGTGAAAAAGGAGTTGATTATTATATTTTCTAAAATATTACCAAATCAACTCAAAAGGTGAACTATTACCAAGATTATAATATATTCTAATCACTAGGGAGACATAAGGATCCTACAAAACCTAAGTTTTGGAAAGGTTTTATCAAATTGGTTCATATACTCTAAACTAGGGAGCTATAAGGATGTCTACTCCAAAGAACACATTAAATAATGTAATTAAAAAATGAGCAAGGAAAATACCAATATGGCTTAAAAGCATGATTGATGATTCAATAAAATCAATGGATAATAAGAAAGACACAAATGGAAGAGAAGAATCAATAGAATTTAAAAGAATTTTTGAAAAATCATAGACTAATAGTTTGGTGAAAGTAGATTCTTCAGGTACATCTTCTAGTGAGATAGTAAAGGGAGTTGATGATAACTATACTAATATTGAAGATCATATTCAAAAGGATCTCATACAGATCTATGGAAAAGGTAAAGATAGAATAGCTTCAATTGTACACACATGGTTCAACTATTTCATCAAATAAATAGATAAACATGATATTCCTAAAATAGATAACAAAGACATTGGGATATATTTACTATGCACCTACTGTAAATTTGGTCATGAGAAGGTTAACTGCTGGAGTTTCCATCCATGTAAATATTATGGAGGAAACTATCATCCATATTACTATTGTTACAACAAATATGAAAACTACAAAATATTTGAGGAGAAACTAGTATTTAGATTAGACTATTTCTTCCAAGCTCTTATTTCAAAAGCATCCACTAACAATCAGCTCAATCTTGAATTTTGTGAAGATCAAGGAAACAACTCATACTGGAAACCAACGAACAGAAAAGGAAGCATTTATGATCTGCTTATGACTTACAAAATTATGATATCACTAGTCCATCAAGGATACCTAGAAGACTACAAGGTCAAATATTCTTCCAAATACTTGAAAACAACAAAAGATAGTGGAATGAACAAGGAGAAACAACATGAAGACACAATCAAAAGAAGAAGAAGAATAAGCAAACCAAGTTTTTAAATATGAATATTCATATTGAAGACTAAAGTCTTCAATATCCAAATACTTTAATATAGGGGGGTGTTAGAGAATATATTACATTATTGAGTACATATCAATGTGCCACCTTTGGTACATTACTAGAGTAGGATTTTACTTTAGAGTAAAGGTAAGTAGTTACTTCAACATGTAATAAATGCACAAGTGTTAAAATGTGCAATGATATAAATGTGTATGTAGTCCACATGAACATAATTCATAGGATAGAGTCAAAGGTAGAGTAAGGTCCAAGGAACCTATCTTCTTATATAAAGTTCTTCTAGTGAGTGAAAGAGAGAGAGGAGATAATATAGAGAGTGCATAGTATAGATTAGTAGTGTGGTACAATGTACTTTTAAAAATTGTTTATAAAGTTTTCATGTCCTCCCTTATACTGCATTGTACTATTTTTGTGAGGTTTCATTAATGGCATATTTCTAAGTTATTACAAAAGTTTATCTTCTTAGTTTTCTGCATATTATAGTGTCATTGTCATATAGATATCATAACTTTCTTATCTTGCATCTTGTGGTTGCATTTCCTATATCATATACTCATCAAAAGCTAACAATTATTTGTGATGTTTTACCAAATTTGGGTTAAATTAGGTGTATGTATGTGTCAGAGGTCTTCGTCTATTTTTGGACTAGTCATTTGTCATTGGTTCTCTTGTGGGACCTTCCTCTTTATGCATGCATATAACTAGTAACTCTCATTTATGCTTCACTATGTTATGGAGATGAATTTTTCACCCTTAACACATAATATTTAGGCCTATTTTGTAGGAAGATCTTAGAAGATCTCTTCATGCATTACCACCCCTATTTATTTAGTTGCTTTATTTTATCTTTCACACCCTATTTTTCCATTTATTGAGTTTAAGTGTGCCTTGAATATCACATCATAATAAGAACTTGATCTTGTAAAAACTCCTAGAGACCCTCAATTGAGCCAAACCTTGCACTCTCGACCATGACCTTGTTGTGTTGCCTCCTATGAGTTACGATTGCCCTACCACGAACAATCAAATATGATTACACTTCCCCCTAATGATAGACATCAATTAGTTCATTTTTTTATTTTTCTTTTTACTCTATCCACTAGCCAGGCCCAATCCTCCTTTTGTCTCATTATTTTAAGAGGAACATCAAAGTAGGTGATGGGAAGGGAGGTCTTCTAGTATCATAGTTTTTCAAGAACCTTGATCTCTTGTTTGGGTGAGTAGTGGAGGAAAATTACTTTGGAATTTTTTCTCATTGATCTGTTTCCTCATGGATCTTGAGAAACAAGTTATAATATATTTGATTCTTGAGGATTCCTTCATTGCTACTTTACCTAATAGAGTAGAGTCATCAACAAAATGGAGGTGAGTGATTGATTTGAATATATTTGCAATAGTGGTTCTTAATAGTGTTTGATTTCCCTCCATTTGGCCATTGTCCTTCCTAAGTATTCAACCAGAATGAATACATGTGGGGAGAGGGGATATACCTTTCTAATACCTTTGGATGCAGTGAACAATTATGAAGGGCAATAATTAATTAGAAATAAATAGGATAGTGATGCATTACATCCCTTGATCCAATTTTTCCATTCCTATGAGAATCCCAATTGACCCATTACTTTGAGGAGGAATTGTCAATCCACCCTATCATATGCTTTGGATAAGTCTAATATGATGAACATGGATGAATATTTTTATGCTTCCATGGAGTGAATAGCCTCTTGAGCAAAACCTATCTCATCCATTATTTGTTAGGCTTCCAAAAATCCAATATTTTCTAGTGAGATAATCTTATGTAAAAGCAATTTGAGTGTATTTGCCATTATCTCGAGATTATTTTGAATAAGATATTATATAAAGCTATTGGTATAAACCTAAAATGTGCACATATCCAAAAGTTTTTTGGGATTGAAGAGAAGCCGGGAGGGAAGAAAGTAGAGAGGGGAGGGCTCTGGTCCCTCCCCTGCTCCCCTTCCCATGGCTCCTGGTTCCTGCCCAGTCCCTGGCTCAACTCATGTCATCCCTCCCGGGGAGTGGTTGTTTGCAGATGATCTCCTGGAGGGAGATCCTTCTCCACTATCTGCGCCCCTCCCAGCCGGCTAGGGTTTCCTTGGTTGTTTTTTTGGACTGGTGCTTCCCAGGGATCCCTGTTTGGTTGGGGATCCCTTCCCTTTTTCCCTCAGGCTTCCCCCTGGGGTTTTTTGTAGGTTATTCGCGTGGATCTGGTCCCTTGTGTTTCTTGATGCGGTGGAGGTGATGGTTTAGGGTTTGGACAGCTTCCCACTGTTTTGGTTCCTAAGGATCCCATCCCTGTGACTGGTTCCTCTTCCCACTCGAGATTCCTAGTCCCTAGATCCCTGGTCCCTTAACCTGTTGTTTCTTTTTGTTTTGTCGGGACGGGATCCTCTTCTTTTTTCCTAGGGCGGGTTCATCATGGTGCAGCTCTCTGGTCGCTTCCCGATGGGCTGGATTCTCTCTGTGCTGGCTGTCGACTTCCTGCAGGATGGCTCTCGCTGAATGATATGTTTTCCCGATGGGCGGGATGGTTTCTCCACAGGGTGGGATCCGCAAAATCCGTCGGTTTTCCCGCGAGGCGGGATCCTTTCTTTTCTGCTGGTTTCCCGGATGGTGGGATTTCCCTGCTGCTTCCCACTAGGCGGGACTGTTTGTGGTGGTTTTTACTGCTTCCCGTGAGGCGGGATTTTATTGTAATGGTTTTTCTTTGCTTCCTGCTGGGCGGGATCTTCTCGATGGTGGTTTTTGGCCACTCCCCGCTGGGCGGGATCTCCAAAACTACTTTCTTTCTTATTTGATTTTTTCCCGCTGAGAGGGATTGTTTCATGCTTACTGTTACCGCTGGGCGGGATTTTTGTTTTGGTTTTCAGTTTCAAGGGATTGATGCCCTAGGCCCATTGCTTATGTAATCAGGTTTTGGGATCCTTGTTAAAACCCACTATAAATACAAACACTACTTACCAAAAAAAAAAAATGTGCTCTACATATTGTGCCATTGGGATTAATTCTATATAAATTTTGTTGATTTTATTTAACACATCTTTATCTTTTCTAGATTTCTCAACCACATCCATAAGGTCTTCATATAGGATATCCTAAAACTCTTTGTAGAATTAGATGGGAAATTCATCAACCCATAAGTCTTGTCTTTTCGACATTTTGAAAACCACCTATTTTAACTCTTTGGTAGTTACTACTGTAATCAAAACTAAAATATCCTCCTTAGTTATTAGTGTAGGTATCTTCTATAACACTTCCTATTGGGATTCCATATCCAATATTTTTTTTGTGAATAGACTCATAAAATAGTTTACTGTAATAGACCCTATACCTTCCCATGTGTGGAAAGTATCTCCTAATTATGTTATCAAGGATATGGAAGAGATTTGTTAAAGAATTTTGTGTTTCAGTCCCCCTCCTAGAGCCATTTGATTCTAGATTTTTGCTTTCATAATAGCTCTTCCCTTTTTTCCATTCCTCTAGTTGGGATGTAAGTCTAAACTCTGCCATACTCATACCCTTCGTGAGGCCATCCATGCAGATCTATTCATTCAAATATTTGAGTTGGGATATCACTTCTCACAAAGCTAAACATCTTGGTTCCATGTTGAGCTTTGCCTTTCACTATTTGGGCTAGTTATTGGTCCTTATCTTGGATATGATGTACTAAAGCCTCCTCATAAATAAGTACATCTTGGTTCCATGCTAAGATTTGTCTTCCACCATTGCTACACTTTAGACCTAAAATAGGTATCTTTGAACCACATCAGTTGGAATATAAATGACAAGTGTTTGGTCTTGGATTTCTATTGTTCTATCATGATCAACCAATGATTTGAGCCTGTATTGTTTAGGATTTTCACCCTAGAAATGTGTCCCTAAATTAGAAAGTTGTATGATAGTAGGAATCTATCTAATATTTATAGAATACATGCAAATACTTACCTCCTATTAGATCATATCATCAAGTCATTATTTGTCCTCATCCATAGGGTGGAGGTTTTTGATGTATTCTTTCATGAGGTCTATGCTCCTATCTAAGTTACTATTTCTCTCTAGGTTCTCTTCCAAGGACAATATTGTATTGAAATATCCTCCTATCAAGGCCCATGCTTGAGGTAAGTGGGTAATAATACAATTTATGTTAATCCACTATCATCATTTCTCCTCCAGGCTATTGGATGCATAGATACTCATGTAGAGCATAACTTGGTACAATTGCCTACTTTGAGCTGCTACCATCAAGAGATCCTAACTACCCACCACTTGGTGGATAATTGCCTCTTTAGGGTCCCTCAAGAATGCAATACCTTTGATGCCCATTGGGACTTGAGGGATTCTACTCTTCCAATAGGCCATACTTTCTTTGTAGTTTTATCCATCTCATCCATCGACACGTTCATATCCTGAAGGAAGACAAGTTGTAGTTGATTTATCTATATCATTCTTCTAATTTCATTCTATTTTTGGGGAGTTCCCTTGAGTCCTCTAATGTTTGAAAAGATGATGTTCATTAGTATTAAGGGATAAATATGTAAGGGAATTAACATTACCTTTTGCTAGTAGATTTTCTCCTTCTTTTGCCATAAGGTGTTGATTAGTTTTGCATCCTACCTTTTGACTAGTGCCCATTTTCATCTTCTTACTTGTTTCTTGACACACCCCTCCTAATTTTGGAATAACATTTAACCTTGGTGTATGTGTGTAAAAACACCAAGGTATTGTTGGTAGATCGGATCTAGGTTTTTTGTGGTTCCTAAATTTAACATAATGTTACTCTTATTTTTATTTTCCCCTTTGTTTTCCATTAGTAGTATATTGTTTTCTAGTTTACTACTTCTAGTTTGTTGCTCTACATGACTAGGGTGGTGTCAAGGGTGCTATTTACCTCTTCTAGTACAAATTCCTTCCTCCCACCATGTAAATATGTCTCCAGGACTTCTATCTCCTTTGTATCCTTCTCATCATCCAAAATATCATCAATGGGGAGCTTGCCAAACATATTGTTTGACACCACTACTTGATTCCTCACATTCAGTTTCTTTTGGATATTCTTTTTATTTTAGAACATGGAACCCTTTAAGATATTTTTCCTCTCTTCCTTGCTCTGGAATATTATGTGTGTAGTCTACTATTATATAGCCATATTCATGGTAAATTTTACAACAAAAAGGAATGTTCTTGTAATCCACCTCCTGCTCCAATGTTTTCTCCCTAAATTGGAGAGTGATCTTTCCTAGGAGAGGTTTGTTAAAATATATTAGAACACATACTCGAGCATAAATAATTTTCTCAAATTTATATATACTACCAACAACCATCATAAGTGTTTCTAGGGTATTCCCAATTATCGAAAACTTGTCGAATTCCAAAATTCTATTGGTAGACCAAAAAGTCTCACCTAAACCAGTGCTATGGATGCCATCTCTTCCTATACTTTGAATTTAATATACCAAGGTTTCATAAAGAGACCTTCCATTCCAAAAAACCATACCCCCTTGGAATATTTGTTCCCTATCTTCTTTAGAAGAAAAAATAATAAGGAAATAACCATTGGGATAGGTAGAGATTTGGAATTCACCTTTTGTTCGTCATTGTTTAGCAGCTCACAATATAAATGTTGAAGGGATCAATCTGAACCCCATAAATCAACATATCATCCATATCCTCTTTATGTCTTCTATTCAATTTTTAAGTCCTCCATATTCACCTTCACTATCATGGAATCATCCATTGCCTTTAAACATCGAATCACAATTTTTCTTGGGATCTATCTTATGCATCCTCAAAGGTTTCATGGTGCCCTCAAGTTATTGATCGCATTTGGTTGAGGTTGTTACCCATGAAGAGCATCCCTTAAATTCATTTTTGTGGGTAGCTTCCTTGATTCCTTCCCTATATTGGATATTTTGTTCAATCACCCCCTTTTGGTAGTTTACATTCAAATTGTCTTACTCAGGTTTTAGACCATATCAAATTTTCTTGCTCTAGCTTCTCTGATCTGGTTTACACTATGAATTTTATTTTTGCTTCTCTTCAACGCTTGTCCTCGTTTTCATGGTAGACTGTGATCTCCTATCTCTTTTTGCGCTGTAAAATAGAAGTGTTTTTTTTTCCTTCATTTGTGTGGCTTGTAAATAATGGTTGTTTACTACATTTTTAATGCATTGCATTTCCTTGAACTATACCTTTTCCTTATTATAAACATCCTTATTGAAAATTTCTTGTTGGCCTCAAGGACCAATAGGCCCTGTTTGTATTTCCCCTACAATTTTATCTGAAACCCTTCAAAAACCTCATCCCAAACTTTCGATTTTCTATCAATTTTAGTTTTTTAAATGGTGTTTGATATCAAATAAAGACAAACCTAAGCCCTACATTCCACATTCATTCTACCTTATTGGGGTTTCTACATGTAATGATGAAAACACTGTGTTCAAACCATACTAGAGCTCGTAACTTATGTTTTTAAATTATTATTAAAATTATAAAGTAAGATTAATAATTTATTATATGAATGTTTCACGCATGTTTTTAATAAAATAAGAAGCTTTAAAAATTTAATATGGTGTAAATATTAGTTTTTTTTAGATTTGGTTAGTATGAGAAACCCTTTTGAATGATTCTCACATATCGGTATCCCCATCCCAACATGACCTCTCATAATGGGGAGAGTTGAGCTTATCAATAAGAAATTTAACATACAACCACACACCATGGTTTGAACCTTGAACCTCCTGGAAAAAAAAAAAACAAATCCTAAATAGTTACGATGTCTCAAAACTATGTGCATATTAAAATTTTATAAAGATAACTACTATTATGATTAAATTATTAATCTTTTATTAAAATTATAAAATAATGTTAATAATTTATCTTATAAATGCTTATAAGAAGATAAAATAAGGAGCTTTAAAAAAAATAAAATGGTGCCGCTACAAAATTTTGTTAGGTTAGTTAATTTCAATTCAATGTTACTGGCTTTCGATATCCCGAATGAAAAGTTCAATTGAAGTAAGATTTTGAAGTAAAAAAAAAGAAAAAAAAGGTTGTGTGCTAATGGGATCCCCATGTTTCACTATCCCATGTAAAGGGGGCAATTGGAAGCCAACAAGGGAAGTTGAGAGTGTTTGCACGTCTCAAAGCTTACATGCAATATTTTTAAATGCAAAGTCCTCTTAACCTTAGTAATAGGCTTAAGCATCAGCGATTCTTTTTGTCTTTAAAAAAAAATTATTTTAAAAGATATTAGAGAAGTTTAAACCATCAACATTTATGCTTATGGAATATTTTCAATAAAATTTAATATAAGTAGATGATTTTAATATATGAATTGGTAAGTATAAGTTTGGTTGATCATTTATCAAGAAAAGATTTAGGTTTAAATTTTGAAAAAGCCTATCTTTTACAATGGTAGTAGTTTGATCTGAATCTATCTGAATTCTCATCAACAATAATAATAAATCAATAAAAAAAACAACCCAAAATTTAAACCTACTGTACAACCCATTCCCCTACTTCAATATAAAAAAAAAAAAAAAATTAGTTGTACACAGTACACGGTACAATAAAGTTGAAAGGGAGAAAAGAGCAGAGGAACAGAGAAAGAGATTGGAATAGGAGGCATATGGCTCACGCCAGGGGATAACTACTTTACTTTGAAAATTTCCAGAGTGGACTTGCGTTCCAATTTGTTTTGGAAGAAATTCTTGTCGAATTCCCCACGTTTGAATGTGGTGTACAAGGGAGGATGGGCCTCATCTATCAGCTTTGGGTGAGGCCCAACTTCTACCTCTGCCTTGGGAATCCACAGCGTAGCGATCGATATTCGATCTTTCTTCTCGTTTGGCACCGCTAGATGTTCGATACTCTTGTATCTCCCATTACTCATCACCTGCCCAATATCAAAAGAAAGCAAAACATTATCAATTAATTCAGATAATCCCCTTTACAGCACAGATATACCTCTATGCCCACCTCTAACATATCCCCGATGTTGATCACCAGAGCACCCGGGGTCGGTGGAACAGGAATCCATTCTCCATCCTTACAAATGTGTAGCCCTAGCGCATCATCATCCTGCAGTAATATGGTCAAACTGGTTGCATCCGAGTGAGGGCATATTCCTAGCACAAGGTCGGGCCTCGGGCACGGAGGATAGTAGTTCATTCTCATCGACTGCGTCCACTTTCCTTTTTCCTTGGCATAGAAACTCTCAAACTCGATATCCAGAGTCTCAGCTATGGCGCTCAACAGCTTTTCGTAGAGATTTTGAAGTTCTGATGCAAACTCGTTCACACACTCTCTGCAAAAGCAGATCCAAGCATTTAAAAGAGGCAATAAATAGGCCAATTTTTACTTATTTACTCAAAAATCATACCTGAAATCCTCTGGCCTTGTTGGCCAGAAAACCATGTTTCTGGTATCTGGTGGAAAAGTAAATAAATAGAAGGTATCGGACCAATCTAGTTTTTGTTCGTCTGAGACAACGAAGAACTGGCCATAGCCTTCACGCTCTTGAATCCCATATTTAAGCTTTTCTTCCAATGGGAGATGGAAGAAGCCCCTCACAACTCCTTTCATTTGCTCCATCAGAGACGCAGGAATACCATGATTTACCACCTGCAAAGCACCATAAAAATTTGGTCTGCCTGCCTGAATACTACTCAACTAGTGACTACTAATAATTCATATAGATCGGATCTCAGCATAATAGTGGTAGTAAGATATTACCTGGAAGAAACCCCATTCTTGACAGGAAATTGCAAGCTTGTCAATGACTTGTTGCCTGCAAGGATGACCATCATCTTGTGACAAAAGGGGAACCATGTCGATTGTGGGTACAGTGGAAGAGTATGTATCCGTTGTCGTTGCTGTAGTTAAGGAGGGTGGTCTTTCATCGTGAGATCTGATATACCTTTGAGGTAAAGCATGAGGGTCCTTCGCTGCCAATTCCTGCACTACTGGAATTGAAATGATCTTCCTATTCGGTAGCTTCAGTGTATTAAACATATCTATTTTTGTTTGTGCAAGTGCTATGTGGCTACTTATCAGGCAGGAAAGCAAGAATTCTTCTTATTGCGCAGGTAGGAAATGTGGCCGATCGCTCTTTTGGCTACTGACGAAACTTGGGCGGACTATAGAAATGTCTTCTCGTGTCATCGGGTGCATTCACCTTACAAATTGGCGGACTCTGCAAAGGTATGGTCCACTAACGCCGGCGAAATATTGTCTTTTTCAGGGTGGGTTGTCGTGCACATTTAGAGGTTGCCATGTGCGATGTGGACAAATAATATTTGTTTTTATCTAATGTGTAACGTGGACAAATAAATTTATTTTTTCCTTGGTGGGACTCTGCAAAGGTTTGGTCCACCAACGCCGGCGAAATATTGTCGTTTTCAGGGTGGGTTGTCCTGCACATTTAGAGGTTGCCATGTGCGATGTGGACAAATAATATTTTTTTTTATCTAATGTGTAACGTGGACAAATAAATTTATTGTTTCCTTATCAGTGTGCTTACCCTACAAGTGAAAAACAAGTGTTTTCTTATTCTTAAAAGTATTTACTTATATACTTATTTTTATTCAGGGACATCCAGTATTTTGATTTTTGAGTTGTTTTTTATAACTTTTATTTCATCTCGTTATTATTTAATCCAGTATAAAAAGGATTACCAACCGCTTAGATAAGTATAACCAAGGATTAGTATCATCAAGAATTAGTATCTCCTTCATCTGACTGGCACACAATCAGTAGATTTAGATATTTGTAAACAGGTTTGCCCCAAAGTTTGAACCTAGGTCTCTTATTGGTAACTTATTCTTTGAAAATATTATTGTCTATTAACTACCTAAATATATATTGGAGGATGGAGGTTTTATGGACTTAATTTAACTACATGGACTTTGTCTAACCCATTGATTAAAGATTTTTAATAACAACATTTAATAGTGTTAGGAAATTAGATTCTTATATAATTATCAAAATTGTTGATTTTTTAAATGAAATTCGAAAAATTCGACGAACAAAATTAAATTCGAGAGAAAAAAAAAAACTTGGGTGGGAAAGAGGCGCGAGAAACGGGCAGGAAAAAAAATTCGGTCCTAAAAAAATATAGGCGTGCAACTTAATACGTGTAGTTTTGTTTTTTTTTACGAAGCCCCAGAGATTCCAGGAACAACATTGCAAGAGCACCGCCCATATTATAACTTTGACGTTGTAATCCCTAAGAATGATCCATACGAATGGTCTTTCCACAAATGAATAATTTGTATCAAATTTTTTCAAAGGAATGCTCTAAGCATGACGTGTGGGAACGATGGCTCTTACAAAATAACAAGTTCAAGTAGGTTGAGTCTTTGCGATGTAAATTATCAAACATTTGATGTTTAGGTTAATTCATGTTATCTGATTTATCGGGTTTATAATGTAAATTAGCAAGTAGTAATTGTTCTTTACCTAGAATCAGGGATGAACAAATGAGAAATGAGAAAGTACCTGAAGCGCTTATCTCATCGACAATAAACACTCCATGAAAAAGCAACCATTATAATTTTATAATTTTTTAAGATATATTAATTGTTGTGTCGATATACTTGTTATGCGTCACTAAAATTTTCTACACGATGGGAAAGCTATGTAAGAAATAAACTCAGCACATTTAGTGCTCTCACACCATTACATGCAAAAGAGAGTTTTATTAATTTGAATGATTTAGATAATTTGATTGTACGAGAACCAATTTTTGGAGTTTATTATTATTATTTTTATTAATTCTAATTAAAATGTGAGATAAAGTGATTTGAAAAATGTTATATGCATACATTAAGTTTATATATGCACATATATAATATATCAAATTTTATCAAATTTTATGTTGAATTTTATTTTGAATTTTTAAACATATTAAATATTTTTCGAACTTTAAAAGTGTGGAACACTGACTCGAACTTGCTTTATATATATATATATATATATATATATATATATATATATATATATATATATATATATATATACCTTATTGACTTTATTTTTATCCAACTAAAAATTATAAAATTTTGTGCAACTAAACCCTTTGAACTCTTGTTCTATAATATGAAAAGTTTACATAGATGTTTACACTTTCGTGACGGATTGGGGAAGCTAGGGTTTCAACTGCAACAAGTGATGGAGATTGGGCTAGGGTTTTGAGTATCATTATGGTCTTTAACTCTGACGGACCAATGCACAACATTGGTGCTATAGAAAGGAATGCATGCAAGAATGGCTCCTCTCAACCAATTGCACAAGTTTGTGATGAGAATGGTCCACAGGGTAACCCTCGTTTTGTTGATGTAATTTTTCCATTGCCTGAAGTTGATTTTGCATGTCACAGTTTAGAATCACTCACCCTTGTCGAGTATTTCATTGGTTGCATCCCTAATAAGTCTTCCCTTAGGGCCTAGGTTAATGCAGCTTGGACTCCTCATGGAGTCAAGCTAAGAATGGTTCAAAACCTTACAAAGTTTTTTTTTTGTTTTGCTTTGCGAAAACAACCCATGTTAAGGTGATTTATGAACATGGCCCCTGGTACATGAGAAGTTCTCTTCTTGTTTTTCTCCTTGGACCCATGATTTTTTTGTTTTTAAGAAAATATCTACCAAATTCCATGTGTGGGTGGAATTACCAGGACTCCCGCTACCTTTGTGGCCCTTTCTCAATCGCATAGCAGTCCCTTTAGGGCGTGTCATTTTGGTGGAGGCGAACAAATTTTTCTATGCACGCCCTCAAAAATGTGTTTGCATTGAGATTGATATTTCTCAAGATCTCAAGGAGTCCATTGACATACAAGTTGGTGACACTATGCTATCCCAGCGGGTCCTCTAGATTACCCAACACATATTTTCGATGCCAGTCCTAAGCACATAAGATCAAATATTATCCTTTGATGCCACATAACAGAGACAAGCAGAGCCCCACCACACCGAGTGCACCCACTCCTCAACCTTAGGAGGATGGTTGGATGACTGTGGAAGGGCGTAAAAATCCACATTTGGCTACTTTTAAAGGTAAACAGTCCAAATCGACACGTCTCACTACCAATAAAAAAAGGGTATGAAAAGAAAAAATTTGGTCCTCTAGATGAAACTGCTAGCAATGAGGCTCCTCAGTCTCAATAGATTCATACCCCAAGGGATGCAATAGAGGTTGCTTCACAGTCTTCCCAATCGGTCAATCCTCTAGTACATTTTCCCCGACTAACGAAAGGTGCTCCCGCAGCCCAAGAAGGGGATCTGTAGAAGAATATGTCACTCAATAGAACCAACTTCATATGACCAATGTTTAGTTAGGTAGTTATGTTCCTGATTCATCCAACAACTACATTGTAGGGGATTTTTAGAAGAATATGTTGCTCCAGAGAAACGACTTCATATGACCAATGTTTAGTTAGGCAGTTATGTTCCTGATTCATCCAACAACTACAGTGTGTTGAGTATCTTAGCATGGGTGAGAATATGTCATTGGATGCAGAGCCATCATCAATGGAATTGATGGTTCCTACAAAGGAATCAAAATCTAAAGTTCCCTCTCCTTATGTGCAGTTTCGACATTCTTGTAGTCCTCAATAGGGAAATACTATATCATTGGATTCAGAGCCATCATCGATGGTATTGGCGATTCCTATAGAGGAAATACAATCTAAAGTTCCTTCCCCTTTTGTGTGGTTTCGACGTTCTCGTAGTCCTCAATAGGGAAAATAAGATGCAGACAGTCTACCCAAAAAAGGGTTTCCTTTCAACTCAAGAATTCCAATAGCTTTGCGGCATTGGAACGACACAAAATGAAAATGACGGAGCAATAAGTCTACTTAGTTCTTAGAGCTACAGTTCTACATTTTAAAGTTTTTTTGTTACTCTAGTTTATTTTTCTATGCTTATTTATGTTGTGTATTCACCCTTTTAAAATTTGGTTCCGATTTCGATTGTATGGGTGACCTTGCGCCTTCGAAATATGATATTTCCATTGTAATCTCCTTTATTTTTATTTTTATTAAATATAAATATTAGTTCGAATAAAAAAATTTAGACTTTTTCTTATTTTTAGTATAAATTCTAGATGTAATTCACAATAATGACCTCAAATGTGTTTATATTTCTGTATGACTCGTATATAACTTCCTCTTGCCCTTTACACAATATTAACAATTCTTAGAAAATATAAGAATTTTGTTGATTTTCTCCAATTTTTCCCATGCCCTTGCCTTGTTCTTTGATTCTATGTACAATGCCTTTGTGCATGCTTTTATCAAGTGAATGCACTTTAAATAGAACCAACTCCCTCTATATATAACTATGAAGGCGACATATATATTTTAAAATTATAACATTGTTCTTATTTTAAAATTTTAAAACTTATGTTTTTGAAACTCTATGTTATACTCTTTTACTTCTTGGTCTTGACATTGCCAAAGATGCTACTACTTCACATGTAGTTCTCTTTCATAAGCCAAAGCTCTTCTTATTTGCAATCTTCATTGAATTATGCATCTCTATCTCTTAGCAGCCAATAAAGCAAGATTTCTTTGGTCGAGCAATATCAGCCCCACACTTTTTAAACTTGGATTGTGTAAAACCACAGCATATAAACGAAAGCTATGCATGGATCTCAACGCACATGGCTTGACTGATGTCAATGCATGTGGCTTGACTAGTAGAACGATTGGTAGTTTTTGAAAGGATGAGTTATTTGGGGCTCCACAGAGCGTATGTCGGGTTTCACGTAATCAACAGGGCTGTGGATAAAATTTGTGAAGGCCCACGATGAATACAAAAATATTATTGGGTACATCCACGATTTCTAAATAAAACTTAATCGGCCGCCAGCTCTAAGGCGATAAGACCTTGCGTACATCGGCGATTTCTAAATAAAATATAGTGGGCCGCCAGCTCTAAGACGTTAAGACATTGCCCTTTCAGACTAGGTTGCCATCATCTTCGCACTGCCATAATCTTTGTCTTCGTAGTCTTAAAAGCACCTGTTTTTTTACTTATTTTCAAAGCTTCCTCTGTATAAAGATTCTCATCTCAAAATTTTTGCCCCCAACAAGAAAATTCAGTCGAAGTTATTTCTCACTCTACAAATTTTGAGTTATATGTTGAGGAAATTTTTTTTGTATGCTTTGAAGTTCGAAATGCAAAAGTTAACTTACACTACCAAAAGAAAATGTAGGCCTTTTTGTATTTTATACTTTAAATTATTTTATTTATTAGTCTATTGAGAGTAAATATATATCCTTCGGCTGCGCCAGTTGTTAAGATGATAGCAGCGAAAAAGGTCCTTTATTTTTGGTTAGATCTGCTCATAAATTATTTTGTAAATATGTTACGAATATTACAAACCTCAGGATAGAAACCAAGTGATGGTATATATTGAATTGTTTTTGCATTAACAATAGAAACAAAAATAATGTATTTGCATTGACAATTGAAACAAGAATAATGTATTCTCTACACCACAGCCGTGGTTACTTCCAAGACGTCATCAATAAGAGTTGAAAATTTCTGAAATTAAATATTGGATGTGGCCTCATGGAATATTATCGCCACAAACCTGTGCTAAGGTATCGGTGAGGTGTGATCAGTTCTCCCATGCAATCCCCATTACTGGGTAGTTGTAGTGGTATATTTTTAGAGAATATTTTTAAATTTTCATTTAAGGATTTAAGTTCACATTATATAGGGATTGAGACGTGAAATTCTTTCAAAAAAGTTGTTTTATTATAAAATTTTAATCCTGTTGGAACATGTATTTCAATTTTCAATTTAAAAAAAAATCAAATCACAATGAATGGGCCCTTTAAAAAAAATCTATGCTTTACTCTAAAAATTTACTCAAAAAAAGGCTTGATCCCAAGATCAATTGTTATGTTGTGTAAGGAACCTTTATAATCTTTATAACCCCTAGTTCGCCATGTAAAGTAAAATCACAAGGGACCGGGTCCTTTCAAGCTTTACCCTAAAACTAGAGAAAGGCTTGTCCAAAAGATCAATTTTTTCTTTTGGGTTGTGTAGGAAACTTCTATAACCCTTATTCCATCGTAATAAACCCCTAGTTCATTGGGTAAATCCAAAGTCAACCAAAAAGAGATAGGCTTGTCCTCAATTTTTTTTTTTTTTTTGTTGCTTAAGAAACCTCTATAACCCCTAGCCTACTCCGTAAAGAGAAAGTTAATACGACCCTAACCCTTTGGAGAATAAGGTAACCCCTAATAGATCGATTAAAGATAAAGTTAACGTGACTCCAAGGACAATTGAGCAACCCACTAGCAAGCACTAAACTACTACCGACTGGCCTATGGGTAAAAAATTTGAATTAAAAATATAGATTTTTACAATGGGTCCAATGTCCTCTTACCAAAGTTTGAATATGGATCTCCTAAATAAAATCCCAAAAACATACCACTAAGGTCTCCTTCACTAGACAAAATTTTTAGGTGCAATGGGACCCCAACCCATTGACAAGCACTCGACCGCTACCAATAGGCCTATCCTTTATGAGCAAAAGTTTTAAGTTAAAAACACGTGTCTTTATGAGGGGTATAGGCCTATCTTTTATGAGCAAAAGTTTTAAGTTAAAAACACGTGTCTATGAGGGGTTTTGGTCTTCTCTTATCATGATTAAAACATATCAAACTAGGGTCTCAAAGACATAACACTACCATACCCCTCATGAGATAAAGTTTTAAGATAAAATGAAAACCCACAAACATACCATTACAATATCCCAAAATGATAAAGTAAAAACATATATTTTTTTTAAAAGGATCCCAATCCCCTTGTTGTGAAGATCAATTTTTAAGGGTTTCATATTTATATATGTTTTAACTTTAATTACACAATTGTTTTTAATTAGTTAAACTAATACCATTTTTTTACACTTCTATATATCTCTAATGTAGTTTATATATATATAACTCTTTTAATAATTATTAAAAAATATTAAATTTAAAATTTTTTCGAAGGTTTTTTTCTTTACAAAAGGGTGGTGGTCAACAAACCAATCAAAAAATAATAGTTAAAAATAATTCTTGTTTTATTTTTAAATTAATTTTTAATACTCATATAAAAACGTTTTATCAACATGTGTAAATTATATATATGAATGAGTGTGTGAAGGGGTGGTGGCTTTGTATTAAATTTCTCACAATAACCAAATCCAAAAAATATATATATTAAAATTTGGTTAGTGTGAGAAACCCCTACTACCAACAAGGGCTGAGTAGTCCCCCAACCATGATTTTTCATAAATCCGAGAGCTATGCTTATCAATAGGGAATTTAACACATAGCCACCATACACCCACCCCTTCATACACTCGTCCACATCGTGGTTTAAACCTTGGACTTTCAGAAGAAGATTCAAATCATGTACGGTTGCACTATTCTTTCTAAGATAAAGTTTTTAGGTTAGAAAAAACCTCGAAAGCTACTGTTAAGTGGCCGACAATGTCATCCCATTTGGGTATACCACTATCTAAAAGAAAACCACAAGAGATTTTTTTTGTGTCCCCCTCACATCGTAGAGGTTCGAACTATGGACCTCTCATTCAATGGGGATAGAATCGCCTTCTCCACTTGTGCTACAAAAGTGGACTAACATTTTTTAGGTTAGAAATAAACCTCGATAGTTGTTCTTAGGTGACCAACAATGTCATCCCATGTGGGTATATACCACTATCTAGAGAGAAGCCACAAGAGAATTTGTTTGTGTCCCCTTTCCATCATAGAGGTTCAAACTGTGGACCTCCCGTTCAATGGACCAGGCTCACTTTCTCTACTTGTGCTAAAAATATATAAATAATAAAAAAAATTAAAGTTAAATTTATATAAGTTTTTTTAACTTTATAAATTAAAATATATTTTTTAAATTTATTAAAACGTTTAACGAGTTAAAAAATATAAGTGACTTATAATATTAAAGTTAAATTTTAAGAATGATTTAAAATTATTGATAACTTTTTTATTTTATATGGCATGATACACTACTTCTATAAATAGTTAATTTGATTGTAGAAAAAGTAAATAAAAGAGTTAATACTCAAGAAGAACGGTTTTGATCATGAAAGGAAAATTGAATTTTAATATTAATACCACACATTAATAAGAATGGTTTTGATTATGAAAGGAAAAATTGAATTTTAATATCAATATCACAAATATGTCAATTATATGCAATTTTTTTTAAGATTTTTTTTTAATGGTTAATATTATTATATAGTTTTTAAAATAATATTTTTTAAAATTATATTAGAGTAAAGGTTATTTACAAGTTAACATAAGATTTTTTCTAGCTTGAGTTAACAAGAGTATTTTTTTTTTATTTTCTAAAACATTTCTAACTCTAAAGTTCAAGATTTTAAAAATTAACTATTTTTTGTTGTAACATGAAAAGGAGATCTCCATTAGAGTCAAATATCTTAAACCATGTGTCTACATTGGCTATCTAAAATAACCAAATGCTAGATTTGCTTATCAACTTACTCAAACCTATCATCCTCATTATCCATGCAACTGTGTCACTAAATCCTTACCTTCTTCTCAGTACTTGTCTTGGTTAGGAAGTTTGCCACTATATTTAGAGCTCTACCCACATCAATTGGGATCACATCATCCAATTTTCTTTGCAACTTTTTAATGTAGGTGACAATAATCCTCAACCTCCACATATCCAAAGCAAAGTTCCTAATGCAATCTAGAGCTCCTACCAAGATTTGAAATTTTGATTATATGATTATCCTCCTATGAACCTGCCTTACTACCCAGATAGAAGTATATTTGATAGCTAAGGTTTTTGCTTCATTTTCATGGCATTTCCTAGGACCTACAGTTCCCAATAGAGCATTGTCCCAACATGATTCGCATAGATCACTCAAATTTTAGCTTTACCTAGATTACCTTTTGTAGCTTCATTAGTATTAATTTTAATCTATCCTTCTAGGGATGCCTTCCAACTAGCTATATCTTGTTCTTCTTGCACTTCAGTTTCCTTCTTAATCATTCCTATATCAACCTTAGTTTCCTATTTAGCATACACTTCCATAGTTCTCATGACTTTGCTCCAAATGACCTACCAAATGCCATTCAAGGATGAAAATGTTTCTCTAAAAGTTTTCTCATTTCTCTCCAACCACGATTACCACTAAATAATATTTAATCCATGCTTCCACAATATATTAAGAGCTTCATATTTAATTTGCCCCTCTTTTATATTTCTTAAATATTAATCTAGTTTAGATTACCATTGACTTTGATTTTATAAGCTAAGAATAATCTCTTCTAAATTTGGCATGTGAACGGGCACTTAAACATTAGGTGGTCAGATGCTTGCTCACTTTTACAGTATAACACACATCAATATGGATCAATGATTCCCCTACATCTTATATTATCGAAGGTAATAATTCCATTGTGCATGAACTAGGAAAATAAATTTACTTTTGACCAACCCTTGGACTACCAAAACTTTCTCCAATACTTAACCTAATATGCATGAGAAGGAGATTCTAGAAAGATCTTTGCATATCCACTCTTCACTATGTAGACTATAAGGATATCATAGCCCCAAGATATTTCATCCACTTCCACCCTAGGGACCCATTACCATCCAAACAAAAACAACTCACCTCATTGAGGTTCACTTATCTCTAATATTTACTAGTTAAAATTCTATTAAATAAATAAGTTGGTTAAGAGATCCACCTAATATTTCCAGATAAAGGTTTATTATTTAGGTTTGATCTTCTTATATCCAAACTTTCCTTTGTCTTGTGATGGATTAGCTTCTCCCAACCTACTAATATCCATTTCCTCTCTCCTTTTGGTCCTTTCCATAAATTTATTTGTCTATATTATCAAAATTTTTCCATATGGTATGTGGGTAACAATGATAGAAAATTTATAGATTGACATGGGTTGAATGAGTGATTCCAAAAACATTATTCCACTCCCAAATGTCAACCATTTGTGAGACCAATGGTTAATTCTTTCTTTGATATGATCCAGAATATTCCTCTAAACAACTACCTTCAATTTTTAAAATGTAAATGGACCCTCAAATAGACCACTATAAGAGAAGTCCTTGTGAATATCAAGATCTCTAAAATTCTATCCTAAAGCCTCCAGTCAAGATTGAATAATACCACTTTGGATTTATGATAATTGATGACTTGATTTGTGATCCTAACAAAAACATTAAGAGTATCTTTGATCATTCTTGCTTCCTTGAGGTTGGCCACTCCCATCAATCTTGTGTCATCCATAAATTACGAGTCAAAATATCTTCACCCACATTGATACCTATGAGCAAACCCTGTTGTCTTCACATCAAGATAAGTCTATCCAAGCCTTTAGCCAATATGAGAAAAATATAAAAGGAATAAGGATATCCTTGATGAAGGCCTCTAGTGGATCCAAACCATTGCGAGGGAAGAACATTTATTAACATTACGTATGTTAGAGTAGAGACACAACTCATGAATCACTCTATCCAATATTGAGAGAATCCAAAGGCTTCCATCATCCTTAACAAGAAGCTCCACTCCACCCTATCACAAGCCTTTGATATATCCAATTTTATAAACATTCCTCTATTACCATTTTTTTGCATTGAGTGAATTGCCTCCTAAGCTAGAACCACATTATCCAAGATCTTTCTGCCCTCTACAAAAACCCCTTGTTCCAAGGAGATAATGTTATCTAGAAGAGGTTTTAGTTGCTCATCCATTACCTTTATGATTTTTTGTTCATGATATTGCATAATATGATTGGTCTATAATATAAAATATGCATCTCCTCCAATTTTGGAATTAAGGCAATGAATGTATGATATAATTATTAAAATATTATTTTACTATCCATGGAATCCTCTATGATAACCATTACATACTTCTCCAAGCTATCCTAGAAATCTTGAAAATACTTAATTGGGAAGTCGTCTAGACTTGTTATTCAAATATGATAAAGGGAATTGATGGAAATCGTTTCTTTTTTAGCCTCTTTGTTGTATACCAAACCTTTCTTAAATAATTTAGCAAAATAATTCAATTAAATGGGAATACATGCCTAGGATCATATCAAAGGAGAGTCCATTCTCATCTTGAAGAGCTTCCATCTTGTTCATATATCTCTTAGCACAAGAAACTCAATGGAAAAAATTAGTGTTTTTATGCCCTTTTAGTAACCAAGTGGTTATTGTTCTCTTTTTCCAGTAGGACTCCTCTTGGTTGTCAATGTCCATTACTGCTCTATGCAACTCATCATCCTCTTCTTTGAGCTACTCAATATTTGTTCCCTTGAAGAGTCTTTGCACCTCATCCCATATTATGACTAATGGAGCTCTTTGGACCTAAAAGTATGACTTGTTATATTGCGTCCACCGTTTTAGTTGATACTTAATATAGTGAAGCTACTTATAGAAGCTTAAAATTACTATCCTATATTTTATGCATCCTTCTTCGCACCATTACAAGATTTTATTCTAAAATTTATTTTGTAATGAAAATTTTTCAAATATGAACAATTTTTTGTGCTACCCCATCCTAATACCCCTTTTAACATAATGGGAATGTGTTCTAGTATCAGACCCTCTAAAATCTTAAATTTTAGATTCCATTTCATAAATGCCTCCTCAAAAATCAAAAATCGATCCAAATTCACCTTCCTGCTATGTGGCTTACTCCTCTTATTGGTGAAAGTATAGCTACTTCTAGAGAATTTAATATGCACAAGTGTAATGCATGGACTTGGGAAATCATGAATCGATCCCCTAAGTCCAAAATCTAAGTTCTCCCTTCCTTATCTCTAGACTAGCAATAATCCAATCTAGTTCCTCCCTCGAGACTCTCATATTATGCATGTCTCTTCATTGATGTATTTGTACATATAGGTTTTAAGCCCCATATAACTTTATAATTAAAATTTGCTCAACTATCATATTGTTCCTAAAATGTGATGTGTGGACACCCTTCCAAGCTGCATTCTCTATTTCCATCCATCAAAAGAGTTCCAAAAGGTAACTATCCCCCTAAGGCCCCTTGGGTAACCACTTCCGTATGACCAACACCCCTCCAAATTATATTTAGTGTTTTATACATGAGATCCAACAATATTTTGGTCTCTTGGATAAGCAAAAAAATATTTTTTGCTTCTCTCTAATAGTCTTCATACAACAAATTGATGGGTTCTGCTATTAAAAACCCCTAATATTCCATGATTGTATACTCATTGGTTACCTTGATTAGGATCACTTTTTAAAGTTGTAATAGACTAGTTTTTTCTTAGTTTATTAGTTTAAATTATTTCCTAAAGTCTAAGTTAGAAATAATTTCCAAAAAGGCTATTCAATATTGTAATGTCAACATATTTTTTACAGCAAGGAGCTTGTTAGCAATTTGGATTTGATTAGCTTAGTCATAGATTATTTTGTTAGCATCTTAGCTTAAGTCTAGCTTATGGTTAAGCATCTTCCAAATTTGGAAGATTATGGTTGTACAAATGCTTATTTAAGCATATTTCTCAATGCAAAACTCTAGCTTCTTTTTTATCCATATTAGTGGTATCAAAGCAAGAGATTAGTCATGGGTTGGACTAGGTTTTCTTGGTTTTATATATGCTTATTTGAATGCATTTTCATATACATATCTTGGAAGAAGATCTATGCTGCTAAGTTTGATTTACATTAATTTTAGCAAAACAATTTTTAATTCCAATTATAGGTTGATAATTGGTCATAAACCACATTTGGTTAGGCTTGAAGCAATAGTATAGTTAAATATTATATTTATCTTTAGTTGGTTATTTGATTTTATTTTTTACTCTTAGCTTTTAGTTAAGCTCAAATTTGTTTTCTATTTTGAAATAATACTCTAAATCTTGTTTTCAAAGGTTAACATTAAGTTGTGATCTTTAAGTTTCCAAAGTTTACACTTAAATAAAATTATAAATTTATTGAAGGCCTCCAATGATAAACATAATATTTTTTGTCATTCTTTAAATTTGGTAATGGCATCTAAATGCATTTGATATCCAAAGAAGACCATTTTTAAACTTTTTTATCTCCATAGATGACCATTATTTAAAACCAAAGGTCAGTTGTTAGTCTTTCAATTAGAGGTGCTAATCGAGAATTCCCATTGACCACCACCCTTCTACTAGTGAATAGCTTGGTTGGAATAACCCTCATTTTTTTGGTGATCCCCTCTCACCCAATGTCAACCATTGATTTTGCTCAATGATAAAGCTTTTGATGGCCTTGATCTAACATTATCTTCTTGATCACTTGACATAGGCCATATGTTTCTTGGATCCCTTTTGCAATGAACTTTCTACTTCTTGAAATGGAACTTGATGTCAACCACCTATTTATAAATTTTGGAAATAGGTTATTTGTTAGCATTTTACTTTTTGGCCTTGGCATCGATCATCGGTCCCCAATAGACTCCCTAATCACCTGATTCACTTTGTAAAATTGTTGACATCTCCTAAATTTTCTAGTGAATCCTTGTTTCATAGAAGATAACTCCATGTGGTATAACCTTAAATCATGACCTATCCCTCTTAGTTACATCACCTTGAGAAACATATTTTTTGGTGTAGGGGTGTCCTTTTTCAATAAAGAAAAACCTGCATGTTGTTGAAAAAATTTCAAGGTTTTATCCCACATGCATGGGAAGACAATTTCTTAGGGATTTTAAAATTAATTTTGAATAGAAGGATAAATAACCAGCCAAGTCAGCTGGCCATTCGAACCTTGTATGGTTTTGGACTATCCATGTCACATTAGGTGTTGCCTAAGATTAATTGCTTTCATAGGTGGTTGGCTTGCTAATTGGTTGACTTTCATAGACTGACAAAGGTGGAAAATTAATTTTATAGTAAATGGATTCTGATTTGATGGAGTAAGAAATTATTTTAGCTATTGTACTTAGTATTTTTGCTGACAAGGTTAATGATATGGTAATTCTAAGTGGATTTAGTGACATCGATATTAATAATATTTTCACAAGCACTAAATACGAAGTCAAAATTTATGATGGTTCACATGATACTACAATATTAAATAGTTGGATATTAGACATAGACACTTGGTTTGCTTACAAAAAAATTACTAAAGATAATAGAGTCTCCTTTGCTAAATTAAAGCTTTTAGGTATAGCTAAGGTTTTGATAATTGATCACCAATGCAATCAAAATTCCATGACAAATTGGGATGGGCTTATAAAAGCTTTGAAGGATAAATTTTATCCTGCAAATTATGGTGAAAACCTCATCTAAAAATGTCTTCACTTGAAGCAAGGATAAAACATGAGTGTCCAAGACTACACTTTTTAGTTTAATAAGTTGAGGATCTTAACTAGTGTAAAGGATTTGGCTAATGGACTAATCATTAATTTTTAAAATGGTTTGTAGGAATAAATATTTAGGAAGTTGAAATGTACCCCTATCACCACTTTGGATAGTTTATTCAATCAAGCACAATTGATGGAGGATAAATTTGTTAGCCAATCAAGAGGAGATCAATCGATAATCACTTCTAAGGTGTCAAATGAAAAACAAGTGGAGAAAATAGATTCTTCATTTCCTTCTCCTTCTCATTCTTATTCTTCCTCTAAAAGACCTTCTAATACTCCTTATTCTAAAATATTTATAGTTTTTGTAAAAAAAATGACATCTTAGGCCTTAATGTTTTCAATTACAAAATATGAAGAAGAAATATTTGGTTGTAAAGTTTACAAATGAGGACCCAAAAGATGGTCCTATTGAGACTATTGGGGAGGATAGAATATATTGACAGTTAGAGGGCAAGTTGAATAATTCAACTCTTATGAATCACAAATATTATTTAAGTGATCGTTATAAATTGTTTGTCACAAGGGCTCACTTAAACCATGAATATTCTATTGATTGTATACTTGAATTTGTCTTGCAAAAAAAATCTAATTGCAAGTTACGTTGTCAATAAGTTGAAGCTTCCTTTGTGCCCCAATTATCATCCTTATTTATTTGGATGGAAGGATAGTTGGATAACTTCTAACATCAAACACACTTGCACCCTCTCACTTGCAATTGGTCCTAAATTTTTGGACAAGATAAAATGTGATATCATTGCAATAGATTGATATGGATTGTTGCTTAGCAAAAACTATCAATATGGTAGGAAATCCACTTATGACACATTCAATAATGCTTATACTTTACATTTAGATAACAAGGCATACCTAATTAAGTGCATTCAACAAAGAAACAACTTAGAAAGCACACAAAGCTATTAATCAAGCATAGGATTTGGCACTCATATTTATAAGGCCACAAAATGAAGATATACAAGCATCACTTCATAGTTATACAAGGTATGCTTCACTTTATAGGATTTTGTAATCATATTCACATGTGTTCAAGGAACCTTATACTCTTTCTCTTGTTAGATAAATCAATTATAACATAGAAATTATTCCCGATGCTTCTCTTCCTAATGCACCCATGTATATATAGTCAATTCTTCAAATGGAAGAAGTCAAAAATAAATTTCATGAACTATTGCCTAAGGTATTTATTAAACCAAGTACCTCTCCTTGTGCTTCACTAATCTTTTGTGTACTCAATAAAGATGGTACTTGACATCTATGCATTGATTTTAGGGTCTTGAATAAAATCACCATCAAGAATAGTTATCCACTCCCTAGAATAGATGATCTTTTGGATCAACTACAAGGGGATAATAAATACATAAAAGGACTAACAAGATGATACAATCTTGTATAGTTAGACCAAGCTCAAATCTAATTATATTTTATAAATTATAGTTTCAAAGGCAAAATATCGATATGCTAGTGTGGAGGCTTTGGATATCCTTCTTAGATCATTGATATCATGACTCACATTTTTCGATTAAATCATCCAATGATTTGTAGAGAGACATCATGCTTAAATTTGAGCATAATTACTCCAAGATATTATGAGTTTGTATTTATAATAAAAATATCTAGATCCATGTGTAGGATTGAATACCCTTCTTTATGGTAATTATGTGTATCTTGGTCACCTCTTTTGGTTTATTTTTCAAGTCCAAGAGCCCTCACATGTGTATCCACACTCAACTAAAGAGGTAATACATGATATATATCATGTAGATAAGTGCAAGGTCCTTATCAAAGGCATAAATATTTTTATAATAATTTATAAAAAATGTATCTATAGATTTTACATATCCTACTTAGACTATAAATTCCATGTTGATCATATTATTTAGTATATGAAGAAATATATACATATTTTGTAATTTGTAATTTTCTCATGTAATAAGAAGGCACTTGTTACTTCACTAATGGATCCAATTCATTGTTGAAAAAATATATGCATTTATATATGATATATCATGTAACTTTGCATGTGTTTACTCCCTTAATAGGGTTGGGAGTAAGCTTGGTAATCGCATGCCTACTCAAAACCTAAATTTTAGGCTTGAATATAAAAAGATACCAATATCAATAGTTTTCATCATTCATTAGTTCAAAAAATATTTTCAATTTAAAAACAAAAATGGTAAAAAATCAAATTCTTTGTTTAAACATGCACTTTCCAATTATTTTTAAATTTTTATTTTATTTGTCATTTTCCTTTTAATTGCAATCTAACATCTCTCTAAATTACATAAAATCTATGTATAGTATTTTGTTAATAGATTTTAACATATTTAGAATCTACAAAATATAAATTATGATATTCTTCTATATATTGGTGTCTGCATGTTAGAAAGTAAAGGTTTTTATTTTTTATAGTTTTAAATAATCTTAAGACAACCATGCATATGATATTTTATATTTTTTTGCCTTTATTTACTTATAAAATTTATTGTATTTAATTATATGTAAATAATAATATTATTTATCATGTCATGCTATGAGATGCCCTTTAATTGTATTGAAAATAGTATCTCAAAATTCTTTATTTTTATGGACTTAGCCCTAGATATACATAGAAATATATCTTTTGCTTAAGAAAAATAATATTTCATTACTTGTAATTGATCAAATTGACTTCATCCTTAAATATGTATATAAACATTATAATCTAAGACGTAAACTCAAAATTATATGATTTATTATTTTAAACTTTGTATTTGGATTCCACCAAGTTCATGTAACCCAAGAATTCTAGGGTTTTGACATCCACTTAAACGGTGTTTTTGGACCCATTATATTGCACCTACACATGAACATAAAATGAGCTTTTTGATGATCAATTTCACATGCTTAAATCCCACTAACATCTTGGATTGCTAAAAATTAATATCATTATTAAATAAGTTTGCAAGCTCAACTACTACCAAATTTATATACACACATAATACCTAATAGTATGATGCAAATGGATATTTTATTTTTAAAATTTTAACTTTCTTAGATTTTGAAATGTGGTTTATAAAAATTCCAACTATTTTCTTTACAATTTGTTTTTCCATTTGGAAGTAAATAATTTTTTAGATATTTTTATTAAAATCCAACTAGAGGTTACCAACATGATAATTGAGACGAATAAAAATGATCTTCCTTCAACAACCATCAATACCATATATGATATAGAATCAACATGAATTGAGGATAAATACAACTTGAATAAAATATGAACAATAATAGCAACTAAAAATTTTTGTTTGACAGGGTGGTGTCCATGACTAATACAAAATTTTGAGGATGAATAACTTGCATATGTTTACATTAAAAATAAAATTTCATATAAAATTAACTTAGATTTCTTATTATTGAACTCAAATAATTCTTGATTTTAAGTTTTTTTTATTGGATGGATGAAGGGGTTTTGAAAGGTACCCAAAACCTTTTACAAAATTGGGTCATCCAACCTTCTAAAATAAGGAAGGGAGGACAAAAGATCAACCCAAAAGGATCCAAGGATTAAAAAAGTAGTAAAGCTTCATACAAGCCAAACAGAAACAAACCCAGCTAAAACTATCATCACACCAAATCTAAGACTAACAACAACTAAAAACCAAAAAGCAACAAAGTCCCACGCAGGAGACAATACAAGCCGAGAGAAGCAGAGTTGAGCAACAACCCCTAGGGAGGAGGCCCAAGGGCTACAACAAAAAAACCACCAGGAAACTAGGAAGTCACTTGGCCACCTGGACTTGTGCCACATACTCTTGACATTTGAATTTAGAACATGAAACCCCCTCCATTTCAAATACAAAATATGGTGGATTTTCAAATATGAATACCTGCAATCAATAATATTTCTTGTGGGACCCCTATTGACGCCAAAAAAATCCATTTTGGAGAACGGATTACCTCTCTGTGATTTCATTATCTAATTGATTTAAACCAATAAGGAAATATTCATTCCAAACTATACATATTTCCTAAACCATACCCAATTTTTTTAAATAATTCATAGATCTATTCCCTTCCCTGTAAACATGCTTAACTTGAATAGTGTTGAGGGCAAGAATCCATCTATGTAATTCAGCTAGTTCATTTGCAATCATCCAAGAAGGGGTTTGAACTCCTTTGAGCATGTTTATAATATTAAGGGAGTCCCCTTCAATAATAACCTTCCTAGAATTCATAAACTTCAATTGAGATATCCCTTGGAACATAGCTCGTGCCTCTACAAAGTGTCTGGTATGATAATATAGATTCCAATGAAGACCAATAGGATGCTTCTATTAGAGTCTCTAATCAATGCCCAACACTAGCTAAACCTGAATTCCATTTGGAGGCTTCATAAAAATTAAGCTTCAACTAACCAAGAGGAGGAAGTTCCCAAATAATTACAACTCTAACAAATACTTCAGTACAAGGCTTGAGAGGGTAAGATCTAAAACCAAGGGCCGACTCCACTGCAAGTTCCCTTACAAGAGTAACTTTTTCTAAAGAGAGAATGTCCAAATTTTCAATAATGGTAGCTACAACATGAAGGGAAATGAACATAGCAAGATGAGAAATATTTTTGAAGGCTTGAGCATTCCTCTTCTTCCAAATACACCACCAAACATGAGGTAAGCCAAAATACCCAAAAAGCACAGAAGTGTAGAGATGAAAAGAGAGAACACCATTGGATGATCAAATTAAATAACACCTTGGGAATGACCCAATCCATACCATCAGACCTTAGAAACTAGAAGAGGACAAAGCGATAAAAGGAATAGTCGAGCAATAGGTGAATAGGGGACTCTTCCGTGCTACCACATAGGTAGCATCTATTTGGGAAGACCAAGCCCCTTTTTTGCAAATTATCCAACGTGAGACACTTACCTTGGACCACCAACCAAAAGAAAACATTCACTTTGGGAGTAAGGCCCTTCAGCCAAATATGATGAGCAGGAAACCAGGGGTCAAAGGAGACATCTAAAATATGATAAGCTAAATTTATAGAAAAAAAACCATCCTTCATAGTATCCCACACCAACCTATCTAGCTTGACCTGACTAGGAATAACAATCCACCTCAAGATATCCATTAGGGCTTTAAAATCCATTTTTCATCCTATAAAACCCCAGGAAAAGCAAAGGGTTTTCAATGTTTTCTATCATTAATAGAACCAATGAAATTGCATACCTTTGGTTAGAAAGCTTGGTTTGTATTGGTTCCACCAGGCATATGTTTGGATGTAAATCTAACGACCTATCAGATGCCCATGTGTCTTTCCAAAAGTCAATACTCTACCCATATCCTAACAACAATATTCTCCATTTTAATATATCATAACAACTTTTAATGATACTTTGCTAGAAATTTGAGCCAAGGAGAGGAGTGGGATCCATGAGAAAATTACCATTGTTGCCTAAATATTTGGTAAACAAGATTCTCACCCAATTAACATTATTTTTTTTTACTGGCGGCCGGCCCGCCCGCGCTTTCTTTCGCTTGTCCTATTTTGAATTAGTCTCCAAATTGTTTTAGTAATTAATGCTCTATTCAATATTTTCATCCTTCTTAAACCTAGGCCACCCATCTCTTTTGTGCTACACACTTGATCCCAAGCAACTAGCATGAATTTCTCCTTCTCATCAGAATCGAGCTAGAGGAAAGACCATTGTATTTGTTCAATTTTCTGGAGAATATTTCCTGGAAGCCTAAATAAAGAGAGGAAGTACACCAGTATGCTCTAAAGAGTAGACTTAACCAGCATAATTTTACTTGCTTGGCTCAACAAAGCCCCTTTCCAGCCCATCAATTTTCTTTGAACTCTTTCCACGATCGACTCCCAAAAAGATGACTTAATACCACCTTTGAACAATGGCATCCCCAGATAAACTGAAGGAAGGGAGTCAATTTCACATCCCAAGATCTCAACAATTCTCCTCTACCTGCCTAGAGGAGTATTAAGGAAAAACACTTTATTTTTTCTCAAACTCACTTTCTACCCAACCACTTTTTTGTAGTCCAAGAGGATCTCTTTGACTACTCTGGCTTGAGGGATTGAGGCTAGGAAGGAAAGTAATGTGTCATCAATGAATTGGTGATGTGAAATCAGATCGATGGTAGCTACAGGTTTGATCCCAACAATGGTAGGATTCACCTTCAGGGCTCTTCCCAATGACTCAACCATTAAAATAAATAGATATGGTGACATAGGATCCCTCTAATAGATTCCTTTGCAACTACTAAAGTAACCTACCAATGATCCATTAATTATGATTGATAATTTTGCTAAGGAGATACATGCTCTAATCAATCTAATCCAGCTTGGCCTAAACCCAAAATTCCCCAAAACTCTAAGCAGAAAGACCCACGAGACTCGATCATAGGCTTTATTCATGTCTAACTTGAGGAAGGTTCTTGGTCTTCTACTTTTGTCTATAGAATGGATTAGCTCATGCACTGTAATGACCCCATCTAGGATCTACCTTTCGACCATAAAACCACTTTGGGGATGGTCAATAATTGTTAGAAGGTAGACTTTGAGTCTATTAGCCATAGTTTTAGTGAGAATTTTAAAAATTGTGTTACAAAGGCTAATGGGCCTAAAGTTAGAGAAGTCTTTAGCACCCATCGACTTAGGAATAAGAACTATAAATGTTGAATTAACATCAGTTGGAATGAAATTCGATTCTTGGATTTCTCTCATGGTTGAATAGATATCCCTTCCTACAATATGCCAAAACCTCTAAAATAAAATGGGAGGAAATCCATCTAGCCCAGGCGCTTTCAGGCCACCCATAGAGAATACAATTTCCTCATCCCTAAAGGGAGCACAAAGTGCTTCATTCATATCATCTAAAACCAGGGAGGGGATGTGTTGTAGGAGCCTCTCTTCAGCCTATTGGTCCCTATCATCTCTTGAGCATAGAAGGGATTTGAAGAACTCGACCACTTCTTCCCTAATTTCAATAATGTCTTTCATGATTGTACCATTTGATTTCATCACTTCTCTAATTCTATTATTGCTCCTATGCCTTAAGGTGGATGTGTGAAATAATTTTGTGTTCCTATCACCTTCACGAAGCCATAGGGATCTTGATTTTTGGTACCACAAAATTTCTTCTTTAGCCAACACATTATGTAGGTCTTCTAAGAGTTTTATTTCCTTACATCTATCCCTTTTCATCACCTCTTATGACTCTAGGGTTGATTAAAATTCCTTCAATTATTTAGCTAACTTTGTTTTCCTCAGGAACATATTTCCAAAAATATACCTATTCCAAATCTTAAGATTAGCCTTAACAAATCTGATATATTGGAAGCCACTTGAGAAATAAGAGGGCCAGAGAAACCCCAAGACGGGGGTTTTTTGGAAAGAGCCAACTTGGGAAGGCGGGGGGGCCCCCCCAGCCCCCCCCCCTCTATTTTTGGTTACCTAGGTGCCTGTTACTCTAGGTATATTTAGACCCCTTCAAGTCCACATCCATCAACTCCTAATTGTTAATAAATGCAGCAAAATCCTCCATGCTTTTAGAACCAAAATCACTACCACCATTTTTATCTAAGGGGTACAATAGGGTGTTGAAATCCCTCACAAGAATCCAAGCTTCCCCTTTAAAAATATCCCACATGGAGCTCAATGACTCCCATAGGATAGTCCTGTTAGGGCTTGTATTAGGAGCATAAATATTAGACATAATCCATCTATGTCCTGAATCCTTACTACAAAAAATAATATTTATCACTCTATAAAAAATAAGGAGGGTTGATCCATTCAGTTTCTTAGGGTCCCATAAACAAAGAAGACCCCTAGAAGCTCCATTGGTAGAGTTTGCTACAAAACCAGCCTCCTTCCATACTAATTTTTTAATTGCCTCTACATTTTTACTGTCCATCTTGGTTTCTTGGATAAAGATAACATCAAGTCTTACCTCTTTCTTGAGTGTCACCAAAATTCATTGCTTGGATGGCCCATTCAGGCCTTTGATGTTCCAAGACAACAATTTCATTTACGAGATTTGGAAAAATTATCCCCATTCAAAGAGTTGAGGGAGCTGCAAAATGTGTCAATTTTTAGTTGTTTACCTTTGTTATCCTTCTTTTTTCAAACTTCAGTTGGGATTGGAGTTCATCCATAATTTTTGACTCTACCTCATGGATACTACATGTTTTTTTGGAGGACTTCCTTGCTTTATGGTTAGCTTTGACATCCATCTAACATTTTTGGGTGCTTCTAGTTTTGGGTATAGAATTATCTATGCAAGAAGAGCTTGCACAGGGACACAGTGATTGTTTCAACTTGAGCAGGGTTGGATACTCCTAACTAGGAGCCTCACTAATATTCTAAGGGGAACAAATTTCCTCTAATACCGGCTCCTAAGAGACAAAGCACTGATAAGAGTTTTGGATGAGCTCTAAAATAATGAGAGTCTCCATCACTTGGTCATTCGAAAGAACTTGATCAATACTTCTACCACTAGATAGGTCCAATATTTGAACCATCACTTTGCTAGACTCACTAACATCCACTATAGGGATTTGATCCAATATCCTTTCTTCTATCTTAGGCTCCTTTAGTTATAGATATTTTAACAAATTAAAATGTTTAAAAAATAAATAAATAAAGTTTTTATCTTTAATTGAAGCATATTGAGGAATTATATAATAAATAAATAAATAACCTAGTATTGAATTCATATGTAATTAGAAACAAAAATATGATTCAATACTAAATAGATTATAAATTTCCTAATATCAATTTATATTAATTAAAATTGAGTCTGTAATCATTTCCCTTTGTGAATTTTTATTTATAATGTTTCTCAATTATAAATTCATTGAACCAAAAAAAGATTAATATTCAAACATTTTATTTCATTTCCTTTGAACTAATTAACTTTAAAATATGCAATTTAACTATAAGGATTATTTAAAATATAATAATATTAAATATTTTTTTATCCCCTAAGTCTTATTTCCTTTTATTATAGTTGTTATGGAAAGTAAAAAACCAACATTAATTCTAAATATGTGTGGAGATATATGTATGAATATGAACTTTAAATCTAAAACAAATAAACTGTGGGAAAACAATTGATCAGATCATTATCCTCATTATACTAACTTTAGATTATATGAACCAATAATATTTAGATACATATTTTAAATTAGAAATGACTCTCTCCCTATTTTATATATCACTATTCAATAGAGTTAGTATATTTTCATATAAGTCACTCAACTCACTTTCATAGTGTATCTTTTTTAAGTCTCTTTACTTTCCAATTTTTCTACATTAGTAATAAAATCCTTGTTTCTTTTATCACTTTGGAGGTTCTTATTGTGATATTAATGGTCTAAAATGTAGTAGAGCATGTTTTCTCATTAATATTTATGCTCTTGATAATTGGGGTGACTAGTTTATTTAGTATGTACATCTCTAGGGTGTATAGGTTCCTTGATGAGTTTGTCATTGTATCACATATATGCCATTTGTTATGCAACAACCTCATCTCTATCATAGCATTTATTTTACAATATATTTTCAATGGATATTTTATTTATTTTCTCGTAACTCCATCTTTAATGCACTTATATTTTAAGCATCCTTGCAATTGTATTCAAGGTTGATTAAATTGTCATTTACATAGATGACTATGAATAATTTATATATAAAATGGGTAATAAAGTTGTACATGCATGTATGCCACTATAGAAAATAAATAATTTAATAGATTTTCTCTTATTTTATATTTGATATGTTATTAAATTTTTTTGAACTTGACTTTATGAACATCCAACCCATGAATTTTTTATTTCTTATTAGTATAAATGTTAATAACCATTTTTCCTTACAATCTATATATAAAATTATTATGAGCATCACTTCCTCATAGTTAGACCAAAAGTAACTCCATTTTTTAATACATAACATTGTGCTTTATAATAAACCTTTTCAAGTTTTTAAAGTATACAAGGTATAACATTGTGCTTTATTAAATATATATTCGTTGAAGCATAATTATTAAAAGTATACAAGGTTTGTTTCTTATTTTATTTTTATTCTTAATGAGAGATAATTATATTAAAGTTCAATATCATATATGTTATATATATTTGAATGATATATAAAGTCACATACCATTTACATTGATAATTTTAAATTTTATTAATAATTTGCTAATGCCTAGTGATGTTGGCAATTTTGGGTACTTTGGGTACATTGCCTTTGCTCAAGTGTATAAGTTGTCATTGATGTCAAAAGGCATTTTTGTGTTGATATCAAAAAGAGTGTGATGTCAAAAATATCTTGAGAAGCTTCATAATGTTAAAGGGTTTTTATTAAAACCATGGTGACAAGGTTAAAGGTTTTTCTTAAAACCATTTGGACTCATTAAGGGTTTTTATTAAAACCAAGCTTAACTTAATGCAAAGGTTTTTACTTCTTGAAAAACCTTGAAGGTCCATGTTTATTATTAATAATTAAATTAACTCAAACCTTTGACAAAGGTCTAAGTTTAATTTATTATTAATAAAATAATAATAATTATTATTTTAATTATTATTAAAGGGTCTTTTAACCCTTAAGCGACGCACATAAAGAATTCATTCGCCGACGTGTTGCCATCGTTGGAGGAGCGCCGACGTCAAACAATTAAGGAGAAATGGCTATATAAGTGGGGATGATTTTCTAAAGTAATGGTACCTTCGATCGATGCAATTTCGTAGCTCTGTGTCCTCCGTAAAAGTGATGTTTTTCGTTGTATTTCGTTGTCCATCCATATTGAATTGCCCAAGCTTTTCTTGCGCTTGACGTCCGACAGATTGCGTTTCTCTGACATTTGATAAGACTGCGAACTATGTTTTCTGGGAGTTACGTTTTTGGACAGCGCTCATGATGATGGTGGTGGCTTGAGGAAAACGTTTACGTTTTTCAAATCCTTGGCGATTGAAGGAAGACAACACATAGGATTACATTATATTTTTCATTGGGCACTTGTGCTCCAATGGTGGTGGTGTGTTGAGTGAAGAAGCGTTGGGCAGAGGTGCCAAGTTTGACCCATGTTGTGGGCAATTTCATTTTGGTCGTGATGCATGAGGATAGCAGCAATGAAAGCGCTTTAGCATATGTGGTGGTGTTATTCATTTTCTCCAAAGGTTGGAGAACTAAGGTTGGCCAAGTGTTGTGATAGGTTTTGAGTTCTCCTTCTTCATCAAAGTAAAGGTATGGGCAACTTCTTCCATGTATATTGTTGATGGTGTATTTTCTGAAATTGAGTTTGGAGTGAAAAGGTTGTCTACTAGGTATTCTTGTTGGTGTAAATCCTATTTTCTGGATATTGAAGATTGTTTATGCATTAAAATCATTGATGAGTTTTTGGGTGAATGCATAATTCTGGTTGAGGAAGAGGAAGCATTTTTGCACTAGGGTTTATGTTAGTAAGTCTTGCTACTTGCATTGAGATGGTGAAACCCTTAGTTGGCTGTTTTGATATTGATGGTTGAGTTGCTTCCATAGAGGTTGTTTTGATCAAGTTAGTGCTTTACTTGATACATGATATTGGGCTTACTCCATTGAGATTGATTTGAGCAAGTTATTCTTTGCATTTGGTGATATTATGTTGGTGGTTATTTTGTTCAAATATCTTTGGAGGGAAAAGGATTTCTACTTGTTTCCTTTTCTTGTGATGATTGGTTGAATGCTTCAAGGTTGATGTTGAGTTGAATGATGTTGGTTGACTAAACCTTGTTTGATAAGCATTATTGTTAAAGCCCTAATTGGTTGATAAGGTGGAAAGAACATGAGTATCATTGTTATATGAGATATTGCATAGTTGGCAATTGTTGGGTTGTGTTTCATGTTCTTGAAGAAAAGCATACTACATCTATCTTATTCTTTTGAGATTGAGATTGAGTTGAGATTGAGATTGGGAGTTAAGATAGAATGAGTTTTGAGATTTGATATTGAGATTGGGAGTTGAGTATAGAACATATTGAGTCTCTAACAATTCTCTTTATGCTTCTATGAGTTTGATAAATCACATTGGGTCTCTAACAATTCACTTTGTGAGTTCCTACTAAGAAAGTTTTTCTTGGTGAGCTTGTTGAGGTTTTGGACAGGTTTGATGGGGACTTGTGAGTAGGTTTTGGATAGGTTTCGGTGGGGACTTGTGAGCAGATTTGGACAGGTCCTAGCAGAGGACTTGTGAGCTGAGTTTTGATAGTTCTATCAGAGAACTTGAGGATAGAGGAGCATTGGTTCTTTGAGAAGAACCTGAGGATAGATTTGGCAAGTCTTTGAGAAGGCTTGTGTGTAGAGGATTGATTTGTTCAAGTGTTGGACAGATCTGATAGACAGAGGAAGACTTGTACTAGACCGATTGATTGTGTTTGGTACAGGTTGCTGAGCTACTATGGACGTGATCATAGAAGGCAGAGGTCTCTTAGGCTAAGCATTGAGGATAGGAGGTCTTCGGTGGAAAGGAGTTCCACGTGCTGGCAAGAGGTAGAGGCAGTTGATCTTCTGAGGGATCATTTCTAGAGTAGAGGGGAAGGTATCTCCTTTGAGTAGAGGCTCATAATTTTGATTTGGGGAAGGTATCTCCTTTGGGCCGAGGCTCATAAACATTGTAATTGGGAAGGATTCCCAAAGAACTTTGAGATAACTTTTAGAGAAAAGTTTTGTGGACGTAGCCCAGCCATTCTGGGGTGAACCACGTTAAAAATGGGTCTTCAATGTGTGATGCTTTCTGTCTTGATTAATGTTGTGTTGATGCCACTGCTATCTAAAGTTAAAATTATTAATTGGTTAAGTCTTATACTGTTCACCCCCCCCTCTCAGTATAAGTCCATGTTCTTCAATTGGTATCAGAGCCGGTCTCTCCAGAAAGAGCCTAACAGCTTGGAGAAGGATCTATCAGAGGAACATACAGATTTAGAAAGAGATGAAGAGGTTGAGTTCGATCTCAAAGGTGAATTCTTCTTGGCTTTGAGAAAGCTTGAGAAATTCAGGGAAGAGAATTTTGTTCTCAAGCATCAATGTCAGGAAGAAGAGATAGCAAGATCAGAATTGTCTCAAAGTGTTATAGACTTCAAAATTCTAGCTGAAGAAGGGAAGAAGGTTGAACGAGGTTCGACGAGAGGTTCTCAAAGGAAAGGAAGCTGATTGCGAGAAACTAGAAGAAGAGGTTATGTCTCTTAGAGTGAAGTTGGAACAGTTGGCTCTCAGACAGAATACTCCATGTGAAAAGCAAAAGAAGGATGGTATCACCATTCAAGAAATAGGGTCTTCGAGCAAGATCAATCTTCATCCTGAAGAGCGGTGGATTCCAGTTGGTCACAAGAAGAACAATCATCCAAGGCATCAAAACAGGTTACATAATACTTTCCATGGCTATTGTTTTTCCTGCAAGAAATTTGGTCACAAAGCTATGCATTGCAATAAGTCTTTGAATAGACATAGTAAGGAAAATGTTAACTCTTTTGCACCTCTTATGAATAAAGATGTCATGTGTTACAAGTGCAAGAATTTTGGGCATATAGCAAGGATGTGCAGTTTGGATAGATCTAGCCTTGAGTTCACTAAAAAGAGAAATGAGATCAAATCTAAGTCAATGATAGCTCAAACTGCTTTTCATGCTCTAGACAAAGTAGAGAAATGGTATCTTGATAGTGGTTGTTCAAAACATATGACTGGTGAAAAGGAAAATTTTTTGGTCTTAAAAGAAACAAACAGAGGAACAGTCAGTTTTGGAGATAACTGGTCAGCTAAAATCTGTGGTAAAGGGACTCTTAGTTTGGATGGGAAATCCAAAATAGAAAATGTGCTTTATGTAGAAGGCCTAAGACATAATCTTCTAAGTGTGAGTCAACTTTGTGATCAAGGGCACATAGTATCTTTCTTTTGTGATAGATGTGAGATAAGTAAAGAAAAAAATGGAAAACTCATTGCTAGTGCTACAAGGACTCCAAACAATCTTTACATGCTAAGTGAGATAAAAAAGGAAAAGTGTTTTCTAACTCAAGAAGATGAGAGTTGGTTATGGCATAAAATATTGGGGCATTTGAGCTTTGATAATCTTGTCAATATTAGTAACAAGGAAGCGATTAGAGACTTGCCCAAAATAAAAAGGCCCCATAACATCATTTGCGGTCCTTGTCAACATGGAAAATAGACCAGAACCAGTTTCAAATCAAAAGGGTATACTTCTTCAAAACCATTGGATCTTATTCATACTGATTTATGTGGCCCTACCAGAACTCAGAGCATTCAGGGAGAAAGCTACTTCATGCTGTTTATAGATGATTATTCTAGAATGACTTGGGTTACTTTTCTCAAAGAAAAATCTGAAGCTTTTGAAAAATTTAAAGCTTTCAAAGAAATGATTGAAAATGAGACTGACAAGAGAATCAAATGCTTAAGATCGGATAGAGGAGGAGAGTTCACTTCAAATGAATTTGTGGAATACTGTGAGCAACAAGGAATCAAAAGAGAATATTCAAGCAACAAGAACTCCTCAACAAAATGGAGTAGTTGAAAGGAAAAACAGAACTATTGAAAATATGGCTAGAGCTATGTTAAATGAGTCAAAACTTTCAGATGGCTTTTGGAAAGAGGCGGTCAATACAACAGTCTACATTATCACCAGGGCCCAACTTAGAGTCAATCATCATAAAACTCCTTATGAGTTGTGGAAAGGAAGACCAGCTACAATAAAATACTTCAAAGTGTTTGGGAGTAAGTGCTTCATCAGAAGGGAAGATCAGAATTTGGGTAAGTTTGATCCTAGATGTGATGAGGGAATCTTTCTTGGGTATTCCAGCAGAAGCAAGGCCTACAGATGCTTCAACAAAAGAACTCATACAGTTGTAGAGAGCATAAATGTAACAGTTGATGAAAAGACAGGGATAAGAGAACCAGTCAAGGAACTCAGTGATGAAATTTGTCAAGAAGAATTCAGAGAGGTTTCAGATGAAGAAGAGGAAAGACAACAACTGCTTCCCAAAACTCCTTCACGATATGTTCAGAAACATCATCCCAAATATTTGATCATTGGTGATCCAAATAGGAGGCAAACAAGAAGAAGAGTCATTCCCTCACATGATTCTACAAATGTTTCATTATTATCTCAAATTGAGCCAAAAGATTTCGGTGAAGCATGTGCGAGATAAGTTTTGGGTAAAAGCAATGGATGAAGAGCTAAATCAAATAGAGAAAAGTGAAACTTGGGAATTGGTTCCAAGACCTAAGGACAAGAATGTCATTGGCACAAAATGGATATTCAGAAATAAACTCAATGAGGATGGAAATATTGTCAGAAACAAAGCTAGGTTAGTCTGCAAAGGTTATGCTCAAGTAGAAGGTGTTGATTTCGAAGAGACGTTTGCTCTTGTTGCTCGTCTTGAAGCTATCAGAATGTTTTTGGCCCTTTCAAGCTTCAAATCATTCAAGGTATATCAAATGGATGTAAAGTCAGCTTTTCTAAATGGGGTGTTGGAAGAAGAAGTCTACATAGAACAGCCAGAAGGAGTGTCTCTCTCAGAACAGTCAGACTATGTGTGTAAACTGAAAAAGGCCTTGTATGGGTTAAAGCAAGCACCTAGGGCTTGGTACTCAAGACTTGACAGGTATCTTCATGAGCAAGGCTTCAGGAAAGGTGTGGCGGATAGCAATTTGTATATTAAGGATGAAGGTGATGATATGCTGATTATGGTTGTCTATGTTGATGATATTATTTTTGGGGGAAATAATACTCAGATGTGCAAAGATTTTGCTAACACCATGCGGAAGGAATTTGAGATGTCTATGATTGGAGAGCTGTCATTCTTTTTAGGTCTTCAGATTGCTCAATCAAAAGATGGTGTATTTCTCTCTCAAGGAAAGTATATCAAAGAAATGTTGAAGAAATTTGGGATGATGGACAACAAACGAGTATGTACTCCAATGATTACAGGGTGCAAGATGAGTAAAGATGATGAATCTCCAGAGGCAGATCAGAGGTTGTACAGATCAATGATTGGCAGTTTATTATATGTTACAACTACCGTATCATGCAGGCAGTTGGGTTAGTAGCAAGATTTCAGGTAGCTCCTAAAGATTCTCATGTAATAGCGAGTTAAGAGGATATTCAGATATCTGAAGGGGACTATAAAATTTGGGCTTTGGTATCCCAAAGGTGATGATTTCACTCTCACGGCTTATACAGATGCAGATTGGGTAGGCAGTACTGATGACAGGAAAAGCACTAGTGGTGGAGCATTCTTTTTGGGAAAGAGTTTGGTTTCTTGGCTAAGTAAGAAACAACCTTCGGTTTCCTTATCTACAACGGAGGCTGAATACATAGCAACGAGTGGGTCGGGTGTACACAGGTTTTATGGATGAAAACCACCTTGGAGGATTTCAAAGTCAAGCATGAACAACCCATCTCCATACTTTGTGATAATACAAGTGCCATAAGTATTTCCAAAAATCCGGTAATGCACTCAAGGACAAAGCATATTTCCATCAAGTATCACTTTCTAAGGGAGAAAGTGCAAGACAAGCAGGTCAAGGTAGAGTATGTGTCTACTAAAGAGCAGATTGCAGATATCTTCACCAAACCTCTTCCAAGAGATACGTTTGAGTATCTAAGGGAGAAATTGGGAGTTGTACTCCCACCCCGAATTAATCACCTCATCAGGAGGTGGGGGAGGGACTAAGCTAAGAGGCTCCTTCTTAGTCCCGAGCCCCAAAGGTGGCCCTTTGCCATTGATGACAAAGGGGGAGAGATATGAGTAAGGGGGAGAGCTTCAAAGTGAAGAGGAAAGCTTCAAGTCAGGGGGAGCAAAACTTCAAAGGAAGATTCTCAGTTATGGGCACAGTCTCTCAGTTGTTAGCATAGTTGGTTTCAGTTTTGGCTCTTGAGAAGTGTTTTCAGTAAAGGTTTGCCATCAATGACAAAGGGGGAGATTGTTGGCAATTTTGGGTACTTTGGGTACATTGCCTTTGCTCAAGTGTATAAGTTGTCATTGATGTCAAAAGGCATTTTTGTGTTGATATCAAAAAGAGTGTGATGTCAAAAATATCTTGAGAAGCTTCATAATGTTAAAGGGTTTTTATTAAAACCATGGTGACAAGGTTAAAGGTTTTTCTTAAAACCATTTGGACTCATTAAGGGTTTTTATTAAAACCAAGCTTAACTTAATGCAAAGGTTTTTACTTCTTGAAAAACCTTGAAGGTCCATGTTTATTATTAATAATTAAATTAACTCAAACCTTTGACAAAGGTCTAAGTTTAATTTATTATTAATAAAATAATAATAATTATTATTTTAATTATTATTAAAGGGTCTTTTAACCCTTAAGCGACGCACATAAAGAATTCATTCGCCGACGTGTTGCCATCGTTGGAGGAGCGTCGACGTCAAACAATTAAGGAGAAATGGCTATATAAGTGGGGATGATTTTCTAAAGTAAGGGTACCTTCGATCGATGCAATTTCGTAGCTCTGTGTCCTCCGTAAAAGTGATGTTTTTCGTTGTATTTCGTTGTCCATCCATATTGAATTGCCCAAGATTTTCTTGCGCTTGACGTCCGACAGATTGCGTTTCTCTGACATTTGATAAGACTGCGAACTATGTTTTCTGGGAGTTACATTTTTGGACAGCGCTCATGATGATGGTGGTGGCTTGAGGAAAACGTTTACGTTTTCAAATCCTTGGCGATTGAAGGAAGACAACACATAGGATTACATTATATTTTTCATTGGGCACTTGTGCTCCAATGGTGGTGGTGTGTTGAGTGAAGAAGCGTTGGGCAGAGGTGCCAAGTTTGACCCATGTTGTGGGCAATTTCGTTTTGGTCGTGATGCACGAGGATAGCAGCAATGAAAGCGCTTTAGCATATGTGGTGGTGTTATTCATTTTCTCCAAAGGTTGGAGAACTAAGGTTGGCCAAGTGTTGTGATAGGTTTTGAGTTCTCCTTCTTCATCAAAGTAAAGGTATGGGCAACTTCTTCCATGTATATTGTTGATGGTGTATTTTCTGAAATTGAGTTTGGAGTGAAAAGGTTGTCTACTAGGTATTTTTGTTGGTGTAAATCCTATTTTCTGGATATTGAAGATTGTTTATGCATTAAAATCATTGATGAGTTTTTGGGTGAATGCATAATTCTGGTTGAGGAAGAGGAAGCATTTTTGCACTAGGGTTTATGTTAGTAAGTCTTGCTACTTGCATTGAGATGGTGAAACCCTTAGTTGGCTGTTTTGATATTGATGGTTGAGTTGCTTCCATAGAGGTTGTTTTGATCAAGTTAGTGCTTTACTTGATACATGATTTGGGCTTACTCCATTGAGTTGATTTGAGCAAGTTATTCTTTGCATTTGGTGATATTGTGTTGGTGGCTGTTTTGTTCAAATATCTTTGGAGGGAAAAGGATTTCTACTTGTTTCCTTTTCTTGTGGTGATTGGTTGAATGCTTCAAGGTTGATGTTGAGTTGAATGGTGTTGGTTGACTAAACCTTGTTTGATGAGCATTGTTGTTAAAGCCCTAATTGGTTGATAAAAGATATTGGTTGTGGAAAGAACATGAGTATCATTGTTATATGAGATATTGCATAGTTGGCAATTGTTGGGTTGTGTTTCATGTTCTTGCGAAAAGCATACTACATCTATCTTATTCTTTTGAGATTGAGATTGAGTTGAGATTGATATTGGGAGTTAAGTATTGAATATTGAGTCTTAATTTTTGTTTTTGAGATTTGAGATTGAGATTGGGAGTTAAGTATAGAACATATTGAGTCTCTAACAATTCTCTTTATGCTTCTATGAGTTTGAAAAATCACATTGGGTCTCTAACAATTCACTTTGTGATTTCCTACTAAGAAAGTTTTTCTTGGTGAGCTTGTTGAGGTTTTGGACAGGTTCTGGTGGGGACTTGTGAGCAGGTTTTGGACAGGTTTCGGTGGGGACTTGTGAGCAGATTTGGACAGGTCCTAGCAGAGGACTTGTGAGCTGAGTTTTGAGAGTTCTATCAAAGAACTTGAGGACAGAGGAGCATTGGTTCTTTGAGAAGAACCTGAGGATAGATTTGGCAAGTCTTTGAGAAGGCTTGTGTGTAGAGGATTGATTTGTTCAAGTGTTGGACAGATCTGACAGACAGAGGAAGACTTGTACTAGACCGATCGACTGTGTTTGGTACAGGTTGCTGAGTTGTTGTGGACGTGATCATAGAAGGCGAGAGGTCTCTTAGGCTAAGCATTGAGGACAGGAGGTCTTCGGTGGAAAGGAGTTCCACGTGCCGGCAAGAGGTAGAGGCAGTTGATCTTCCGAGGGATCATTTCCGAGTAGAGGGGAAGGTATCTCCTTTGAGCAGAGGCTCATAAATTTGGATTGGGGGAAGGTATCTCCTTTGGGCCGAGGCTCATAAACATTGTAATTGGGAAGGATTCCCAAAGAACTTTGAGATAACTTTTAGAGAAAATTTTTGTGGACGTAGCCCAACCATTTCGGGTGAACCACGTTAAAAATGGGTCTTCAATGTGTGATGCTTTCTGTCTTGATTAATGTTGTGTTGATGCCACTGCTATCTAAAGTTAAAATTATTAATTGGTTAAATCTTATACTGTTCACTCCCCCCTCTCAGTATAAGTCCATGTTCTTCAAGTGAAACATTTAAGAAACTATAAATAATCATCTTAATTATAATTATATTAAAATAATTACTAATCCAATTTTAAACTATTAAAATTAAAGCATAATAATTGATTAATTAAAGTTGTTATGGAGGCAATTGTGCAATATGATATGAACTTACAATTATTAAAAAGAAAATATTATTGTGGTTTTTTCCTTCCAAAGAACATATATTTATTTTTATTTCTCTCTCACATAATGGACATCATTGAGTGATATTTTTTATTATTTTTAGATAAGTTACATTGATATGACTATGGAAATACTTGATCAAGAAAATATTCCCAACTAAGAAAGTGAACAATCATGCATAAGAAGGAAATAAATGCAAGAATAGTTATAAATATTATGCATCATGTTCTAGTACAATGCATCCTATGAAGGTGATAATATTGTAAAAATATTTAACAAAATTTTAATCCTTCTCATTGATGTTGTATTTTAGAAAAAACAAAAAATATAATTGAAAGTATTCATATAATAATATTTCTTGTCATTTTTACAAATAAAATAAATAAAAACACAAATGGATTTCAATCTTGTAAAAAAATTCTACTCATAATTAACAATATTCAAATATTTTAATCATTGGAATTACTAGGCACTCATTCTAATTTATTCAACAAAATATTATTAATACAATAATCCATCAAAACTACACAAACAAAAGCAAATCCAATTCCATATTAAGCTTCCTCTTTCAATTTGTATTCAAAATATTTACTATATAGCCTCTATAAAGGATTGATCAATTATAATAAAAAGCTACTTCAAAAGTCTGTGGTTTTGGACTCTACTATGGGAGACCCATGACAGGATGTGTGTGTGAGAGTGAGTTTGTTATATATAAAAAAAAAAACTACTTCAATATTTTTTTATTGTTGCCATGAATTAATTAATCAATCTCCATATACGTATGTTGCTTTATTCAATTCATATAAATAAAACCAAAATCATGAGTATAATAATTTTTACTTTGAAAGTGTTATAAAAAATTAGGGATATATATTTTTTGGAGGTTCATGTAAAAAACCCTAAAATCCACATAGATGTTACACATATATAATAATTTTTTATGTAAAAAAATGCATTATATTAAAAAATTATCAGAATACATTTTTACAAATAAAAAATAGGTCGATAAACACACCATGTGGCTAACACCATTATTTCAAAAAAAATCCTTGTAAAAATAGAATGGGAACCCAAGAAAACAATTTATAGCTAATCAACGCTACTTTATAGAACTAATAGACAACATAACTAACTGATTACATAATTATGAGGCTCCATTATATGGATTTAGCCACCCTTGGGATTTATTCTCACCCAATAGGAGCATCAAGAGACTTTAGCACTGAGTACCTTGCTTGTCCAGAATTGCTAGGAACATCCTCCCTATCATAAACAACTAGCTCTTGGCAAGCAACAATCATAAAAAATCCTAAATTGTCCTAGGTATCAATTCAAGGAGTTGGGAGAGAGAGGAATAGTCAAGTAGCCATGACCATCTTTGTAAGGACCTCAAGCTAGGATAGGAGTGTAGTTTAGGAGCAAGCAACACTGCTATCTAGACCTAGATCAACTTTGAGTAGTATCCTGCTCAAGAGGAACCTAATTGACTATGCATGATACGTTCCCCCATTGATCAAAAAGCTCTTGAATATGAGTGAGCTCTATGGCCACCTTATTCGATTGAAATGCAATCTAAAAATACATAGCTGAAATAATATTAAACTTTTGAGGAGTAGATATGTGTAAAAAGGAAGAACACTTACCAAAGATACAATCATTTCTAGCTCTTCATATGCTAAACATGGTCGTCATACAAAACAAGTGCCACACTTCAAAGAAAATAACTGACAAGGGTAGGGTTTCTTCAAAAATGATATACTTCCACTCAAATGTGGTGAAGGAATAGGGTCTAAAAAAGGAAAAAAATCACTTCCAAAGGGAATGAGCACAAGCACAATCCCAAAAAAATTGAACAAAGTCTTTAAAAGCTTTGGCCATTCCATATAAGCCAAGGTTTAACACTCTCCCAATATTTCTAAATAGCCCTAATGACAAAGGATCATGACACTTTGATAGACATAGGGCCAACAAGGAGGGAAGGGAATCCCATGTCCCTCCAACTCTTATGGCCAAAAGGAGAACCTTCATTGATATAGTGTCGAATGCTAATATTCCAGGCCTCATTGCATGTGAGGGCTCTGATGGCCCACTGAACACAAAGGTCCCAAACTTGATGCTAGGTATTGTGTGTTGGAATATGTAATGCAAAATTGTGTAAATTATTCTTAGACTAAAATATAAAGTCTAAAGAATAATATTTGAATTAGAAAATAATTCTAGTTTATGTAAAAATATTCCCACCCAATTAATAAATAAAATAAGGGTGCTAAGAATATTTAATTTGTGGGAAAAATTTATTTTCTCTTTTCTAGCAAAATATTAAAAAGTAACCAATCACTTTTTAATATTTGATAGATGCCACTTGTCACACATCTCAAGATAAGATTGTGATAAGATTTGTCACACATCTCAAGAGAAGATTGTGATAAGATTTATCACACATCTCAAGATAAGATTATTATAATATTGGGTAATTTTAGGGTTGTAGTAGAAAAGCTTCTATTTAAATAGGGGTGGTGTCTACTACATCTTGTCATATCACGTTGATGTATATTGTTGCATAACATTGAAGGATTCTTGTATTGTTGAATCATTGAGTAATATAGTGAGCTTCATAGTGGATGTTTCTCTTCTTCATTTGAAGCAGGGTTTTACCACTTAATATTGGTGTTGTGGGTTTTTCTCTTTTGTGTGTGATTGATCTTGTGGAGCATTCTTCGATCTTAGGGAGACTTTGCTTGTCTCACATTTGGTATCAGAGCGGTTGGGATCTCCATCAAGTGTCTTCAATCCTTTGAGGTGAAAAACCCATTAAAATATATATATATATATATTTTAATGCATGCATTTGATAATTAAGTATTTTATGCATTTGATATTTAGGCAAACTTATTTTGCAAATCTGCCATTAGGGTTTATAGATTTATTATGTTTTTTTATCTAGTTAGATCTTTTGCAAATGGTGTTTTCATTTTAAATCTATAAATTTTTGGCATTGAGTTTTTGCTGGAAGGGTTTTAGAGCCAAATAGACCCCATGGTTGCATCCAGAAGGCCCAAAAACCCAATTTCCATATATTATTTGCCCTATTTTGGTGAAAAATAAATCTGAAGAATTTTTTTTTTTATTTGGGGGTCAAATGACCCCCCACCTAATTTGTTGTACAATCTGAATTTTTTTATTATTCTGTTTTTTAATAAAAAAATAGTCATTTAAAAAAAAACATTCATTTTTTTTTTATTATTCTATTTTTTAATAAAAAAAAATAGTTATTTAATAAAAAAACAGTCATTTTTTATTATTCTGTTTTTTAATAAAAAAACAATCATTTATTATTTTGTTTTTTAATAAAAAAAATAGTCATTTATTTTATTTTAAGACCTAATAGTCATTTTTTTTTGCATAAATTGAAATGCATTTTTTATTATTGTATAATGCAACTAGAATCCTTTTATGCAATTTTTGGCAAATTTTTAGTCAAATTGTCAAATAATTTAGACCTTATAGTCATTTTTTTCTCACATTAATTTTTCACTATATTCCCCCTATTTTTATTAATTTCTTCTAATCTCTCTCAAGCATTTTCTTGAAGCATAATATCAAAATGTAACTTGTATCTCTCATAATGAAAGTAAAAGAGAATTAAAGTGAGAGAGAAAGAGAGAGAGAGAGAGTGTGTGTGTATTTGTGTTTTGTCTATTTTGCATCTCAACTAATCTAACTACTAACTTACTAACTTGTTACTAAACAATCTACTAACCAACTAACTTGCAATTTACTAATTTTCATATTAATCAAGAAGGTTAAAAATGAATCAACTTACTAACCACAACTTTAGTATTTGATTAAAATTTACTTAATCTTGCAACACGATTTATATTTGCTAAACACCTATTGAATCCAAAAGAATCCGCTCTATCGATAGCAAGTCCTTTTCGGGTCCTCGTACCCATACCCTTTTGGGTAGCTTGGTTGACCTTGGGTGAGATGAATTGGCAATTCATTAGACTTTAGAAAAACCTTAAAATGAAAAATAACTTACTAACTCATTGACTATCTAACATTTAACAAATGTTTTATGGTTCAATTCAAGTTAGTTTATTTTGTTGCAAGATGATTGTTATGGCTAGTTACCTTCTTATTGCAAGTTAATCTATTGCAAGTTTATCTTGGTTTATCTTCTTTATTCAATTGCAATATGGTTATAGTTTTTTATTGCAAGATGGTTATAGGAGTTCATAATGATGTTGATTATCTTTCATGATGATGATTATCTCTCTTGATGATGCTTAATTTTGATTATCTTTCATGATGTTTATATTTCATGATGATTATCTTTGATGATTGAAAAGTAGATTAATTGAAAGTTATATTTTTTTAAATATGCAAGTATGTTTATCTACTTTCTCATTGCATCATTTATTTCCTTTGCCAATGCATCTTATGTTTTAATTATGTTCACTTTCTAGAATGGCTGATCATGGAATATCCTTCACACCTAAGCACATCCTTGATGGATCAAATTTTGGAATATGGGAACCAAGGATGAGGGCTGAATTTCAAGCAAGAAATTTATGGCCCATTGTGAATGGAGATGAAGCAATCCCAACCCAAGCAAGGGCACTTGAGACATACAACAACAAGAGTCACCTTGCACTTTCCATGATTATCAATAGTGTGAGTGATGAGATAATTCTTACTATAAACCATTTTAAGCATGCTAAAGATGCATGGGATTTTCTAAAACAAGTCCATCTAGGGTCCAACACATCAAGGAAATTCACTTTATTGTCCAAAATTCGTAGCACTATACAAGGTGAAGAAGAAAGTGCCTTGATATTCCTCTCAAAGATGATATACATGAGAACTCAACTATTGGCTTGTAATTGTGATTGGATAAGTGAGAAGCTCTTAAGCTTTATCATTTTGAAGAACTTGTCAAGCAAGTTCAAGAATTTTGTCACCATTATTGAGACTAGGCTAGAGCAAGAAGAGGATGGCATTCCTCTCAACACTCTTTCGCAATTATTGATTCAACATGAAGAGTCTCTTAATAGATACAAAGTGAATGGTCAAGTTGTCAAGGATAAGAATGTTGCCTTGAGTGCCACTAAGGCTTCCTTCAAGAAGAAATACAACGTAAGAAAAAATAAAAATTTCCAACCCAACAAGCCTAGAGTTGATTTCACTTGCAACTTTTGTGGTAAGAAAGACCACAAGGAACAAAATTGTTTCAAGAATAAGAAGATTGCATAAAAGGAAGATCAAGAAAAGGCTAAGGGACAAGGACCTAAGAAATGGTTTGGTAAGGGAAATAAAAAGAACAACAATATAAAGCAAAATTATAATAAAAATGCCTTTGTTTGTGCCCTCTACTCCATTGACTCATCTACTTCTAATGAATGGGTGTTAGATTATGGATGCACTAACCATATGTGTTTTGAAAAGGATAAGTTTGTGGACTTTCATAAGCACTCTTCGATTTGGTTGTCATTGGTGATAATACTAGACTTCAAGTAGAAGGTGTTGGCAATGTTGTAATTGAAGGGAAATTACTTGATAATGTCCTATATGTGCCTAACCTTAGTAGAAATTTAATTTCAGTTTTACAAGTTGCTAGAAGTGGTCACACTATTGAGTCCAATGCAACTTCATGGAGCATTAGGAAAGGCATGCTACCAATCATTACAGGTTATGTGAAAAATAATCTTTATGCGTTAGGTGATGCTCCTCCTAAAGTGTGTTTAGCAACTAATGTTTCTCCTAGTAGCAAGCTTTGGCACTTAAGGTTAGACGATACAAACTATCAAAATATTCAAATGATGAAGTCCAAAAATTTGGTTGAAGGCTTGCCTAACATTTCACCTATTCATGGTTTGTGTGAAACATGCATCTTAGACAATATGAGGAAAAAAAAGTTTGCAAAGGACAAGTCAACAAGGTCCACAAAAATTATTCAACTCATTCATATAGATATTATGGGTTCATTACATGTTAGATCACTTGGTGGTTCATCCTATATTCTCACCTTTATAGATGCTTATTCAAGAATGATCTTTGGGTATCCACTTAAGAATAAATCAGATTGTTTTGAGACATTCAAAGAGTTCAAATCTTTGGTAGAAAATCAAAAGGGAGCAAAGATCAAAATTATTAGAAGTGACAATGGAGGGGAGTACAATAGCAATGATTTCAATGAGTTTTGTTCTTCTCATGGGATCAAAAGGCAATTTACTTGTCCATACACTCCTCAACAAAATGGTGTTGCAGAGAGGAAAAATAGGACAATCATGCAGATGGTAAGATGCATGCTTGGTGACCACTTACATCAATTTCTTTGGGGTGAAGAATCCAGTACAACAATCTACATTAGTAACAGGTGTCCTTCAAAATCAGTTGAGTGGAAGACTCCTTATGAGGTTTAGAATGGTAAGAAGTCGAATTTTTCACACTTAAGAGTGTTTGGATGTGATGCATTTTCATATATTCCTTCAGAAAAGAGGAAGAAATTGGACAAAAAGTATCAAAAATGCATCTTTGTTGGCTATGATGCAGAACATAGGGGCTACAGGTTATACTCACCTTCTTCATGCATTGTATTTGTTTCAAGAGATGTCAAATTCAATGAAGACCTTCTTGAGTTAGAAAAGGGTGGACCTTGTGTCAAAAGGACCAATTGGTTGGATCATTCTCGGGGTCCTAGAGAGAAAAATTTAGTTAGCCAAAGGATAACTAGAAGTATGACCCTTAACATGTATCTTCTAGATAAGATAGAGAATGATCATGAGCTTACTTCTTACCAAGAAGCTTCACAAAACTCTTGTTGGGTTGATGCCATGAAGGTTGAAATGGATTCTCTTCTAAAGAATAAAACTTGGGATCTAGTGCCTTATCCTAATAAGAGAAATGTTATTGGGAATAAGTGGGTCTATAGAATCAAGTACAATTCTAATGGAGAGATAGAAAAGTATAAGGCTATATTGGTTTCTAAGGGTTATGCTCAAAAAAATGGCATTGACTATGATGAAACCTTTGCACCAGTTGCCAAAATGCCCACCATTAGGCTTCTCATTGCTATTGTTGTTGCTCAAGGTTGGCAAATTTTTTAGCTTAATGTGAAAAGTGCCTTTCTAAATGGTGATTTGGATGTGGATATCTACATGAGTCAACCACAATTGTACAAGGTAAGGAAACACTTGTGTGTAAACTAAATAAAACCTTGTACGGTCTGAAGCAAGCACCTAGAGCATGGTACATGAAGATTTCAGGTTACTTCTTGTCTCTTGGTTTTGATAAATGTTATTTAGATACAGATCTCTATGTGCTTAGTAAGGATAACTTGGTCATTTGAATTTCTCTATTTTTTGATGACCTTGTTATGACTAGAAATGAGAATGAGGCCATTTTTTATTTCATTTCCAAATTAAATTCAGAGTATAAAATGACTGACCTTGGTCTTCTACACTACTATATTGGCATGCAAGTTTATCAGCATGAGGATTATACCTTTTTGAGTCAATCCAAGTATATTGAAGATCTTCTTAAGAGGTTTTATTTGGAGGATGGCAATCCTACTTCCATTCCTATTTCTACAAGGGTTAAGTTGGAAGTAAGTACATAATCTCAATTGGCTGATGCTACATTGTATAGGCAGCTCATTGGTAGTATTCTTTATGTTACCATCACAAGGCTAGATATTGCTTTTGCAGTTGGTATGATGGCTAGGTTCATGTAGAAACCTTATATTGAGCACTTACAAGCTACCAAGAAGATTCTAAAGTACCTTTCAGGTACTAGATATTTGGCACTCAAGTATTCTAGGCTTCCTTCCTTTGCTCTTTTTGGCTATGTTGATTCTAATTTTGGAGGGGATAGAATAGACAGAAAGTCTACCACAACATATGTTTTTAATATTGGGTCTACAACTATCTCTTGGTCTTCCAAGAAGAAAGATACAATTTATCTTTCTACAATGGAAGCGGAGTATAAGGCTATGACAATAGCTACATAGGAAGCGGTTTGGCTTCGTATCCTTATGAAGGAAATTGGATTTGAGCAATTTGGTCCTTCACGTTTGCTCTCTGATAATCAATCAACTATTGTCTTAGCTAAAAATCCTGTAATGCATCAAAATACAAAGCATGTTGAAATCCAAGCCCACTTTATTAGAGAGAAGGTATTGGATGGGACTATTCAATTGGATTATTGCCCATCATCTTCTAATTATGTTGATTTGCTCACCAAACCTCTTCCCAAGGAGCCATTTTGTAAGCTGAGAGACTCGCTTAGTTTGGTGAAGTTGTCCTCAAGGGGGAATGAAGTGTAGTTACACTTGTGTGATGACAACTTAATCCTTATGAGGTGTTTTGTGCTATATATATATATATGAGTTGATCTTTGGTGGTATAATTCTTTTTTGCATCTCTTTTGAACATGGTACTTTCTTGTTTACCTTGTGCAACTTTTGTACATGTTATTTTGTATATGGCATTGTGAAATTATGGTATATGATGTAATTGCTTTATGCGACTCTTTTATATGGTACTTTCTTGTTGCCTTATGCAAATTTGTACATGTTTTTATGTAGTTGGCATTATGCAATTGGGTTATCAAGTAACTTTCTTGTTAGCATTTATGCTACTTTTGTACATGATATTTTATGGTTGGCTTTATGCAATCGGTGTGCACACTTTATTATTTTCATATACCTTATGCAACTCTTGTACATGGTACTTTTTGTTAGCCTTGTGCTACTTTTTTACATGGTACTTTAGAGTTTGCATTATCATGGTACTCCTTGTTTGCTTTATGCAACTTTGTACATGATATTTTTTAATCAACTATATAGCACTTGACTATAAGTATGGCTTGGCATCTTTTTGTGATGACTTATAGTTCACTATTTGTTAGATCAGTTTTGTTATCATCTTTGGATATTCATATATGTTGTGGTGAATATATTTATGATGATGTATCTAATTGATCTTATGTTGAGCTGCTTGTAGCTTGCAAGTACTTCCATTTGGGGTTTTGCAAGCTTATTGAAGACACCCTTGTGATGTTTTCTTCTTGTCATTTGCAACCACTTGTGGTTTATGGATGGCTTTGTAAGCTGCTTGTATCTAAATCTACTCCGTTGTGGGCTTGCAATCTCATTTTGACCCAATTTGTATTGGTGCCTTATTATAGACCATTCTTGGTCATAGAAGCTCATTATAACTATATTACTCATTTGATTCTCATCCCCGTTTGTATCTTTAGGGGAGAATGTTTCTTTGTTTCATAATTCCTTTCCCCAATATTGCATTAAGGGGGAGTGTTGGAATATGTAATGCAACATTGTGTAAATTATTCTTAGACTAAAATATAAAGTGTAAAGAATAATATTTGAATTAGAAAATAATTCTATTTTATGTAAAAATATTCCTATCCAATTAATAGTTGCTAGGAATATTTAATTTATGGGAAAAAGTTATTTCCCTTTTTCTAGCAAATATTAAAAAGTAACCAATCACTTTTTAATATTTTATAGATGCCACTTGTCACACATCTCAAGATAATATTGTGATAAGATTTGTCACACATCTCAAGATAATATTGTGAGATTTGTCACACATCTCAAGATAAGATTGTGATAAGATTAGGGTAATTTTAGGGTTGTAGTAGAAAAGCTTCTCTTTAAATAGGGGTGTTGTCTACTACATCTTGTCATATCATGTTGATGCATATTGTTGCATAATATTGAAGCATTCTTATATTTTTGAATCATTAAGTAATATAGTGAGATTCATAGTGGATGTTTCCCTTCTTCATTTGAAGTAGGGTTTTACCACTTAATATTGGTGTTGTGGGTTTTCCTCTTTTGTGTGTGATTGATCTTGTGGAGCATTATTTGATCTTGGGGAGACTTTGCTTGTCTCACATTGTGAATGCCAAGCCCACCATGTTTCTAGGAAGATAAAAATACTCCCAGGCAACATGGTGGAATCTTGGATCATTATTGGAAGAGGACCATAAAAATTCTTGCAAAAGCTTATCAAGCTTATTATAGCATGTTTTGGATGGGACCCAGTAGGAAGATTAATAAACATGGGTGGTTGCAAGGAATTTTGTGCAAATTCTGAATCTACCAGCAAGGGAGAGCTTCTTGGTAGACCAATAGGTAAGATTCTATTCCACCATACTAATAACATACTTCCACAGCTTTGGAAATGAACTATTAAAGGAAAAAGGAATACCTAAAAAATGAAATATTCCCCACTCTTGGATGATCTTACACTAATATTAACTAAGCCAGTGGGGCATCGGGTCAAGAGACTACCTATAACATTGAGTCTTTCTCCATTGAATAGAGGATCTAGAAGCTAGATAAAAAGTATCCAAGCAAGTAAGTGTCTGTTGAATGACACCTTCTTCCTCAATAAGAGTGAGGGAAGAGTCGTCAGCAAAATTATCATTGATCAACTGAGTCTTACCTCCAAGGAGATAAATTTCTTGAATAGACCCCTAAGCAGCATGGTGAGCTAGTAAATAGACAAACTCTTCAACAACGAGGATATAAATGGATGGTTACAATGGAAAACCTTGTCTAATGGATCAAAATAGCCCAATGGTTGAGGACTTGTGTTTGTTAATGGAAAAAATAGTTTAAGCCTCAACAAATAACATTTCCATAGAACTAATGAAGCAGGGCTCAAAACCAAGAGCTTTAAGCATGGTTAGAATTAATGACCAATCGATCCTATCATAGGCTTTCTCAAAGTTAATTTTGATGAATAGTGATCATTGGTTGGATTTACAAGCCCACTCCATGCCTTCTTAGACAACAATAATATTATCAAGGATGAACCTGCCCCGAATGATGTCAGTTTGCTCTGAGCGCATAATAATAGGAAGGATATGGTAGATGCATAAATCTACGGCTTTGCTAATGATATTATAAAAAATATTAAGGAGAGCAATAAGTCTCCAATTGGTGATGATTTTAGTATCACCAATATTGGGGATAAATTATTAATACTAGGGCTCAAATAACCCTTAAAGAAGACATCCTGATATACATTGAGAGGATCAGACCCAACAGTGTGCTAAAGGGACTTGTAGAATTCATAGGGGAAGCCATCAACACTAGGGGACTTATCGTTGGCCTTCTGAGAAAGAGCTTCCTCTAAATCCTTTAAGGAGAGAGCCTTTTCACAAGAAACTCTTTGAGACTCATAAATCTGCTCTAGGACAACAAAAAGGTAGGGTTTAAGATACTGGTCACATTGTAGGGAATGGAATTGAGCTACAAACATTTTTTGGTAGTGTTTTTCAAAAGCAAATAGAATACTAGGAAGTTTAGAAATATACTCTCTATTAGTTTTATGGGTTTTAATACCCAAAAATTTATTGTTATGATGCAAGGAATGAAAGAACTCCTTGTTCACCCTATCTCCAAATTTGATCCAATGCAACCTTACCTTAATTTGTGCCACTTTGGCATCATAGTGATATTCCATTATAAGCTGGTGTTTAACCATAACAAGATGCCTCTAAAGATCCTCATTGAAAGGATTTTATTAAATATAAGTTGAGGCCACTTCCAACTCTCTCTTAAGAGCAATGTTGGATTTACGATGAAGCTTAGCAATGTTACACCCAAGTGAGTGTATGAAGTTGATAGTGCACTTGATAGCAACATTACACCAATAAATCCAGCCTAAGGCTCCTTTTGGTCTAGGGACTAGGTTGCAAATTTTGATAGCATAGGCCCTCAACATGGGGTGGTGTAGAATAGAGGTATTTAAGGTAAAATTATGATCAAGAAAGAGGAGTGGGAGCAGAGTAAACCAGAATGGAAAATGAAATGGGAGAATATTTAGACAAGCAAAGCTTGACGTAGATAAAGAAAAAGGAAGAAGAATATGAGGGCCGCTTAAAGGAGAAAATATTAGAATATAATAGCATGGCTCTATCCAATATTTTCATAACATGACTCTAACATTTTTTGATGTTAGACCATGTGAACCAAGAATTAGCTAGGAACAAAGAGGGTAAAAAGTAGCTATTGGGATCAAAGAGCCCCAACTTTTCTTTCATGAAAATCCATGCTTCTCTTTCCCTTGCAACCCACCTCATGGGAATAATACCCACCTTGTCATGTGGGAATTTGATCATATTGAAGTCTCCATAGAGTAACCAGATAATAGGGGGAGAGAGAGCACCACCCATCACCAAAGTACACAATGATCATTGGTATCGTTAGGTGCATAGATGTTGAGCACACCAAGAATATGACCATCAATCTGCATCACAACCTAGATGACATGATTAGAAGGGTCACAACCCCAAGATATTAATCTAGAATGATAAGGTAAAGGTAAATAATTGCCCCTCCTTTACCTATATCATGGATAGTATGAAAGGTGTGGTCTCGAGGCCAACAAAAGGAACAAGTACTTGATAAAATAAAGTTAGTGATTTTGACTTACTAAAGGCAAAGAATATCAATACTGCCAAATATGATCTTGAATTATCCAAATCTTGATGCACAATGTACTTGCACACAAGGTCTATCAAAACCCTGACATTCCAAGACATGCACTTCATGAGACATGATCAAGGAGCATATTTTCTTTCAAAGTCCTCAAAATCTACCAAAGATTCAAATGTGTTTGTGAGAAACCTATGAGGCTTGAAGAGTTAGAAAAATATTTTTATTATTACCACTAGAGGTACCCACGGTAAGAGAAATAGAATTTCCTTTTGTAGAGGTTGAATGGGAGCTCCTTGAATGAGAGGTCAATTGAGACTCACTTCCATTGAGGTACCAGCTCATATAGAATGTTGCAGCTAGTTTCCTTTACCATTATTCCTAGTGATAGATGTCCATTACTCCCCTCCATTAGTGAGAGGGATAGATTTAACTGTGTTCAAAGGTGTTGACATCTCTATTGGAGCTTATTTTTTTAATCAACCCTCCATAATAGGGTAATCTTTTATCTTGTGAGTTGCATACTGACATCGATAACAAGTATTGGGAAGAGTGATATAAACCACCCATTATTAGAAATGGGTCTCACCAACCTAAATATCAATAGAAACCTTAAGGTATTTTGAGAGATCAATTTCAACATAGATGCATTTGTATGGTTGCACAACATAGAATTTTTGTGGCTCCATACACACAAACTTGCCAATGAGCGTGACAAGTTGTGGTAAGAATGACCAAAGGGGAAAAGGGAGACCCAATAATTCCATCCAAATAGGGATATGCAGGGAAACATCAACAGAAACTCTAAAATTATGATTTTAGGGATAAATAATTAAAGGGTATTTCTAACATACCAAGGATATTTTCTCATAACTGTAGTGACATGTTTCGGATCGACAAATTAAAAATTAAAAAAAACCTTTAGTAAGGTTTTGAATATGGTCAATTTTTATGCCATATGGATGCCAAAATTGTTGAATCCATTGACGGATTAGTGATTCACTAGGAATCCTCCCTAGAAAGTACCCAATGAGGGTGTGACTCTCAAGCTAGTTGTAGGCTTTATCAAAATCTTGCATGGGTAGGACTATGCCCGATATAGAGGAACTACATTTAGGATAAACTTTCTAGGTCATTTTATTGGTGCCATGGCTCTTCATAGTTGCACTTTCACTAACCAATGAAATGGTGACCTAAGAGGTGGTCATCAAAAGGAAATAAGCTCCCGTTCGAGGTGGAGTAGTTACATATAGTGGCACGGTGTGTTTAGATCCTGTAAGGGCACTAGTGGCATGGTGGATAATGAAAAAGCAAATAAACAGCAAAAAAAATGCGATAAAAAAATCCTAGCAAATCCACCATAAAAAACCCTATCATTAACTACATGTATAATAATTATAAGAACATACTTATATGCCTTTAACAAAAAAAATAGTTTAATAAAATATTAGTTTATTTAAGTAGTTTTTGTTAAGGTTATGAGCTAGAATCGAAATTATATATTTAAATATGTATAATTATTTATTTAAAATATAATTTACAATTTAAATTATAATACTAAGTAAAAATGTATGTCCACTAAAAGGTTATGAATGTAAAATATAATCAATTTATTAACATTGAAAAACCTAGTTTTTAAAATCTGATTTAATAAGTGACTTACCAATTAAATTTTAACCATGCTATCACTTGTTTTTTAAGATGCATATAGTGATTTTTAATGCAATTAAATGAGGTTAAAATTATCACTTATTATTTAAATGCATGAATATAACAATATAATTATCCCTTATCTTTTAAATACATATGTGATGTAGATGCATATAGGTGATTTTAGATGCAATTAAGTGAGGTTGAAATTATAACTTATTCTTTAAATGCATGAAGATAAAAATATAATTATCACTTACCATTTGTTTATTTTTTTAAATAAAAGGGTAAAAATTTATTGATAAAAGTTTGGATTACAGAGTACAACTGAGCTTCCAACTAGAACTCAAATAAACATCCAAATAGGCTAAAACCACTAGACTAGAATGACACCCAAAAAATACAACAAGAACAAACCATATTAAGTATGTACATCCTTGTGGATCAACTCCCACAGGCATTGAGAGTCCCCATACGAGAGACTCTCCCAGTTATCGATCCTCCAAGGATCCAACTACTCAGAAGCTCCTTTGGCTAGGTAATTAGCAACCACATTTCATTCCCTTGGAATGTGCACAAAGGATATAAATTCAAACTCTTCACTCATTCTGAGAATCTGAACGACTACAGAGGCCAACTGCCAATTAACTTCCTCCACCCTTTTATTGTTTAAAATATTAACCACAATTTGAGAGTCAAACTCATAGATAATCCTATGCCAACCAAGATAAAACCCCCTCCACAAGGCCTCAAGAATTGCAAGAGCTTCCATAAAATTTTTGGAGTGAACACCTTTATAAATGGAAAATAAAAAACTGACACCACCAGTAGAATCTCTCCCAACACCACCAATTCCAGCATGTCCAGGATTACCCCTGGACGATCCATAAATATTAATTTTTAAAACTCCTCTAAGGGGTGGCCCCCACCTACCATCTCTCCTAACCTTCTTGCTGAGCTAAGGAACCCTACTAGGGCTAGAAGAGTTCACACCATCCCAAAAGAGACTAAGGGCTTGATGTACCTTATTCTCCCTAGTATCCAAAATAGGGTCCACATCACATTTTCTATGGATGGTTTCTTGAACCATATACAGGATCCTTTGCCAGATCTGTTGAACAACCAAATAACTACCCTAAAAGATGCGCCAATTCTGTTCGAGATAAATTTGTCAGATGATGCAATAAGGGCCCAAATTCCAAGCCACTCGAAGGAAGGGGGCCTTGGCTAGAGGTCTACCCAGACTACTCCAAAACTCCACCAGGGACAACACATGAAAACATGGATGGTTCTAGGCACTCCACCAACGGTGCCAAATGTCTCTAGCAAAGGAGCATTGGAAAAATAAATGAGAAGAGTCATCCTCATTCTTACTACAAAGGACACAAAAAGAGGGACCCTGAAATCCCCTCTTCCTCACATTATTCCAAGTGAGGCATTTATTATGAGCTACCAACTAGAGAAAGAAGTTACATTTTTTCCAGGCAAATTTGTTCCACACCTTTTCCACCAAGTGATAGGAAGACACCCATACTTTTGCTTATCAAGAACCTGATAACCATAGGCTACCGAGTAGGTTCCCTTAGGATCAGGGTTCGAAGCCAGAATATCTTTACCCCTAAATGAAGAATAGGGCCTCCCCATAAGAATAAAAGCAAGCACCTCTCTATCCTTGGCCAGTCCCCCCTAGGGCCATTCTTATGGATCTTTCCACATGTACATCTCCATATTTTCAAAAGACTGAATTTTTTTGAAGTCCTCCACACGAGACCAGCCTACTTCCAAGAAAAAAAATGCTTAGGGGACGTAACCTAGATTCAATATAGGAGGGTGGCCATCCCGAGAATCCTCCCAAAAAAGAGCATCTGATCCCTGATTGCAAATCTAGAACAAACCCTGCTTGATTAAATTAGCTCCTCTTTTCAGAGTGTCCCAGATAACTGAATCTTTCCCAACCAAGCTAACTCTAGGGATATCAGCCTCAGAAATACCTTTCAAGTATTTACAATATAATATTTTAGCCCAAATATGATCTTGAGAGGTACACCATCTCTAATAAATTTTTGCAGCCAAAGCCTGCCCAAAAAGAGTTGTCTGTCGCAACTCTTGCACCGGCCTACATATAGAATCCCACCTAACAAAAATCCATTTAGATTGATCAATTTTTCCAGACCATAAAAATGTTCTTGACAAATCATCCATGTCCTTGATGAAGTGAGAGGGAGCTATTTGTACAAAACATCTATAAATGGGTAAAGCTTGAACAACGGATTTTAAAAACAACACTTTACCTGTAGTGGATAGCCATTTTGAAATTCCAGTGATTCACCTTCCTTCTAAACTTATCAAGCATAGACTGCCTAGAAGATCTAGGTAGAGGATGAGATAAAATTGGAATACCAAGGTAAAATGAAGGAGGGAGTCCCAACCTGGAATCTTAGAATGCGAGCAATCCTAGCTTGAATAAGAGGAGGGGTATTGAAGAAGAAAATAGAAGACTTGTCCTCATTAATCAACTATCTAGAAGCACCAAGATATATGTCAATAGACTGTCTAATATTGCCAGCTTCCCTGATAGTGGAAACTCCCAACAAAGAAGTATCATCAACAAATTGAAGGTGGGAAAGAGGTGGCAAACTACTATCCCACTTCCACCCCTGAATGAGACCCTACATGACTTGAGACTTGAGCAATCTTCCCAACCCTTCCGCCATAATGATAAAAAAATAAGGAGATAAAGGATCTCCTTGCCTCAATTCCCTTGAGGCCTCAAACAAATATGATGGCTCATTATTAACAAGAATAGAGAATGAGGAAGAAGAAACATAGCTCATCACCCATCTAATCCATTCCTCCTCAAATCCAAAAGTAGCAAAATTTTTTTGAAGAAAGGACCATCTGACCCGATCATAGGCTTTGGCCATGTCCAACTTAATGAACATAGTTTTCTCCTTAGAATTTTCCATCGAGTGAATAGCTTCTGTAGCAATAAGAACCCCATACAATATTTGTTGGCCAACAACAAACCCTCCTTGCTCCTTAGAGATGATTTTGCTCAACCATATCTTCAGCCTCTCAACAATAATTTTTGTGATGATCTTATACACAATATTGCAGAGAGTAATAGGCCTGAACATATCCAAGGAATTTGCTCCCTATTTTTTGGGTATAAGCATCACAAAGGTAGCATTTAGGGACCTTAGCATATGTTTGTTCTTTTAGGACTCATGGACCACCTCCAAAAGATAAAATTTGATTAAATCCCAAAACTCCTAATAAAACTCAATCGGGAATCCATCTGGGCCTGGGGCTTTTCTTTTTTTCATCTTGATTACAATATTTTCCAACTCCTCAAGGTAAATTGGACCCATAAAGTGCTTATTCATCTCTCTAGAAACAATCGTTGGAATACAGTTTAGAATAAGCTTTTCATTCTCATCATCTGATAGGGAGTCCTCCTTTAAGAGAGAGGAAAAATACCTCTTAGTCTCTTCTGAAATATCCTTGAAAGAAGAGAGCAGGGCACCCTAAGAATTCACAAGAGAGGTAATAAGGTTACCATTACGGTGAGCCTTAACTGAGTTATAAAATAAGGTTGTGTTCCTATCCCATTCCTGAAGCCAATCTACTTGAGGATTTTGTTTCCAAAAAATTTCTTCCCTCAATTCCCATTCAACAAGGTCTTTTGTAGCCTCAGATTCCTCAACAAGAAGCTCCTTCGTGAATCCCTTATCTCTAATCTTCCTTGAAGCTTCTTCCATCCTCCTAAGAGCTGCCAGCTTAACCAAGGAAAGGTTCCCAAAATTTAGTCTATTCCATCTCTTCAATTTATGTTTTACAAATTGTAGTCACTTCATAAAGGAATACATAGCGGTGCCATGAGGAGGTTTGCCAGTGGTCCACCAGCCTCACATGAAATCATGAAGCTTAGGATCACGAAGCCACATAAGTTGAAACTTAAAGGAGGGATTATTTTTTAGCCCTAAATCCAAAGTAGAGAGTTTGATAGGCCAATGATCAAATCCCCTACCCTCCAAAATCACAGAACTAGCACTTTTGTTATTACCCATCCAATAACTGGATATCAAAAACCTATCTAGTCTCTCTGAGATGGAAGCTTCCCCACACCTTCTATTGTGCCAAGTAAATATACCATTATCTGGCTTGATGTCAACCAAGTTTAAGGCCTGGATATGAGCACTGAAGATAGAATAAAAAGGCTCGAGACGGTCCACCCCACCACGTTTCTCCTCCAGATAAGTGATAGAGTTGAAGTCTCTAGCCAAAATCCATGGGTACAAGGGAGCCAAATTTCTCACAAAGCAAATGTGCTCCCACAAATTCACTTTACCATTGTAATCAACATGAGCATACACATTTGTAAGTAGTATGGTTTCACCAGATTCATTAGCATGCCCGACCATCAATATAGACCATCTGCTGGAAATCTAAGTAAGAGGGGATATCTTAACCGAATCCCATAAACAAGCGACGCCACCAACATATCCACATGCACCAATACACTGGCATTGCCCCCTTCTCCACAACTTGGGAGCAATACTAAACATACTATCAATAGCCAATTTAGTCTCCTGAATAAACACCACATCCGAAGAATGCACACGAACCAAATCACGAATAACTTTTTGTCTGGGGATGTTGTTCAACCCCCTTACATTCCATGAGAGGATAATCATTTTTGGGGGTTATAAAAATGGGAGTCCAATGTTCTCCCCAAGCCTGACTCCACCAAAGTCTATTCCATTAACTTAATTTTATCCTGCTCCTTCTTCCGACCCACCTTCATATTTTTATCCGAATTTTTTTTAATTATTTTATGCTGCAATCCCAACACCGTAGGAGTTTTGCAGTCCAAGGATGACTGCATCAGTGCCTAAGTAGGAGAGGGCATAACTAAATTTGTATCACTTTCCAAAATAGTTTTCCTTATAGGGCTAGACCCAACCATGTCCTCTATACTCAGATCCAAATCCCTTTGTTCTTCATTTAAACCCCCTAGAACTGATTCCTTAAGTTCCATCTCAAGAAGAGACATATGATTCGGCCCTATTATATTTGCATCAGGTAGCGACGTTTCAGGTATCTCCATGCACTGATCAAGATCATCTAATATTTCAAAACGGTTGAGTAGAGCATCTGGCTGGCTATCCTTAAGGTCTTTTTTTGCCCTTTGTCCTCTGTTTTGGGCTTTTATCGAAACAAAACCTTCCTTATCCCGTTCCCCTTCCTTTATTGGGGCTTTTCCTTTATCCAAACTTTGTCCAGACTGAGAGGGCCCAGGATTTGAAGCCACAGGCAAGACAAACTTAGGGCATTTTCTTTGCAGGTGGCCATATTCACGGTAAATATGACAACAAAATGGAAGAGCTTCATAGTCAAGTTTTTGAACCCATGTAGTTGATCCAAATTGTATTTCAATAGAATCTGGAATAGGATTATTTAAGTCAATTTCAACACAAATACGAGCAACAGAGATTACCTTTTTATCCATTGTTTGTTGTGATGGTCCAACCGACTTCCCAAGAAGAAGGGCAATCTTATGCAAGATATCAGTTCTCCAAAATTCCAACGGGAGCCATGGAAGTCGCACCCATACTGGAACCCACGATGGCCGCTCCTCTGATGGGTTGAAACCCACATGCTAGGGTTTAAGAAAGAGTCCCACTTGGTTATAGAAATAAGGGCCCCCTTCAAATGTTTTGTTACGATCTGCAATACAAGACAAAACCACCATAAAATAGTTGTTCGCACTCAGCATCACCTCCACATTGCCTTCAGGATTCCAAGTCTTCTTGACCCAAGCCTCCACAAAGGGGAGAGAAATTCGGATGCCCAAAAATTTGCCAATAAGGGCATGTTTGGTTAGATACTCCACATATTCCACCACCGAGTCTGGTTGAACCACTAGAACCGGCCTGGATTCACATCATTCCAAACATTCATTGTTCTTTAACAAGCGGTTCCCAACATGCACTAGGAAATCTTGTTCCTTCCAATCATTTTCAGATGAAAAAACATCACGAGCATGCACTCTCTGTGCCGGACCCGATGCCATCACGACATTCCTCCAATTTTTAGACCTCCTCCGGAAGTTGCTGCCATCCTCGCAAAGCAGTTTTTCTTCATCAAACCCTAGCAGAGTAGTTTTTCCTCCAATTTATTTGAATATATTTGATTATAATCAATATCACTTACCATTTGTTTATTTATTTATATATAATATATTAATTTTTTTTTTCAATGAGTTTACACATGTTTTTATGAGGGGTCATGGTCCCTCATTTTGAGTGGGTTTGAATCTTAGACTTCTTAAAAGAAAATCAAAACTCTTACCATTATAATATTATAATATATCAAAATTATTATAATAATTTTATTTATTAAATAAGAAATAAAAAATAAATGGAAAAAAAAAAATTAAAATTATATTTCGAAAATTGACCACGCTTCTTTATCAAACCACATAGACTGGAAAGTTGTTTAATAAGAAAATTTATTAAAAGTTAAAATCATGCCATATATATACAACAAAAATTTATTAAACTTTGAAAATTATACCACACCCATAATATGATAAAATTAAATAAACTTTCTAAAACTTTGACATTGAAGTTGAGACATTCAACATCCATGTTTATTGAATGTTTCGCTAAAAATTAATCTAAGTCGAAGACTCTACAGCATGCATGTACACAGCACAAAAATACGATAACTTGGAAAGGGAAAAAAAGAGCACAGGAACAGAGAAAGAGATAGGAATAGGAGGCATATGGCTCACGGAAGGGGGAGGACTACTTTACTCTGAACATTTCCAGAGTGGACTTGCGTTCCAATTTGTTTTGGAAGAAATTCTTGTCGAATTCCCCACGTTTGAACGTGGTGTACAAGGGAGGATGGGCCTCATCTATCATCTTTGGGTGAGGCCCAACTTCTACCTCTGCCTTGGGAAGCCACAGCGTAGCGATCGATATTCGCTCTTTCTTCTCGTTTGGCACCGCTAGATGTTCGATACTCTTGTATCTCCCATTACTCATCACCTGCCAAATATCAACAGAAAGAAAAACATTATCAATTACTTCAGATAATCCCCTTTACAGCGCAGATATACCTATCTGCCCACCTCTAACATATCCCCGATGTTGATAACCAGAGCACCCGGGGTCGGTGGAACAGGAACCCATTCTCCATCCTTACAAATGTGTAGCCCTAGCGCATCATCATCCTGCAGCAATATGGTCAAACTGGTTGCATCCGAGTGAGGGCATATTCCTAGCACAAGGTCGGGCCTCGGGCACGGAGGATAGTAGTTCATTCTCATCGACTGCGTCCATTTACCTTTTTCCTTGGCATAGAGATTCTCAAACTCGATACCCAGAGTCTCTGCTATAGCGCTCAACAGCTTTTCGTAAAGCTTTTGAAGTTCTGTTGCAAACTCGTTCACTATCTCTCTGCAAACGCAGATCCAAGCATTTAAAAGAGGCAATAAACGGGCCAGTTTTTCCTTATTTACTCAAAAAAAACATACCTGAAATCCTCTGGTCTTGTTGGTCAAAAATCCATGTTCCTAGCTTCTGCTTCTGACGGAAGGGTAAATAAATAGACCATGTCGCACCATTCTAGTTTTTGATCGTCTGAAATAACGAAACCCTGGCCGTCCTGAATTCCATATTTCAGCTTTTCTTCCATAGGGAGCTGGAAGAAGCCTCTGACAACTTCTTTCATTCGCTCCATCAGAGACGCAGGAATACCATGATTTACCACCTACAAAGCACCATAAAAATTGGGTCTGCCTGCCTGAATACTACTGAACTAGTGACTAATAATTCATATAGGTCGGATCTCAACATAATAGTGGTAGTAAGATATTACCTGGAAGAAACCCCATTCTTGACAGGAAATTGCAAGCTTGTCCATGGCTTGTTGCCTGCAAGGATGACCATCGTCTTGTGAGAAAAGGGGACCCATGTCGATTGTGGGTACAGTGGAAGAGTATTTATCCGTTGTCGTTGCTGTAGTTAAGGAGGGTGGTCTTTCATGGTGGGATCTGATATACCTTTGAGGTAAATCATGGGGGTCTTTGGCTGCCAATTCCTGCACTACTGGAATTGAAATTGTCTTCCTATTGGGTAGCTTCAATGAATTATACATGTCTAATTCTGTTTGTGGCTACCTAGCAGTAGCAGGCAAGAAAGCAAGAACTCTTTGATATTGCGCAGGCAGGAATGTGGCCGACCGCTCTCTTAATTTCGTTTTGCTGGCTCCGTGCTCCACAGAATATAGAAATATCCTCAAGTATTATCGGCTGTATTCACCATACAAATTGGTGGGACCCTGCCAGCAAATGGTCCGCTAGACTCCAACGAAATATTGTCGTTTTCAGTGGGTTGTCCTGCACATTTAAGAGGAGAAGTTGCCAAGTGCGACCGTCCACAAATAAATTTATTTATTTATTCTTGTCCTGGTTCATCCAGAGTTGCATCATCAGAGATTCTTATTCGAGAGTTTCACCGTTAATTGACCTGAGGTGCCACCCATAATTTTATTTTTAATTTTAAAATTTCTATAGTAAAGAAGGCCAAAATATTCTAGCAAATATCTCATCGACATCAATATTTAATCCATATACAACAGCTATTTGTATCGGGGAACCCTAAAATGAACAAAAAACTTTTACATTGTTAATCGATTGACTAATATAAAATTAAAACTATTGTTGTATGAGACTCAAAAGCAAACCATATTTTAGGTAAATGATTTATCTGTCTCCTTAAACGTAGACACTTTATTATTCAATGGTATTGGTTAGATTTTTTATTCGGATAGAATTTTGTTAAAAGATACATATTTAAATAATTAATTTATTGTAATATTATCTTGTTTCAATCCTAAGATATTTTATTTAATTTTTAAGATTCAAAATTTTAAAAAATATGTTTTTCTTAATTATTATTAATATTTATACATTTACTAAATAAAATAAATTAATTGATTAGATATTTCAACTTTCAAGAAAGGAGATTCGTACATGTTGAAACACCGTGGTGTGTCTTTGGATTTTATTTAGGAGAACCAAATTCAAAATATGTGACTCAAAAAGTAAACCATATTTTCACCGTGGTATGTCTTTGGATTTTATTTAGGTGAACCAAGTTCAAAATATGTGACTCAAAAAGCAAACCATATTTTAGGTAAATGATTTAAACGTAGACACTTTATTATTCAATGGTATTAGTTAGATTTTAAAATAGAATGGTTAGATTTTTTTTTTATTCTAATAGAATTTTGTTAAAAGATACATATTTAAATAATCAATTTATTGTAATATTATCTCGTTTCAATCCTAAGATATTTTATTTAATTTTTAAGATTCAAAATTTTACAATCCTAAGATATTTTATTTAATTTTTAAGATTCAAAATTTTAAAAAACATGTTTTTCTTAATTATTTTTAATATTTATATATTTACTAAATAGAAAAAATTAATTGATTAAATATTTCAACTTTCAAGAAAGGAGATTTGTGTATGTTGAAACACCGTGATATGTCTTTGGATTTTATTTAGGAGAACCAAGTTCAAAATATGTGTTTTACCCTCCAAAAAAATTTTGCAAAGGAATAGGCCGGTTGTAGCAATGGGGTGCTTACAGTTGAGCTATCTCAATTTGATTTTTTAGAAGGTTAAGGTTCGATTGATTTTATCTTTACCTAATTGTCTAGGAAAACAAAAAGGTGTACCTTTGAATCTTTACCTAGTGGGGTAGGGATTACAAAGAAAAGAACATCATGGAAATAAACAACTTGTATGGTCATTTTCATGCTTAAACAACAACGAGGTGAAATAAAGGTTATAAGGGCCAATCCCAAGATTGAAACCATACTTGATAGTAGAAAAGAACTGTAGATGTAACTGATTCCCTTATGTAAAAAATAATAATAATAATTGTGAATGATTTATGTTGATGAAAACAAGGTTTTGTAATATCCCTACCCTAATCCATATCCAAGAATAGGCATGGCAATTTATATAAGGAACTATAGTTTTCTTGTTTAATATCTTTTTTTAAGCCAAATAAAACCCTTGTGGGGCTGCCTTGGTCTGAGATACCATGAACAGGGGGTTCTACACCGTCAAAGTCACCCGAGAGTCGCACCCGACCTTACCCGCATCAACATTATCAATTGGATTTTGGGTACCCAATTCAGCTTTTTGATAGGGTGGAGATTCGAACCTGGGACCTCCCTTGGAGGATTGCCCTCTCCTCTCCAACTCACCTACAACACCTGGTTCTTGCTTAATATTTTTATTTTTATGTTTTTCTTTTAAATCTATCTTTTGTTTCTTATTATTGTCTACTTAAGTTATTTTGTAGTGTTTAATATTTGAGACCTTACTATGATTAGTTTGACAATATAGAATAAGAAGTCATTTTATATTAACAAATTTGATTAGTAATTTATTTTAAATAATTTTGCAATTCTCTATGGAAGAAAAAGATTTCATATTTATCTTTAATTAAACATTTCTTGTTCTTTATATTTTATCTCGTCTTTTTTAGAATTTTGATAAGTTTATTTAAGAATATCAGGGTTACGCATAAGGGGTTGGCCCCAAAAAGTATTTATAAAATCGAGGTGAATTTAGTCATAAAGTGTATAAACGTCGGGGCAAATTTTTCAAAATTTTACAAAAAAATTATCAAATAATGGCGATTTTTTGAAAATTGTGCACCAAATTTTTCAAATTTTAAAATGGCGATTGACAAAAGTGACTATCACAAGGCGATTGTCACAAGGCAACTGGCAGAAGGCGACTATCACAAGGTGACTGGAAGAAGGTGACCGCCAAAGATCGTCAATAAAATGCTGCCACGTGTCCTCTCCTCTACCACGTGTCATGCATCCATCGACTTCAGCCATGCAGACTTCTATAAATAGAATAGCAGGGTCATTTTTCACCTTTCGCACAACGATTTCCAGAGTAATTTTAGAGCATTTTCTAGCAATTTTAGAGCATTTTCTACAACGGTTTCAGAGCTTTTTTAGACAGTTTTCGAAGCATTTTCAGAGTTTTTTCAGAGCATTTTTAGAGTATTTTTTGAGCTTTTTCAGAGGGTTTTTGGAGCGTTTTCACAGTGTTTTAAGAGGGTTTTTAGAGCTTTTACAGAGGGTGATCAAAAATGGCTAGCACTTCCTCTCCTCTGCCTTCCAAAGTATCATTCAAGAGCTACTATTGCTCGAATGTCAAGAACATTTTTAGCACTCCTGGGAGAGATTCCAATTGGCTTTACACCTCCAGAGTTGTTGGAGTCATGAAGATGCCACAGTTGGATGTCAACGTCTCCCTGATGCAACAGATAGTTAGTTGCTACGACCATGATGTGTCCACTGTACAGATCAAAGTTGATAACAAGGATATTGTTTTTACTGTGAACCCCTCGGATGTGCAACGACTAACAGGGCTACCATTTTTGGATGGTCTCCTTGTTAACAACTAGTACGCATTGACTGAAGATGACAAATCAACGTTGGCATCCAGATATGTCGTGAATCCAGACCATTTGAAAGGTAAGTTTTTAAAATTTCATTTTTATTTATCCTTAATTTTGATGTATTGTAGTTTCCATTCTCTAATAATGTTCTCTCTATTTTTTAGTTAATTCTTCTAAGTCGAAAAGGGGTTTGAACATTTCCAACGTTGCAGATAAATTTCTTTATGCCTGCATTGAATTTTTCTTGGGAAGGCTTATTCTGCAGGGGCGACCTACAGAAATATCATTTTGGGCATTGTCATTACTGATTCGATGTATTGATGGAGGCAGATATGATTGGTCCACTCACATTTCCAACCACCTAAAATAGGACCTTCTTACTGCACAGAAAATTCAATCTACATATACAGTAACCTCCAACAACTTTATTCTTTGTCTTTTTCATGAAGCATACTACAATATTCAACAAAAAAATCCTCCAACTGCATTGCACCCAGATTTGTTGGCTATTGGCATCCCTGAGAATGAAATACAGGTAAAATTATTTATTGGAATAATCTCTCTTTTCTTTCTTTTCAATCAATCTTGTTATTTTCTAATTTTCTTTTGAAAATAGAGAAGAGCAGCTCACTCATCCAGTAAAAGGGATGCCACCATTAGGATTCAAGAAGCGTCTACCGATTCTGACACGCAGTCACAATCATCACCAGTAACTCCCATCCGTAAATGTAGGAGGTCTCCTAATGGACAACATACACGTACGGCTCCTCTTACTTTTGGACATGCATCTGTTGCAGTCGACATTGAGGAAGTAACCTCCAACTCACAAGGTAACCTTATTATTCAAAAGTACTATTTTAAATAATGTATTTTAACGATATAAAATTATATTTAGTTTGAGAAAATATTTTAACTATTTTCAAAGCAAGGGCATATGCTTGCATCATCAACGGTAATGGCTGTAGAGTCTGAGTCGGGTATGTTTAGTTAAAATTAATCTATTTTAATGGCATTGTTTTTAACACTAGTTTTAATTTATATTTTTCATGTGAAATTTTGCAGAGGGATCGACTAGATTTAAAAGACTCAAAAAATAGATGCCTCCACCGGGTGCACAATAGGAAAAGTAGCAAGTCCGTCTACAACAAGTCCATCAACATCAAGTCCGACAAACTTCACACTAGGCACCACCGGTGAGGAACCAATCTCGCATGCATGGGAAACAGTTCCTCACACCACCACCTCCAGGAACCAGTAGTCAGTTTCAGACACACACTCATGATGTGTCTCAATCTCTTATTTCAGGGACGTCATTCCCAATTTTAACACTTGATAATTTATCAAATGTAGAAAGTGCATCTCAGATGCCCTCTTCTGTTGTGAATCTCGATGATGATTTTATGTATCAGGATATGAATAATTTGAATTTACCACTAAAGACAAGTGATCTGCTTCATGGTCTAGGGATCGATGATGAAGTAGAGGAGAATGTTGAAGCAGATGCCACCGATGTTTCCTCTTCCCCCACCAACAAGTCGACACCCATCATCATCCGAACGATGATGATAAAGTAAACTTTTCAAAAAATGTTTTATTAGCAAACAGATGTAAGGCTACTATTACGAATAATCTTCTTGTAGATATTGATACATTAAGAGAATGGGAATATCAGGCCAAGGTTATGATCAAAGCAATAAATGGCTGATACAAGAACTTTGCACATAGAAAGGAGCTATTTTCAAAGGTAGAGAATGAGCCACAAAATCTCGATGCTCTGTTACATAAAGCTGAATCTGGCACCGTGAAGGCCGATTCTACAAATAGTGATGAAGTTCTGGCCATTATGTTGGATCGATTAGAGAACCTCAATGTCGAAGCCCATGCATATTTCAATGAATGGGAACTAGATAAGAAGAAAGTAGCAGTTGCAAAAACTGCAAGACTTACAGTTGATGTAAGTTTTACATATATCTAAAAATCATTTTTTTCTTAAATATATATTTTTAATAAATATTAATCTTTTTCTCTTGTATTTTGCAGTCTAATTATCAACACTTAAAGCAACAGGTGACAACCATGAAAACGTTGATCAGGACAACAAAAATCAGTGTGAATAATGCTATTGAAGTGAAGAAGAGACTACAATACATTGTTCGAGAAAACAATTGGCTGAAGAAGTTTATCAAAGATAAGGGCCTGGATGTGGAGGTTGTAGTAAAATAAAATGAGAAAGAGTTGAATGCACCATTTAGAGAAGATCCCGTGAAGGAAGAAGGTTTATTGCTATCAGGGATAAACACTACAGCTAAAATTTTGGTAAGGGTTGGTGCATTGGAAGCAAAGGATATTGAGGTAGATGCAACTGAAACTTCAGGCACTTTGCAGGAAGAAAAGTAGAACTATTGTTTTCTTATTTGTGGAATGTGGAGAAAAGAAACATGTTGCATAGTTTTTTTAAATTGTAAAAGACTCGTATATTTTTGAAATGAATCAAAGAGATAATTTCCATAAATTTTGTATTACTTTTTGATATTTTATTTTCAATATTGTGATGTTTTGATCAGTTGTGTGGATGGAATAAATAATTTTGAATTATGTGGATGCAATAAAATATTCTTTTATGTTTTATGAAATAATTTGAAATGAATGAAATGCAGCACAAATATTTAGTTTGCCATACATGGTTTATTCAATACATGGTTTGCCATACATTGTTTTCAATACATGGTTTATTCAAAACATGGTTTATACTTTATTCAATACATGGTTTGCTATACATGGTTTTCAAAATACATGTGAAAATAAATAATATTTGTAATTAATATTCTGTTGAAAACTGATAGCATAATATATGAAATCAAAATACATGTGAAAATCAATAATATCTATAATCAATATTTTGTTGAAAATTGATAGCATAATATGTGAATTTGAAATCAAAATATCGTGTCTCAAAATATAATCAAATCTCAATATTCTATTGAAAACTAATAGCATAATATGTGAAATCAAAATACATGTGAAAATCAATAATATCTGTGATTCTGTAATCAATATTCTGTTCCAAAATACATGAAAACATGTCTCAAAATATAATCAAATCTCAATATTTTGTTGAAAACTGATGGCATAATTTGTGAAATCAAATCAAATAAATGAATCAAATCCCAATATTCTATTGAAAACTGATAGTTTAATACGTGAAATCAATCAAATGAAAGCATCTTTGCATCATAATGTTGGAAGCTGGAACAAACTCTTTTTAGATTGTGCAAAATCTTTTGCACTCATACCAAAAATTTTTGTCATCACAGTCTCATCAATGTTACCATTATCCTCATCATCTTGAGTATTCATGACACCTCTTCTCTCTGCCAGAGATTTCCAATATGACAAAGCTCTTTCATAAGGAAACTTCTCAACCTCATAGGTCGACACATATACTCTCAAACAATTTTCCAAATTTTTGTCCAACCTATTTCGAACTTTAGATTTTACATATGATAATGCACTAAATACCCTTTCATCCTCCATAGATCCTAAAATCATCGTTTGACATAATTCATATAAACTAAAATATTCACTCATAGTATGTTGTAGGATACTACTGGGATATAATTGTTTCCACAAACATGAAATAGAACCCCTTTCATGATGATTAGTGAATTGTGAAACTTGAGCAGACATTGTTGTTCCAAAATAGTTTGATTGTTTTGTCAAAAGATCTTTGTTGAGAATGCCATTGATTTCAATACTATTGACTACCACACGTTTAGTGAAATGGCTAGCAAGAGTGCCCATGTATTTGAGAAACAAACCATTTATATTCTGGTATTCATTACAAGGATCCCAAAACATCGGGTTAACCACACCCATAGCCTCAAGCAATTCATCTCTTTGAAAACGGTCTTTGATTTCTTTTGTCAATGATTTTGCTATTTGTTTTAGTTTAATTTTTGTATCTGTTACAACTACATGAAATCTATTGTATGTTATGGGTATTTGTTCAACTTCATTTGTAGCTATATCCATTCGTTGACCAAAATAATATAAAGGAATTTCCTTTTCGTGGACATTAATACATAGATGATCGTTTATATTGAACTTCAAAAAGTTTTGAGGATCATTCACGTTTGTCAATGCTCTCCAACTCTCAAACATGGGATCCATAAAAATTTGACCAGATGCGTACATCGTATCAATATGTAAGCAAATTTGTTTTCTCACCCTGATGAAATCCATAATATAAATCGATCTTTCTTGTGCAATTTTGATCAAAGTATTCATTTCTTCCAACATTGGAAGAATACCACACAATGTGAGAAGTGTTTCAAAGTCACTCATTCGAAATAGCAAATCTTTAGCCTTATCAACTGCCCTATGATTTGCATACATAAACCCTGCCAAGGATTGATATTCTTTGAAAACTCTATATGTCGGTTTATACATTGAAATCCACCTAGTATCTACATATTTTAAGAGTTTTTTACCTTCAGTAACTCCTAGTGCAAACTGTTGAAACTCTAAAAATATTTTTGGACTACGTAAAAAATAATCATGAATTTCATGGACAAGCTCTTCCACTCTCGCTACATTTGTAAATGTATCCACAATTTTGTATGCAAGATTCATTCTATGAGCCATGCAATGAATAGGGATCAAATATGGGGCAACATATGTTTGTAGTCTAACACAAAGACCATTCCTATGTCCTTGCATTGTAGCAGCACCATCAACTCCGACACATATTAACTTAGTGGCTATTTCCATTTCATTCATTCCTGCTATTTCCTTTAGACTAGAAACAACAACATTGTAAATGTTTTTTGCATTGCAATTTTCCACCATCTTGCATAGTCCAAGTAAATGAGGTTGCCTTAAATGATTTTCCAATGTGTAAACATGCATGCAAATCCAAGATGTGTTGTCAACAATAGTCACCTCATCAATTGAAAGTGAAATGAATTTGGCCTTTTTTATTTTCTCTTTGAGGTCATCCTGCTCAACCAATGACAGATATTTTACCATTTCCCAACCACTTCGATCTGACCAATGGGTGTTGGGTAAGTTCTGCACATCAGCTAGTCAAAATAGAGATTTATAATCAATGAAATCAGACATAGGTCTACCCTTTTTAAGAATAGTGAGTACAACAACAAACTGTAAACTTTTTGAAGCTAAAGTGAACTTTTCCATTTTTTGAAATTGGGCTTGAATCGTTGCACCTTTCTCAACCAAAGTTTGCTTTTGTTTCATTGCTTTATCATATTCTTGTGCATATCTAATATGTGCACACTCTGATGCATCCTTCCACCTATAATTTTTTTGTATTGGTCCATCACTTTCTTTTGTTTTTATATAAACCTTTCCACAATGTTTTTCTACTGTATCTTTCTTAACTTGCAATCTGTGATCCTTTCCATGTTTCCAACTACAAATTACGCATCTCAATTCTATTATTACCTCATTACTATTCTCTGGCAGCACTGGCTCAACAAATGGAAAATTTGAAACCCAATCAAGCTGAAATGATCTATTAATTGTCCATCTAGATGACCTTGCACGTTTATGTTTTTTAGAAGAAGATTCTCTGAAAGTAGGGACTGCATAAGAACTATTATTTTGTTTTCCATTTGGCGTGTTAGTTTTAGGAATCTCTTCATGTTGTTGTTCCATTTCTTTAAGAAAATTTTCATCTGTGGACTTTTCATTATCGTGGATATGTGGAAGTGGAGGCATACCAGGGTCAACAGTGTTTTCTGTAGAGATAATACTAGGGTCAATACCAGGGTCATTATCATTATTCTTTTTAAAAGCATACCTTCTTTTAAAAAATACAGATAAACAATGGACAAAGCCATCAACCAAAAATCACCCTTCTTAATGAATGAAGACATTATATATAAAATTAACAATGTACAAAAATTAACTGGTTAGTAAGTAAAGGTGTTCATACCTTCAATTTGTGCAGATGTTGATGGTTGACTGGATTTTAAAATATTATGAAAGTATTTGAGGATACTCCTTTTATCGAAGACTGGCCTCCCTTCTTTCCACTACCAATAGGTGACATTTTACCTATATAAACAGAAGAGTAACATGAACATCATTTTGAAAAATGGAAATAACTGGTAAAAGAGAGAACTACTATTCAAGACAACAAAATATCTGACCCAAGCAAGCTTGAGATTGGTGCCCAAATAATAGGAAAACCTCCTTATTGAGTGTCAATGAACAAAAATGTATAAAAAGGGTGTTGGACATTTTGAGGAATGTTATTGTCATTGATGTCAAAAGCATTATTAAGCAATGTTCATCATTTTTAAGGATATTAGGAGAGCTCAAAAAATGAAGATCAAGTTAAAGGAGATCAAGGACAAAGTTGAAAATACCCACATGTTAATTTAAATTAAAATATTTTAATCCCTGATTAAAATTTTAATTTAAATATTGATAAGTGCTAAGGTTAATTTAAATATTTATTTAATATTTAAAATTAACTTTACTACAGATCTAGTTGAAATTAAAGTATTTTAATTATTGATTAAAACTTTAATTTATTAATGTTGGGTGCTAAATTTAAGTTAAATATTTATTTAATATTTAATTTTAAATTTCCAAATAAAATTTGAATTGGAAATTTGAAATGTGCTGACGTTGAAGGAAGAAAAACCCTATGGATAAATATGCCAAAAGATTGGTATTTGAAATTATCCATACGACTTATTGTTGGCTTGTGAAAAGAGAATGGAATTTCTCATGTGAAAATCGAGCAAGGGAAAAAGACAAGAGTTTGGCATCCTTTGAAAAAGACATGAAGTGCTTGTAGCTTAGTTGGCAACCAAGGGTTGTGTAAGACGTCGATGGGATAGTTGAGGCAAGTTTGAAACCCGTGCATGCCAATTTTTGGTAAGAAGGTATACGTTTGTCTTTTGTGCTAAACGTGGGGAGAAGGTAAAGGCACCGAAGTGCCTTTTGGCTCTTGTGGAGCCATGCATCCCAAGCGATGGGCACTAGCACTACGAAAGCGCTTGGGAGAGAACCAACGAGGGTTCAAATCCCACCAAGGCCCTTTTGAGTGCATTGAGGTATGTGATCTAATTTGGTTATCTTGGCCTATGAAAAGTTAAAGGGAAAAATAATGTTTTTATTTTTCTAAAGTAATTTTAATTAAAGTACTTTGCATGTTATTTGGTGTGTAAGTTATTAGGGGAGTTAAAAGGAAGTGTAAAGCTTTAATTTTTGAGTTGGAATTTTAGAGGCTAAGGAATTATAAGGTTGAATTTTATATTTTGAAATTGAAGAATGTTGAATATTATTTATTTCGAGTTGGAGATTATAAGAAGTAATCAAGTGCTAACTTTTGTATTGAAGAAAAGTTTTGAAGAAGAGTTAGAATGATGTTTTTGTCATCTAATCTTGGTGTTTGGTAAGGAAAGTGGTTATACTTGAGATAGGTTTTAAAGACTATTCTTCATCAAGAAAAAGGTATGGGCACATTCTTCATTGGCTGAAATAATTGATTGATTGAGTTTTTCTGAAAATAAGTTTGGAGTGAAAAGGAATTGGTTAAGTTTTCCTTTGTGAGTTTTGGTTGAGACTTATTGATGAAGGTTTTTCTGAAAGAGTGTTAATGCTATAAGATATCTTGTTTGATTAGCATTGTTGAGAGTGGTTTTATGGAATAAAGAGTTGTTGTTAAAACCTTGTTTGATAAGCATTGTTGTTGAAGCCATTGGTTAAGTGAAGAAGTTGAACTAGGGTTTGAAAAGAAAATGAGTATCATTGTTATGTGATTTTGGTTGATAAGCATTGTTGGAAACATTTTGAGTGAGTGTTCATATACTTGAACTAGGGTTTGTGAGCAAGGATTATTTCATTGAGTGATTGGTTGAGTAGAGTTAGTTGAGCCGAGTAAATTGGATGTATGAAGTGATTGTTCAAGTTCCATAAAACAAATTATTCTATATTTTGAATTGAGTTGAGAAAGTGATTGAGATTATTATGAGTGTAAAGCATATTGAGTCTCTAACAATTCTCTATATGTTTCTAAGAGAGTGATTGAAAGTGATTGAGTATTGAGGTGAATGTGAAGCATATTGAATCTCTAACAATTCTCTATATGTTTCTAAGAGATTGATTGAAAGTGATTGAGTATTAAAGTGAATGTGAAGCATATTGAGTCTCTAACAATTCTCTATATGTTTCTAAGAGAGTGATTGAAATTAATTGAGTATTGAAGTGAATATGAAGCATATTGAGTCTCTAATAATTCTCTTTATGTTTCTATGAGATTGGACAAGTTCTAGTGTGAACTTGTTGAGCAGATTTGAGGTAAGTTCTAGAAAGGACTTGTGGACAGATTGGTGTGAGCTTTTGTGGAAGCTTACAATACAGATTGAGAGCAGATTTGGATAAGTTCTAGAGAGAACTTGTGGAGTAGATTTGAACAAGTTCTAGAGAGAACTTGTAGACAGATTAGTGTGAGCTTTTATGGAAGCTTACAAGGAAAATTTAAGACAAGTCTTTGAGAATACTTGAGAGTAGAGTTGATTGATTGATTTGTTCAAACCTTGAGTTAAGGTTTGGGGTAGATGTAGTATATTTTATTGGAGATTGAGTCAAGCTTTGAGTTAAGGCTTGAGGATAGAGATTGAGGATAGATTTGTGTTAGAACGAAGAACTGTGTTTAGTACAGATTTGAGGACAGATTTTAGTACATATTCAAGGACAAATTTTGGTGCATATTTGAGGATAGATTTGTACCAGACCAAAGACAGAGATTGAGGATAGATTTGTGCTAGACCGAAGGACTATGTTTAGTGCAGATTTGAGATAGAGCTTTGGAGGTGGTAGAATTGAGGATAGAGGTCTCCAACTAGAGTAGGGAGGATAGGTGTTTTCTATGGATAGAGTTCCACTTGCTAAGGGTAGTAGAGGCAGAGGTCTTCTAAAGGATCACCAGCCAAAGCAGAGTTAGGAGATTGGTGTCTCCTATGGATAGAGATCCACTAACTTGATTAGGGGATTAGTATCTCATTTGGACAGAGATATATAAACATTGTAATAGGGAAAGGATTCCCAAGAGATTGATTGAGAAAGTTTTTAGTAAAATATTTTCTCCGTGGAGTAGCCCACATTGGGTGAACCACGTAAATTTGGTGTCTCTATTGTGTGTTATGATTTGTGCATTGCTTTGGTTATTGCAATTGCTATTGTTATTGATTATATTGGATAATACTGTTTGGGAAATAAAATTAAAAAGTGGTCTTAAACTGTTCATCCCCCCTCTCAGTATAAGCTTGTGTTCTTCAAAGGGAACATAAATGTTAACAAAAACTTACCTATAAATGGTTATCATTGTATGTCACTTGCTTTGTGATAGTCGCCTTCTTCTAGTCGCCTTGTGATAGTCACCTCGTGATAGTCGCCTTGTGACAGTCACCTCGTGACAGTCGCCTTGTGTCAATCGCCTCGTGTCAGTCGCCTTCTGCTAGTCGCTTCTATCAGTTGCCTTGTTTCAATCACCTTGTTTTAATTGTACGAGACTATGAGTGTCAATGTCAAGGTTACCTATATATAGTGGGGTACAAGAGGCAAATTGGGAGAGATAAAAATTTTTTAATAATTTTAAGGCAAAAATTAGGTGGGAAAACTTATTGTACCGAGGAAAATTTACCCTAAAAAAATTGATCCCGTAATTTTCGAGTGAATGGGTCGACCTCTAGGGTCCCAAAATTAGAAAAATAAAAATTGTAAAAATCCTAAAATTCATTCTAAATTGTAAAATTCGCCCTTGTGCATAACCTTGTTTAAGATAAGTTTTCATGATTTAGTTCTAACATATTTATTGAACGTTTGTTTATTTAAACTATGATCAATTTTAGGTTACATTTATTTTGATCAGGTTCATATTCAAGTGGTTTATTTATTTCTTAAATGATTTTTTGAATTCTTAGTAGACATCATTTATAGTTATAAATTAATAAAGTAAGATTGTGTGTTCAAGATCTTATTTTTTAGATCAAAATTGACATATTTGAGATTGGCTTGATGAGAATTATGAGAATAATTTCTAACTTCTTTCAGATCTTTTACTTTTAGAATCTTATTTTCAATAAATGTTATTATTTGTATTTTTGGTGTTATTTTCCTCTTGTTCATTTAGTTTTAATTCAAGTCTATCTTCAATAGCACATATTAAAGTACAAATATTTAAGATAAAATCCATCTTTTTTTTCTAGAATTTGATCTCATTTAGTTGTTTTAATATATGAATTTGTAATATCCTAAAAATTGATTCTATGTACTTACATTTGATTTTTAATTTAATTTTGATGTCCTTTGAATTACATATTTAATTTGTTATTGATATTGGTCACCTTAAATTATAGATATAAAATTTTAATGAAAATTAAAAAAAAATATGCACCTAAGTCCACAAAATCTAATCTTGCCACTTCTCATTAAGTTTTGTTACTTTTTAGTAGATTTATTTTCTTTCCTCATAAAATAGTATCTTATACATTAGCTAAATAATTAATCCATATTATCAAAGGACCAATAACTTCAACTTCCACACCAAATCTTCCACTCACAAACTTGTCAAAGTAATCTTATGATATAAACTACCTCCATGATAAATTATATAATTCAATATTTAATGGTTATAAAACTTAATATAATAGTCATATATGGATAAATGTGTTTTGCAAAATAAAATGAACATGAATGGTTACATGGTTCAAATTTTGGTGACTTTTAAGTATAGTTATGGTTAATAATTTAAAATTTGATCCTAAAATTTTATAGATTTCAATTTAAATTTGTTGATTTTTACTATACTCGTTACATTGAAATATGCACAATTACAGAATGTCAATTATCATTTTTTATTTATAGTAGAAAGGGTTTTAAAAGGGTCCCCGAACCTATTACAAGCATGGTTTTGAAAGGCACCCCAAACCTTAGATATATCAATAAGACATAATAAATATTGATCTGTATTCCACGAATCAAACTTGAAAATCCAATGAAACAACCTCCTAGCACATAATCTACAAATTTGTATCAAGCAAATACAAGAGATTATCCCATGGTCAAACCACCATGTGATCAAGAATCTAAATAATTCAAGAAAAATAGTAGAAAAATAAAAATGCTACTAGTTAAAAATAAATTTACAAATAAAACCACCCAAATCGAAGCATTTGTTGCTTAACATGAAAGGAGAACAATGGATTCCTATTATCACTGATCAACAAATCCGTCCAACAAAGCACATAACATGATAACCCCTCATAAGAATAGTTGGTTTAAGAAAACAACATTAGAAATACCGGCCAACAAAATCCATAGTAAAAAAACCATCTAGGAGATCTACACAATAAATTCCATGAAACCCATAAATCCCGCTAGAGCCAACCAAAAAATCCTTAGCCATTGAGAAACTGGGCTAAAAATGAAATGCAGGGTTTAAAGGAAGAAACCCTGATCTTTAAAATATCTAAGGACATTGGAAATTTAAGACTTTACCATCTTTCTCTGAGAAGAGTTGATACCTAGCAAAACCCTCAACACAAACACTAACTAGGAAAACTACACAATAAAATAGCACATGAAAACCCCCTCCTATCCTAAACATGATGCAAAATATTGAAGCCCTTCACTAGGAGGTATGTAGAAGAAACAACCACCTAAATAGTCGATGCCCAAGCCCCCAACCACAAAACTAGTCTAGCCTTCCACCCACCAACAAAGCCTACCAACCTATTGCTAGAGTTCTTTCAACCAAACCAGAAAACCCTACCACCCAGAGCAAACCTGTCGGATTGCAAAAAAGCTTCCAAAAATCAGGGTCCTCCATGTAAACCCTCAAAGATGCAAGCCTCTTAGGGTTTGCCCTCACAACTACAAAACTCTTAGCTTTGGTTATGATCTCCACATATTTATTTAAGGACAAATGATCCTTGTGAATGCGTATAGTTATAGTTTTTTGCTTTTAGATATAGTTTTTAGGTGTAAAAAATATGCCTTTGTTACTTTTATGAATCGGTATTCCAATTGTCTCTATGCACAATATTTAAATATAATATGGTCAATGAAATTTTAAAAGTAAAACTATTCATGCCATTTGAATCTCTCATAAATACTTCAAAGGTATTATTATTATTTTCAATAGTTTATCTAATTTCATCATATTTAATATAAGTTAACCTTTCATTAACTAGTTTTTCCAAGCCTTTTGAACTATTTTATCATATTTAATATAAATAAACCTATTATTAACTAGTTGTTCCAAGCCTTTAGTAACTTATTCAAAGTTTTAGCCTCAACCACCTCAATAAAAGAAAATTGAAAATATATATAAACAAACCAAGGTACCATCTATGATCCTAAAATTAATGTGAATTTATTAACTATATGAGAATAAGAAACTAGTACGAGAAATTTACCTTTGTAGCGTAAGTGAAGAAGGTAAGCCTGACCCTATTGAGTGGGTTCAAACCTCTATGATGCAAAAGGGAACAAAAAAATATCTTTTGGGTTTCCTCTAGATAGTTTTATATGTAGATGGGATGTCATTATCGACCATCTAAGAACAACTCTCTATGTTTCTTTCTAGCCTAAAAGTTTTTCTACCTTTTTAGCGCACGTGGAGAAGGTGAGCATGGCCCCATTGAACAAGAGTTTCATGGTTTGAAACTCTACGATGTGAAGGGGGACACAAAAAAATCTCTTGTGACTTCCCTCTAGATAGTGGTATATAGGATAGTGGTATACCCGAATGGGACGACATTGTTGGCCACCTAAGAGTGGCTCTTGAGGTTTCTTTTTAACCTAAAATTTAGAGCCCTCTAGATAGTAGTATACCTAGATAGTGCATATCCATATGGGACAACATTTTCAACCACCTACAAGTAGCTATTGATATTTTTTCTAACCTAAAAATTTAGCCCCCAAGGGCTAGGTGGATTGGTAGTTGCTTGTCTAGCTAGGCACTTACCAAGAAGACACTCAGATTCAGACCTTAGGGGTAGCCTATTTGTAAAGTTAGTAGTCTGATCTGATTCTTCTAATGCGCACCAGACTGACGATGATAGTATAAATCATGAATGACAGTAGAAATTATTTGTCCTCTTATTTTTACTTTTCAATTAGTTCATCATGATAAAAAGCATAAGACTCATGTAGTAGACTGACTTTGAAAAATTTCACAATTGAATTGTATTCTAATTTGGTGTGTAAGAAATTCTTTGTCCTCTTACTCTTACTTTTCAATCAGTTCATTATGATGTTACCCTTTTATGAACAATTGTAGAAGAAAAAAATACTTGCACTTAATAAGTTGAAATTTTCTTTCTATCCACTATTTCAATTGAATTATATAAATCCTAAGGTGATACTTACCTTCCAAGAAAAGAAAAATTCTTAATATTATGATCGGACAGATTTTCAACTCTTATAAATGTAGTATTAAACTCCGTAAAAGCAATAAAAAAGATATATTTTTAAGTTGGTTTGTTGGAACCTCATGTGATATTTTATGCAAGGATGTTATAGGCTACAAACAAAGGTTGTGAGTGCCCACATTGAATAATATAATATCTATATTTGTATCTAGTGCATTCATCTTGATTATATTTCAAGTATGAATTGGTGGAACCCACTGACCTGAATTTCACTACAAACAAAGGTTGTGAGTGCCCACATTGAATAATATAATATCTATTTTTGTATATTACTTTCATCTTACTTATATTTAAAGTATGAATTGGTGGAATCCACTGACCTGAAGTTCACTACATGGTGGCTATATTTTCCTTTTGCACATTTAGATTATGTGGGATCTACAATAAAAGACCTTAATATTATGATCGGATAGGTTTTAAACTCTCTTAATTGTAATGTTAAACTTGAGTTATGTAAAAGCAACAACATATGTGTAGTTTCTAAGTTGGCTCATTGGAACCTCATCTAAGACTTTGTTCAAGGATGTCATAGGCTACAAACAAATTTTGTGAGGTCTCATATTGAATAATACAATATCTATTATTTTCAGTGCATTCATCTTACTTGTATTTCAAGTAAGAATTGGTGGAACCCACAAACCTAAATTTCACTATATGGTGGTTGCATATTATTCTTGTGCATTTATATTATGTGGTGATCTATAAGCAAAGAGAACTTTAATGTGAATAAAATTGTTTTCTATTTTGTCCTTTTTTGATGTTTAGATTTCTAGTTGTATTGCTCAAATATTCTCATTCCACCATCATCCTTTTATCATCAATTAATTTTATATATAAAAACATAAGAATGGTAATTTTTCTAATGGGTAGATTGATTGGAAGGAGCATGAGTGTTAGCCAACATCCAAGCACTTTTCGAGTCCTTAGGATGTTGGTTGCCCACATCACTTTTTATAGTGATCAATCATTTTATTTAACCAAGAGTGCTAGGGTTATTGTCATAATACCCTATACACAACACTAGTGGAATGCAAAGATCAAACGTTATCGATTCTCCTATAGAACCAAAAAATTAAGGTTGTTAATTTTTTTTATCTAGAAAATTAAAGGGCCACTCAGCTTCTAGGTTATCATAAGATTATTTCTCTTGTCATTGCATAACATTAAAATCAAAGTTATGATTGAAGATTAGGTCATTTATGAATTTCTTATATTGATGGTAAAATACAATCATGTTCAGGTACACCATTCCAAAATAAAATAGCATATTTTTATGCAATCTTGATTATGTTTTCCATCAATATATATTGTTTCCATTATTCTCTTAGGCATAGCTTATCAAATTTGCTCCATGGTAAATGGGGCAAACACATCAATTGCATGTTGGCTAGTTGTAGGTTATGATATTTGTTCTTGTTAGATGATTTTTATAAGATAAATATGATGAGAATCTTATTTCCAATTAGAGTTTGTAATGGCATAATTTTGAAGAAAACAAATGCAAAAAATTATGTCCCTCACGATTCCCCTATTAGGATGTTTACTATGGTATCCTGAAAGGTATTCAAGGTGGATTGTATTTTGATTCCATTGTAGAGAGATGATTGTATAGCCTTAATAAATATAACTTAGAGGATGATTTCATGTTGTTATTAGCTTAGTAACCTATGTATTTCCATATTATAATAAAGGCATCAATATTTTTATCATTTCATTTCTTGGCAATAGTAAATAATTGTAGGACATCATTATGGATTTTGCTAACATCAAAATATTTGGTAAGTGGATCCCCTAATTGATGGAAATATGTGATTAAACCCTTGGATAAACCAATAAAAAAATTTAGGATAGGTACCTTAAATGATATTTCCAAATATTTGGTTGTGGTGTTGATATTTGGCATGAATCCAATCTTTCTAGACATGAAAAAAAGGTTACCATATACTATTCAACATCTTCATTGTCATTATATATTATAAAAGGTGTTTGAGTGAGTGTAATTTGGAAAATATGTTAGGCAAGAGGCTCATTAAGCCTCTTATGGATGATTGAATTACTCACTTACCCCAAACATAGGTATTATTATGGTGGAAGAACAATGAGTGCTCGACAAAGTAATAACTCATAGGATTATTTTGAGTTTGGGATAGTTAAATCTTGAGACTTTTCACTTCTTGATCCATAGTTTCCATCATAATTATATAGGCATCAACTTTTGGTAGGTGAGGTGAGGATAAATTCTTTAATATTTATTTGGCTTAAAGGTTGGTTTCATTAAATCACTACAAGGATATTTTCTTGATCTTATGTAGAGATATTGGACACATTAAGGTTGTCCCTAATCGTTTTTCTATTGAGATGGATCATAAGGAATTATAATGACTTACTTTCATGAATGTCATTTGTGCTTCTCTAGGAATTCTAGATGGCCAAGGATTAGTTTTGAGGAATTGTTCAAGTTCTTGTTCATCAACTTGAGAGTTGCCATCTTGTTTATTATTAAAATATTTAAGCTATATTGGTGTCATATTCATTGATCCTTTATTATAATATTTTGTGCAAAAATTTATTATTATAGTGATCCAAGTTAGGTTCTCTCTTTATAGGTTTAATAATATCCAAGAGGAGGATCAATATTCACGGGAAAAATGATATATCTCATAAAATGACATGAATTAATACAACATTTATTAACTTTTTCTAACCAAAATAGTAAAGCAACAACAAATTAAGCAAATGTGCAATAATTTATCTAACACTATCTTAATCAAAGCGTAATATGATAAATACTAGTAAAAGAACTTACTACACTAAGATCATCAACAAAGTATGTGCAAGTCTATTCCCAATGCAAAACAAATAAATACATGATACCCTAGGGTATCAAGGACCAAAATATCAACAATATTGCAATATCAAACATCAAAACACTCAATCCTATTCTATCTTGCTTACAATATCACCACAGTAGTAAGGATATGACACACTTAGGATCAATATAGGGGACTTAAGTTACCTTTGAAACTAGTCCTTGAGCAACAACTTTGATCTTGAAGTACAAATCCTAGTAGAGCATCTTCCTCCATGTCAGGTAGCAAAAAAATGGTGAATGGATTTGGTTATACCTACAAGAACAAGAGAGATAAAGAAAAAAAGTATCATGTGTTACCATGATAGTAGAGATAGAAGCAAATGGAAATCAAGACTGTTATTTCACAAATAATATTTTGATGATTCGATGATTTGTGATGAAATGAAGACATGAAATGAGTATTGATCATGAAGAGAGAATAAACCACTTCCCCTTTTGATGCTCATGACTAGATTATACCCTTGTTGAGTCTATAATTTTATTATTTGTTAAAATGGTACATTATATTAACCCTAAGGAAAAAATACTTTATGTTTTGGATTATACATTGAAAAGCATGAAATCTAATCAATGACCATAAGCACCTATTATAGTGGCAATCATAGAATTATTGACAAACGGGGAGATCCTACAGGAACAATCCCAAAAATAAATAAAAGGAGGGGTAGGGGTGGGCCCAAAGGAGAGACCTCATAGACCAGAAGACTGAAACTTAATTTCCATCTCCGATGTTAGGAGGATCAATAACCTCCTTAAATATAGTCCTAAGGTGGTCATAAACATCGTCCAACATCTTCGTCACCTAGTTATAGAGCATCCATGCAACCTTGGAAGAATTGGCAGTCACTGATAAGGTGGCCACTGTGCTGGCAATGTGGTTGAGAATAAATTTACACAAAATAGTAGCAGAAGGATCAGTGCACTCTGGTGTTTGTTCCTTAGAAGTAATATGCTCACTGGTCTTTCTAGGGGATGGTATTTTTATTTTTAGGTTCTTTAGATGAGGGGAGGCACGAACAAAGGAAGGGATAATATTCTAAAGAAACTTGGACGAAGAACATTTTATTGGCCTCTGCTTGAACTTAAACTCACCATACGAAGATCCATTCTTGGGTTCAGACCTGAGGGTTTGCTTTAGGGTAGCAGGAGAGAAAAATTTAGGCTCATTGTTATCGCTAGTGACATCATGGATAGGATTATCACGGCTATTTCTTTCGATGGGTTTAGGGGGTGGGTGGTTAGGGTTTTGAGTGGGATTGGGAGGGGTAGGGATGGTGGAGATCACAACTTTCTTGGAGTAAAAATCGAAGGCATGCTTATGCAAGATAAGATGCAGGTCTTGATGTATGGGATGGATGATTTTCCACTCCTGATATTTTTGATGGAAAGCTCAAGGGACCTGTACAGGTAATCTGGGATATTTATATTTTTAATGCCCCTGAGGTGGTTCAGGAAGGTTAGATGGAAACTGAAGAGGGGGACATCAATTTTTTTGATGGTAAAGTACTATAAAATTGGAATGATAACTCAATTCTAATGGCTAGGAAGGAAATTTCTATCAACTCCTCCATAAACCACAACCAGGTCCTTACCTCTATTAGTAAAGAACTTCTCCACTAGCCATAGTGTGCTTGTTGCACCTGATGTTTTTGTTGTTTATTAGGAAGCTCATAACCTCGGCCAGCATACATATGTCGATCAGGAAGTTGAGACTCTAGTGGTAACATGGCCTCAATTTGAGGTGTTGATAATTTCATCTAGGACTTCTTCGTCATTGCCAACAAACTTCTTTAAGAAGGGTAAATAGTTTTGGATCTTTAAAATGTCTTCAATAATGGGGTCGAGTTGAAGTGAGGAGGGCTCAAGTAGGGCCATGGATGGATAAGGATGAAGATTGGGGGACCTAAAGCAAGGGCTAAATATGAGGTGGTGAGTTCTATGGTTCGACCTTGTGTAGTTATGAGGAATAAAAGGATGTTCAACTTGCATGTCGAAGAAGATGGTTGAATATTTACAAGGAACCGTTGCTAATTTTTGAGGATGATGTTGTTTGGATCGTGTGTTGGGCATTGAAGTCTAATTTTTATATTGGGAAGAATCCAAGGGAGTATGCTTGGTGATGGTGGTATGATAAGAAATACCATTTTGAAAATGAACAATGCTCAAGGTGGTGAATCTGGCGGGGTTATCGAGGTGGCACAAATTATCATAACATGGGACTCAAGCAGGATCTTAATGTCATGCATGTGAGAAGAAAATTGATCAAAATAAATTAAGGTGGTATATATGATCACACCTGGTTGGCCAAACAAATTTTGGATGCCAAGACTGAAAGAACCTGATCGATCGGACAGGTCATGAAGAGTAATGATGATCGCATCGAGGAAATCGAGTAAGATTTCAAGTCCAAACACATGATAGGGAAGGTATCGATGATGGGAGGTTTTAGGGAAGTATAATGAATTGGTTTTAGGGGAGGGGTACACCTAAATGGTGGTAAAAATGGTGGAATAAGATAAAGGAAAAGGATGGGTAAGGTTGACTAGGTGGACATGGAAGGTGTTGGGCAAGGGAAGGGGCAAATACCACATGGTGAGGCTATCAATTAGGACATATATTTTGGGATGACTAGGAGTCAAGGGGCTAGTTGGAGGGGAGGGGATTTGGTTTTTAATGAGTTCCTTGCCAATACTGAATAGCCACATTGATAAGGACTTGGGGAAAATCATTATGCCAAACACTGATGGTCTTTTGGGTGGGGTACAGATTAGCAAGGGAATCAGCCACCCTATTAGCTTCCCTAAACACATGTTGTACTATGGTCTTCTAAAGGATGAGGAGGAGTCTCTTTACTTAAAGGATTATGTTGTAGACTTTCCAATTAGAAGCCTTGTTATTTTTGACGTAGTTGATGATATTTATGGATTCATCCCAACAACAAGTGTGCAGTGGAGGTTTCTCAATATGGAAAGGCCACAAAAAAAGGCTTTAGCCTCAATAATGTGATTGGTGAGAGTACCAAGGATTTTACCAAATACTAGAATGATTTTGCCTTTATGATTTCTAACAACGCCCCCACCACCAGTCAGACCAGGATTTCCTTTCGAGGAGCCATCAAAATTCAATTTTAGCCACCCTTCTAGGGGGGAGTCCACTTGGTATTTGATCTATTATTGGAGTGGGTGGTCTAAGTGGGTCCATGGAAATGTGGAGGGATGAGTCTATGGAGGACTCAATTCTAGGGTCTAAGGGCTTAGAACAGGGGTACAAATGAGCATTTTCAATGGCAAAATAGAGAATTCTCAGACCAACTAAAGTATGGTCTCTAGACACATTGGAGAAAGCACGGTTGTTGCACTCAAGATATATTTTGCATAGATAGTGGTGTAAGCACAAAGACTAGAGGGATTTGATCATGGGATTTCTGAAATAATTGGGTCATTAAGTGAAAAGGTCTAGCACAGAGCTTGGGCAGGCCTAGGAAATGTTGAAAGTACCGAGGATGAAGCCCAAGATAGAGTCAAAGAAATCGCACTCAAGAAAGATATGACACGAGGACTCCCATCTGACCTTACAGAGGTAACAACGATTGGGTAAAATTAATCCTTTGGTCAAAATATTATCCAGGGTCAAAATTTTATTTTGGATTGCCAACTAGGAGAAGAAGCCCACTTTAGGGATAAGGTGATTGCACCAAATTTGCTTGACAGGGATTGGGCACACCTGAGTTTGATCTTGGAGCAATAAAATGGACTTAACAGAGAAGAGGTCGTCCTCGCAATCTCTCCAAATGGGAAGGTCAGACGAATCAGAGAAAGTGGGTATGATGAAGGGATTGAGGATGGAGAATAAGGAATTCATAGCAGTGGTAAGATTAGTGGGGAGGGATGAAGAGGGGATGGATTTCCAAGAGGGTCTACCGATGGAGTGTTGGCAATTTGAGTTATTTTGTGTTGTCATTGATGTCACATGGATCACATTGAGTTTTGGTGGCAAAAGCACTTCATAAATAATCATTTATGATATTTTGGAGAGCATGGATATTTACAGGGTTTTATGGCACAAGAGGCATATAATATTTAATTTTTAAATATTATATTAATGGTTTTTATTAAAACCAATGGTAAAGGTTTTTATTAAAAAAAACGGCAAGGGTTTTTATTAAAACCGATGGAAGGGTTTTTTATTAAAACCAACGAAAAGGTTTTTCATTAAAACCATTGGAAAGGGTTTTTAATTAAAACCACTATGCTAAGACTTCTTCAAATTATGATGGATGAAAAGGTTTTCCAATAAAACCTAGGTGCAAAAAGTTTCATAGCGAAATTCAAAAACAAAATAAAGGAGATATCCCAATTCAAAGTTAAGAGGTGAATTATTAAATTTTTATTTAATAATTCTAAGGTCTAAAGTTGAATTACATTATCTGTCGATGTGCAAAGGTTGGGGAGATTAATAAATATTCACCAACGTCATTCGAAGGATGGAGGTGCATATAAATAAAAGGTGAAAACCCTTTATTTATTGAAGACTTGACATAGCACATGAGAGAGAGTCGTCGAAAGGGGAGCAACAAAGAAAGAAGGATAAATAAATTTTGATTTGAGAGCAAGGTCAAGTAAACAACACAGGAAAGTGATGTCACGCATGAGCCTATAGCGCAATTGGTAGTGCACGAACTTTGCACAAGGTAGGTTCGTTGTTCGAATCCCGCCAAGGGCAAAGTATTTTGCTAAGAAAGTAAAATCAAGTTTCAGATTTGAGCGCAAGTTAAAGTTGGGTGTTTGGGATTAAAATCCCAACATGGGCTAGCACCCATGTGGTAAGCGCTTCACAGTCCTAAGCAAGAGGAATGGAGTTCGACTCTCGCAAATGTGTGAAGGCGCATTAATTTTGGCAAGGCATTTTGGCAAAGATGATTTCGAAGGTTACGAAGGCAGGGAATTTCATATAAAGGTATTTATCTCCAACGCATGGTAATATTTTTTATTACCAAAGTTTTGGTGCATTAAAATTATTTTTGTGATAACTAGGGAGTCATAAGGAGGTTAGGGAAATAAATCTTGTTGTATGTGTTAATGTGCTTAGGGAGTTATAAGGTGTAGAATTAAATATTTAGTATTGCTATGTGTGATTAGGGAGATATAAGGTGTGGAAATAAATATTTGTGATTGTTGTATGTGGATTTATAAGGTGTGGAATTAAAACTAAAAGCATAGGTGCTTGTTGTATGTGTTAATGAAATTAGGGAGTCATAAGGTTGAAAAGTGTTGAACTTATTATATGTCCTAGTGCATAATTTAATTATGAAATTAAACTAGGAACTTGAGACCTAGTTAATTGCTACCTTGAGTTAGAAGACATGCACATTAGTTAGGGTTTGAAGTTGAAGACAAATTGCTTGATTATGTGCCTTGTCTATTGAGGGGAAGTGGATGGATTAGAAAATTAGTTTTATGGATAAAATTGATGCTTGAGTTTCATGATTGCTTTAGTGGAGTTCATTGAGATTATTTCCATTATTGAGGAGGTTTTTGCTATTGCCTTGAGAAGCATATTGTTGGTTACTTGTTGATTACATTGCCATTAGTTGAGACCATTGAGGAGATCATTTGCTATTCACTTGTGGATACATTTGTCTTTCATTTTGAGGAGATCATTGTTGGCTATTTGAGAGCTCTTTTCTTGAGGAATTTGTGCTTGTTTATTGAGAGCTTATTGGCATTGCATGAGGAAGATATTATATTATTGAGAACCTATTGCTATCACTTGTGGAGATTTTCCTTGGTTGGCTAAAGTCCTCATTGTTATTTCTTGAAGAGGTTTTCATTAGAGAGCTCATTTGCCATACATTTGAGAGTATATTATTGAGCATTGTTGTCATACATTTAAGAGATCATTTGTTATACATTGTTGAGATCATTGTAGATCATTGTTGTCATCCATTGAAGAGTACATTGCCATTCATTGTTGAGTACATTATTGAGTATTATCATCATTCATTTGTTATCCATTGTTGAATTCATCATTGAGCCTTGCCTTCGTTGATTTGTGGTTGAGATTTGAGTGCTACTTGAGAGTCATTGGTTGAGTCTTTGGGAAGGCTTTTGGGATAGAATTTCTAGAAAGATTTGAGATAGCTTTTGTGCATGATTGGTTGAGCCTTTGGAAAGGCTTTTGGGACAAAATTTTTGGATAGATTTGAGATAGCTTTTTTGCATGATTGGTTGAGCCTTTGAGAAGGCTTTTGGGATAGATTTGTGGATAGATTTGGGATAGCATTTGAGCAATATTATTTGAGCCTTTTGTGAAGGATTTGAGAACAAATTTGGGATAACATTTGAGTAGGATTGTTTGAGCCTTGTGAGAATGCATTGAGGCATATTTGTGAGCAATGAAAGATATAGGACAGAAATAGAAGACACATCAACACTAGTTGCCTAGCTGAACAGATCAGTGGATAGTCTATCTGAGTAGATCAGTGGATAGCCTAGCTAAGCAAATTGGTGGATAGCCTATCTGAGCATATCAATGGAGATCCTAGCTAATTATATCAGTGGATAGCCTAGCTTAGTAGATCAGTGGATAGCCTAGCTGAGCAGATCAGTGGAGAACCTAGCTGAGCATATCAGTGGAGCCCACATGAGTAGATCAGGATAGCCTAGCTTTGAGAAGATCAAATTAATCATTTGTATTGGGATAAGGATCTCTATTTCTTTATGAAATATTATAGGGAGAATATCTTGTGGACTACCCCACATTAGGGGAACCACGTTAAATATTGTGTCTCAATTATGTGTGATGATTTGTGCACTTGCTTACTATTTCTATATATGTTATTAATGTACACTGCTATATTTGGTTATTGCAATTGAGGACACTAATTGATATTTGTTTGGAAAGAAAGTAAAAATTGGGCGCTATATTGTTCACCCTACCTCTTAGTATAAGCTTGTGTTCTTCAATTGGTATCAGATCAAGTTCCTTCAAAAAGGCTAACAACTTGAGGGAAGATTCTACAAGAACACATATGGCTTCACAAAATGGATCATCTACAAGTAAGGCTCCACTATTTGACGATAACAGATATGATTTTTGGAGCATGAGAATGAAGAACTACTTGATATCACAAGTATATGAGGTATGGTAGATGGTTGTAAAAGAGTATAAGGTTGAATGTGATCCCGAGACAGATAAGACTATCAAGAAATTGGTTGAGATCAATGCAAAGGCAATGAATTGTATTCTGAGTGGGCTTCGTGAGACATATTTTGCAAAGGTCATGGTATGTAATTTAGCTAATGAAATGTGGACCAAGTTGTGGAATACATATGAAGGATATTCTAAGGTAAAGTTGGAAAAACTACAAACTCGTAGAAAAATATTCGAAGAATTGAAAATGGAAGATTTTGAAGATATTACAAAGTTCTTGCTTCTAGTTGATGAGATTTCTAACACCATGAGAGGTCTAGTATTTGAGATGAAAGAATCATATGTTACTCAAAAGGTTTTGAGATCACTTCCCATGAAGTATGATGTAAAGGTTTCAACAATAGAAGAAACAATGAATATCGACAAGCTAACAATGGAAGAACTACAAGGAACTCTCATAGCTTATGAGATGAGGATAGATAAGCATTAGGCTCCAAAGAAAGAAATTGCATTCAAAGATTTAGAGAAAAATAAAGGGAAAGATCCAGAGATAGATAGAGATTCAGATAATGATGAGGAAGCTAACTTCATCAAAAGGAAAAAGGACTCAAGGAATTACAGGGATATAAATAAAGTCAAATGCTATAAGTGTGGTGATTATGGTCACTATGCAAACAAGTGTCCACATGAAGAAAATAGTGATGATGAAAAATAGGGTCACATAATAAAATAAGAAGGAAAGCATAAGCATGACAAAGAGGACAGGTACAAGCAAAGCAAGCATGATAAGAAGAAGAGTTTTTGTAAGAATAAGAAAACTTTCTACATTGAAGAAGCAAGTGATGGTTCAGATCACAACAATGAAGACCAGTAATATGAAGAAGAATGTACATTCTTTGGAATAAGTGAAGAAATGCAAGAACAACTATTCCTAGGTATTGAAGTTAAATATGAGGATATATCTATCGAAGAACGACATGAAGAGCTTTTATAGCCATTGAGCAAGCAAACATGTACAAGAAGGGTCTAATAATACTAAAATACTTCATATGCAAAGACTTGGGCATTTAGATGATGATTGCATGTACTACAATAATTGCAACAAGAAAATTTTATTTGTGGAAAAAGAAAGAAGCAGTTCCAGTAATAGTTCTAGCAGCAGTTCTAGTGATAATTCCAGCAGTAGTGATGATGAAGAAGAGGAATCCACAAAACAAGAAAATAAAATCAAGAGATTGAAAAGGAAAATCAAAAGGATTGAAAATAAGGTCATGAAAATGAAAAGGTCAAAGTAATGCTTAATCGACACATTCAAGGTTTGGAAAAAGAGCTTCAAGAAATAAAAGAGCTTGGCATCACTATTTCTGAGCAATTGAAGAAGAAGAAAGAAAGATGTAATCAGTTAGAAGAAGAATATCAAAAATGTTTGGGGACCTACATAAATAAGTTAGCATTATTTCAAAGGAATTCAAAAACTTTGGATAACTTTTTGGATTTACAGCGAGATCCATCTATAAAGACAAGGCTTGGTTATGAAGAAGGGAAATAAAAAATAAACACACAAGGACCTCTATTTGTATTAGGAGGTTTTATTTCAAAAATATATAAGTAAGAATTTGTTCCCAAATAAAAGGAAGCACCATAAATGGATACTTGCATTTTAGAGGCTATAGAGATGTGTGCCAATTTTCTATTTGACAAAAATGAAGAGAAAGAAGATAAAGGTTCCAAAGCACCAAAGGTCTCATATTTTAGGTTTGGGGAGTCACACTCAAAAGGAAAGGAAGTTTTAAAATATGAAAGTAAGGAAGCACCTAAGATTCATGAAGAAATTTCCAAAGCTCCTATGGCTCCAAATATCCAGTTTGGATCTTGTTTTGAGATAGGTGAATCAATTTCAATAAGCAAAGAAATTCTTGAAGAAGAAAGCAAGGAAGAAGTTAAGGAAGAATATTTGGATACCACAAATAAGGATCAAGGATACAATGCACAAGTCAAATATGATCACAAGGATAAATTTCAAGAAATGTATGAGGAACCAAGGCATGAACAAAGGGCTTTTCAAGGATATTATTTTTCTTGTAATGGATTTGGACACAGGGCTATACACTGCAGGGTCTATGGATCAAAGAAGTTTGATTTTTCTAGAAGGAATTTCAAAGGAAGAAGGTATGGTTTTCAGGGAAATTGCTTCTTATGCAACAGGATTGGTCATAGAGCTTCTTAGTACAAAGGAAATGATCAATATGGTTTTTATTATAGAGTTGCACAATTCAGAGGTCATGGTCAAAATGATTATGAAAATAGAACTTCACAATACAGGGTTCAGGAAAGGAATGGATATGGAAATGGTTTCAAGAAAGAATTCAGGACATGGGCACCATCCAAAGGCTACAATATCAAGTGCTTTAATTGCAATAACTTTGGACATATTGCAATATGGTGTAGGACTCAATTCCAAACAGGTTTAAGGCAAGAAGGTCAAACAGGTTCAAGACAAGAAGATCAAGTAACTCATCAAGAAAAGGATATCATAAATATGTGGAAGGAAGTTGAAAAAGGAAAGGAACAATATAATATGGAAGTAAATGTACTCCCACCCCAAAATTAATCACCTCAAGAGAGAATGTGGTAGGGGGGCTAAGCTTAAGAGTCATATATTTTAGCCCCATAGGTGTCCATTTTGCCATTGATGTCAAATGGGGAGATATTTGAGTAAGGGGGAGAGTATTTGAGTTAGGTGGAGCATCCTCCAAAGAGAGCATTGAGATAGGGTAGTAGCCTCCAAAGAGAACATTGATATAGGGGGAGAAACCTTCGCTTGAAATTTCTCTTTCACTTGAAATATATCTAGTTCCTAGTCTTGATGTGCAAGTTTTTAACCTTGCATAGAACTATCTTATTCACTCCCTTGAAGACTATAAGATGCAACCTTCAGGTGATTAATGGAACTATAAAATAACTTAAATTAAATTTCAACTAGTGAACATATTTGCACCCAAGTTGTTTACCTTTTCAACCTTGATTTGATGGTGAAGTTCTTGGTGATTTGGATCACCTGAGTGTTGCCCTCTGCTCGATGAATTTGTAGCTCTTCCTTGCTATCCTCAATATTGCACCTTCTAAAATCTACAATAAAATATATGCTAGTCCTTCTCTATCAAAAAATCCCATTACAATGATTTTTACAAGTGGTGGTTCATAGTGGTGAATTCAGTTTGCAAAGACGTAGTGAAGTTTAGGCTAATAGTAGTAATATTGATCCCTTGTGGCTCTCCCTAATCCTATCTAGACCTACCATGGCTCTGATACCATTGTTAGCTTTTTATGGGTATGTAATTAAGGAGATGAAGCCACAAGTAATGAAATAATCAATAAATGTTATAGCTATGATAATGGCTAACTAATAATCATGGAAATAACAAGAGAAACTTTCAAAACAACTTATGCAACAACCATTAATGAATTCTCACAAAAAAGGAAGCTTGATACAATATCTCTCTACAGCTTACTAGTGCTTGTTATGGATTAATACATGCTTTATTACAATGAGCCCTATATATAAGAAGATAAGTTTCTTGGCCAACACTCTACCTAGTTGTGCAAGAGGAAACCTTGCACATTTATAACTTGTACATTCACACTTGCGCATTTATTACTTCTTCCCCAAGTAACTCCTAATATAATAATATACCCAAGGTGGTAGATTGTAATCTACATAAATAATGTAATATACTCTAACAAGGTAGGTGGGATCAATAGATCTTTATCATTCCATGCCAAAATATTTTGAGGAGGTTAGTTTAGTAGGCCTACCATGTTTCATCCTTAGTTCATCCTCCTTGCTCTTTCATTCAAGGGTTGTACTAGATCTTGTTGATTAGCTCAAGTAAAGGATCTAGTTATAGGCCTTATAATCATCTAATTATGAGCCCTTTCCTCAATAACAATTTTTTTTTGTGGAGAGATAATACTTCAATAAGCCCAAGAGACAAAATCCCCACCAAAATATTAGGCTTAACTTTTATCGGATGACTTCTTCAAAGTATTTGTTTTCAACAGAGTCACTAGGTGAATCTCTCAATGCTTTGCTATAATTACATTGACTATGACCTTCACCTAGATCAAATTTAGGAGTTTTATTTCAGCTTTATGAAGTATATGTAAAGCTTGTCCCATCGAGCATGCTAGATAAATTGTTGGCATCTCTAGATGCATCGACTTATCAGATTCAAAAGGAATTTTCATGGGAAAAGGAATCATATTTGGGGAAACCTTTGGAGTTTTTAGTTGAGGTCAACTTCTTAGATTGTTCTTGATGCACTTTAAGGCCTTTACAATATTAGGCCTACTTTTATTGGGGGTGCATAGAAATGAATTATAATGAAAGTGAAAATATAGAAAATATAAAGAGATAGGAAATTAAATTGTAGGAAACATAAAATCTAAGTTATGGATATGATGCAAAAATATTAGAGTTCTCCTCTCAATTGCATGATCAAGATAGAAATGAACACTTTAACCAAAATCTAGTAGCTAGAATTTGAACACACTACAATACACAAAACCCAAAATTGAAACACACTTAAGGGAGTACAATAGAGAAAAATTAGTCACAAATTCTATTCATGTGTTGGAATAATTACAAGGCATGACCTAAAGAGGCTCGATGCTCCTTATAAAATAGTACAATGCTCAAGCCTCGATCATACATTCAAGAAGAAGTGAAACAAAGAGCTGATAAGGTCATATATAAGGTATGTGAAGGCAACTCACAATGTCTTCATAATGTAAATACAAGCCTATTTATAGGTTGAGATGAGGACCATTTTCCTACAAAATTCTATGCAAAATGCCTACATGTTCCTTTATATTCTATAGTTTAAATCTTTATATAATCACAATCACTAATTTTAAGGTCTCTAGATCTAGAGCCATCAACATTGGGGGCTTCTAGGCCCTCATACGATAAATCACTACTGACATGTCTTATTGCTACTATTTTGGGATGGTTGTACCATTAAGATCTTATCAGGTTTCTTCTAAAATATTACGCTTGCTAAAGTAGTGGGGCATGACCTCCCTAATTAGCATAGGATGGTAGTGCAGACTTACCAAAATGACAAATGGTCACCGTAAATACCACATAGATGGTTTTGATAGGCTAGGCCACAAAATTCAACTTCAATGGTCAATAGCAAATATCTTCCTAAATGTCCTCTTGATTGCCTTATTATACATACAAAGGATTACCATATAAACTTGGCTAAGATGGGATCTTCTTCATCCAATGGTAGGCCTTCTCCAACTGTGTCCTAATTCTTGCTTCCTTTTTCTTTTGACTGGCCACCACATGTTAGGCATGTGTTGTTATGGATATTCTCTCTTCTTTTGTCCTCACCTATCGAAACATTAGCATGGACCATTAGATGGAATATTTATGGCTTAGGGGCCTTGGAAGCCTTGAGCTACTAGTTTTGGATGAAAAGGGGGCACCAATCATTGATGAAAGATCCAATATCCAATATGATTTTATGGTATTCACCTTACTCTCCTTATAGATCCAATGTCTATTCTTTTGACTGAAGATAAGTTAAACCTTTTGACTTCCTTATTATCATACTACTTCTAATTAGGGAATTTTCTTGAGTGAAGGAGGGATGTAGGAAAAAATTCCTTATAGATAACTATCATTCCACCCCCTTGAAAATATTTTATCCTCAAAACATAATAAGAAATCGTATAGTATGACCTTCTAAGACATGCTAAGAACTAGTACTAATCTTTATCATCCATCCATACTAGTAAAAATCTAATTAGTGGTCTTTGTTGATGTCAAGGTTGCATTTTTACATTTGACCATTCATAAGTAATCCTTTAGTTCCATGTGTTGGAAGAAACTTTTTGATGGTCATAAATTTCACTCTTCTTCATCTATAATTGCACTTATGGTTAGTATCATATCCAAAGTTTTATCTCCTTTGGTTCCATGTATGTCCCTCATAGTTCTTCTATTACTTTAATCCTTATCTCCATTATTGTTACCTTTCAAGGTGGTATGAATTGTGATTGGCTCCAACCTTATCCTGATGTTCTAAGTTTTTTTACTCTTCAACATATTGTTCCTCTATTTTGTGTTATTTTGTTTTGCTCCCATAGTTTTTATTATCCTTGGATTTCATTTTTGCTTCTTCCTTGATATTTACTACTACCTCCTCCTTAGACTCTATTTCATATTATTTTGTTTCTTATTCAATTTGTTATCTTACAATTATTTCTTTTTTCTCCCTTGATCCTTGCTCATTATGCTGAGAAAAATTTTATGGTGTCATATTATTTATTTGTATCATAACTGTGTAAGTTTATTTTACACATTAACATTAATTGTACCCAAATATTCCAACAAAGGATATCCAAGAATATATTCACTTAATCCATATCAATGACATGAAAATTAGCATATAAAATATATTTATCCATAGAGATTTTTAAGTCTTCAAAAATTTTACATCTCTCTCCTTGAAATTGTCCATCCTTGATACTCTTTGTTGGAACCTATAAACTATTAGTCGTGTCCCTATTGATGAAGTTATGCTTATTGCTAAGGTTTATGGAGACAATAACATTTTTTTTAATGCAACCAAGAACCTACAATATAGATTTTTTATATTTAATGAAAAACTTCTTGATCACTAATTCACTTATCTAATACCAAAGATGTGCTTTCTTCCACTTGTAGACTATTATCCTTCTCTTTTCCTTATCCTAATTCCTTGCAAATTAACTATTTGTGCATTTCTTATACATAGTTTTTACTCTACTTGATTTTTTCTTCTACACAAGTTTTGGTGGTCTATACCAAGTTTCTCATCTATTCATTTAATTTCTTTAAACACAGTTTTTCCTCATAATTTTTTTTAAATCCATGACCTCAACCTATTTTTTTCAAGTAGCTAGAGTTTTAAATGACCAAAATTTCTTGAAAATAAAATCTCTCAAATCTTATCTATTCCTTTCTATATATTTTCTCCAAAATAAATAAATTGGTAACTGATTTGCTTACACAAATTTGATTGACAATGGATAAAGTTTTTGCATTTTCAAAAAAGCAGCATCGGTAACCCAAATTCAAATAGCTATAACTACCTCAATCATAATCAAAATTTAACAAATCACTATTTATTTTCTAAAAATAACTCTAAACATTTTCTCTTTTTATGAATTTTCATGCAAAAAAAAAATAACATCAATAGCCCAAATTAAAATAGCCATAACGCCCTCAATACTAATCATAATTTAACAAATGACTAGTGATTTTTGTAGAACTGAAAACAATCTACACGATAGTGTAATAATATTCTAAATATGACTGCAAATATATATATATATATATATATCAAGATGTTTCTAAAAAGAATTACCCCAATTTTGTAATCCAAAAAAAATACAATCCCCACTTTGCTTGAATTGTTGATCTGATACCATTTGTTAGGAAACTCCAGTTCTCATTAACAAAAATTATTTACCAATATGTATAAATATCAAATAAACTAGCCATAGTTGTTAATCCAAACAAGACAAGATAGGAAAATACCCTTCAAGTAGAGCAACACCAATATTATTCCTTACATAAGGAATCACTCCATCATAAGATATTTTCTCCATGAGCCAAAATTATTTGTAAAGAATATTTTAGATGAATTTTATTTCCACCCTTACCCTTGTATAGGCTCTTGGTCTACCCTATCCCTAATTCTCAAGGGTCAATTCACATGTAAGTGGGGGACCCAATCTACTAACTTGTAATAAATAAACAATTACATCTTTATTAACTCCATACAATAAGTAACATTTACATCATAATGGAACCACACTAGCCAATAATTTATATATGGCTCCTTCTAATTATATAATATAGTGTTATATTATTAAGTACCTATCTTGAGTACCTATCAATATGTTTTTTAAATTCATGTCATAGTATATTTATTTTCTCTATATCCATACACTTTTATTTTAGGATACAATACACTCTTCTATTATAGAGATTTTCACTATTTCTAATTAAGAATACATTGCAAATCTCTAATAGAGAGTATTTCAAAATTGCTAAATAGGAAAACATTAATAAAATTGTTATCACTATTATTGTAGTCTTTGAAATAAATATTTTAGAGATAATATACTAGATCAACTTGTCTAACCAACTAAGGGCTTAAGTCACCTCTTCTCCCACCAAGCCCTTCATGCCCTTTCTTATTTTTTGTAAATAAAAATAGAGTATGCATACATACAATGATATTTATAGAATGATAACGTACACATATAAAACATACATTCACAAAAACGTACACATAAAAATATATACTTGGTGTTCCTATATTTGACACTAGATTCCTCACTAACTATGGAGAAGCTTGTTCAAATCCATCATCTATCCTTGGAGTAACTACAATTAGACTTTATAATTATGCATAATTATACATATTTTATCAATAAAATTAGTATCTAAAAATATCCTACAAAATCCTTGCATCATAACACCAATAAAGCATACTTCTCCTAGTTTTTTTTAGTAAAATAGGTATTTGAGAAGAACATACTTAGTTCTAGCATCTTAGTACCAAGAAAGCTTTGGTTTACCTTGTACCAGCCTAATAGGTATGACCGTACATGCCTATACTAAGCCCATCCTCCCAAGGAATCCCAAAGGATACAAATTGCACAATATGTATATACATAACTATAAAATATAGAACTACATATAGGCAACACAAAGATACATATCATGATAAACAATCAAAAAATGTATATAAATTATAAAATATGATACATAAAAAACTCCTTATAATCATTATAAAATAAGATAGATTACAAATATGGTAAAATCAAGTATCAAGGACTAATCTCAGTTGATGACAATTAACCTTTATTTTTTTTATTAGGTAGAAGAAGGGGTTTTAGAAGGGTCCTTGAACCTTATATAAAAAGGATCCAACCAATAAATAGGTAAAAGGGCATGCAGACCACCATGAGAAACTAGGATCCTAAGAATATCACACTCTCGCAGGAGCTATAGGAGCCAAGGAAACAAAAAACATCAACCACAAATGAAACTAAATACACCACAATCCCTCATAGGGGATTTCAAAATAGAACATGCACAAGCTACCCACATAGGGGAGAACATAGACTACATGAAAAAAAATAAAACTTTTGAAATTGGGCCTGGGCCTTCCCGTCCATGTGCATTCCAATGTGTCTCTGAGTCAGGCCCACTTGGAAAAGCCATCTATCCTAGCTGCTTAATGTTGTTGTGCAACTCAACTTTCTATTCAAATTCAAAATATTTGAATAAAGGTGTCTCTTCAAAAATAAAAATTGTACCATTTCACACACCCTTTCCCTCCCAGCAGAGCACTTAACACTTTATCTATTCCTACCTTTATTATATAGCTAATTTAAACCTTCCAGGAACTCATTGCATCAGATTGACACACCATTTTGAGAGAGTCCCAAGTTAGCCAAGAAGTCAGCAGAGTTATTTCCTTCCTTGAAAATATGATTAAATTGGATCGCTTCCAAAGTTTGAGTTATTCTAAGAATTTAATCTATCATATTTACTATAGTCCAGGTGGGATTATAGTTCCCATTGATCATATTTATAATGTTTAATGAATATCCTTCAAAAATAACCTTTCTATAGTTCATAAAGCTCACTTGTAGGGCACCTTGGTAGAGTGCTCTAGCTTATGCCACATGACTAAACTGGATTCCTAGATTCTTAGAAAATGCCAATAGTATTCACCCATTCGAGTCCCTAAGAACTCCCCTAGCTCCAACCATGCCAGGATTCCCTTTGGAAGCTCCATCAAATTTTAGCTTCATCCATCCAGGAGGGGGATTCCCATATAGTGTCCACCTTGGAAGTAATTTGATTCTTTGGAAACAAGGATGACTAATACTTCAAACCCAACGCCTTCTCAATATCTACTTCCTTACCTATAGATCCCTTGTCTAAGAAAAATATATCAACATTCTCAACTATTGCTACCATTGCCTTCACAAAGACTGAATTAGGCTTACTGGATATTTTCTTGAATGCCCTCAAGTTTCTTTCTTTCCAAAGGTGCCACCAAGCATGAGGTAAGACAAATGACCAAAAGGGTCGAAGGCAAGGGGAGAGGAATGGGGATTTACTCAAAAAAGGAAGACAAATCCTTAGGGAGGACCCAATCCAAACCTAAAAATCTTAGCAACAAGCCAAAAACCTCCCAGAAAAATGGGCATTCTGTAAAAAGGTGCTCAGGTGTTTCTTCTACTAATCCACACAGGAAACATCTATTAGCAATCACAAAACCTCTTTTTTTACGATTATCCAAATTCAAACACTTACCTTGTACCACCAACCAGAAGAAGATGTTTACTTTTGGCATGAGATCATTCCTCCACATCAATCTGATCATCTAACAGAGCATAAGCCAATTTAACAAAGAAATGACCATCATTTTTGGCTTTCCAAAATAACTTGTCTTACTTATCCCCATTGATTAAAATAATCCTTTTCAAAATATCATATAAATATTTGCAATAAGCCTCTCCCTTTGGCATTAGTATAGGAAAATCCATAGGTTTCTAGTGCTTTCTCCCATCCAGCACTTCGAAAAATTCATAAACTTTCAAACCAAAGATCTAACTCGTAATAGGTTTTGTCTGCCTGAGATTGGGGTATGAAAACAAAGGTCAATCAGACGCCCACTTATCCCCCAAAAATTTTATGTCTTGCCCATTTCCTAAAATCCACCTTCCTCCCAACTGGATATCAGAATGGCTTTTAACTATGGTTCTCCAGAAAGCAAAGTCTTGATTAGGATTTGGATCACTTTGAAAGAAATATTCATTTCTAAAATATTTGGCTCTTAGGATTTGGACCCATTTTACATTTTTGTTTTGCACCATATGCCATCCCTGTTTAGCCAATAATGCTCTATTCATGGTTTACATTTTTCTCAGCCCCAAACCCCTAGATTATTTCTTACTACAAACTTGGTCACATGCAACCAAGAGAGATTTATTCTTATCTTGAGATCCAAACCAGAGGAATGAGCATTGAATGTATTCAATATCTCGAAGTATATTTCATAGAAACCTAAATAGTGAAAGGAAGTAAAATGGAATGCTCTAGAGAGTGGCTTTCACAAGCAAGGCCTTACCAGCTTAGCTCAAAAGTGCTCCTTTCCAACCTATGAGTTTCCTTTGGACTCTTTCCACAACTAAGTTCCATATAGAATATTTAGCACCACATTTAAACAATGGTATACCTAAGTATGTGAAGGGTAGAGAGCCCACTTCGCAGCCCAAAATGATTGTAATTTTTCTCTGCCTCCTAAGGGATGTGTTGAAAAAAAAATTGCTTTTCCTTAGACTCACCTTTTGTCCTACAGCTTTTATTCTTACTATTTCACCCTGTTAATATTGATCTATATAGATGATACCTACTAGAGATAGGGGTATTTGGACCTTTCATAGTTGATTACAATTCCTTATGTATTACCCTCATGTATATCCTCTACTCTCTTTTACCCCAATCATCTACTTTTGTTATCATGCATGTGACGTTGTGTGTTGGCATGAATCACTTTTTTCTTTCCTCCCTTCCACTCCCTACCCTAATTAATCCCTCTAGCACCTAGTCTACTAATGCCACCTTTCCACTTTCCCTTTCCACCTATGTACCTCACCTATAGTTCCCTATCCACCTATTGACTTACAGATTTCCATCTTACCATTTGCTCATTCACTTATTTTCTAAATTGCCCCAACAAGAATAAATTATATGTCACTTAATAGCCTTTTAGGTTACTTTTTATTTCCATATCCATGGTGAGCCATATTATGTTCTCTTTCAATTATTCTATTTAGGACCATGGTTAAACATGGGCATGACTAAGAAAGTATTACATGGGTATAACTTATCAATATGCATTCACTTCATGCATATGGGTTCACATAATCAAATTTTGCATATCTCATAGGCATAAATAGTTATGCAAGACTCATAACCTTCTTAGAATAGATTTTACAAGACTCTACATACATTCCTATTGATTTTCCTTTGACACTTGTACACACATCACAACACAAAAATTTTTCTTCCTTTCATTGTTAACAGTAATCAAAAGAAGTTGATTCAATAGCACATAAATATCTACTAAGAATAAAAATAATGCTAAATCAAAATCATGAGCAATATTTAATTTTTTTGGGATGTTTTATTTTTCAATATTTCTTCAATAAGAGAAAAAATATATTGCTTCGACAACTTTTATTTCCTAAATTTTGAAAAGAATTGGGTAACATTGGTTGCTAAATTATATTCTTTAATTTTGTTTGTGTTTGTCACTACTTATATCTCATACGATTTGATACTTGGTATATGAATTTGTTTAAATCTATCTATTAGAACTTTTAATATTTTTTATATTCATTTACCACTTTAGGAATAAAAATTTAATGATGTCCTAATCGTTAGCTTAATATTTGAAATAATAAAAATATTTATAAAATTTTTATTTAGTGATCGACCATTAATGGTTTGATTTATACATTATAATAGGATGAGGTTGTTAAATTATAAAAATAGGGGTGATAACAAATCTTGGTATGTATGTATGTAGGGTTAAAGGTAAAGTATACATAATTTTTTAACTTTTTTCTTTGCTTGAGAAAAAGACATTGTACCTGGGTCTCTCACCTTTAACAAATCACAACTCTCTCCTTTAGAGCTTGATATTTTACAAAAACGCTCAATTCTCATCTCAATTAAGTTTCCATAGCTAGATATCTACATATTTTGTCATAAAAATTCAGAACTTTTTATTTTCATTTTATGAATCTTCTTCAATTTTCTTTGTAAATACAAATATTCTATAATTCAAAATCCTTCTTTTTGACATTTTCCTACAAAATTCTTCACAATATCAAAACTCCATCTCTATTGTCTACACACTACATCTTAGTAGAGTATTATTTCAAAACTTTGTGTTATCATAGTCTGTTTTACTAGCTTAGGACTGATAGTATCTTTCTTGAAGCATAAGTGCAACCATAAGAACTATAATAAATAGTTTAGCAGTCTCAAAAAGTTGAAATTTCATGATTACATATTATCAAATAATATATGCATAATAATTAAACTATGGGTCATTGTATAATACAAGTAGAATTCATTTTAATCCCAAATAATCAATTAAAAAATATTTTATCATTTTAATGAGTTATAAAATGAATATCATTCATATTATAATGAAATTTTAACAAATCATAATGGTATTATTTTAATAAATAGTTTAGCAGTCTCAAAAAGTTTAAAGTTCCAATCCATATTCCAACCAACAACTCAAATAGTCCATTCAGCTATGAAGTACATATGATATCATATTTTGCTTTAGCATTAAAACCTTCCACTCGTTTCACAAAATTATAGTTTGCTTTACCAAATTTAGATTTTTAGTTTCCTCCAATGCATTGATCTATAAATGGATCCCTTGAAATATTTTGTAATCCTCTAGAACATTATTTTTAATTTTCTCCTTTTAGATTTTTCTTGTCATCTTTAGCTAAACTTACTACTTCCTTTAACCATAAAAAATAGAATTTAACTCCATGATTGTTGAGCATACAATTGACACACTTTGACTTCCTCCCTAGTTTCATCTTTGCTAGGCATGAAAAGGTAGAAGGAAACTATTGGTATTTCAAAGGAAAGCTAGCTTACTTCAAATAGAGCTTGTTCTCTCTTGAAAGGGAATTATTTTCCCTAAATCTTATGGTATGGCCAAGTGTTGGCAAGCATTGATAAACTCAAAATTCAATGGTAGTTGTTCCTTCAAGGGGTCTTAATAGGTATGACTCTAAGATTCAGATTTCCTAAGCACAATATTTTAACATTAAATATTCTATTGTTTGGAAAACCATTCCACTGCATCGGCATTATAAATACATAAACTAAGTAGAATTTAAACTGCATAAAATGTAGGTAAGTTTAAAATTGTGCAACTATATTTGCCAAAATAATATCATACATTACATTTATATTATTATCATATAAAATAATACTGATTATCTTGAAACTAAATAGAATTTTAATCTACATGGAAGAAAACTAGTTTCAATATTTTAAACTAAAACTAATCTACTTCTAATCTAAATAGGCTCCAAAGAAGAGTAAAAGGTTTTAAGATGTAAGTGAAATAATAGCAAATAAACAAGCCTATGTTGTTTCAAATTTGATTTTGATTTGGTAAAGCGACAATCCCAATTTAAAACCAATCCTGGCCTAATTAGTATTCACATAGCTCAAGGTCTGAGATAGTGTAATCTTTAGAGAGGAAATAGACTATGAAATAAACTGAGTGCAACCACCATCATCACGCGTAGATTGAGCATACTATTTCAAAATCCTTGCATTATAAATATAATCATGTACTACATTTAGATTTAGATTTATCCACTTTGGTGATTTACATTAATAGATCTCAAAAATAATGTCAAGCTTGGTTCAGAAAATCCATCCAACTATAAACAAAAACATAAACAAGGAATAAACTAAGTCTAATTGGCTAGCTAATGGATTGATTTTTAGCCTTCTAGCTATCTAGTGGGTCAGTATTTATACAATTCTTTGGCTTTCCACATCATTATATTTTTACAACTTTTAATTATTATGATATTCCTTCCACTAGAGTGTATCAAATAACATATTCCTGCTACGAGTTCCTCATAATCACTCCTATTGTACTTTGACCATGCTGAATTAAATTTCAAACTTTTTGGTATCTCAATTTTACTTGTGCTCGGTTTGTCATGAGTGGTCTAAATTTTGCTCTTTTATCTGTAGTGAGTGGGCTAGGCATTAATTTTTACCGCTTTCATGTTCTCCAAATCAATGTCCACCTAATTAGCATTAAAACTCCTACATCCACTATTTTTGTCAATTCATGAAGTGACTTCCTTGGGATCACCTCTATACCAAGTTTCTACCATATCTCGTTAAATTTTCACTTTTGAGAAATCTAGGGATTTCTTAAATTGTGTTGATATTAAGTGATCAAATTCATGCTTTGCCAACCACAGCAAGTTGGATGAGCCATTTTCATGCTCTACAACTTTGTGTGTACCTAGTTGACATTAAAGTTCTTATATCCACCATCTTTGAATTATGAGTAGTTATGTCAGATAACCTACAAGAGAATATTTTATGGAAGGCAAAGTATTGAATTGTAAGCATTGCAATTTATTTTTTATTTTTATTATTTTTTAAAAATATATTTTTTAATTTATTTATTTCTCCTTTGCTTTTTCCTTCATTTTCTCTCTTTTTCTATTTATTTCTTTGTACCTCTCTACTAGCATACTATATCTTAAACAATTCTCTGTATTTTTTGGTAATTTGTTTTTGTTTTTTAGCTTATGGCAATTTTCAAAAATGTTTATGGATTTTTGGCATTATCTATATTTTTTTGTTATATTCTAAAATTTCCAGTTCCTTTCTACATTTTTATTCATTTTCTATGTTTTCTAGCTCTTCTTTGCATTTTTGGCAATAATCTGCACTTCTTGCAATTTTTAGCGTTTTTGGCCTTTCTTTATATTGTTTGGCCATTTCTATGTTTTTTTTACTTCTTTCCATATTTTTTGACAATAATCTACACTTTATATTTTATTGTCTTTTGGTAATTTCCTATGGATTTTATTTCATTGGTTACACTTAAATATTTATTTCCTATTGAGTCATTGTTCTTCGAGATTGGACGATCGATAAAGCTTCTAAATGTTTTGCCCTTTAAATTTTCCTTAATTTTTTTATGAGTCATTGATCTGAGATTAGATAGTTGGTAGACCTTTAGATATTTTATCCTTCATATTTTTCTTGAAACCTCTATGAGTTGTTGATCTGAGATCAGATAATTGGTGGAGTTTTAGATGCTTTGTACCTTAAGTTTTTTCTCCAAATATTTGTGAGCCATTGATCTTCAAGATCAAATAGTTGGAAGGATTTTAGATGTTTAACCCTTTATGTTTTTTCTCAAAATTTCTATGGGTCATTGTTCTAAGATCAAATGGTTGGTAGAGTTTTAGATGCTTTACCCTTTAAGTTTTTCTTTGAACCTCTGCAAGCCATTGACTTGCCAAGATTAGACAATTGGTAGACTTTTAGATGTCTAACACTTTATATTTTTCTTATAATATCTATGAGCTATTGATATAATATCATATAGTTGATGAAGTTTTAGATGCCTTACCCTTTGAGGTTTTTCTTCAAATCTTCACAAGTTGATTTTCCATGATCGAACGATTAACACTATTTTTAGATCAAACAACTAGTGTTGTTTTTCAAGTTCAACCATTTAAAATCCTTTGATTTTGCATGAGTTATTGTTTTTTTTAGATTATATGGTTGGCATAGTTTTCTATGCTTTGCTTTTTAAAGCTCCTTCCAGTTTCATATGAGCCATGATTTTTAAAAATGAATGGCACTATTTCCAATGCTCCACCATTTAAAATCCTCCAATTTTGTGTGACCCATTGATATTTTTAATTTGAATGTATGACATTATTATTCAATGCCCCACCATTTAAAACCCTCCAATTTTATGCGAGTTGTTAGTTTTTTTAGATTGGATGGTTGGCATTGTTTTTCCATGTTGTCATTTAAAAGCCTCTTTGATTTCACACAAATTATTGATTTTTGAGATCATATGACTGACACTATTTTTCATGCTCTCCCCTTTAAAACACTTTGATTTCATGCAAGCTATTGATTTTTTAGATCAAATGATTGGATCTATTTTTCAATGCTCCACCATGCATTTAAAATTCTTCAATTTTGCATGAGCCATTGATGTTTTTTAGATTGGATGAATGGTAAAAATTTTCTATGTTCCATCATCTAAAAATATCTTTGATTTGACATGAGTCATTGATTTTTTTAAATTGAATTATTGATAGGTTTTTAAATATTATTACCCTTTATGATTTTCTCAAAATCTTTGTGAGTCATTGAAATGATTCATGAATTTTTATTGAGTATTACAAGAGATATGGGCTTTGAAAATGACACTATGGTAAAATACAGGCATAATGGTCAATAGGGTAATCAAATAACATGTTGGAAATAGGCCATTTGGGATTCTCAAAATCTAGGTATGCTTATACTTTTCTATAAGTTCTTTTTGAGGTGCATCTAATGGAGGTGGTTTCATTAATTTGTATTGATATTTAAAGGATATATGATCCTTGAAAGTGATTCTATCCATATTGCCAGGGGTATCTCCAGGTGTATAGTGTCTAAATTTAAATAGGTTTTGGGTGCTACATCTATGGGAACATAGACATATTAATACTTGTTGGAAATATGTATTTCCTACTTCTTCTAATGGGAGAGGTTATTCACCATTTTAAAGAGAGTACCATACAAAACTATAGTAATAAGCAGCATGGCAAACTCAAGGTATGCAAAAATTGAGTTTTATTGAGAACCTAAGTTTGTGTATGGTTGACTATTATACACAAACCCAAGAAAAACAAAACAAATTTCATGAAGACCAAAAGAAAAGTGGACCCTCAGTGCATGTAGACTAGGGCATGTTGAAAAAGTACAACAACAAATGGAGACCCTATTGGGAAATGCTCCTAACCAAATTACAAATAGAATAAACCCTCTCCAAAATAATGAAACTATAAGACCAATAAAATAAAAAAATTGACATCCATCCAAGGCTGGGGTTAAGCAATTAACCTAAAAGTAATACTCCATTTTGTTTCAACAAAAGTTTGTTTGTATGAATTTATTCTTATGCCAAAATTAGTTAAAATTTGTCATCATAATTAATAAATTAGGCTAGTTCACCCTTGAGAAAATATTGGTCTACAAATGATGAGCTTGCCTCATAGGTAGACATATCACCAACTACAAAATATTGGTCTACTACTAGCTAGGTGTTTATAACCTTCATTGATACCACTCTATAAATTTCTCTATTACTAGCTAGGCATTCATAGCCTTGATAGAGTTTGTTTGAATCATCCAAGCAATTGAGCCCCTCTTTTTTTTGGAGCATAAATTTATTTTACTAAATTTACAAGCACTGGTATCTGCTTCTAGGTTGGGTATCACTATGAAAAACAAGAGGGTAAATGTCTAAATGGTTTATCCCTACAAACCAATTTATAATGGGCTTATTCCTCCTAATTTAGAATCTCTTTAAAATATTTGTGTTGTGAAGTTGCAACATCCTTTTACATTAGTTCTGGATTGATTTGTTTTACCCCAAGATATGGATATACACTAAACGGATAATCAAGCCAATCTTAGTTTCATTGCGTTAAGAGTAGAACCTTTATCTCCAAATTATGTACAAACACTTCCTCCTTAGAGTAACCAGAAGTTGGTTGTATTTGACTATTTTAGTACAAAAAGAGGAAAGCACAAAATAGAAGGGAAGCAAATCCAAAATGTAAAGTAAAAAAATGGGAATAAAATGAAACAAGACCAGCACACTAGAATCTCAACACAACAAAACTATGTATAGGGCTTATTTACAAGACACCATTAGGGTGATTTTACATGATTTTACTGATAATGGGACATCCTCTCTAGTTATAATTTTTAACTTGAAAGTATTCTCTCCTAGAATCTCTAATATCTAGAAGGGACCTAGTTAAATATGGTCAAATTTTCCATGGTCTCATTTATTTTCATGAGTCTTATCCCAGAGTAAAACTCAAAGAGCAATATTAAAGGCATTTATTTTGGCTTTCTTATCAAATCGTCATTTTATCATTCCTTGATGTTTAATAAAATGTTGCAATGCATCTTCCCTTTTCTCATTCAGACACATTAAATTAAACAACCTCGCTTGAATCCTATTAGTTGTTTCTAAGTATTTTTCATGAATTACAGGGTTAGGATTTTGATATTTATAAGAAATATTAGAACTTGATCATAAAATAAATGAGAGGGATATGTTCCTAGAAAAGACTTAATTATTGTCCTATCTAATCATAATGTGTGTTTTAGTTTATTATGCCAATCCTTGGTATTTTTATATAAAATGTTCCTAGTTATTTCTATAAGGTTTTTGTTAGTTTTTTCTACTACTCCATTACCTTGAGGATAGTAATTAGAATAAAATTCAAGTACTACCTAATTATCATACGGCTAGTTAGTAAATAATAAGGAAGAAAATCAAAATGTTTGTCACATAACAAAGCATATGGCATCCCAAACCTAGTTACAATGTTATCTTTGGGGGAATTGGATCATGACCTCTATTGTGTAGTTTTTGGATGTTTGAGCTTCTATCTAGTAGGTGTAGTAATTTGTGGTAGTCAAGATGAATTTTTGGTTGGACAATGAATTAAAGATTAAATAAACCAATAAATTTCAATCCCCACCATGCAAATGGGTGCACTTCAATCACTAGTTTCAATGACATTAGAGAATTCCTTTCTTGATGAGCTATAATTTGGAAAAACATGGCATGACCTAGAGTGTGCATATGCATATTTAAATATGTGGGGCTTGTTGTCATATTATTTGGGAAAAAAACCCAATGTGCCAAGGGAAACCATGCCTCACATAGAGAAAAATAGCAAGAATTTTCATAGATGGAAGGACTACCTATGAGGCAAGCATTATGTATTTCAATCAAGGCTGACTCCTCATCAAATTGAATTGTTGATGCATGGAGGTATTCAAAAGCTAATTCCAAGGGGTTTGGTTCCCTGAAGTCATTCGTGGGTGGCGTTGGAGGGTTTTCATGTTCCCTATTTGTTTGGTTCCTTGGGGTCATTAGCTACATATTTCAATATTGTATGGGAGCCTATGCTTATTTCCTACAACTTTGATCACCTCGTGGCTCCTTCAGATTGGGTTCCTTATGGCCTTCCCACCCCTTTACCCATGGTTGGTGGTTTCATTTCCATTGCATCCTTGGTTTCTCTTGGAATTATCGTAGTTCAACCTCTCGTGCAAGGAATCTCATGAAATTTATTTAATAAGGTAAACTCCAAGCCCAGGGATCTCAAGAAATCTCAGTTGGAACAACCCAACCACCAATTTAAAGAACAAATAACACATGAAAAGCTACCTTATGCTTGCCAAGGTCAGCTAACAATGGACCCATACTGCAAATATCCAAACAACAACTCACATAGAGGAGACTTAAGTTCAGAGGTAGCGTGAGATAATAATAAGGGTTTATCAACATAGGTGGCGCTCCTATAAAACCAACTAAACAACCACTTGTCAAAGCATGCATGAGGTATTTGAAATTTGTTTTAAAATTAAGTTGAAAGAGCATCACAACACCCAAAAGGCTAGGATGGCACTGATAGTTCTAAACACTCACACAATAGAGTTTTGATTGAAGTTAAGGGTCTCTTGACAAGGTCAAGACTGCACCAAGGAGATGGGAAAAGTAGATGTGATAGAGCCAACAGAGGAAGGGATAGCCCATACATAAACTAAGGATGGATTTATCTACGCTAAAACTACGACCAACAAAAAATATTTGGGGTATGGAAATGGCTTTACCCAACTACAACACACCCAACACTATCCAAAAGAGGAATATGAGGTTCCCAAAACCAATGCTCAAATGCCAGAAAAAATTGGTGCACACCCAAAAGGTGATAACTAACTACCTAGACAACAAGGAAAATATCTTCTAACTGGTCTAAGGTGAGGACATCACCACAATGTCTAAACAAGGAACTCATACAAGTCTTTACCATGAAAACATCATCCAGTTCCAGCAAGCAATTCTTTAAAAGAGACAAAGGAGGATAAGTTTGATATACCAACCTACTGCCTTTACTTTAGCTTCCTTTCCCTTCATAATCACCATTTTCCAAGGCCTCTGGTTCTTCCACTCTTAAAATATGGTTTCGCCACTCTCCAACATTTGGCTCTGTCAGTCATCCTCCTCTCCTCCTGATTTTCAATTGATCTCCCTCTAAGAGAAGTGTGTCACCTCAAAAATATCCCTGTCCTCATAAATTCCACCTACTACCTTTTACTCCTCTCTCTCCCATTGGCATTGAGTGGGACATTATCCTATTAAAAACCATTCTTTGTGTTTTCCAAAGCTTATCCAAAAAGTTCTTATCCCCCTTCAATGACAAAAACTTCCATAGTACTTCACATCTTACCAAAATCACTCTCATAAGATATTTTCATGCTTCGAAGTCTTAAGAACTACAAAGCTTCCTATATCATTTAAATTAATCTCAATTTTCTTTTTTTTAATTATGAATTAATTATTATTTCAAATAATAAAAATTTTGCCATTTAATTAGAACTAAAGACCTATACAATATTCTATTATTATTGAAATAGGGTCTTATTATCTAATTGAGTAAAGTTCTTTTATTACTTAACAAAATAGATTGCACTAATTATTTAAATAAAGTTCCATTATTATTTAATATAGATTTCATTATCTATTTAAATAAAGCTCCATTATTATTTAATATAGATTTCATTATCTATTTAAATAAAGCTCCATTATTATTTAATATAGATTTCATTATCTATTTAAATAAAGCTCCATTATTATTTAATATAGATTTCATTATCTATTTAAATAAAGCTCCATTATTATTTAATATAGATTTTATTATCTATTTAAATAAATCTCCATTATTATTTAATATATATTTCATTATCTATTTAAATAAATCTCCATTATTATTTAATATAGATTTTTTATTAACATAATAAGTTATTTTACCAACTAGCAAAATGCTACACTAACAGCAAGTTTTCGAGGATTCAAAGGCAACCAAGTTTATGCATATATTTTCCAAAACTAAAATGTTGTTAAGTGATGAAGTAAAATATAACCAATCATATGCAATAAATAAAGAGGGATTCTTTCCATCAACCCACTCACTTATCTCAACCAAAGAATTTATAATAGCTACCAGGCTATCAACTATGGCTCTTGGTGGCTGGCTAGTTGATGATTATCCTATTATCGATAATGCATACCTATATGAAGGTAGTCATCCATATTACCCCTAAGTTGCCTTAATAATCACTTCCCCAACCTCAAGTACCCCATTTCTGGTGGACGATTCTATTTCTCTCACGTACAAGTGTACCTGATCCTGCATATTATGGTACCATGCTCTTCAAAGATACATCCATCTAAGAATTATATAGTCATTCATTTGCAATAAAACTAAGCATTAAAACATCATTAGTCAATACATAGTTTTTCATGTCCAAAAGCCTACTAGGGAGGGTCATGATAGTTTTGGCCTCTCCTGTTGTTGGTCTAAGTATAGTTGTATTCTTAAAACTCAACCTCCCATAGATTATTATTTGGAATAAAAGCTGAGAAAACTCTCATACTTTGGGTTAATTTCCTAATTCCCCCAAATTTTTAATCTAGCTTGGTTATGGTATTAAACTATCCTATGATCATGAATCATATTTCTTGGTCTTTACTTCTCATGAATGCTTCCATCCCACTCCAAAATTCTAACCTACCTAATTGAGTTATAGTTCCATAGACATTGATAAGGATGAAACAATAATCAATAAAGTAGCAAATGACTAAAGAGGCTATCCAATACCTAATTTTATGAATGGTTACATAGGAGGTTCTATAAGGATTCCAAAAAATTAGAATTTCCCATACCACTCCTTCATAATCCATAGCATCTCATTCACATCTTGCTCATACTACTTTCATAGTTTTTGAAACTTCTTCTTTTGTCATTTTAGTTTCCTAGATACAAAGAATATCAGGCTTATTACTTAAACATAGGTCCCTAATACACCTTTACTTTGAGGGGTCATTAGCACCCCTTATATTCCATGAGATGACAAGCATATCTCATTAGGGTCTTTTGGCCCCGCATGTATATTACCACTATCATTTTATTGTTTTCTAAAGATAAGTTCAACCAACTAGTTTGTGTTCCTTTCTCTATGTTTGCTCTTGCTTCCCTAGATCTTGCTTGATAATTTGAGGGTTTTCCTATTTTTTTCTTGCCTATATCAGGATTAGGTCTTATTATTCTATTCCTCAATATTCTTTCACAATTTTTTTTTTCATCATATTTATCCTCTCCTGGCTCTAATATAGAAGATATTGACTTGTCCTTCTCATTTTCTAGTATTTCCCTATTAATGGCAAATATATTAACTTCTAAAACTGCATTTTCTTTACCAATTTTTTTCTCTTGAATGATGCATGGTACTTCAAGAGAGTCTTCAAAATTTGATGAGACACATTCCTTAGGTTCATCGATAATGTTCTTATTTAAATCAAGATCATACTGAAAAGACAGTTCCTTGTTAATTTGTTGAAATTGTTATAATGTGTCCTCTAAGTTTTGATCTACTTTTTCTTCATAGGTTAAAGCCTCAAAAGAGTTGGTATTTCTTCCAATATCCTTCCTTACTAGTCTCCACTATTTATTTTCTTTCATTTTTCTAGATCTATTTTTTGGAAGTTGAAAACCATCTTCATCCATAACCATTTGTAAGTTTCTCTTGTGGTTTTCTATATATGATTTTGTTGGGATATCATGTCCTAAGAACAATAATAAATAAAGTAGCAAATGGCTAAAGAGGCTATCCAATACCTAATGTTAGGAATGGTTACACCGGAGGTTCTAGAAGGATTCCAACAAATTAGAATTCCCCCTACTACTCCTTCATAATCCATAGCATCTCATTCACATCTTGCCCATACTACTTTCATAGTTTTTGAAACTTCTTCTTTGGTCATTTTAGTTTCCTAAATACAAATAATATCAGGCTTATTACTTAAACATAGGTCCCATAAACCAATGACTCCCTTTTAGGATTTTTTATCTTTCTTCCCTAGAAAAAAAAATGGCTAGGAAGAAACCTTTGGGAAGAAATGATAGAATCACTTCTAGAGACTTCCAACTCCTATCAATCCATTTTCTCAAGGCTAAAGCCCCTAGCCAATACCCATTAAATTTACCAAAAATCACCCTATCTTGGAGCAACAAGGATCTCTCTAAGGTGTGCTCACTAACCTCTACCACTAGAGATGATTCTAAGGATTTAACTATAAATTGATCCATGGAAAGGAAACTAAAACTCAAAATCTATTGAAATTTATTTGAATGTCCTATAGCAAATATAATATTTGATAAAAACTTTATAATAATTTGCATGCAAACTTTTGAAGACAAAGAAAGGGAAAAAAAACTTAGCTAAAAAATTCTATCCAGATAGATTGTCTTACCTCATTGAAGTTCTAGCCCTTCATTGCTCTTCCCATCATCCAAACCCTATTTGACAAATATTTGCAATTTTTTTTTTCACAACTTGAAAAAATACCACTATCCTTATTATGGATGATTGAATTTATAGGGTCATATATCCCTCGATACTATTCAAATTCTTTCATATGACCACTCATTTTAAATCTCAAATTTTATACAAGTTGGTCTAAGAATCAACTAAATTGGATAACCCTTCATGGAGATATGGCTCCTAAAATATGAGATGTATTTTATAAAAAACCCCTAATTCTTTGCAAAGCTCTATAGTATTAATTAATTTAATAGTAAATAAATTATTTAATAATACCCTTACTAGTCATAAAAGATAAGTTAATCTATATGTTTTTATTTTACTGGCTATGATTTTGGTCATAAATTTATATGAAGCATTACACAAAGAAACAAACCTAATTTGACTAAATATTGAAGCATTCTTCTCCTTTTGTAATCAAAGCTAAAAAGGTAGACTAAATAGAACCAATTAACTTGCATTTTTTACGAGTGTCCTCAATCATCTGAAGAAGATTTGTAGGTACCAGATCAAAAAATTGGTGGTAGAAGGTATTAGTGAATCCATCTAGATCAGGATATTTATTCTTATTGGAATTGAATACAATATCCTTAAGTTCTTCTAGAGTGACTACTTGGAAAAGATAATTTTTTATTTCCTTGATTATTACCTTACAAAGGTTTTATAGTAGTGCAACTTGAGTAGCATGATTTCCATCTAATTTTTTATAAAAGGATTCATAATGGCTAAATGCAGCTTCTTTGATATCTAAAAAATTGGAGACCTTATCATCATTATTTAGTTTAATTTCATATATCATATTCCTTTGATATCTATGTTGAGCCTTAAGATGAAACAATCTGGTATTGGAGTCTCCTTCTCATAGCCAAGTCATGTGGGATTTGAGTCTCCAAAATTGTTCTTCTTTCCTAGCTTTCATATGAAGCTAGGAGAGAATGGAATCTCTCTTAGATTTTAGTGTTTCACTGGAAGGTACTAGCTTTAAAAGCTCTTCTAATTCTCCCAACTTAAGAAAGAGGATTTACTTAGATTTATTAGTATTATGATGAAATTTTATCTAGCTTCTACAATTAGCTTTTAGTCTAGAAATATTTATCTTCCATATGTCTTGAGTGTTGTGGGAGGGACACAAGCTTTCCAACTATGCTCTTTTATCTAAAAATCCATTGAAGTTAACTCAATCAAGGTTATATTTGAAGGGGATGGGATCCAAAATTATATTTTTTGCACTATCAAAAAGGATAGGCTTATGATTAAATATTGTTATTTAGATTATTTTACTAGTTATTAAAGGAAAACATGTGAGAATATCTTCTTGGACCAAGAATATATCCATTCTTTTGACAATGAAATGGTTTCCTGCTCGTCCATTAGTCCAAGTATAGAGGCCTTTAGAAGGTTTTCTATCTAGAAGACTAGTAAGAGACATGTATCTTCCACATAATCCATGCAAGGATCTCTAATAATAGAATTGCCTCTTTTTTTAGAGGGGAAAACCATCAAATTAAAATCTTTGGCTATGTTCAAATTGCTTAGCAAAAAGAATTGAAAGCCAACATTTCTTCTTAGCAATTAGGGAGTTAGGGGCATACACATTCAAATAGGTGAAAGAGAAACCTCTAGCATAAAAAATAAGAGAAAGCAAGCACTTGTTTTTTTTTTTTTGGAAAACATCCCACAAGGGATGCCACTTTCACGTAAGACCCAAGGAGGCAGGGGTATCTCTTCCACCAAAATCACCCAGGGCTCACACCTGGCCTACCACCTTTGACATACTCAAGGAGAAAACCTGAAACAATAAAAAACAAGAACACACAAACACAAATACACAATAATATTAAAAAAACATGCTCCTTGAGTGTGTCTAAAATATAAAGCACAACCAAATACACACACAATAAGATAAAAAAAACACAACATGAACCGAACCACGTAGAAAAACACAAGAATAACATAACAAAACACAAACATGACAAAAACAACATAACGCTACAAAGACGCAACCAACAAAAATATTAAAAACAAAAACAACCAACAACAAACAACAAATAAAACAAAAATATAGAAAACACTCACACACCAAAATACAAAAACACCAATTAATACAAACATACAGAAACACAAGAACAAGAACAACAAAAACACAAGAACAATAACACAAAACACAAAACACAAAACACAAAACAACACAAAAATAGAACAAAACAAAAAAACACACACACACCTCAAAAAACTAAAAAAAAAAATTGAACACAACAATGACCTTTCTAGACCAAAATAATTTTAAGGCAAGAATCAACAAAGGAAACAAAAGAAATATTAGTTTGAGCTAGGGAACTAAAATACCCTGACCGAACCAAAGAGAAGCAAAAATAAAGCAAGAAGAAACTAGGTACCTCCAGAATTAGAGCCATCCAAAGAAATGATAGAAAGAAGAGCTTCCCTTATCTGTGAAGCCCACCATATAGGAGGGTGGTCATAGCAACTAAGATCACCTTTTTCCAAAGCTAAATTAACTAAAGCATCAGCACTCTTGTTCTGATCTATGACCACGTGATTGTAATCAATATTTAAAAATCTCATCTGGATTAACTATATCTTCTCAATAGTTATTTTTATTCTCCAATCAACCTTAAGATTCTTAGAATGAGTCTTCAAAAGATTAATCATGAGTTGAGAGTCAGACTTAACTAGCACCTTTTCCCATCCAACCTTAGTAGCCTCTTGAAGGCCTCTAAGTATACCATACCCCTCAACACGGTTATTGGATATAATATCCAAATTCTCAACAAAAGTAAAAACCAGGAAGCCATCTAAAAGTCTACCAATTCCTCTCGCACTAGCTTTTCCAGGGTTCCCCCTAGAGGCTCCATCGGTATTGACTTTTCCAAAATTCTTAGGAGGAAGTTGCCAATTCCTTGTTCTATCCATCTTGCAATTACTCACAATCCCTTTAAGTTGGTTGCCCTTAGAAGAATTAATATTCAATTTTTGCATCACTTGATCCCATATTTAGTGGGAGTTTTGGGGTGATTAAGGAGTTTTTGGACTGATTCAACTAAGTTGGCAATGGTCTTTTGTTAGATATAGTGAATATCCTTCCTATCTTGATTAAAAATTCATTTGTTCCTTTAATTCTATATATTCCAAAGAATAATGGTAGAACCCATCCAAACTAATTGCTTAATAAAATGATCAACACCCTCTTGTTTAGGCCAGTCCCTCCAAAGTTGTTCAAAAGTAAAAAAATTGGACCACTATAAGCCAAATAAAGTGGTCATTCTCCTCCATATCTCAAAGGATAAAGTACACTCAATAAAAATATGGCTAATATTTTCCACATTCTATTCACAAATTTCACATCTAAAATGGCCATGAAAACCATGATTCATATGTTGCTCACCAGTAAGTACCCTACGATGCAATAAAATCCAAGTAAAGAACCTCACCATAGGCCAAAGCTTTTGAGCCCACAACTGAGAAAAGATGGCAGATGATTGGTTGGGATTATTATGGCATAATTCCAAATAACCTTGAGCAATTGAATACTCACCCTTAGTAGTGTTGTTCCATCCAAAACAATATTTTTCATGGGACCAAGAGAGAGATATCATATGAAGGATGTATTGGATATCTTGTCTTTGCCTTTCTGGGATTTGAATAGGTCAGTCCTCAATAGGGATCCAATATCTACCAACCTTTGAATTACCAGTATGGTACCGACAGTAATTAGCCACCTTTATCAAGTTAGCTTGGTGAAGTTCCTCCATCCAAGGCCTCCAATCGAGAAACTGAGTTATCAAAGGCTTGTGACCATCCCAAGAATCTGTCTAAAAATTTACCTGTTGACCATTATGAATGATCCAAAATATTTTTTTCTTTATAAAATCCTCACCAGTCTTAAGAACTGCTAAAATGGGAGAACCTTTGGTAGGCAATTGATCGCAAACAAGATCTTCAAGACTTTTGTTCTCAACATATTTAGCATGAATATTATTGGCCCAAAGAGCATTGGGGTTATGCAAAATCCTCCAATATAATTTAGTAGCTAAAGCTTTGTTGTTATTAATAGCAAACCAAAATCCTAACCCCCCTTAATTCTTAGGAAGACATAAAGTGTCCCATTTCACCAAGGCCCATTTTCTTTTCTCCTTAGTACCACTGTAGAGGAACCGATGACTGATTTGATCCAGTTCTCAAAGAATAGCCTTTGGGATATTCAACATGGTAGAAACATAAATAGAAATAGCTTGAAGGACTGATTTTACCAATATGATTCTACCCCCAGAAGAAAGCCACCTATTGGTCCACTTACCAATTTTCTTCTTGATTTTGTCCAACAACCAATTCCAATATTTTTTTTTGTCTTTGAATATTGATGGGAATACCTAAATAAGTGATCGAAAGGGAGGTCTTCTTATATCCTAATTTATATAAGACCATGGATTCCTATCTAGCAGAGCAGTGAAATAAAATAACTTTAGATTTATATTCATTGATCAATTTCCCGATAGCCTTAGAAAAATAGCTAATGATTTTCTTAATATTAGACTCTTCCTTAACTGTAGATTTACCTAAAAGAGTAGAGTCATTAAAAAATTGAATATGAGAGATAGGTCTAGCTCCATGAGAAATGGTAACTCCCTCGAGGGTTTTGTTTTCTCTCTTTTTGGTTATAGTCCTACCCAAGCATTCAAAAATAATGATGAATAAATAAGGGGAATGGGGTTCACCTTGCCTAATACCTCTGGAATCATGGAACAACTGATTAGGCCTGCCATTAATAAGAACTAAGTAGGAAATTGAAGAGATACATCCCATAATACAATCCATCCAATCCTGATAGAAATCAAATTGCCTCAAAACTTGGATAAGGAAGTGCCAATCCACTCTATCATAATATTTGGATAAGTCTAACCGAATGAACATGGAATGAGATTTTTGCATATCCATAGAATGGATGCCTTCTTGAGAAAAAACTATCTCATCCACTATTCGATGCCCTTCCACATAACCCCCTTGTTCAGTGGAAATAATCTTATACAAAAGAGGTTTCAACCTTTCTGCCATGATCTTAGTAATGATTTTTATAGGAACATTACATAAAGAAATAGGTTTAAAAGCTAATATATGATCAACCTCTTGAGATTTTGGAACAAGAGTAATATAAGTTTTATTGATAACCTTCAAAATTTCTTTGGCTTTCCTGGCTTCTTCCACCACCTCTAATAAATCCGCATGAAGGATATCGTAGAACTCTTGGTAGAACTCAATGGGAAAACCATCAAGACCTAGGGGTTTCCATTTTTGCATTTTAAAAACTATCTATTGAAGCTCACTGATAGTAACATGAGCAGCAAAAATAGAGTTATCCTCAGAAGTGATAAGATAAGGGATTGCTTGAAGAACATTTTGTTGATAAGTCGAGTCAAGAGGAGTAGCAGCAATAAATATTGGAAAATTAATTGACAACAATAGAGTTCATGCCATCCCAAGTGTAGATAAAATCTCCATAATCTGATTTCATAGAAGAAATCAAGTTGTGATATCTTCGAGCTAGAAGAGAATTGTGGAAGAAATTTGTGTTTCGATCTCCTTCTTTGAGCCATTGAATTCTAGATTTTTGCTTCCATAAGAGTTCTTCTATTTTTCCCCATTCCTCTAATTAAGTTGTGAGATTAATTTCATTTGCACTTCTACTCTTTGTGATGCCATCTAAACAAATTTTCTTATTCAAATTTTCAAGCTAAGAAATAACTTCATATATTTTTTATGAACATCCCCAAACTCCTTCTAGGTCCAAGTCTTGATTTTAAATTTAATATATTGTAATATATTGGAAAAATAGAACATCTTAGTCACATACCTAGGTTTACCTTCCACCATTGTTGCACTCGAGGTCTAAATGAATTGTCTTTAAGCCACATTAAATGGAATCAAAAAGGAGAGAACTCACATTGGTTTTCTACATTTCCATCATGACTGGCCAGTGATCCAAACTAGCATTGTTAAGACTCTTCGCTTTAGGAATGTGATCATGGATTAAGAAATTGTTAAAGAGCAAGAACTTATCCAATATCTCCATCATATAAGCTAAGCTTTGCCTTCTGTTAGACCAAGTCATAAGGCCATTATCTGGTTGGATGTCCACAAGATGGAGGTTTGAAATATATTTGCTCATGAGGTCAGTGCTCCTATCCAAATTTCTATTTTCCCTCATTTTCTCATACAGAGAGAGGATGGTATTGAAATATCCTCTGATAAAGATCCAAGCTTAAGGAAAATGAGAGATAATATAAGTTATATCCTTCTACTATCTTCTTTTTTCCTCCAAAGTAGTCAGAGCATAAATAGTAATGCAGATCATAATTTCGTTGGAATATCTACATTTAATAGCTATAGCTAAAATACCCCAAATGCCAACCATATGGTTAATAACTACCTCTTTTAGGTCCCAAATGCAAGCAATACCGCCAGAAATCCCTTGAGAACTGAGGGAAATCACTTTTCCAGCTGGCCAAATTTTACTAGCAATTGATTCCATTTCCTCTATTGACATCTTCGTTTCTTGAAGGAAAACAAGATGTGGATGATTTATCTAAATCATTCTTCTAATTTCATTTTGTTTTAAAATACTCCCTTTGAGTCATTTAATATTCCAAGGATGATATTCAATAATACTAGGGCTAAAAAAGTTGGGAAGGATATTAATCTTAACTTCCTCTACAAGCTTTTCACCTTCTTTTGACCTATGATGTTGATTGGTCTTGTGACCTGCCTTTTGATTAGAATCCATCTTCAATTTTTTTCCCTATTTCTTGACTTACTCCAATTGAATCTAAGATGGCTTCTAACCTTGAAGAATGCATGTATACAACCAAATTGTTACTAGAAGGTTCAACTGAGTCTATATTGGAACCTGTATTATTTGAAGTTTTAACATTTCTAAGATTATTTTTCTTATGTATATTTTCTCCCTTTTTTTGTTGAAAACCTTTGATTTGTTGGTTTTTCTCTGAATTCTTCCCTTCATATTTAAATTGTGTTTCTAATATTTCTATTTTCATAATTTCTTCTTCATCACTTGGGACATCATTTATGGAAATAATTTCAAACATATTAGCAGATAACTTAGATTGATCCTTCATAAATGTTTTTTTCTGAGTGTTCTTTTTAGGCATTTGGAAACCTACTAAGTTTATATCTTTCTTTTGATCTGAAATTTTATTTGGGCAAACACTAGCCAAATGACTATATTCATGGCAAATTCTACAACAAAAAGGAATGTTCTTATAGTCCACTACTTGCTTTTAAGTGTCCTCTCCAAATTGTAATGTGATATTTTTAGGTAGGGGTTTTTCAAAATCCATTAAAACACAAATCCAAGCATAAATAATATATTCAAATTTTTGAGTACAATTAGTAGTCATCATAAAAGTTTCTAAAGAGTTTCCAATTGAAGAAAAAATAGTTGGATTCTAGAATTCATTTGGTAGGTCAAATATTCTAACCCACATGGGACCTATAGAATGCATCTCTTCTTTGGCTTAAAATTTATTATGTCAGGGCTTCATAAAAATCCCTGCCCTTCTAAAGAACCAGGGATCCCCTTGAAATGTTTTCTCTCTATCTTCACTATTAGCAAATAAAACAATAAAATCACCATTTGGATAAATAGAGATTTGTAACTCACCTTTAGTTTTCCAGATTTTTGCATCTTAGACTTTGAAAGCCATGAAAACCCATGAAATGACAAATTAGTCCTCTTTTTTCCATATATTCAATGTCAGTCTGAATGTTACCCATATCAAGATTAACAATAGGAGTTCCATCAGTTGCTTTAATATATCCTGATTCCATTTTCCTAGGATCCATATCAGGTATTCTTTGAGGTTTATGGGAAGCCCTAATATTAATATTAGCATTAGGCTAAGGCTATCCACCACGAAGGGCATCCCTAAAATTCATTTTTGGGGCTGAGTCTTAGAAATTCTTACCCTTGATAGGGGTTTCCACAGTGAATTTATTTTGTGGGTGCACCTTAGCACCATATTCACTTGAGATCTTAGCCATTTTTTGATCAACTACTTGAAACCTGTTTCATGATCTCTTTAATACATTCCCTAGATGCCATGGAAAGGTATGATTTTCACTTTTATTTTGTGCAACAAATTGGAAGTCGTTGTCAATAAATTTCACATCATGAAGATCTATTTAAGGATAGATTTCTAACCCATCTTAGATCCCATGCAATATATATTGCTAAACGCTTGAGCAAAAAACACAAAAATATTGGCTTTTAGGGCCCGAAGACCTCGAAAACCAACCTCTGGAGCTTCTTGCACTCAACCCAGATGAAACCCTTGCATAGTCACTTACCAAAAATATTGTTCACACATAGGGATGTGCTAGGCTTTGTGTTGTTCAAAATTGTCTAAAAATTGGTGAAGATGTTCTAGGGTTTGTCAGGCATCTACTCTCAATATTTTAGCTCAATCTGAGTCCAGATGAGTGAAATATGGCCAAAATAAGTTCGGTAGTGGGGATAGTCCTATGAAAAACATCCTCTCATTCCATCATAATTTGTTTTATGCCTTAGCTCGAGCACTTGCTTTGATTACCACTTGTTTTTGATAAAATACTTTTGTCCCATGTTGTAAGAATGCCACTAAAGGCTCTTTATACATAAATAACATCAATTTCAAAGCTTCTCCATATAGATCTCCACACTGTAGAGGCCCCTTTTTTATCTAGCTTTATTTCCTATTTTCCTATTTTCCTATTAAACAAGGGCAAAGGTCCTTTATCAAAATTTTGGGGTAGGTTTTCTTAAGGGATCCACCCAGGTCTCTACAATTTTGTGAGATCATTATCATTTTTTTGTGGGTTTCTTCCCTTTGTAGAGACCCTCTAGTGTAGCTTGAGTCTTACCTGCAATATTTTTCTTTGCTTCTTTAGTCCTTATTTTTTAATTAGATTTTTCGCTTGACTAAAGAGGATTGTGTTATAATAGGCTCATGGTAAGAGATAAGGAATATGATGTCTTCCCCTAGTTGAATATGACTTTCTTTCATAATTGTCTTAGTAGGTTCTTTATTCATCCTTTCCTATAGAGCATGATCTACCGGTTTTGTATCAAGAGAGGCTTACTCATGGTTTTCTTCTTCATTTTTAGAGTTATTTTGTAGATCTTTTTATTGATATGAGTTTAAAGTGTCACACTTGTTAGAATTCTCAAGGGGTTTTAAGTTAGCAGGTTTGGGCTTTCAAATTCTACCCCTCCTATTTCTCTTCTTGATTTGTACTTACTGAAAGCCTTCATTGTCAGCCTGATTCTTCTTATTCTATGGTTTTTTACTAAGTAGGCAATCTTTGGCAAGTGGTCATACTCATGGTAAGATAGACATTTCAAAGGTAAATACTCATAATATAAAACTTGTGCGTGGAATCTAATCTAGAGCCTTAATCTCAATATCTTCACGTAAGTTATTTTTCAAATTAACTTGAACACAAATGTGAACATAAGAAGTAATTAGATTTTTAGGAGGAATCTAGTCGATAAACGTGTCAATCTTATTTCCAATGAGCTCTAGAGAGGATTTATTCCAAATATGAGAGGGATAAAGGGTAATTTTTGTTGGATTTTCAGCTTAACTATCTTCTTTTTTTTCTTTAAGCAAAAAACCCCTTGCGGAGCCGCCTTGGTCTGAGAGACCACGAACAGGGGTTTCTACACTGTCAAAGTCACCTGAGGGTCACACCCGACCCTGCCCGCACCAATATTATCAATTGGATTTTGGATACCCAATTCAGATTTTTGGTAGGGTGGAGATTTGAACCTGGGACCTCCCTTGGAGGATTGCCCTCTCCTCTCCAACTCACCTGCAACACCTGGGTGCTTAACTATATTTTAATATCATAGGTCCCAATTTAATTTTAACCAACAATATTATAGGTCAAAATATCAATAATCATGAGTAGAATAATATATGAGCAATTAAATATCAATTGGTATTAGCTCAACCGGTTAAATTCCTCAATGTTTCAAGGAGACCTAGGTTTGAATATTGTCAAAAATAATACATGGATAATATCCAAGCTTTGTTGTAATATCACTATGTGGTGATGATGTAATACAAGTGGGGCCCGTTTCAATCCCATATAATCCATTGAAAAGAAAATATAGAGCAATTAAATAAATATCTAGACCAATGTAATAAAAAAATAGCATTCACTTATAATATCAAATATGAATGTAAATGGCCAAAATAATTCATGTACATGCATGAAGAATACTTACAATAATAAATTGCTCAAAATTTGTATACAAGCTTTATTATCAATGCTTTTTATGCGGTGATTGCTACAGATTGTTTCTCACTTTTCTTCTTGTATATCTCAAGTTACATTGTATGGATATTTGCCTCCATAATATATACATAGTAATGTGACTCTTCACATACTTGACTACTACTCTCCATATGATAGATCTCATGACCTTTGGCTTATCATCTTCCCACTTATATACTAGACTCTTCACTCTCTTCTTACATGTATACTTGACTCTATGACACTTGCACACTTCTACATGACTCTTACTCTCCTACATGAACTCCTAATACAAGACACTTATGTGCATACAACCTTTATATATTTGCACACTTACATACATGACACTTGTGTACATTCTCTCAATACACACTTGCACTCTTACTTACATGAAACTTGTGTATTTCCTACACATTGACACCTATATAAAATGGATGTATAAAACACTCATCTAAACTATTGACTCAACCCTAATATATTATATATGCACATTTTTACCATGAAGGTACCATGGGGTTACATTTACATATACCAAATAATGTAATATTCTTTAGTAATCTTACCCAACAAGAGTGAAGAACACAAGCTTATACTGAGAGGGGGGGTGAACAATATAAGATCAACTTTTACTTTTCTTTCCCAAACAATATTATCCAATGTTTTCAATTTTAATATCAATAGCAGTAATCAAAATAATGCATAAATAATCAAACACATGAGAGACACAAATTTAATTTGGTTCACCCAATGTGGATTACATCCACGAAGAAAATATTTCTTATAAATTTTCTCAACAAATCTCTTGGGAATCAATTCCCTATTACAATTTTTATGGACCTTTGTCCAAAAGAGATCTCAATCCCTAATGCTCTAATTTGTGGATCTCTCTTACACATGATAACTCTATCCCCTTTGCTCTGGTTTTTGGATCTCTCTCCACAAGAAAACTCTATCCCCTCTACTCTAGTTTATGGATCTCTTTCCATAGGAGAACTCGAACTCTATCCCCTATGCGCTGGTTTGTGGATATCTTTCCATAGGAGAACTCTATCCCCTCTACTATGGTTTGTGGATATCTCTCCATAGGATAAATCTATCCCCTCTGCTCTAGTTTATGGATCTATTTCCACAAGAGAACTCTATCTCCTTTGCTTTGGTTTGTAAATATCTTTCCATAGGATAACTCTATACCCTTTGCTTTAGTTTGTGGATATCTCTCTATAGGAGAACTCTATCCCCTCTGCTCTAGTTTATGGATCTCTTTCCATAGGAGAACTCTATCCCCTATACTTTGGTTTTCTCCAAAGCCTACTCACAACTCAACTCAAATCTGCCTCAATCCTTCTCACAAGACTAGCTTATATCAGCAACCAAACCTACTCTCAATGCTATCCAAAATATGTACCAAGCCTCATCACAAGGCTAGAATAAATCTACCTCAAATCTGCTTATACATCTGCCTCAACCTTCTCTCTATATCTGCCTAAATCTGCACCAAACCTCATTACAAGGCTACCACAAATATGCTCTAACTTTACTCACAAATATGTCCCAATGTTGTTTCAAGTCTTCTCACAAGACTTTCTCAAAAATACCTCAATACTGCTTCAAGTCTTCTCACAAGACTTGCTCAAATCTATCTTGAACCTACTTCAAGTCTTCTCACAAGACTTGCTCAAATATGCCTTAAACTTGCTTCAAGTCTTCTTACAATACTTGCTCAAATCTACCTTAAACTTGCTTCAAGTCTTCTCACAAGACTTTCTAAAATCTACCTCAAAGCTTGATAGGGATTCATATGTATAATATTTGTTTCTATATTTGTATCAGATAATATGCACACATAGTTTATTTCCAATTTAATAGTTTGGATAAGGATTTGACAACTTTGATCTTATCTACAAACTAAGATGTACTTGGCTATTAATAACCCATTTTGCAATGCATTTAGCAATTCTCAATTATTGAATCTTTTGTGTGTGATTTTTACTTTTTATCGTATTAGTTTGGTATCAGAGCAATCATTCCTACTCCTTTTATATCTATCTATTTAAGGCACCATGATACCTAAAAAGAGTCTCTCCCTCAAAGAGATCTCTCAAAGAGCCAAAGTGCTCTTGATGGATATTGAGTCCATTCATGTTGCCATGCTAGTAGAAGAAATGGTATCTGTTGAAGATGAAGTTATTCCTACCAAAAAGGAAGAAGATGTTGAAAAAGAAAAAGAAATTCTTCTGGTTGAAGAAGAAATTGATGAAAATCATGTTGTTATTTTACCTGATAATGTTGCAGGTTTGTTTGTTGCAGATTTGAAAAGTGCAGATTTGTTTGAGGACTCTCCTAATGAAGCCCATGAAGTTGAAGCTGACAAGATGCAAATTCTTGATCTATCTTACAATGAATCAAAAGAGGAGCTTGTGGTTTCCATGCTACCCTAATTTATTCTCTGTGGTTCGTTGGCTCTACAACCATGGCAGCCTCTTTGTGATCCTATCTCCTCGACGATGTTGTTGCCATCACTTGCCTTCATCAACAACATAAACTATGGCCCTCAACATTTCTACGGCTCTATCCTCCTCTCTAACTACTCTATGTTGTTCCTCTTTTCTTTTGGCTCTACTTTGTGTGCTCCCCAACCAACATGTACCCCACCATGGCCGCTTCCCATATTTTTCCTGTGTAGTTTTTCTGTGTAGTTTTTGGTGGATCTTTGTTCTTTTTCCCGCCCGCACTTTCTTTTTGTGTGCATGCCTAAACCAGGTAAACATTCCCCTAGTGTTGTGATATATTTTCCCCTCTACCTATACTCCCCAATCGTATATTCACCATGATATTCACCCACTCTTTGTTGTATTCTATCTACAATGATAAAAAATAAATAAATAAATAAAACAATTAAAATAAAAAATGGTAGATTCCTTACAGCCAGATGATATTTTCCTTCTCTTTTGCACACATTGGAGCCCAATGCTCCTACGGTGGGGAGGAATGATAGGGATTCATATGTATAATATTTGTTTCTATATTTGTATCGGATAATATGCACACGTAGTTTATTTCCAATTTAATAGTTTGGATAAGGATTTGACAACTTTGATCTTATCTGCAAACTAAGGTGTACTTGGCTATTAATAGCCCATTTTTCAATGCATTCAGTAGTTCTCAATTATTGAATATTTTGTGTGTGTGATTTGTACTTTTTATTGTATCAAAGCTTCTTCAATGAACCTGCTCAAATATTTCCAAATCTTGCATACAACCAATGCTTATATCTCTTTCAAAAAAGCTTTCTTCAACTAAGCAATTCAAACATATTCTACTTAGAATTTGTTTAACCTCTGGAACATATAGAGAATGATATGCACTATCAAATACCCAATATGTTCTTCACATTCACAAATCTTGCATTCATCTAATCCAATCTCTACCTATTGCAAAATCCCTTTCAAATCAAATCAAACTAGTGTATAACTTTTCTTCACAAAATTGGTCTATCTTTCTTGCAAATTTTCTCTCAAGAATCAATCACAATAATGCACAAATTTCCTTCACAATATTGATCTCAAAAACTTCACAATTACTTTCAATGTCTTTCAAACCACTGCTCAAAATGTTTCACAATGATGTACAAACTTGATCTCAACCCTAGCTCAAGTATTTCTAATCATGAAGCACAAGTAGTTCTCAAACCCTAATGCAATTATTTCCACTTTCTCTCTACAATGAAGCACATGTAGGTCTCAAACCCTAACTCAAATATTTTCAACAATGCATACCAAACAACCCTTTTATCTCCACCTTATATTTCATAAATACTTGCTTAACCAGACATCTTAGAGAAGGAATAATGTCAACATACCTCTTGATTTGCTTTGATGACAAGATCCTTCAAAACCTGTCTCACAATGTTCTTTCAATCTTATGCCACTTCAAAGGTTAGTTATCATAGCACTTTTTCAACCATCCACATAAAAACCTTTTGTGCAAAATAATATTGGTTTACAACTCCTTCAAACCCTTTTTCACCATGCAAAAATTACACACAAAAATCAACCACAACACACCTTATAACTCCTACTTGTAAAAACCACATGCAATTTCAATTTTATCAATCAAAACCCTAAGTCACATAACAAAGTTCAAACCACTTTCATCCACCTTTTATCTCAAAATTTAAAGTTATATTAACTTTATAGAACCACACAAAAAATCTGAATTGCATACAATGTTGGATTTTAAAACATCATCCTTATATCTCCCTAGGTCAACACTATGCAATTTTTCAAATTAAAAATTAAACCTTGTTTCCCTAGATCGAGCACCAAGCAATACCACACTTTAATAATAATTAAAAAATATATTATTTTCCCTTACCACATCTATTGCTGCCACCAACGTGAGTCGAACTCGTGACCTCACGGAGCCCACGCTCTAGCGCGAGCCCGCTGGGAACAAAGGTGCACAAAAACTATTTTGTCTTTCTTCTACCCTATCAAAAATCAAAATGACTGCCACTAGGTTTCAACCACGAGACCTATCTGTTACAAGCACCCTATGCAGGACCCACCTACCACCTGGGCTAGCCACCTGGCTAGAACCAAATGTGCGCAATTCCCTTTTACTTCACTATCTTTGCCTTGGAAGTTGTGCTCCTTCAACTACTTTGCAAAAACTCCCTCCAAGGGATTCAAACCCATGACCGACTCTGCACCAGTGCCTTAGCGTTGCCCTTGTTTCCAGATGTTCTAGCCCGCCAGCTATGTCCTTTTGACCACTTTAACTTCTTCGTAGAAAAATGCACCCTTCCTTCTTCTATTTGTTGACCAAAATGCACGAGAGGATTATTCGATTCACATGCACATTCAATCGATTTGCCAAGGTTTTGAACCTTTATTTATATGCAAGTCATGTCCTTCCTTGCCATGACATCGACACCTCCCATTGAGAATAATTTCAATTGCCTACCTTTAAATTTTGGCACCCAAATTTTTTATAGAATATTTAAATCTTTAAAATATTAAATATTATAACCTTTGTCCTCTAAGCCCATGGTGGTATTTTAAGTCCTTTCTTTTTCAAACTTTTTCCCCAATATTATAATATTATAATATTATCTCTTTTGGGCCTTAGTTACTTGCTTTCTTTTTGAACCATGGTCTTAAAACTTAGGCCTTCAACCTTTTAATCAAACACTTAGAACTTTGTCCCAAACCTCTTTGGCTTATAATATTTAAAGTAAATATTATAACCTTTTATTTTTATCAATTCCTTGTATTGGGATGAACCTTGCCTTGCATAATTAACCAACTTATAAACCTTATCTTTTTGCCATACCAAACTATCTTTGACATCAATGACAACCAATGACATCAACCTATGCCATCAATCCTTTGACATCAATGACAACACAATATACTCAAAATTTCCAACAATCTCCCCCTTTGTCATTGATGGCAACCCTTTCTAAAAATTCCTTTTCCAATCACTGGATTCCAAATCTTCTCCCCCTGAGAAACTACTCCCCCTAACTGAATGCTCTCCCCCTTACTCAAATCTCTCCCCCTTTGACATCAATGGCAAAGGGACTCCTTTGGGGCTAAATATAAGACTCTTAGCTCAGCCCCTCCCCACCTCCTCTCCTTGAGGTGATTAATTTTGGGGTGGGAGTATCTCTACTCCCAGCATACAATGCTCTTTTTCTTTGTCAACCTTCTTTTTCAACACTTTTGTAATCATACCCTTTTGATCCTTTTGAGTGTCCCTGTTCTTGCTTGACTCTGGAAGTTCTGGAAACTCTGTTCTACACCACTTGGCCTTATGCCCAAGATTATTGCACTTGTAACACTTAATGTTGTAGTTCTTGGAAGGTGTAAATATCTTGAAGTTCCTCTTGGTGAAGCCATAATCATTTCTATCATGAACCCTGCAGTGGATTGCTTTATGACCAAAGCGATTACATGAGTAGCAATACCCTTGAAAGAAATATCCATATTTGAAAGAGTTGAAGTTCCTCTTAGTGAAACCATACTCCTTTCCATGAACCCTGCAATGCATAGCCTTGTGACCAAAATGATTACATGAAAAACAATGCCCTTTGAAAAAATCTTGTTTTGAAACCTCTATTCTCTTAGTCCTTTCTTTGCCTTCTCTGTGATGATCCCTATTTCTTGTTTGTGCATTGTTTCCTTTCTTAGTGAAGCTTCCCTTCTTCAACTTATCCGTATAGGTCTTAGTTTCTTCTTCAACCTCTTCCTCTGAAACTTCCTCTTCTTTTGAGCTTGAGCTTGACCCTTCTTCTTGTTTCCCTTGTCCTTCATCAAAACCAAGTCCTATTTTGATAGATGAAGATCTTTGTGAATTGATAATTTTATCCAAAGTTTTTGAACTTTTCCCAAACCTGTGCAGCTTGTCCTTAGAATATTTCACTTCCATCCTTAGAGAAACCACTTCATGTTCTAATATTTCACACTCTAACTCTTTTACCTCTAAATTTTCAACCATGACCTCTTTAAATCTCCTTGCCTTAGATTTTGAGTTTGTGAGGTCTTGTAGAAGCTTTTCTTTTTCTTCCTCATGTTCTTGAACTTGAGCCTTCAGTATTGAATTCTACTTTCTAACTCTTTTCAACTCTCTGAGAGCAACAATAAGTTCTTCTTCTAGATCAACTGTGCCTTCTTCTTCATTTTTTGAATCTTTCTCTACTTCTTGGTCTTCAAGAGCATCTTCATACTCTTCGACTTTATCTTTAATAAGAGCATTTTCTTCCTCTTCTATTGCCAAAAATAGAATCTCTTCTTCTTCACTATCTGAGAGTCTTTCATCATTGTCACTTGAAGCATTGCTTGCCTTGTTAACATAGAAACTCTTCTTGTGCCTTTGAAAGAACTTATTTTCATGCTTGCCTTGACCATACCTATTTTTCTTTTCATGCCTGAATTTTCCTTCTTCCTTTTTCTTATAATCTTGTTTCTCTTCACTACTACTGCTTCGACTTGTGGACAATTAGATGCATAGTGACCAAAATTACCACAATTAAAACATTTCACAGTCTTCATACCTTTGTGTTTTCTTGAGTCCTTATTATTCCTTCTCACATAGTTAGCTTCTTCATTACTGCTTGACTCACCACTTGATTCTGGTTTCTTATCTTTTGTCTTCTTTGAAACTTTGAAAGTTACCTCTTTCTTGGATTTGTAATCTTTTTCTATTCTCATCTCATAAGCTATGAGAATTCCATGTAACTCATCCATAGTCAATTTATCAATATCTCTCATCTCTTCTATAGTTGAAACCTTTGCATCATACCTTATAGGGAGTGATCTTAATACTTTATGAGCAACACTAGAGTCTTCAATTTTGAATCCAAGTCCACGCATGGTATTAACAACCTCATCCACATGAAGTAAGTATTTAGCAATATCTTCCTCATATTCCATCTTCAAATCTTCAAACCTTTTCTTGTGGTTTTGTAGTTTTTCCAACTTGACCTTGTTATCTCCTTCATATGTTTGCTTCAATTTGTCCCATATCTCTTTTGCTGATTTGCATTGCATAACTTTCATAAATTTTGCTTCACGTAATCCACTTAAGATTCCATTCATAGCCTTGGTATTATTCACATGTAACTTCTTACCATCCTTATCTATGGGAGGAGTAGTTGTAGGTGTGAACCCATCCTCAACAGATTGCCATGTCTCATATCCTTGTGCCATAAAGTAAGTCTTCATCCTTATACTCCAAAAAGCATAATTATTCCCATCGAATAATGGAGCCTTATTTGATGAAGATCCATTATGAGATGCCATCTATGTTCCTGTAATATCTTCCTTCAAGTTGTTAGACTTTTCTGAAGGAACCCTTTGATACCAATTGAAGAACACAAGCTTATACTAAGAGGGGGGTGAAAAATATAAGATCAAATTTTACTTTTCTTTCCCAAACAATATTATCCAATGTTATCAATTGCAATATCAATAGCAGTAATCAAAGCAATGCACAAATCATCACACACATGAGAGACACAAATTTAACGTGGTTCACCCAATGTGGGTTACATCCATGGAGAAAATATTTCTTCTAAATTTTCTCAACAAATCTCTTGGGAATCAATTCCCTATTACAATGTTTATGGACCTCTATCCAAAGGAGATCTCAATCCCCAATACTCTGGTTTGTGGATCTCTCTCCATAGGAGAACTCTATCCCCTTTTCTCTGGTTTGTGGATCTCTCTCCATAGGAGAACTCTATCCCCTCTACTCTTGTTTGTGGATCTCTCTCCATAGGAGAACTCTATCCCCTCTGCTCTAGTTTGTGGATCTCTCTCCATAGGAGAACTCTATCCCCTTTGCTCTAGTTTGTGGATCTCTCTCCATAGGAGAACTCTATCCCCTCTACTCTAGTTTATGGATCTCTCTCCACAGGAGAACTCTATCCCCTTTTATCTGGTTTGTGGATCTCTCTCCATAGGAGAACTCTATCCCCTCCACTATGGTCTACTCCAAAGCCTACTCACAACTCAAATCAAATCTACCTTAAGCCTTTTCACATGGCTAGCTCAAATAAGTAACCAAACCTGCTCTCAATGCTATTTAAAATCTACATCAAGCCTCATCATAAGGCTAGCACAAATATACCTCAAATATGCTCATGGATATGCCTCAAACCTACTCTCTATATCTGCCCAAATCTGTACCAGTCCTTGTTATAAGGCTAGCACAAATCTGCTCTAACTCTACTCACAAATTTATCTCAATGTTGTTTCAAGTCTTCTCACAAGACTTGCTCAAATCTACCTCAATGCTGCTTCAAGTCTTCTCATAAGACTTGCTCAAATATATCTTAACCTTCTTCAAGTCTTCTCACAAGACTTGCTCAAATCTACCTCAAAGCTGCTTCAAGTCTTCTCACAAGACTTGCTCAAATCTACCTCAATCCTACTTCAAGTCTTCTCACAAGACTTACTCAAATCTACCTCAAAACTTCTTCAATGAACCTGCTCAAATATTTCCAAATCTTGCATACAACTAATGCTTATATCTCTTTCAGAAATACTTTCTTCAACTAGGCAATTCAGACATATTCTACTTAGAATTCGTTTAACCTTTGGAACATATAGAGAATGATATGCACTATCAAATACCCAATATGTTCTTCACATTCACAAATATTGCATTCATCTAATCCAATCTCTACCTCTTGCAAAATCCCTTTCAAATCAAATCAAACTAGTGTATAACTTTGCTTCACAAAACTGGTCTATCTTTCTTGTAAATTTGCTCTCAAGAATCAATCACAATAATGCACAAATTTCCTTCATAATATTGATCTCAAACACTTCACAATTACTTTCAATGTCTTTCAAACCACTACTCAAAATGTTTCACAATGATGTACAAACTTGATCTCAACCCTAGCTCAAGTATTTCTAATCATGAAGCACAAGTAGTTCTCAAACCCTAATGCAATTGTTTCCACTTTCTCTCTATAATGAAGCACATGTAGGTCTCAAACCCTAACTCAAATATTTTCAACAATGCATACCAAACAACCCTTTTATCTCCACCTTATGTTTTAGAAATACTTGCTTAACCAGACATCTTAGAGAAGGAATAATGTCAACATACCTCTTGATTTGCTTTGATGACAAGATCCTTCAAAACCTGTCTCACAATGTTCTTTCAATCTTATGCCACTTCAAAGGTTAGTTATCATAGCACTTTTTCAACCATCCACATAAAAACCTTTTGTGCAAAATAATATTGGTTTACAACTCCTTCAAACCCTTTTTCACCATGCAAAAATTACACACAAAAATCAACCACAACACACCTTATAACTCCTACTTGTAAAAACCACATGCAATTTCAATTTTATCAATCAAAACCCTAAGTCACATAACAAAGTTCAAACCACTTTCATCCACCTTTTATCTCAAAATTTAAAGTTATATTAACTTTATAGAACCACACAAAAAATCTGAATTGCATACAATGTTGGATTTTAAAACATCATCCTTATATCTCCCTAGGTCAACACTATGCAATTTTTCAAATTAAAAATTAAACCTTGTTTCCCTAGATTGAGTGCCAAGCAATACCACACTTTAATAATAATTAAAATATATATTATTTTCCCTTACCACGTCTGCTCCTACCACCATCGCAAGTCAAACTCGTGACCTCATGGAGCCCACGCTCTAGCATGAGCTAGAGTGCCAACTGGGCTGGCCCACCCACTGGGAACAAAGGTGCACCAAAACTATTTTATCTTTCTTCTGCCCTATCAAAAATCAAAATGACTACCATCGGGTTTCGACCATGAGACCTATCTGCTACAAGCACCCTACGCAGGACCCACCTACCACCTGGGCTAGCCACCTGGCTAGAACCAAAACGTGCGTAATTCCCTTTTACTTCACTGTCTTTGCCTTGGAAGTCATGCTCCTTCAACTACTTTGCAAAAACTCCCTCCAAGGGATTCAAACCCACGATCAACTCTGCACCAGCGCCTTAGCACTGCCCCTACGACTAGCTGTGCTAGCCTGCAACTGTGTCCTCTTGACCAGCACAACATTTTTGACCAATCTGACTTCTTCGTCGAAAAATGCGCCCTTCGTCTTCTTCTATTCGTCGACCGAAATGCACGAGCGGATTATTCAATTCACATGCACATTCAATTAATTTGCCAAGGTTTTGAACCTTTATTTATATGCAAGTCATGTCCTTCCTTGCCATGACGTCGACGCCTCCCATTGAGAATAATTTCAATTGCCTACCTTTAAATTTTGGTGCCCAAACTTTTTATGAAATATTTAAATCTTTAAAAATATTAAATATTATAACCTTTGTCCTCTAAGCCCATGGTGGTATTTTAAGTCCTTTATTTTTCAAACTTTTTCCCCAATATTATAATATTAAAATATTATAATATTATCTCTTTTGGGCCTTAGTTACTTACTTTATTTTTGAACCATGGTCTTAAAACTTAGGCCTTCAACCTTTTAATCAAACACTTAGAACTTTATCCCAAACCTCTTTGGCTTATAATATTTAAAGTAAATATTATAACCTTTTCTTTTTATCAATTCCTTGTATTGGGATGAACCTTGCCTTGCATAATTAACCAACTTATAAACCTTATCTTTTTTCCATACCAAACTATCTTTGACATCAATGACAACCAATGACATCAACCTATGCCATCAATCCTTTGACATCAATGACAACACAATATACTCAAAATTTCCAACAATCTCCCACTTTGTCATTGATGGTAACCCTTTCTAAAAATTCCTTTTCCAATCACTGGATTCCAAAACTTCTCTACCTGAGAAACTACTCCCCCTAACTGAATGCTCTCCCCCTTACTCATATTTCTCCCCATTTAGCATCAATGGAAAAGGGACTCTTTTGGGCTAAAGATAAGACTCTTAGCTCAGCCTCCTCCCACCTCCTTTCCTTGATGTGATTAATTTTTGGGTGGGAGTATCTATTCTCCCAGCATACAATGCTCTTCTTATTTTTCAACCTTTTTTTTCAACACCTTTGTAATCATACCCTTTTGATATTTTTGAGTATCCCTATTCCTATTTGTTTTTATCAATTCCTTGTATTGGGATGAACCTTACCTTGCATAATTAATCAACTTATAAACCTTATCTTTTTTCCATACCAAACTATCTTTGACATCAATGACAACCAATGACATCAACCTATGCCATAAATCCTTTGACATCAATGACAACACAATATACTCAAAATTTCCAACAATCTCCCCCTTTGTCATTGATGGTAACCCTTTTTAAAAAATTCCTTTTCCAATCACTGGATTCTAAAACTTCTCTCCCTGATAAATTGCTCCCCCTAACTGAATGCTATCCCCCTTACTCATATCTCTCCCCTTTGAAATCAATGGCAAAGGGACTCCTTTGGGCTAAAGATAAGACTCTTAGCTCATCCCCCTCCCACCTCCTTTCCTTGAGGTGATTAATTTTGGGGTGGGAGTATATCTACTCCCAGCATACAATGCTCTTCTTATTTTTCAACCTTCTTTTTCAACACCTTTGTAGTCATACCATTTTGATATTTTTGAGTGTCCTTGTTCTTGCTTGATTCTGGAAGTTCTGGAAACTTTGTTCTACACCACTTGGCCTTATACCCAAGATTATTGCACTTGTAACATCTAATGTTGAAGTTCTTGGAAGGTATAAATAATTTGAAGTTCCTCTTGGTGAAGCCATAATCCTTTCTGTCATGAACTCTGCAGTGGATTGATTTATGACCAAAGCGATTACATGAGTAGCAATACCCTTGAAATAAATATCCATATTTGAATGAGTTGAAGTTCCTCTTAGTGAAACCATACTCCTTTCTATGAACACTGCAATGCATAGCTTTGTGACCAAAATTATTACATGAAAAACAATGTCCTTTAAAAAAATCTTGTTTTGAAACCTCTTGTCTCATAGTCCTTTCTTTGCCTTCTCTGTGATGATCCTTGTTTCTTGTTTGTGCATTGTTTCCCTTTTTAGTGAAGCTTCCCTTCTTAAACTTATCCGTATAGGTCTTAGTTTCTTCTTCAACCTCTTCCTCTGAAACTTCCTCTTCTTTTGAGCTTGAGCTTGACCCTTCTTCTTGTTTCCCTTGTCCTTCATCAAAACCAAGTCCTATTTTGATAGATGAAGATATTTGTGTATTGATAATTTTATCCAAAGCTTTTGAACTTTTCCCAAACCTGTGTAGCTTGTCCTTAAAATATTTCACTTCCATGCTTAGAGAAACCACTTCATGTTCTAATATTTCACACTCTAACTCTTTTACCTCTGAATTTTCAACCATGACCTCATTAAATCTCCTTGCCTTAGCTTTTGAGTTTGTGAGGTCTTGTAGAAGCTTTTCTTTTTCTTCCTCATGTTCTTGAACTTGAGCCTTCAGTCTTGAATTCTACTTTCTAACTCTTTTCAACTCTTTGAGAGCAACAATAAGTTCTTCTTCTAGATCAATTGTACCTTCTTCTTCATTTTTTGAATATTTCTCTACTTCTTGGTCTTCAAGAGCATCTTCATACTCTTTGACTTTATCTTTAACAAGAGCATTTTCTTCCTCTTCTATTGCCAAAAATAGAATATCTTCTTCTTCACTATCTGAGAGTCTTTTATCATTGTCACTTGAAGCAATGCTTACCTTGTTAACATAGAAAATATTCTTGTGCCTTTGAAAGAACTTATTTTCATGCTTGCCTTGACCATACCTATTTTTCTTTTCATGCCTAAATTTTCCTTCTTCTTTTTTCTTATAATCTTGTTTCTCTTCACTACTACCACTTTTGAAATATGGACAATTAGATGCATAGTGACCAAAATTACCACAATTAAAACATTTCATAGTCTTCATACCTTTGTGTTTTCTTGAGTCCTTCTTATTCCTTCTCACATAGTTAGCTTCTTCATTACTACTTGACTCACCACTTGATTCTGGTTTCTTATCTTTTGTCTTCTTTGAAACTTTGAAAGTTACCTCTTTCTTGGATTTGTAATATTTTTCTATTCTCATCTCATAAGCTGTGAGAATTCCATGTAACTCATCCATAGTCAATTTATCAATATCTCTCATATATTCTATAGCTGAAACCTTTGCATCATATCTTATAGGGAGTGATATTAATACTTTATGAGCAACACTGGAGTCTTCAATTTTGAATCTAAGTCCACACATGGTATTATCAACCTCATCTGTACGAAGTGAGTATTTAGCAATATCTTCCCCATATTCCATATTCAAATCTTCAAATATTTTCTTGTGGTTTTGTAGTTTTGCCAACTTGACCTTTTTATCTCCTTCATATGTTTTCTTCAATTTATCCCATATCTCTTTTGCTGATTTGCATTGCATAACTGTCATAAATTTTGCTTCACGTAATCCACTTAAGATTCTATTCATAACCTTGGTATTATTCACATGTAATTGCTTACCATATTTATCTGTGGGAGGAGCAGTTGTAGGTGTGAACCCATCCTCAACATATTGACATGTCTCGTATCCTTGTGCCATCAAGTAAGTCTTCATACTTATACTTCAAAAAGCATAATTATTCCCATCAAATAATAGAGCCTTGTTTTATGAAGATCCATTATGAGATACCATCTATGTTCCTGCAATATCTTTCTTCAAGTTTTTAGACTTTTCCAAAGGAATCATCTCTGATACCAAATGAATAACACAATATTATACTGAGAGGGGGTGAATAGTATAAGATCAAATTTTACTTTTCTTTCCCAAACAATATTATCCAATGTTATCAATTGCAATATTAATAGCAATCATCAAAATAATGCACAATTCATCACACACATGAGAGACACAAATTTAACGTGGTTCACCCAATGTGGGTTACGTCCATGGAGAAAATATTTCTTCTAAATTTTCTCAACAAATCTCTTGGGAATCAATTCCCTATTACAATGTTTATGGACCTTTGTCCAAAGGAGATCTCAATCTCCAATGCTCTAATTTGTGGATCTCTCTTCCACATGATAACTCTATCCCCTTTACTCTGGTTTGTGGATCTCTCTCCATAGGAGAACTCTATCCCCTCTGCTCTGGTTTATGGATCTCATTCCACAGGATAACTCTATCCCCTCTGATATGGTTTGTGTATCTCTCTCCATAAGAGACCTATATCCCCTCTACTCTATTTTATGGATCTCTCTCCATAGGATAACTCTATACCCTCTACTCTGGTTTGTGGATATCTCTCCATGGGATAAATCTATCCCCTCTGCTCTGGTTTGTGGATATATTTCTATAGGAGAACTCTATCCCCTCTACTCTGGTTTTCTCCAAAGCCTACTCACAACTCAACTAAAATCTACCTTAAGCATTCTCACAAGGCTAGCTCAAATTAGTAACCAAACCTACTCTCAATACTATTCAAAATATACACCAAGCCTCATCACAAGGCTAGCACAAATCTACCTCAAATCTTCTCATGGATCTACCTCAAACCTACTCTCTATTTATACCCAAATCTGCACCAAACCTTGTTATAAGGCTAGCAAAAATCTGCTCTAACTCTACTCACAAATTTGTCTAAATGTTGTTTCAATTCTTCTCACAAGACTTGCTCAAAACTACCTTAATAATGCTTCAAGTCTTCTCATAAGACTTTCTTAAATCTATCTTGAACCTGCTTCAAGTCTTCTCACAAGACTTGCTCAAATATGCCTTAAACCTGCTTCAAGTCTTTTTACAAGACTTGCTCAAATCTACCTTAAACCTGCTTCAAGTCTTCTCACAAGACTTACTCAAATCTGCCTCAAAGCTTCTTCAATGAACATGCTCAAATATTTCCAAATCTTGCATATAACCAATGCTTATGTCTCTTTCAAAAATGCTTTCTTCAAATAGACAATTCAAACATATTCTACTTAGAATTCATTTAACCTTTGGAACATATAGAGTATGATATGCACTATCAAATACTTAATATGTTCTTCACATTCACAAATCTTGCATTCATCTAATCCAATCTCTACCTCTTTCAAAATCCCTTTCAAATCAAATCAAAATAACGTATAACTTTGCTTCACAAAAATGGTCTATCTTTCTTGCAAATTTGCTCTCAAGAACCAATCACAATAATGCATAAATTGCCTTCACAAGATTGATCTCAAACACTTCACAAATACTTTCAATGTCTTTCAAACCACTGCTCAAAATGTTTCACAATGATTTACAAACTTGATCTCAACCCTAGCTAAAGTATTTCTAATCATAAAGCACAATTAGTTCTTAAATCCTAATGCAGTTGTCTCCTCTTTTTCTCTATAATGAAGCACATGTAGGTCTCAAACCCTAACTCAAATATTTTCAACAATGCATACCAAACAACCCTTTTATCTCCACCTTATGTTTCAAAAATACTTGCTTAACCAGATATCTTAGAGAAGGAATAATGTCAACATACCTCTTGAATTGCTTTGATGACAATATCCTTCAAAATCTATCTCACAATGTTCTTTCAATATTATGCCACTTCAAAGGTTAGTTATCATAGCACTTTTTCAACCATACACATAAAAACCTTTTGTGCAAAACAATATTGATTTACAACTCCTTCAAACCCTTTTTTCACCATGCAAAAATTACACACAAAAATCAACCACAACACACCTTATAACTCCTACTTGTAAAAACCACACTCAATTTCAATTTTATCAATCAAAACCCTAAGTCACATAACAAAGTTCAACCCACTTTCATCCACCTTTTATCTCCAAATTTAAAGTTATATTAATTTTATAGAACCACACAAAAAATCTGAATTGCATACAATGTTGGATTTTAAAACATCATCCTTATATCTCCCTAGGTCAACACTATGCAATTTTTCAAATTAAAAATTAGACCTTGTTTCCCTAGATTGAGCACCAATATATACCACACTTTAATAATAATTAAAAAATTTATTATTTTCCCTTACCACGTCTGCTACTGCCATCGTCGCGAGTCAAACTCATGACCTCACGGAGCCCACACTCTAGTGTGAGATAGAGTGCCAGCTGGGCTGGCCCACCCATTGGGAACAAATGTGCACAAAAATTGTATTGTCTTTCTTATTCCCTATCAAAAATTAAAATTACTGCCACTAGGTTTCGACCATAAGACCTATCTGCTACAAGCGTCCTATGCCGGACCCACCTGCCACTTGGGCTAGTTGCCTGGCTAGAACCAAAACGCGCATAATTCCCTTTTACTTAACTATATTTGCCTTGGAAGTCATGCTCCTTCAACTACTTTACAAAAACTTCATCCAAGGTATTTGAACCCGCGATCGACTCTGCACTAGCGCCTTAGCGTTACGACCAGATGCACTAGCCTGCTAGTTGTGTCCTTTTGACCAACACAATATTTTTGACCACTTTGACTTCTTCGTAGAAAATGCGCCCTTCCTTCTTCTATTTGTTTACGAAAATGCACAAGAGGATTATTCGATTCACATGCACATTAAATCGATTTACCAAGGTTTTGAACCTTTATTTATGTGCAAGTCGTGTCCTTCCTTGCCATGATGTCGATGCCTCCCATTGAGAATCATATCAATTGCCTACCTTTAAATTTTTACGCCCAAATATAGAATATTTAAATCTTTAAAATATTAAATATTATAACGTCCTTTAAAACCATGGTGGTATTTTAAGTCCTTTCTTTTTCAAACTTTTTTCCCAATATTATAATATTAAAATATTATAATATTATCTCTTTTGGGCCTTAGTTACTTGCTTTCTTTTTGAACCATGGTCTTAAAACTTAGGCCTTCAACCTTTTAATCAAACACTTAGAACTTTATCCCAAACCTCTTTGGCTTATAATATTTAAAGTAAATATTATAACCTTTTCTTTTTATCAATTCCTTGTATTGGGATGAACCTTACCTTGCATAATTAACCAACTTATAAACCTTATATTTTTGCCATACCAAACTATCTTTGACATCAATTCTTTGACATCAATGACAAACAATGACATCAACCTATGCCATAAATCCTTTGACATCAGTGATAACAAAATATACTCAAAATTTCCAACAATCTCCCCCTTTGTCATTGATGGTAACCCTTTCTAAAAATTCCTTTTCCAATCACTGGATTCCAAAACTTCTCTACCTGAGAAACTACTCCCCCTAACTGAATGCTCTCCCCCTTACTCATATTTCTCCCCATTTAGCATCAATGGCAAAGGGACTCTTTTGGGCTAAAGATAAGACTCTTAGCTCAGCCTCCTCCCACCTCCTTTCCTTGATGTGATTAATTTTTGGGTGGGAGTATCTATTCTCCCAGCATACAATGCTCTTCTTATTTTTCAACCTTTTTTTTCAACACCTTTGTAATCATACCCTTTTGATATTTTTGAGTATCCCTATTCCTATTTGTTTTTGGAAGTTCTATAAACTCTGTTCTACACCACTTTGCCTTATACCCAAGATTATTGCACTTGTAACATCTAATGTTGAAGTTCTTGGAAGGTGTAAATAATTTGAAGTTCCTCTTGGTGAAGCCATAATCCTTTTTTTCATGAACCCTATAGTGGATTGCTTTATGACCAAAGCGATTACATGAGTAGCAATACCCTTGAAAGAAATATCCATATTTGAAAGAGTTGAAGTTCCTCTTAGTGAAACCATACTCCTTTCCATGAACCCTGCAATGCATAGCTTTGTGACCAAAATGATTACATGAAAAACAATACCCTTTAAAAAAATCTTGTTTTGAAACCTCTCGTCTCTTAGTCCTTTCTTTGCCTTCTCTATGATGATCCATGTTTCTTGTTTGTGCATTGTTTCCATTTTTAGTGAAGCTTCCCTTCTTAAATTTATCCGTATAGGTCTTAGTTTCTTCTTCAACCTCTTCCTTTGAAACTTCCTCTTATTTTGAGCTTGCCTTAGCTTTTGATTTTGTGAGGTCTTGTAGAAGCTTTTCTTTTTCTTCCTCATGTTCTTGAACTTGAGCCTTCAGTATTGAATTCTACTTTCTAACTCTTTTCAACTCTTTGAGAGCAACAATAAGTTCTTCTTCTAGATCAACTGTACCTTCTTCATTTTTTGAATCTTTCTCTACTTCTTGGTCTTCAAGAGCATCTTCATACTCTTCGACTTTATCTTTAACAAGAGCATTTTCTTCCTCTTCTATTGCCAAAAATAGAATCTCTTCTTCACTATCTGAGAAACTTTTATCATTATCACTTGAAGCAATGCTTACCTTTTTAACATAGAAAATCTTCTTGTGCCTTTGAAAGAACTTGTTTTCATGCTTGCCTTGACCATACCTGTTTTTCTTTTCATGCCTAAATTTTCCTTCTTCATTTTTCTTATAATCTTGTTTCTCTTCACTACTACCACTTCTGACTTATGGACAATTAGACACATAGTGACAAAAATTACCACAATTAAAACATTTCATAGTCTTCATACCTTTGTGTTTTCTTGAGTCCTTCTTATTCCTTCTCACATAGTTAGCTTCTTCATTACTGCTTGACTCACCACTTGATTCTGGTTTCTTATCCTTTGTCTTCTTTTAAACTTTGAAAGTTGCCTCTTTCTTGGATTTGTAATATTTTTCTATTCTCATGTCATAAGCCATGAGAATTCCATGTAACTCATCCATAGTCAATTTATCAATATCTCTCATCTCTTCTATAGCTGAAACCTTTGCATCATATCTTATAGGGAGTGATCTTAACACTTTATGAGCAATACTGGAGTCTTCAATTTTGAATCTAAGTCCACACATGGTATTATCAACCTCATCCACATGAAGTGAGTATTTAGAAATATCCTCCTCATCTTCCATATTCAAATCTTCAAATATTTTCTTGTGGTTTTGTAGTTTTTCCAACTTGACCTTGTTATCTCCTTCATATGTTTGTTTCAATTTATCCCATATCTCTTTTGTTGATTTGCATTGCATAACTGTCATAAATTTTGCTTCATGTAATCCACTTAAGATTCTATTCATAACCCTGGTATTATTCACATGTAATTGTTTACCATATTTAACTGTGGGAGGAGCAGTTGTAGGTGTGAACCCATCCTCAATAGATTGACATGTCTCGTATCCTTGTGCTATCAAGTAAGTCTTCATCCTTATACTCCAAAAAGCATAATTATTCTCATCAAACAATGGAGCCTTATTTGATAAAGATCCATTATGAGATGCCATCTATGTTCCTGTAATATCTTCCTTCAAGCTGTTAGACTTTTCCAAAGGAACCCTCTCTGATACCAAATGAAGAACACAATCTTATACTGAGAGGGGGTGAATAGTATAAGATCAAATTTTACTTTTCTTTCCAAAACAATATTTTCCAATGTTATCAATTAAAATATCAATAGCAGTAATCAAAACAATGCACAATTCATCACACAAATGAGAGACACAAATTTAACGTGGCTCACCCAATGTGGGTTACGTCCATGGAGAAAATATTTCTTCTAAATTTTCTCAACAAATCTCTTGGGAATCAATTCCCTATTATAATATTTATGGACCTCTGTCCAAAGGAGATCTCAATCCCCAATGCTCTAATTTGTGGATCTTTCTTCCACAGGATAACTCTATTCCCTTTGCTCTAGTTTGTGTATATCTCTCCATTGGATAACTCTATCCTCTCTGCTCTGGTTTGTGGATCTCATTCCACAGGAGAACTTTATCCCCTCTGCTCTAGTTTATGGATCTCGTTCTATAGGATAACTCCATCCCCTCTGCTCTAGTTTGTGGATATCTCTCCATAAGAGAACTATATCCCCTCTACTCTATTTTATGGATCTCTCTCCATAGAATAACTCTATACCCTCTTATCTGGTTTATGGATCTCTCTCCATAGGAGAAATCTATCCCCTCTACTCTGGTTTGTGGATCTCTTTCCATAGGAGAACTCTATCTCCTCTGCTCTGGTTTGCTCCAAAGCCTACTCAAAACTCAACTCAAATCTACCTTAAGCCTTATCACAAGGCTAGCTCAAATCAGTAACAAAACCTACTCTCAATGCTATTCAAAATCTACACCAAGCCTCATCATAAGGCTAGCATAAAGCTACCTCAAATCTGCTCATAGATCTGCATCAAACCTGCTCTCTATATCTACCCAAATCTGCACCAAACCTCATTATAAGGCTAGCACAAATCTGCTCTAACTCTACTCACAAATTTATCTCAATGTTATTTCAAGTCTTCTCACAAGACTTGCTCAAAACTATCTCAATAATGCTTCAAGTCTTCTCATAAGACTTGCTCAAATCTGTCTTGAACCTGCTTCAAGTCTTCTCACAAGACTTGCTCAAATCTGCCTTAAACCTACTTCAAGTCTTCTCACAAGACGTACTCAAATCTACCTCAAAGCTTCTTCAATGAACCTGCTCAAATATTTCTAAATCTTTCATACAACCAATGCTTATGTCTCTTTCAAAAATGCTTTCTTAAAATAGACAATTCAAACATATTCTACTTAGAATTCGTTTAACCTTTGGAACATATAGAGGATGATATGCACTATCAAATACCCAATATGTTCTTCAAATTCACAAATCTTGCATTCATCTAATCCAATATCTACCTCTTGCAAAATCCCTTTCAAATCAAATCAAACTAGCGTATAACTTTGCTTCACAAAACTAGTCTATCTTCCTTGTAAATTTACTCTCAAGAATCAATCACAATAATGCATAAATTTCCTTCACAATATTGATCTCAAATACTTCACAAATACTTTCAATGTCTTTCAAACCACTTCTCAAAATATTTTATAATGATGTACAAACTTGATCTCAACCCTATCTCAAGTATTTCTAATCATAAAGCACAAGTAGTTATCAAACCCTAATGCAATTATTTCCTCTTTCTCTCTACAATGAAGCACATGTAGGTCTCAAACCCTAACTCAAATATATTTAACAATGCATACCAAACAACCCTTTTATCTCCACCTTATATTTTAGAAATACTTGCTTAACCAGATATCTTAGAGAAAGAATAATTTCAACATACCTCTTGATTTGCTTTGATGACAAGATCCTTCAAAACCTGTCTCACAATGTTCTTTCAATATTATGCCACTTCAAAGGTTAGTTATCATAGCACTTTTTCAACCATCCACATAAAAACCTTTTGTGCAAAATAATATTGATTTACAATTCCTTCAAACCCTTTTTTCAGCATGCAAAAATTACACACAAAAATCAACCACAACACACCTTATAACTCCTACTTGTAAAAACCACATGCAATTTCAATTTTATCAATCAAAACCCTAAGTCACATAACAAAGTTCAAATAACTTTCATCCACCTTTTATCTCCAAATTTAAAGTTATATTAACTTTATAGAACCACACAAAAAATTTGAATTGCATACAATATTGGATTTTAAAACATCATCCTTATATCTCCCTAGGTCAACACTATGCAATTTTTCAAATTAAAAATTAAACCTTATTTCCCTAGATCGAGCGCCAAGCAATACCACACTTTAATAATAATTAAAATTTTATTATTTGCCCTTACCATGTCTGCTGCTGCCACCATCGTGAGTCAAACTCATGACCTCATGGAGCCCATGCTCTAGCACGAGCTAGAGTGCCAGCTGGGTTGGCCCACCCATTGGGAACAAAGGTGCACCAAAACTATTTTGTCTTTCTTCTTCCCTATCAAAAATCAAAATAACTACCATCAGGTTTCAACCACAATATTTATCTGTTGAAAGCGCCCTACGCAGGACCCACCTTCCACCTGGGCTAGTCATCTAGCTAGAACCAAAATGTGTGTAATTCCCTTTTACTTTGTTGTCTTTGCCTTCGAAGTCATACTCCTTCAAGTGCTTTGCAAAAACTTCCTCTAAGGGATTCAAACCTGTAACTTACTATGCACCAGAGTCTTAATGATGCCCTTACGACCAGTTACGCTAGCCTAACAGCTGTGTTCTTTTGACCAGCATAACATTTTTGACCACTTTGACTTCTTCACCAAAAAACGTGCCCTTCCTTCTTCTATTCATTGACCGAAACACACGATCGGATTATTCGATTCACTTGCACATTCAATCGATTTACCAAGGTTTTGAACCTTTAATTATATGCAAGTTGTGTTCTTCCTTGCCATTACGTTGGTGCCTCCCATTGAGAATAATTTCAATTGCCTACCTTTAAATTTTGGCACCCAAAATTTTTATAGATTATTTAAATCTTTAGAATATTAAATATTATATAACCTTTGTCCTTTAAGCCCGTGGTGGTATTTTAAGTCCTTTCTTTTTCAAAAAATTTCCTAATATTATAATATTATCTCTTTTGGGCCTTAGTTACTTGCTTTCTTTTTTAACCATGGTCTTAAAACATAGGCCTTCAACCTTTTAATCAAATACTTAGAACTTTATCCCAAACCTCTTTGGCTTATAATATTTATAGTAAATATTGTAATCTTTTCTTTTTATCAATTCCTTGTTTTGGGTGAACCTTGCCTTGCATAATTAACCAAATTATAAACCTTATATTTTTGCCATACCAAACTATCTTTGACATCAATTCTTTGACGTCAACGACAACCAATGAAATCAACCTATGCCATCAATCCTTTGACATCAATGACAACACAATATACTCAAAATTTCCAACAAAGAGTTTCCTCAGACACAGTCAAAGTTGGTTGTCTAGAAGTTAAAAAATAAAGCACTCATACCTATAAACCATGACCCTCCTTGAAATATAATATCATGTTCTTATTTGGATTCCAAGATGACCATGAAGCATCCTCTTTTGTATATTAGGAGTTCATAAGCAGAGATCTTAGACCTCCAGACTGTAGATATCTACTTTTCTAGAATAGTCATACTCGGGTAGATTCAAATGAACCTTCCAACCAAGGCACGATAAAAAAGTAGCAATAAAATGTAGAACATTTACTAGGGATACTTTAATCATTAGTGTAGATCCCATCCTAGGAACAAAGGAATTAGAGATCAAAAAAGAAATAGGTCATAAGAGACTATAGCGAGAAAAATTAGAGTTTAATTTTGGAGGTAACTTACTCTTGAGAAATTCGGTGCCCACCTGATCTAGCATTGAAGGCAAAAAGTAGCTTAAAAATAAAGGCATAAAAGGGAGGAAAGGAAAAGTAGTAGCCCTTCTTGTCATGCTAGAATTCACCAAATGCACATAACAATGAAAAATTATTATGGCATAAGGTTTGAATCATTGCACAATATTTTTAGATATTTGGTCTATTCTTCATCAGATAACAATGCTCAATTTTTTTAGTGATGAAGAATTCTTAGGCCATGCAGAGTGATAGGTCATCAAAATATGAAAGAAATTTATCATCAACCAGAACCCTAAAAGGAATAGATCTTAATTTTACCTTACTGTTGCACCTAATTTATCATTGGTTTGAAGCTCCACTTGTTGATTTGCTATCACCACAGGTTCACAATCAGATAGTCCCTAGAGTGGGGATTTGAATCTTGAAAACTGTTGTAGATATTACATTATTTGGCTCCCTTGCAATATTAGTTTGGTAGATGATTTATATTTTATATATTGTATGTGACAATATGATAAAGAGTGCAAAGTGTCAAGAGAGTATGAAGAGTCACATGATATATGGCAAGTTGAGAGCTTTGTCTTTATTAGAGGAATATGAAAGGTTGCATCTCCTGGATGAAAGAGGAGAGCAATAGTTAGAGAACTAAAAAGTCATGAAAAAGGATATATTGGAGGTAAAGCTCCATGCATTGTAACCAAGTTGTATCATTAATGTAATCTCTATATATTGTGTTCATTTGTGTTATATTTCATGAGATATTATCTATAAGATATTGTTGTTATTAAGTTTCATTGTTAGTAGCATTGGTTTGGTTTATCTTTAGATCTTAGTTGAAGCTTTTTGTGAGTTAACTTATTTAGAAAGCTAACAAAAACTCAAAAATAACTCATTCAAATCTTGTTCTCCAAGCATCTATCTCATAGATCTCTTCCATTTTTTATCAAGAGCTCAATCCTCTGAAGTATAGGTCCTACTTCAAATACCTCATAAAAATTGTTAGAGCTCCTACAAAATATGTTCTAAAAATTATAGACACCTAAAACATGTCATTTTGAGAATATTACCTAAATGGACTCCTTTTAGACCACATAAGCCACCTCGGGAAGCCTTAGGGCTAAAAAAATGGTTTTCACCACTTAAACAAGCACAATTCCCCATAAAACCATGGCCATATCGATTCGAGATGGCCACCAAAAAGCAAGTTTAAAAATAAAGTGGGGTATAACTAGAAACCGAAACTACCATTTAACCTCGTGCATGATCTTGCAAAAGGTATTAAGCACCCTACATGGGCCAAAATTAGAAAAATACATATAATTATCAATCACGTGAGATTTCAGAGATAAGCATTCACTTTTCTTAATGTAAACTACCTCTTTGATTTTTCCATTTTTAGCTTTCATCCAAGAAGTCTATAAATTGGCACTTATCCCTCAATTGAAAAGGATCTATAATTGAAGTTTTTAAGCAACAAAGTGCTACAAAAATCGTACTTCAAGCTCAAGCTTCTATGTCACAAAGTACTACCATTTTCGATCCTCAAAGCCCTCCCACTACTAAGACCATGCTATTGGATTGTTGCAAAGAATTGTAAGTCATGCTTCTATCTTCCATGCAATCAAACACACATGATTCTGTGACTGATCTAATCAATTAAGTCGCTCTCACAATGCAACAATCCATCATCAACACACCTAAAGGTATCTTTGAGCTACCCTAACTTGGTCTCAAAAAGACACAGTCCCAAGATAGTGGCCATCTCGACCCGAGATGATCTGCAAACAAGGTTGTCTCAACCCGAGACGATCTTGGCCAAAGACCTTTTTTCAATTTTCTTTTCAAACTAGCATAGAAAATATTTTTTTTTCACTTAAGTTACATTTATTTTATGCATCTCCTTTCTTTCTATTTCAAAATTTATCATCTTTAATACAAGTCCAACCTCAGTGGGTCCTACATATGCTTTTGATACGTTTTGTGTTTCTTTGTGTGCAGATAACAAGATTCTATGGTGAAAAAGATTCTAATATTTGCATCCAATCAAAAGTAGCGATCATGAAAAACTCACTCCCAAGTAAGAATATCATTTACAGTGCACCTAGATATTTTATTGTAATTCTTGTATCATGGGTAGCATCCCCTCAAAAGGGATATGATTGTAACACATTGAAAAAATAAATTTTTAATATAAAGAGGGCTCCATATTTTACTATTTTATTATTGTATTTCAATTATATATATCTTGTTATCTTTACTCTGTTGTTGGTGTACGATTTTTAGGCTTTCAAATGGTGATCATGGTGGGACCTTCATATGCTTTTGATACGTTTCTCATTTCTTTGTGTGCAGATAACAGGACTAGTAGATGACAAAGGAGCACTAGATTCACATCACTCTTCTCATGGCAGTCACGAAAAACCTGCACCTAGATGGTTTGTGTTAGCAAAAGACCATTTCAGTGCACTAGGATAGTTTTGAGGGGAACAAAATCCTCTCTTTTTGTATTGATTGTATCACACTTGTGAACTCCCTCGAGGGGATGTTATTGTAATATGCTTTGAGAAATACAAACTATCATTAATAAAAGGGACCCATATTTTACTATTTTTATCATTGTGTCTAAGTTACATTTTTGCGTTCATTTGTTGCATTTACATTTACTTTATCGGTGTAAGGTTTTGGGCTTTCAAAAACTTTTAAAATTTTCAATCTCACATGGTTCAATTGATGATTCTGATAACTCCTTAGTCTAAAAACAATTGTATTTACCTCTTGATTTCCTCTTTCTCTATTATTGATCTATAATAAATATGACTAACTTACACGAAAGGTTAATAATAATCATTTGTAATTTCAAAATCAACTAAGTAACTTTACGGTTAGGAATAAATTACATCAAATCCATATTAAATTATTAAAGTCTTCATTGTTAAGTCATTTAAGTTATATAATATATAAACACACACAATTTTCAAACTTGCTTGGCTTAATCAATGATTTTGATGACTCCTTAATATAAACACAATTGAATTTACTGCTTAATTTCCTCTTTCTCTATTATTGATCTATAATAGATATGACTAACCTTACATAAAAGGTTAATGAAAATCACTTCAATAGCTTTGCAGTTAAAAATAAATTACATCAAATCCATGTAAAAATTTTAAAGCCTCTATTATTAGATCATTTAAGTTATATAATATATAAATGTTAACCCTCTCTCTCTCTCTCTATATATATATATAGTTTGATCTATATGACTAACATTACACTAAAGGTTAATGAGAATCACTTGTAATTTCAAAATCAACTAAGTACCTTTGTTAATAGGAATAGATTAGATCAAATCCATATAAAAATTTTAAAGTCTTCTTTGTTAGGTAATTTAAGTTATATAATTTATAAAAGTTAACTTCTTTCTATATAAATATTAATATTATGAGTAGCTTTGTGGTTAGAAATATATTACATCAAATCTATATGAATTTTAAAAGTCTTCTATTAGGTCATTTAAGTTATATATAGTTATATATATAGTTAATTAGTTAGTTATATTACACAGAGAACCTTTATAAACCTTATTTCTCAAGGTAAAGAAAAAATTATTTAAGCTATATAAAAAATAAAATATAACCTTCAAATAAATAAATATATTTGTTTGGTTGTATAGAGAACCTTTAACAACCTTAACTGGATAGGTGAAGACAAAATCAATTAAACCTTAACGGCTCAAAAAAATCAAATAAAAAAAATCCACCAATAAACACTTACTAACTACCAACCAACCTATTCCTTAACCTATTTCGCACCTATAAATTTTTTTTAAAATGTGATATCTATTCATGGAAACTAACGAGGACCTATTCCAAAAACATGAAAGTTAAACCTTCAACGACCGTAATATTTTAAATAATCGAGGACACCTGGTTATAATTTTAATTTTGGTTGGACAAAGACGTTTTGAAGCGAGCACCATGAAAGATGATTTACTCCAGATGGATACGAATTGATATGTTCCATTCAACAATTCACTTATACTTTTGGTCCTATATGCGAAATGCCCCCACCAAGCGTCCATGCGGTATGTGTAAATTTTCCTTAAATAGTTAGCAATATTTTCAATGTTTTTATATAGATACATTCATTTCAGTTTTTTCATTTAAAATATTTAAGTTTGAATTATTACATAGAATACATTTAATTTGAATGTCGGCAATGAATACATCTCAGTGAATATATTTAAGTTTGAATGATTGCAAGGTGACCCCATTAAACCTTTGAAAGAGTGGCTCAATTATATTTCAATTATACTTCCTATTACTTTACAAAATATTTCAGTTAAGATACTTAAGTTTGAATGACTGTGAGGTGATCCCATTGTGCCTCTAAAGGATTGCCCTCATTTGTATTTCAATTATACTCCACTTATATTTCAATCAAGATACTTAAGTTTGAATGAAGGCGAGGTGATCCCATTGTGCCCCTGAAAGATTGATCTCAATTGTATCCCAATTATACCCCACACATTACTTTACAAAAATATTTCAGTCAAGATATTTAAGTTTGAATGACGGCCAGGTGACCCCATTATTTTTTGAAAAAATGGCCTCAATTGTATTTCAATTATACTCACCGCACACACATTACTTTACAAAAATATTTGAGTCAAAATATTTAAGTTTGAATGACCGCAATAAGTGGCCTCAATTATATTTCAATTATACTCCACTTATACTTCCTATTACTTTACAAAATATTTCAGTTAAATACTTAAATTTGAACTGACTGCAAGATAACCCCTTATACCCATGAATGAATGGCTCAATTATATTCCAATTATACATTACTTTACAAAAACTACTTTTTTAAGACTAATTTTGAGGCCACCTGTTCCCACCCACACTGATTTGATGGCTGCACCGCAACGTCGTATACATCATCTGAGCTAGTGGCTCAGACGTTCGGAAAATCTACCATCATACCAAATCTAGCATTTGGCCATCCAATAAGAAAGCTTCTCTCCGGATAAGGCCTCCAAACAACCCCTACAAAATCCCTTCTCCCCTGCTCTCCCACACAGAAGCAAACACACAGGAATCTCACACTTCTTTCGCCTACATCGCCATGGCGGCATCAGCCTTTCAGATCTCGAGCTTCTCGGGCAAAGCCCTGCTGTCTCCGCAGAACGAGCTCCTCCGCAAGGTCGGCACGTCCCAGGGTCGAGTCTTCATGCGCCGCACCATCAAAAGCGCCCCTCAGAGCATGTGGTACGTATATCAAAAAAAAAATAAGACCAAGCATTCCAAATACAGAGACGAAAATGTGATGATTTTTTTTTTTTTTTTTTTTTAATTTTGCATCCAGGTATGGGCCGGACCGCCCCAAATATCTAGGTCCATTTTCGGAGCAAACCCCGTCATACTTGACCGGAGAATTCCCCGGCGACTACGGGTGGGACACGGCAGGGCTTTCGGCGGACCCAGAGACCTTCGCCAAAAATAGAGAGCTGGAAGTGATCCACTGCCGCTGGGCCATGCTGGGCGCGCTGGGATGCGTTTTCCCTGAGATTTTGGCGAAAAGCGGGGTCAAATTTGGCGAAGCCGTCTGGTTCAAGGCGGGCGCCCAAATTTTTTCCGAGGGGGGGCTGGACTACCTGGGGAACCCGAACCTGATCCACGCTCAGAGCATTCTGGCCATCTGGGCGTGCCAGGTGGTGCTGATGGGGCTGATCGAGGGATATAGAGTGGGAGGCGGACCCCTTGGGGAGGGGTTGGACCCTCTGTACCCTGGGGGTGCCTTCGACCCGTTGGGCCTGGCGGACGACCCCGAGGCCTTCGCGGAGCTGAAAGTGAAGGAGATTAAGAACGGCAGGCTCGCCATGTTCTCTATGTTCGGTTTCTTCGTGCAGGCCATTGTCACCGGGAAGGGCCCAATCGAGAATTTGTTTGATCACTTGGCTGATCCCGCCACCAACAATGCCTGGGCATACGCCACCAATTTTGTTCCCGGCAAGTGAAAGTTGAGCTTGGGAATTTTGGCGCCGTTGTATTATACTCTTTCTTCTTCTGCTTGTCGTTTTTCTTTTGCAGCTTCTGTTATTGTGTGAATAAAGGATTTCGATCTTTCTCCAACACAAGAACAACTTATCTCTGGATCTGAAATGAGATCGTATAAATGTAATGGTCGCACTGGGGTGAATCGGAGGATATCTAGCTGTTTTTTGAATTTTTGTGTCAAGGCTTTGCAATTAATTTTTTTTTTTTTTAATTTGATTTAACAATTGTTGAGAGGGGTGTTTGAGATACTGCAAAGCAATGATAAATAGATGGAATAGGATTTAAATACTTAGAAATTAAAAATAAAATAAATGATGCTAAAATAATTTATAATTTATTACATAATTGAATTTGATGTTTATATTACAAATAAGTAAATTAGAATGATACAATTTTTATGATAAGTTAATTATGATGATACAATTTTTATGATAATTTAATTATGATGATACAATTTCTTATAATATATCATGATAAATGATAAGGTTGTAGTTTTTTTGTGTGAAAATTTAATTTTTTAATTAATAATAAGTAAATTTGATTTTGGAAAAAAAGTTTTTATAAATAATGGGATTCGGTGTGAGTCAAAAGGGAGTTTTATTATTTTTATATTGAAAAGTGTTAGAGTGTGAGTAGAAGTAGAGTGAATGTGAGTAGGAAGTAGAGTATGAGCAAGAAGCAAATATCATTTTTCTTGTTTTAGATCTTATGGAAATTTAGAAAACTAAAGGATTCTTGTACATAAAATCTAGATAGTATGATATGAAAGTCAATTTTTGAAAGTCTTAATTGAGAAAGTAAGGGTATCATGGTTAAAAAAAAAATCGATATGTTTAAAAATTTGAAATAAAATTCAACATTAAATTCAAAATAAATGTAAAATACACTCGAAACAAACATTAATAATTCCATTTAAGAACACAAAAATAAAGAATATAAGAATACAAGAATTCATTTAATATGATATAATACAAGAATTCATTTAATATATTTATTTTTTATTTGAACATTTTTAAATATTTGTATAATATTTTATATTTTTAATAAAATTATATAAAAGTAAAAGTAAAATAATTTTTAATGCATACAATTATCCTTGTAAATATCATCCAATAGAATGAAAGTATGGTGTACAAATTCAATCTTTACAAACTTTAAACTTTTATAATTCTAAAATTCCAAAAAATATAATCCAAAAAAATATGATATGAAATCCTATTAATATAAGATTCGAACTTTGAAAAAAAAATTAAATCTAAAGGTCGCAAAAATATATAGTCCACACCCTTTACATTTTTTTGGCCTTAAACCATCCAAATTATACACATCTTATGAGAACTTAGAAGTATGTTAAAATTAGAGCTAGTCTGCTATAGTGAAAATAAGGATCAAATGTACTGCAATCTTAAAAACTACACGAAATATTGACTACCATAATCACTTCAAACACTGTCAACATTAGCAAGTAACCCAACACTACATTCACATCAAACAACATCGTCCCAGCGGCTCTGTGTGAAAGCTCTCTTCTTAAACTACCTCTAAAATCTCTTGCATGCATTTTTGCCTTTCCACACATTTCCTGCTTCTATTTTCCACTCAATTTTTTTTCTAGCCAAATTTAGGGTTTATTCGATGAATTTATACATTAGGGTTTTAAATTTGACGAATTTCAAACTTCATCTAAAAAAAATCTACGAATTTGATAACTAAGGTTGAAAGTATGGATGCCCTAATTGAGGACAAGAGGAAGAACAAATATATGACAAAGCCAATACAAGTAAGAGATATTACACCTGAAGTGACTATTAAGGATGAGTTGATCAGACATGACATAATGGTTCTTAAAAGCATAGGGTTAATATGTAAGTTTCATGGATATTGGCCAAGTTTTTGAAGATTTAAAATTGGATCAAGTGCAAGAGGAGATTGAAATCAAATTACTCCATGATGTTTCTTCCAAAATAAAATTTCCTTATCATCTTCTCTAGTTCAAAAATCAAAGATAATGGATGGTGGCCCATGGTTTAGGGGGAGAGATACATTATATTTAAGACCAAGGAGTGAGAATTTTTTTGTGGAGAGAGACTATTAAAAGGATTTTGATGTGTATTAGGCCTTTTGGACTTCCATATCAACTTATTAATGAGGTTTTAAATAATATTAGTAATACTCTAGGGAATATCATCCAAGAGAGACCAACTACTAAGAAACAAAGGTATACTATACACTTGAATATATGGTGCCATGGATATTTCAAAATCTATCATAGTCCATTAGAATTAAATTTGACTAAAGAGAATGAGATTTTAGTATTGTTGTCTTCCCCAATTATCCCTGGTGGGGTAATTATCCCTTATGAGGAGTGGTACAGCAGGGTCACGATAGAGAGCGCAGGGTTTGGCTCAATTGAGGGCCTCCAAGAATTCTTAACAAGGTTGGCTCTTTGTTAAGATGTGATCTTTCAGGCGCAGCTGAACTCAACAAAGGGAAAAGGGGTTGCAAGAGATAAAAGGAAAATAACTCAACAAAAGGAAAAAGGGGGTGATGCACCAAAAGATCCACTAAGATCTTACAAAAATAGGTATGAACACTATGTGTTAGCGGTGAACACTTCCTCTCGACACAATGAAGCATAAATGATAGTCATCAATCATAGGCATGCACAAAGAGGTGGTTTCTTCAAGAGATCCAACTATAGATGATTGGTCCAAGAATAGACGTAGGCCCCTCATACACACATACACTGATAAAACCTAAAGTAGGTAAAAATATTATAGACACATATATACACATAGAAATGGGTTTACAGGGAGCCATAGATGGCTATGTCAAATATTGACACAGGATTTTGTATATATATGCAAGTAAATAATCACAAAGACTGTGTCAAAAGTAGGGGTTCTAGATTACCCACAAGTCACTCAAGAGCCAACTTTTTTATAAAAATAAATAAAAATAAAGCCTACAACAGAGTACAATTGCAAACTTACCAATCCTTTCTATAGTCTATTTATAGTTTACAACAAGGGAAAATTTCCCTCTAAAATTTCCCTCTATTTATACTCTTTGATCATAATAATTGTCAGGCCTAGGGTTTTCATTGTCATACTTCATCTTGAATGAATGTTTGAACCATTTACTCAAGATGTCTTTTGGTAGGTGACCTTTGTATTCTTAGTCAGGAAAGCATTAACTCAACTCATCTACCTTTGTCATAGTTTATCATACCTTTGATGTGACTCAAGCATTGGTTTTTTCTTGACTTTCTAGCGCATTTTTGTTCTTTCAGATCAAGGGTCATCCTATAGACTAGTCAAGAGTTTTGTTGTTGGTGCTTCATCATGGATTGCAAAACCTTCAATATAAAAACTTATTTCAAAATAAAAATTCACTTGGTGTTCTTCTTATTACTTTATCTATTGAGACTTTTCTATGAGCAACATTTCACACAAGTTTCGGTTGTCGGGATTTATTTTGGCTTCCTCCTCTTCAAGATAAAAAGTTTCGATTTCTAGTGATTGGGGCTTTTCCATAGTCGTGGATGAGTAGTGGGGAATCACTATAAGTGCTTTGACACTACCTTTGCAAATGTCGATTTTAGAAGAGAAATGCAACAACATAAGGTCAAACAACAAAAGGTACCCCAAAATCTCAAAATTTGGCTAAACTTGAATAAGGATTGATTCACTTGCAAAATTCTACTAATTAGCTCAAAGGAGTGATTTGATTGCTTAAATGTAAATATTGGATCTAAGGAGTGATTCGCTCAAGATAGGTAGTTAGTTTTCTAATTATGTAAGAAAATTGATTGAAAATACAAATGAATTGCTTGACAAACCCAAGCGAATTGCTTAAACAATTATAGAGGTAAAAATTGGCATGGATCACAAGGCAAATCTTAAAAAAAAACTTTTTAGCATGTAGTGGTGCACAGTCAATTTTTGGAGCCTTCTAAGGTTGCTAGAGGTATAATTAGAGGTATGTAACATCAGAGGGTGCAACATTTTGTTAAAGTTACCCCTAAATTTTTACTTTTGATAGCTTTTAAAGGCGAAAACATTAATATAAAACTCACAAGATAATTTTCATAGGATAATATATAAGATAGTCATAATATAGTAAGATCAAAAATGTGATGTAAATAGAATAATATGAGCAAACTAATATATAAATCAAGGCTTACAATATATAAACTAACATTCATTAATATGTATAAATATGAATGTAATAGCCTTAATCTTACATGTAGAAAGGATGTATCAAGACTTACAATATTAGTTGCTCAAATGTATGCAAACTCTATTACTCATCTTTCTTTTACAAATGTATCATAAACTCTATAATGATAAATTTGCATGATATGCTCACTATACTCACTTTGATCGCTATATTTGTATGCTCCTCCATGGAGTAATATATAGCCATTGTAGAGTGACTTTTTGGTTACTTGACTATTCCTTTCATTATGCCAAGTCTCATGACTCTTGGCTTCTCTACTTGATACTTGCATACACATGACTCTATCTTGTATGCACACCTAGACATGAATCTTCACTTAGCACTCCTAATCTAAAGAAACTTGTGCACACTTACATATAAGACACTTGTGCACATATACTCACATTACACTTGCACACTTGCATGAAACTTGTTCATTTCTTGCACATTATTACATTACATAAAATATTACTCACACTCTAATATAATATTTACAAGATGTACCATAAAGGTACGATGGGGGTACATTAGCATGTACCAAATAATGTAATATACTTCAACAAATTTTACTATGAATAATTGTTTTCACCTTAGGTAACTCAAAAGTAAGCTTTTTCTATAAATAAGGGCCTAGGGCCCTCATTTTAATCATCGTTTGGTCATGATAATTCAAAACTACACTCTATGAAACCTACATTGGGCTTTCTACTCATGAGGTAAGAAATTGGAAAATCCTTATGCATCCCATTAGTCACACCACCCTCATGGTTTGCTAAGTGTATGGTATTTATGGTATAGCCCATATATTCCATATTATCATTTGTTTATCAATTTTATAATCAAATGAATGGGTGGGCATTAATGTTTTTCAACTTCTCATGTGTTGATTGATCACATGTTATCCTTGCTATGGTGTAAAAGTTATATTTACTTTTAATTTCTTGCATTCTAAAATTAAAAATAGTTTTATTTTCTATATTTTATTATTTGCACTTTACTTTTATGCATATTTACTTTCTTCACTTTATTTCCATTCAAAGTAGTTAGATTAGTGTAGAGAATTTATATGAGGACAACAATGAGCCTTCCTAAATTCGAAGGTTGGAAGAAGCTAAGCCATAAAACATCTTATTTTGAGTTTAAAAATCGAAGGTTCTATTCTCATTTACTCTCCAACTACTTAGAATTTCCCCAATGCTCTCATTTCTTTTTGTAAACGATTGAACATACTGGTTGTTGTAGACAACTAATTTTTCAAGAGATAGTCTATAAATAACACATATGGTTTTATTGTCAAAGTGGACAATCAATCTATTATTTGAATCTCTTATTTATATTTTCGTCAAGTCCATCCTTTGGAATATCCATTGTACACCATGTGTACAATTCAACAACTTGGGTCGAGCACCCATCTTCGGCAACTTGGACTACATTATGTTCTCCATTGCCTCCATATATATAGAATAATATTATAGCAAATTTTATCTTAAACATAATTCTTTCACTTTTGATAGATGTTCAAGAAGTCTTTCACATATTTTCTTAAATCCATTATATTCATGTCATTGATAATGGGTGTTGATAACAGTTTGACTCTTCTATTTGAGTGAATATAGTAAGACACTAGACAAGAGATTAAACAATTAGAAAATTCAAAAATAAAAATACCTAGCTAACATTAAAACTTATAGGAAATATGAATTAAATGCATGGTCATTTCAACTTGAATTCATACAATTTGAAGTAAATCTAATTTATTAAAATCAATTTAGCCATGGTAAGAAATTATGTGTAATTCCTACACTAAATCTTTCCATGATATGGGAATTAAATGCAAAGAAGTACAATTACCAAAATCAATAAAGACATATGAGTGGCACATTGTCATGATGTCCAAATGGATGAATTGAATCTGCTATGATTCCCTATACACTCATGAGGCAAAAGTGGAAATAAACAAAGGTCTAGTCATATGGAAGTCTTAATTTCTTCCATCTTGAAAAGAATGGAAAATGGAAGAATCGAGATATTAGGAAAGCACATAGGTAATCCTTATTTCTTTTGACTCTATGCATGCAAGGATAAAAAAAATCAAAATTACCATGGGTTTTTTAATTGAAAAATAAAAAGAAAGAAACATAAAACAAAAAATATAAAATAGTTCATAAGAGAAAAAACCAAGAGTAAGGTGGATCCCATTATGTTTTTTTCATAATGAGTTAAATATGACAACATTTTCAAGCACAATAAATGTGCAAGGACCACCTCCTCAAAACCATTAAATTTTTAGATAGGACGAAACTATCTCCATCCATGTCATAATATTCAACCACCTCCTAATCATTAGTGGGATTACCCTTAACCATCACCTTAGTGCCCTCTACCTTACTATATCCCATATCTATATCATCCATATCATACATACCCACCACCCAAATATGCAATGTACCCCTCCTCAACAAAACTATGGTTGAAATCCTCCTCAACAAAACAATCTAGGAGCATCTACTAGGCCATAAAACCAAATTCCTAGTTGGACCTATCAAGAAACATTGAACTTAGTGGTCTATTATTTGATTTTTCCAATGACTATGAAGGAACTACCTACCTTTGATGGGAATATAAGCAAGATGGCATTGGATCACCTTAGTGAACTATCAATGCTCAAGTCAATTCACCACATTCTAGAGGAAGATGTAATGGTACATTTACTAATATATTCCCTTTGGGATAACATTATTTTATGGTATAGGCGATTATCGAATGATTCAATTACTAGTTGGGATCCAATATTAGAACCATTTATGCATAGTTTTGGTAGTATGGGGAATGGTTAGTTAATTTTATTTCAATTGAATATGATGCAAAGACACCATTAATAAAACATCCATGATTTCAAAATTATATTTTTGAGGACTCATAATCTTATAGAGGAGAAAAATTGCCCTACCACATACGATTCTCGGTTGGATCTGTTGGGATTCAAGGTGAACCACAGGGGTATGTTATAACTCTACACTCGGTGGGCAAATGGAAAAGGGTTCACCAGGAATGGTTTTAGGACTCACTCCAATTTTGGGTTGGAATGTGTTTTGATGTGTCAATTAAGCATGCACCTCTGTTTGGCCTTACTAAAACTACACTATAGAAAGGTAAATAATAATGCAAGATACAAGATGCAAGAAGATAAGAGCTAACCCTAGAATGATTATTTGCTTTAATGATCACTAACCCTAGGATTGCAAAACAAAAGCCTTTGAGCAAGGGTCCAATAGAAATGCACAAACAAGGTTAAAACCCTAGATGCACACTATATGCTTTTGTTCTTTCAAATTCCTAGAAACTTAATTGAATGCTCTTCCTTGTGATCTTTATTTTGAATAAATATGAATAAAAACTAATCAACCTAAATATATACTAGAGCACTTATCTGATTCGATGGTTGTTCCAATCTTTATCTTGCATCCAACAATGTCCCACAACTTCAATCTTGCAAAATAACTTCACAAAACCCTTGAAAATATGATCAACGTTAGGGGACCCACTTAGGCCACTATATGAATGTACTTGGATGCACAACAATCAAGCCCCCTAGGTCCTTTTAGCTGACCTTTAGAATGCAAAAGCAAAATTTGACCTTTTTGGAAGATGAATAAACAGAATACAATGTAGTAGAACAATATGATGAACAGAGTGCAGATTGTCCAATTATGATCTAGATATAACATGAAATACAGATCTAGGGTTTGGGGGTGAACTTCTACCCCCAAGCCTATCATAGGAAAATTAGCACCCTATATGATGAATTTGTGCCCTATACAGCGAATTCGCACCTTGTACGTTAAATTTGTACCCTATACAACAAATTTGCAATAGAAAGAAAAAGGAGCATGCAAATAAATAAATTAAAGATACACAATTTAATAGTATATGAATGCAAATGAGCAAAAACAACCTGGTGGTAGAAAAAAGCAGATAAAATGATGAAGACCTCCAAGATAGTAGACTCCTCTGTAAGGCTCCAACACTTATCCACAAAGAGCAACTAACACCAAGAGCAAAATAGAAATCCCACAACAGAAGAGCACTTGTTAGCATCAACAAATAAGTGAATCAAGATTAGGATTCTCAAGAAGATTTATTGGATTGATGGATGGATTCATGGATGAATTCGTAATAACTATATCCATGTCTATTTTTTTGGTACTTTAGGGAACCAAATGGAGTCATTTCAGGGCAAAAATTATACCGTTGAAAAGCTCTTTTCGAGCATGATCCAATGGTATAGGTTTTTGAAAGAAATGGATAATATTTAATAGGGGAAATTTGACTCAAATATAAACCTACTTTTTTGAGAGAAAAACTCAGGATCTAAGGAAATTAACTCATTTTAATGGGTCAATTTTCCATATCTACATTTTTCCCCCTCTTTAATGCATTTATGGCCAGATAATTGTATCAAAGAAATATGTAGACACCTATGGGCAAAAAATGACAAACACATAAAGGGGTGGCTTGGTTTGGACAAAGGGACAATGCAAAAAAGGGGTGTTGGCTTGAACACCATAAATTTGCACATAAAATAAGGTATTACTACCATAAGGATAGGGGTGCCCCCTAGAGTTTTGGGAGGAATATAAAATCCCTGCAAAAACTTGAAAAGGATGGACCCAAAAGAAGAGAGAACAACAAACAAAGAAAAAAAAAGGATGAACAAGAAAATATGAAAGCAGACTGACTCTTAAGCTCTATTATTTTCTCTTTGCTTTTTTTTTGTGTATGCATGGTGAACACAGACATAATGGATGCAATGAATGAATCTTAAATGAATGAGATGGAATGGTATAAATCTAGCTACGTACATGCAACTAAAGTGTAAACCTAAATGAAATGCATGGGTGAATGAAAACAGAGCTCCAAAAGACCAAAAGAAAATTAAAAGGCCTATGAGGATGTATGCTCACAAATGATTGAGATGGAGGATACCCCTCATGTGTGGCCATGAAGCTATCCTGTGAGGGTTGTAAATTTGCAAAGATAGACAAGAAAAAGTTGAACCCACTATGGTCGTATTACTTGCTAATATGATCAGAGAAAAAGAGATGTACCCATTGGGATGTATGATCGTAAATGGTTGAATGGAGACTACCCCTTGCATGTGACTGTTGGTCATCAAATCTGCCCCAAGAAAGGATTTTGGGAAGTGTACGTGCCCTAGACCTGGACCAACATTGAAAGGCCGAAGGGAAGAGATGTCCCTCGTGCCGATCTTCGGATAAAGGTCGGCTCCTTTACTAAACTAACTGGTGTTTTGAGACAAGAGTGCAGAAAAGATAAAAAAAAGTAAGGGTGCAGGAAAGGAATAAACAGAGTAAGGGAAGAAATGTCAATAGATTAAAGTGGGAAAGAACCAAAGAGCATGATTACTGGCTAATAACACGAAACAACAGCAATAAATACCAAGAATAAAATGAAATGAATACAGTATTAGCCCTCCTCTGTATCCTCTGAACGAGTTCCATAATTACCCTTCCCCTTACATTGAAATCCAAAATTCAGAATTACGACGACCAGGGAATGAGTGAATATAACAGAAACACTATCCATAGGCAGCATACAAGAAAACTGGTATAGCGTTATCTCTCCTATGTATCCTTTGGGAAAATTCTAGGGTTCTACCCCAATCGCACACCTAAATCCAGAATGCAGAATTACAGTATGTAAATGAAGGAAATAATTAACATAAATAATCATATAAGGCAGCATACAAGAGAGAAATGAAGTCCGAAGCTCTTTAGTATTAATCACAGGGATTCAAGTTACAGTCGCTTTCTAGTAGAAAGTTCCCCCCCTTTTTCATTACAATGTCTGGGTTTTTATAGGGGACCCAACCCTTTGAGCCATCAATGTATAAAAATGAGGAGTACATCCTTGAAAATCTGAGAAGTCGGCTCCCACAGCTCCCGTGACTGAGCTCTCAAATCCTTTTCTAAAACTAGCAGCTGCGATCGAGTCAGCTGAGGAAACTCACATTTATGAGCCACATGAATTGTCCTAGGCTTCTGGGTGTGGAGCTCGAGTGGCTGCCATGTCTTTCGGGCTCTGCTTCTGAGGCCGATACCTCTTTTCAAATTGCTAAAAATGAGCAGCGAGTTCACTAGGCACGTAAAAATTCATTTATGAGGCACTTGATTGCCTCGGAAAAATACTCGGCTTGGAGTGCGTGCCCTTGAAGTGCTTCACCAATTTCTAGTTCACGACCCTGCTTTGCAATGGATGTAAGCCGAAGCAGATCATCTCCCTTGGTTATGCACTTCACACGAAGGAGCTTTACAAAACCACTTCGGGGATGTAAAATGCCAAAGTAGATTTCTCTCCTCAAGACGGGGCTCTTCATCTTTCATTGCTTCGCCAGGAAGGCATGTCAAAATTTGCTTCACAAAGTTCTCTGCAAGAAGTGGATGCTTCACTGATGGGCTTGTCAAAACACTTCGCCGCAAACCTTCTTCAAAACTGTGATTCGAGAGGCTTTTGGCCAAAGTGCAATTCTGCCTTAGAAAAATGTTCTGCTCTTTACGGACCGCTACTACTGCGGGTGAAAGCGCCTCGCACGAAAGATATCCAAAGCAGATGCTTCGCAATGACTTTGGGCGAAGTAAAAATGGTTTGCCAGTAGGGAGGCCTGAAGTGGATGCTTCGCTGATTTTTTAGCAAAGCATTTTTTAGTGCTTGAACTTTTTGAATCCTGCTTCGCAAAACTTTTGCCCGAAGCATCGGTTTGGGCTGCTTCGGGTGCGAAGCTCTTTTCATTCCCCACTTCCTTACTTCCTTTTTTTTAGTGAAGTTGTCCTCCTTTTCCTGCAAAGCTCCTAAACTTAGCTTGCTCAGTAGCGAAGCTCTTGCATATCTATTCTAGGAACAAATAAAAAGAAACACTTTACAAAAATTTTGATTTTACTACCCCTCTAGGAAATGTGACAAAATTGTCAACATTCTTGGCAACAAGAGGGCTGGTTGGGTCACTAAGATCCAGGAGTTCGACATTGAGGTCCGACCCACCAAGTTGATCCGCGATCGGGAGCTATGACAGGAACTCGCGAAGAGCGCCGCTACGGAGGTGACGACCTTTCAATGGGAAGACCCATTGTCAGAGGGCAACTTCGCCAACCAATATGCAAACGATGATGACTGGATAGATGATATAGTAAGATACTTCACCATAGGGAGATTCCCAGACCATCTCAACGCCTCTCAGAGAAGGAGATTCAGACTCCAGGCCCGCAGGTATGTATTGCAGCCAGAGGGGCTATTTTTTAGAAACATAGATGAGGTTCTCCTAAGATGTGTTAGGGGAACCAAAAAAAGGAAAAATCCTCGATGAATTCCATTTTGAAATATCGAGGGACCATTTGGCTAGAAGGCCAACGACCTTAAAAATCATCAGAGTGGGCTATTATTGGCCCACAATTTTTGTCGATGCATTCTCAGTTAGCTAGAAGTGTGATAGGTGCAAGAGGTATGTTGGTCGAAAGAATTTTGGCCCACAATTTCTAACCCGTCTCCACCTCGACGCAAAGAACCATGCCTTTATCCTTTGGGTGCAGAGGAACTTCCTTCCCCTATCTTTTGCTGCTCTGGTTGTTTCCCTTGGGGCAACTGTTCTTCTTCATTTTCACTTTCACCAGTCACCTCCTCAGCTTCGCCTTCTGAATCAGAAGGCTCTCCGCTTTCAGACTCTCGCTTGCTGATGCGTTCGACCACGCTCTTAGCTTGGTCCCGCATCGCGGCTTGGAAAGGCGAGGGTCGCTGATTTCTCTAAGTACTACATGGAATGCAACGACCGCATGCAGGTCAATGGTGTGAAATCTTTTGCCCAACTCCCCAAGAGAAGAGTTGATTTTGCAGTACTTAGCCACCATTTGAGTGACCTGCGCTTCTTGAACTGGCTCTGTCCAGCTATCGATTTCAGCTGTATCTGCCTTGAAGGACAGCCAGTTCTTTTTTACCTGTTTAAGGGTGAGGAGCTCGTCATCTTTGACGTAGCTCGGGCACCCATGCTTGGACTAAACATGAAAAGGAGCCAAGAGAATTTGTCTTTCCTATTCTAAGGCGTCCAGCGCCTGCCTAGCTGCTTTGATCCTTTCCGTTTGGGTGAAGTAAGTGTGCAAGGTTACCCTTGCATTTGCCCACTTTGAGGCAATACAGGATGTAGGGGAGATTCATAAGCCATCATTCTCTATCTTCTCAAGTTTCATAGCCAGGTCTAGCAGTTGCCTCGCCTGGTGTTCGGCTTCCTCTACCACAGGCTTGCCCTGGGCAGATATTTCTTCAATTTTAGATAAAAAATCTAGAACTGTCAAGGACTTGACATGGTTGGGCTTGCAACCTTGTAGCAAACTCACGCGCATCTCCTTTGCCTTGCTCTTTGAAAAGGCCATCACTTTTAATGCTTTCTCTGCTAGCTGTGACTGCGCCTGTTTCAACGAGCATTGCAGTTGGGAAATCTGCTCCAGCGTTGCTTTCCTCTCTTGTTTGGCTGTCTGCTGAGCGACAACCAACTGGGCCTTAAGATTTTCAACTTCTTGTTGCACTGACCCCAACTAGGTCGTAGCCCTCGCCAGATCTTCTTCAAGCTGCCTGGAAGTATTCTGCAGCTAGAAAAGTGACTCCTGGGTTTCGAGATGCTTGAAAAGGAGGTTGTCTATTCTACAGCGAATACCGCGGATCTCATACTCTTCATTGATATCATCGAAGTTCTTCTCCTTTGTCTGAAGCTCGTAGTCTACCTCGGTCATATCATGGAGAGGCTTTTTCACCTTAGGAATCAGCTTTTTTGTTGTAAGCACTCTCTGATTCAGGTCAAACTTTGTGCGTTTGACCAGGGCAGCCATCCCTTCGGCCCTTCTGTGCTTAACTCCTTTAATAAAGGAGGCAGATCCCCTCGCGACTCTTACTGCCAGATGCTGGTCCTCAGTGATGCTCATGAAATCAAGATCTTCCAGCTCCTAGGCCTGCTGCAGCATTTTTCTTGCAAACAATGAAGTAGGTGGGATGCCAGAGAGGGTAGTAGCCTTTGAGGGCGACTAGGTCCTAGGAGTGATAGGGGTTTGGCTAGACGACGCTGGTAGGGTTTCAGTTGGTTGGGGCAAAATATGTGGAGATGAAGGAGCGACCTCAGCACTAACCGTGGGTGAAGGCTCTTGGGTTTGACTCAGGGATTGAAAGGCATTGGGGTCCTGAGCAAACTGGTTGAAAGAGTGAAAGTCGCTAGATGGCGAGGTGGCTTGCGATGCGGAGGATGCGGCTACGGCTTGCCCTGATGAAGTGGGAGTCGAGGTTTTTGTAGGGCCGACATGGACTTGGGCAAATGGCACAGAGGACGTACCTGCAGGCTCCGCCTGAGCCGACAGCCTGGATGTCTGCTACTGGTTCGAGGCTGTCTAAAGAGACAACCTTCGATGCTGTTGCTTGTGGCTGCTCTTCAGGTGGCTACTGCACTAGCTCCAGCGGTCGTTTGGTCCTTTTGACCTTTTTCTTTTTCTTTTCTCCCAACATCGTGGTTGGTCCAAAAGGGAGCGGTAATAAAGGGGCGACAGACGTTGATGTCCCCATGATAAATTTGTACCTGGGTCATGCTGGTAAAATACCTGCTGCACTTGGTTCATTGGCTGGCGATGTGAGCGTCTTCTCTGTTGGTGGAGGGGCCAGCTCAGGAATTGATCGTTCTGAACCTTGCGCCACTTCGGGCACTGCCACAGAAGCAACAGGCTGCATCGGGCCCACCTGACTGCTGGAAGGAGTCGCACTAGAAGTCATCGAGGTTGACGATGACTGAGGGGTAGCCCTCCTTTTATGCCTTATGTTCGCACCTCAGGGAACGCAAACTCAAAATTTGAGGGGCTGCCACGTGTCGACGTGTTGGTCATATAGTGCCGAAAACTCATCATCAACAGCAAGATTCCTTCGACTTGACTTGTCGTGTTGCATGCGACACCTCATTTTCTAGCATTCGAGGATTTTGTCCTTATGCCAGTTAAGCGGTGTGACCCTAGCGAGGAACTTCTTGAATCCTGCTGACTCCATTCGATGGTCCGAATTCTGTTCAGGATCGTAGGTGACCTCCTCGCAGTAAAATTCATGCCATGGTGGCCATGATTGCATCAAATGAATGCACTAGTGGAGGTCTCCACCTGTCAAATTTCTTCATTCTTTCATGATTTTGGGTCTAGGATAGATGTGTGAATTTTCCCCGGACCCCGATTGGGTCGTACTTCCAGCGTTGAGGCAGCATTATCAGGCCCATCTCCAGCAACTCTTGCTCAAGATAAACGTGCTGCCCGATTTCAAAGACCTGAATATTGGCCCAGGTCATAGTATATTTGAATATGTGACCTCTCTTCTTCCCTTGGCCAAATTCTTCTTCGACGTAGTCCATTTGCCATGCCACCTCCATCTCGAACTGATGGTCTGTGCAGAAGTAGGGCAGCAAACATGGCTTCCCCTTGAATTCGTAGATTCGGACGACAGTGCCTTGAGTCAGTCAAAAAGTATCACCAAGCTTGTTGTCTGTCAGATGCTTTGTCATAGCCGCTGGTGGGCAAGTCGTGCCACGGTTGAACAGTCCCATTGCCTAGCCCAGAAAACTTACATTAAACTCGTTGAACGAGCCTTTCTAGTACAGGGCCTCAGTCCATTCGTACATAGGGAGTGGCTCCCCTTGCTCATTTGTTTTCCTCAGGTTAGGGACGTTCATCCGGTAATGCATATGGTACAAGCATAGCCATGTGAAGAATGAGCAAAACTGAAAGTCTATCGACTGCCTTTGTTGCAGTCTTACTAGGCTCACATGAATAGCGTAGGTCAACCAGTCTGCCCAATCATAGAAGATTGGGCGCTTCTCGCTCTTCTGCGTCGTGGAGTCGTAGAACTCCCCGTGCAAGATGCACTCAGCCATTTCCAGCTGAAATGGCCGCACCACTCTGTCTGAATCGTAGCCAAGGACCCACACTAGGATGATATAAATATATCTATTTTCGAATCAATCCAGTGGTATGGGGCCAGTCAACCACTGTCCAGGATTCAGCGAAGTCTTCAGTTCTGAGTTAAGGAACTCTCTCATCTGCTTCGTCTGCAAAAATATTTTGGTCTGCTCTTCGATGCTCACCCTTCTGATAATTGTGTCTGGGATGTACTGAAGCCCTGGGGCAAACATCGGCTGGATGCTCTCTTCAAAAAGAGTGAACAACACTCTTCCTTTGTTATCACAGACCTGCCACGTAGCTGGTTTGTAATATTCAGCAATTACTTCAACCAGCTCCGGGCACCAATGTGTTGGAGGGCACAGGAAATAATGAATATTCGAATTATATGCGGCTCCGAGTTTGTGAGAAGGCAGAACCTTACCCACCCACTTTGCGATGGTCAGACGCAGCTTCGTGATACTGATGGAGAATGCGCCATCTTTATACCTAAACAGACGATTGATTGGTGGCGGCAGAGTTTGGCCAGCTACGTGCCTCTTTGTTCTAGATTTTGCTTTCTTGCCCTTTTGAGGCACTGCGCTTTCATGTTCGCTGGACTCTGGAGACTTGTCAGAATCACGAAAATTTACACTTGATTACGCCTGTACGGGCGCTTTTCCCTTGTCCATCCTCGTTGAAACAATCAGAGACCAGGACAAATACTTTAGAGCTTGTCAGGCTTATTCTCTACAATTCGAGAGTCAGCTTCGAACTTATAAATTTTTTGGCTGGCGCTAGGGTCTTTTGTAGACGATGACTGCTCATTAATGGTGCGAGGGAGGAAATTAAAGTAGTTAACTCTAGGTTGGTGGAGGCGCTGTGATTTTGGCAGCTACGCATGGGCCCTTTTTAGAAAAATGTGCTTAGTTGGCCCAAGGTGCACCTTACCCATTAAATACGTCACCCTTGGTTATTGTGCAAGGTTACCCTTTAAATGCACCATCCTTGGTTATTGCGCAATCATTTAAAGCTTCCTTGGACGTCGTGTCGTTGCTGACGTTGCTGCCACCATTGGGCACACTTTTCAAAGGACCTTTTAATTAACCCAACTTTGCCATGCGTCAGACTTCGCACCGGGCCCACACTTGTGAACTTTTGGCGCTCTTCGTGACAAGTCGTTCGTGTTTCACCCAGAATCGGGGGCGCGGTCCGACTTTGCCCAAAAAAGAGGCGCAAGTCAGACTTCGCCTAGAATTTGGGTGCAACCCGAACTTCGCCAAAAAAACGGGCACAACTTGGTTTTTGCACTTCAATTTTCTATGCCAGCTTGCCTAATCGGACTTTGCCTAGAGAATGGGGCGCACTCGGACTTCACCCAAAGAATGGGCGTAGTTCGAGGTTCACCCTAAAAATGGGCGCAGTATGGACTTCGGCATTTTACTTGTAATCTGCTACCTGACTACGCTCTTTGGAGAAGGCGCAGCCCAACTTCGCTACGAAGTCGGGTGGGCAGCCAGAGTTAGGCGTTTCAGCTCCTTTTAACTGCTTCGTTCCCTTCTTCGCCCCATTTGATGAGCGTTGCCTGACTTCACTGCGAAGTCAGGCATTTGCCTCGGACTTGGGCTACTCAGAAAAAAACTAAAAAACTTGAAATATTTTAATGCTAAAAACTTTAAAATGCAAAAATGGGAAATCTGTACAAAGAAGGGCTCCTTCGGCGTCTTCAGTGGTGGTACAATTTGAGGTGAAACCCATTGACGAGAATGGGTAGAGGATGCCCCTCCATGTCCCGGAGCACATATGCGTTGAATTGGTTTACCCGAGCAATCTTATAGGGGCCCTCCCAGAGGGCATCAAACTTTCCATGGTTGTCGAGTTTGGCCTTGAACGAGTCCCACTTCAGCACCAGGTCCCCGATTTTGAAAACTCAAGCTGTGGTACCTTTTGCGAACTAGCCTTGGGTTGATTCAACGTGTTTTTTGAAGGCCTGGTATGCTTTCTCTCTGTCTTTCTCCAACTGTAGCAGCTGGCAAAGTCTATCTTCTACCGGATCCCCGATGTTTCTTTCCTCGTCAAGCATCCAGAGAGTGGGTATCTCAATGTACGTTGGCAAGACAGCTCCTTTGCCATACATGAGCACATAAGGGGATGTTTTTATGGACTTCTTAAATGAAATTCTATCCGCCCACAGCGCCCAATCCAGGAGCAGGTGCCAAGTCCTTTTGTTATTCTCCACCGTTCTTCGAATGATCTTCAGTAGATTCTTATTGGTGGACTCGGCGATACCGTTCCCCTGCGGGTAGTAGTTGGAAGACATCTTGTGAAAGATGCCAAATTTTTTGGTGTACTCCATGAGTACTACGCCTGTGAACCCCGAACCATTGTCCGTCACTATTGACTCGGGGACCCCGAAACGGGTGATTAAGCTTTCGAGGAACTTGATGACCGTCTCTTGGTCAGCGTTCTTTGTAGGGATCACCTCTGCCCATCGTGTGAAGTAATCGATGGCGGTTAAGATAAAATTGTGGCCCGCTGCAGAGTTCGGAGAAATCACCCCGATGAAGTCCAGACCCCATTGCTAAAACGGAATCTCGGCTTGGATCGGTTGAAGGGGTAGGGGTGCTTTTCTATTTTTGCTAGCAAATCTCTGGCATTGATCAAATTTGCTACAGACTGCATGAGCGTCTGTAAACAGAGTGGGCCAATAGTACCCAGCTCTAATTATTTTCAAGGTGTTGGGCCTTGCAGAATGATGACCTCCAGGCATCCCAAAATGAAACTCTCCGAGGACCCTGGATTGGTCTGCTTTTCTGACGCACCGCAACAGGATGCCATCAATGTTTTTAAAGTAAATCCCCTCAGGGTGAAGAGTGTACTTCAAAGCACTTAGCCGAAACCTCCTTCTTTGTGAGGCACTCATGTGGTCTGGACATCTCCCGATGCAGAAATACCTCACCAGCTCATCTGTCCAGTTGCACTCCTCGGGTAAAGAGTTGGCTAGGTTGATGCATGTTGCTGGGTCCTCCCACTCGCAGGCGGATATCTCGGCTGGCACACTTTAGGCTAGCTCCTAGCACAAGGCTCAGCCTCTGACTAGCTTGGTTGGCCGCACTTTGATGTCGAACTCCTGGATTTTGGCAATCCATCCTGCCCTCTTGTGACCCGATTCTCCTTGTATGATAAAGCTTTGAACGTCTGGGTGGATCACGAAGACGGTGATCTTGTTCTGGGAGACAAAGTGCTTGAACTTACAGAGAGATTTCATGACAGCATGTACCTCCCACTCTATAAAGTTTTACTTCTCTTCGTGTGGTTGGATTGCTTGGCTCAGGAACACTATGGGGCGCTCCTCGCCATCTTCTCCCTTTTGGGTCAGGACTGCGGCATAACTCTCTAGTTCTCCTACCGTGTACAGGATGAAGTCTTTGGAGTAGTTTGGGTTTATCAACACTGGTGCTTGTGCAATGTGAGATTTGATCTCTTTGAAGGCTCGCTCCCTCTCTTCAGTCCACAAAAAATCTATGTTCTTCTTCAGCAACTCGAACATAGGCTTGATTACCTGTACGAAGTCCGGTATGAACTTCTGCACGAAGTTGATTTGGTCGAAGAAGGACTGTAGCCCTTTCTTATCGATCAGGGTGGGCAAGTGGAGGAGAGCCTCTGCTCTGTCAAGATCTATAGCCAGGCCTTTCTCGGAGATGATATGTCCCAGCAGCTTTCCTTCTTTCACCGTGAAGATAGACTTCTTCGGGTTTATGGAGATGCCGAATTCATGACATCTTTCAAATATTTGCCGCAGGTGAGGAACATGATCTTCTTGCTTGTGAGAGAAAACAATCATGTCATCCAAGTAGATGACGATCACTTTGTTAAGCAGCTCTCAAAAGTCCAGGTCCATGGCTCTTTAGAATGTGGCACCAGCATTGGATAAGCTGAATGGCATGCACTGGTAGGCGAACGTTCCCCATTTGGTGGTGAACGTCGTCTTGTGCTGGTCCTCATCCTTGACCCATATCTGGTTGTAGCTAAAAAAGCCATCTAGGAGGGAAAATATATGGGCTCCAGCAACTATATGGAGGATCTGATCGATCTGAGGAAGCGGATAATGGTCCTTGAGGGAGGCTTGATTTAGATTTCTAAAATCCACATAGAGACGAATGTCTCCGTTCTTCTTCCTCACAGGAACCAAGTTCGCAACCCAAGATGAATGCTTGATGGGGTAGATGATCTTGGCCTCTAGCATCTTCAAGAGATCAACTTTCATCATGGCCTCAATTTTTGGATTGACGACCCTTTATTTTTTCCTGAATGGCTTGGCACCATCTTCTAGCTCAATGGTATGCTGAATTATTTCTCTGTCATACCCCTTCAAGTCTTGGTAACTCCAGGATACTATGTCAGGGAACTCTTGACATAATGATCTGATCTGCTCGAGTTCCTCTATGGTGCAGTCTATCCCGACCTTGATTGATTTACCAGGTTCCAGCTCTAGGTCGACATACTGCTTTGGGTCTACTTTGATTCGATGAGATATGGCTCTGTCATTCTGATAAAATAGACTCTCTAAGATAATTATTCCTTTCGGGACATGATTATTTTTCAGTTGTATCAACCCCTCATATTGCTCGTCATCAGGGTCTCTACCTTTGATTGAACAGACTTCATTTACCAAAAATGTGACGATCTCCTCATCATAGCTAAACACCTGCTAGTGGGTGTCCTTATCAGGCACAGAAGGCCTGTAAATGGTATGAATCGGCTTCGGCTTTTGGACAGTGTCATCATCCGAAATGTACCTGGCTCCAACAGACGCCAGAATGTCAGCATGCTTGTTTTTCTCTCGTGAAATAGCCTTGACATTCAATGAGTCAAAATACTCCATCAGATCCCAGACCCGATTTCGGTATGCCTTGAGATAGTGCTTTTTGGAGGCGCACTTATTCATGATCTGGTGGCACACCAACTCCGAATCTTCGTAGATCTGTAGATGTTTGATTCCCAACCTCTCTGCCTTTCGCAATCCCAAGCACAGGGCTTCGTACTCCATCGCGTTGTTGGTACAACTCCAAGCCAGCCTGTAGGTGTAATCCTTCTGGATCCCGATTGGGGAAACCAAAAGAACTCCAAAGATCGGTGCCATTTTTACATCATGCATCATCAAAGAAAAGCTTCCATAGCTTCTCAGGTGCTGGTCCCACTTCTTTCTTTGCTGACTTGTCAACTCTTTCAGGATGAACAATGGTGTAACAGCCTTGCTCTGTTTCAATCACAGCATTGAAGGCCCACAAGGAGAATTCATATTCTACTTGCAGCTGCTCGAGAGCTTGCTCCGTCATGTCCACTGTCACCAGTTCTTCCTCTGCCAGCTGAACCATGCAATCCTTAGGCTCTTCTCTGGGTATCTTCTCTACTAGGTAAGTGGAAGGATTTTCATTGAAAATCTTCAGTCTCCTTCCTTTGAAGGGCACTCCCATGTGCGAGTAGTCCAGAGAGAGATATCCTCCTAACTTTGCAGTGAACTCCCTAGAGAGACACATGCCGAAGTAGGATTCCAGTCGATGACCACAACCTCCTGGATGACCACGATGTCGAGGGCTTTGTGCAGCTGAATGGGGATGTCTTTTATGACACTAAATGTCTTGACAAGGGTGTCATCTAGTTGCAGCACGCCTTGGCTGCTCCTTGTGTACTCCATACTGATTTCATCATAGACGGCTCTCGGCATTACGGTCATGGAAGCACCAGAATCCACCATGCAGTTGTGCACTATATACCCTTGCATCCGTAATGACAGATAGAAGGGAGGTGGTCTGTTCTTCCTAGTGGCTGAGACTGTCAGGGGTTGCACCAGGACAACGGGTTGTATCTACTTGCCGTTCTTCATGATTTTCAGGGATTCTTGCAGCAGATCAACCTGGCCTGGGAGCTTAAGAGCATCATACATGCTGATCCTTGTGGGAGTTCTCTTCAGCTCGTCTACTATACTATAGCCCGATGTGCTTGCTCCTTCCGCTTCTTTCATCGGCTCATACTTTTTTCGATATTATTGAGTGGCCTCAACTCTCTGTCTCTTGGTCAGAGATGGATACCTCAGCTTCTCCTGAGCTTGTTCTTTCATTTTAGCTAGAGGCTGGGCAGTGGGAGCTTTAGCCGAAAGAGCTTTGGCTATGGGCGGATTGACTGTAGGAGTCTTCGTCGGAGGAGTTTTATTTTTGGCTGTGTAGGGCCACAGCCTCTTGTAGGGTAGCATCTCCTCAAGTTGCACCTTATCTCTTCTAGCGTACACCTTTAGGGGTTTGGCTGCAGCTTCGGAAGACTTCTTGTTTTCCTTGGTAGGAGGCGGCATTGGAACTTCGTCTGAAATGGCAAAATTGCTTTCATCGCCTAGGATCATGTAAATCTCTTCGTCCTCAATGGCGCTTTCGGCCAAGGTCTGGAGGTAGTGCTGATGCAGTGTACAGTCATCCTCAGCATGCGGGTCATTGCACGTGGTGCACCAGTTGACCTGGTCAGAAGTACCAGGTTCATCCTCAATGGCGGCATTCCTCGGAGGGGGCCGCCGTTGCAAATGTTGCTCGAGGGGCCGATCCTTTGTCAATGTCGGGGCGGATATGGCCTCCTTGGAGCTAGGTCTATCTAGGTCTGCTCATTTTTTAGGACAGTCATGTCGTTAGACATGGTATGATAGCTAGAGGCCAGAGCCCGTACCTCCTGTAGAATTTGATTCTTAATATCATGGTCAAGAGGCGACGGCAGTTGAGCTGGGGGAGGCAATGCAGCCAATGGAGGAGGAGTGGAATATTGTGCATGCTGGGGAGGAGCAAGAAGCACTGGAAAACATGGAGGACGGGGAGGTGGATAATGAATTTGTGGTGAGTCATAAGGGTTCACGATCGGCATCGGATTCCATTGCTGCTGGGGTTGCTATCCTGAAGTGGACGGCTCTGAACCAGAAGCTGAAGTATACTATGATCAGGGAAATTTAGGATAGATGGGTGGTTGCACTCTGTGTGGAAGCCTGTCGATGGAGATGATGTCCATTTTAGCTTGCTAGGCAGCTTCATACAAAGCAGGGAACGTGTTGATTCTAGCAACCTTCAGCAACAGGCAAATGTCTGAGTTGAAAGATCTCAGGTAGTAGTACAAGACCTGGCCTGCTGATGGTCGAAGTTCACGAGGCACTCGTTTCCAAGACCTCACAAACCTGATGTTAAAGTCTGACACCTCCTCTTGGGGGTGTCTCTAAATACTTTGGAATTGATGCAGCAAAGAAGAGGGATCAGCAGACTCATTGCATCCTTTCACAAGCCTGTCGACTAACTATCACCACCCTGTGATGGATCCCTCTGGCAACGATCTCCACTAGTAGAGAAGCTTTCCCCTTAGGGAAAGTGCTAGCAGATGAGTCTTCACACTTTTGTCAGTGATAGAGTGTAGCGCAGCCAGGGCAAGAATGTCCTAGATGTGTTCATACGTCGTCTTACCATAGCCGTCATATGTAGGGATAGACTTTAAGGCAGCAGGGGGCACAACTTGTTGTCCGACTAGGGCCAAGGGACCTGTAGAATCCACCGTCGGGAAGAGGTTGTCTTCATCCAGATGATCAGCCATTTTTGCTTCTGATCTGGTAGTGTATTCAGTATCGAAACTATCCAAAGATGTAGATTCTTCTTCGACCTCAACTTGTTCAATCTTAGCCTCGGCTTCTTGGATCTCAGCCTCGGCTTCTTGGATTTCTTCTTCGTGAGCTTGGTAATCAGCCAGCCTGACGTGCTCACCTAGAGCGTCAAGGTCAAGTTCGTAAAATTCAGGCTGGTTCTCTAGATTCCTTGCTTGCCACCTTCTTGTTTGCATGAAGGCGTCAGGACCGGTCTTCTCAGACTCAGAGTATGTTTAGATAATTTGCAGAGTCACCTTGTGCTCTGATTTTGAACAGCAATGAAGTGAGCACTAGTACTTCGATTCTGTTTGGAGGCGGGAAACTACCATGTCCCACCGGTTAAGACCAAGCAACTACTGGTGCCAGGTGGAGACGGGTTAGAAATTCACTCTTGAAATATGGGACCTTGGTCCCACTGGGTGTGTCAGAGAAACTGTTGGTTATGAATCTGCCATGAGGAAAGGATTTGTTGTTAATGCACCCAGATTCACCCACCATATTGAAAGGCCGGAAGGAAGGGATGCCTTTCATGCCAATCTCCGGAGAAGGTCGGCTCCTATGGGGTTGTGATAAGATAAGAGTGCAGGAAAGAGATAAAAAGGTGCAGGAAAGAGATAAAAGGGTATAGAAAGAGATAAAAGTGCAGAAATAAATTCCAAACGTGATTGGAGTTGGGTGGGGGGAATAAGCAGCACGACGACGAATCAATCACCACTACTAACAACATTCATCTACAAACATACATCAAAACTGCAGCTATCATCAATCCCATTTATCCTCTATCTATGCATTCCAAGAATACTTGGCCATCAAATTTTGGAGTCCAAAGTTCAGTACAACAACAAGCAATGACACAAGAAACATGAGGCAAAAATGACAAGGAGAGGTAACATGCAAGATAAAAGACAGTAAGCAGAGCCAAGTATATGTCTATATTTGAGACAAACGCACAGCTACAATTGTCCCCTAGTAATATATTCCCCTTCCACCACCTACATTGAAAATGTGGTGGGTATTTATAGCCCAAAACTCCCCTCGATTACATTCATGGGCATAAAGTCCCAGACAAGACAGTAGCTGACACGAGCGGTTGAGGAGCTGCTGATGCTGAATTCTGTCGGGCCAGACTGTTCTTGTAGCATGGTGTCCCTGGAGGTGGTACAACTACGTGGCAGCACGTTGGGCCAAGTCTTCGATCAACAGGTGTGTGGGTAGGTGCGGCAGGTGGTACTTCACATCGGCTTTAAATGTTGACAACTGGCACTGATAGTGAAGCCCATACTCTGTCCCTGCACGGTCAAATCTTGGCTCAAATCTCGAAGGTGGATACTTTTTGGATGCTGAAGCGTGACACGTGTCTACCTTGAAATGCAGTTTATCCAACTTTTCTAGGAATTCGAGCGCCATCGGGTTGCGCAGGAGGAAGACAACGCAGTTGGAAGGCCTCCTTGCCTTGGCATTTTTTGAGTTGACTTCACCGAACTGTGCACCGGTCAAAGGGTGCACTCCAACTTCACTACGAAGTCGGGTTGCGCACCGATGCTTGGCTGTCTTTATCTGCTATACAGACTTTGCACTGGAATGGGGGCACACTCCGACTTCGCTACGAAGTCGGGTTGTGCCCCAGCGCTTGGCTGACCTGACATACTATTCCCACAGTGCGCCCGGGAAGAAGGGCGCACTCCGACTTCACTGCGAAGTCGGGTTGCGCCCCTGACACTTAGTCATATTTTCAATCGTTTCTTGTCCTACTGTGCATGGGTTACCTACTGCACTCCAACTGAGAGTGCACTCCAACTTCGCTGCAAAGTCGGGTGTCTCCCCAACACTTAGAAACTTTTCAAGATACACCTGCTGAAGTTTACTGGGGGAAGAAAGGGGGAAAGAATAAGAGGGAATGAAGCTACGAGGGAGAGGAAGAAAGGGAGAGAAGAAGAAGGGGGAAATGAGGAGAGAAAAAGGAAAAGAGCAGCTTGCATGCAGAAACCAAAAACATGGCACCCCTGTGCAAAATGTGGCAACAGGTCCTCCTCAGGATCTTCAGCAAGTTCTTGTTAGTGGACTCTGCTAGGCCGTTTCCTTGCGGGTAGTAGTTGGAAGATGCTTTCAAGTAGATCCCATACTTGCTAGCGAACTCGTTGATTTTGGCATCTATGAACCCTGGGCCATTATAAGTCACTATCGCATCTGGAACCCCAAATCAGGTAATCAATTTCTCCAAGAAGGCAATGACTACCTCCTGATTAGCATGATTTGTCGAGACTTCCTCAACCCATCAGGTGAAATAATCTATGGCAGTCAGTATGTATTTGTGCCCTATCGAAGAATTTTGCTATATCACCTCGATAAATTCCAAGCCCCATTGTTGGAACGGTGCTTCGACTTGGATCGGGTGCAGGGCAGTGGAGCATTTTTGTTTCGGCCAGCATACGTCTTGCACCTGTCACACTTCCAGCTAACTGAGAATGCATCGACAAAAATTGTGGGCCAATAATAGCCCGCTCTGATGATTTTTAAGGTCATTGGCCTTCCAGAAAAATGGTCCCCCAATATTCCGAAATGGAATCCATCAAGGATTTTTCCTTTTTTTGGTTCCCCTAACACATCTTAGGAGAACCTCATCTATGTTTCTAAAAAATAGCCCCTCTGGCCGTAATACATACCTGCGGGCCTGGAGTCTGAATCTCCTTCTCTGAGAGGCATTGAGACAGTCTAGGCATCCCCCTATGGTGAAGTATCTTACTATATCATCTATCCAGTCATCATCGTCTGCAGATTGGTTTGCGAAGTTACCCTCTGACAATGGGTCTTCCCATTGACAGGTCGTCACCTCTGCAGCGGTGCTCTTCGCGAGTTCCTGGTATAGCACCCGATCGCGGATCAACTTGGTGGGTTGTACCTCAATGTCGAACTCCTGGATCTTAGTGACCCAACCAGCCCTCTTGTTCCCCATCTTCTCCCTTGTGCGTTAGGACCACAGCATAGCTCTCAGGCTCCTCGATGGTTGTTCCAATCTTTATCTTGCATCCAACAATGTCCCACAACTTCAATCCTGCAAAATAACTTCACAAAACCCTTGAAAATATGATCAATGTTAGGGGACCTACTTAGGCCACTGTATGAATGTACTTGGATGCACAACAATCAAGCCCCCTAGGTCCTTTTAGCTGACCTTTAGAATGCAAAAGCAAAATTTGACCTTTTTGGAAGATGAATAAATAGAATACAATGTAGTAGAACAATATGATGAACAGAGTCCAGATTGTACAATTATGATCTAGATATAACATGAAATACAGATCTAGGGTTTGGGGGTGAACTTCTACCCCCAAGCCTATCATAGGAAAATTAGCACCCTATATGATGAATTTGTGCCCTATACAACGAATTCGCACCTTGTACATTAAATTTGTACCCTATACAACAAATTTGCAATAGAAAGAAAAAGGAGCATGCAAATAAATAAATTAAAGATACACAATTTAATAGTATATGAATGCAAATGAGCAAAAACAACCTGGTGGTAGAAAAAAGCAGATAAAATGATGAAGACCTCCAAGATAGTAGACTCCTTTGTAAGGCTCCAACACTTATCCACAAAGAGCAACTAACACCAAGAGCAAAATAGAAATCCCACAACAGAAGAGCACTTGTTAGCATCAACAAATAAGTGAATCAAGATTAGGATTCTCAAGAAGATTTATTGGATTCATGGATGAATTCGCAATAACTATATCCATGTCTATTTTTTTGGTACTTTAGGGAACCAAATGGAGTCATTGCAGGACAAAAATTATACAGTTGAAAAGATCTTTTCGAGTATGATCCAATGGTATAGGTTTTTGAAAGAAATGGATAAGATTTAATAGGGGAAATTTGACTCAAGTATAAACCTACTTTTCTGAGAGAAAAACTCAGGATCTAAGGAAATTAACTCATTTTAATGGGTCAATTTTCCATATCTACATTTTTCCCCGTCTTTAATGCATTTATGGCCAGATAAGTGTATCAAAGAAATATGTAGACACCTATGGGCAAAAAATGACAAACACATAAAGGGGTGGCTTGGTTTGGACAAAGGGACAATGCAAAAAAGGGGTGTTAGCTTGAACACCATAAATTTGCACATAAAATAAGATATTATACCATTAATACCTCTAAGGATAGGGGTGCCCCCTAGAGTTTTGGGAGGAATATAAAATCCCTACAAAAACTTGAAAAGGATGGACCCAAAAGAAGAGAGAACAACAAACAAAGAAAAAAAAGGATGAACAAGAAAATATGAAAGCAGACTGACTCTTAAGCTCTATTATTTTCTCTTTGCTATTTTTTTGTGTATGCATGGTGAACACAGACATAATGGATGTAATGAATGAATCTTAAATGAATGAGATGGAATGGTATAAATCTAGCTACGTACAATGCAACTAAAGTGTAAACCTAAATGAAATGCATGGGTGAATGAAAACAGAGCTCCAAAAGACAAAAAGAAAATTAAAAGGCCTATGAGGATGTATGCTCACAAATGATTGAGATGGAGGATACCCCTCATGTGTGGCCATGAAGCTATCCTGTGAGGGTTGTAAATTTGCAAAGATAGACAAGAAAAATTTGAACCCGCTATGGTCGTATTACTTGCTAATATGGTCAGAGAAAAAGAGATGTACCCATTGGGATGTATGATCGTAAATGGTTGAATGGAGACTACCCCTTGCATGTGACTCGTTGGTCATCAAATCTGCCCCAGGAAAGGATTTTGGGAAGTGTACGCGCCCTAGACCTGGACCAACATTGAAAGGCCGAAGGGAAGAGATGCCCCTCGTGCCGATCTCCAGAGAAAGGTCGGCTCCTTTACTAAACTAACTGGTGTTTTGAGACAAGAGTGCAGGAAAGAGATAAAAATAGTAAGGGTGCAGGAAAGGAATAAACAGAGTAAGGGAAGAAATGTCAATAGATTAAAGTGGGAAAGAACCAACAGCACGATTACTGGCTAATAACTCGAAACAACAGCAATAAATACCAAGAATAAAATGAAATGAACACAGTATTAGCCCTCCTATGTATCCTCTAGACGAGTTCCAGAATTACCCTTCCCCTTACGTCGAAATCCAGAATTCAGAATTACGACGATCAGGGAATGAGTGAATATAACAAAAACACTATCCACAGGCAGCATACAAGAAAACTGGTACAACGTTATCTCTCCTATGTATCCTTCGAGAAAATTCCAGGGTTCTACCCCAATCGCACACCTAAATCCAGAATGCAGAATTACAGTATGCAAATGAAGGAAAGAATTAACATAAATAATCATAGAAGGCAGCATACAAGAGAGAAATGAAGTCCGAAGCTCTTTAGTATTAATCGTAGGGATTCAAGTTACAACAGCTTTCTAGCAGAAAGTTCCCCCCCTTTTTCATTACAATGCCTGGGTTTTTATAGGGGACCCGACCCTTTGAGCCATCAATGCACAAAATTGAGGAGTACATCCTCGAAAATCTGAGAAGTCGGCTCCCACAGCTCCCGTGACTGAGCTCTCAAATCCTTTTCTAAAACTAGTAGTTGCGATCGGGTCAGCCAAGGAAACTCACATTTATGAGCCACCTGACTCGTCCTAGGCTTCTGGGTGCGGAGCTCGAGTGGCTGCCATGTCCGTCGGGCTCTGCTTCTGAGGCCGATACCTCTTTTTAGATTGCTAAAAATGAGCAGCGAGTTCACTGGGCACGTAAAAATTCATTTATGAGGCACTTGATTGCCTCAAAAAAATACATGGCTTGGAGTGCGTGCCCTTGAAGCGCTTCACCGATTTCTAGTTCGTGACCTTGCTTCGCAATGGATGTAAGCCGAAGTAGATCATCTCCCTTGGTTATGCACTTCACACGAAGGAGCTTCGCAAAACCGCTTCGGGGATGTAAAATGCCGAAGTAGATTTCTCTCCTCAAGACGGGGCTCTCCATCTCTCGTTGCTTCACCGGGAAGGCATGTCAAAATTTGCTTCACGAGGTTCTCTACCCGAAGTGGATGCTTCGTTGATGGGCTTGTCAAAACGCTTCGCCGCGAACCTTCTTCAAAACTGCGGTTCGAGAGGTTTTTGGCCGAAGTGCAATTCTGCCTTGGAAAAATGTTCTGCTCTTTATGGACCGCTACTACTTCGGGTGAAAGCGCCTCGCACGAAAGCTATCCGAAGTGGATGCTTCGCAATGACTTTGGGTGAAGTAAAAATGGTTCACCAGTAGGGAGGCCCGAAGTGGATGCTTCGCTGATTTTTTAGTGAAGCATTTTTTAGTGCTTGAACTTTTTGAATCCTGCTTCGCAAAACTTTCGCCCGAAGCATCGGTTTGGGCTGCTTCGGGTGCGAAGCTCTTTTCATTCCCCACTTCCTTACTTCCTTTTTTTTAGCGAAGTTGTCCTCCTTTTCCTGCGAAGCTCCTAAACTTAGCTTGCTCAGTAGCGAAGCTCTTGCATATCTATTCTAGGAACAAATAAAAAGAAACACTTTACAAAATTTTTGATTTTACTACCCCTCTAGGCAATGTGACAAAATTGTCAACATTCTTGGTGGCTCGCGGGGCAACGAGCTCGCCTCGGTGCAAGAACCCTCAGCCTTAATCCGTTGGGCCAGAGTTACCTCCAGACCCTTCTCCTTTTTCTCTTTCTGGGGGTGCTTCCACAACTTCTTCTTCTTCTTCTTCTTCCTCTTCTTCCTCTTTCGACGAGGCTTCCTGTTGCGGCGGTGGGGGAAGGCGATCACGGATGCGTTCCATGGTTCGGTGAACATGAGCCCAGGAGCCTTTCTGGAAAGGCTCTCGATCTTGTAGTGCTTTGACCAGAACATGGAACCGATCAATTTGCCCTATGTCGGCATGTTTAGCTCTTGTGCTCAGATCATTCAGGCAGGCCATGATTTTGCAATGTCTCAGGATGAAATCTGTGACTTGCCCTTCTGTAATTGGCTCCTCCCACTCGTCTATCTCTGAGACGTCACCTTCAAAATGGAGCCAAGCCGGCTTGAGTTCTTCCTTAGTCAAAAGGTTCCCATCATCATCAATGAAACTTGGGAAACCTAATGAAGAGAGATCTTGAAAGTACCCCAGTGATGTGCATTGCTCGTGTTCAAATACATCCATGAGGTCCTTCGCCTTCTGTGCTTTCCTCACCTTGGAGAAGAAGGCGTGGACCGTGGCCTGGGCTGTGGACCAATCTCTGGCTGTCCGGCTCATCGCAGCGACCTGCAGGTCCTAATATTTGATACTTTGGACCTCAAAAGCTAGTTTGAGTCGGCTTCTAATTTTTTGGATGATCTCATCTACTATTGGCCCTTCTTGAGCAGCGACATACTGGGCTTCGGTAATGTAAGTCAAAATTGACAGGGCATTGGAGGCCCGAGATCTGAAGTTCTTGAGCAGGTGCGAGCGGATTTCTTTTATTCGGCCCCTATCAAACAGCTCCAGGCTCTCTTTTTCGTACAACTATTGCTGCATTTGCAAGATCCTGCTTTCAAATTCCTTGGCCTTCAGTTCAGCTTCGGTCTGTATCTTGCTCTGATTTTTAGTTGTACCCTGTAGTTGTTCTACTTGCTATTTTAAGGCATCTACTTCCTTTTTCATCATCTCGCACTGCTTCTCCATGTCTTCTAGCTTGGAGCGGGTCCTGGCTAGCTCCTCCTCCAACTTGATGTTGGCGCTCTCTGCTTCAAACCGGCGCTGATTGGCGATATTTGCATGTGCACAGAATGTTTCTATTCTCACATGCATAGATGCAGATTCATTATCTACATCTAAGTGTTCCAGGTCCTTGGACTTCTCCTGATAGTCGTAATCTGCTGGAGTCATCTCGTCCAGAGGTTTCTGGACCTTGGGGACCTTTTTCACCTTATGCAACTTTTCGCCTTTCAAGTCAAAAACAACGCATTTTTCTACTTTGGCCAGAGAGCGCCCTCTCTTTTTCCTCGCCTCCTTCAACATCTTATCTGTGTTCTATCGGGCTTGGAGCAGCTTTTTTGCCAGGGGACGTTCCTTAATCATAGCTAGTTCCATTTCAAATGAGGTTGGGTCTCCAGCCAAGGGGGTGAACAAATACAATGATTGTACAGGGGATGCCTCACCAGTGGGTTCGACGATGGGTGTGGTGGGAGTTTCGGTGAGAGAGACAATGTCGTGCATGACGGGGGAGAGGGAGACGGGGTTCGGAGTTGGAGTACTACCTTCGCCCTGACTGAGAACCAAGGGAATGGTGGCGTGGGTGAGCGAAGTAGTATCGATGGACTTGTCCCGGCCTGACGACTCGAAGGGGGTGGATATGCTTGCGAGGCTGGCGGGATCGCGAGGCAAACTCGTGGTAGCGAAGGGTACCATGTGATGGGGTGACCAAACTTTCGAGAGAGAGGGAGACTGATGGGGATTTACGGTCGGGACCATTGTGGACATGACTTGAGGAACCAAAGTGAAGGGTGAGGGATGCGTACCTACGTGCTCTCCCGATAGAGCAGAAGTAGTGGCTTCCTGCATGGTCGGCTCTTGTTCCTTTTTAGCTTCGGTACTTTCGACCTCCATGACTTCTTCTTCAAGGCCCCCTTCTTGTTGGAGGAGTTCCTCCACATTAATGACGTCTACTTCTGAGACCACTTTGGCCCTTTGCGATGTTGTCTTTTCAACACTTGCCTCGGCTGAGCCCATCTCAGGCCATTCGCTAGAAGCGCCTGGGGGTTTAGTACGTGGTCGCTTCGAATGGGTTGGAGGCACTTGAGCTTGCTCCAGCTTCTTTCTTTTTCTTTTCTCCTCCTTCTTCTCTGATTGCTGCACCGACCCTGCGGCACTCGTGTCATGGCCTCTTACAGAGTCCTGAGGCAACTCTTGCGGTGTCACCGCTGCCTCCTCCTCTTCCTCTTGTTCGAAAGCATCGTCAGTTCTCTACGGGCTTTCGCCCGAACCTGGGGCACTAGGGGGGATGAAGTCGACGAAGGAGATGGGCTTCCAAGACCCAGCGTTGGCCTCGTAGTAAATTGCGAAGTCTCTGTCTGTCTCCAAGAGTCCGTATGATTTCATCTTCTGACGGTGGACTCTCATTATCCACCACTCCTTCAATTGTTCTTCGCCCCAACCCTTCAATTCTTCCCTCAAGTCATCTTTCATTTTCTTCCAAAATGTGGAGTCTGGGCCCGGGAAAGGGTGCCGAACTGGATCATACTCGACTTCCATGGAGTAAAATTCATGCCAGGGAGGCAAGGTTTTCATTCTCTCCAGATGCCACTCCAAATCTCTCCCATTAGGGTTGTTTCTTTGTTCCACTATCTCCGGGTGAGGGCATACATGAAAATTTTTGAATCGGAGGTGATCCCTCATCACCCCCAAGGGGTCGTAACACCATCGTTGAGGAATTTGTAGCAAACCAAAGTCGGCAAGCTTCTCCTCCAAGAATACATGCTGCTTTAGGGCAAACACCTCAATTACCCCCATTTTGAAAGGGAAGTCGCATGTGTGCACCCATTTTTGGCCGTGGTCGTAGATAACATTTGTCGCGTCACTCTGTCGAGCGACCTCCAACGTGAACTGGTATTCAGAGGGGTAGACGGGTAGCAGGAAGGGTTTCCCCATGAATCCAAACAAGCGAATCACAAGCCCTTGCATCAATTGAAAGACGTCTCCCTTTTCCTCCTTCACCACTTTGTCCCTTAGACTGATAGGCACCCGAGGGCAAGAACCCTTCAACAAATGAATAGCAGGTCCTAGAAACTATTGATTAAAAGAATAATACGACTCCGTCCTCGCCAGGAGGGGAGTCCACTGATACATCGATAGAGGAGCTCCGTCTTTGCCGCTTGAAGAAATGGCAATGTGGGGGAAATGCTTATGTACATGATAGAAAAATAACCAAACCAGGAAAGAGCAAGGTCCGAAGTACTGGCCCATCCCAAAATTCTTCATGCTGGTTAGCCACGTGTGCAAGGTCCGAGCCACCCATTCTGCCCAGTCGAAGAAGACCGGGTTTGTGTTTGGCCTTGACGAATCTGGGGCATAAAACTCCCCTCGTGAAATACATTCGGCCAATGACACTTTCCAGGGGTGCACCGAAGCATCAGTTGACAGGCCCGCGACCCATGCAATGATGGAGAAGATGTCCATGCTCTTGAAATCCATCAAGGGGCGAGGCATCTGAGGAAGCTTGCCTGAAGGGAGCCCATCCTTGAGGTTCTCGCTCAGAAATTTTATGATATAACTGGAGTTGGTGAACCTCTCCATTTGTTCGCTCAAGATGACATTGCGAACAGAATAACCCTTGGGCGGCCCTTGTTGGGGTGCGAAAGCTCCTTGCACATCCTCTTTTAAAATTGTAAACAATTTATTGCCCGCGGCGTCCAACACTTGTCTGGTGGCGGGCTGGTAATTTTGCGCAATGGCACAGATCAATTCGGGACAATGGTGTGCGGGCAGGGTCAAATACCAGTATATCTACGAATAGTAAGTGGTGGCTCTCTTGTTCTCCATGGAGAGTCTACTTTTCATGAACTCGATAGTGTATCGGAGTTCGGCCACGCTCTTTGAAAGTGCAGTGTCCCTTATTTTCTCCCACCCATCAATTGGTGGCTCTTCAGGCTGTTCTTCTTCTGAATCCTCTCTTTCCTCCATAGCTTGCTTTTTTGGGCGGAGGTTGAGGTCGACCCTCTTTGGTCTATGCTTTTTCTCCTCTTTGCCCTTCTTTGTTTTCTCTGGGCCTGCTACCTCGGGCTCCTTTCTCTTTTCCTTAGAATTCTTCTTCCCCATTCTGGATATAGGCGACAGCAGAGTTTTTGATGCAGAGGGCTTCGACGCGAAGAACGAGGGAAATGCAGGCTATTAGCGAGGGCTCTTAATCTTGCATTAACAGTTGGTGAACACCCCTTTTATTGCTAAGGCTCACGTTTTATAGCCTTAAAAGGCAACTACCTCAATTTATGGCACCTGCCAAAATTAAATTCGCAACTCGGACGGAGGAGGTCATTTTGCCATTTGATTGGCTTCACGACGGCGTGGTACGCGGGCCCATGTGTTTCGATGATTTTCCCAGCATTGGAAACTTAACCCTCTACCACCTCGTACCTAGGCGCGAGCTTTTCTCATAACTGAATCCTCTCGGGATGTGCCCCGCCACCTTTGCATTAAAATCACCTACCCCGAACGTTCCCCTAGGTTGTCGTCGGTGCGTCTCTCAAGACACGTTTTAAATGCTCCCCGCCTTGTGCATTGTTGGTTTGGCGAAGTGGAAGCCGGCGCTAAAGATACTTCACGGTGAACCTCCGGTGTGAGCTGATTTTCTATGCTTCGGGCCCGAAGTAGTTTTACCTCGCCGTGTCACTGCTTGCTTTGCGAAAGGTTAGCCTCCGAAGCTTGTTCCTTTTGAAAAATGGTTCACTAAATTTCCTTCGAAAACTGCTTCGCTCGGACCCCTTTTTGTGAAGTATTCCTCACGCCTTCATTTTGATGTCGTTTGGTCTTCCGAGGACTCTTTCTTGGCCTAAGTGCTTCGCTGCGAAGCATCTCGCATCAGTCACTTCGCACATAAAGTTCTCGAAGGAGATTCTCGCTAAGTCCAGTGAAGCTGGGGCTTGTTGCTATGGTAGTGTGAAGTTGAACCTTCTGGCAGTCTTGAAATAGGGTATTTACAAAGATAAAAAAAATCTTTCATACAAAAGTAAAAACTTGAATTTTTTTTTTTGTTTCGTTTTGTTTCAGCGATGAAAAGTCTTCAAATGAAGACCATTGACAGAAATCGGCAAGATCTGGCCATCTGCATCCTTGAGAATGAAAGAGTTGGCTGAGTTTACCTTCACAATCTCGAACGGTCCGTCCCAGAAAGCGTCCAATTTATCATGATTCCCAGGCTTGGCCTTCCAAGAGTCCCACTTCCATACTAGATCACCCACTCTGAAAGTGCGGTCGGAGGAATTTTTCTTGAACCAGTCTCGGGTGATCTGGGCATGCTTCACGAAGCTCTGGTAGGCCTTATCATGGTCTTCCTCCAGCTGCAGTAGCTGAGCTAGCCTGTTCTCCATAGGACTAAATTCTTCTTCTTCATCCAACAGCTGCAATGCAAGAATCTCTATATGGGTTGGTAAGATAGCCTCCTTGCCATACACCAGGGTGTAAGGCGATGTTTTAATTGACTTCTTGATAGAAATCCGATCGGCCCACAAGGCCCGATCTAAGAGGAGGTGCCAAGTTCTTTTGTTATTCTCTATGAGCTTTCTTAGCACCCTTAACAGAGTCTTGTTAGTTGATTCTGCCAAGCCGTTACCTTGTGGATAGTAATTGGAAGAGACCTTATGATACATCCCATATTTGTAGGTGAACTCGTTGATCTTGGCTCCAGTGAACCCAGGACCGTTGTCTGTTATAATTGCTTCTGGGATGCCGAACCGGGTGATCAAACCCTCTAGGAATGCAATGATGGTTTCTTGGTCGACATGCTTTGTGGGTACTACTTCGGCCCATCTAGTGAAGTAGTCGGTTGCAGTCAGGATGAATTTATGCCCTGCGGAGGAGTTCGGCGATATAACCCCTATGAAATCCAACCCCCATTGTTGAAAGGGCGTTTCTACCTGTATCGGTCGGAGAGGCATAGGAGCACTTCTGCTTCGGTCGATGAACTTCTGACATTGCTCGCATATGCAATAGACCACAAAAGCATCGACGAAGAGTGTAGGCCAATAATAACCCACCTTAATTATCTTCAATGTCGTTGTTCTTCCTATGAAGTGGCCATCGGACAACCCTGAATGGAATTCGCCCAGGACTCTTCTCTTATCATCTTCTTTTATGCATCTAAGAAGAACTCCATCGATATTCCTAAAGAATAGGCCTTCGGGGCGTAACGTGTATCGGAGGGACCGCATCCTGAAGTGTCTTCGCTATGAAGCATTCAAGTGTAGAGGACATCTCCCGATGTTGAAATATTCAACTATCTCATCGACCCAGTCCTTCTCATCTTCTTCTTGGTTTGTGAAGCATCCTTCTGCTGCTAAGTCATCCCACTGACAAGCTGTTACTTCGGTCGCTACGCTCTTCGCAAGCTCCTGACATAGTGCATGACCATGAACCAATTTTGTGGGTTTGATTTCAATGTCAAACTCCTATATTTTGCTGACCCAACCAGCTCTTTTGCTACCCAACTCTCCCTGAATAATGAAGTTGTGCACATCGGGATGAATGACAAACACTGTAACCCGACTTTGAGAAATGAAGTGCTTGAATTTCCTCAAGGATTTCATTACTGCATGCACTTGTCTCTCTATGAAGTTGTATTTCTCTTCATGGGGGTGTATTACCTGGCTTAGAAACGCGATGGGGCATTCTTCGCCATCTTCCCCCTTCTGTGTCAGGACTGCAACATAGCTCTCAGGTTCTCCTATAGCATATAGGATGAAATCTCGATTGTAGTCGGGGTTGGTCAGGACTGGAGCCTGAGCAATTTGGGCCTTGATCTCTTCAAATGCCTCTTTCCTTTCATCTATCCAGATGAATTCAGTGCCCTTCTTCAAAAGTTTGGACATCGGCTTGATGACTTGGGCAAAATCTGGAACAAACTTCCTTACGAAGTTGATCTGGCCAAAAAAATATTGTAGTCCTTTCTTATTCACCGGGAGTGGGAGCTTCAAGAGAGCCTCAGCTCTATCAGGATCTATGGTGAGACCCTTCTCCGATATCACATGTCCCAATAACTTTCCCTCATTGACTACGAATATGGACTTTTTAGGATTGATTGAAATGCCAAACTCTCGGCAATTTTTGAATATCTGTTGTAGGTGAAAAGGATGGTCCTCCCTTCTTCGGGAGAAAATGGTCATGTCATCCAAATAGATAACAATGACCTTATTCAAGAGTTCACCAAAAGCTAAATCCATGGCCCTCTAAAAAGTGGCCCCTGCATTCGAAAGGCCGAATGGCATTCGCTGGTAAGCGAATGTTCCCCACTTGGTAGTGAATGCAGTTTTATGCTGGTCTTCATCCCTAACCCATATCTGATTATATCCTGAGAAGCCATCGAGTAGGGAGAAGCGTTGAGCCCCAGCCACTGAGTGCAAGATCTGATCAATCTACGGGAGAGGGTAATGATCTTTGAGTGAAGCCTGATTCAGGTTGCAAAAATCCATGCATAGTCGTATATCTCCGTTCTTCTTTCTAACAGGGACTAGATTCGCTACCCAAGAGGAATGCTTTATGGGATAAATTATCTTCACCTCAAGCATTTTTAGGAGCTCGGCTTTCATCAGGACCTCGATCTTCGGGTTAACAGGCCTTTGCCTCTGTCGAAAGGGTTTGATCCCCTCCTACAACTCAATTGTATGCTGGATCAGTTGTCGGTCGTATCCTTTTAGGTCTTGATAAGACCATGCCACTATGTCAGGATACTTTCTGCACAAATACCGGATCTGTTCTAACTCTTTCGAAGTGCAATCCATTCCAACTTTTATCGCCTTTCCAGATTCAAGCTCCAAATCCTGATACTGCTTCGCGTTAACTTTGATCCTATGAGAAATTGCTCGATCATTTTGATCGAAGAGGCTTTCAAGAGTAATTAACCCTTTGGGGACGTGGTTGTTTTTCAACTGAACTAGCCCTTCATATTCCTCATCATCAGGGCTTCTTTTCTCAACTGTGGCTGCTTCTTGAATCATAAAATTCACAATCTGCTCATCATTGTCAAAAACTTGCCAATGTAGATCTCTGTCTGGTACAGAGGGCCTGTAAATCATCCTCACAGCTTTGGGTTTGTGCACCATGTCTTCTGCTGGAGAGTACTTAGCTACGATGGATGCCAATACATCGGCATGTCTGTTCTTCTCGCGAGGAATGGACTGTAGATTGAGAGATTCAAATTGGTCAAACAAGTCCCATACCCTATTTCGGTATGCTTTGAGATAGTGCTTCTTTGACACGCACTTGTTGGTGACTTGATTGCATACCAATTCTGAATCTCCGAAGACTTGGAGATGCTTTATGCCTAACTTTTTTGCTTTCTTGAGTCCTAGGCATAATGCTTCGTATTCTACTGCATTGTTGGTGCAGCTCCAAACCAATCGATAACAATATTCCTTCTGCTCTCCAGATGGTGATACTAAAAGAATCCTTGCCCCGACATCATTTTTGCATCGGGCGCCATCGAAGAACAATTTCCATAATTCTCCTTGGGCAGAGATCTTATCTTCTGACTTGGTGTGTTTCTCAGGCTTGGTGATGGCATAACATCCCATTTTTGTCTCTATCATGGCATTGAAATCTGCCAATGAAAACTCATCTTCACAACTCAGCTGCACAAGGGATTCTTCAACCAGGTCCACTTGCTCTATCTCTTCTGCTATCACGTGTATGGGCTTACTACCTTCCTCTTCAGACATCTTCTGTACGAGGAACGTGGAAGGTTTCTCATTATAGATTTTGACCTTCCTCCCTTTGAATGGAATCTCTAGGTGCGAGTAATCCATGGATAGGTACCCTCCTAGCTTCGTCGTAAACTCCCTTGACAAGCACATACTGAAATATGGCTCCAGGTCGACGACTACCACCTCTTGTATAACCGTGATCTGAAGCATTTTATGCAGTCGGATGGGTATATCTTTGATTACACCTATAGTCTTCATAGGAGTACCATCCAGTTGAAGCATGTCATGGCCGCTTCGCATGTACTCCATTCCTATTTCCTCGCACACTACTTTGGGCATGACTGTCATCGCAGCCCCGAAGTCTATCATACAGTTATGTACAACATACCCTTCCATTTGAAGAGACAGGTAGAATGGAGGAGGTATGTTCTTCCCTATAATGGATGTGGATAGGGTATGTACTAGGGCCAGTGGTGCTAACTTTCTTGCCTTGGTCATCTTCAAATATTCCTACAGCAAGTCCACTTGCCCGGGTAGCTGCAGTGCGTCATATAGACTAATTTTGGCCGGAGTCTTCTTCAGCTCATCTACAATATTATACGCTAGGGAGTTGGGCACCTCAGGTTCCCTTTTCACCTCATACTTGGTGTGATACTGCTCCATGGCCTCGACCCTTTGTCGCTTGGTCAGCGAAGGAAGCTTAAGCTTTTCCCTAGCTTGTTCTTTAGTTTCCACCTGAGGTGGATTTGCAGGGGCCTGTTGGGCCTTTTCTTTTATTGGTGCAGGCTGAGAAGCTTCGTTCGAGGGCTGAGAAGGTTGTTGTCCCTTCTCACGGTGAGTACACACCTTCAAAGGAGCCATTTGATCAGCGTCTACCTCCATCGCCCTTTTTCCCTCTCTGGTGAGGACTGCAACTTGCTCTTCTTCGCCAATTACTAGGTTCTGATCCATTTGTCTGATAATGTTGACCTGACCACCATGACTACTACTCGCCAACGTTTGTACATAATGTTGGTGCAGCATGCAGGTGTTTTCTTCATGAGGATCATTACATGTGGAGCACCAATGTATGTAATCGAAAGTGCTCGGAGCTTCATCAATCATGACATTTCTTGCCAATGATCTCCCTTGCTGCACCGCTTGATCTTTAGTAAGCGCTGGTGGAGGATAAGACCTTCTCGATAGAAACTCATGCTGCACCTACTTATTTTTCATAATGGTCATGTCATTAGATAGGGTCTGCACTATGGAGTTCAGGGACTGAACTTCCTGTAGTATCTTGGCTTGCATATCATCGGCTTTAGGAATAGGTGGCAATGGAGCCATCGTTGGTATTGGAGGTAGGGCGAGGTGTTGAGGTGGTGCTGGCAATACAGGGAATGCCAAAGAGACAGTGGGTTGTGATGTCGAGAATGTGGGAAAATGTATTTGCGGAGTAGCGATCTGAGATACGATGGGATTCGGGTTCCAAGACGAGATCGGGTACATGGGAGTTGCGAAGATCTGTGAAGTGGCCGCATTTGCATACTAGGATTGAGGGAAATCGAGAAGTATGGGCATCGACATCCTTTGGGGAAGCTTACCCATAGCTATTAGATCCATCTCCACTCTCTGGGCTAACTCATACAACTCAGGGAAGGTATTGATATTCGAATACCTTACCATTACACTGATATCAGGGTTGAAAGCCCTAAGGAAATAGTATGTTGCAGCTTCGCTAGTTGGCCAAAGTCCAACTGGTATCCTTTGCCAGGTTCGAGCGAACCTAACATTGAAGTCGGCGATCTCTTCTTGTGGATGTCTTTGGATTGTTGTGAACTGATGCAGAAGAGAAGATGGATCGGTGGACTCATTGAAACTTCTCATTAACTGTCCGGCTAACTGGTCCCATCCCGTTATAGTGTCGGGTGGTAAAGATCTATACCAGTAGAGGAGCTTCCCTCTAAGAGATAGAACCAGAAGCTTTACCATGACTCTCTCCTCTGTGATGTCATGAATCACCGCTAGAGAAACTATGTCCTGGATGTGCTCCAGAGCAGTCTTCCCAGTTCCATCGAACGTTGGGATTTTCTTCATAGCAGCAGGTGGAACTTGCCCTTGTCTCGCTAGATTTAGTGGTCCGAAAGAATTCCATGTTGGGAATAGTCTGGGCGGTGGTTGTTGCTGTTGCTGCTGCATTTGTTGTTGTTGTTGTTGTTGTGCCATGTTCACGCCTGGATTTCGAGAAACAAAAATTCTCGAAGCTCCTCATTGATTGCTAACTGGCCGACTAATAGGAATGGAGGCACTATGATGCTTCGGTGAGTTGGGAGGATTGGGAGGAAAGCTAGCTACTGTGCTATCTGAGGTTAGCCCTTGTTCGTCAAAAGTAGCCTCTTGCGAGGATGTTCCACGTAACAACGACTCAGGGGTGACCAACCTGGAGCGTTCCCCGAAGGCATCAATATCAAGTTCAAAGAACTCAGTTTCCTCTCCTCTATTCCTAACTCTCCATCTTGTTTGCATGAAGGCACAGACTTAAGTACCGGTCTCTACGACTTTAAGATTCTTGGGTTGAACAGAGTCGCCAGATGCTAGAGTCTTTTGGCAATGAGACGAGCATCGATTCTCACTACCACTCACAAGGTGAGACTGACCGGGTCCCACCGGGCATGCCAAAAACTGTTGGTCATCAAATCTACCCCAGGAAAGGATTTTGGGAAGTGTACGCGCCCTAGACCTGGACCAACATTGAAAGGCCGAAGGGAAGAGATGCCCCTCATGCCGATCTCCGGAGAAAGGTCGACTCCTTTACTAAACTAACTGGTGTTTTGAGACAAGAGTGCAGGAAAGAGATAAAAATAGTAAGGGTGCAGGAAAGGAATAAACAGAGTAAGGGAAGAAATGTCAATAGATTAAAGTGGGAAAGAACCAGCAACACGATTACTGGCTAATAACTCGAAACAACAGCAATAAATACCAAGAATAAAATGAAATGAACACAGTATTAGCCCTCCTATGTATCCTCTGGATGAGTTCCAGAATTACCCTTCCCCTTATGTCAAAATCCAGAATTCAAAATTACGGCGATCAGGGAATGAGTGAATATAACAGAAACACTATCCACAAGCAGCATACAAGAAAACTGGTACAACGTTATCTCTCCTATGTATCCTTCGAGAAAATTCTAGGGTTCTACCCCAATCGCACACCTAAATCTAGAATGCAGAATTACAGTATGCAAATGAAGGAAAGAATTAACATAAATAATCATAGAAGGCAGCATACAAGAGAGAAATGAAGTCCGAAGCTCTTTAGTATTAATCGCAGGGATTCAAGTTACAGCAGCTTTCTAGCAGAAAGTTCCCCCCCATTTTCATTACAATGCCTGGGTTTTTATAGGGGACCCGACCCTTTGAGCCATCAATGCACAAAATTGAGGAGTACATCCTCAAAAATCTGAGAAGTCGGCTCCCATAGCTCCCGTGACTGAGCTCTCAAATCCTTTTCTAAAACTAGCAGCTACGACCGGGTCAGCCGGGGAAACTCACATTTATGAGCCGCCTGACTCGTCCTAGGCTTCTGGGTGTGGAGCTCGAGTGGCCGCCATGTCCGTCGGGCTCTGCTTCTGAGGCCGATACCTCTTTTCAGATTGCTAAAAATGAGCAGCGAGTTCACCGGGCACGTAAAAATTCATTTATGAGGCACTTGATTGCCTCGAAAAAATACCCGACTTGGAGTGCATGCCCTTGAAGCGCTTCGCCGATTTCTAGTTCGTGACCCTGCTTTGCAATGGATGTAAGCCAAAGCAGATCATCTCCCTTGGTTATGCACTTCGCACGAAGGAGCTTCGCAAAACCGCTTCGGGGATGTAAAATGTCGAAGTAGATTTCTCTCCTCAAGATGGGGCTCTCCATCTCTCGTTGCTTCACCGGGAAGGCATGTCAAAATTTGCTTCGCGAGGTTCTCTGCCCGAAGTGGATGCTTCGCTGATGGGCTTGTCAAAACGCTTCGCCGCGAACCTTCTTCAAAACTGCGGTTCGGGAGGTTTTTGGCCGAAGTGCAATTCTACCTTGGAAAAATGTTCTGCTCTTTACGGACCGCTACTGCTTCGGGTGAAAGCGCCTCGCACGAAAGCTATCCAAAGCAGATGCTTCGCAATGACTTTGGGTGAAGTAAAAATGGTTCGCCAGTAGGGAGGCCCGAAGTGGATGCTTCGCTGATTTTTTAGCGAAGCATTTTTTAGTGCTTGAACTTTTTTAATCCTGCTTCGGGTGCGAAGCTCTTTTCATTCCCCACTTCCTTACTTCCTTTTTTTTTTTTTAGCGAAGCTGTCCTCATTTTCCTGCGAAGCTCCTAAACTTAGCTTGCTCAGTAGCGAAGCTCTTGCATATCTATTCTAGGAACAAATAAAAAGAAACACTTTACAAAATTTTTGATTTTACTACCCCTCTAGGCAATGTGACAAAATTATCAGTAGTGACCATGAAGCTATACACTATGGGGTGTGTTGTGTGAAAAAATATGATGAACAAAGAAAGTACTACCTGATAGAGGTGTGGTGTGTGCAATAAATTGTATGGACATGGCCAGTGGAGCAAAATGATAACCAAATCTCTTAACCTAAAGAAATATAATCAATGAAAACTTTAAAGGTCAAGGAATAATGAAGAGATGATATGGGCCAATGAAATGATGGAAATAAATGAAGGTGAGACCTAGGTTGAGAATTTACAAGGCATCAGAGCCCTATTGAGAGTGCAATGCATGTGAGATACAACCTAACTAGGTGTCACCACTTGCCATTCCCCCCAAAAATCTATATGATCAAGCAGTCATACAAAAATAAACAAGCAACAATGCAATTGTGTGACAAGCAAAATGCAAGGAACATAATGTTAGGTAAATCATGCAAAATATGATAGGTAGTCATGCAATATGAAAAAGCAAACCAAATGCAAGCTATATGAAAATACAACATCATGCAAAAAATTTATTTTATTTATTTATTTATTATTATTATTTTAGTTTGTTAATGCAAGTGAACAGAATGATAGTCGACACAGTCTGATTATGCCTCCTATCTTGATAAAAATAATAGGCATACAAGGGACTAATTCATCAAAGAAAAATCTAGAATAGGGATCATATTGATGATCAAAATCACAAGGATTCACATTCATATATTTTCTCCAGTAACGTTTGCACGAAAATATTCATAATCCCTAACTGAACTATATTTCTTAACAAAAGAAGGGGTGATCCCTAATTTTACAAGATCTCTGTAAGATAGCGAAGCAGAGAGTATTTGAGAAGAAATAAATTTACCATTAAAAAACATAAAATTTAACATATTATAGAACACAATGTTAGAGGTATAAGGGGATCCCTTGTCCTCATCACTCCACTCCAATATTTGATGATCTAGATATTTAGCATAAGTTTTAAGGTGATCATCATTATCAAATCGTAAAGGTTGGTTTTTGTTGGGAATGTATCCCACACCATGCCTCTTAGGCCATACTTTAACACCCAAAGGATATTTAATGTCTTTCTATTGGGGTCCCAAACCTTTACCAATATATCCCATGCTAGATAATATTTGTTTCAATAATAGGTAATCATTGGATAAGTAATAGTGAGCAAAAGAATGCTTCATAGGAGAAGTGTTGCTACCATTGATATTTTTTTTGAAGGCTATTCCCATGAAGATAAAGGTACATGTGCCAATGTGTATAACTTCATACTTCTTATGAGGTAAATCTATAGTCCTTGGTGAAGGTGGTAGCTTGACTAGATCCAAAAGAGATTCTTGAAGAAAATTATTGACTTGATCCCATGATGAAACCTGGATGAGGTTCCTCACTCACTTTTAGAATTTTGAGTTGTTTAGATGTTTGAGATGAGGAAATTAGAGAAACAGATGATAAAGCTAAAGGATAAATTTTGAGATCAAACTGAGCTTTCTCAACCATCGAACAATATTTGAATGGATGAGGACCACCTAGAATGGTGACAACTTGATCCTTAAATTTAAACTTTAAATACTGATGAAATGTAGAAGTGACAACCTTCATCGCATGGATCCAATAAGGTTGGTTGTTTTGTGGATGATAACCTTCTATGACAACGTGATCCTCATCAATCAAGTCCTGAACCACATGTTTCAACCTCTTACAAGAATTCATCCAGTGTCCCTCCACTCTATGATATTCACAGTGTTGACCAACCTTATACCAATTAGATGAGATATCAAGTTGCTTTATGGGAGGAAACTCAATCATATTATCTTTCAAAATCTACTTTAGGACCACATTCATAGGTGTTTTGAGCCTTGTGAAATTTTATTGTGGAGGTTTTGGAGGTTGGCTAAGCACCATCTTTTGTAGGTTGTTAACAATACTATAAACAGGCCTAGTATACGTTACCCCATCACCAACCACATGCTTGTTCTTATACTAAATTTTAGTAGTCCTATATTCTTTAACTTTAAGCTATACTCTTATAATAAGAGCTTGCTATACCTTTATTTCTAGGTCATTTGCCTAATCAAAATATGTGATAGTTGTAGTTTCCAATGCATAAGATAATTGCTCTTGCAAATTTCCAATAAATTTTTTAAGCATATCTCAAGGAGGTAAGGTATATCTCAAGCATCCAACTAGACTCCTCCAACGAGATAGAAATTTTGAGAAACTTTCCTCTTTACCTTATTTTAACATGTAAACATATTTCATGGTTACATTCTTTTCAACATAAGCACCAAATTATTGCATAAATAATTCAATTCTCTTCAAAATTCCTCAAAATAATGGTTGATCAAATGATAATACCACTCTAACGCCATACCACTAAGGCTCTTAGGGAACGTATTTAGCAATAATATGTCATCATATATGATATCATGGCAAGTTGTTCTAAATATTCTCAAATGCTCAATTGGATCTTTTGTTCCCTTATATAGGTAAAATCAGGATGGAAAAATGCTTAGGATAGGATATAGCAAAAATGATAGGGTCCAAGGGTTGATTGCACATTTCTCTATAGTTGTGGGTGAAACTAGGGGTTTGAATCATATCCACTCTCGAAACGAATTGTTTAACCATATTAGTTAAACTTTTCACCTTAGAATTATTGTTGTGCAACACCCCTGGATTCCCTAAAGGAGGGGTATAGGTAAGTTTTTGAAAGGGTACTTGGACCATGTTGGAGATATTGATATTGTTGTGATATGTGGCATATTTTTGGAGAGGATAACTAATAGTTGGAGGAACAGAAGCAAGAATGTTGAGTTTAGCAGTATGGGGATTAAATTGAAAATAATCTTGATTGATACTACTGGTTGGAAGAACTTGTGAACTCCTTCCAATGTTGGTGGTTATAGTAGTGATATAAGTTGGTTGATGGACATGATTACCATGATTTAAAGATTCAAATAAAGGTTTAGCATGAACACATCTAGAAGATACTATTGGAGGAGGGGGGGTCTCACCTCTTTCAAGTTGAGCTTTCCATTCCATAGCCTTAAGTAAGTCTACCCTATAACATTTCATGAAACCCCAAACATGTTCAAATAATTTAAATAAGTATCCACCATTGAGCCCTTCAAGGAGATCATAGTCTATTTCAATTTCAAAATTCTCTTACTCTTTTGTATCAAGGTTAGGGTTCTCTGTATCAATCTAATCATATTTTTGGGGAACATGATCAAACTCTAGCTACCTTCACTACCTTCTAAGAAATAGAGCCATTGGAATAAATCAAAGGATAGAAGAGAAAACTAACAAAAGACACACAAGAAGATTTTTAATATATTTATTAATGTTCTTCTAATTCTAAAAAAACAAGGAAAAGGTTTTATAACTTGGCCAATGAGATGTACATTCACATCGAGTTCACCAAAGATGTAGAGGGAGAAAATTGTCCAATTGCATATGATTCTTGGTTGGATTTGTTGTGAGCCAAGGTGAACCACGAGGGTATGTTATAACTCTACAATCAGTGGAAAAAAATAAGAATTCACTAGGAATAGTTTTAGGACTCTCTCCAAGTCCAAGGTGGAATATATTTTGATGTGTTAATTAAGCATGCACCTATGTTTAGCCTTGCTAGAACTACACTACAGAAAGAAAAAGAACAATGTAATATACAAGATGCAAGAAGACAAGAGCTAACCTAGAATAATTCTTTTCTTGAATGATCACTAACCCTAGGATTTCAAAACAAAATCCTTTGAACAAGAGTCCAATAGAAATGCACAAACAAGGTTAAAACCCCATATGCACACTATATGCTTTTGTTCTTTCAAATTCCTATAAATTTAATGAATGCTCTTCCTTACCTGTGATCTTTATTTTCAACAAAAATGAACAAAAAGAAGTCAGTAAACAACCTAAAGGTCTACTAGAGCACTTATCTGATTCAATGGTTGTTACAAGATTTATCTTGCATCCAACAATGTCCCACGACTTCAATCCTACAAAATAACTTCTCAAAACCCTCAAAAAATATGATCAATATTAGGGGGTCTACTTAGGCCACTGTATGAATGTACTTGGAGGTACAACAATCAAGCCCCCTAGGTCTTTTTAGTTGACCTTTATAAAATAAAAGTAAAATTTGACCTTTTTAGAAGATGAATAAATAGAATACAATGCAATAGAATAGTATGATGAACAAAGTGCAGATTGTACAATTATGCTCTAAATGTAATATGAAATATAGATATAGGGTTTGGGGGTGAACTTCTACCCCCAAGCCTATCATAGATGAATTAGCACTATGTACGATGAATTCATACCCTATACATCAAAGTTGTGCCCTGTACAATGAATTTTTGCCCTGTACAATGAATTCACAACAAAAATAAAAAGGATTAGAACAATGCAAATAAACAAATAAAAGATGTGCAATTTAACAATATATGAATGCAAATGAGCAAAATCAACCTGGTGGTAGTGAAAAATCAAATAAAATGATGAATACCTCTAAGATAGTAGACTCCTCCTTAGGGCTCCAACACTTATTCACCAAGATCAACTAACACCAAGAGAAATATAGCAATCCCACAGCAGAAGAGCACTTACTAGCATGAACAAATGAGCAAGTTAATATTAGGATTATTAAGAAGATTAATTGGATTGATGGATGGATTGATGAATAGATTGATTAAAATATGGGATCTAATCCACTTTTTATAAGAGTATAGGAGGAGGGAAAACAAATACTTAACCTCAAGCAAGGGCTGACATCACAAAGAGCTAACACTAGAAAGGTTTTTTGAGATAAAAAACCCAAGATGGCAAATTCATGCCCTATATAGGGCAGCCTTCATGATAACTATATCCATGTGCAAGTTTTTGATACTTTGGGGACCAAAAGGAGTCAAAACATGACAAAACTTATACTATCAAAAAGCTTTTTTTCAGCTTGATCCAATGGTATAGGTTTTGAAAGGAATGGAGAAGATTTAATAGGGAAATTTTGAATCAAAGATGACCCTACTTTTCTGAGAGGAAAACTTAGTATCTAAGGAAAATAACTCATCTTAATGGATTAATTTTCCATGTTTACAAATCTAATCTCATAAAATGTTAGGCCAAATGAAGAACAAGCATTGCCATATTATATTAAATGTTTATAATCAAATTTAGCTCTAATGGTTTGTAATGCTAACCATTGTACATCATCTATAGCATTCAAATAAGGTAATAGAGGACAAGGTGTTTTAATTTAGGTAGATAAGATAACTCCTACTCCACCAATGGCCTATGTAGCCCAAATTTCCTAGAATATACCAATACCAAATGCTATACCCAAATTTTCTCCAATATTAAATCCCTAACTAAATATATGTATTCATTCTTCCCAACATTATACATCATCACTCATATTGGCCAAAACAAGTCATCCATAGTAGCCTTTTAACCACCACTTCTAGCCCTTCTCAATCCATCCAACCTTAGTAATGATTCCAATAGTAATTTTACAATGAAAATATACTAGAGGTAATAAAGACCTTGGTAAATTAGAATAATACTACAAATAAATAGTGTTAATCATTGCAAAGTTGGCAACCTCAACATACACCTACCTAAAAAATATCAAATGCCTTGGCAAGGTGCTAACTAAGGGGTAAATTATATTCATAATAATATAATTAATATCAACATAGAAGTTTAACCAATGTGGTACCTCCCTTTCAATGAAAACATGATCTTACTCAATGCATGAGTATTATTAGTCATTTTCAAACCATTTAGTACACTTAGCAATGTCAAGTTCAATAAGTTACAACCACTAGTCAAGAAACTAGCACAATAAATTCTATTATATACCAAACTCCTCAATTAGCACCTGCCTTGCCCAATTCCAATAATGCAATATTGGTAAAGTTTAACCCTATGGAAATATATGAAGAATAAACTTTCAATGATGATGTCATATTCACCAATTAGCAATGGTTTGAGACCAAATATAAGAGGAATATGTTGAAGGGACAATCAATAATGAAGTAAAATAACACTAGGAAAAGTAAAATAGTCCTTGGAAGGAGAAGGCCACCCTTGCACTTAAAATATAAAGAACCTATCATAGCACAACAAGAAAAGAAAAAGGAGAAGAAAGCTATAAGGAATAAGGCAACAAATGCACCTCAAAAATGTAGTCAAGGGGCACCAAATGACAAATATTGGAGAGTAGATAAAGAAAAGGAACCAATGATAAGTAATGGGGGTGGAGAAGCAACTAGTGAACCCACTAAAAAGGAATATGATAAGATTATATATCCACTCTAAAAGAAGGTCAAAATATGACTAAAATATCCTTCTTATAAGCAAAGGATAAATGTTGACCCCTAAACAACCCTAAAACTTCACTATAAGAAAGAAGGGCCCCTTTGCTAAATTTAATATTATGGAGGAGATGAAAAAAATACCAACCAAAGTTAGTATGCTAGAAGCATTAATCCTACCTAGAAAATGAGACTTCCTCTAAGAAGCTCTAGAAGAACAAGAGTAGAGTTACACTAAAGATAAGCAGATAGAATCCACTACAGGTATTATAGCAAAGGAATAAAAATTGATGGTATAACAACCATCATACATCCAGGTCAATGCATTTGATGTACAAAATTCTCCAAAAAAAAACTTTAAACCTATCCCCATTCTACGTTATGATCAATATCAAAAATTATATTCTCAAAAGTTGCATAGTGGATTCTATAGGCCAAAATAGGCTACATCTCTACTTAGCCAAAATTTTGCAAAATTTGACTAAGTATGGAGAAGAAATGCAAAAGCACTAGAAATTGGCCAAAATAGAGAAGTGTTGAATTCAGCTAAAAATTAAGAAGTCGGGCAAGCTGAGATTTCTTGTTCCTTTGTATTCATCGTGCAAGTCTGAAGGGTGTCTAAAATAGAAAAGCACCAAAAAAGAGTAAAAATAAAGAAGCGCTAAAAAGGGGCCAAATTGAAGAAGGAGGGCAAACCATGCTTTCTCATCTACTTGTATTTGGAGTGCAAATATGAAAAGCACTAAAAGTTAGCCAAAATAGAGAAGCATTGAAAATAGCCAAAAATTAAGAAGTCAGACGAGCCACGATTTTCTACCACCTTTGTATTAAGCATGCAAATGAGAAAGCATTGAAAAGCATCCAAAATAGAGAAGCATAAAAAAAGAGTAAATCAAAGAAGATAGAAGAATCACACTTTCTTGTTTCTTTGTAACCATTGTGCAAAATCAAAAGTTTCAGAAGTTGGTCAAAATAGAGAAGCTCCAAAAATGGCCCAAATTGGAGAAAGTTTGGTGAGTTACGCTTTCTTGTCCGCTTTGTATTCAACGCATAAATCTAAAAAGTGCGAGAAAATGCAAAAAATTGAGAAACTCAAAAGGGTACGAAGCTGCGTTTCTCTGACTCCTTTGTTGATAGCACGCAAAACATAAAAGCGTTGAAGAACAATAAATTGCTAGAAAAGGGTGGAAAATGGAGAAAAAGTGACCAAAGGGTGAAAAGTTATGATTCTCTGTCCTCTTCACTATCATCGCACAAATATGAAACAACGCTATAGATGGTCAACCACAACCATCTAATTATCAGATCTACGATGGATATCAAGCCCCTTTCTTCCATGCATATTTTTGGTAAATTTTTGCATGTGCAATACAGAGAATAGGGGAGAGTTAAAATTTGATGCCATAGAAGTCGAATCATTGGTTACAGTCTAGAACCTTCCAAAATCTCCTGATGAAACAGATTTAGTTGTAGATCAGTGGATGAGAATGGATTGCAAGAACCATTGATGACGATGATGATCTCGACCCAAATACGGTTGCAATAGATCAAGAAGATGCAACTGGTGGGCACCATGAATGACAAAGTGGCCAAGAAAATCAAGAAAATCAAAATCCCTGTAATGCTTAGAAAGGAATATCATTGTAAAATCTATAAATAAAGGTAGCGACCTCCTTTCAAAAGGTTGACTCTAAAGTGTTTGCTTGCACTACTATGTATATTCTCTATAAAATTGATGAATGAAGCATTACAAGGGATGTTTACCTTGAACTTGCACCTGTGTTGAATGGATGATATAATTCTATGAAATTATCTCTTCCTTTGCTGCTATGGTTAGTCTATTCTATTAATTTGGACAACTAACTTAGAGTAAATTGGGATAATTTGTTTCTGCATACATGCTTTTCAAGAATTCTATTTTTGTTAGTCAAGGCATTGATCTTATTCTATTAATTTGGATAATTAATGCTTTAGATGTTTGGAATAATTTTGTGAGCATGCAAAAGGCCATTAATACTATAATTGCAAAGTTTTGAATGTTGTTAGTCCCGAATATTGCTTCTAAAATCTAAATTATTAGGGGATACTTTGTGGATGTCTATGTTGTTAGCTTCACCCATCCATTATTTATTCATACATTTCTAACCCTACCATTTCTATCCCTAAAATTTTACTATTTGAGCTAAATAGAGTCAACATCCATTAAGTTGACAAGGTATACCAACCTTTTCTGGAGGTTGAATCAAAGCAATTTGATTCTTCCAATGTTTAGTCTAGGCTATGATTAGTGGGTGCTCACCTTTAAATTCTTCAAGATGATGATCATAGTTCTAGCATTGGCTAGATGACAAACTAGACTACAATAGTTTTTGGCACACCTGGTGGGACAGACTCCACTATACATATCTTTTATATTTTACCCAGAGGAATCAAGATTTAGTGAATTGTCTTGACCTCATGAGCGGAGAGAGTAAATTCACTTGGTGACTCCTTGAGAATAAGATCCAGTAAAACCTTAGTCCTAACCTTTATACTTTCATGTTTACTAGAAGTGCTGCTAAGAAAGGTGATCAACCTACCAATTTTTATGAACTATTCTCAAAATCCAGGTATCCAAGATATCCATCTTCTAAAACTTCCATAGAAGAATTCCAAACATCATCCTCTACTTCAGATTCTTCTAGTACCCAAGCCGACATGGCCAAAGAATGAGATGAAGTCCAACATAATTATCCAGATTGGAATGCTCCAACCCCACTATCTTTTCAAGCTTCACATGATATCCCTCAAGCCACTATCAAAGCCATACCTACCTATGATGGTACTAGGAGAACAACATATGAACATTGCCAAGATGTGCTCTCAATGGCAGTCATTCATAACATCAGGCATGAAGATGTCATTGTAAAGTTGTTGGTTCTTTCCTTTAGGGGTAAAATATTGCATTGGTTCAAAACCTTAGAAAATGGTTCTATCAAAAGTTGGGCTGACTTAGCTGGTCCTTTTGTAGAAGATTTCAATGAGTCTGCAGATCCATTCTCACTCCTAACCCAATTTATAGTCATCCAAAGACATCCTCAAGAGTCAGTTTCTGATTTTAACCTTAGGTTTAGTAGAACTTGGAAAAGAATCCCTAATGAGTTTAGACCAACTTCTCCCTTGGCTTATAGATATTATATCAGAGCTTTAGGACCAGATATTGGCTTGCAAACCCAACAATCTAGAATAACCACATTCCCCCATGTTTATCAAATAGTGGTTCATGCTGAAGATATCTTGATTTTAGTAGGAATACTACCTCCCAAACATGTTACTCCATACACTCCTAAAATCACATAGCAACCTTCAACCTCATCCTTTCCCACCATGAATCCTTCTCCACTTGCAACTCATCTTCCTACAAAAAATCCACCCCCTAAATTTCCCTTGTTGTACCTTTCCCTCCTCTTCCATCTCAACCACCTCAAGAATCTTCAGTGCTTCTTGATATTCAAAACTCTTTAAAGACTATTAGCAACAAGGTCAATGCTATAGAGAAAAGAGAGATTGAAATATCTCAACAAAGGATATTTCCCCACATCAATAAAGATCAAAAGCCTAGTTCAAGTAACAATGTAGGGCCAAGAGTTAATGCTACTCAAGAAGAATATGATTCAAACCCTGAAACTACTCTGGTTAACATCTGGTGCTTGGTCTGCAATGATCCGCATGACCCTGATTCTTGTTACATGTATCAACACCATATCCAACAAGCAATGGAAAAGGCTGAGAGGAATTATAAAGGAAGAGTTAACATGTTGTGGTAGCATGAGCAAGAAGTGGGTGAGCCTAGCTCCTCTAAACTAAAACCTATCGTAGTATTGACTAGATCTAGAAAGAAACCAATACAAGTTGATCCACAAAAATTGGGTTTATTTTAGGTCCCTTCTCAAAATAAGAAGGACCACCCTTTTCCAAACAAGGATAGATTCCCTATTCATTAGGCTACCATAAAATATATTTGGTACCTCAGGGGTAGGAGAAAGGTAAAATTGCACCAAAGTAGAGCTACAAGGATAAAGAATAGTTAGGTTCTAAAGAGGAAGCAAGAGAAAAGTTGTAGTTCCCTTCTATTACTAAGAGATAGAGGATCGAAGTTACACAATAGTATAGGAGGAGATTTGGAGAAATGGATAAAAAAGAAGAGATAAATCCTTTGGAGAAGTCCAAATTTAATATTTTTGAGGAGCTTAAAAGGACTCCATCTAGAGCAAGTCTCTATGATACTCTTTTCCTCCTTGGTCATATTGATTTATTAAAAGCATCTCTTAACAAAAAATCCCAAGGGAAAGAGATGGACACTATGCTTAACTAGCCTCATGATCAAGAAAATATGTCTCCTTCTACTCTGAAAAATAAACCTCCCCATTCTATATTTCTTTAATAATGGAGGGATGGATAGTCCATAATTGCATGATTGATTCTAGAGCTTCTACTACTGTTATGCCTAAGGTTGTTTGTAATGAAATGGGGATGGAATATACCCACTTTTGTCAAGGAGTCTTATAGCTAGATGGTACCTATGAAGACTATGGGAGTGGTGAAATATGTACTAATAAAATTGCATAGAGCTCTTGAGATCACTATTGTGCAAGAAATCATAGTAGTAGATCTTGAGCCCTACTTTGGCCTATGTCTTTCTAGAGAATTCACTGCCAAGTTGGGAGGATACATGTATTTGGACTACTCTGGTATGATGATACCTCATAAGGGAAGGAGGATAAGACTAATTTCTAAAAATATATTCACTTCCCACATTGAGAAAATAGAAGAAGATATGTACAATTACTCAGTTATGGAAGAACAAAAATTAGTGGAGCTCTTGGAAGATTTAGAGGTGGATGATCAAATACCTTTCCCAAATGCTCAAGATCTTCTAGAAACAGGATTGGGGACATACAATATAATATCTTAAGTAGATAAGAAAACTCTTGCAATTTCCAACCAATCATTAAGAGAGTCCAAAATTTGGACAATGTATTTTGATGGAGCAAGATGCAGAAATGGAGCTGGAGCAAGTGTAGTTTTAAAATATCCATTAGGGAGTGAAAATTTTTTATTTTAGACTTTCTTGGTCTTGCACAAATAATACTATAGAGTATGAAGCTCTTTGCTTAGGATTAATGCAAGTAGAAAATGGGTATCAAAATGTTGGATATTTATGGTGACTCAAAACTGATTGTTAATCAAGTCATAGAAAAGTATAGCAGTAAGCACCATTATCTGAAGGCTTATAGAAATAGAGTATGGGACCTTATGGAAGCCTTTGATGCTTTAAATTTACATGTCATCCCTAGATAGTAGAATTCTTTGGTAGATGCCTTGGCTTTAAAGGAGCTAATTTCTCTCCTTCTATAGATTATGGATCCCCTAAGAATAGGAGAGTTAAACTTGTTTTTAGACCTTAAGTGCTAGATAAGTAGATATATTGGTAGGTCTTTGAGAGTGATGAGTAAATTGTTGATTTTTTGATTAAGGAAGTAGATTGCACCTTTTCTTAGAGTGAGCTTGCTCAAGAAATTGATCAACGAGGAATTATTCAGCTAAAAAACAATCACATACCTAAAGGTTTGATTACTCTAGAAAGCTTATTCGATAATGAGGATGGAAAAATATTAAAGCAAATGAAAGTTGATGATAATATCTACAGAGATATTGAAGTGTAGAATGAATAAAAAATGAAGTTTGGTATCCAATGCACTATAGAAGAAGCTGGAATTTTTAAAGCTTTATGTCACAAGTATCAGGACATAATAGCTTGGACTTACAATGACTTGAAGGTCTATGATAAAAATATAATTCAACATACCATTGAGCTAGTACCTGATGCCAAGCCATTCAGATAGAAATAGAGATCGGTGAATCCTAAAATTGAAGTGATCATGAGATAGGAGTTGCTTAAGCTATTGAGAGCTAAGATAATTTACCCAGTCAAACACTCCACTTGGGTGGCCAATCTAGTCCCAGTAAGAAAGAAGAATGGGGATATTCATCTCTGTGTAGACTTCAGGAACCTGAACCAAGCTTCTCTGAAATATCACTACCCCTTACCATAGATAGATCAGATTTTACAGATGGTAGTAGGGGTAGAGAGGTTCTCTTTACTAGATGGCTTCTCTGGGTACAACTAGATTTGGGTCAAATATGAAGATCAACATAAGACCACATTTACAACAAAGTGGGGCACCTTCACCTATCAAAGAATACCATTTGGTCTATCAAATGTTGGTGCCACTTTTCAGAGAGCAATGGATTATGCTTTTGGTAAGCTTATCAATAAAATAATATTGATATATTTAGATGATATGACTATATTTTCACATGAGAAACAAGATCACCTTTATCATTTAGAACAAGTTTTCTAGAAATGTAGAGAATTTGGCATATCATTAAATCCTAAGAAATCCATCTTTGCAGTCCATGAGGAAAATTTGTTGGGACATGTAGTGTCAAAATAAGGAATGTCCATTGATCCTGATAGGATAAAAGTAATATTGGCACTACCCCTTCCAATGAACAAAAAATCTCTACAGTCCTTCTTTGGGTAGATTAATTTTGTAAGGAAATTTATCTCAGATTTTGCTCAGATTGTTAAGCCAATCTCAGAGTTACTCAAGAAAGATGTAGATTATAAGTGGACTGACAAAAGGAAGCAAGCATTTGAAATGATCAAATAGGCCATTGCCATAACTCTAGTCCTGGTCAACCCAAACTTTGATAGAGACTTCATTTTATATGCCTATGGGGTTGAAGAGAGTTATGTTGCTGTATTAACTCAAAAGGATGATCAGAATAATGAACACCCTATTTTATTTTGGAGTCAAACATTACATGAGTATCAAGTAAAATATAACTTCATAGAAAGATAGGTGTTTGTAGTCATGAAGTCCTTGAAGAAGTTTAGGCAATATCTAGCTTAGAGAAAAACACTGGTGTATGTAGTCCATCCTGATGTTAGAACCTTCATCTTACAAGGAGAACTTGGTGAAAAGAGAGTAGGATGGATCACAAAAATTTAAGAGTTTGACATAGAGATTCATCCCACCAAATTGGTGAGAGGGAGAGCACTCTATCAAGAACTAGCAGCTAAAGCTAATTCAAAAGAAGAAGTAATATGCCAAATTGAAGAGCTAGATCAAGAGAGTAACATTCTCCTAGAAGAAGCAGATTGGATAGATCAGCTCACAAGTTACTTCCAGACTAGGATCTATCCCCCAAATCTTAATGCTTCACAAAGGAGAAGATATAGGCTTCAAGCCTTACATTATACAATGCTATCTGGAGAGCTTTATAGAAAAAACCTTGATGGTGTCCTCTTAAGATGTGTAAGAGAAGATCAAAAGCATAAGATCCTAAAAGAATTCCATGATGGATTATCTAGGGGCCATTATTCAGGAAGATCTACTACACTTAAGATCATAAGAGTAGGATATTTTTGGCCTACTATCTTTGCTGATGCTTTTAAAACTGCTAGATCCTATGATAAATGCCAGAGATACATAGGTAAAAATAGAAACACTACAATGCCTCTACAACCAGTACAAGTTGAGCAACCATTTTAGCAGTGGGGTCTAGACTTTGTGGGAGAAATCAATCCTAATTCTTCAGTAGGACATAAATATATTTTGATAGCCATATATTATTTTACTAGATGGGTTGAGGCGATTCCTACCAAGAAATGTGATCAAGATGTAGTGCTTGAATTTCTTGAAACTTTGATCACCAGGTTTGGCATTCTTGAAGCTCTAGTAAGTGATAATGGTCCAACTTTCATAGGGGCCAAGTACATAGATTTTTCTAGTAGATATGGCATTTACTTGAAGAATTCTTCCAATTACTACCCATAGGGAAATGGCTTAGCAGAATCAAGCAACAAAAATCTCCTCAGAATGCTTAAAAGGTCTCTAGAGGACAATAAAAAATCTTGGCATTTGCTGATAAACTAGGTCTTATGGGTAGATAGAATTACTATGAAGAAATCTATAGGCACATCTCCTTATGCTCTTGTATATGGGAAAGAAGTTGTGCTACCTATCCATCTAGAGTTACCTACTCTAAAGTACATCAACGATAATGATTCTGATAAAGGAGACCCTGTAAATGAAAGACTACTTCAACTGTTACATTTGGAAGAATAGAGAGATGAATCTTATAAGAAGTTCCAGAAGCACTTGTCATAGACAAAGGGTTGGTTCGATAAGAAGACCACCTTCAGAAGGTTTAAAGTTGGTGACTTAGTTTTAAAATGGAATGTAGACAAGGCCAAGCTAGGTAAGCATGAGAAGTTTAATTCATTCTGGGAGGGTCCTTTTCAAATAGAGTTAGTCAAGCAAAAAATGCTTTCCAGCTCAAAGACCAAGAGGGAGAGGTGCTACCAATTCTAGTGAATGGGTATCATCTCAAGTTATATATCAAGTAGCAAGCTACTTTCCATGTACTATATGTATCATATCATGTAGATATTTTTATTTTTGCACTTTGTATTAGTAACAAGAGAGAAAAGATAAAATATGCACCATGGTGGCAAGTATTCTCATGAGCTACAACCTCCAAACCTGCTCACAAATCAATTATACTACGTGTCTTATTTTAGCACCACCTCATTCCAAGACAAGGAAAGGAAGTTTAGCTATGCAAATGGGAGAAGGGTGCCTGAGGAAGATTGCACTCAATCTTTAAAAAATCTAAAATAAATGTGGGGCACTCCATTCAAAGCAAAGCTAGCACATTATTTTTTAAATCTAAGCAAGAAAGGTGCACACGTGTCAAATTGATGTCATCAACCTCAAGGATAGTCCAATCATGAGAAAGAAATGGCATCAACGTAGTTTCACATGTAGATGAACATTGCAACCACCTCATTAAAATCACATGCTCTAAGGAGACTATATGTTCGATGCTACTGAGCAGAATGCACCCTTACTACGCAATTTGAATTTTGAGAGTTATGTAATGAAGAAGAGAAAGTGATTTTCTAAAGAGCGATCGAGAGCATAAATTTTTCTCCTCAAGTAGGAATAATCTACTTCCATTCTAGCAATGGCCTCATCATCTTCTTCTATGAAGAAATCCACTACTAAGGAAATCCAAGTGAATAGCCACTTCTAGGATAATGCAAGTAAAATTGTTGATACCACCACCACCTACAAGGAGAAGGCCTAGATGAGAATAGAGGTAGAGCAAAGAATTGCTAAAGGTATATCAGCTTCAAGTCCAAGGGCAATAGTGGTTAGTTCACTCTTATCCTTCTATATGTGTGATTTTGTACACCCATACCCTGAATTGATTTATGCAATATGGAAGAATTATAACCTTGAACATAAGATGTTGTAGAGCATCGAAGGTAAAACCCTAATGCATATTAAGAGTGAATATTTCAATAATGCTTTCACCCCAGGAGTAAAACTAGGCTCAAAGGCCAAACCATTTTCCATAAGATCTTAGGCACAATATTATGCGCTAAGCAAGCATGCTGAGGGGGGAAGAAATTTCCTAAATTGGGTAGTGAGCCAGATAGAGAGAAAATTGAGTGGCAGTGCCCTACCATCAACCCCAATCAAGATAGATGAGTTTAAAGATGCAGAGCTTTACTCTATGTTGGCTGTAATAGTTGGGTTACCCTTTGATAGGCATGTATACAATTGGTAAATCACCATGACTCACTACATTTCCAACCCTAAGAATTATGACTCTATTGGGATGAGCAATCACCCAATATTCTTTAATTGGCCATAATATTTGGCCTACATGACTTAGGAGCTCTTAATAAGAATGAAAGACAACAAGGAAGGAGCATATTTTAGATATTGTTCTCATTTATCATGGCTCTTCCTTTACTTCAATCATGGAGAATTACCATTTATCCTAGTAAAAACTACAAGTCCTAATGGAACTGCTCTCACCATCTATTCATGGACAAATACATTGAGCAAAATGGAATCTTATTACAACTTCAACAGAGAGTTCCTAGGGCCTACTCTAAAGCTGATTTATGGATAAATACCTAGAATACCTAAATTGGTAGTTGATATCTTGAGAAAGAAGGGTGAAGAGGAAGGTGACTGGTACATTTTGATTGAAGGGATAGTTATTCGCATATATGGTTTTACTGAGAAACCTTTTGTCTTACCTCACTATGTCACTGAGAGAATGTTCACTTTGGAGTACTACCATCAAAAATATTATATAAATATCATCTTTGGAATAGGAAAAGGTAGGAAGGGCACCTACACCTATCCCCTTAAGGTGAGTGATATCTCTGTTAGCAAAGGATAGTATAAGAGCATCACCAAATATATGCAAGAATTGGGGTTGGTAGAACTTCCCCACCAATGGAGATATGACCCGAAGAATAAATTTTCAAAGAAAATAAATGATCCAAAAGCTAAAACTCCAAGATTCAAAAGAACTCTCCAACCCCACATCGAGAATTTTAGAAATAATAATTAAAAATCAGAATTGTAGTGGGATGTTAAACATATGGAAGCATTGCCCCCTTGGAGATATTTTTATGACCATGTTGTGGATTATGATCCAAAAGGTAATTCGACACATGTGTACAAAGAGGATTATGTTAAATATTTGATAAAGATAGAATACTGGAATCCTACAAAAATGTTTGAATTCTGGAGAATGCGAGTACAGTCAAATACAATGAAATCTAGGTTCCCCACTAATAATGACAAAATATTTGAGTATTATAACTTACATACTAATCCTTGGCAAGGCACCAGGAAATTTTAGCATTAATTTTCAAGAGACCTACAAGCTAGGGAGGGGTAACAAATGACAACCAAGCCAATTGGCCATAGTTGAAACCAGTCACCATTCGAACACCTCCATCCTCCCCTCCACAAAAAAAAATCACAACATTAACTCTCAATTTACCACCAATTAGAGTTAGCAACTATACAATAATACACAATAATAAAGATCCAAAATAACACCTTATTACTCCAACTTAATATTAACCACCAAAATTATAATATACATACAAAGTAAAATCTCTTTACACCTTATTACTCCACATAAGCATCAAGCATTAATAATAACAATGTTAAAACAAATATTACAACTTAACCTTATACCTCCATCAATAATTCTTGATCAAATCAACTCAAATATCCCAAGTCAACAATAAAAAGATTTACCTTGGCAATACTTTGTTCTCCAACCTTAGGAGAAATGAGGAGCCACCACTATAAGCGCTAAAGCGCAATCTCCTCTACTTACGTAGCCCAATCACAGCCGCTCTCCTTCGTGCATCGCAACAAAAGGAAAAATGCACTCGACGTGATTCGAAACCTGTATCTTTGCCTAGCGAGCGCCTTTACTCAAACTCCATCGTCGTTGGAGCATAAGTGCCCGACAAAGAAATATTAAACTATCCTTTATTTTATCTTCACTTGATCGTAGGATATGGAAAACATATTCGTTTTCCTAGCACTGTCTAAAACATAAGTCACTGAATGCTTGCATTAATCATCTCACAGCACAGTCTAAAAAAAACACAGTTCAGGTGCAATTGCCAAACCACTAACATCAAGCATAAAAGTAAGGATGCAGCCCAAGCTCAAATCCAAGTATGCCAAGCACAGTTTCCAAGACACAGATCAGGCACAATTTCAAAGACGTCAATTGGATATTCGAAGACACAGAGCAAGCACAAATCGAGGACACCAAGCGCTATTCGAATGATAAATAGAAGACACCAAGCGCTATTCGAATGATACAGAGAAAATGCAAATTGAAGACACCAAGCACTATTCGAATGATACAGAGCAAACGTAAATCGAAGACTCCAATTAATCGGTGGTGCTCTTACTTTAGAAAATCATCCCCACTTATATAGCCAATTCTCCTTAACTGTTTGATGTCGGCACTCCTCCAACGATGGCAACACGTCGGCAAAAGAAAACTTTATTTCTCTTTAAGGGTTAAAAGACCCTTTAATAATAATTAAAATAATTATTATTATTATTTTATTAATAATAAATTAAACTTAGACCTTTGTCAAAGGTTTGAGTTAATTTAATTATTAATAATAAACATGGACCTTCAAGGTTTTTCAAGAAGCAAAACCTTTGCATTAAGTTAAGCTTGGTTTTAATAAAAACCCTTAATGAGTCCAAATGGTTTTAAGAAAAACCTTTAACCTTGTCACCATGGTTTTAATAAAAACCCTTTAACAATATGAAGCTTTCTCAAGATATTTTTGACATCACACTCTTTTTGATATCAACACAAAAATGCCTTTTGACATCAATGACAACTTATACACTTGAGCAAAAGCAATGTACCCAAAGTACCCAAAATTGCCAACAATCTCCCCTTTGTCATTGATGGCAAACCTTTATTGAAAACACTTCTCAAGAGCCAAACGAAACCAACTGTGCTAACAATCGACCAACTTCCCACAACCGAGAATCTTCCTTTGAAGTTTTGCTCCCCCGACTTGAAGCTTTCCTCTTCACTTTGAAGCTCTCCCCCTTACTCATATCTCTCCCCCTTTGTCATCAATGGCAAAGGGGTCACCTTTGGGGCTCGGGACTAAGAATGAGCCTCTTATCTTAGTCCCTCCCCACCTCTTGATGAGGTGATTAATTTTGGGGTGGGAGTAAAACTCCCATTAGGCACTGATCATCATCAGTGTCTATAACTTCCTTGTCGGGCCTTCTCTTGAACTCTTTGTCCATATTCCTGTTCTTGTTCCTATCACTGTTCCTATTCCTATTATCATTCATGTTCTTATCCATGCCTTGATCCTTGGACCTGTTCATACCATTGTTCCTATTCTGACCAAACCTGTTCTGACCAAACCTGTTCTGGCCAAACCTGTTCTGACCAAACCTGTTTTGACCAAACCTATTCTGACCAAACCTGTTTTGATCAAACCTGTTCTTGATATTTGCCTTGCAATAAACTGCCTTGTGCCCAAATTGTTTACAAGAGTAGCAATACCCTTGAAATAAATTACCACCTATGAAACTGTCATTTACCTTCCTTACTTGAGTCATGCAATGTGAAGCCATGTGACCAAACCTGTGACAAGCAAAACATCCGCCATTAAACTTTCCTGTAAATGGCTTTCTAGGTCTTGTAAAATTTCTCCCTTTTTCTTTTCCTATTTTCTGTTTCTGTGCATCTATAACTCAAGGACTCTTTCTCCCGAAATACTCTTCTCATCGAACTCTCTTCTTTTTGGAATCTCTTACTAGATTCCCCAACCCTGCTCCTTGTGTTTCTTACCAAAACCAAGACCTATTTTATCTTCTGCCCTTATTTGATCTTTGATGATGGACTTTACCTTTTTTGGAGCTATCTTGAAACCCTGTAAAGCTTATCCTTGTACTCTTTAGTTTCCTCTTTCAAAGAAGCCATTTTTTGTTCTAACTCATTATACTCAAGAACCTTAGACTCTAACTCATCCTTGAGTTCTTGTGTCTTAGCTATAGAGAAGTCAAGACTTTCTATAAGATCATCTCTCTCCATACAACATTCATCTAACTTATCCTTGAGTCTAGCATTCTTCTTTCTTTCCTTTTCCAAAACACTAAGAGCACTAATAAGTTTACTTTCAAGATCCTTTATTTGTTTGCTTTTTGAATCATCAAAGCCTTTTTCATTTCTTAGCACTAGAGGTGCTACCCTTTTCAAAGACCATACATGCATCTTCCTTATAGTTTTTTGAAGCATCCTCATACATACTAGAAACCAAATCATTATTTGTGCAATCATCCTCAAGGTGACCAAAATTTCCACATCTAATACATTTCATGATAATGAATCTATGTTTCTGTTCTTCCTCTTTTTCTGATATGAACAACATCTCATTTTCATTATCACTTGAATAACTTTCACTATCACTACTAGAACACTTACTTGATTTGTCTAGGTAGAAACTCTTCTTGTGCTTGTGAGAATACCTCTTTCCTTGATTGTTGTGCTCATCTTTGTTTTTCCTGTGATGCTTGTGCTTTTTAGAATCCTTCCTCTTAGAATCCTATTTATCTTCATCACTTTCATTCTTGGGAACAGTACAGTCAGTATCATAATGACCAAACTTTCCACAATTGAAACATCTTATATTTTTCATACTTTTGTGCTTTCTAGAGAACTTGCCTTTCTTGTTGTAATATGCCTCTTCATCACTAGAATACTCATCACTCTCTTAAAGTTGTTTACCCTTGGATTCCTTGGTAGCCTTGAAATCTGCCTCTTTCTTGACATCAACCTTCACTTGAGTTCTCAACTCAAATGCTGCAAGTATACTATGGAGCTCATCCTTTTTCAACTTATCCAAATCTTTAGCTTCCTCAATAGCAGAAATCTTTTCACTAAATCTATTAGGAAGAGATCTTAAAATCTTATCACAAACATCATTTTCAGCAAGCTCAAGACCTAAATCTTTCATGGAGTTAACAACCTCATCCATACGAAGCATGTAGTCACTAATATTTTCATCATCATTCATCTTGAGTTGTTCAAACATACCTTTGAAGTGTCTCAACTTGGCCTTTCTGACATTTGTATCACCTGTATGAACCACATTCAACCTGTTTCCACATTTCACTAGCCCGTCTTGCAGTAAATCACTTTGGTGAGATCTGCTTTCTGTAAGCCTTTCATGATTGCATTCATTGCTTTTGAATTGCTGTGATGAAGGAGCCTTTCTTCTTTAGTATAAGGACCATGTTCAGGAATAGTGTACTCATCTTCAATCACTTCCCAAACCTCATTCCCAAGTGCCATTAGATGAACCTTCATCCTTGCACTCCAAAGACCAAAATCTGATCCATCAAGAATAGGTGCTGCATTGCCACTTGAGTAATCCATTGTGTTCTTTACTAGCTTTTCCCTTCAAGTCGTTAAACTTTCGAAGGCACCCCTCCGATACCAATTGAAGAACACAATCTTATACCGAGAGGGGGTGAAAGATAAGACCTCTTTTTACTTTTTCCTTTATACTTCAAAATAGTAAAGCAATATACCCAAAGCAATATCAAAACAAAGCACAATATCATCCACAAAGTGACACCAAGCACTATTCAAATGATACAGAGCAAACGCAAATCGAAGACACCAAGAACTATTCGAATGATACAGAGCAAATGCAAATCGAAGACACCAAGCGCTATTCGAATGATACAGAGCAAACGTAAATCGAAGACTCCAATTAATCGGTGGTGCTCTTACTTTAGAAAATCATCCCCACTTATATAGCCAATTCTCCTTACTCGCTTGACGTCGGTGCTCCTCCAACGATGGCAACACGTCGACGAAGAAAACTTTATCTCGTCACTTAAGGGTTAAAGACCCTTTAATAATAATTAAAATAATTATTATTATTATTTTATTAATAATAAATTAAACTTAGACCTTTGTCAAAGGTTTGAGTTAATTTAATTATTAATAATAAACATGGACCTTCAAGGTTTTTCAAGAAGCAAAAACCTTTGCATTAAGTTAAGCTTGGTTTTAATAAAAACCCTTAATGAGTCCAAATGGTTTTAAGAAAAACCTTTAACCTTGTCACCATGGTTTTAATAAAAACCCTTTAATAATATGAAGCTTTCTCAAGATATTCTTGACATCACACTCTTTTTGATATCAACACAAAAATGCCTTTTGACATCAATGACAACTTATACACTTGAGCAAAAGCAATGTACCCAAAGTACCCAAAATTGCCAACATGGGCCATGTACCTATCTAATGCAAAGACAGGGTTATCAAGGAGGAGGTTTGGGATCTATCGAGTTAGCTAGTGTAGGACCTATTTTAGTGGTAAAAAGACCATAAAGGTTAGCCCTAGGGGCATCTACCAAAGGATATGTAGAGCTGATACATAGAAAGGATCAAGATCAAGTTATGTTCGGGACTTATGTAGTAAGGTTCATACGTCCTACTTCCTCTCAGTAACAAGATCAACTCGAGATATCACAAACAAAACACCAAGAACTAGTTCAAGAAGAAAAAACAATAGTTGGTTCCTTGATGTCATAATTTGTAGCAACTACCTTTGGAATGGCTTAGGGGATAGATTAAGAGGAGCAAGAAAAGAAAAGACAAAACAAGTTTCTCAAGTACTGGAATAGACTCAGGCTCCATTAACAAATAAATCAAGCCTAAACCAAGTTATGCATCAGTCTCCACAAAGGGACTCAGATATTCTTTATGCCCCTTCTTTTGATCTACCACCTCTAAGTTCCTAGGAGACACCCCCCTCCAATTCTGAAAGGCAATTTTAGTCAATAGAAGTCCCCCTACCTGTTACATCTCAGGTTTTCACATACATTCCACTTTCATCCACTCAACCTCCATCTATTTCTATTGAGATTCCCCTTCCACATTTCCCATAAAAAAACCATCATATGTATTTAACTGTAGTATATCTACCTCTTTACATCAAGGTCCCACCAATTTAGCTTCTCCACATACCCCTATTCATTTGGTGGCATCTTTAGTCACCACATCTGCTCAGGCCACTGACCTTGTCATGGCCCAACACCAAAGGATAGAGGAATTTTTTTTCAATGCAGCAGCTTGGTGGAATAAACAACTAGTGCAACCCTTGGAAGGTACAGACCAAAAGAGGAATACTACAGTTGTTGATCCAATATCCAGAAAGAGGACAAAGCTTACTGCTACCCCAAAGGTGAATAAGCCAAGAAAGGATATGGTCATGGAAGACTACGAGATAATTGAAAAAATAGTAGATATCATGCAATTACCTGTTGTTGATGAACTAATAATGGCTAAGACCCACATGGACACAATCTTCTTGTAAGGATATGTGAGAAGAGTAGAAACTGAGGAGTTAAAAAAAATGATACAATATTTGGAAGCTTCTCTCAAAGAACATGAAATTCTAGCCAATACACTTAGATATGAGGTAAAGGAGTGGCAAGACAAATATCAAGAAATCGTCAATTTTAAGGAACAAGCAGAAATAATTTAGGATCAGGTAGCAACTCTTATGGATCAGAATAATCAATTACACCAACAGTTGTTTTCAAAAAATGCCAAACCTACTAGATTCTCGAAGGATGCTATAAAATAAACTAGAAGAGAAATATTGTCAGAAATCAAGACAAAGAGCTCAGAGGCTAGACTGGTTTTTATCTTCCTAGATGAAGCAAAAAATGAATTAGTAAGTGCAAGAAATACCCTTCGAAAGGTGAAGGAGGAGCTTCAACACAAGGTAGTCCTAGTAGAAAATATTTGTAGGCTAGAAAAAACCAGGTCTAGAGTCATGGCTAGACTCATTCCAAATAAGCAGTGGTGTTTAACCAAAAGCATAGACAAAGACATCCTAGCTAAGAAAAAGCTATTATTGAAGGGTCTGCAATTTCTAGACACGCTGGAAGATAAAATAAGTAAAATTATGAACAAGCTCTCTCACATTAGGTTGACTAGTTTTCCTAATTACTTTGGGAAGGATCATCAATTCATTGGAGAAGCAGTACTGGCAGATTGTTTATACTCCATCATAGAGGATAACTTTGAAATAGAAAAATGGCTTGAACTGATCTAGCAAGAGCAAGTGATCCAATTTAATAATATTCTAATGAAGATTAAGGATTTTATATCTGAGCTTGTTAATGGTGCTTATGAGCCATCTCACAAGAGGTTGGCAAGCTTGCAAAGAATTCATCATAACATCTTATCAGTACTAGGAATTCCAGAGAAGACCTAGGAATAAGCTTCAAGTGCACCAAGTAATGTAACTCAACTACTCAGCAAAGAAGACAATGATGAAGTAGACATTAGTGTGGAAGAAACTAAGGAAGATGGATCCAATGAAGGTAGATCTGATGAAGAAGATCAAGAGGAAGAGGAATAGAAGATTAAGAGGTGAAAGAGGAGGAGGAATGACAAAGTTTATGAAATTATTCTTGAAAATCTTGGCACTGAAATAGTTCATATTGAAGAAGAAGAAGAAGAAGACGAAGGGTAGGGTGAGTAAGACCCGTTAGAAACACAATTTTGGTGAAGTTTTTGTAGTCTAACAAAGGGAAAGTGAGACCCATCTATAAGAGAAAACTTCATTAATGTAGGGTAATCACATTTTTGTTTCACAAATAGTTTCTTCATGACCATCAACTTTTGGATATTTTATCTTTAATCAAGAAGTCGGTAGTCACGAAGGAGTAATTTTTGAGCCATAATGCTACGATCAGCCACGAGATATGAAGTCAAAAGGTTCAAAAAAAATGAAATGGCCAGAGTCTAGTTCCCCATCCATCTCCTTGCATATCATTTCATCATTTCCTATCCACTCCATTTTCCATTCATCTCCATGCATTCCTACCACACTTCCTCACCATTTCCAAAATTGTTATTTCCATCTCATCATCCCCTTTCATTTCCCCTCATTCCATAATCCTTCATTTTTTCCATTTTCCTAGACTTCATAAACCCAATGAATAAGGATATGAGTTCTAAAATATTGTGAGCAAGACTCCCCAAGAGGTGCCAATAATGTAGGTCAAAATAGGTTAAATCTCTACTTAGCCAAAATTTTGCAAAATTTGACTAAGTATGGAGAAGAAATACAAAATTAGTGGAAATCAGCTGAAACAGAGAAGTGTTGAATTCAGCTAAATATTAAGAAGTCAGGCAAGTTGAGATTTCTTGTTCCTTTGTATTCATCACACAAATCTGAAGGGTGTCTAAAATAGAAAACCACCACAAAAGAGTAAAAACAAAGAAGCACTAAAAAGAGGTTGAATTGAAGAAGAAGGGCAAATCGTGCTTTCCCACCTACTTGTATTTGGAGCGCAAATATTAAAAGCATTGAAAGTTAAACAAAATAGAGAAGCACTAAATTTAGCTAAAAATCAAGAAGTTGGGTGAGCCATGATTTTTTGCCACTTTTGTATTAAGCGCACAAATGAGAAAGCACTTAAAAGCACCCAAAACAGAGAAGCATAAAAAAAAGAGTAAATCAAAGAAATAAGAATCGTGCTTTCTTAATTCTTTGTAACCACCGTGCAAAACCAAAAAGTGCTAGAATTTGGTCAAAATAGAGAATCTCCAAAATTTGCCCAAATTGGAGAAAATTCAGTGAGCTACACTTTCTTGTCTGCTTTGTATTCAACACACAAATATGAAAAGCGCGAGAGAATATGAAAAAATAAGAAACTCAAAAGGGCACAAAGTTGTGTTTCTCAACCTCCTTTGTTGATAGCATGTAAAACATAAAAGCACTGAAGAATAGTAAATCACTAGAAAAGGGAAAAATAGAGAAGTGACCAAAGGGTGAAAGGATGTGATTCTCTGTCCTCTTCACTATCACCATGAAAATCTGAAATAACATTACACATGGTTAACCATAGCCATCCGATTATCAGATCTATGGAGGATATCAAGCCCTTGTCTTCCATGTAGATTTTTGGTAAATTTTTATGTGCTCAATTTAGAAAAATATGGGAAAGTTAAAATTCAACACCATAGAAGTCGAATCAAGCGGTTACAGTCTAAAACCTTCCATAACCTCCTAATGAACCAAATTTAGTTGTAGATCAATAAATAAGAATGGATTACAAGAACCACTAATGGTGATGATGATCTCAACCCAAATATGGTTGCAACAAATCAAGAATATGCAGCTAGCAGGCACCATGAATGGCAAAGTGGCCAAGAAGATCAAGAAAAATCAAAATCCTTGTAATACTTAGAAAGAAATATCATTGTAAAATATATAAATAAAGGCAACGATCTCCTTTTAAATGGTTGTATCTAAAGTGTTTTCTTGCACTACTATGTAAATTCTCTGCTTGATAAATGAAGCATTACAAGGGATGTTTACCTCGAACTTATGCTTATGTTGAATGACTGATATAATTCTATGAAATTATCTCTTCCTTTGCTACTATGGTTAGTCTATTCTATTAATTTCAAAAGATGACTTAGATTAGATTGAGATAATTGCTTTCTACATACATGATTTTTGAGAATTATGCTTTTGTTAGTCAAGGCATTGATCTTATTCTGTTAATTTAGATAATTAATACCTTAGATCTTTGGAATAATTTTGTAAGCATGCAAAAGGCCATTAATACTGTAATTGCAAAGTTTTGAATGTTGTTAGTCCCGAGTGTTGCTTATGAAATCTAAATTATGAAGGATACTTTGTGTATGTCTATGTTTTTAGCTTCACCCATCCACTATTTATTCATACATTTATAACCCTACCATTTATATACCTAAAATTTTACTATTTGAGCTAAATAGAGTCAACATCCATTAAGTTGACAAGGTATACCAACCTTTTCTGGAGGTTGACTCAAAGAAATTTTATTCTTCCAATATTTAGTCTAGATTGTGATTAGCAGGTGCTCGTATTTAAATTCTTCAAGATGATGATCACAGTTCTAGCATTGGCTAGATGAAAAACTGGACTACAATAGATTCAAGTGCAAAGGTCATGATTATGCTCAAAGCTATTTATGAGGGGATGGGTCTCCCTTACACTAATATGGTTAGGAACCCAATCTAAATGGATGGAATAAGATTCAATGTAGAAAGTGTTCTCAAACATCTGATCATGACTGGAGCTAGATATCCAAAACAATTAGCATTATAATAAATTATAGTCATAGAGATACCCTCTTACTTTGGAATACTATTATCTAGAAAATAAATATATAATTTGTTCGAGGATGGATACATGGTAATGGACTATACTCATATGAAGTTTCATATGGAAAAATAATTATGATTGAGAATGAACCATCTTATAACTACCTCCTAGATAATCTCGAAGATGAAAACATAGTGAATTGGAATAAGGTTCCAAAATACATTGAAGATAATAAGTATTGGGAGAGAGATCAAGAACCAAAAGTGGATATGATAATTAATGCATTATAAGATGATGGAGACCAAGAAGTATAATATGAAGAAAATAGTTTAGAAAACTACTTAATCAAAGAGACTTTTTTGAATCTTCCTTCCTTGACAAGTCAAAGAACTAAAAGTATATGGACTATGTACTTCAATGGTGCTAGAACCAGGAATGTGATAGATGCTAGAATATAGTTTAATGATCCACAAGGAGCATAGATTCACTATGCCTATAAGTTATGATTGTACAAACAATGTAGCTAAATATGAATCAATATTTACTGAGTTGAAAAAATTTTAAAGGGTGGGAATCAAGGACTAAAGAATATATGTAGACTTTAAACTAATTTTAAATTAGGTTAATTCCTAGTGTAGCACAAAAAATAAACACATAATATCTTATAAATATCAAGTTTGATATTTTGTTGAAATCTTGGAGTCCTATAAAATCAAAGCAATAAACAAAGAGTTGAATGCAAGGGTAGATGAATTTGAGGGGATGTCAGCCCAATTTGATCCAAAAAATGATATATGGGATAAACCAAAGGAATTGGAGGTATTTTTTAGGCCAGTAATTATTTACAATTCTAACCATTAATAGGTCTTTAATAATGATGATCAAATCATAGAATTTATTATCAAAGAGGCCTAATACACTAAATAAAAATATTAATATGAAGACGACATCAAGGATGGAGTCATACAAAATAAAACTAGCTACCTAAAGGTATGGTCACATAATAAAGTCTACTTAACTTGGATGATAGTTCAAGGGAAAGTAACCTTAGGATAAATTATTCTTCATATAATCCAAAATAGGTAGCTAGAGGGAAGAGTCTACTACTTAAAAAATGTCATACTCAACAATAAAAGACCTTTTCAAATACCTCTATGGTACTTATGGAGACATTATCACCTATTCATCCAAATATCTTATATTCAATGGCCACACTATCATTGAGCACACCACCAAATTAGAGTATAATTCCAAGATCTTTAGATAGAAACAAAGACCAACGAATCTAAATATAGAAGTAGTAATGAAAAAGGAGTTGTAAAATCTCATAGTAGTAATGAAAAATGAATTTCTAAAGCTCTTGTAATATCATATTATATTATTAATCAAACACTCTACATGGGCTGTTAATATGGTCATAGTATGCAACTTGAACAGGACATCTTAAAATGGGGATTTAAGACTGTGTCAACTTTAGGAACTTGAACATGACATCTTTGAAGGATTACTATCTATTTCTTGTCATTGATAAGTTGTAGAAGGTAGAACAATCATTAATGTTGAAATTTCTAGATGGATTCTCCAGTTATAATCAAATATAGTAATAGGATGAAGACTAACATAAAATAATATTCACCACTAAGAGGGGGACCTTTGCATATTAGCAAATGTCATCCATTCTATCAAATAAAGGGAAAATTTTTAGAGATCTATAAAAATAGATTTTGCAAGGATCATAGGTGAGAATATCCTCATATACCTTGATAATTTGATAGTATATTATGAGATCATGAATAAGCATATCAAACATCTCAATTCAATCTTCTAGAGGTATAGGTAATTTGATATTTCGTTAATCTATGAATTCTATTTTTTGTAGGAGTATATTACATTATTTGGTACATGCCAATGTACCACCTTGGGTACATATTTATATTAGGAGTGTGTCTTATATTAGAGATTGAGTATTTACTTTATGTAATGTAATAATGTGTAGGAAATGCACAAGTGTCTTGTAGTTAAGTATGCAAGTATAATTAGTGTAGATGTGCACATGTGTCCTTTATGTAAGAGTGAACATTTCCTTAGAGTAGGAAAGTGAAAAGTCTCAAGAAGAGTGAAGGACAAGAGTACTCCTTATGGAGAGCCACATTCCATTATATATGTGTCTATGTGTGTATGTATGTGAGACACAATGTAGAGTGAGATTGTTTGGAAGTATGGTATATTTGAGATCTTTATTATATATCAAAATACTATTTTTGTGAGAATATGGTAATGGTCATTTTATGAGTTGTTGCAAAATTTATTCATGAGTTATATATGATTAGAATATTTCCATTATCATATATTTTATATAACAACTTTATTTTAGATATTGTGGTTATTTTACTGTAAGTATTAAGCATCAAAAGCTAACAGTGGTAGTAGAGCTGCAAGGGATATTGATAGGAGATAGGGATATTTCTTTACAGAATTTGAAAGTTACTATTTGGCTAGAGTATTTCCACAGGATTGCAAAAAAACTTGTGAAGACTAGGACTCAACATAGATTTCTTTCTACTAGATTGAAGAACAAATAATGAAGTTTATTAATTTTAAAATTTTGGATATTTGGATGTATTTGATTGTTGTTGTCTAATATTTTATTGCAGAAAATTAGTTCTTATAAGTTTAGAAGCTTCCTACAATAGATAGAGAAGAATTTCACCTTTTATTTCCTGAAAGTCTATGTGCTTTCCTTCCGCAGGAATTAGTTTTGGAGTTGCAGCAAAAGAGTAGACGTTGAATATTAAGGAGGTCCAAGAAATAGGTCCCATAGAATATTGAATATTGAAGAATGAGGAGACCCAAGAAAGATATCCCCATATAATATTGGATATTGAAGATTGAGGAGACCCAAGAAAGAGGTGCTCATAGCAGATTGAAGGAAGAAGAGAGAAAGAGTCCAAAGAAGCCCTATTGAATATTGAGAAATATGAGACTCAAGAGAAGAGATCCCCATTGCAAATTTGAGAAAGGAGATAGGATATTTGAGAGAGCTAAGAAAATTTTCATTTAAATTTTGAAGGATAAAGAAGGAGAATAGAGAAGCCCTATTGAGAAATTGAAGAAGTGGCTATTGGAGAATATTTGAAGAAATTTTGAGGTAGAAAATTGCAAGAAGAAGAAACTCTTGAAAAGAGGTAATCACATAAAAATTGGGATAATTTTATCATCCAAAAACAAGCCCAAAAGGATTTGTGAAACTGATTCAAGGAGAAGGATTTTGGCAAGAAGTTGGCCAAATTTGAGAAAGTATTTTTTGAAGAATTCAAGACATTCAAGTTCTTGAAGAAGAGGCCCACAAAGAGGTCAAATTTGAATATAGAATTCAGTGGAAGCTAAGGAGGAGAAAGAATATTGAAAGAGGCCACAAATAGATATTTTTGGATACAACCATTAAAGTTTTTGAAGATGTTTTGGGCAGTTTTGGAAGTGTTTTTGGATAGCTGATTGAAGGAGGAATTGACAACAATTTAAGGCAGTGAATTGAAGGAGTTAGAGGCAACAGATTGGACTGCATTTGGTGCTATAAAATTTAGAGAATTTGGGCAGCAAGTTGAAGGAAATAGAGTTGTATTTTAGACAACATTTTAAGAAGAAAATAGCTACAAATTGAAATACTTTTGGACAACATATTTGGAAGGATATAGGGGATCAATTTGGACATCATTTTGAGAAGCAAAGGAGCTACAAATTTCAAAAAAAATGGAAAGCATTTGATAAAATAAAGAGCAAAGTTTTTAACAACATTATTGGAGGAAGAAGAAGATAGTTTTTGGCATCATATTATAATGGAGAGAAGCTACAAATATCTACAAGCTTGGATAACAAAAAGGAGAGCTAAATCACCAAGAAATCTAGCTACGAAGGAGGCCAAAGAGGTTTGAAATATTGGTGCTTTAAAAGTATTTTTATCCAAGTATTAAAATTGGTTTATTCTAAGCACCATATTAGAGTTTCTAGAAAAATAAAATAAAGGTCAAGTTTAAGTCTTCAAAGCTGAAGAAGATTACATCCACACCATATTATATTTTGTATATTATAGACAACAAAAAAAATAGATTTGATATAAGGAAAGAAACTTTTGGGAAATTGAATAAGTCAATATTTTAATAGCAAATATTGGAGAAGAAATATTATCCAAAAGAAAAGTCTTTATCAAATAAGCTTGGCCCATAACCATGTGGAAAAATGAGCCACCATATTTTTGAGGTATAGCCACCGTGGAAGAGAAGACATCCACGTTGAGGATGAACCACTACAAGTGAAAACAACAACCAAAGAGTTGAGAAGAACCACCAAGGTTGAGCCACCAAGTTGAGGAGGAGGAGAAAAGTCTCAACACCACCATTACCACCATTCTAGGAGGGCAAGTATGATATATGAACAAGCAACAGAGAATATGTTTAGCATACATAAAAAGATAAGTATTGGGAAGGAAAAGCGTTGAAGAAGTTGAGTTAGGGTAAGTTGAGCACCAAGGTATTAACCATCACACAAGTGGACTTTGGTATTGCAAGTGATGAGATGCCACATGTTGAATGAAATGTTCAAGATACCATAATGCCTTTAAAACACTGTAGGTTGATCATTACCAAGCATTACATAGTGAGGAAAAGGTGTTAGAGAATTAAAGCACTAAAATAAGACCTATAGCACACAAGCTGAAGAGGAAACATTATTGCTTGCCATTTGGCACATCAAAAATAGAACACCAATAGCCTTGGAGAGAATTTAAATGTTTGACACATTTATTAATGCATGGGCCATAAATAGCACAAGAGAGATTCATTTGGAAGGAAATTCAGGTTGTAGAAATAGGAGAGTGCCTTGCAACAAGAAGTTTGTTGACTCTTCAATAGTGAAGACCGATTATTTCACCCAAGATAGTGTGTGCCCAGATTATTGAGGTAAATTTTAGATTATTATTTGATTTATTTAAATATTGGAGAAATAAGGAGGAATTTATAACTGGTTTATGAAAGGTTAAGTTTGATTATTATTTTATCACATTGATTAATTAATGCTATTGGAGGTATAAGGTTTATAAGTAATATATCAAACCTTAGATATTTTATTACTACATTTTGGAAAGTTTTGAAAAGTTTTAAAAATTTTATTTGAGGTTTTGAGAAGGTAATTACATGTTTTATAATTATTTTGTTTGATTTTGTAAAGCAATTTGAAATATTTGCAAACTAGTAATTTCAAAAAATTAAGGAGTTTAACATCAAATTAGGAATACAAAATTTGCAAATATATTTTTAATAAAATTCTAAATTTCTAATTGAGGAGTTATAAGGAATTCAACACCAATACAGGATTGTGAAATTTAGAATTTAGAAATCATATTTTTAAAATTTGGAAGATAAGTTGCTAAGTCCAGTTGTTGGTTTCTTTGCAATACTTTGATGGTCATATCTCCTTGGACCCCTTCTTTTCGAGTTTCATATCAAGTTGCCTTGAAAGTACCAATTTGGCTTGAACTCCCTGGTCTTTCGTTGCCCTTATGGGAGTTTATTGACGATATTGTTAAACCCATTAGTCGAGTGGTTTGTCGAGAACAAGAGCGATTCTTATCAGTATGGCCTAATAAGAGAGTCTGTGTGAGGTTGATCTCACACAAGATCTCAAATAATTTGTAGAAATTCAAGTTGGAATAGAGCATTTTATATAAAAAATTGTTTAAATAATTTACCTAATACTTGTTTTCGGTGCCAATCCACCATGCATCGTATCAAGGATTTTTCGTTAGTTGCTCAAAAACCTTCAGTAGTTTCTCCTACTCATAATTTTCTTGCACCTTTCAAACCCTCTATTGAGGGTGATTGAATTACAGTTTCTAAAAAGAATGGGGTGACCAACCCTAATTTGATCCTTTCTAATGGATATAAGGTTGTGAAGACACCATCCTAGCCTCCTATTATTCTTGTTCGTCTTGTTTTGGCTCCTCAGGCTCTACCTGCTGAGAAACCTCTCGAGCATAAATTAACCTTAGAAGAAGGGAATTCATGAGCAATACATCCACCCTCTAGGCATTCGTGTAGTCCATATTGGGATGTCTCACCATCATTGAGGGGAATCCAAGAGGCTAAGCATCATATTTTGATAGTTGGTGACATATTGCAACCATCTCAGACATCTTTATTTAATAGGTTTTCGATATTGGCCGATAGTGTGGGTAGTCCCTCATTTGTTGGTGATTTAATTCAACCTTCTAAGACTTTTGTATTTAATAATTCTTTGATGTTGTATGATAGTGGGGGCAGCCCTATGGGATACGACTCCATGGATATTCCTCCTCCATAAATTTCCTTTCGTGGAATGTTTGAGGACTTACAGAGTCCTCAAGGAAAAAATTTGTTCGATCTGTTTTGCAAAGTATTGGCCATGTGGATATTATTTGTTTACAAGAAGTTAATATTTCTGGTTTTTTATTAGATTTTTCTCTCAACTGTATTGCAGGTTCTTTTATGCACTTCACTACTCACCATGAAGATGGTCAGGGTGGTGATTCTATTTCTATCTCCTTCAAACTTGAGGATTGTTTGCTTGGATCTGGTGAGTATACTTCTCATCATGTGGTCTATATTTTGTTAAATATTAATGGGAACACCCTAAGAATTGCCAATATTTATGCACCTAATGATGGATCTAGTCGCTTTGCCCTTTGGTGGTACTTGGATGATCACTTATCGATGGCATATTGGATTTTTGTGGTGATTTTAATATGGTTGAGCATACTGAAGATAAAGTTGGTCACCTCCCAACGTGTTGGTGTGCTAGAGAGCGTGATACTTGGTTTTTTCTTAAACACATATAGGATATTTTTTATCCCCTTTTTGTCAACATAATTGCACACTTCCACCCTAGTTCACGTTCTCCAATTTTCGTGTGGGTAATGACATATTCTACAAGCGCCTTGATCGAGTTATGATGTTAGAGCAGCAATTTTTTTATTTTCCTCCATCAATAACAAAATTGTGATAGTCTAGGATCAATTCTTATTATCATATCATTTTCCATTTTCCTTTCAGATTGAGTGGAGTGGTCATCAATTTAATTTTCGATGCAAGAAATTTTATTTAAAAACTTTTTTATTGCAACACCCTGGAACCATTGTTGCAATTGAGCAAATCTAGAATTTATTACCTTGGCCTCCTCAATCTGTTAGTTGGATTTCTTGGTGAAATGAAGCAATTTCTCGTACTACCTCTTTCATGCAGCATTTTGGAAAACATGTGGTACATGTCAAAAAGCCTGCTCATTTGGCAATTATGAAGGAGTATCAATGAAATTTATGGTTGCTGGAAAATGATCCGTATGATTGATAGTTGCAAACTAGGGTTGTTGGTATTTACCACCAGCTTATATTTTATGAACGACTTGAAGCTGGGGAGCTCATATTTGGGCTCATCTACATTGGCTAAGGGTTGATCACCCGTCCAAAGCCTTTTTTAAGTCTCTTCATTCCAGGTAGGCCAAGATTCAGATCAAGGCTATTCAAGTCTCTCATGGTAGGTTGTATTCTCTTCCTCATATTGCTTTAGCCTTTGTGGATCATTATAAGCTTATTTTTCAAGATCAATAGGATTCTCTAGAATGTCAGATTGTGCTCCAACAGTGTCTTGATGTTATTTATGCTAAGTTGTTTGCTTATGAAAAACTTATTTGTGAGGCTCTTCTTTCACTTGAAGAGCTTAATAATGCTCTTATGACTATGTCATATGACAAGTCCCTTGGTATTTATGGCTTTCAATGTGAATTTTATAAAGCCACTTGGAAGTTTATTGGGCTTGATCTGCTCAATGTCTATAATGAAGTGTTAGCCAATAATTCTTTGGATAATATTATCAATCGTGGAAACATTAAATTTATTCCTAAAGCAGGAAATCTTGAGCTTATCACCAATTTGTGATCTATTACTCTTCTTAATGTCTCTTACAAGATTTTGGCTAAAGATTTAGCTCTCTATATTCTCCCTGTGATTATCATACTAGATAAAATGAATTTTATTAAAGGGTGTTACATCTTGCATAATTTTATTGTTGTCTGGGAAGGTTTATAATGGGCTTGTATCTCTGGCCAAAAGCCCATTTTCCTTAAACTAGACTTTTATAAAGCTTATGATCATATTGAGTGGCCTTTCATTCTTCCCATGCTCCAAGCTCTTGACTTTGGACCCTTTTTTATCAGGGTTTTCAGTATATTTTTTGTTGATGCTTCATTTTGTCTTACTATTAATGGACTTAGGTCAAAGAAATTTTGGTTTGTTTCATTCTATTCTCTAGGGATATCCTTTGGCCCCCTCACTTTACATCCTTGTTGTTGAATATTTTGGTTATCTTCTTGCCAATCAAGCGTCTAAGGGGTTGATCAAAGGTATTATTTTTCCTGATATGTCCACCCAACTTATTAATGGACACTTTGCAGATGATTATTTTATCACTATCAATGAGGATGAGACTTTAGTTTCAACTACTTTGGTTTGTTTGGACACTTTTTTTAAGGCCTCGGGATCCAACATCAAATGGTCTAAGTCCCTTTATTTTTGCCTTGCTTCTTCTTATATGCCTACTTGGCTTAGATATTTTTCATGGCATTGGATTCAAAGGGGTGAGCATTTTTAAGTTCTTAGAAAACCCCTTTGTTTTTGACAACTCACCCTCTAAAATCTGGCAGTTGGTCATTGACAGAATTGAAAATAAGATTTCTTGTTGGTCCTCACATCCCCTCTCTCTTATCGGTAAGTTTTAGGTTTGCACAAATATTATTGCTACCACCCATATTTATTACTCTTCCTATTGGGACCCCTCTAAGAATTCTTATAATAAGTTGGCCAGACTCCTCAGGGATTTTTTTTGGTCCAAGAGAAATAATTCACATGGTTTTCATCGATTTGCTTGGGATATTTTTTGTATGCCTACTAATAAGGGTGGAATGGGTATCACTGAAATTTATAGTTAAAGCATTTCTTTGTGTGCTAAGTGGGTGGTTAAAGCTATTGAAGGCCCTAAAGCCTAAAAGGTTTTGATTCGTCATTGTATTTCTTCAGGGCTACCTTATGGGCTCAAAGCTTGGGCTAATATTGACCTTCATACTCTCATCATTAATTTTGATCCTGTTAAGATTTAGGTTTCCTTTGTTGTTAAAAGTATTTGGTGAGCTTTTGAGGCGATGAAACCTCATCCTCATTATATTGGTGATGGTTTTCATAATGGTCTTTAATTTGATTCTCATAATATCTGGTGGTATCCTATTATATCTAACTCTTCGGTTCTTCTTGTTGATACGTCAGGTATTAAAGCTTTGAGGTTGTTTCACAAGGACATATACTATATTAATAATTTAGTGCACTTTCAAGATTGGATTCCTTTGCATGATATCAAATAAAATTTTAATCTTTAGAATCCAGATATTCCTTCTATTTTTAAGATTCAAGAGCTCATACCCGATTTCATGCTTCATAAGCAACGTCTTCAACTCCCAAGTTCCTTGTGGAGGGATTGGCACTAGAATGTGGATACTCCTTTCAATAACTACTCTTCTTCCTTGATTTATTAGCTACTTAGTCTTGTTTCCCCTGGTGTTGATAAAATTAATGAGAGATGGCAGACTCATTCTACCTCATATACTTGGATTGCTCGTCTAAACCATATCTGGCAGTCTAAACTTGAACCCAAGATTACCTTTTTTCTCTGGTCTCTTATTTATCAAGGGCTTCCTATAGGAGAGAGACTTAGTAGGGTTGGTCTTCCTAATCCTAAGTGTCCAACTTGTGGTCATTTTGAGACTTTCAAATATCTATTTTGGTTCTACCCTCGTGCTCAGTCTGCTTGGTCCTAGATTCACTCATTGTTCAAGCCCTTTCATCTTGAAATAATATTTCTTGAGGATAACAATTGTTGGCCTGCCTATATTTCTGCTCTATGGAATTTCTTCCATGCTATTATTGTTTTTCAACTTTGGAAAGCTAGGAACGCTACTATATATTCTAGAGATTCAATTTCTAGTCAGTCTTCCTTGCATGAAAAGATTACAATATTTTTTATTGTTACTTTTCAACTCCATTCGTAGGCT